>JAUIMM010000116.1:3590000-4880000 GCA_031769625.1 Taudactylus pleione
GGCTTCTCTATACAGTGGCATCATAAAGGTGGTGCAGGCCAAACCCAGGTGTCACAATCAGGGGGGATGATAGCAAAATGCCAGCTCCTTTGCAGTGACAGGAGCCGTGTGTTGCAGTGTGACATTGTCCTGCAGCACCCAGCTCCTGTCATAGAAGAGGAGCCGACAGGGGCAGTCTCCAGGGGCAGCCCAGCATCTCTGGTGATGCTGGGCTGCCCTCGGAGTGAAGTCATCATGATCCCCAGCGAGTCCATACCCCTTTTATTTTAGGCCACACCCCCATTTTTGGCCACAGATAGTAGGAGTGTGCAATGGGTGTCACCAGATCTGGTGATGCCTCTGTCTCTACAAGTACAGAAAGGTCAGTCTCACACATAGCACTTGCAGGCACACAGCTTGTTCTTCTTGCTTAGTGATTTTTTTCAGTACTGATTTGCTGGTTTTCATTTTTTTTTACACCTACTACATTCTAAGTGAGAAGAGCTTGCATCACCATGAGAGGCAGATGAAGATACCTCACTGACAGCAGTTGCAGAACCATCACTCATAAATAAAGGCCAAAGCCTGAACCTTTCCTTGCCAGTATGTGTGGTGAATGGCATGTTTGCAAGTTTATGTTTTTCTACACTAAATTTTCTCTTTAGTAGAGGTGTTTTTTTCTTTACCATGGTGAAATATTGATTTTTGTATTTCAGATACCCTGATGCTTTAGTAGATGATGTTGAAGGACTAGTATCTATCAGATTCGTCATGACTGGTGGCAGCAGCTGCAGCACTAGTATTTGATTGCTGCTCCTTCTCTTCTTTTGACTGATCGTTATCCATATCGATGAATACGCAGACATAGTACAAACAATAGATAAAAATTTATAATTTAAATTTATCTTACTAATTTTTAATTTACAGCTCAGCTCACACTGCATGGAGACACAGTTCTTTTATATTTACATGAAGCAGCCACTGGAGGTGGAGAGGATAGACACAGCACAGCAGCCACTGGACACAGCGAGTGGATGGACACAGCACCAGCCACTGGAAATGGACTGGAGTGGACACAGCACAGAAGCAGACACTGGAGGTTAGCACAGCACAGACTGGAATCAGTGTAAAATGGTGCTCAAATCCCCATGGGAGGGATTTATAGAGAACCCAAAACTCATGAGAATCTGACACTGGGATTTTGCCGGTATTTGAAATCTGAGCAAAGTGGGAAAACCTGAGCCAGTGCTCGGATTCAGTCAGATCCACAGCCTAAACCTAACCCTCCCCCCTGCAGCCTAACCCTAACCCTCTCCCTGCAGCCTAACCCTAACCCTCCACCTAGTGCCTAACTGTAACCCCTAACCCTTCCCTAACCCCAAAACTTACCATTGGGATGCCAGCAGTCGGGATGAAAGTGCAGAGATTCTGACTGGTGTCGGGATTCTAGCGCCAGCATTCTGAGTGCCGGCTTCCCAATGGTCAGAATGCTAACTACATCTCTAATCAGCACCATAATGTCCTCAACTAATTATAACCTTTCCTATTTAATTAGGGCTAACAAACATTAGGGGTTACTCCAGACAGTCCAAAATTTAGGACATTTGTCCTTAATCTGGAGTGTAATTAATCTCTGAGCAGTGTCCAGAGATGCACTGCTTATCTGCTTGCTGGTGAGGTGACCGGCTAACCCACATCATGCTCACACTCTGAATCTAACCAGCACTGACTGCAGCCTGCCTCCTCGAGCCCTCTGAATTAACAGGATAGATCAAACATTGCGGAGCACCTTGTAGTGGCACTGTACCATGTGGCAGGCTCCCGGCTGGGACTGGAAGCAGAAGCAAAATCATTGTGCCAGTTGCTAATGGGACAGGGGAGAACCTGTGGCATGTTATGTGACCCATTCTTTACAATGTGGTAAGTACACAAATTAGTCAGTACACTTCAATGATGGTCCTGATTACACATAGGGTGCGGAGGAGAGTGGTGACACATAAGTGCCATGTGGAGGGGTGAGATAACACATAAAGTGCATGTGAAGGGATGTGATGACACAAGGGGCATGTGGGGTGATAATAATGACACATAAGGGGCATGCAGAGGAGTACATGAGGTGCATGAAGAGGCTGTGCTGACACCTGAGGGGCAATCAGAGGGGTGTAATGACACAAACAGGGCATGTTGTGGTGTTATGACTTACATGGAGCATATGGAGGGGTTTAATAACACATAACAGGCATGTGAAGGGGTGTTATGGCACATAAGAGGCATGTGGAGGGGTGTTATGGCACATAAGGGGTATGTAGAGGAGTGTGATGACACATAAGGGGTATGTAGAGGAGTACATGATGGACATGTGGAGGCTATCTTCAGCTGTATCTGAAATTCACTGTCCAATAATGATTGTGATTCATCCAAATCTCACCTATGCCAACATAATTAATTCAAGTTCACGTGTTTGCCCTAACAAAACATTTTTTATCATGCATTTAATATTTTACTGCAACCTTTAATTTTATGCACCCTCTTATGGCCTCGTCTAACCCAACCCTACTTCCCCATATTTTCCTTTACTGAAACCTGTTCCCTGTCTTCACTTTGGACCTGATTCACTACGGATCGCTATTGCGATCGCAGCTGCAATTACGCACGCAGACCCCCTGCGAAAACATGCTAATGTCTGGAATCGCAAAGCCAGCATAGAGACACCCACTACTGCAGTCTCACATCCGTAATACCTTGCAGTCCTGCTTATACATCGGAAACATCGAGTAACATCAGCCCCTCACTCACAATTACAACAGGTCTGACCTTACTCAGAAATTGCTAACCTTGTCGCACGCAGTGAGTACTCAAGCTGAGTATGCCGTCGCAGTGGTTAAATTATGCATGATCATGCAATGACGTTCAAACGGACAGACACACCTGCGTTTCTCCTACCACTCCCCCTGTCACCACCTCCAAAGCTGAGGTCCCGTCCCTTGATCTGTGATGGCTTTCTTTCTGCATGCGTGATTGCAGTGCATTCGCAATACTAACTCACATACGCACCATCAGTCGAGCAGCGTATGCTGTTGCAGTTGCGATCCGTGATGAATCAGGCCCTTTGTTTGCACACTGCTTCGATCTGCAACACACTTCCTATTCTAAATTCTCCTTCTAACTTGTAACTAGCTTCTTATCTTTGGAGGTACAGTCTGTCCCTACTTTAGATTATGTACCAAAAAGTTAATTGTTCTTGTTGAAGCAACCCTAAAATCATCTTTTTCCTAACCAACTTCACTGCCACTTAATTACCTCTCTTTTCGTTACCACTATCCTTCAGGTACGGCACGTGGCACAGGAAGAATTGAAGTAACATTACTTTAGAGCTTTTTGCTTTATGTATACATTCCCTGAAATCATTTAAATCCATTTTTGGTTTACAAATGCTGTCTGAAGTGTCCTGCAATGGGGTTACTGACAAACCTGCTATGTGTAAGAAATATCACTATGCATGATCTCAACTCTATCTGAAATTTAATAAATTATGATACGCTTCTCAAACTTGTACGTATTTATTTATAAATGTCAGATGAAGCCATAGTTGAATTTCCAAGTATTATTCTATTTGGATATTTTTAATAAATAAAATATCTGCTTCTCTATTATTATTTGAATCAGTAGAATGAAGTTGTCATGTAGAACATTTAGAGTAATTCTCATTTAAGTATTATAAAATATATACTGCCAGCAATGGCAGCAATGTCATGCAATGAGAAAATACAGTACTGTAAGTGAAAAATTTCAAAAGAAAATTGGGCTGTATGTAGATGTTTACAAGTTCCTCACAAATTATTAGGCTCATTCTATATCTTGGTTATAATATTATCTGGTGGAATTTGGCCTTAAGTGCTCTCTGTCCTACAGATGTGTTCTTTTTCGCCTTGCGTTTGGCATGACTAAGACGCTCCACCATGGGCAGCGTTGGGGACTTTTCCAAAATTGTTAATCTTAGTTGCACCATAGCTATTAATATATGTGTGTACTATTTTGTAGAAGGCAGAGTTTTAAATAGTAGGCACTATCAGAATTAATGTGTAGAAGATGCAACAGCCAGGTAGAACTTAACCATGGGCTTGCATTGTAGGTCAGACATAGTATTATACAGCGTTACTCACTATTATACATATATACATCAGAGATGGAGCAGAGCTATAGTGAACCTCATGTGGAGCACACAGGGGACCAGCCGATCATGTATGAAGGCAGGTAATCGCAGGTAAGGGCAGGTAGATACTAGCGATGAGTGGGTTCGGTTGCCTGAGAACCAAACCCACCCGAACTACGGGGATCTGAGGCAGATCTGAGTCGGCTCGGGTTTTCCTGCCTGACTCAAATCTGAAAATGATGCAAAATGTCATCATCCTTCTGTCGGATTCTCACGTGTTTTGGATTCTATAAAACATAGCCACCATTTTTTCATTCCGGCTGTGGAGAGTGAAGAGGGAGGGAGCTGGGATCTGTGATCTGTGCTGTTGCTGTTGCACGCTGATGCTGTGCATAGGAGCTGGCTACTGTTGTCCATATAGGGGCTGGCTGTTGTCCTGTCCATAAGGGCTGGCTGGCTGTTGTCTATAGAGCGGCTGGCTGGCTGTTGTCCTGTCCATAGAGGCTGGCTGTTGTCCTGTCCATAGGGGCTGGCTGGCTGTAGTGCTATGCTGTCCAGGGGGTGCTCTGAACTTCAGGGGTGCTCTTCACCCACCACCAGTGTGAAAAAAAATATATTTTTTTGTGTGTTAGCCACAGGGGTGCTGTGCTGCTGTCTGTTAAGGGGCTGCTGCCTCTTTCAGGGGTTCACCTGTCATCGGCACTGCTGCCTTTGTCAGGGGTTCACCTGTCATCGGTGTAGGTGCGCAGGGGTGCTGTGCTGCTGTCTGTCAAGGGGCTGTTGCCCAAAAAAAAATAAAAAATAATTTGTGTGCATGTTAGCCACACCTGTCATTGGCGTAGGTGCACAGGGGTCCTGTGCCGCTGTCTGTCAAGGGGCTGCTGGCCAAAAAAATAAACAATTTTTTTGTGTGCATGTTAGCCACACCTGTCATCAGCGTAGGTGTGCAGTGGTGCTGTGCTGCTGTCTGTCAAGCACTCTTCCTGGTCCCCTTCTTGGATGAAAATCCACTCCTAACCACAGAAGCAGGCGCAGGATTCTCAAGAAAGACACAATGTACTGTAAGGCCTAAATCAGGGGTAGCCAACCTCGATCCTCGAGAGCTACCCCTGCCTTAAATCATAGATCTTACGCTTGAGGCCACTAACTAACTTTTTTAATGTGCCTGTACTGGTTGGCAAATGCCTTTACAGAAGGTTTGCAAAGGATTGTTTAATTCAATTGTTTATTTGTTTTTGGAAAGCACTCTTCCTGGTCCCCTTCTGGGATGAAAATCCACTCCTAGCCACAGAAGCAGGTGCAGGATTCTCAAAAAAGACACAAGGTAAGGCCTAAATCAGGGGTAGCCAACCTCGGCCCTTGAGAGATACTAACAATTCCTGTTTTCCAGACCACATTTGGAAAGATCCACAGGTGGAGCTAATTATTACAGTTATTTTTCTGTGAGGAGACCTGGAAAACATGCACTGTTGGTAGCTCTCAGGGTTGGCTACCCCTGCCTTAAATCATAGCTCTTACGTTTGAGGCCAGTAACTAACTCTGCTGTTTTGAATGTCCCTGTACAGGTTGGGAAATGCTTTTTCATGTGGAAAGCACTACTAGAAGTATTCCTGGTCCCCTTCTGGGATGAGAAAATCCACTCCCAGCAGCAGCCATGCTCAAGGATTACTCTGTGGCAAGGACTGATGTGAATGTATAAACCTTTTTTTGTAATGCCTCCTCCCCTCCCTTTCTCCCTCATAAATTTTCTTCGGGATCAAAAAATTTAATTAAATTTACTACCAATCAACCCTTCCTGTCCCTTTCCTGCCTTTAACTACATACATACTCCAACTCCCTCAGGCCTCTCTTGAATAATAAAAGTTTCCTGATGTTTCCCCATGTTTGAAGTTGAACTGCCATGTATTTGTGCGACCCACTGCTTAGTTTAGTCATCCAGCTAGCTTGGTGCAAATTTTGGGCCTAAACTGGATGAAAACAATATAGTGAGGTGTGAGGTGGTCAAAATTGACTGGAAATGAGTGGTAATAAATGTTATTGAGGTTAATAATACTTTAGGAACAAAAACAGGCTCATTTTATGTGAGTTTAGTGTTTTTTATGATTTTTAAGAAAAAATCCAGATCCAAAACCAAAAAACAAAACACAGAGGTGAGGTTTTGGCAAAACCAATCCAGATCCAAAACTAGGGAAGATCCAGATCCAAAACCAAAACACGGGGGTCAATGCACATTTCTAGTAGATACAGGTCTCTAACTGGAGCAAAGTGGAACACATCCGTGTCCCACTATAGTAACTAAGTAACTAAGATGGTGCAGCACATGCGCAGAAGACCCAGTGGTGGCTATCTTGGTAAAGGAAGATGCTTTGCAAGTAACCATCATGGAGGTAGCACAGTAGTGCATTCCATATTCTAACAGTAGTCCATTTCTCATACTGTACCTGGGACACTAGATTAGTACTTTGTTGCACAGGAAATTATATAAAGCTACAAATTAATCATAACGATACGTGGGGGGAGGCATGGCATGGCTGCTCATATCAGAACTCTGTCTTTTGCATTTTTTACCCAGTTTTGTGTACATTTGTGACACACAGAAGTACATGTAATGAAAGCCCCAGTGGTCTCTGTACGCTTGTATTGTACTGTTGACATTTAGTGATGCAACAGAGATGCATATTTAAGGAAAAAGAGGGTTAGTGCGGCTAAATTGCAAAGTCCAAACTGAGCTATTTGGCATGATTTGAGCAAAGGTTGGCACATCTATACCCCAGCCACACTACACAGTAGAATTGTTCCCAGCCCTACCCCAGGCGTACCACACCATAGGACTGTATGACCATTATCGATCTAGATTTATAAATTCTGCAAAAAGCAAACCTACAAAAGCAGTGTGAAACGGAATTCACAATGGTGAAACCAAAGTGGAAGTTGAAGGCTGCACAAAACTTGATTTCTACAAAATATTGGCAAAATTTTGCCCAACGCTAAATTTACATTCATTTGGGTTGAACATTCATCTGCAGCACTGTAACAGTAAAATTGATAGAAGATCCTTATATTAATCAATTTTGTTGAATACATTGCTGATCCCCGGCTAGCAGTTCCTAGACTAGTATCACTTGTCTTCCAGGTAATCCAGCTGGGGACATGTGCTTGCTCCTTACACTAGCTTAGCATTCCACAGCATGCACTGTAATGCTCCCTAATGAGGGAAGATGGAAATGTATTGAGCTTTTGGCTGTTAAATCTGTGCACAGCACATCATCAAGCAATACACTAGGAGGCTGTTGAATTAAGAGCTAATGGGCAAATAAAATGCATTAATGAAAAGGCTGCCGTACTGCATAATTTATCAGCAATAATTGCATGGTTGTATTAACAAGCACTGCTCACCTGCAGCTAAACTGAAGTGTACTGTAGACTAATAGAATTGGTTTATGAGAAACGTTTTTCTTTTTTGTGGTAAATATTATAACTTTATATAATTAAAAGAATAAGCAATAATAATCTACACTGCTGAAGTGCCATGTATTTATATTCTTCCAAGAAGGAAGCACAAAGAAAAGCCAAAATAATTATTTTACATTTTTTATCCACAAACATTCACTAAACATTGCATTATTGATACTTACAAGCAAAGATATGCTTCTACACAAATTCCCTATTTTAAATAAGTTACTGGTTTGTATCAGCCAAATTTTTCATGGGGATGACACACTGCAGTAATTTACTTGATCAGGATTTCTAATGCCATCTTTATGTGACATTAGCCTTGGTAGCCAGGCTTGGACTCAGCTGCTGTGGAGTTGGGGGAATCCCCGGTGGTCCCCACTGCCTAAGACCTCCACCCTCTATTGGAGGTGGGCAGGGCCCAGATTGTCCTTGTATACACAGAGTGGCCATCAGATGTGGGCATGGCATATGCACCCCCATCTGCTACAATTCAGTTATGTCTCATTCCCATGGTGTGCAGAGGAGCAGGGCAGAGGCAGAAGAACCGATGGCTGCCGATGAGCTGTACACATAGGGAGCAGGCACACAGACAGGAGTGCTCGCCCAGCCCTTTGTTCTCTGTCGGCTCCTGCTCTCATATACGCTACTGCCCTGCCCCAAAATCTTAAATTACTATGAATTATCTGTTGTATGAAAATTACAGAGTATCACTACTATGCAAACAGGTGGCTTCCGTAGCACGTTGTCTGCTATATGCATACTGAATACCGGCAAAAGACGATGTCTGTCTATGGAGCATCAATTTCTTCAGAGGTCCCCCGTTGCACTTAAACCAACATATAGGTAAGAAAATTATCAAGCAAAGGGAATACATAGAGGTTGCAAAAATAAAACATGGGGCACCCAAGTGACAATGACTTGGGGACCCCATAAAAAAAACTCAGTGGTGGCTGAAAAATAAGAGTGACACTGATGACAGAACAATTTGTTTCTCTTTAAGTGACCAAACATTGTAATTTCAGCTGATGGGTGGAGTGCTAAGAAAAGCTTCAAAAATGTATTCCGCACTCTTATAGCGCCTAAAAGTTCTGGGAGCCTAAGTGGGACAGCATTTATTCAGGCATTGTTTGCAATGAGGGATGATGGAACATTGGATTATAATTTTTAATCAAAGGGGGGGGCAGATTTTGGGCAAGGGTTTTAATTATGGAGTTGTTTGTTTGTGTGTGGGACAAGTCTAGTGCATTATATCTAATGGGGGGATTGTGTTTAGATGCGAGAGGGCAAATCTGTGCTTTTGTCGAAGTCAAAACTATTAAATACACTACAAAATATGCCTTATATTTCAGACTTTAACAAAATCCCAGTTTACATTTCAAATTGGCCTCAACACAATATCAGATTGTTCTGTCCAAAAACTTTTAAAATAGACCTTGGATTGATTGGGAGTGTAAATACTATATGTTTGCTTCAATTGTTAGCTTGGACAATTGGAATTTGTTGGTGATCAAATAGACCCTGTACGGTAATTGTCTCTGGTCTGCAGAAAACCAACAAGAAGGTCAGATAACATACAAAATGCTAAGGATATGCAGATCTTTAATTGTAGTTCCTGACTGCATTTTATTTAACACACCCTGTGCATGCCATTATCTGTACATTTTACTATAAGTTGTATTCAAGATGTATATATAGTACAGATCAGACATTTATATTAGAATTAATAGTGACATGTCCAATGTATTATATATATCCTGGCTTTCGTGTCTCACACAATACAAACCTGCCTCCTACTCAAAAATTTACACATAGTAGCCACACATACAACCAATGGTTTACACCAAAGTACAAATGTATTAATGAGAAGAAAACCAGCTATACATATAGTCCAGGGACGGGACCACATATTAACATATTAACATCATGTTTGGGGTCATAATGTACAGAATTGTGTTAGCAGTAAGCCGGTGGTTGCGAATAGATTGTCGCACATTGCGGCAAGCACATATTAGCAATGCCGGATTTATGTTTAATATAGCATATAACAATGGTTGATTTGAAGTAGCTTTTCGGTGGGAACCCAGAGGTGAACATCTGCAACAGCATCCTGAGCCTAGGCGTCGCCCACTGTTTGAACCAACCAATGACCCACAGTGAACTGGAAACATCCCGCCCCTGGACCAATGGAAGAAGACACAGCCTGCTATTATACACACCCATAATTTAACTGTATAAATTACGCTCCCCTGGTCCAGAGAGTAGTAGCTGTATTCTACCGGTCATCTGGTGACGACTGTACTCTGGATCCAGGGAGTGCATGCGAACGCATGTAAACTGGTTTGTAACTCTGACCTGTTTCCTTAATTGTTTTATACCACTGTACAACTTGTGATAATAATGTTATATCCTTTTAATACATTATTTACCTTTGTGCATTGACCACAGAAACTGGTGTTTGTGTGTGTGTGTGTGTTCACTTGTTTTCACCTAAGATTATTATACTGTGATATATATATTGCACTGTAATTCACATTGTGTTTTGATATGAAGATAGCGACTATTACACATACTGGTGGTGTTCCAATAAGGGAAAGTATTGAGTATGTGTCACACGTTGCGTACAATGTGCATCCACATTTGTGTATCGCCATACGCAAGGTGCGCACACTTGGCATCAACAGCCGTAGAGAGATTTAATTAGGATTTCACAGCTGGGGGCTCTGTCTAGTCCATCTTACACTCGCAGACTAACAGGACTACCCTGACATTGGTCTAACAACAAAGGGTGGAAACGCATCACTATAAGGTATAACAATTTTTGTTTTAAAACTATCTAATGTTGTTAAACCACATCTGTCTTGCATACTCTCAGAGGTGCTGGTGCGATCAAACTTATCCAATCAAATTGGATAAGTTTATTTGTTTGAAATTATAAAACTGTGTGAGCGTAGAAGCGCATAATACTTGCATAGGCTTGAGATAACAAAAGCTCAGTTCACGCCTAATCGTTTAGGTAGCATGCAATGGAAGTTGTCCGCCTGGGTAACTTCCGGTGCTTGTGGAGAACGTGGAAGCATATAAAAGTACCAATCATTATAGGTCGAGTCTCCCATATCCAAAATGCTTGGGACCAGGGGTATTTTGGATATCGGTATATTCTGTATTTTGGAATAATTGCATACCATAATGAAATATTTTGGGAATGGGACCCAAATTTAAACACAGAATGCATTTATGTATTATATACACCTTATACACACAGCCTGCAGGTAATTTTAAACAATATTTTCAATAATTTTGTGACTCAAACAAAGTTTGTGTACATACATGAAATTAATTTATGTTTCATATACACCTTATTCACAAAGCCTGAAGGTAATTTTATACCATATCTGTAATATTTTTGTGCCTAAACAAATTTTGTGTACATAGAACCATCAAAAAAAGGTTTCACTATCTCAGTCATGCTAAAAATATTCCGTATTTTGGAATATTCCGTATTTTGGAATATTTGGATATGGGAGACTCAACCTGTACCAGCAATAAGAATACAGTTTACATTTTATTGCCAGATTTGATTTTTAATGTGTGATAGCTATTTTGGAATAATTGCATACTATAATGAAATATTTTGGGAATGGGACCCAAATCTAAACACAGAATGCATTTATGTATTATATACACCTTATACACACAGCCTGCAGGTAATTTTATACAATATTTTCAATATTTTTGTGTCTCAAACAAAGTTTGTACACATACATGAAATTCATTTATGTTTCATATACACCTTATACACAAAGCCTGAAGGTAATTTTATACAATATCTGTAATATTTTTGTGCCTAAAACAAATTTTGTGTACATAGAACCATCAGAAAACAAAGGTTTCAGTATCTCAGTCATGCTAAAAATATTCAGTATTTCGGAATATTCCGTGCTTCGGAATATTTGGATATGGGAGACTCAACCTGTACCAGCAATAAAAATACAGTTTACGTTTTATTGCCAGATTTGATTTTTAACGTGTGATATTTGTATACACAGGCATGCAATGATACATGTGCGTGCATACACAGACACACACATGGCAATGGTGCGCAAGTACGTGCACGGGTGCATAGAGACGCACAAGCGGCGAGAAATGCTAGTATGGTTGAGAGTGCGTAAATTTGCCGCACTATTAGCAATTGGTTAATACATTAAAAAATTTATGTATCTATATATATATATATATATATATGTGTATATTGACAAAAATAACTATCCGATTTGAATAGTATTACTGTAATATTTTACAACAAAGTGTAAAACCTCTGGGAAAGTACTATTTACAATGAAGTGTAAAATCTCTGGGAAAGTACTATTTACAATGAAGTGTACAATCTCTGGGAAAGTACTATCTGTTTCTGTGAAGTGATTTTTCTGTACAGAAAATATAGTTTATTTTTTGTGTGAACAGTTGAAAGAGATTTGCATAAGTGTGTGAACCAGAAAGGTACCGCAGTAAAACACTGAACAAAGAGAGGTTTCGGCGGCGTATAAGGATCACAACCACACGTTGAAAGGTGCAGGAAACGTGTCTTATTTGAAATTGATTTCCAAGTGTGAGGCTGTCCTATGAAGGTTCAGGGGGCATATCCTAGTTAAACTGCCTCTGTAATCAAAGACACATAGATAACCAATACCTGTGTGTCTTGTGATTGGACTGCATGTTTGTGTATTGTACACATAGAGTATAATACGCAAGCGTGATTTGTGTCAAAAAAAAGAAAGGAAATTTCACTGATTCTCTCGGTTGAAAAGTCCTGGTTGAAATCCACTGGATGGGGTGGTGATGTTTCCCATCCGGAGTTCTAGTGGAAATAAACCAAAGTAGGTAGGAACCCCCGCTATACGTGTTGCCTGTTGTAGAACGGTCAGTTGCATATTGACGGGAAGAAGTTCTGTGGGAGTACTTAGAAAGAATCCCCCACCGGTCATCATAAAGAAGTAATTCAGCAGTTTGGTAAAACCACCAAAATGGGTGGTAAATTTACTCGTAGGATGATCGAGTCAACTGTGGTTCTAGTTGAGGGCGGACCGAATGGATCCGCAGCGTACATAATGCGAAACAAGTACGGTAAGTACGCAATGGCTTATGTTAATGAATGGGTATGCATGACTGGGAGTGATAAAGTATAATTTCCAAAAATTGGTAGTTTCGATCCAGAGGTATTACATATAGTACAAAATCAAATACGCCTGTTAAAATCACGCAAATTCAGGATGAAACATCTATTCCCAAAGTAAAGGAGAGGCTGCAGCAGATGCAGGAGAAGTGGCTGGGACCAGCGAAACAGGTTAAGTATGGTGCCATCCATAGTGCTGAGATGGTAAGGCCCGGAATTAATTTAGAAAATAGTGAAGTAGCAGGAATATACCCCAGGCATGGGGTAATTCCTGTTTCAAATGTAGACATGTATTGCCCTTGGACTAGGTCCAAATTGCAGTCCATTATCACAGATTTTCCAGACCCCAGAAAAGACTTGACGGGTTGTAAAAAATGTATCAAGCACTTGGGTAATGCTCATGAGCCTACTAATAAAGATTGGCAGATAGTGCTGAGAGCTTGTCTTCCTACCAGTATTGACATCCAAAAATGTATTGAAGATTGTTGACTGGAAGAGGACAAATCTTTATCTGACGCAGACAACCAAAGTAATGTAAGGCAAATAACAATCCAACTGGCTACATACTTCCCAGTTGCAGTGGACTGGAAGAAAATGTTTACTATAAAACAAAAAGATAATGAGACCACAATGGATTATTTTACAAGAGCATTACAAGAAATGGCTAAATATACTGGGGTAGCCGACATAAAAGATGATATACATCACCGGGAAGTTCTGTGGGAGTACTTAGAAAGAATCCCCCACCGGTCATCATAAAGAAGTAATTCAGCAGTTTGGTAAAACCACCAAAATGGGTGGTAAATTTACTCGTAGGATGATCGAGTCAACTGTGGTTCTAGTTGAGGGCGGACCGAATGGATCCGCAGCGTACATAATGCGAAACAAGTACGGTAAGTACGCAATGGCTTATGTTAATGAATGGGTATGCATGACTGGGAGTGATAAAGTATAATTTCCAAAAATTGGTAGTTTCGATCCAGAGGTATTACATATAGTACAAAATCAAATACGCCTGTTAAAATTACGCAAATTCAGGATGAAACATCTATTCCCAAAGTAAAGGAGAGGCTGCAGCAGATGCAGGAGAAGTGGCTGGGACCAGCGAAACAGGTTAAGTATGGTGCCATCCATAGTGCTGAGATGGTAAGGCCCGGAATTAATTTAGAAAATAGTGAAGTAGCAGGAATATACCCCAGGCATGGGGTAATTCCTGTTTCAAATGTAGACATGTATTGCCCTTGGACTAGGTCCAAATTGCAGTCCATTATCACAGATTTTCCAGACCCCAGAAAAGATTTGACGGGTTGTAAAGCACTTGGGTAATGCTCATGAGCCTACTAATAAAGATTGGCAGATAGTGCTGAGAGCTTATCTTCCTACCAGTATTGACATCCAAAAATGTATTGAAGATTGTTGACTGGAAGAGGACAAATCTTTATCTGACGCAGACAACCAAAGTAATGTAAGGCAAATAACAATCCAACTGGCTACATACTTCCCAGTTGCAGTGGACTGGAAGAAAATGTTTACTATAAAACAAAAAGATAATGAGACCACAATGGATTATTTTACAAGAGCATTACAAGAAATGGCTAAATATACTGGGGTAGCCGACATAAAAGATGATATACATCACCGGGAAGTAGCCGTCTCAGTTCTAATGGATGGACTTAAAAAAATCTTTGAAAACAAGGGTACAAACCTCACTGCCCAATTGGAGGGGTATGACTGTAGATGCCCTTAGGGAATCCACCTTACAACATGATAAAAACATAAGTACCACTACAAAATAACACATATAGGGAACAAGGGGTAAAGAGAGGCAAAATCATAGGTGTAACAAAGACGGACATTTCATCCAACAGTGCCCAATCAAACCAGTTTGACATAACTACCAAGCACATAGAAAACACTACAAGCCACCTAGATGAGATTATGTAAACCATAGGAGGGAAACACATAGATAACCACCCAGGAGAGGCTGGTAGGACTCCGAACCATCACAGTTAGTACCCCCACATAGCATAGCTGCCAATATTCTGTGGGAAAACATAGACCAACAATAGGGACTAGGTCACACCTGTGTCATACAGCTGGTTAGATTGACTAGAGACCTTAAAGAAGAACCAGAGGTCATAGTTAATGTGGCCAGTAAAGACAAACTTGCCTTGTGGATACAGGGGCGACCAAATCTGTTATAACATCTTCGCTAGGTTTAAAAACTACGGGTAAAACAATTTCGGCAATGGGAGTAATGGGAAAAATGCAACATTACCCTTTGACTAAATCTGCAGAAGTTACGATTGGGCCTCTGCATACCAAGCATTCTTTCCTTTTGGCTGCAGCAGCCCGACTAACTTACTCGGTAGAGATCTCTTGTGTAAAATGGGATGTATAATATATTGTACAGCTGATGGTGTGTTTTTAGATATCCCTGGAAATCACGCTCAGGAAGTGCAAGACATGTTAGATACTCCTCAAAGACTAATGTTGCATTCTACCATTCTAGATTCATGTCCATCGCAGGTAGAGGAAATGATCTCACAAATACCTGGTTTCCTATAGACTAAGGATGGACAAGACATTGGATTGATGGCAGATGTAGCTCCAGTAGTTGCTCAATTAAAAGACGGTAGAGTAGCTCCAAAAATCCCACAATACCCTCTGAAACCAGAGATGGAGTTAGGAGTGTATCCTGTCAACATCTACTGCAGCAAGGAATTCTGGTCAGGACATCCAGTAAAGCCAACAGTCCCATTTTCCCTGTGAAAAAGAGTGGTGGGAGGGGCTACAGGTTAGTGCAGGATTTAAGAGGGGTAATCAAAATAGTTGAGAGCCGATTCCCCGTAGTACCTAATCCAGCTGTCATCCTAATGCAGATCCCTTCCACCTCTACCTATTTCACTGTTATTGAACTCTGCTCCACTTTTTTTTCTGTCCCTCTTCACCCTGACAGTCAGTACCTCTTTGCTTTCTCCTACAGGGGAGTGCAGTACACCTGGACCCGCCTCCCCCAAGGATTCATTGACTACAGGTTAGTGCAGGATTTAAGAGGGGTAAACAAAATAGTTGAGAGCCAATTCCCTGTAGTACCTAATCCAGCTGTCATCCTATTGCAGATCCCTTCCACCTCTACCTATTTCACTGTTATTGAACTCTGCTCCGCTTTCTTTTCTGTTCCTCTTCACCCTGACAGTCAGTACCTCTTTGCTTTCTCCTACAGGGGAGTGCAGTACACCTGGACCTGTCTTCCCCAAGGATTCATTGACAGCCCAAGTATTTTCTCCCAAGCCTTACATGACTGCTTACAATCCTTTCAACCAGAGAATGGATCGGTCCTGATACAATATGTTGATGACTTGCTGTTATGTTCTGATTCATTTGAGTCCTCACTGGTAGACACTAAACAGCTTCTGTTTCATCTCTCCCAGACAGGACACAAGGTTTCAAAGGATAAATTGCAGTTGTGCTGGACAAGGGTTAAATACTTGGGACACTGCATGACACAAGGACTGAGACATCTGACCACAGACAGAATACGAGCCATACATGACATGACACTGCCACAAACCCAGCAACAAATCCATACATTCTTAGGAATGTGTGAATATTGCCGGAATTGGATTCCAGGTTTCTCTATTTTAGCATTACCACTGCAGGAAATGGTCTCATCAAACAAACCCGAACGAGTTTCTCACACTGAAGAATCCGAGCTGGCTTTTGAGAAACTAAGAGAGTGCTTGACAAGAGCACCTGTACTGGGAATGCCTGATTATGAGAAACCATTTGAACTATATGGTACAGAGAGTGCATGGTGTGCGGCAGGCATTTTGACACAAAGACATGGTGATGCCAGCAGACCAGTAGCCTACTACAGTGCACAATCGGACACTGTAGCACGGTCTCTCCCTACTTGCCTAAGAAGTGTAGCTGCAATAGCTTTGCTGGTAAGTAAAAGTGAAGATGTAGTGCTAGGATATGACTTGACAGTCCATACACCTCATGCAGTATCAGCCTTGCTAAATTCAGCACGAACCAGGCATGTCTCATCTGCAAGGTTTACAAAATAGGAGTTATCACTGATGGCACCAGTAAACATCACCATAAAAAGGTGCAACACACTAAATCCTGCAACTTATTTGACTAGTGTGCCTTGTAATGCACAAGGGTGGAGGATGAGAACACTGGTGAGGGAAGATTTAGTACAGATACTGATGCGCATGACTGTATGGAATACTTAAATTAGACCTTCACTGCGAGACCTGATGTAAGTGATAACCCATTAGTGGACGCAGACTTGACGTACTATACAGATGGTAGTTGTCACAGACAGACGGACTCAGGAGACCTGTGCACCGTATACACAGTTGTAGATGATGAACGTATCATAGAAGCTGAACCCCTTGGACCACCCCACTCAGCACAAGTCACTGAATTGGTAGCACTGACCAGGGCATGCGAGTTGGCAGAGGATAAGTCAGTTAATATATACACAGATTCTAGATATGCTTTTGGAGTGGTGCATGATTTCGGGGCCCTGTGGTGCCTCAGAAATTGCATGACGGCAGCCGGCACACCAGTAGCGCATGCATCACACGTTAAAAGACTGCTGACGGCCATACAGAATCCGGACAGAGTGGCTGTTATCAAGTGTAAGGCTCACACTTACAACCAAGACCCAGTCTCACTTGGTAACAGCCGAGCAGGCGAAGCTGCTAAACAGGCAGCAAGCGCCAGCATACAAACATATACACCACTGATGACATTTGATACCATAGACACACAGAAATTAATTGAAATTAAAGCTTTGTGTTCCCTACAGGAGAAAGCGGACTGGAAGTGATGGGCTATTGTCTGAGGAATACTGTATTTGTAAGTACTGCGAACTCATAATTGAGGATGAGTGCATCCAAAGATGTCAGTGAAGTAGTAATGTCGAATTTGACAGACACCCTTTGAGTGATTACCACTCATTAGTGGGTAAGGTTCTAAACCAAACGGAGTGTTGGGTGTGCTCACAAGTACCTCAAGTACAGAGTAATTCTGGATTAATGCCATACCCATTAAAGTTAGCAGAGGTACTTGAATTACATGGGGGGAGACTGGTGGACAGAAAATATAATATATCTAGACCCCGTAGTCTTAAGCTCCACCAGTACCATGTAGATAGATCCCTGGTATGTTTAAATCTCACCAATTTCAGAAAACCAGGAAATTTGGAGGTGATATGGAACAATCAGACAATGACCTATTCACACAGAGCTGATAATGAGCCTATCGATTCTGAACTTGTATGCAGAATTATGGCAAATGGGAGATACTTCCGGTATAGATACACACGTAGATACGACAAAGTAATGGTTGGCAAAGTATCACTAGGGTACTGTGCAAATATTATACAACCGGAAATGTGTACCTGTCAAATGGGGGAGATGGGGACAGGATTCTTTGTCAGAGTAATGTGTTCAATGATAATGATGCATTCTGTTCCTTATATTCTCCCAGATGATGTGTATTTTATATGTGGAAGGAAAGCATACAAGTGGCTCTCTCCAAACTCTGAAGGTTTATGCTATCTCGGAAGGGTACTACCAGAAATCATTACCCTTACACATGATAAAATGATAGACATACACTACAACTCTCCCCCTCCTTATACCCATACTCATTATGAACACATTTATAAGAGACACCGCATAGACAGGGGAGAACCCTTAGCCTCAAATTTGATCCAGGAATCCACCGGGATTCAATTCCTCATCACCTTAGATATCACCCATATGGCCTGAGGAGTTATAAATTATAGGTACATCCAAGCGTGGATGAATTTAATTGATAATATCACTGAGTTGTATGATGACACCTTCAGGTTCACTGGTAGGGAGTTGCAAGCCTATAAGAAAGAACTTGTGCAACACAGGATGGTTTTGAACTATGTCACGGCTGTAACGGGTGGATACTGTGTAACCTTAGCGACTAAGTATGGAGTAAAGTGCTGCACTTACATCACCAATAGTACGGATGATCCGAAGGAGGTGATTGAGCAGAAAATGGACGAAATACTGCAGCTGAAGTTGGAATTTAGGAGGAAGCACAACCTCACTTTAGCGGCCGTGGGCAAGGAATTAACTAGATGGGTCACCTGGTTGAACCCACTCAAGTGGTTATCTGGGTTAAGAGAGTGGGCACAAGAAATGGTGGTGAATGTAGGGAAACTTCTACTCTGTATCCGGGGTATCATCATATTTATCGGCCTGATATTCAAATGCGTTCCAATTATGACCCAGCAAAAGCGGGCAACCAGAAATACAAATGTAATGAGTATGAGGAGGGACAGTTTTGAAAATGTGGCAGATTTGGTGTATGATCCAGTAATCGAAACGATGATCAGATAGTGATAGGAACGCACACACACATATATATATATATATATATATATATATATTTTTTTTAGATCGTCCAGGTCAGATATCATAGGATATCTAGCTATACATTTTTCCCAGCTTCCTTTATAGGTTAGATAAGGCCCCCACATCCTACCAGTGCTTATTGCATACCGGCCGAGCACATATAAAGGTTGACTTACCCTTACCCCTGTCGTCCCCAAAACAAATTGAATAGTCGATGTCTGACTTGCGATATAGATACGTATACATATACCTAAGTTATCAATTAGTGTTTGTATGTATTTATTTTATTTTTTTTCTGAGGTGTGATAGTTTATGCAGACTATCAAAGGCTGGACTGTAGAAGCCAAAAATATTAAATACACTACAAAATATGCCTTATATTTCAGACTTTAACAAAATCCCAATTTACATTTCAAATGGCCTCAACACAATGGCCCTGATTCAGACCCACTCGCGAGCGGCTGTCCGCTCGCAAGTGGGTCGATGTTCTGCACTGAGCATGCGCACGACGGAGGGAGCTCCGTCGTGCGCATGCGCCAGACGCGACGAGCGAAGGACTTTCCTTCGCTCGTTGTGTCTGATCAAAGGGGGCGTGCTGTCGATGTTGATTGACAGCACGCCCCCTTTGGTGGGCGTGCCGGGGACGTGCCTCCCTGACGGGGGCGTTCCTAAGGGAACGCCTCCCGTCAGAAGCCGGCCCACTGACATCACTAGTGATGTCAGTGGGAGTGATTTTGGCTCTGATAGAGCCAAAATCACTCCGGGCCTTGCGGTTGAAAACCTCAACCGCAGGCTCTGGCTGGCAGTTTCGATGGTCGCGATGGTCAAGACCATCGCGGCCATCAAACTGCATGCTCGTATAGGCTGTGGGTGGTGACCCACAGCTATACGAGCGTCCAGGAGGACGCTCCATAGTTATGGAGGCCGGCCCTCATTCAGAGCGTGCGCTCTGCTCAGAGCGTACGGCTCTGAATGAGGGCCAATATCAGATTGTTCTGTCCAAAATTTTTTAAAATAGACCTTGGATTGATTGGGGTGTAAATACTGTATGTTTGCTTCAATTGTTAGCTTGGACAATTGGAATTTGTTGGTGATCAAATAGACCCTGTACGGTAATTGTCTCTTGTCTGTAGAAAACAACAAGAAGGTCAGATAACATACAAAATGCTAATGATATGCAGATCTTTAATTGTAGTTCCTGACTGCATTTTGTTTAACACACCCTGTGCATGCCATTATCTGTACATTTTACTATAAGTTGTATTCAAGATGTATATATAGTACAGATCAGACATTTATATTAGAATTAATAGTGACATCTCCAATGTATTATATATATCCTGGCTTTCGTGGCTCACACAATACAAACCTGCCTCCTACTCAATAATTTATACATAGTAGCCACACATACAACCAATGGTTTACACCAAAGTACAAATGTATTAAAGAGAAGAAAACCAGCTATACATTAGTCCAGGGACGGGACCACATATTAACATCGTGTTTGGGGTCATAATGTACAGAATTGTGTTAGCAGTAAGCCGGTGGTTGCTAATAGATTGTCGCACATTGCGACAAGCAGATATTAGCAATGCCGGATTTATGTTTAGTATAGCATATAACAATGGTTGATTTGAACTAGCTTTTCAGCGGAAACCCAGAGGTGAACATCTGCAACAGCATCCTGAGCCTAGGCGTCGCCCACTGTTTGAACCAACCAATGACCCACAGTGAACTGGAAACATCCCGCCCCTGGACCAATGGAAGAAGACACAGCCTGCTATTATACACACTCATAATTTAACTGTATAAATTACGCTCTCCTGGTCCAAAGAGTAGTAGCTATATTCTACCGGTCATCTGGTGACGACTGTACTCTGGATCCAGGAAGCGCATGCGAACGTATGTATACTGGTTTGTAACTCTGACCTTTTCCAGAATTGTTTTATACCACTGTATAACTTGTGATAATAATGTTATATTCTTTTAATACAATATTTACCTTTGTGCGTTGGCCCACAGAAACTGGTGTGTGTGTGTTCACTTGTTTTCACCTAAGATTATTATGCTGTGAATATACAGTATATAGTGCACTGTAATTCACATTGTGTTTTGATACGAAGATAGCGACTATTACACATACTGGTGTTGTTACAATAAGGGAAGGTATTGCGTATGCTTCACACGTTGCGTAAACTGTACATCCACATTTGCATATCGCCATACGCAAGGTGCGTACACTTGGCGTCAACAGCCGTAGAGAGATTTAAATAGGATTTCACACTTTGAGAAGGGGGGAATTCAATTTGAGGTATAGCTTTTAATGATATGTTAGGGGGGGGTCATATCTGGGACATGAATTTCAAAAATGGAGGTTTAGGTCTGTGAAATCTGGGGTTTGATTTTAAACAAAGGGGGGTTAGAGCTGACATATCATTTTTAATGAACGAGGATAGGCGGTCAGATTTTGAGTTATTTACTAAGCATTGGGTTCTAAAACCCTGCGCTCTAGATTGTATTAAAGCTGAAAATTAAAAGAGGCAATGCTTTTACACTAGCCGTGTTTTGCTAGTAATAGCATTGCCCTTTTATAATCTGGGCATAAATACGGTCAGAAGCATTGGGTTTTAGTTCTTAGTAAATAGTTTCTGCATAATTGTATGAAATACTGCCTTGGTAAATAGGTCCTTTAGTCTTTCTTAATTGCACTGCACAAAATCAAAATTGTGAGAGAAGGACATATGTATATCATATGGGCTGCTAATTAAGCAGATATTGTGCTGTGGCACTAATCATGTCATGCGTGGGCTGAACACAACCTCTCTAATGGCTGGCCACTTCTCTTAGGTAGATGGCACGGAAACAGTATGAAATACTGATGGAGGAGATGCCGGCTGTCAGCACACTGGCCACATCATCCCAAAGGCTGGGATTCCAACAGGGGAATGTGGAGTACTGTTCCCCTGTCCTTTTCACCCTCTAACCCTAACCCACCTTTTTTGTACCCTAACACTAACCCTTCCTACCCCGCACCCTAATCCTAACCCTCCCGGTAAGTGCATAAAACTAACCCTCCCCCGTTAGTGCCTAACCCTAACCCTCCCCCCTTAGTGCCTAACCCTAACCCTCCCCTTTAGTGCCTAACCCTAACCCTCCCCCGTTAGTGCCTAACCCTAACCCTCCCCCTTAGTGCCTAACCCTAACATTCCCCAAGTGGTTCCTGAATTTAACACCCCCAGTCTGGAGCCTAATCCAACCTCTTCCCACCTGCAGCCTAACACTAAGTACCCCATGGCACCTAAAACTAACCCGTCCCCCTGTGGCTGAAACCTACCTTGCCCGGGTCTCCTTATGATTCCAGTTGCTGGGATTCTGTCGTGGGCATCCCCAGTCATGTCGAGATTCCGGCGCCGGTGTTCTCTCGGTGATCGGGTTTCAGGCGCCAAGATTCCAGCAGTCGGCATCTCAATCAATCATATGAATCAGGATATTAGCCGCATTTCGATGGCACACCCCTTTTGGTAAATGACCATGCTCCTAAGTGGGCCCCTATGATTGCATTCCTTCTTGGGGCCTTCATGCCCCAGTCCAACACTGATTGTAGCCTATAGGCTACATTTTCCCTGGAGAGGTCCATTCAGATCACTTCCGAGCCGTTTACACTTGAACATACTTGGCCTGATAGCAGGAGATCCAAGTTTGAACCTGGTAGTAAACTTTAATTACTTATCCTTTGTCTGGATGGATTCTTATTGGAGCCACTGTTGCAGCAAGAGTTATTTTTATAAATAGCATTGAAAAGGCAATGCTGATTGCTGCTTTTGGGGCTAATTTGCGAAGAGTCTTAAACAATAGCGTAACTAGGGTATATGGAGCCCACCGCAAATTTCAAAATGGACCCTCCCCCCCATGTGGGCATGCTGCAAAAAATGGGTGTGGTCACAAACGGTGTGGCCACTTAAAAATGTGGCATGTCAACATGACACACACCCCTCTCTCATCACTCCGAATATTCCTTTCCATTCCATATGCACCTTAATGAAGTGCCCCCAGTAGTGCCCCTAATACAGTACCACCAATATGCAATGTCCCCAGTAGTGATCCCTCTTATGCAGGCCCTCAGTAGTGCCCCTTATACAGTACCTCCAGTAGTGGTCCCCCTTATGCAGCCCCCCATTAGTTCCCCTAATACAGTGCCCCCAGTAGTGGTCCCCCATATGTAGGCCTCCAGTAGTGCCCCTTAGACAGTGCCCCAAGTAGTGATCTCCCTTATGCAGGCCCCCAGTAGTGGTCCCCCTTATGCAGTGCCTCATGTAGAGGTCTGCCCTAT
The DNA here is from genome assembly GCA_031769625.1 of Taudactylus pleione. Lineage (NCBI taxonomy): Eukaryota > Metazoa > Chordata > Amphibia > Anura > Myobatrachidae > Taudactylus > Taudactylus pleione. Next base: position 3,613,502 of record JAUIMM010000116.1, read on the forward strand.
GCAGTGCCCCCAGTAGTCGTCTCCCTTATACAGGCCCCCAGTAGTGCCCCTTATACAGTGCCCTCAGTAGTGGTCTCCCTTATGCAGGCCCCCAGTAGTGCCCCTTATACAGTGCCCCCAGTAGTGCCCTTATACAATGCCCCCAGTAGTGGTCACCCTTATGCATGCAAGTACTGATTCCCCTTATGTAGTGCCTCATGTAGTGGTCACTCTTATGCAGGTCCCCAGTAGTGATCCCCCCTATCCAGTGCCCCCTGTAGTGGTCCTCACTATTCAGTGCCCCAATAGTCCCCTCACCTGATGCAGTGCCCCCAATAGACAACACACGAGTTATAAAAAAAATAAAAAATACCACTTACCTTAATCCTATTCCGGCTCTGGCCCTGGCTCCTGCTTCCGCCGCCGCCCGCACCACCATAGTCCTCCTGGGCTGGCGTACTATGCAATATAGAAGAGACGTCATGACATCTCTCCCATTACCCACTGCAGGAGCCGGAAGATGGAGCTCATGAGTGAGCTCCAGCCCAGCTCTTGCAGTGGACGTAGCAGCCAATGAGAGCCTGTCTGACTCTCATTGGCTACTGACTAACACACATAGCCGCCGGGTGGCGGTGATGTGTGTGCAGCAGCCAATGAGAGTCTGTCTGACTCTCATTGGCTGCTGGCTGTTTAACACACTCATCTCCACCGCGATGCCACCCATATGCCACCCACCGCGATACACCAGGTGGAGCCCGCCTCCGACCCTCCCCCTGGTGCTATTGGGTAAGCGCTCTTAGGGAGGGAAGGGGCCTGGCTGTGTGTGCAGCACAGGACCAGCGCTGGGCACAGGGAAGCCTAGCGCCGGTCCTGAATAAATGTGTAGCGCTGACCGCACTCACTGCGGTCAATGCTACACTGGCTAACTAGGGCAGGCCAGTACCGTGGTCGGCAGTGCCCCCCCCTGCGCCACTGGTCCCACAGTGCCAAGGGCACATGCCCCACTCGCCATGCCCTAGTTATACCACTGGTCTTAAATAGATCCCTACTTTACACATGTCTAGGGGGCGGATTCTGAATTGGGAGTAAAGCATGAAAGAGCAAGTAACTTTGCACTTTGGCAAAACCATGTTGCACTGCAAGTGGAACAGATTTGAAATGTGCATAGAGATTTAAGGGGCATACACACTAGACGATTCGATCCATGAGCGACATCGTTCAGTGTCCCCCCGGCAGGGGTGTGCTCAATGTTGTTAACGACATTGAGAGCACACACTGAACGATATCATGAATGATATCGTTCACTGCCGGACACCCTCCCTCATCTCCCGCCGCCGCCCACACCACCGTAGTCCTCCCGGGCTGGCGCGCTCTGCTTTATGTAAGAGACATCATGACGTCTCTCCCATTACCCAATGCAGGAGCCGGAAGACAGAGCTCATGAGTAAGCTCTAGCCCGGCTCTTGCAGTGGGCGCAGCAGCCAATGAGAGCCTGTCAGTCAGCGCTACACTGGATATCTAGGGCAGGCCGGTACCATTGTTGGTGGTGCCCCCCTGCGCCACTGGTCCCACGGCGCCCATACACACTAGACGATTCACTCCATCAGCGACAATGTTTAGTGTGTCCCCAGCAGGGGTGTGTTCAATGTTGTTAATGACATTGAGCATACACACTGAACGATATCATGAACAATATCATTCAGTGCCGGGCACCCTACTTCATCCCCGCGCATACCATGACCAGAGGCATCACTAGGGTTGGTGTCACCCAGTGCTATAACTCATGGTGACACCCCCACCTCCACCAAAAAAAAATCAGGACCAAGGTGCACAGCTCCACGCTCTCTCCCCCCTTACCAGTCCAACAGTCCAATACACACACTGCAGTGTTCATCCCAGAATGCCAGGTGCACCCGGGGGGCATGATGACGCCAGCCTTCTCCCACTTCCGTGTCCCAAGCCAGCCAATCCCCACTTTTGTGTCCCCAGACTGCCAGGCCCCACTTCTGTGTCCCCAGCCATCCACCCCCATTTGTGTCCGCAGCCATCCACAACCCCTTCTGTGTCCCCAGCCAGCCTTCCCCCATTTGTGTCCCCAGCCATCCTTCCCCCACTTGTGTCTCCAGCCATCCTTCCCCCACTTGTGTCCCCAGCCATCCTTCCCCCACTTGTGTCCCCAGGCAGCCTTCCCCCACTTGTGTCCCCAGCCATTCTTCCCCCACTTGTGTCCCCAGCCATCCTTCCCCCACTTGTGTCCCAAGGCAGCCTTCCCCCACTTGTGTCCCCAGGCAGCCTTCCCCCACTTGTGTCCCCAGGCAGCCTTCCCCCACTTGTGTCCCCACGCAGCCTTCCCCCCCTTCTGTGTCCCCAGCCATCCTTCCCCCCTTTTTTGTCACCAGCCAGCCCCCACTTGTGTCCCCAGCCAGCCTTCTCCCCCTTCTGTGTCCTCTGCCAGCCTTCCCCCACTTGTGTCCCCAGCCAGCCTTCTCCCCCTTCTGTGTCCTCTGCCAGCCAGCCTTATGTCCTCAGACAGCTACCTTGTTTCACTTACCTTCTTCTTGAAGGCTCCTCTCTTCCAGCAGCAGTGGCGGTGGGCAGAGTAGTGACGGGAAGCAGGTTCCTCAGCTCCTCTCTTTCAACAGCGGCGGCGGTGCAGTGTGATGACATGACATCACGCGCCGCGTGCTGTCTTAAAAAAAAAAGAAGAAACCATCCAGCATGACGGCCCGTGATGGGCGGCGGCAGCAAGAGTGGGTGTGGTGTGGGCAGGCAGTGGGCGGATCCCCTGCCCGGGACCCGGCACCTTGCATGGCCACTGAAATGCTCCGCCCCTCTCGGCAGCCCTGCGGGCATCTCATTGATGGCGGGGGAGGGTACAGGCAGCTGTGTGATGGCGGGTGGAGTGTGTGGCTTTTTGGTGTCACCCCCTTGGAGGTTGACATCTGGTGCGGCCTGCACCCCCCTTGTGACGCCACTGGCCATGACTCAATATCGTCAGGTTGGCTTGCTTGTTCGGGCGATGAACAACAAAGACCAACGAGCTGCGGGAGCGCGCATCATTGGTCGTTGGTTGTTATCATTCATCGTTTTTGCATACACACTGGCCGATATAGTGAACGACTGAACGATAATGATATCGTTATCATTTAGTCATTTAAAATATCGCCCAGTGTGTACACGGCTTTAAATTTGGGAGGAGTGTGTCCAAACTGAAATCTAATTTGCAGTGCAAAACTAGAGCTGTCCAGCATTTGTGGGCTACATGCAAAAGTATCTAGTATATACCTCACATTCAAAAGAATAAGTATATCTGCACCCTTTGCATTGCAACATGGTTTGTTCCAGATACAATTGCAGGGCCGAAACTAGGGACATGCAACTGGTGTTGCCGCACAGAGCGCAGGGATCTGTGGGTGGCACCGTTACAGCCCCATGGCCCTTGCTTCTGGCTAGCAGGGTGCCTGGAACAGCACCCTACAGACAGTACTGCAGTCACAGTGCTGCATACAGTTTGACTGCATTAGCATAGAATTGAGCTCAAACAGTGGCTATGCAGGCTTGTGTATAATCCCTAAAAGCAGATAAACCTCATGTGAAGCATGCTAACTGCATTTCCTTTATAGTACCATTTTTAAACCTTAAGTCCCTATCATTATTTTCAGTGATAATTAGAAAAACAAATGTTTAATGTGAGGTTTTTTTCTCTCTCAAAAGGCCAATAACAGTTGCTGAAACTAAAGGGTGGAAAGTTAAGAACTTAGTGGGTTCATTTACCAAGGATCCTTAGGTTTAAATGCTGTAAAAGGGTCAGTTTTAATTTTGGAAAAAAATGTGGCTTTAACATCTTTCTCTTTATTAGTGCCAGGCTTGGAAATTATCTCCGTCATATAAAGCCTTGTTCTTTATTCAAAACATGTGGATTAACCAATAACTCTGATACTTTCTCTATTGTTTTTGGAACCTTTCCCCTCTCCCTCTCGCTTATATAAAACACTTTGACTAATCATGTGGAGAACAAAAGGCCGCAGATTTTAACAAAGAACAAACAATGCAACTGTGAACCCGCAGTGCATTCAAACAATTGACATTTCTGGTGCCAGTACAGACAGCATCTGTTTTGAGTATTGAAAGAAGAAGAAAAAAAAGGCCCTGTGAATTCTCATATCATTAATACTGGCAGAATCACAATGAGCACATTGCACACATCCTACTGCACCAAAAGTTTGCTCACTTTAGGTAGAAAGCGCAAAACTCATCACACACATACTGATGTGTTCTCCTCTTACATCCGGCTTGCAATAGCCATGTGGCACGAGATGCCTGGCGCGAGTGAGAGAATCAGTCGCACACAGGTATACAAATGTTTCATATTAAATTAATCAGCATAGTCTCCTGGTACATCTTAGTACATCACATTGCGACTAAGAGGCATTTTAGGGCATAAAAGTTGTCCAGCGCTAGCAGAATCACATGGGACCTGGCGCGCCAAGAAGGACTGTTTGGTGCGACTGCGTATGAGGACACATCTGTGTATAATTGATATACATAATTGAATGTCAGAACACATATATAATATCTCTCTGTAGTGATGCAACATATATAGTTTTACAAACACAATATAAAAAACAACCTGTTCTTGTGCTCCCATCATCTAAAATACTTTGAGGGGTAAATTTATTAAGATGGAAGTTCTATTTAAGAAGTGATGTTGCCCATAGCAACCAATCAGATTCTACTTCTCATTTATATAGCACCTTCTAGAAGGTAATATATGGAATCTGATTGGTTGCTATGGGCAACATCACTTCTTAATAGAACTCCCATCTTAGTAAATTTACCCCTGAGTCTCTCTATGCCCTGCATGGAAGAGCCCAGCTAATACCACATTTTTTTAGGCATACTCACCAAAATACGTTCTTATTATATAGATGCTCTCATCTATGTGCTCCCGGTGACCGCCCATTGGGAGCACGTCTATGATGTCATACAGATGTGTCCTCATACACCTTTCCTTTTTTTTTCTTCATTTGGCACAAGATGCCCTCACAGCTAAGATGCACCACGACGAGTAGCAATTAGTTAGATCCCAATTTTTTTCCTGCAAAAGTATTCAGATAAAGTATCAGATTAAAGTAGCAAATTTTAAGGAAAATGACAAGGTGTGTATAATACACAGATTCAAAGGCATGGCACATTTGGTGACACGTCTCGATTTTAGGAAAGGTGTATGTGGACACATCTGTATGTTTCTATAGTCAAACCTGTATAGAGGGATGTGGTTTGATATGTCGACAGTTATATTGTCGATGTTGACCATGTTGATATCTTCCCTGCAGGCCCAGCAGTGACTTACCTGCTCCTGCGAGTCCAAATCGGCTTCCGGGTTCTGGCTGTCATGTGACTGTGACTTCCAGGTTAGAGCAATTATTCGCTGGCATTCCGGTGAGTATTTATCCACTATCCCTGACCCCTAATCCGACCCTCTAGCCTCTATCCCTAACCCCCTCCCTCGCAGCCAAACCCTAACCCTCCCCCTCGCAACCTAATCCCATCACCTCCGCAGCCTGATGTGGTGTCAACATTAGGAATTATATAAATTATATGTTGTCATTGTTGACCCTTGACTACATCCTGTTCTGAGTATTCTCTTGTTCCTGAACAAAAGGCTGTGGTAATGTGTTGTGCTTGTGCATTATTATGCCTAAGCCTCTGATACTGGCATGCTTATTCTTGACCTTGATTGTTTTCTTTTGACCTTTAGGGGGTAATTCAATTAGCCCAGATAACAAAGGGATTGAAAAAGGGAGGTAGCCTTGGTCTTTATCACCCGAGGCTATTTCATTAGGCTCCCTTATTTACCCGATACCTTTGTTAACAGTAACAGTGAAAAGTTCATGGATTTGCGAATTAACAGGGTTGCGGCTCCGTTAACCACGTAGTTATCCAGGATTTTTTTTTACTTCCTGTGCAGTCGTGAAAATCAAATCCCTGATAAGTGCTACAGACGGGCTCCGGCTATTTGAATAGCCCCGGGGGATCAAGTAGCCTGTGGTAATTTACTGCGGCTAATTGAATTCCCCGCTTAGCCTGGCTTGTTATATATTTAAAAATAATTTGGCAGTATATATTTACTGTGATTCCTGTCTCATCCTTCTATACAATTAGCTGTTGCTTAGTGATACCAATTGACAGATAAGAGATTGCTTCTGATTGGCGGCCTATTATTAAGTAGGCAGCATACCAGCCAATTTTTTTTAACCCAATCAGTGGCGTAAATTCATCCCAGACGCTCGGAGGCAAGTTATAATTTGGTGCCTCCCGTCACAGCCGCTGATACTGTAATGTAGCAATTTGCATGTAGACAGGCTATAGATAGACGAAGGTGACAGCTGATGGTCTGACATGGAGCACTCCACTAGTATATGGTGGCTTTTCAGGTGCTGGGAAGGGTTGCCTTGTATTGGGCGGCCGTGACATTAGACTCCAGGTACATAGTAACGGGATGCAGTCGGGATGCCGACGGTCTAGATGCTGACCATCGGCATCCCAACTGTCTAATCCTGGCAAATGTCTAATGACCAGTGTCGAAATCCCGATGCCTGTCATTAGACCTATGCCGGGAGCCCGACACCCGGCTTACCGATCAAAGGTAAGCCTGGCGCGGACAGCTGCGGGGAGGGAGGGTTAGGTTAGGGGCTCCTGGGGGGGACTTAGGGTTAGGCACCCCCCCGGAAGGTTAGGGTTAGGCTAGGGGAAGTGGGGGTTAGGGTTAAGCACCCCCGGGGGTAGGTTACGGTTAGGCACCCCCACGGGGGACTTTGCGTTAGGCTGCCGGGAAGGGGGGGTTAGGTTTAGAACTTAGAGGGGGGTTAGGGTTAGGCACTTGGGGGGGGAGGTTAGGGTTTGGCACCCCTAAGGGAGGGTTAGGGTTAGGGGGGAGGTTTGGTTAGTAAATCGAAAAAATACTCACCTGTTGGAATCTTCACTGCCGGACTGCCGCTGTCGGGATTTGATTCCATAGTAACAGCCCTAAGTGGGGTGAATATGTTGTGGACAATGGAGGAGGTGTCCCTTCAGAGTTGGAGCCCAACAGCAGTCACCTCCATTGTCTCCCATAGGTCTGCCCCTGAACCCAAAGTATTACATCTGACTGTATGAAAGGATTCCTGACTCATACATATTATTAATGAACTACATTGTTGTAATGTAGTTCACTGAGGTTATAATAACCCACATAATTGCTAACTAATTAGAATTGAGGTTAAGGCAAATGACACAGAGTAGTCAAACTGGCATTTGTTCGGCAGAGCAAGACAATATCTGAGAGAACACTTGTTGGCAGTGTGTGAGTCCTACTGATCATATTATACAGCACATGATCTCTAATTATAGCTCTGTTTGAGAATTTCTCTGTCTTAGTATATAAGCGGCTATCTAGTAATTTATCAAACACTAACTGCTTACAATGCTTTTCATTTGAGGAGGAATTTTCCTAAGAATTTACTACAGATATTGGGGTAGTTGTACGAAGCAGTGATAAGAGTGGAGAAGTGTGCCAGTTGAGAAGTTATCCATGGCAACCAATCAACTTCTACCTATCATTTTATAAAATATACTTGATGAATACAACCTTAAAGCTGATTGGTTGCCATGACCAACTTCTCCACTGGCGCACTTCTCCACTCTTTTCACTGATTCATACATCTACCCCCCTGTCCACAAAACCCTGAAATACCACCAGGGCATTACACAAACCATTAGGCATGAACATATATTCGGCAAGACCCATATGCATGCAGTTTTCCATGTTCCTCATCCAGTGTAGGACTGGAGCATGAATGGCCCACCGGGGGAATGCAACAGTAGGGGCCCATGCTTTGGGGTGTGGTCAATTAATACAGGGGATTAGATCAACCCAAACAGAGACTTGAACTGACATTAACCATGAAAAAATGCATCATTTGAGTGCACAGTCTGGAACCTGAGAAAGTGTTAGGGCCCTGTGGGCCAGTCCAACCCTGTCCTCTTCCTTGAATACAGATAACATTATAAGACCATCTGAGGTCAGTTTTGGAGAATGTGGAAACCCTTATGTTTGATGAAACACTTCCAAAATATGAGGTGGTAGATAATTGTTTTTAACAGTGTTTTTATGAGCCACCTATATTCAATGCATGGGCATGTACAATGTCACAATCTTTTATCTGCTACAAAATAAAAATCCTGCTCCCACCACAGATTACCTGTGCCAAATTCTCAGTAATATAATTCTGAATATCTTAATGCCCTGCATGCTGGTACTTGTGGTTCTTCAAGTACCACCATGTGGGGGAGGCTTTCTGGGACCTGCAGTTCTAATGTAAAGACAATGTTTATACACTTCTTTTTTTACACAAAACCTACACTATCAACCTGCCACCCACTGCCCAGGGGTGGCGTGGATAGCCCCGGGCTATCAGCCTAGGCCAGGGGTGCCCTGGAGAGGGGGACCCCTTTATTGGGGGTTCCCCAACTCCCCAGAGATCCCTGGCCTGGGCTGACTAGTGGTAATGACTGATGTTGTGGCTGGGGGGCCCAGTGAAAGGGCTCCCCTAGCTGTGGTATCAGCCCCTCACTAGAAAGGGTTCGGTGCTGGTTCTGGAGATTACAGGAGAACCCTACGCAATATTTTCCCCTGTAATTCCAGAACCAGGACCGACTCAGAGCCCAGTGCTAGTTGTGCTTAGTACAGTGGAACCCTGCGCAACTTTTTCCCTGTACTTAGACAACCAGGACTGGCTATGAAAAGTCTGGGGCTGGTTCAGTTTTAGGGGGGGACCCCAGGTCAATTTTTTTAATTTAACACTTTATAAGCTTTTTACATCTAACTGATGTATGCATGTATCTGTGTCAATCTGACCTGCTCATGCTAAAATCGAAAGCATTAAGCAGGTCTATTAATTTGGGTATTTGAAGTTCTATTTGAAGTTCGATTTTGTGTTTGATTTCAAATCCAATAATGGTAAATAAGGGATTTGTGTGTTGGTCTATGTAAAAGTACCAATGTTTTTCCGATGTTCAATTTTGAGTGCGATTTGAGTAAAATTCGGTTTTAAGTTGGATTTTACATTCAATTTGGCCTTTAGTAAATATCTAAATGCAAAATCGAATGAAAATCGATTGCAAATCGTATGTCAAATCACACTAACAGCAAAATCGAACTTTAGTAAATTTGCACCTCAGTCTCTTGCAATATCTCAACACCCCTTCTCAACAGATGAGGCATAATCCATGAAACCCATCCTTCTAGATAGTCTCTGATGTCTTTCTCCAACCAATGGTTTCTCTTCCTGCTTGCAGCCCAGCCAGTGTTCATGTCTGGTTGTCATGCATGGATTTCATTTGTTCCCTTGCTGCCTCTATCCATCTATCAGCCTCCTCTTCTGGGAAGTCAGATACTTCCTCCCAGGACATTTGTTCATGTATTTCAACTGTGTTAGCTTTATATGAGAAGCGCACAGGTGCTTTACCTTTGTTTTCTCTGGTTGAGCACCTTACTTCTTCTGTCATGCACTCATGTGTATCTTCAATATCTGATTTGAGGCTGATTTCAATCTATTGTTTAATGCCTGTCTGGCTGGTGTCTTTGGAGTCAGTGTTCTCTTTATCCAGATCTGCTGGATCATCACTTTTTTTCTCAGTTCCTCAACAAATGTCACACTATTACTTATAGTTACTTTTTTCTGTTTTTGGATTTATGATTATGTTCCATTTGGAACATTGGCTGTACCCAACAAGAATACCTTCCACTGCATGGTTCCACAGTTTACTGTGTCCTTCTAGACTTACATCCGCAAACTGTAAAATGTTTCATACGGGTTGGGTATGATATACCGGCGGCTTAATAATCGACGGTTCAAATCCTGATGCCAGAAGCCTGAATGCTGAAGATCCCGACAGGGGAGGTAAGTACCTAACCCTCTCCCTCTTCCCCCCCCCTTAACCCTCCTTTAGTGGTGCCTAACCCTAACCTCCCCCTGGTAGTGCCTAACCCTAACCTTCCCCTGGTGGTGTCTAACCCTAACCCCCCCTGCCCACACCCTAAACCTAACTTTGCTGGGGGGGGTGCCTAACTCTAACCTCCCCTCGGTGGTGCCTAACCCTAACCCCCCCTGCCCATACCTTAAACCTAACTTTGCTGGGGGGGTGCCTAACTCTAACCTCCCCTCGGTGGTGCCTAACCCTAACACCCCCTCCCTGCACTGCACTGAGCTAACCCTCTCCTGGGGAAATTGCATTACTTACTGACGTCCACACGTTCATGATTCCTGATCTCATTCAGGATAGCGGCGCCAGCATTGTGCCGGCTGTCGAGATTCCGGCAGCAGTATATCGGTGGTCTGCATCCCGTCCGCCAGCATTTGAACTAAATCCCGTTTCATACTGGGTTTCTTGTCATGCCATAATTCATATGCAGTGTTCTCCACTGTTCTGGTGAATATTCTGTTCTGTAAATAAATGTCTGTCATTGCAGCTTCTTTCCAATATTTTCATATAGTTCTGAATCGGTCAACTTGTACCTGGTCATTTCAGTCTAAGTTCTGTTCTTTCTTGCAGCTACCCAGTTCTGCTCTGGTGTGTAGGGTACTGTCTTGTGGTGCTCTATGCCAAGTTGTCTCAGGAAGTGTTCTACTTTGTGTCCTGTGAATTCACCTCCTACGAAATGCAAGTGGATTTCTTTAAAATGTATTTCTAGCCTTTGTTACATAATCCTGTAATTTGTCCAGTACTTAATCTTTGCTTTGATTCAGGTAAGTCATTGTGTAGTAGTCATCAGGGAATGTCACTATATATCTGTTACCTCCTGGTGTGCCCTGGGAGCTGAGAGCTGCGCCGGGTCGGGATAAGGGTGTGTGACCTAATCATGGGAGGTGTGACCACGCCCCCTTAGGATAAAAAAAATATATATTTTTGCACCCGCGAGCGGTCTCCCACTGCAGCCAAGCACACAGCAGTATGTGCTGGGCTTCTGTAAAGTAAGAGAGAGAGGGGGCGGCTTGAGATAACATACCAACCAACCAGCTCCTAACTGTCATTTTTCAAACATAGTCTGTGATATGGCAATTAGGAGCTAATTGGCTGGTACTTTTTCTCCAGGGTTTAGTAAATAGACCCCCAAGTCCTTTATCCGCTAGGCACCTTACAGACAATTGTTCCGGGTCCGCCTTGCAATCTGGTAACATATAATACATCTTTTACTGGTATTGGTATTGGTAAATTACTGACGTTTGCATTGGAGCATATAAGCAGACCATGCCCTATACTTCCCGCAGTGACATTGATGCCATCTTTGAGATAGATTGAGATAGATTGCTTCTTTATGATGCATATCAAGCTCAGCGAAGAAATCTCTGTCACTTGTCATGTGACTTGTTGCTCCTGAATCTATATACAAACTATTGGTTAAATGGGTTGCTGTCGCTTTAAAAGTTACACTCCACTTGCTTGTGCATATATCTGCGAGTGTAGTTTTGACTCTCCTCTTGGACCCTTTCAAAGATAGTTTATGCTGTTCCGCTTTCTATATTGAGCAGTTTTTCTTTAAATGTCCAATTTTCTTTGATCTAAAACATGCTCGTGTTTCCTAAATATGCTTATTCTGTGTCACTGTCCACATTATCCTGTGTCATTTCTTTTCTGCGCAGATCTATAAGCCTGTTTTTCACAAAATCCAGTGTGAGTTCTGCTTCAGGCCTTGCTTGCAGAGCATTTATCAGTGCACTGTATGTGTCTTGTAAGCTGCACAGGAGTGTGGCTAATACATGGTTGCATTTCACATCTTCTCATATAGATCTGAGCTGTGCTACAATTTCTAGTAACCCATTTATATGCTTTTGCGTAGTCTTCCTTTGCTAAATCTCATCTGGTACAGTTTTCTTGGCAGGAATAATTTGCTGTTTAAACTGGATTGTTCATGTAGTCTCTGCAGTGCATCTCACATACCCTTAGCAGTATTCTCATGTGTTATATGAATTAGCTGATCATCTTCAACTAATAAGTTTATGGTAGCATGTGCCTGTCTGTTTTTCTTCTCCCATTCTTGATTATTAATCTCTGGTTTGTCCATAATTATGACTTCCCACAATCATCTTTAGCCAACAGCATTTCAACTTAAATTTCCATAGTTGGTAGTTATCATTAGTTATCATTGCTTGTTTCATTGGCCTAGCCAATCAGTCATGGGTTTTTTTTGGCCCGATTTCCTTAACAACTTAAACAGTTTCTAATCTGTTATTATCTTTTTTTTTAACAGTATTCGGTCTACAAGTTCATACTGTACATAAATATACTGCACTGAGCTAAAGGATGCAGCTCTCTGTGAATGCTACATACAATTACTACCCAAACTTATGCACATCATAGCTGGATTGAAATGTTGTTTGCTCTTGTTTCTCTCCTTGCCCTTTTTTTCTCAGTACAAAACAATGAAATATCATGAATACAATGAACTGAATGACAGTAAAATATATAACACATTGTATTTTTAATTGTGGCAGCTGAATATAGTAACAACCAACATATACGAAGAGTTGTTAAATATCTCAGGGAGGACAGGGAGGACAGAAACCTCCCGTGGAGCAGAAGGGAAAGGATTAAGTACTTTATGTAGTAGGATAGATCAGTGGTTCTCAAAACTCAGTCCTCGGGACCGCAAACAGTGCATGTTTTTCAGGTCTCCTCATAGAATCACAAGTGAAATAATTATCTCCACCTGTGGATCTTTCAAAATGTGTCAGTGAGTAATGAATACACCTGTGCACCTGCTGCGTGACCTGGAAAACGTGAACTGTGAGGGTCCTGAGGACCGAGTTTGAGAACCACTGATCTATCCTACTACATAAAGTACTTAGGGAGTCATTCAGACCTGGCCGTTAGCGCCGATGCGCTCGGACCGGGTCGATGGCCCCCCACAGAGCATGCGCACGTCGTGCGCATGCGTGAGACCCACTACGACCGACAGCGCCGGTCGTAGCGGGTCTCGATCCAAAGGGGGCAAGCTGTCGATGTTGATTGACAGCTTGCCCCGTTTGGAAGGCGGGCTGGGGGGGTGGCAGCCCAAACGGGGGCATTCCCATGGGAACACCTACCGTTTGGCGGCGGCCCCACTGACATCAAAAGGGAGACCCTACCCTAGGGTCTCATCGTAAGCCCCGATGGTCGCGATGGTCAAGACCATCGCGACCATCACCTTAGGCGGTCGTAAGGCTGTGGGTGTTAACCCACAGCCTTACCACCGCAAAGGAGGACGTCTTGAAAATTCAAGAGGTCCTCCCCTCATTCAGACCGACCGCACGCTCTGTGCGACCGGCTCTGAATGAGGTCCTTAATCCTTTCCCTTGTATGAGGAATATGAATGGAATTATTTGATGGCGTTGACAATAAGAGGCACTGTATATTATATGGTGGTCTTTAGGAGGCTCTCTGCATTGTATGGCAGTCACATGGATACACTCTGTACTGTATTGTGGTCACTAAGTTGCTTAAAGTGGCCCTGAAGGAGAGTCACAAAGATGTTTTCTCTACTGTATGGCAGTTACAAAGATGTTCACTGTATTGTGTGGTATTCACTAGGAAGCCCTCTGTATTACATGCAGTCACTTGTTACGGCAGTCACCAAGATGATCGCTTGTGATTATTTTTTTTACATATTGCTAGAAAAACTTTAGAACAAATGATTGAGAGTGGATGAGAACACCAGTAATTTGATTTTACTGATGGTTGCCAGGTGTCATGCAATTGTTCAGCTATTAGCAATCTTTGTAATGTCAGTACTCTCTGACTCCTGGCTATCATCACATTAACACTAAAGGTGGGTACACACCTAAAAGATATATCTGCAGATCGAGTGATCTGCAGAAATATCTTTACATGATGGTCGTTCATACACACTGAACAGCCATCATCTATCCGGCAGCCGCAGGTCCCGCTGGCAGGGAGGCGGGTTGGGGCCACCCTCTCCCCACAGCAGCCGCTGTGCATGTACGGGCAGTCTGCAGACTGCCCGTACACACTTGACAATGGACAGATATGTCTGCACACAGACATATCTGTCCATTGGCTTTGCAGCACAGTCAATGCAATATGTCTGTGAATGACGTGATTCACAGACATATCGCCTGTATACCCTGGCCGACGGCCAGCAGATATATTGGCTGATCAATTGATCAGCCAATATATCGGCCAGTGTGTTGTACCCAGTATAATTCTGTGAACTTTCTGCTACTGATAATCTGCACTACTCACGTGTTAGATACATGTACTCCACTCACTGGTTTGCTTTGCCTACTTGTGTGTTAGGTCATCTTACTGTGTCAGGCTACACCTATCACTGCTTGTTTCATTGACTTCGCCAATCAGTCATGTGATGAGGCCACTTAAAAAATTTATTCATGGCCCCTGGGAGGAGTTAATAAAAATAATGAGGAAGTTAAACACCATCTGTACAATTTCTCCACAAGTCTCTTTCTCTAAATCTAGCTTCCTGTATTCTTTCAAATAATATATAAGATATCAAAACTTGTTTGGGATTTTGTATTAAAAAAAAATCTGCTAGTCTAAAAATCTTCAAACTGAAACAAAAGAAGATAATACAGATGAATATTGAGTATTAGATTGAAAGATTCAGAATAGAAATATTATATATTTTGAAGCCTAGCATGCAAATATTCTTAATTTTAGGATGAAGGGAACCACTTGTGCCTTTTAGAAATTCTAAAAATTTTGTAAATCTGCTCCCCTATCTGGTTTATTAACACCCTAATGTTAAGTCGTTTTTAGAAACCATATCTTAAGTACATTATATTTGAAAACAGTTTTCCTATCTGCTTTATTGACACCTTAAAATTAATACCTTGGCTCCATCAGTGATGATGACTAAAATGTACTCTTAAAAATGTGGTTTCAAGTTCAACAGTGTTTTTAATAATACATCCTATCAAACAAGAACGGAGACTACTCCAATGAGTAATCAGATTTGTGCTGCCATTTATGTGGCGCCTATAATTCAGATTCTATAAGCACTAGGGGAACTCTCTGCTGCTCATTAGAAAGAGGACCATAGTTTATAGAAGGTGATGTGATGCAAACAGGAAATTGTTAAATGTAAGCATTTGCTTTAATATCCAAAGGACTTTAGAAAAAGCTTAATGGGCAAATGGATGGTGAGCATTCAGCAATAGATTACACTTCATTATTGTATTGTACTGTGTAACTGTGTTTAGGAAATATTATACTGATTGTGTTTTCGGGATATCTAATAATCGCTTTAAATCAGGTTTTGCATAATAATATGTATATTATGCAAAATAAATATATAATATACATATATTTACATTATAGTAATATAAATAAGATTTTAATAAATAAACAAAACAATTTATTCCATATTTTACATAGCTCAATTTGGGCTCTATTTATCAACATCATTTTTACTAAAATAATGTGAAAAGGGGTGTTTTCACACCCATTTCACATTATTTTAGTATCACCTATAGTTATTACAGGGCAGTTGGAGTAGAATTCATAAAATTCTACTCCAACCCCTAAGTATCACTTATTTTTAGTAAAGCAGATTGCAGTTCCCATAACTGTAATGGGAAATGTGATCTGACCAAAGTTACTAAAAATAAATGTGAAAAAAATATCGGGGGAAGCCCTGTGATAATAACGCCACCTGGAGGTGGCGTTATCCAGAGTCTCCCCCGGTTACTGGCCTCCTGCCTTGCTCTAACGGGGAGAGCAGAGTCGGGAGTAAGTCCCTGTAATCAGGTGTGTGGTCTAAACAGATCGCAAGCTGATTACTGTAAAAAAAAATTGTAAAAAAATTGTAAAAAAAAAATTACTTACCTGACTCCAGGGACCGGTGATCGGGGCTCCGGTGATGACTCCCCTCCGGTCAGCTGGTCTCCCACAGTGCACTGCTGCCTGGTCATCAGGTGATCGGGCCCCAGTGCAGTATGGGAGATCACCTGACCGGAGGAATGGAGAACATCACTGGAGGCCTGGAGCATGCAAGTAAGTGTAAGTAAGGGAGAGAGGGGTCGCTGGGGTCGCGGGGGGTCCGCGATCGCAGGGGCGGGGCTTAGCGCCGGGGGGATATCAGCAGCGACCGGTGGGCGCATGCGCGGGCACTTGATCACGGTATTTTTCGCGAAAATACCGTGATAAGGCTCCGAAGGGGATTAGCAGGGACAGAGCTTTATCGCAAGCTTTGTCCCTGCAAGGGATTTGTAGTAAATCCCTGTGATATTGCCTGAATTCGCAATGCGAATTCACTCGGTAATATCACACTACAATCTGCATTACCAATGCGGATTGTAGTAAATAGAGCCCAATGTCTCTTTATGCATAAAAATGTAGGAATTAGTTGTTAGAGATGGGTGGCTGGATAATATAGGCTTGAAATATTACAAGATCTGAGGACTGACAGCTGTTGCAGAAATCAAATTATTTTATATAAAGATGAGCGGTTCGGTTCTACTTGGTTTAATCGGTTATGTTTGGAACTCAAAAACGGCATTATATTGGCTGTCCGACTCTCACGTGTTTTCGATAGCCAATAAAATAAATCTGAACTAATCTGAACCTGCGCTAATTTGGCAAAAAGAACAAAATCAAAACTGAACCATTAAGCCATACTTTTAAACAGTCTAAGGGGTCAATCCAATTAGCCGCGAAGGATGCGAGTTGCTGTTACAACGGCGTTAAAATGCCAGCAACGGACAGGCACCTAGCACCCTTCCCAGTCCTCTGTTAGCCCGAATTTGCAGAATTTTGCTCAAAAAAACAAAATTCCGCGAATCCAGGCTGCCGTAAAGTGCGGCCATTGCCGTGATGACTCGCGCCGGCAAGATCAATGCGGCTAATAGGATCGACCCCAAAGAGTCTGCGCTTCCTCATCACAGCAAACATTACCATTTAACATGTACCTTGTTCATTACAATAATCTTGCTCCACAAACTTAAATCTTTTTTTTTCTCTCTGCATAAGTTTTTAAACTCACTCTTCCAAGTCCTCTTCTCAGAGCAAACTTCAGCTCTTCTGCAAATATAGATGCACTTGTGAAAGTCAAAGAAATTTGTGCTAGCAAAGCTGACTGTGGTCCTGATTCAGCAAGGAACGCAGTTGCTAATACACACACAA
This sequence comes from Taudactylus pleione, assembly GCA_031769625.1. Lineage (NCBI taxonomy): Eukaryota > Metazoa > Chordata > Amphibia > Anura > Myobatrachidae > Taudactylus > Taudactylus pleione. Next base: position 3,630,662 of record JAUIMM010000116.1, read on the forward strand.
TCGGCTTATTGTTGTGTAGTGCGTATGCATATGCATCGTAGTGCGCATGCGTGATCTAGCCATTGCAATCGGTACTGCGATCGCAGCGGCTACGCAGAGCCATTGCAGAGTGATTAACAGGAAGTGCCGTTTTTTGGGTGGAAATGGGGAGGGGGGCAGCTGAACACAGGCATGCCAGTGCGTTTGAACGCCGTTGCAGGCTTGCATAAATTATCCATTGCGATGCCCTGCGCAGCCTGAGTACTCATAGTGTGTACTGAAGTTAGCAATATCTGAGTAAGTGGCACTCGATTGTACCGATGTTTTCGCAGTCTTGCTAAACATTACGGATGTGTGTAAGGTTAAGTGGGCGTCCGTATGTTGTGTTGAAATTGCATTGCGATGGCAATGGATTAGCATACTTTCACAGTGAGACTATCACAAATGCATTCACATGTGCGTTCCTTGCTGAATCAGGCCCTTTGTACTGTGCAGCAGCTATTTTGTGGTTCATAAAAGGCCTACTTACTTTTCACAGAACTTGTGAATGTTCATGGGCCAGGTAACACTTCAGCTTTTGGGTGAGATAAAGCATATATACGGAAGTTTTTTCCACAAACAATCCAGGTAGAATAAGTAACAATGGGGGAGATGTACGAGAGTCTTGGAGAGCGATAAAGTGGAGTTAAAGTACCAACCAATTGATTTGGTACTTTTTCTCCCTCCACTTTATCTCTCTCCAAGGCTTAATACAGCAACCCCTTGTACGAGGAGTTGTATGTCACATTTGTTGAAGCTTGTTAATTGGCTTCTTTACATTGCATGCACTGTAACTGGCCTACTTCTCCTGTGGGTGTATAAAAGTTTAAGGGAATCTGGACTTTCATTCACAAATTCATTTATGGATTGCTGTCAGACTTGGTTGAATTAACTTGCCATCTATAAATACATTGTGATACGAGCAAGTGTTTGTTTTACACTAATGAATGGTAATTCTGCTCAGAACTTGACATTTGTACCATTAGCTAAATACTAGCTATATAAATAGCCAGGTAATATATTGTGATATCATAATAGCATTTATTATAACGTACTGACTGCAATAGAGGTTCCAAAATGGTTGGCAGGAAGCAAGTAAGGCAAATCCTATTTAATTAAGGAAATTCAGTAGGTTTTAATAGGCAAGGAAATCATCCATTAATGGGTAAGGAGTAAAAAACATATACAAGCAAAATGTAACCCAGATTTGTTAAGCATTTCACAAAAATGGGTGTTAGTCCTTCACATTACCTGTACATATTGCTCATTCCATCAATAAAAAATGTATTGATTTAGTGTCCATATGGACGCTAAGGGGTTTATTTACGAAGTGTCGGGTTGTAAAACCCGACACTTCTGTTTGTGGTTATGACCGATATTTTAAAAGGGCCGTGCTTTTACTAGCCGTGTCTTGCCCTTTTAAATATCGGACATAAACACAAGCAGAAGTGTCCGGTTTTACAACCCGGCACTTCGTAAAAAAAAACCAAAATCGAAGATGTTGAACCAGCTAATGCTTTTTCAATACATGCAAGGAAAAGAAATGAAAACTCAATTAATGATTTGTAGAAATAGTGATAACAATATTATAATTTTTTAGCAATCTACAGATTGATTTCCTAATCGCTGAATCCAAAAGGCAAAGTCAACCTATTAATCTGCAGTTTTTAATAATTTCTGCTAAAAATGGCAGGTATCACACATTCACTAAAACCATCAGGTTTTTTTAATTGTTAAGTATAGAAAGGGGATCTATGAAAATTCTATTTACAGTAGTACAGATTTTAAAAATCACCAAATGTAAACTCACTGGTTTCAGACATACTGTGTTTGTTAAAAACCAGTGAGATAAAAATAGGCATGTACAAACATTGAACTGAATGGAACCATGCATTTCAATGTTACACCAACAGGTGTTTTAATAACCCCAATGATATTCATGTTTGCATTGAAACTCCATCTTTGTTATTTATTCCAATTAGCCAAAATGGCTAGTTTGGAAACTGGGAAAATTTCCAAATGATCCTGGATATCAATACTTTTATTATGCTGAAAAGTTATCCGAGTATTAAAAAAAATATTACTCAGTACTCAAGCAAAGGCTTCAATCAGGTGATTACTTATAACCCCAGATAGGAAAAATGAACCAAGATTGATTCTCCAAAGGCAGTATTGGCCTTCTTGGCCATGGGCAAGTTTAAAAACATTAGTGACGTCTAATGGCTGGTGGTGAAATTATCTGAGACTATTCTGACCAGAATCTTAAAAAGTTGTGAAAAAAAATTTTCTCTGGTGAATTCAATTTTTTTAAATGGATGGAAATTATTTTAGGAATCACTGCTTCATGAATCAGAGCGTTGGTACAAATAATTCCCATATTTTCCCCTGTGACTTATTGATCTTTGTAAAAAAAAAAAAAAAAAGTAGAGATGTGCGGGTTTGGATTCCTGATAAAAAAACACACGCAAACATAGGGGTCACGAGTCAAATTGAGCCCTGGCTCGGGCCTTCCCACCAACTTCTGATCCCAAAACGAGGCAAAACGTTATCTTCCTAGTGCCGGATCTCGTGTGTTTTGGATTGCCTCATCTTCCTGGAGTCGGATCTCATGTTTTCATACACTGGTTTAGATTTTTAGCAAATACAGAAACCAGAAATATAATTAAAAGGTGAGGCAGTGATTATAAGTCATCAATCCAAAGATTACTCATCCTACCCAAGAAGGTAAGGCAGCCATTTTAGCATTACACTGGATAGAATAGGTGCTACCTGCAAGAGATGACACATTATGGGGCATATTCAATTGGGCGCGAGGTTTAGCGAGGTAAAAAATGCCCAATTTTGGAATACCACGGGTATGTGCACTTCCGATACCCGCAGTATCCAATAAAAAAAAAGTGGTTGCGTGGGTTTCCAGCTCTGAAAACTCACGCCACGTAAAAAAATAATAATAATTCTTGACTTACCTGCCCGGGGTCTCTGGTGGTCCCTGCGGCTCCCGGTAGACTCCCCTCTATCTTCACACTGGAGAGGGGGCTTCTGGGGGCTGCTGGGAGGCTCCAGGGACTGGTGGGAGGGGCAAGGGCTGCTGGGAGATGTAGTTCTCCCAGCACCCATTCTGGGGGTGGGAGCAATAAGACACTGTGGGCCTACATACCGAGGGCCACACACACATAACACTCACACACACACTGACATACTCACCCTGCCACAGAAGACCCGGCATCCGACGCTGGATACAGAAGAAGATGCAGAAGACAGCGCTGCAGAAGCTAAGTAATTAATAACTAATTAAGCAACTTGGAAACTTCCAATTGCATAATTAGCCCTCAGGGGGTGTGCCGCTGAGGGCCCAGAGCAAGTCCTAGTGTTTTTCCCAACAAATAACACATTTGGAAAAAATCATACTTGCTCTGGAGGTGTGAAAAAAAACCTTGCGTGGCTCTAAATTTAAAAAAACATGCACCTAATTGAATGGCAAAAATTCCACACCTGCAGGAAAAACCTCGCAGGTGCAGGATTTTTGCCATTCACGCACCTAATTGAATATGCCCCTATGCTGGAGATAAAAAGACTAAGCAAGATACACGATTCTTGCAAAATAATGCTTTGTTCATCTTACATATGAAGGTACTAGGTAAGACAGCCATCTTGGACTCATTGTGTAGGTTACTTTGTGTGAGACAAGCAATACATGGAAATAAGGCATACAAGGGTAAAATGAAAGATGAAACGGCGCCTCCCTGCATTGCAAAGCCCACTTACTCAGGGGCGTATCTATAATGGGTGCAGGGTGTGCGGGGAACACGGGCCCCTGGGTCCAGGAGGGCCCCACACCGCACACCCTGCACCCATAATATTACTTACCTCTCTGGAGTTCCATGTCGGAGCGGGCGTCCGGCGCTGTAAAATGACTGGAAAATAGCCACGGCAGCAATTTTCCCATCATTTGCGCATGCGCAGTACAGGGAAAATGGCCGCCACTATAGACTCTGGGCACACTCTAGTGCCCAGAGTCTATAACTCCGGCGCTGGCCGTGCACAGCTCAGTGCGCTGCCGGCCGCCGGGTGGAGAGGGGGCCCATGTCGGAGACTGCACACTGGCCCCCTCCTCTCTAGAAACGCCACTGCACTTACTGCATTGCACCGGCCCTGTTTGCATATTTTATTTTTTCACCTCCTCTGTGTGACTGGGTCATACAGCCCACCAAGGACCTCTGCAATCTGGCCGGACCATTATGCAATAGGTAGCACCTATCCTTGTGTATCAATGCCTATTTCCAAGTAGATTGTAAGCCTCTGTCTGTTATTACCCAGAGTTTATTTATTACTCTTTGTTCCCAATTGTAAAGCACAACGTAATATGCTGTTCTATATAAGTAACTGTTACAAATAAAAATAATAATAATAACTGCCAATATTAAAAACAATGTGTAGATTTGCACATTGTGGGAAATGAGGGGTAGTAGCTTGCAGAGGTTGTAAACTGGTAACACTTAAAAACTTGTAAACATGTGCACCCATTTTATATATTGGCGTAAATGGTTTAACACCAAAATCCACACTACAATGAACTGATTATTGCTTTGTGTGGGTTGGGTACGGGATGCCAGCGCTCAGGATCCCGGCAGCCAGAATTCTGCAGGTAGGTATCCTAACCCTAAACCTAACCCTCCTTCCCCGCACCCTAAACCTAACCTCCCCTCACAACATAAACTTATCCCACCCCCACAGCGTAAACCTAACCCTCCCCCCTGCAGCCTAACCCTAACCCTCCCCCTAGTGCCTAAACCCAACCCTTAACCCAACTCTCCCCCTAACCCCAACACTTACCGTCACGATGCCGGCGGTCGAGATGCTGGCATGGGATTCTGACTAATGTTGGAATGCTATCACCGGGATTCTGACTGGCGTTGGGATTCTGGCACTGGCATTCCGAGCACTGGCATCCCGACAGCCGGAATATAAACTACATACCCATTGTGTATACCTTCTTTTTTTCTGATGTACATATGGGGTGTTCTTAGGCCAAGGAAATCTCAGGGGCTTCCAAAAACAGCTTGAGATACCCCTTCACCCCACAAGCACTGATGCCACTAGATTTAGCAGTGTTAATGAAACAGAGGATGGGCTGCTCTTATAACTCGAATAACATAATTTGATGTCATTATATGGATTGAGGACTCCAAAACATAATACACAATGGACGGATGCAGTAAGGTCAGTAATGACCGCTTTTTCATATGCACCAAGCCATCACAATGCATTCCGGGGCTTGGATGCTGTGGGTAACGCCATCTTCAAATAGAGTTACCCTATAAAAGCCTATGGGCTTCTAATCGCAAAGAGGTGTGAGTGGGATCTAACATGTATGTGCTGAAGGACACCAGAGGGACTTCTGGGTCATAGAGTCCCTCACTCGCAAAGGACGGCTCTTACCGAGAGAGCTGTCCTTTGCATTTCTCTACATGCATACCTGTGTAATTACTGCCAGCACGCATGCGATGAGTGGCAAGATGCATCACATGCAAACTAAGATGAGTCATTCATCCCGCCCATTGGGCTTTTTACAGAGTTGGATGTAAATACAATTTGCTACTTTTTTATATGCTACTTGCTATTTATTTTGTGCACATGTGCATCTTTTTTAAGCCATAAATGTGACTTGTGATTGTGTAGGGATCTGAGACTGGGGCTGGAAAGGGCGTATAGACACTGGCAGTGGGCATGTAGATGCAGCCAAACCACAGTAAGCATGTATGGATGTGTAGTCATGAATTGAGACTAAAAAGGTTTCTGAAGAGACGCGATCACTTGTCTGGAGGGGCGTGACTTATGAAAGCTAAAGCCCTGGTGTAAGTTGTACAATAATAATAATAATAATAATAATAATAATAATAATAATAATACATTTTATTTATGTAGCGCTTTTCTCCCGTAGGACTCAAAATCACTTTACAGACATCAGAAAACATGGTACATTATACAAGGATTTGGTATGGCAAAAAATAGAAAACCACACAGAGATAATTAAAATCAACCGAAACCTAGAGAGCACAATAGGAATCGGTATGAAATACCACCGGCCAGTTCGATTCCCGGCAGCGCCTGGCCGACAAAAGCAGAGTTCCCGGCAGCAGAAGCCCAACAGCGCTGGAAACTAACCTAACCTAACCCCCTAACCCTCCTTAGGGGTGCCTAACCCTAACCTCCCCTCCAAGTGCCTAACCCTAATCCCCCCTCTAAGTGCCTAACCCTAACCCCCCCCTTCCCCGCTACCTAAACCTAAGTCCCCCAGGGGGTACCTAACCCTAAATCCCCCTCGGCGGTGCCTAACCCTAACCTTCCTCCCCCTAGCCTAATCCTAACACTCCTGGGGGGGTGCTTAACCCCTCATACTTACACACTGCACACTTACATAAAAGGTTCCATAGTTTCAAAGTGTAATATTCAAGGTTTATTCATTTATTACTAATGTTGGGAAATAAAGACTATTTGGTATCTAAGGTTTAGTACTTGATAAGAGGACCATGTTTGGTGTTGTACTGATCTACTCTGTCTCAACAGCTTTCCGGTGTCATTGGTGAGAAAATCGCAACATGCGTCCGCAACTTATGAACTGCAGAGAGTTAAAACACTAAAATGTACTATGTAATGTTAGCAGCTTAGATGGACATGCAGCGGGAAAAAGGAGACAATAGGCTGTTGGAGGCTGACCTGTGTCCATTTGAAGTGACCTGTTAAATGTCCTGTAACAGAAGACCAAGAAACTGTTGAATGCTACTCCAATGAGATTGTGTTTGCCTGTTTTCATTTTGTACAGAGGGTATATCAATATCACCATATAATATAGAATATATTAAGACCAAATATATTAAAAACAAATCCTTATCCAACTAGAACCAAGTATATAAATAGTGTGTAATCACATCCCAGAGTCCGGTCCCAGAACAAGTTTACATAGAAACCAGCATATCAATCGATGGCTAACTGAAACTACAACCTTATTAGCATTTGTATACCAGTGGCCTGCTCTCACACTGTTGGGACAGGAGTTTCAAGGTGGGGGTTTGGGATGTCCTGTTATGGAAACGGCCTCACAGGTGAGGGGAGGAGTATGGCATTCACACTGGGGACACTCACAGAGAAAATAGGCTGAGAACACACATGCTGGTAGACACACTGGGAGCAGGGAACTGAGAGAGAGAGGTCTTCCTCTCACAAGACAACCAAAAATGGGACTTTGTACCCCTGGAATATGGCTAAGTATATTATTGTTAAATTGTACAGAAGTTAGTCTATTTGGGTCTCTGTAGCTAGTTGTGTGTTCATCTGTAATGTAGCTTATAAAGATTGTATGTAACAAGTTTGTAGTTAAAGGAATTCATAAGTCTGTGTTAGCATACAGTGGATGATATAGTGTGATCTAGCCTGTAAGATCAGCATGCAGGAAAGGGATTGATTATGGAATTTTTTGTAGTATGTGAAACAGAACTATGGTATTTGTCATGATTGGTGCTGGTTGATATAATTGTTTGAGATCCTCTTGTGAGCTGTGTTTTGTATAGTATCATGAATGTAATCCTAGGCTGGTATCAGTTTTATATCATGGAAGTTTAATTAATAACAGCTTTGAATGGTATAAGTAATAACTGTGTGTAAGGTAGTCTGCAGTTTTGTTCAAGATGGCTGCCAGCGAGTGGGTTAGACAATGGCATTACATGTGATACTCCCCCCTCCCCCCATTGAAACATGTGTTTGATTCATGGAAGTTGTGAATTAATATTCTTGTGATTATAGTTATAATTCTACTCAGTTTTGTTGTTGTATAGTACAAATAGGTTGTTGTAGTTATTATAATTCTGATCATTAATGGATACATGATTTACAGAGTTACAACATAAGAGTTTTCTTACTTTCAAAATGGAGTGTGATTATGTGAGTTTTCAAAATGGAGTTTGTCTAGAGACCATGCGGTTTGGACAATAGGAAATGTGTCATTCCCAACCCCCTCCCACACACACACCCACACAGGCCCCCTCATCAGCCATCTTGGACATGTGCTCTCAGCAGATCTCTCTCTCTCTCTCTCTCTCTCTCTCTCTCTCTCTCTCATTGTATGGTTGTGTTTTGAAGTTTAATCACTGTTTTATGCATATGTATATCAACTGTACCTAGTCATTGTATAAATTTATTTGCGCTTATTGTCTTTAGATCACAGCGTGTAACCTACTGTTTTTATGTTGAATAATAACCTTTGTGCGTTGGAAACACATTTCAAAGTCTGAAGGCATTTATTTACTGTATGACTGCGTACGCAAATAGCGACAATTTTAGAAGGTATAATCAGGATTTAAAAAGTATAGGCAGGAGCATATAGAGGTTTAACTCCAGTATCGTTAGTGCCCTAAACCTAGCCCTCCACCCCCGCGGCTGTCCACTCGTGCTGCCCGGCATCCCTTCGATTGGGATGCCGGGCGCTGGTCTCCCGGCGTCGGGGAAATGTCAGGTGTCTACATCTAGATGCCCGGCATTTCACCCTCGCCTGGATATGGCAGTCGGGAAGCCGGCTGTCGGTATTAAGGCAGCTGGTTTCCCGATTGTATAACGCACAATAAGCATATTGCAGGGTTGGTGCAGACATTTTGTGAAATAACTTCCATGGGTTATATATTCCTCCCACAAGGGTACCAAATGAGGCAGCCGTCTTGGGTTCACTACATAGGATTAACCTTTGTGAAATAGGTTACGCCTAGAAGAAATGACACAAAATGGGTGGTTGCAGTGTCCTAACGCTAGGAGTAGGGTCCCAACATAATAGTCAGGTCCATGTATTTTTCATCCCATCCATGAGTGTACCAGGTGAGGCAGCCATGTAGGGCGCACTACGGAGGTTACACTGTAGGAGATACACCGTACAAGGACCCAAGGTATATATTGGAAAACTGACATGTGTGGCAGTATGATATACTCTGTGTGAATTTATCCATGTGAAGTACATCCTGCCCATGGAGCATGCACTTCAGTGAAGGTATAGCACACCAGTATAATATACAGTGGGTGGAAGTACATGGTATAAAACAGGGTATAGCAAATACAGCAAACAGTGATGCAGTTCGGGCATGACCTGTACGGGTGACTGAAACATTTGTAATATGAAATACACTGAGTGAATAGATCCACATGTTTGTTCATCCTACCCATAAAAGAACCAATCGAGGAAGCCATCTGGGGTGCATTGCATTGGTTACATCTGGCAGGGTGTGTAAGTAACAGAAGTATAACGTCCAGGTGGAGAGAGAAATAAAAAATACAAAGGTATACAGGGTCAAATAAAATAAAAACGGTGACAGCATTATAAGTCAAAAACCATGTTAAAGTTAATCAGAAATTAAAATGAATAGAGTGCTCGAGTGTGTGGCCTTGTCGCATCCAGCAGTTTGTGGGATGCGATTTGGCTGCAGCATGAGACAGCACCTGAACCAAGTCTCATTAGAATTGAATGAAAGGTGGAGTGGCTGCATTCCTGTGCTGCTGTATTTGACAAATGATTTCATTTTTGGTTAGAAAGTAGTCCAAAGTCCAAATCCAGTTCAAACTCAGGGTCTCTTTCAGACCCGCTCGCGAGCGCTGTACGCTCGCAAGCGGGTCGATGTTACCCATATGCGCATGCGCACGACGGAGGCGCCTCCGTCGTGCGCATGCGCGAGACCCGGCGAGCAACGGGGAAGCCATCGCTCGGGGTCTCGCACCAAAGGGGGCGTGCTGTCGATAGTGAGTGACAGCACGCCCCCTTTGGTGGGCGTGCCGGGGGCGTGGCTGCCCAGACTGAGGCGTTCCCATGGGAACGCCTACCGCCTGGGTCCGGCCCCACTGACATCACTAGTGATGTCAGTGGGAGTGTTGTTGGCTCTGATAGAGCCAAAAGCACTCCTGGGATTGCGGCAGCGAGACCCTACCGCAGGGTCTCGTCGCAAGCCCGATGGTCGCGATGGTCTTGACCATCGCGACCATCTTTTTGGCTGCTCGCATAAGCTGTGGGTGGTCACCCACAGCTATGCGAGCGGCCAGGAGGCTGTTCCAATTTAAGCTAGGCCGGCCCTGATTCAGAGCGAGCGCTCTGGTCAGAGCGTCTGGCTCTGAATCAGGCCCTCTGGTTCTAACTCCATGCTTCAGATGACATGCTTAAGATGCAGGCTATAGTGGCAGGCCAAGCCTGTGTGTGTAAGCTTTCAAAAAACATTTTTTTTAAATGATGATGATGATTGTAGCCTGTGTCTATTTGGACAAAAAACATTTATGCAGTTACAATAAAACTTCTGCAAAGCTGTTTAAAAAATCTAAATACAAAGCACTGAACAGTCTTTAAACACACATACAAAAGTATTCATCATAATCTGTTGGCGAAGGGGAAGGTTTCACACATGTTTATAAGTATTATAAATAAAACAACATTTCCTTTTCCCACGGTACGCTGAACCTGATATTTATATGGAGGAGATGTACTAAGCATTGGAGAGTGATAAAATGGAGAGAGATAGCAACCTATCAGCTCCTGTCATGTTACTGGTGTGTTTGATAAATGACAGGAGCTGATTGGTTGGTACTTTATCACTCTCCACTTTATCACTCTGTAAGGCTTAGTCCACCTATTCCCCTGCATTTAAAATGTGTAATATTATGAAGTATTGTTTTGTGGTGTTGTTTTTCTGTTATTTTTAAGAACCAATTAATTACATTACGTAAGTATATTATAATTAGTAGTAGTATCAATATTAGTAGTAGTAGTGGTAGCAGTATTAGTACTAGTAGTAGTAGTAGTAGTAGTATTTATTATTTTTTTTAAAACTATCTCTACATGTTTCTGTGTTTCCAATTTCCAAGAAAATAACCTAAACATTTCTGGATGCATAGCTGCTCATACAGAACTGAAATGCCTGTCATCACCATATAAGACCACTGTTTTATTCTGAATTTTAATGCTGGCTTTAAACAGTTTATGATTTAATCCACACATTCCACATACATACTGAAAAAACACCATGGCAATCATCAGGCACAAGACAAACAGCACTAACATACGGGATTGTGATTGATACAAAACAGACCCAGAGGTACAATTGCCTTTGAACTTAGCTAAAAGAAGAAAAATTATATTCAAGTTTAAGGTAAATATTTTGTTATGGTTACAATGAGCTCAGAGCATATATCCTATTAGCTAACTATCCATAGCTGGTAAATTATCTGTCTATAGTGAGCTAAATATAACATGCTCCCTGCCCAAACCATATGGTATGTTGTTTCATATATACACAAAGAAGGAAATTGTTCTGTGAAAATGTCCAAGTGGTTCTGTACATTTGATTCAGTTCTCAGTATATGTTATTCCAATGTTATATTAAGGGATAATCTTGTGTCTTATGAGTATGCACAATAATATATATATATATATATATATATATATATATATATATATACACACATTATATGTGTGTGTGTTTTAGAGACTGCGGGGAAGAGTATTTTGTGTGACCAAAGTAACATTTTGCTGGTTTATCCTGGTTTATAACACCTGTATGCTTATGCTTGTTTGCAAAGTCTGTAAATATATCTCCTATGTTCTAATACACTTCACTTGTTACTGTCTTGCAAAACTCATCCACTAGCTATATGTCTGCGTGCTAAGTAGAGCTGCAGCTTTCAGTGTAGTGAGGAAAATGTTGCGCACTACCGGAACTTCTATGTTCTTTCATGTCAGTAATTTAAAACTCTCAAGTCGCACTAATAATTAAATTTTGTTATAACAGCTGCCATGAAAGGATTGTTGCAATGCACTAGGGCACTATATATATATATATATATATATATATATATATATAAATGCATTATGTGTTATAGCAAACATTCCTGGCCTTTGCATAATGTATAATGGGTACAAAATCCAAGTTTTTTTTATAACTTGTATTCATTGTGGATGGAAATCGGTGTAGGAAGAATATGTAATGAATAAACATAAAGTGCTGGACTTAGGGGGAGATGTATTAAACTCTGGAAAGCGATAAATTGGAAAGTGATTAACTACCAGCCACTCACCTCCTAACTGTCATGTTACAGGCTGTTTGAAAAATGACAGTTAGGAGCTGATTGGCTGGTAGTTTATCACTCTCCAGTTTATCACATTACAGAGCTTAGTAAATCTGCTAAGTTTTATAACAAAAATACAGAGGTTCACTTATAAAAGTGTAAAGGAAACTAAATTGACCAATGATATTAATTGCCATGTTCCTTACTATCTTACTCTGATGTCTTAGGGGCCTATTTATCATTGAATATTTGAGGTATAATCCCTGAAAACACCCGTTTTATCCCCCGGATTTGCGAAGGAGGGACCGCAGCAGGTATCTCCGATACCTGCTGTGATTCCTCCGTTCCCACAGGCAGCTGCATCCCCCGTAGGTTTCTATGGGGGATGCGATGCTGCCAGATTTATCAATATCAGAATGCGATGCATTCCTGATATTGGCCCCCTCAACTATTGCCATCTGAAGATTACGTTAGCCACTGTAACCCCGGAACACTCCCACAGCAATGGCCACCACGCCTGTGCAGTCAGCGCTGCCCCGGCACTGGCCAGCAGCTCTCCGGAGACATCCCATGGACGTGCACCTTTCGGAGCCTGTGTCCCTGATAATGCATCTGGGCGCTATGATCACATATTGCCATGCAATCATGGGCAGTACTAACATGAACTGATCGCATTGCATATGGATCATTAATAAATGGGGTCCTTAGTGTTTAGGTGTGATTATTACATTGCACATCACACAGAGCCAGGGGGGCCAAGGCCGGATTGAGCAGGTACAAGTACAGTAATTACCCAGGCATGGTTGAGGGGCCTAGTCAGTAGCGGATTTACAGCTAGGCAACAAAGGCAGGCGCTTAGGGCCCGGCAGGTCCAGGGGGGCCCACCAACAGGGCTCTATATAGAGGGCATTTCTGAACGCTGCACTTGCTGTATACTGAGTGCCCTCGGCAGGCTGTCAGTGCAGCTGCCGGGCGCCTGCTCCAGCGCACACCTGTGTCTCCTGAAGTGTAGTGCGTGTGGACGTCATGATGCATGTGCGTGTGACGTCACACGCATGAAGAGAAGAGCCGGGACGGCAGTGAATGACTAGATCCTCTTTGCGGGAAGGACATCATGCGCTGGGTGGAGCTGAGGGAAGGGCCAAAGGCAGTACTGGAGTCTGGTGAAGTGGGACCCTGGGAGAGAATGCGGCAGTAGCAAGACCCCAGGAGAGGATGCGGCAGCAGCGGGACCCCTGGTGAGGATGCGGACAGCACCTGGTGGCTCTCCGGCTGGCTTACAGTAAGAGGCAGGGACATGCCCAGAGAAGAAAGAAGAGGCTGAGGTGAGTGCTCCTGGCACAGTGGCTGCCGGCTCCTGCCGCCTTTATTGTGTTATTTTAAGTACAGTTTGATCCATCATCCGTCTGCTATCATGTTAGAGAGGGCAGGGGGGGAGCTTGTGGCACACACTGACTACGATATATTATATTATATGATATTATACTGTAATAGTATTGTGTATGTAGAGGAGATGGGGGCATGTCTGCTACAATCGGAGGGGCAGGGGCACTGATGTATAATACAGTCACACTAATGGGTGTAATATTGGGTATTATAAGGGATGTGGGACCTGCTAGGCTACTACAGTCATTGAGGGGAGGGGTGGGGGTCACTGATATATAATGCAATCACACTAATAGTTGCACTAATAAGTATTATTTCATTGTGTTCCCCTCTCCACCTCATTGATTGTAGCTGCCTAGCAGGTTCCACATCCCTAACACCCATTAGTGTGACTACCTTATATCAGTGTCGTTGTCTCCCCGCCCCACACTGCTTAGGGCCCCATGAGGTCTAAATCCGCCTCTGGGCCTAGTGGTGGCCCAGGTCAGCAGCTTGACCAAGGCTCCCAGATGTGGCCCCTCAGATGACTTAATGGCCCTGGACAGTGTTATACAGACAGTATTTAGTCATTCACATCAATCCCTACTCCCTGTCCCAGTTGAGCTTACACAATATATTCTCTAGCTATGGTTAATTTTGTCAAAAGTAATTTGACTTATTTGCAAGTCTTTGGAGTATGGGAGAAAACCAAAGCACCTGGATGAAAGCCTGTCAAACATGGGGAAAACAATTAAAACTCTGCAATAGCAGCAATTAAATCCATGAACCCATGAACTCAGGACTCTGAGGCATCAATGCTAACTACTGTGTCACCATGTTGTCCCTTTAAATCATTGCATATTCTAAATCAAAATCCTTATAGTGAATCACCTATAAATGCTATTAGGTTATTTCTGTTCTGTCCACTGTTATCTGGTGTTCCACAGAGAATAATCAAAGTCAACTTTATTAATCAGTACATTTTTAGTAAATCATTGGGACCCAAGTTGTTGTAAGAAAAGAGAATTTGGTTACAGAAAGGTTGTATTTATCAACATCTGTAGGGGATACCATACTGTCAAGTCTAAACAAGTATCAAATAATGTTAATTTCTTTACTGCTGGTATACTGCAGCACTCTTCAACCAGATCCATCTCCAGACACCTGGTAACTTCTTATACAGAGAGTAACTTACTGACTGTATGTGGATGCTTGTCCCAGTAACCAGTTTTGTGACATTGTCCACCACTCTACAGTTGTCGCAGATAAGTGGTAAGACATCTGTTGCGCAGCAAGGGAAAAATTGACTGACATGCAGGAATTTTTTTGCTGGGTCTGCAGAGACCGGTTTGAACACCCTGGGGATACACTTGTTGCACATGAAACACTGGAATTAAGAGAAATGTATTGTTTCTTTTTCTTGACACTTGGGCAAACACTTGAAAAGTCAAAAGTCAAAATGAATACACAATACTAACACATAGAGAAGTAAGTGTCATGTCTGCAGTATATAAGCACTAAAATACTAAATAAATTATAACTACACACCACAAAATAAGCAATATCTTCTGCTGGACAAAATAAAAGTTCTTTATTGAGAAAGCAAAAGATTACAAAGCTCAAGTTTTTCCCTCTTCTATTAATCACTGGGAGAACATTTAAATAGTTAGAGTCGTCAAAACTTCAATTTCACAGTAAAATAACATTGTGATTGTCCGGCTTGTCTCTGGGTGTATTATCCAGTGCCTGGGGATAAAATGTACCACTGGCAGAGATCACTGACCTCTATCTATAAGTCAAAACTGTTATTCCAAACGCACAAAGCCAATGAGGCAGGGAAAAGTTCCACACGTACAGAATTAGATTCCAAACAGTAAAATATGGCAAATAAGCCCATAATCAAAAGAAGTAAACATCAACCTGTTACTGTAGCTTCTGTCTGTACTGACGAAATAAAGAATCTAAGGGTCACTACAGATGATGGACCTTAAGGTTGTTTACAATCATGAAATATTATATAGGTACAGTACAAATGTAAATTATTCTTCTTTTGTAGCACCATGGACCTATTTCTACATCTGCTTTATGGGTTAGAGATTCAAGATGGCTGAAACTGTGGTGGACGCAAAATGCTTTTTATCCTGATGGGTAGAAACGGTCCCCTGCATTCAAAGAGAATGAGGATATCATCATTAATGAGCCCCCAAAAAATAGTTTTGTGGGTGCACCAATAAACTTTTTGGAAATTATTATATTATTTTTATTGTTTATTTCTATGGTACTAAAAGGGTTTTGCAGCACCTTACAAAGTACAATGCAAACAACCAGTTTTTTTGTACATCCTCTGAAGTGCGGGTGAACAAATTATTTACATTAATTGCATTGGAAACTAGGGATGTACGCCGACCCCCGTGTTTTAGTTTTGGTTTTGTTTCAGTATCTCCTTCAAGGTTTTGGATCTGAATTTGGTTTTGGAAAAACCACCCTCAAGTGTTTTGGTTTTGGTTTTGGATCTGGATTTTTTATATAAAAAATAGATAAAAGGTTTTAAAAACAGCTAAAATCATGTAATTTATGCAATCCAAAACTCGAAATTCGGATTTAAAATCCGATTACCGAACCGCAAAAAGATCAAAACCGCGACCCGGATCTCCTCAGGAGATTAGAACTGCGACTCAGATTTACCTGGATTCACGAAATTCGGCTAGATTCAGATTTCTGGAGAACTGAACCACACATCTCTAATATAAATGGGTGTCTGGCCATTAATGTTTTTCATCATGTTTATGGATTTTTAAAGTTTTTAAAGAAACCTGCTCAAATTCTCCACCAAGTTGTCATGGGAACAGGTATCAAACTCCATCTCTTGGAGAAGACAGTGGCACTTTGCAAAACAACATCATCCAGTAAATGACACAAAAGTAACCCATTTAGAAAAAAAAAATCCTGTCCTGTTCAGCCCATATCAAAACACAATTCAATTTTATTTGTCAGGGACCTAGAGGTATATTTAATAAAGGTCGATTTTAATATATTTAAAATCTATGAAAATTAATCAACATCGATGTTGTGTTTCTGGGGTTAACTCACTCAATTACTAATTGTTAATAATCACATAAAAATATATTTGTTAGTAAATGTGTGATTTAACCACATAAACACAACATCGATGTTGATCAATTTTAAATCAATTAAAATCAACCGTTAGTAAATATACCCCTCTAGAATGCAACCCACAGACACAACAGTTGTAAGCATGATTGTCTGGCTTACAAGGACCACAGATGTCTCTCTCCCTGCCTCATTCTCTAGAAAGTAGAGATGTGTGCCAACCCCCGTATTTTGGTTTTGGATCTTATCTCCTCTGGTTTTGGATCTGGATTGCTTTTGCCAAAATTGCCCTTTTGTGTTTTGTTTTTGCTTTTGGATCTGGATTTTTTTGTAAAAAATCATAAAAACAGCTAAAATCACACAAAATGGGCCTGCGTTTGTTCCTACAGTATTATTAACCTCAATAACATTTATTTCCACTCGTTTCCAGTCAATTTTGACAACCTCACAGCTTACAATATCGATATTTTTTTCATCTAGTTAAGGGCCAAACGGATGCATCCAGCTAGCTGGCTGTCACGATTCCTAGGTGGAATCGAAACTGAGTGATAAATAGAGTTGAGGACTGTGCAAAGATGATGGTTGGGGTACCCCTTGAGGATTGAAGAGCTGACTGAAGTAAGAATAGTTGCTGGATAATTGGATAATTGGTGCAGCCATTGGCTGAAGTAAGAATTGATAGTTGATAGTTGGCGCAGCCACTGGCTGAAGTAAGAATAGTTGATACTTGATAATTGGTGCAGCCACTAGCTGAAGTAAGAATAGTTGAGACTTGATAATTGGTGCAGCCACTGGCTGAAGAAAGAATTGATAGTTGATAGTTGGTGCAGCCACTGGATGAAGTAAGGATAGTTGATACTTGACAATTGGTGCAGTCACTGGCTGAAGTAAGAATTGATAGCTGATAGTTGGTGCAGCCACTGACTGAAGAAAGCATAGTTAATACTTGATAATTGGTGCAGCCACTGGCTGAAGTAAGAATAGTTTATACTTGATAATAGGTGCAGCCACTGGCTTAAGTAAGAATTGATAGTTGATAGTTGGTGCAGCCACTGGCTGAAGTAAGAATAGTTGCTTGATAATTGGTGCAGCCACTAGCTGAAGTAATAATTGATAGTTGATAGTTGGCACAGCCACTGACTGAAGAAAGAATAGTTGATACTTGATAATTGGTGCAGCCACTGGCTGAAGTAAGAATAGTTGATGCTTGATAATTGGTGCAGCCACTTGCTGAAGTAAGAATTGATGGTTGATAGTTGGTGCAGCCACTGGCTGAAGTAAGAATAGTTGATACTTGATAATTGGTGCAGCCACTGGCTGAAGTAAGAATAGTTGATGCTTGATAATTGGTGCAGCCACTGGCTGAAGTAAGAATTGATCATTAATAGTTTGTGCAGCCACTGGCTGAAGTAAGAATAGTTGCTGGATAATTTCATAATTGGTGCAGCCGCTGGCTGAAGTAAGAATTGATAGTTGATAGTTGGTGCAGCCACTGGCTGAAGTAAGAACAGTTGACACTTGATAATTGGTGCAGCCACTGGCTGAAGTAAGAATTGATAGTTGATAGCTGGCGCAGCCACTGGCTGAAGTAAAAATTGTTGATACTTGATAATTGGTGCAGCCACAGACTGAAGTAAGAATTGATAGTTAATAGTTGGCGCATCCACTGGCAGAAGTAAGAACAGTTGACACTTGATAATTGGTGCAGCCACTGGCTGAAGTAAGAATTGATAGTTGATAGCTGGCGCAGCCACTGGCTGAAGTAAAAATAGTTGATACTTGATAATTGGTGCAGCCACTGGCCGAAGTAAGAATTGATAGCTGATGCAGCCACTAGCTGAAGTAAGGATACTTGATAATTGGTGCAGCCACTGGCTGAAGTAAGAATAGTTGATACATGATAATTGATGCAGCCACAGACAGCACCCCTGCGCTGCTACGTTGTTAATAATGCGGCTAACTCGCACACACACACAGAAAAACAACAACTTTATTTCAAATTTTTGATTTGATTTTTATTTTTACACTGGAGGGGAGAGCACCCCTGATAGACAGAGCACCCCCTGGACAACACAGCAGCACCCCTTTATGGACTGCAGTGACATAGGAGCCACTGAAGCCCCCCTCTTCTGTCTGCAGCACAGCCTCCTATAGAGTGAAGAGTGGACAACAACACAGCCCTTATGGACAACAGCACAGCCCTAGACAACTGCCAGCCAGCTCCTATGGAATACAGCCAGCCCCTATGGACAACCGTAGCCCCTATGACAAGTGACAACAGCAGCCAGCCCCTATGCACAGCAAGTCAGCAATAGCACAGCACAGCCGCTATGGACAACAAGAGCACAGCCCCTCCCTTGCTTCCTTTTCACACTCCACAGCCGGAATGAAAATGGCAGCGAGCGAGGAACCTTTTATACAATCCAAAACCCGTGAGAATCCGACAGCGGGATGATGACGTTTTGCCACGCTTTGAGATCCGAGTCAGGCAGGAAAACCTGTGCCGGCTTGGATCCGACTCAGATCTGCAAAATTCAGGTGGGTTCGGATCTCTGAGATCCGAACCTGCTCATCTCTATTGGAAACCCTGTGGACCTGATTCTGAGTCAGACAGAAAGTGGCCGCATGTGCGGAAAACTGCGGCAGCCAGATCTAGTACTTAATGCTGGTGCGAATGTCCATCCAATTGTGCAAGTATCCATGTGGCTTTATGCGTATGAATTACTCCGCCCATTGTTTTACCAGATACGCCGCTACCGTCATCATTAATATCGGTACTTGCACCCATCCCATGTTGGATGCCAAAGATGCATCAGAAAAAAGCCAGCCTTATCTATACACATGCCTGTGACAAGCATGGAGGTCTGACTTCAGCCTCATAACACTTCCATAACATTGCCCTAAGATAGATCTGTTTGCACGATAGCTGTCCAGGGGCTGCCCAAAAAACACCCAATTCACCGATAGAGCTATGCGGTCTCGCATGGAGGAAGCCATCAGCTCATGTATCCTCCGTGAAGGTTCATATGCATAGTACAATTGCTTCTTGCATCGCATGTGTAGTCTGCTGATAATGGCAAGAAGCTCCCACTTTTGGGCTTACTTCCAACTCAGGACCATTGTATCACATGGGCACATCTTTAATACATAAATAAGGATCCAAATCACAATATGTTCAAGGAACAAATGTATTATTTAACAGGTTGTTTCGATAGTAATAGTAAGCAGTTTTTTAAATAGACATATTTAGATCTGTCAGAATGTGCATTGCTATGAGGGACCTAGATCCTGCAAAATCTCCCTAAAAAAGCAAACCCATGATGTGCACACATGTATGTACATGGAGTACAAACAAGCGTCTATGCACTAAATGAATGTACTGTGCATCCACATATTTTTCCAGTTTGAAATGACCTCCTTGTATTTGTGGTTATTCTTCATTAGTTAAGTATGAGATGCAGTCATAACACTTTATGTACTTATGCAACTGCAAATATGTACAAATTAATTTAGAAATAACAAAAGTTAGCCTGCCAAACAAATATTACCAACAAAAAAAATTGTTGAATCAAAGAATAAAGTGCTGCGGGTGTATTTGTTATGTATCGCCCGATGTGTTATACATATGTTTGAAAAACTCTGCCTAGGACCATTATCCAGAAACTTTTGGGAACATTGCAGATGGCTCTATACATGCTCCAATGCTCTGGAATTTCTGTCCCAATGGACTTGCTCTTTTGTACAGTAACTACTTCTGCACTTAGGTAATGTTAATTGATTAAGTCCTTTGAGTCCAATGCCTAACCTGATCCCGCTTAACAGCTATTACCATGTCATCGTGCATGTTTTCTTCATTTATTCATTTATACTGTATCCCAAGTTCTGTTCCTATTATGCTCCACACACACACATGCACACATATATATAATCTTATCTTTATACATGGAGAATATCATTTTGTAGGATTTGTCTGACATCCAAAGAGTTAATCCACATTTTAACCAGTCTCGGACTACATCCCTTAACCATTGTCACTCATTTTAATGTTTAAATAGGTAGGGAGGCAGCAGTATTGCCAACATCCAATGCTCAGTGAAGCCTTTCGCATATATAGAATACTGAATATCTCAACCATTATTTAGCATCAGAATCAGTTCTGCTTGTCTGGCTGATGGACAATTTTTGCTTGGCCTCGGTCTCTCCGCGCGTGACCTGTGGAGTCTAGACTGTTGCATATTACTTAAAAATTCATTTGGATTCCTCCTCATAAGAGTTGAGCTGAAGGTGTGTTATCTACTCAGTCTGGCACGTCAGCCTATGCTAGCAGCTAAGAAATGTAAAGCACTTAACCCTCCTCTACCTGAGAGAGCTGTAGAAAGAAGCTAGAAGCTGTCACTGTCCGTGATGGCTGAGATATGTGATTACTTTGTCTTTTCTTGCCAATAAAGCTTCACAAGTCCACTTAAGACAAATATTTTGACACCACCAAAAGAAATGTTTTACCTTAAATATATATGGTTCATTGCAATCATTTTAAACCTGAATGTACTGGCAAGTACTGGATTGGGGGAATTAAACTCTAAACAAAGTTCCATTGGAGCGCTATTGTCAGGGGTGGAAAACCCATATCTGGCATCACCATCATTGTACATTTTCCCTTGTATCCCTAGGGGTTCGCAAAGCAATTAGCGCTGGACAACAGGGATGTGCAGCCGAACATAAACTCCTACCATTATTGCATGAGATAATCCAATGGTGCTGAGAAGATCTAACAGAATTGATGGTTTTGGAAGATCAGTCAAGTCTGAAAGTATAGTTTATGTAATACAGAATGCTTATGCTTCTATGTACTTTCATGAGGGCAAACAGCAACCTTACCTAGGCATGTCCAAATTTATGTCACAGATACTGATTGAGTTCGGGCACAATGCACAGTAATGTCTGGCCAATTCCTGTATTTCATCACTCATATGTTTGCATGTAATCAGCTTGTCTGTAATTTTAAATGGATGCTCACCAAAAAATACATCATCTTCTCATCCCTAGACAGATGAAATAAAGAATGTTGTAAGACTAGCTACATTTAATTTTATAAGATGCACAATTCCCTTTCTCTTAGTATTTAGAGATGAGTTTAGATATGAGCAAAGCAATGAGCACATTTTCAGTTTCTATGATTTTTTCATCTGGCAAATCAGTTTGTGAATGCTTCAATTATTTTGTTAAAATTCGAGAGCGTCAAAGAACCAATCATAAACCAGGGATTCATCACAGAGACTGAGATTTCAATAAATGATCATTCCTTTTAGCATTTTATTTTGTAACAAGAAAGCTTTGTGCTACTTACATTGTTAAAACTTTGTACCACTAGCATTTGGCATTGCCTTGAAAAAGCTTATTTGTAGCGAAACACGCGTTGGCATGTCCGCGCTTCATGTCTGCTAATTCAATATGTTGTTATACTAACCAATAATGTGTAAATAATAATGAGCTGTGTGGGAATGGTCCTAATTACAAGGACAATGTTAGATTATCAAATGTACGGACTGGGACTGAACAAAATGTTACAAGTTGTTACAATGTTTCCTCTTTGAATACCTTGGTAATAATTACTCGAGGAAGCACATTCAGATTAAGAAAGCACTGCAGGGATAATAAAAATTCCACCCAAAGGGACTTTGAAATTTAAGAGCCCCCTCATAATATATTTTCCAAAAAAATAACTTTTGGTAATAGAGCAACATTGTATCCCTTCTGAAATGTTTAGATGGTAGTAATGGGCAAATGAACATAATCTGCAGTGAGAGATAAAAGATTACTACACAACATTTTAGGAACAATAATTATACTGATCCTGGTCTATTAATGTAATACATAGGTATACCATCACAGGTTAAGACAGGATAGGAATCCTGTACAGAACTTAAATATAACAATATTATGTGGTCAGAGAAGGAGGATCACTGAATCTTAATAAATGTGAAATTTAATAAAACATTTTTTGTAGAGACTCATCACAATTAACACTGTACCACACTTGAATAAGTGGACTATAAGTGTTAATTGGAGGAGTCAGGATAAATGTGTGGAGACTTAGGCATTAGACTCCACCTTACCGGTCAAGGACCTATGTGATCCAGAGTCTAAGCTTAATATTCTTCCATAAACCACGCAGCAATAATAATACAGACATACAGCAGGGTCAGTTCCATTTTATTACACATTCTTTATTACATTACTTATCACCACTCCTCTATCTTTTAACTCATATTTCGCTAGCTCTTGTCCTAGGGATAAAAGGACATTTTAAAGCATATCCAATAAATGCTAAGTTTTTATTTGATTAAATGTGATAATATTTCTGTGCGCCACTTGAAGGACATAAACCTTTTTTATCTCATGTATTTTTGACATACCATTACACTTGTCCTAGGTAGCACCCCCGAATGAAAATCATAATTCATTTATAACATTTGAATGGGGCTCTCTTTAATTACTATTGTAGGTGTGTGCAGATGTATATTTTCCTTTGTATTTGGCATTAGATGAAAAGAAAGGTGTGGGCCTAGGGTACAAGCAGCAGAGCCTAATGAGTTTGAGCTGGAAGGTCCTTTCTGTCATCTTGCATGCACCCGAAAAAAGATCAAACAAACAGTTCAGCATAAGGGGTTAGAGTCTAAATCCCACAAATATGGCTAAAATATGTATTTCTCCAGATCATGGTTCCATTCATCTTTAACATTTCTGTATGAATCTGTAATTCATTCCTAAATATATTTAAAAAAATATATATTTCAGTATACAGACAGAAAAATGGAAACAATAATTTAAAGTAATTTAAAAGGGTATTTTCAACCATGTGTTGCCTGTATGACATGTATGCACTGTGACATTGAATTTACTCAGAATTGTAGAAGATTTTTCCAAGAGCACCATTCTATGCAAGAAAGTCACTCAACTGAAAAAGTTTTCCGATTTCCTGCCCTTGATGTGCACTTTTTAGTATGTACTCTGGACAAAATAGTTGTGAAAAAAGATTAGGACGGCATCATTTTAACTTCGTTATGCCACTGTTGCTCTAGAGTCAGCAATACCATTGCTACTTTGGTGTGGAGGAGTAGGAAGAACCAGTCTACTATAAATTCCACCAGGCAAGTTGCAATTGTTCAGCAGTACCGACTGCAAAAAACATGGTCATTTTGTGCTATGTGTAAAGGTTATACACATGGTGGAAGCCAATCGGTGGACTCTTGTATATATACTGTATATATATAGGTTGTAGTAGCCACAGTATGATGCAAACAAGATTGGGGATGACTGCTATTTTCCATCAAAAGAGTCACCATGGAATGACCAGGGAGTGCGTCACCAAGCCAGCAGTATCATTCCAAGCCCAATGTTTTGTCACAAGTCCTGCCTCACTTGTTAAAAACAGTAAAGTAATAAGAAGGCAATGTGTACCCCATACAATACAATTTCAAAAGTCCATAGATTTGTAGGTGGGAAATCAATTAACTGCAATGTGCATCAGTTGCGTCTGGTACATCTACATTGCTCGCTTTACTGTGCACTCCTATGTATTGCCTGCAATATGCTGGCGTTACCTGCATTCCCATTGCCTTCTGATGGCACATCACCAAGTAATTGAAGTTGCCCCTTAACCTGTAGCCCACAATTCATCCAGTAACCATTTTGTAATTTTATATGTTTTATGTGATATTAACATGTATTTTAAAGTACAAAGAACTCTGGGGTTTTCTATTTATAACATTATATTAACATACATTTAAAAGTACATGACACATAATTTTCTTTTAGGGTAGATTGCATTTATCATGCATCTGACTTGCCATGATGGTCTTATTAAGTTGATATGTGGAATTTTTATTTTAACCTTTCAGAGTCATTTTGTGTTATAGATTTATATTTCAAACATCTTGATATAATGCAGAGTTCACTGGGATAGGGCACTTGGTTTAAAAAAAAAGAGTATATAATAGAAAAATCTAAAGGGAAAGATACCTCAAGCTAATCTGAATATAAATAGGATTAGATGCTTTTTAATATGAACTGAAATGCAATTTAAAGTTCTCACTGTCTGGTCATTCTCAAATAAATATTTCAGCTCACACGCTATTGCACAGAATTCTAATTCTGTAGATTTGTTGTGGGAGAAGGTCTGACTTTACTGCTCTGAATTATACATTGAACTTGGGCTAGTGCTGACAAAGTACAATAAACATAAAAGTGTTTCTGTCCAAGGCATATACCAATTCATACTCAATTTCCATGTTATTTATTATAACCTACTTTAATGCAGCATTAAAAGTTGTACCTTTGAAACCTTCTTACCAAGTATAAGCCATCTGAGCAGTTAGCAGGCACCCAACCTGAATTTGCTATAGCAACAACAAAAGAGTTTACATGTAAATAAATATATTTCCAAAAATCATAGGGTGTGATACAAATTTTGGTTCTTGGGCCCTGCTGGGTCAATAAAAGAAATAAGCTCCAGTGAACAGCAGTACTACAGTACCTGTCACAACACAAGAATGATGTAGGCCAACCAGCTTATGTGTTGTAGTAGATGAAGTTGCATTCTCCTCCTTTGCAGAGTGGTAGATTTACTAGTCATCACACCGGAGGTGGAAAAGGCTTGGTTTAGTTTTCATACTTCTCACCGTCTTTCTTTGACGCTCACCGCAGCTTTATCCAATAGCTTCATCCTAGCTTCCTCCTAGGATCCATCTGAGCATGAAACAGGTATTGATTATTAAAGTTTATTTCTGGCAGAAACCAGCAACAAATGATCAAATTGTATAATCTCAGATAAGATTGTATGACATGCTCCTACTGCTTTATGCAGTGATCTCCTAAGTGTTAACAATTACACTTTGTAACAGTCATACTCAGAATATCTATACACATGCTCTTTTTGATCCCCCATCTTAGTGTCACAACATTTTTAAAAGGTGCATTACACATGTACTTTGCCACCTGCTTGCCTACTGTTGGATTTTAGTAGTGCCCTCCTACATGATGGTGAAGCAGCTTCAGATACTTCATCCATTCTCAATAAAGGTGTTAGTGCCTTTTCAGGCAAGAATGGTAGTGTTCACCTTAAGGTAGATGTTTGATTAAAGAAATAATATGAAAAACCTTATCTGGTGACCAATCCAAAATTCAAAACCTTATTGTCAGTCTGAGTTTGTCTGACCTCTGAGCAGAACTGTCTAGAGCTGGAGTGAACAAAGCTAGGTGATCTTATGATGCTTCACCTCATTCATACCCCTTTAACATCACAAAAGTAACCTGGTATGTTGCCGGGTCGAGGTGCAGTGTGAACGTGCCAACAGAAAAATTGCCGGGTCCGTCGACTCTGCATTTCAACCCTGCAACCGACCAGAGTTGAACACTGGAACAAGCTGGGTTGATGTGCAGTGTGAACAGGCCCAACCTGGGTTATCCAACCCTGGACTCAGCAAACAATGCTGATTGGATGTTCCTGGGTCTCACTTGATGTCAGAAGCCAGACACACAGGCAGCACACTGCAGACAACAGCAGAGGCAGCATTCCGGCAGTCTGAAAGGAGTTATTTCTACTACTGTCATTACAGTGATGGGTAATTGGAGTGAAGAAGAAGTGAACTGTACACTATGCTGTCAGAAGCTGCATCATGCTCTCACTGGTTGAATCAAACAGCAGTAAAGCACAAACACTCATGAACCCAGGGCTACACAGTGGTAATCCATCAGCCATGATTCCTGCAATGCTGGGAGCGGTTCCCACCCTCCTGTGTGTTCCCTTTTGTGATCTTATCTTTGTGAGCCTGAAAAAAGTAATTTTTTAATGACATCCATTGGGTTTTACAGGGCCGATCCGGGTTCAGTGTGAACGGGGCCGACCCGGCAATAACACAATTCGAAGGTGCAGTGTGAAAGGGGTCTGACCTGGGTCGCAGCCAAATCCAACTCGGCTTCAAAATCCCAAGTCAGAGCCGGGTTTGCGATGTGAAAGGGGTATCAGTAACCACAGACAGAGCTGGCCTAGAGGGACTAAACTGAACAGAGTGGAAGTCAGAGTAAGATGCTAGAGTTGAGTGTAACTGGTAAGCCTCTCTGCACTGGAAACAGCACTTGCTGGAGCCTAGCAATTTGAAGAGAGGTAATACAAACTCAGATATTGAATGCCTACTCTGCAGGTGATGAGTGATAGTAATAGAAGTGCTCTCTGCAGGATGTGGAGAGAGATGCACACAGGCTATGAATGATAATGTACGTGATACATGATGAAAAGTGCCCTCTGCAGGTATTGAGTAATAGTGCACACAGGTAACAGAAGTGCTCTCTGCAGGATGTGGCTAGAAATGCATGCAGGAAATGGATAAGCCTTCTGCAGGCTGTGAATGATATAGCATGCATGTAATCAAGTGCACTTTGCAGGTATTGAGTAATAGTACACAAAGGTAATAGTGCTGAGCACTTGCAGATACAGGATTACACCACGCTAAGAGGCAGGAATCAAAGAGCTCAGGAACTCAGATGTACACAATGGAGCATGCACCAGATGATGGATACAGTGGTCTGTAAAAAGAACTGAACCAGGAATCAAGAAGCGGAGTTGCAGATACTGGAGCCAGGTACAAGTAGGAAACTACTGTAGTTGTACTGGCAATGAGCAACTGAGGGTGCATAAGGTGCGTAGGAATGTCATTGGTAATTCAAGTAACCTAGCTCCTCCACGTTTGGAATGGGCGCCACCATCATGCAGCACTTAATCCAGGAAAAGGAGCCAAACCATCAGGGGCTACATAGACTCAGCATGTTTATGTTAACTGTAGTGGCCAGTGGGTGCACCCCAGCAGATGACAGTGAAAGGGACTCAGAGTCTGTTGTGTGACACTTCCCCCTCCCTTATAGGTGGCCCAGGCCCAGGGAAGGGGCATGGCCTAATTGGGGAGGCTTGGTCATGTCCCCTTAGGATAAAAAAATAAAAAAATATTTTGCAGCGCCGCGCAGCAGCACTGAGCACTGGGGAGGGGGGCACTATGAGCCCCTCAGCCCGGCACAAAGTCAGGGGGAACAATAAATGTGTGCTGGGCTGCTGTGAGTTAGCAGGGATGGGAGTGGCACCAGACCCGTGCCCCCTCCTGGGCCCCAAAGGCAAGCCAGGACCCAGGTTAATAGTACCGCCCTTCCGTTCTCGGTACCACTGTGGGTTGGAAGGAAAGTTCAGATGAAACTTGCGAATGAGAGCTGGAGCATGAACATCTGTATTAATCTAGGCCTTTTCCTCTCAAATGTAGGTCTTCCAGTCAATATAGTACTGAAGATGACCTTGATGACAATGCGAATCCCCAATCTTCTTAACTTCATTCTCTACCCCCTGCTGGGTTAGTACACTGGGATACCTGGAATTGCCTAAATGGAATCGATTAATTGTTAGAGTTTTGAAAAATTAAATGTGGAAGGAATTGGGAACCCGAAGATATGGTGGTAACTGTAACTTGTATGCCATTGTATTAATTACTTTAGACATAGGGTAGGGACCAATGATTTGAGGTGCAAACTACATAAAATGAACCCTTAACCTCAGATTCAATGTAGAGAGCCAGAAACCCAAGATTTTAACATTGGAATAGTTGATCTTCTTCTGTCAGCAAACAATTTGTAGCACTTGGAAGCCTGAAACAGAGTGGTACAAACTATTTTCCAATTTTCAGCAAATAAATGGAGTGCAGAGTCAGAAGATGGATTGGGAGCTGCCACAAGTGGAGAATATATTGGAAATCGGAGATAAATGGTGTAGAATGGAAAAGACTTGGAAGAGGTATGGTAGTGATTGTTGTTGGTGTACTCAGCGAACGGTTATAGTTCAGAACAGTCATCCAGAAAAGATACATAAACTCATAGGAAGGCTTCTAGATTCTGATTTACCCTCTCATTCTGTTTATCAGTTTGTGGATTATTTGCTGAGGAGAACTTGTGTTTGATTTGCAAAGCAGAACAGAGAGAGTGCCAGAACTTGGGCACAAATTTAACTCCATGATCTGAAATAATCACCTCCGGATATCCATGTAAGCAAAAAAGTTATGTTAGGTCAGGAGCAGAAAGAAGTTCTTATAAAGGAACAAAGTGAGCCATTTTGGACATGCTGATACACACCAGTAACATCATAGAAGTAATTATTGGGTCTTTGGAACTCCGGCATGACCAGGAAATCAAGATGAAGGAGATAGTTGCAAAGGTCCTTGTTGTTGAAATTCTTACCCCTGGGAGGAGTAATAGTGGTTGAAGTGGCTGAGAAGGAAAGTCGGTTGATAACAGGAATATTCTCTGGTAAAGTAGAATATCCATCTGTAATGGAGCGAGACAAGATGTCAGCTTTCTGATTGCAGGGGGGGATAGCAGGGGGGGGACACCATTATGGGGGGAGGGGTGAGCCTGCGGCACATGCGCATACACCTTCTCAAGCTATTATTTTCATAAAATACAGTGAATGGTTTGTGAAGTGGATTCGCAGGGGCAGAGCTTTATCACCAGCTCTGTCCTTGCATGTGATATTTGTAACATCCTTGAGATGTATTCAAATATCACAATGCAAATTTGGCTGATATAACAACTCATCCATATCTTGATGTGTAGTGTGATAAATAGATCCCTTTATCAGCTAGCCTCTGATATGTGTTCAGTGCAGCGGCAGCTTCTACACCCTTAGATGAGGGGGGCTGCCACTGCTGAA
Source organism: Taudactylus pleione (assembly GCA_031769625.1). Lineage (NCBI taxonomy): Eukaryota > Metazoa > Chordata > Amphibia > Anura > Myobatrachidae > Taudactylus > Taudactylus pleione. The sequence goes on from JAUIMM010000116.1 coordinate 3,659,982, forward strand.
AACGGGAGGGTACAATTAGTCACCCGCTTCTCCTGGCCGGGTCCCGGCGCCTGCGAAATCGATCTGTCAGGCACCGGGACCAGTGCATGCGCACTAGCGGCGGGGAGCCGCGCATGCCACCGGCATCCGAAGGGCTGCATCGTCTGCAGCCCCTAGGAGCCGGTTAGGGCTGGTGGAAAAGGCAGAGTAGCGGCTTCCTCCTGGAAGCCACTCTCTGCTAATAGCAGCCAACACTGACAGTCCCAGGGGGAGGAGACACCACCCCCTGGGGCTGCCTGTTGTGTATCTGACTGGCAGGTACCGCTTCCAATAGGAAACCACTGCCAGTCGCACAGTGTACCAGTGCAGTCTGGACTGCACTGACTACACTGAGGTGGTGGTTTTTACTGGGGGGGAGCTGCAGCCTTGCAGCCCCTAGGCAAAATACGCCACTGTTTCAGAGTGCATACTTCTTCCGTTGCCAGTCATAAATTGAACTAATGTACCACTATGGTAAGCTATATGTTGTAGAGATACCACATTACAAGCCATATATTACAAGAAATACTCCAATTGCAACCATGTATTACAAAGAAATACCCCATTGCTGCATGCTGCACAGACTACTCCCAATGTCTTGATATACTACCCATATAAACTTATTATTTGCAGTTATTTGTCTACATAAATATCATCTTATATCTAGCCATATGTTTCAAGGAATGGATACCACAAATTCCCAGACATATTTTGCATACACTGTATATGTTGACTTACATTTGCCAGCCAATTTTTGTAAAAATACATCAGAATTTGTCAGTCATATATTGCATACATATTAATCCACTTTATCCCAAAATGTACCAACCCATACACCTAAATTTACCAGTTAATAAACATATTCAGGGCCTTCTAGAGCTTTAATATTTCTCACCTTGGGGTACATTCATCATGCTAATTATCGGGGGCTTGGTGGCCCCCAATAATTAAGTATCCAACTTGCTGTGAGTAGCAGTGGTGGATATATATACACCACTGCAATGCGGAGACAAAAATCAGCTGTCTCCGCAATCCCCTTCACTGCTATTTGTATCGGTGAAATTTTTTTGTCAGTGCTAGTGTGCCTGCGTGAACTTGGCTTCATACAGGTGCACAAAGCCCCAACATCCGATGGCAGGAACCGAACAGGGACGGAGGGATCCAAAAGGATCCCTCTTCGCAACACAGGACTCCTTTCCATAGGGAAGGATCGGGGGTGTGGAAGCAAATGCCATCTGAAGAATTTTGTGGTTTTGGAGCTTGATGAATTTAGGTCCTCATACTAGTGTATAGGGACAGCGGGCCAGATCAGGGTTAAAAGATAAGCAGGAGATACCTTTGAATAGCCCTGATCCTTCATTTCTACAAACATAGGTGAAAATGTTAATCTTCACCTGCTTTTGTAGAAAGTAAGTGATGATGCATAGACCTCCTTATGTTTTGGCGTACAGTGAACTAGAGTTCATGGATCCTGAATGATCCCAGAAGCGACATGAAGATGTCAGGGGAAGGTGCTTGTCAGGTTCTCTCTGGGCTACTGAGGAATTTCCAACAATGCAGTGGCAGTAGAGTTAAATGCAATACTAGACAAGACAGTGGTCAATATATATGTCCTTTAAATTCCTGATGGGGGAGTGGCCCACGCACCTCAAAGGGAACATTAATCCTAATCTTGATTTGGGCCATTACATAACATTAAGAAAATGCTATATCTTGTAACTTATAACTAAAGCAAGAATAACAGCCCACAAACTGTCTACAATTTATAGTGGCCTTCCGCCCACTGAACCGTGACTACAAACAAGAATAAGAGGTGGAAGAGCAAAAAAATCCAATTACCCAGAAGTAATTGGTAAATAGCTGTATGGTGACAGATGCTAAACGCTTAGCTTCATGTGAAAGTACAGTATATGAGAAATATTAAGCTGGAACACGCCACACATGGGAGCAGGGTCACCTTGTTTTATGAGAAGGTTAAAAATTTAACAAGGGGAAAAACCAACACACTTTACACTTCTCATTCATAGTCAACATTACATAAAATGTAGGGGCCTAAATGCAAATCACACACAGAAAATCGAATTAAAGGATAAATGAAGCCACTTAGATAAGCACAAAGCATGCATCTCTACATGTAGCTATCATACACAATCTCTGTTTTAGGAACAATTAACAGGAGGAAAATATTGCAGCTTCAGGAAGGAAAAATTAACATATCATTATCTTAATTATCTTTCCAGTTCAGGTAAAAGGTAATTATCATTTCAAAAGGAGTCTCCTTTAATACAAAAACGTTTTAACCTTCCTTTGCTAGAGGTCGGATTAATCCATGTTCGCACTTTGATATGTTGTTGTGATAGTTTTGGACATTTGCAGCTTTGTTTCTGTGTTTGAACCCTGCTTATAAAACTATTAGGGAGATTGAGGTGAATTGAAACTTTGAATGGAAGAAAGTAATTTCTTCAAGTGCTCGGAGGGGGCACTGAGTTATGTTAAAAGCGCAACACTCTTTGTTTAGTTCAAGAAAATGCAATTAGTGTAACTGAATCTTAGTATCACAACGTTTTATGCCAGAATTGCTAGATTTTCTCCTTCCCCGCTGTGACTACTTTGATCTGTTGTAGCAGCAGCATGGCTGATTAAATATAGCTATATATTTAGTAGTTATTAATGGCATACACTTCCTAAATTATATAATAATATAGCTGTTGCTATTTTGAAGTGCATTTGATTGACCCAACATGTCAGTACTCTCATCTGTATAATACATTTAAGTGACAAGTGGGTAAAAGTGAAACAATAACCTATGCTCATAAATTATGCTGCACAAACAAAGGAAATTGATCTTTGAAAAATTACAGTATATTGTCCTTTAAAGTAACTTAATTTTTTTAAGACCAACCAATCAAAGCCCATAGCAAGGTCTCTGTTCTACCACCTCTGAATCTGAATCCTAGTGATTACACAAAGTTGTGAGGGGACAACTTTCGGCATTACTGATAGATCAGTGGTAGCAGTACTTTTGATAGCAGATGGTAGCTCACATCATTAACCAGTCCATTTTGACTGGCACTTCTTAGCTTTTGTGGCACAGTGGGGTGAGGGGCTGGGGCATTGTGTGACATATACTCCTCTGTCAGATGGGAAATGTGGGGCTAGGATGTAAAGCAGTTGGACTGGTCACTAAATTTTCCAATTGGACATAAACAATTCCTACAAGTTACATTAGAACCCAGCTGCTGGGATACTGATAGAAGACAGCAATAAGGGGTCTATTCAGCAATGATTTTTTTTTACATAAAAATACGGAAACTATGGTTTCCGTATTTTTTATGTAACTTTCCTATTCAGCAATTGGATAATGGAGAAGATAACACAATTATCTTCTCCACTGATTCCCATCTCGCTGAGAACCGCCCTGTAGGGAGCAGCTGTTGATCTCTAAAGTGCTTTAACACTTTATGCTATTCAGTAAAGCAAAAAGTGTTAAATCACTCGATAAATATTTACTTTATATAACGCCATTTCAGAATGGCGTTATATGAAGAAAATACTTAAATATCCTGAAAACTGGAGGGAAATTTTCCCATAGGTCCCTGCAACATCATGTAAGCCCGTCCAGTCTCCATCCCTGCTTCCTGGTGATCGGCGGCAGGTAAGTCACTCTAGAGGCTTTTAAACCCCCCGAAATTGTTTGACTTGTATACAGTCTTTAGACTAATCTGCATAAATGTAGATTTATGTGCGATTATATTTAACATTTACATATAAATGTTAAATATTAAATATACATGTATACAGGCTAGTATAAAGCCTGTATACACATGCCAATCAATTTCGACAGGCTGGAGCTGTACTTACGCCGTCAGCGATCACCGCAAGCAGGGACGGAGACTGTTCCCGAGTACATGACTGAGCATGGATGGATACTGTTCCTGAGCGCATGACTGAGCATGCACAGGGAACAAACAGAAGGGATTGTTTTTGGAATCCCGAAAACAATGCCTTCTGTGACATCGCAGGGACAGCGTGTTAGCACAACCGCTGCCCCTGCTCAAAATATTGCTGCATAGCTTCCATATTTTATCATAATTGAAAAAATCTCATGACGATGTTGCCTTATAATATTCTGGGCAACATCATCACTCTTGCTAAATAGAGCCCTAAACCCACCCACCACAAACCAGATCTTTATAAGATAGCCAGGAATTCTGTCGAAAAGGTTGGAACCTACCACAAATGGGGCATGGTCTCATTGTAAGTGGGCATGGTCTGGAAAGCTTGTGGTGTTTCCTGAATGTTTTTACAACTACAATTGCTGGAAATAGCACAAAGCCATGCAGCAATAATTGTACAATACAATAACAGTATTGACTCTACATGGAGAACAATCTCAGGAACGACTTTTTCCATTAGTGCTTGTCAGTGCACATTTGCAGAGACTGTTGTTTTATGAGTATTTGTTTCTATTTGGAATACGTCAGGAAATATTGAATTCATACAGAGTCGTAACTAGATACTTTGGGCCTTATTTATCAACAAGTTTTATTATTCACAGCGAGTGATAAAACTCATTGTCATACACTACAAGTTTTATCACTAGTTGTGAATAATAAAACTTGTTGATAAATAAGGCCCTTTATTTCCTATGCAAGAGAAGACATTAGAGCTTCCCCTTTCATAATTGTACTAGGTGCTGCCTCCAAATGGTGGTGTACTACTATTGGAGACAAGGCCAGTCTACTGTAGGATGGGGAGGGGCTTAGCCCTTTGCAAGCATCACTCTCTAATTTTGGAGATTATGGAATTGAATTCATGACATGACCTCAGTGAGGTGAGTCAGCAATGCTAACCATTATGCTGACAGTGCTGCAAAACATTTACTCATATGAATATGTGAACGTTACCATTTCTTATTGGTTTAATAGATAAGCATCTTAAAGCAGGATCATCTGTAAATGTAAAAGCAAAAATATATATTTTACATAATAACAAATTAGGCATTTTGTCTCTAAGGGGTATATTTACTAAAGTGCAGCTTTTTAGAAGTGGAGATGTTGCCCATAGCAACCAATCAGATTCTGGCTATTATCTTCTATAAGGTGCTAAATAAATGTTAAGTAGAATTTGATTGGTTGCTATGAGCAACATCTCAAATTCTAAAAACCCACACATTAGTAAATATACACCTTAGACCAGTGTTTCCCAACCTCGGTCCTCAAGGCACACTAACAGTCCAGGTTTTAGTGATATTTATGCTTGAACACAGATGTTCAAATCAAAATAACTGCAGTACTGATTAAGACACTTGTGCTCAAGTATGGCTATCCTTAAAACCTGGACTTTTGGTGTGCCTTGGGACCGTGGTTGGGAACCCCTGCCTTAGACAGTAATGAGAAACATATGTCAGGGATTTTGAATGACACAAGTCATGGTCATTATTGTGATCTAGAGTGGGACATATACTATAAGGAATAAGAGGTGGCATGACAATATTACTCTGTATGTATCCCATCAACACCATTATACAGAATCAAATAGGATCAGATAGGATTGGGCACCTATTGTCATGCTGTGTTTCTTTGTAGTACCGGTGTTGGGTAGATGTCTGTTTGAGTAGTGGGAGGTGTGTACACAAAGCTGGCAGGCCTGAGGAGACCTCTTGAATAGATTCTTCCCTGTCCAGGAACCTAACCCGGGTCTCAACAGAGAGATGCCGGATCGTACCCACTAGACCACCAGGGACATCGGTGTTATTGATGATATGATCTACTGTATGTAGCAGAGAAGAGTGTAGCAGTATATTTACCAGGCTGAACTGGGATGTTACTTCATATCAATAAAAGCACTCTTCTTACTTGGTTCTGTAGTCCAGAACACTTGAGTGGCAGATCTTGACAGGAGTATTTACCAGGCTTGGACTGGGTTTTCTCTGTAGTCTGAGAGCACTCTGATGATGATACACTAGGACCAGATACAGACCGAACACCAGATTGGTAGCTGTGGAATAATCTGGCATGGAACCAGGGAAGCAGGAATGGCTGATATACCTGAACAGACAGGTGGATGCTTTGCACAGGTGTAGCAAAGTAGGGACTGAGCTAGACATTGTACTGGGAAGCCAGAAGCTATAATATATACTCCAGGGTTAGCCAGGATTGGACGAGCACCGTCAGATTGTCCTGGCTGACTCAGACTGGCTATTGATTGGCCGGATGAATCAGGTGATTGGGACAGCAGTACTCTGGGACTGGTTGGATGTGAGCTGCGGCCTAGCAAGCCGGAAACAATGAAGCCTGCGTCTCACTGGGATGACAGTGGGTGCACGAATCGAGTTCAGGGAGTGAGCCGGCAGGCCACAGGAGTGGTAAGTGATCCAGCGGCAGGGGTAACAAGCCTCGGTTGTGACACCTATTCTCTAAGATTTATTTCTATAACAGATTTTAAACCACGACAACATAATTTAGTCTGACCCTTATTCAATGAGAGCCATGCGTTGTAAAACACATTTCTTCTCACACTCTGACATGACCATTTCTGTCTGCTGTAATATCAAAGTCCAGCTGTCAGTATAGAGTTCTAATGAGCCTGCTTGATGAGGTTTACCTGGTCTGGAAATTTATACACAGCATGTTCCTTCATGATCCTTTCAAGCATATCACAAGCAGTCATACAATGAGCTAAGGCTTCTGCTATTGATTTAGCAAGATCTAAACCTGCAAGAGTTTAAATCACAGACCTTCATAATGAACAGGATATGGACACATAGATTAGATACCCTATTTGATCACTTACAAGAATTAAATGAAACACAAATGGCCTAATGCTGAGTTGGTCCTATGCCTGTTGCTGACCGTAGTCTTGCATGTTTTCTGCACAGTTCTTGCTTCTGACCAGTGAGCACTCAAATACATTTGATACAGAGTGTATGAGTATGTTTAGTTCACAATGGATCACCAAAGGATGACAGGTTACAGCTATCATGCATGAGTCTTTACTGTATGAATGCTAAATCTGGGTACACACAAGATTACATCTGGCGTATCGGACAACATATCATCATCATAGAGTTGTAATTAGGCCGTTCAGTCATTGGCGTCACTAGCGGGTTGCGGGCCGTACCGTGTGACACCATTTGAGAGGGTGATACCAAAATAGCAGAGCTGCTCTGCTATTTTGGTGTCACTCAGTCGGATGATGTTACCGAGCACTGCAGCCACAAGACAGGCGTTCCGTTTCATGAACGGCAATCTTAAGTATCTGAATCAATGGATGGAAAGGGCTGTCTGGATTGGAGGATTTTACTGAATAAAGAGTGTAGCCCAGATCAGACTAAAGCTGGGTACACACTGACAGGTACAATGGCCGATCAATTGATCGGCCAATGTATCTGCTGCCCGTCGGGCAGTGTGTACCCACGATATGTCGGTGAACGTCGGCGTTCACCGACATATCGCATTTTTTGTGCTGCACAGCCGATTGACAGATATGTCTGCAGAGGAATGGGTATGAAATACAGCCGGCCGCACGGCCGGCGGTTCGATTCCCGTCAGTGGCAGCCCGACATGAGCAGAGTTCGAAGCAGCGGAAGCCCGACAGCGCTGGAAATCCCGATCGTGGATAGGTGAGTATCTATTAACCTAACCTAACCCCCCAAACCCTAACCCTCCTTAGGGGTGCCTAACCCTAACAATCCCCCCTCTAAGTGCCTAACCCTAACCACCCCCTTCTGCGCTGCCTAAACCTAAGTCCCCCGAGGGGGTGCCTAACCCTAAGTCCCCCCCGGGGGTGCCTAACCCTAACCCTCCCTCCCCCTAGCCTAACCCTAACCCTCCTGGGGGGGGAGCCTAACCCTAAGTTCCCCCCCGGGAGCCCTAAACCTAACCCTCCCCCCCCACCCGTGGCTGTCCGCTCGCGGCGCCCGGCATCACTATGATCGGGATGCCGAGCGCCGGTCTCCCGGCGTCGGGGAAATGCGGGCGTCTACATCTAGACGCCCAGCATTTCACCCTTGCCGGGATATGACAGTCGGGAAGCCGGCTGCCGGTATTTAGGCAGTCGGCTTCCCGATTGCATACCGTCTGCAGATATAGCTATCCATCGGCAGGTGTGTACGGGCGGTCGGTAGACCGCTCATACACACACAGCAGCAGCTGCGAGGAGGGGGGCGGGACACACCCCCTGGTCGCCGGGACCTGCGGGCAGGCACAGATGATGGTTGTTCAGTGTGTACGAACAACCATCATCTGCAGATATATCTCCAGATCACTCGATCTGCAGATATATCTGTATAGTGTGTACCCAGCTTCAGATTCCACTTTGAGAGAGAATTTGCCATAATTAAAACATAGCAGGGGAAGCTTTGAATATCCACTAAACCACCAGATGAGCTTTCAATTACCAGGATGGAGCCGCAGTATACGGGTGTCTGAGACTCACTAGTACTGTTGAAGCTTTTCACTCACTGTTTGTGTTTACAATTGAAATGAATGAGGAAAAACATGTGGAAAAAGAATCCCATGGAGTACAAGATGACAAATCTATAGAAGGCTTCATTCATTTTCAGTTTTGGCAAATAATAAGATCAATGGAGATTTTAGTGCTTGTCAGGTATCCCTCAGATTTTTTGATCTTTCACACACTCTTTACAAACTCACGTACAAGGGTATTCACATTTGACACTATCTGAACTATAGCACTATAGGCTTGTGTATACTTTGTTTCTTTTTATGTATAGGGAGAGGAAAATTCACAACAGTGCCAAATTATTTTTATTCTCTATACTAGTATAAAAACAACAACACGATTACTTTATAAAGTGTTCAAAATAATACTATGCTGGCTTTAGATGTCAACATGCATAATCAATAAGTATCTCTACTCTTCAGGGACTCACCAAGCAAGGCACATATTTTTGCCCCCAAAACCATACCTTTACATTTAGCTATGTTCCTACTAGGCTGTGATATTACTGCTTAATTTCTCAATTGAAATCCCCTTTTAAAAATAATATATAATAATTGTAATAATAATAATAATAATAATAATTATTATTATTATTATTATTATTATTATTATTATTATTATTATTATTATCCTTATTGTTAAAAAAATACTGACTAATTACACTGCATTGTACATTTAAAAACCATAAATGTATTTAATTTTATTTTAAATAACTTTAAAATACTTCAGTTTTAGTTAAAGTAGACTACATAATACTCAAATATACCCAACCTGTTTTTAATTTGATGATGATGGTCAAAAACATGTTTTAAAGTGAATTAAAATCTTTTATTGAAAAAAATGCCTAGGGGGTGTCTCTCACCGTGTTCCAATATAACATGACCTCCCACCCACATTGATAATAGACTCCATAGTAGGGATGTGCAGGCTCGGTTCTACTCGGTTCCGTTCGGTTCTTTTTACCGAACCTTATTGGCTATCCAAAACTCGTGACAGCTGAAACCCAATAAGATCCGGTAAAAAGAACCGAACGGAACCGAGTAGAACCGAGCCTGCACATCCCTACTCCATAGTGGTATTTGCTACAGATGTGTCCTGCTACATTTATGCTGCATACGCAGCAAATCGTGTCACGCATGGTGCGAGGCATGTGCCCGCGAGTGGATACGCTCAGTACATTCGCACCTGCGCCACCCTATAAATGCATGGTGCGATCACAATGTACGCTATAGTGTATCATAGCTGATGCTGCTGCAGGTATTCGCATGGTGCGATGAGTGTACATGTTTGTAGCGCGATCTGCAAGGATGTAGCTGTGGTAATATATCTCCAGTTGTGTAACCCCCATCCCAAGTTTAATAGGTCCCTATTTTTGCAGACACACACTCCCCTCCTCCCCAAGTGAAAGTGCAATTTTTGTATTATTGTCACACGCCACCCTGGAGACCCCAGAATCAGACCCCGTCACCTACCTTTGCAGGTGCTGACCCGCGCTGTCTTCCGGCTCCCGCGCTGTGCGCTGCTTCCCTCTCTCTCTGGCCGGTCTCCGCTGTCCTCTGGAAGGTCCCGCTGCTCTGCTGCTCCCACGCTGGCTCCTGCTGGTCGCTGGTCCCCGCTGACTTCTTCTGAGAAGTGCTGTCCTCCGGTCCATGGGCGTGGCCATCTTGGATTGCCCATGTGACACGCTACCACCAATGAGGAGTCTTCTCCTTCTCTCTCAGCCTGTCAGCTCCCAGCGTCCACTATATAAGGTTCCCCAATGCTGACACAAGTTGCCAGTGCAACTAGTTTCCTAGTGAGCTTTCCCACTGTGCTCCAGTCGCTCCACGTAGCTTCCCAGCTACCGACGTCTACCCCACGGCTATCCAGCCACTCCACGTATCCACCCAGCTACCAACATCTACCCACAGCTATCCAGCCGCTCCACGTAGCCACCCAGCTACCAATGTCTACCCACGGCTATCCAGCTGCTCCACGTAGCCACCCAGCTACCAACGTCTACCCACGGCTATCCAGCCGCTCCACGTAGCCACCCAGCTACCAACGTCTACCCACGGCTATCCAGCCACTTCACGTAGCCACCCAGCTACCAACGTCTACCCACGGCTATCCAGCAGCTCCACGTAGCCACCCAGCTACCAACATCTACCCACGGCTATCCAGCCGCTCCACGTAGTCACCCAGCTACCAACATCTACCCACAGCTGTCCAGCCGCTCCACATAGCATCTCAGCTCCTAACGTCCACACAAGGCTATCCAGTCTTTCCAAATGGCTTCCAAGCTACCACACCACTTCTAGCAGTACTCAAATTCCCTATTAGTTCACTGCTTCCTCTCATGCGGAACTTTATTAAACCAAGTCTCCTCCTGCGGGCGTCTGCGCCAAGTGATACAGGTCCAAGGCCCAGTCCGGGAACACAGTCTTTAAATCCCATGATTGTGACAGTTTGCACTGGCCAGATGGACTCGGCAAGTGGTCAAGGATCTGGGGTAGATCCCTCGCAGGATGTACTATCTCGTCTGGAAAGACAGGAGACCTCTCAGGCCCAGTTGATCCAGTTCATCCAAGATATGTCGTCACACTTCTACAACATTCAGTCCTTATTGGCTCATCCCATTCCCGCTGGCTCCCAAGCCGCCTCTCCTCCTGTGGTGTCACCTGCTCCCCCGCTTCTACCTCCTGCTCGTCTTCAGCTTTCCCCTCCGAGCGAGTTCGATGGCAACCCCAAATTATGCAGGTTTTTTTTAAAGCAATGAAACCAATGCGAAATTCAGTTCGAGCTACAGTCTGCCAATTTTCCAACAGCCAGAACCAGGGTGGCATATATCATCTCTCTGCTCTCTGGCCAAGCACTCGACTGGGTCTCGCCCCTTTGGGAGAAATCGCATCCTTTGCTCTCCAACTACCCTGAATTTATTTCCACGTTTCGCAAGATCTTTGATGAACCTGGAAGAACCACTTCCGCATCAGCTGATATTCTACGCCTCCGTCAGGGTAGCAGGACCGTCGGTCAATATGTAGTCCAGTTCCAAACTCTGGCCTCAGAACTCAATTGGAATGAGGACGCTCGCATCGCTGCCTTCTGGAGTGGTCTTTCAGAAAGACCCAAAGACGACCTAGCTTCCCGTGACCTTCCAACCAATTTGGATGATTTAATTTCCCTTTGCAACAAGGTGGATCTTCGTCACAGGGAGCGTGCCTTGGAAAGAGGCAAACTTGACCACGGAAGGCCACATCCAGCTTCCCGTTTACCCTCTCCTCCTATGGGCGATGAACCCATGCAGGTCAACCGCTCTCGTCTATCGGCTGAGGAACGACAGAAAAGGCAGAGACAGAACCTCTGTATGTACTGCAGATCTCCTCAACACTTAGTTAGATCCTGTCCCATCCATCCAATTCGTCTGGGAAATGCCTCCTCCTAACTTATGACAGAGAGGTTAAGTTAGGAGTTGCCATTGAATCACATAGGAAGTCTGATTCCACCATCCAGGCTCACTTAAAGCTTCCCCGAGGTTCCAAAGCTGTATTAGCTCTTCTGGATTATGGAGCAGCAGAGAACTTTGTCACTATGGACTTTGCCCAGAAACATCAAATCCCCATAGAAGCGTTGTCTCGGGTCATCACTTTAACCGCCATCGATGGTAGTCGCATTACTAGTGGAACCATCACCCATCGTACAGCACCACTTAGACTTGCCATTGGGGTGCTCCATACCGAACAACTGTCCTTCCTAGTGATTCCCAAAGCCTCTCATTCTTTAGTCCTTGGACTACCCTGGCTACAGAGACATTCACCACAAATTGATTGGACCACCATGCAAATAACCTCTTGGGGTTCCAATTGCTTCAAAGGCTGCCTTCAGTGGGTAGTACCTGTCCGATCTTCTGTCATACAGGATTCTACTGACCTGCCCAAAGCTTATGGTGGGTTTTTGGATGTCTTCAGCAAACAGAGTGCAGACCTATTACCTCCCCATCGTGATTGGGACTGCCCCATAGATCTGATTCCCAGGAAGAATCCTCCTAGAGGCCGAACCTACCCTCTATATGTCCCTGAGACTCAAGCTGTGTCGGAGTACATTAAAGAGAACTTAAGTAAAGGCTTCATTCGACCCTCCACGTCTCCAGCCGGGGCTGGATTTTTCTTCGTAAAAAAGAAAGACGGTGGGCTGCGCCCGTGTATTGACTACCGGGGTCTTAATGAAATAACTATTAAGAATCGCTACCCTCTTCCTTTCATAACAGAGTTGTTCGATAGAGTCAAGGGAGCCACAGTTTTTACCAAACTCGACCTAAGAGGGGCCTATAATTTAATTCGTATCCGTCCAGGCGATGAATGGAAAACGGCCTTCAACACCAGGGATGGGGACTACGAATATCTCGTTATGCCCTTCGGCCTCTGTAATGCTCCAGCCATCTTCCAGTTTTTCGTCAACGAAATCTTCCGGGATCTTTTGTACAAGTGTGTGGTCGTGTACTTGGGCGACATTTTGATTTTTTTCTCAAGACCTCCAAACTCATCGAGACCAGGTGAAGGAAAACCTTCTGAGATTGCGGTCCAATCAACTTTTTTTCAAACTAGAGAAGTGTCTGTTTGAAGTCTCAAGTGTACCATTCCTGGGGTACATCATCTCCGGAACAGGCCTTCAAATGGATTCCTCAAAACTACAAGCCATTCTTGATTGGTCTCTTCCTTCTTCCTTAAAATCCATACAAAGGTTCCTAGGATTCGCCAACTATTATCGCAAGTTTGTGAAAGGTTTTTCAACACTGGTAGCTCCTATTACAGCTCTCACCCGTAAGGGAGCAGATCCAACTAAGTGGCCCGTCGAAGCTACCTCTGCATTTCAACTCCTTAAGCAAGCCTTCATCTCCGCTCCCATCTTAAAGCAACCGGATTCCACCCGGCCATTTATCCTGGAGGTGGACGCATCCTCCAAAGGTGTTAGTGCTGTGCTTTCCCAGCAGTTTGAAGATGAAAAACTTCATCCCTGTGGTTTCTTTTCCCGGAAGTGTTTGCCTGCAGAAAAAAACTACACCATCGGGGATCAAGAGTTACTCACCATGAAACTAGCCCTCGAAGAATGGCGATATCTTCTAGAAGGAGCCCATTACCCCATTACCATTTTCACAGACCACAAGAACCTGCTTTATCTTAAATCCGCAAATTGCCTGAACACTCGTCAAGCCCGGTGGGCAATGTTTTTCTCCAGGTTTAACTTCAAACTCTCCTATCGCCCTGGCTCACAAAACCTCAAAGCAGACGCACTCTCCCGTTCCATGACAAGCGACCCTGATCTACCCATGGAACAGCCCCAACCATTCCTGAATCCAGCTTTCTTTGCCTCCACCAAATTATCTTCTATACCCCCGGTTGGGAAGACCTTCGTCACTCCAGAACTCCGCAAGAAGTTGCTGCATTGGGCCCATGCTTCCCGGTTCTCTGGACACTTGGGTATGGATAAAACCCTTGAATTCATCCAGCGGTCCTGTTGGTGGCCTTCGATGAAAAAGGACATCAGGTCTTATGTATCGTCATGCATCAAATGTGCTCAACACAAAATACCTCAGCGGGTTCCACACGGTTAACTCCAGCCTCTAGCAATTCCATCTAAGCCATGGACTCACCTCTCTATGGATTTCATCTCTGAGCTTCCTCCATCTCGGGACCACAACACCATTTGGGTTATCGTGGATCGCTTTTCTAAAATGGCTCATTTTGTACCTCTTACTGGGCTCCCGTCTGCACCTCTACTCGCCCAGAGTTTTATAAAAGAGATCTTCAAGCTCCACGGCCTTCCTCAACAGATCATCTCAGACAGGGGAGTACAGTTCGTAGCGAAGTTCTGGAGGTCACTCTGCTCAGCCCTTCAAATTAAACTAAAATTTTCTACCGCTTATCACCCCCAGACCAATGGTCAGACCGAAAGGGTCAATCAAGACCTGGAACAATTCCTGCGCACTTTTGTCTCCTCCTCCCAAGATGACTGGATTGACCTTCTTCCTTGGGCCGAATTTGCTCACAATAGTCATTATCACACATCCACCAACTCAACTCCTTTTTTTTGCTGTTTTTGGTCATCATCCTCGAGTGCCAGATTTTCCTCTTCTTCCAACATTAGATGTGCCCACGGCCAAGATGTCTCTTCAATGGTTCTCCAACATCTGGGAAAAGGTTCGTTCCTCTCTGACTAAAACTTCAGCCTGGTACAAGAGATTTGCTGACCACCAAAGACGAGCAGTTCCCAATTTCCAACCTGGGGATATGGTCTGGTTCTCTACCCGAAACCTAAGACTCCGAGTTCCCTCAATGAAATTTGCCCCGCGGTACATTGGTCCATTCCCAATCGTCAAAGTCTTGAATCCTGTGGCCTACAAGCTAAAACTTTCTCCTTTTCTTCGTATTCCAAGTTCTTTCCATATTTCTCTTCTAAAACCACTGGTCTTAAACCGATTTCAGAAGGTCCTTCCCAAAGCTTCTAGCGTTCAAACACAACAAGGAGAGGAGTTCGAAGTTGACAGAATCTTAGATTCCCATTGTCGATACAATCATCTTCAATACCTCATCAACTGGAAAAATTATGGTCCGGAAGAACGAATCAGGATAAATGCCTCCGATGTCCATGCGCCCCGTCTGGTCAAAGCGTTCCATATGAAATTTCCTCATAAACCAAGGAAGTGTCCAGTGGCCACTCATGAAGAAGGGGGTACTGTCACACGCCACCCTGGAGACCCCAGAATCAGACCCCGTCACCTACCTTTGCGGGTGCTGACCCATGCTGTGTTCCGGCTCCTGCGCTGTGCGCTGCTTCCCTCTCTCTCTGGCCGGTCTCCGCTGTCCTCTGGAAGGTCCCGCTGCTCTGCTGCTCCCACGCTGGCTCCTGCTGGTTGCTGGTCCCCGCTGACTTCTTCTGAGAAGCGTTGTCCTCCGGTCCATGGGCGCGGCCATCTTGGATTGCCCATGTGACATGCTACCACCAATGAGTGGTCTTCTCCTTCTCTCTCAGCCTGTCAGCTCCCAGCGTCCACTATATAAGGTTCCCCAATGCTGACACAAGTTGCCAGTGCAACTAGTTTCCTAGTGAGCTTTCCCACTGTGCTCCAGTCGCTCCACGTAGCTTCCCAGCTACCGACGTCTACCCCACGGCTATCCAGCCGCTCCACGTAGCAACCCAGCTACCAATGTCTACCCACAGCTATCCAGCCGCTCCTCGTAGCCACCCAGCTACCAACGTCTACCCACGGCTATCCAGCCGCTCCACATAGCCACCCAGCTACCAACGTCTACCCACGGCTATCCAGCCGCTCCATGCAGCCACCCAGCTACCAACGTCTACCCACAGCTCTCCAGCCACACCACATAGCCACCCAGCTACCAACGTCTACCCACGGCTATCCAGCCGCTCCATGTAGCCACCCAGCTATCAACATCTACCCACGGCTATCCAGCCGCTCCACGTAGCCATCCAGCTACCAACGTCTACCCATGGCTATCCAGCCACTCCACGTAGCCACCCAGCTACCAATGTCTACCAACGGCTATCCAGCCGCTCCACGTAGCCACCCAGCTACCAACGTCTACCCACGGCTATCCAGCCGCTCCACGTAGCCACCCAGCTACCAACGTCTACCCACGGCTATCCAGCTGCTCCACGTAGCCACCCAGCTACCAACGTCTACCCACGGCTATCCAGCCGCTCCACGTAGTCACCCAGTTACCAACGTCTACCCACAGCTATCCAGCCGCTCCACATAGCTTCTCAGCTCCTAACATCCACACAAGGCTGTCCAGTCTTTCCAAGTGGCTTCCAAGCTACCACACCACTTCTAGCAGTACTCAAATTCCCTATTAGTTCACAGCTTCCTCTCATGCGGAGGAACTTTATTAAACCAAGTCTCCTCCTGCGGGCGTCTGCACCAAGCGATACAGGTCCAAGGCCCAGTCCGGGAACACAGGTTTTAAATCCCACGATTGTGACAATTATTTTAAAATCTCACCATGCCCCAATGACCAATTTCTTTAATGGGATATTACACACCCACCCCATGCCAAATAGAGCTCCTGGGATACAATAAACGTGGAACGATTGTGTTAAACGCTGAGCTGTAGAGTGCAGTGGAGTGTGTCAAGGGGGGCTGATGATAAATTTTGCCTGCTGCAACTGATCTCTGTACTTTCAGAGGAATAAGAGAATCTGAGTGAGCATAGACAGACCCTTGTACACCGGTATGGTAGAAATTTATTGTACAGGCATCAGCATGAGTTACAGAAGTAATTCTGGTGATAATCCAAAACTTGAATTTGTAAATAGAACTATGGTTACAATTGGTATAGCAGTGGAATCACATGTTTATTCTATTATCCACAGAAGAGCTGCAGTGTATGATATATGGGCAAGGCCGCCGGTCACAATCCTGACAGCAGAATGCCGGCTAGGGAGTTATGCATCAAAATACAGGCACCTATCATAATCCCGATGCCGGAACGCAGAGGACGACATCCGGAATGAAGGTAAGTCTAGGGCTCCCTTAGCACTAGCTGCGGGGGGAGGGTTAGGATTAGGGATTCTAGCAGGGTTAGGTTTGGGGGGAGATTAGGGTTGTGCACCTCTAGGGGGGAGGGTTAGGGTTAGCCACCCCCAGGGAGAGGATAGGGTTAGGCACCCCCCAGATGGGTTAGATTTAGGGAGCAGTAAGGGGGGTTAGGGTTAGGCACCACTAAGAGAGGGTTAGAATTAGGAGGGGGGACAGGGGAGGTTAGGGTACTCACCTGCCTCTGTTGGGATCTTGACCCTGTCGGGCAGTTGCTGTTAGGATTTCAACAGCCGGCATTTCTATCCCATTCCATCAAAAGACAGTGCTGCAAGACCAGCATGTGAGAGCTGTGTGAAAGGGCAAACAAACACGTTGCACCTTTCCTAAGTTTACATCCAGAGCACAAGTGCCAGTGGAGAAAGTACATACTGATGTGTGCGAACCAATGGAATTTGAATCCTTGAGTGGCAGGCTTTACTTCATGACACCCAATGACAATGCTACAAGGATGATACATGTTTATTTCCTAAGAAAAAAAAGTAACAACAAAGTGTGCAATAATCTCACTGAAAACTAAACAGCTCAGAAACTGAAAGTTATAAAATCTGACAATAATGGAGAAGGAAAATGGCATAAAGCATCAGATAACTATTGCCTATACACCAATGGTGTAACACTATTGGAAGCGTGGACTGGTAAAAAGCCAGTATGAACCATCTTTGTTTATTTGGTAGAAGTACTTGCCTTCACATACCCAAGAAGAAAAGACACAAGCATGATTTCAAGGCCATCAAGTACATCATGCTTGGAATTTGTAATCAGGGCAAAGGTTGCCATCTTTGGGACTCTAACTACAGAAAGCTCATACTGTCATGGGACATTGGCCCTCATTCAGAGGCAGTCGCAAAATGCGAGCCGTCGCTCTGAATGAGGGCGGCCACTTGTATTTAGAAGTGCGGCCTCCTGGTCGCTAGCTATGCTGTGGGTTACCACCCACAGCTTTAGCGACCAACCAGGGTGATGGTCGCGATGGTCAAGACCATCGCAACCATCAGGGCTTGCGACGAGACCCTAAGGTTGGGTCTCGGCAACCACAAGCCCCAGGGAGCTTCTTATCGAGCAGGAAGTTCCCCACTGACATCACTGCTGCTTGACAGCACTCCGTTTGTGAAACCACCCCCCACCACGCCTACAAAATGGGGCGAGCTGTCGATCACCATCGAAAGCCGCCCCTTTTGTAATGAGCTCCAGAGCGAGAGAATTTCTCTCTCGCTCCAGGGCTTGCGCATGCACAGTACGGCCGCTGCATGTGAGCAGGGCCTAAACATCGACCTGCTTGCGAGCGCTCAGCGATTGCGAGCGGGCCTGAATGAGGTCCATTGTGTACATTGTGTCTCACAAAACTACTTTCGTTAGTGTTATTAGGAGTATTGAACACCCACAGGGACCCGTATTGCTGGATATGATTGCAGCTGATAGCATGTAATACCACTGTCAGACAGGAAAAAGCTGGCATTTGCGTGCCGGGTTGTTTTGCCGGTCCCTGCCTGTAAACCCCTTCAGACAGAAGAGCAAGTTACCGGGGTCAATCATTTCAACCCAGTAATTTTCTGATTAACACAGGTATTTCTTCTGTCTGAAAGGGTCAACCTGGGTCGAAATCCAACCTGGGTTGACCCTTTCAGACAGAACTTTCAGACAGAAAATGGACCCGTGTTGATCAGCAAACTACCAGGTTGAAATATTTGACCCGGTAATTTGGTATTATGTCTGAAAGGGGTATAAGACAGTTAAATAATAAAAGTAAACATCCATTCGGGGAAAAGGAGTTCCATGAGAGGCAACAAAGGGAAACTTCCAAGAAAGTTTAGTGAGGAGTTAGCTGGAATTGTTTGCTGTGTACCGTACCTCAGACACTTTATGTTCCACTATGATTGTCAAGAGTGGAAGTTTGCTATTGGTTCTGAATTCCAAAACAAGTGTCCAGGAAGTTTGAGGGCATCAAGTGCTGTGTGCTCAACTGCTAAGCAAGGAAGTGGAAGAATACCTGCAGTTGCTTTTCTTACTTCACGGGCTAAGTGTAATTTGAATTTGTCTAGTTCAGAAAGGGCCATCAACATTGCTACTAAACATTACTTTATCAGGGATCTGATGGAGAATGCTTTATTTAGCGCAGTTTATGAACACAGTGAAATTTTGACCAAAAGTCTGAGTTTTCCAAGGTCAGAGTGTTTTGTTGCAGGAATGTGGACTGGAACATATTTAAATTGTTGATGCTTTATTTGTTGAATGTCTTTGATTAAGCCTCAATGTTTATCATTACAGGAGGGAGCATAAAATGTTGTGTGATGCTCATATTGGGTCCTGTGATGGATGGCCGTCTTGAGTGAGGGGGGGTGGCATTGGAAGTAGTGCTCTCTTGCGCCTGTCTCTTCCCAGCACTTTGACAAGGTAGGCATACTCGGTGGTCACTAGGACCTGCCAGAGTCAGTTAGACAGGCTCGACTTCTGACATGTGCTACTGCGCACACGCAGCATCTCAGCACGTCTTTACTCCCTGGTATTCCATGTGGAATGGTTGGACCCTGATAATCACAGCATACAGAGCCTTACTGAGCCTCAATACCAAACAGCAAGTACACTGTATCATCACTGCTAGAGTATAGGGCACCGGTGCTACCATCCGTCTGTGTATTTACCACAATCACGCCTGGCCCACTACAACACCCAGCAACACCTTAAGCTTCAGGCTACCATAATTTATATTCTGCATATTGCTGTTACACATGTGTTATTCTGTGTCAAATGCTACCTGTTGTTCATCCTGATTCAATAAATCTAAGAACTGGTTAAGATATATAACGTGTGGACTATCCTCCAGCAACACCAACAAATGCATTACATATTTAACACCATATGTACCTTGGCCATAGTGCATTATACCCTGGTTTAGCTCTCTGGAGTAGTCTGGAGGACAACTGCTAACAGCACATCTGCTCGCATTTTATATTGATAACCACATTAATCCTAACAGTTTATGTTACCCAGCATGCTATCACTGCTTACTCTGATAATATGACACCCCACTTTCTCCAGGGTAGAAGAATCTATGTAATACTCATATAACTATTGATGAAATCTATGATGCCATAATATAAATGGAAAGGCTTATTATTTATTTTATTTTCTATCCCCACTTCTGGAAGATATTTTCCTTATACAACTCTCACTAGGAGAAACAAACAGTACTTGGTTCACTTGCTGCCTCCATGGGAGATGCCCTTAAAAATGTCCTTTCTTAAATGGGCAATGTTCTCTGCCCTGTGAGTCTTATGAACCCATATCTTTGATACCATCAGATATAAAAGGTTTTCTGAAAGTAAAAGCAATGAGGATTAACAAAGTTAATACATAATTTAATAAATTCAGGGGGTCATTCAGACCCGCTCGTGAGCGGCAGTACGCTCGCAAGTGGGTCGATGTTCCCCCACTGCGCATGCGCACGATGGAGGGAGCTCCGTCATGTGCATGCGTGAGACCCGGCGAGCGACGGGCTCTCCATCGCTCCGGGTCTCGCACCAAATGGGGCGTGCTGTCGATGTTGATTTACAGCACTCCCCCTTTGGTGGGCGTGCCGGGGGCGTGTCTGCCAGACGGAGGCGTTCCCATGGGAACGCCTACCGTCTGAAGCCGGCCCCACTGACATCACTAGTGATGTCAGTGGGAGTGATTTTGGCTCTGATAGAGCCAAAATCACTCCAGGGCTTGCGACAGCGAGACCCTACCGCTGGGTCTCCGTCGCAAGCCCGATGGTCGCGATGGTCTTGACCATCGCGACCATCTTTTTGGCTGCTCACATAGCTGTGGGTGGTAACCCACAGCTATGCGAGCGTCCATGAGGACGCTCCAAAAAAAGGTAGGAGGGCCCTGATTCAGAGCGAGCGCTCTGGTCAGAGCATTCAGCTCTGAATCAGGCCCTCAGATTGATTAATCTTTAAGGCAGGAAAGTTGAATTTATGAAGTACCTGAAGGATATATGAGAAAATACAGTTTACAATTGTTTGCATTGGCTCAATGGTATTAATTCATTGGTGTCACGGTATGGCGTGGGCTTGGACCCGGAGTGGAGTCGGATGCGGAATGGAGGCTTGTTTGTTGATACATAGTTTAGTGAATTCATACATAGTTTGATACATAGTTTAGTGAATTCAGATTGATTAATCTTTAAGGCAGGAAAGTTGAATTTATGAAGTACCTGAAGGATATATGAAAAAATACAGTTTACAATTGTTTGCATTGGCTCAATGGTATTAATTCATTGGTGTCACGGTATGGCGTGGGCTTGGACCCGGAGTGGAGTCGGATGTGGAATGGAGGCTTGTTTGTTGATACTGGAAGGCAGTTGGTCTTAATGGTGTATGACTCATGAGGTGAGTGGGTACACAGAGGGCAAGGTGCCGCTAATGGAATGTGGACTATACTCAGCGACCGGGGTCGGTTGGTCCGCAGCGAGTAGCGGGTACAGGTGGCAAGCTGGTACGCAGAGCAGGCAAGGTACAGAGCTAAGAGGTGGTAACACTGGGACACTCTGGAACTGCAGCAAGTACAGAGCAAGGGAGCACAGGAACTAGCTCACAGCTATGCTGTGATAAACGTTGCACTGGCAACTAAAGGACCTCTTGACAGCCCTTTAGTACCCTCAGGTTGTGCAGGATTGGCTGCAAAACACTCCAAGGACAGCTGTGACCTGATAGGCTCACACCAGACACCTGACCAAAATTCAACATGGCTGCGCCCAGTAGTCTCCAGTGCGATAGCTCTGTCAGTTTCACCTGCTCACACCTCCCTCCAGATGAGCCCCCTTAGTCTGTGGGGACCCCCTGTGCCCAGCACCGCTCTCCAGGACCCCACTCCACTGCCGGAGGGACCGCGACAGAGCACCAAGCGAGGTAAGAGTCACGATCCTGGCAGCCTGACAACCTGAATCATGACAGTATCCCCCCCCTTTATGAGTGGCCTCCGGACACTTCTTGGATTTTTCAGGATTCTTTGTATGGAACTCACATACTAATCGAGGAGCATGGACATCCTCTGCCTTTACCCAGCATCATTCTTCTGGCCCATAGCCTCTCCAATCCAACAGGTACTGAAGTTGACGATAGCAAAAACGAGAGTTCAAGATCTACTTGACTTCAAATTCTACGATTCGCTCAGTGCAGACTTTAGGGGAGCGTGGAAGAATTAGCCGGAAGTGGTTTAGGACAAGAGGTTTCAACAAGGAGATGTGGAAGGAATTTGGTACTCTGAGGTAGGGTGGAAGCTTTAGTTTGTAGGCCACTGGGTTAATCACTTGAGTGATAGGGAACGGACCAATGAAGCAAGGGGCAAACTTCATGGATGTAACCTTGAGGCGAAGATTACGGGTAGAAAGCCAGACAAGGTCACCCTCCTTTAGGCTGGGCATGCTCTTCTCTTCCTATCAGCTCCAACTTTGTAATGGTCTGAGGTTTTTCATAGAGCGGAATGCACTTGAGACCATATTTGCGAAAATTTCTGTAGTGTAGAGGTCACTGCTGGTACATCAAACACTGGCAGTTCTTTAAATTCTGGTACTCTGGGATGCAGGCCAAAAACTGTGAAGAATGGAGTACGACCTGTGGACGAATGGTACGAACTATTGTGAGCAAACTCTGCCCAGGGTAGAGTGTCCATCCAGTTATCTTGAGATGAGGACATATGGATTCATAGAAAAGTCTCTAGGTCCTGATTGACCCTCTCCGTGGAACTATTGGACTGGTGGTGATAGGTCGTGGAAAATTTTAATTCAACTTGAAAGATGGAACAGAGGGCCCTCCAGAATTTTGCCACGAACTGCACCCCACGATCTGAGACAATCTCGGTCAGAAGACCATGTAGACAGAAGATGTTGACGACAAATAATTGAGCTAGCCCTGGAGCAGAAGGCAGTTTCTTCAGAGGAATATAGTGAACCATTTTCGAGAACCGAACCACCACTACCCAGATGGTGGTGAACCCGTTGGATATAGGTAAGTCGGTTACAAAGTCCATGGATAGGTATGTCCAGGGGCAAAGTGGTACAGAGAGAGGCAGTAGGGTACCGGCTGGAGCCTGCCTGGATATTTTATGTTGAGCACACTGTGGGCATGAGGAAACATACTCCGTTATTTCGGACTTCATGGCGGGCCACCAATATGACCGTTGTAGGAATTCCAGGGTTTTACGGATACCTGTGTGTCCAGAAAAGCAAGAGGCATGAGCCCAATTCAATAGTTGTTTGCGTAGATCCTTGGTCACAAAGATTCTCCCAGGAGGGGCTTGGATGCAGGTAGTGGCGAATGCTTTGGATTCCAGAACTGGAGTTTCTTTAATATGTTCATCAGATGTTTCAGAGGAGAAAGAACGGGAGAGAGCATCTGCCTTTTGGTTGAGTGAACCAGGATGATAAGTCAAAGTAAACTTGAAACGGGAAAAGAAAATTGCCCAACGAGACAGACGAGGACTAAGGCACTGGATGTTTTTTATATACAGTAGGTTTCGATGATCCATATAAACGGTGATGGGGAACGTGGCCCCTTCAAGGAGATACCGCCATTCCTGAAAGGCCAATTTAATTGCCAACAATTCCTGCTCCCCAATGGGTTAATTTCTCTCAGCTAGAGAAAATTTCTTTGAGAAAAATCCACAAGGATGGAATTTGTTATCCTCGAATTTCTGAGAGAGTACTGTACCCACGGCTTCGGAGGACGCATCTACTTCTAGAAAGAACGGGCTGTTAACGTCCGGTTGTCTCAGCATCGGAGCCGAAATAAAGGCTTGCTTTAGGATTTGAAAGGCGGTTTCAGCCTCCGGAGGCCATCATGATGGGGTCACCCCTTTTCGAGTTAATGAGGAAATGGGTGCCGTATGGGTGGAAAACCCATTTATGAATTTCCGGTAGTAATTCGCGAACCCCAGGAATCTTTGTACGGCCTTCAGCGAATTGGGGCGAGACCAGTCGAGAATAGCCTGTACTTTCTTAGGATCCATCTCAAGGCCAGAACCCGAGAGAATGTAGCCAAGGAATGGAACGGTCTGTACCTCAAACAAGCATTTCTCTGACAACAGTAGAGATGATTCTTGCGTAGGCGAGTCAGGGCCTCGTTGACTTTAGCCCGGTGTTTGTCAATACTAGAGGAGAATATTAGGATGTCATCTAAATATACTACCACGGAGACATAAAGTAAGTCCCAAAAAATCTCATTCACGAAGTTTTGGAAAACAGCAGGGGCATTGCAGAGACCGAAGGGCATCACCAAATATTCAAAATGACCATCTCGGGTATTAAATGCGGTTTTCCATTCGTCTCTGGCCCGGATCCTGATGAGGTTATAGGCCCCTCGTAGATCTAATTTGGTGAATATCTTGGCACTGGTAATCGATGCAGGGATGCAGACCTCCGTCTTTTTTGGCCACGAAGAAGAACCCTGCACCGGCTGGCGAGGAGGATGGTCGAATGAATCCTTTTTGAAGATTTTCCTGAATGTAGGCCAACATGGCCTCAGACTCAGGTAAGGACAGCGGACATGTACGACCATGAGGAGGATCCTTGCCGGGAACCAAATCGATAGGACAGTCCCACTCCTGATGCGGAGGCAATGGGCACCTGTTTTAGAAAATACGTCACTGAAAGAGAGGTACTGGGGGGGTATTTGCGTAGTTGCTGCCATACAGAGCTTATTGACTGGTTTAATCTGAGGGAGGTAGAATACATGACACGCTACTCCCCAGGACAGAATTTGCATGGTACCTCAGTCTATGTTGGGAGAATGCTTGCACAGCCAGGGATATCCGAGAATGACTCCGTCAGAGGCTTTAGGTATAACTAAAAACTGGATTGCTTCCGTGTGTAGAGCACCCACACGGTCCTGCACAGGTTGAGTACAAAGGGATACAGTCCCATTGGTAATTTGGGTACCATCCACGGCAGATAGGGTAAGTGCATGTTTGAGGGAGAAGACCGGAATTTGGAGTCTCTGGACGAGTTTAGCGGTGATGAAGTTCTTGGCAGCCCCTGAATAAAGGAGAGAGAGAACAATTTTAGGACCAAGCATTAACTCCAAGGTAATGGACAAGGCAGACTCAGCTTTAAGAGGAGACGAAGACATAACTCCCAACCTGGTGTCTCCGGAACCGGTTAGGAGCGGGAGTTACCCGGACGGGTTGGACAGGCAGCACCAGATGACCGGTTTCTCCGCAGCATACACAAATTTTCTTGTCGACGCCGCTGTCGCTCCTCAACAAAGAGATGAGCTCGATTAATCTGCATCAGTTCATCGCTAGTTGGCTCAGGCGAAAGGGCGACGGGAGCAGTAGTGGGCCGGAACTTGAAACGATATCCCCTATTCTTTTCGCTCTGACGCTCCCAATAGTGTAAGTCCAAATTATTGCAGAGAGAACTGAGGTCATATAGGGTAGTAGGAAGGTCCCGTGTGGCAAGATCATCCTTAATGCGATCCGACAGCCGTCTCCAGAAGGCGGAAATTAGGGCCTCCTCGTTCCATTTTCGCTCAGATGCCAACGTCTGGAACTGGATGAAGTACTGGCTAACTGGGCAATTCCCTTGACAAAGGCGCAGGATCTCGGCTTCTGCTGACGTAGTTCTTCCTGGTTCGTCAAAATCCTTCGAAAAGCTGAAAGGAATTCAGAATAATTATCCAACAGAGGATCAGACTTTTCCCAAAGGGGTGAAATCCAGTCTAGAGCTGAGACGGACAATAGGGACATAATATAGGCCACCTTGGATTTTGGAGATGGGAAGTTCATAGGCTGTAGCGTGAAATGCACATCACATTGGTCCAGGAACCCACGGCAAAATGTAGGAGTCCCATTGAATTTATTAGGCGTCAGGAGGTGCAGATGGGGTGGTGCGGGAATGGCAGGGACTGCTGGCTGGTTCGTGGCGACAGGCATATTCACTGTGACCAGAGAGGCCTGCAAGGTATTCTGACGAGCAGACTTCTCCTGTAGAAATTGGGCCATTTGCCATTGTGAAGCCTCTAGACCCTCCAAGTGGCTGGCGATGCTTTGGAGCAGGTCAGCCCTCGGATCCTGTCCACTAGCAGAAGCCATTTGTGCCAGTGCAAACTGTCACAGTATGGCGTGGGCTTGGACCCGGAGTAAGTCTTAACGGAGTATGACTCATGAGGTGAGTGGGTACACAGAGGGCGAGGTGCCGGTGAAGGAATGCGGACTATACTCAGCGACCAGGGTTAGTTGGTCCGCAGCGGGTAGCGGGTACAGGTGGCAAACTGGTACGCAGAGCAGGCGAGGTACAGAGCTGAGAGGTAGTAACACTGGACACTCTGGAACTGCAGCAAGTACAAAGCAAGGAAGCTCAGAAGCTAGCTCACAGCTATGCTGTGATAAATGTTGCACTGGCAACTAAAGGACCTCTTGACAGCCCTTTAGTACCCTCAGGTAGTGCAGAAATGGCTGCAAAACACTCCCAGACCTGATAGGCTCCCACCAGACACCTGACCAAAATCCAACATGGCCACGCCAGTAGTCTCCAGCACAATAGTGCTGTCAGTTTCACCTGCTCACACCTCCCTCCAGATGAGCCTCCTTAGTCTGTGGGGACCCCCTGTGCCCAGTGCCGCTCTCCAGGACCCTGCTCCACCGCCGAAGGGACCGCGTCTGAGCGCCCGGCTAGGTAAGAGTCGCAATCCTGACAGCCCGAATCGTTACAATTGGAAGCTACATGAGCTTTTAATAGAGTTGAGTGGCCCTACATATAGTAAGTAAAACTAAGATATGGATTATATGTGGCAAGTGTCTGTATTAATAATTGGATCGCAGATGCTTTTCTTCAGGGATACAGAACTCATGGCTTGCAAAAGGTCTGTTGTAGGTAAAGATTGACCTCTATGATGTTGACATGATTGTGTTGCTTAATGAACCAACCTTTTGACTTTGACTGATTCTAGAAAGTGTTTAGAACCCAGAGAGGTAGTCAGTAAACTATAAATGAGACCACATCTGTCATCTATCATCTATTCAAATCAATCTTTTCTTTCTTCCTCCCTGCAACTACAATTGGTACATCACTTAACCTACCTAAGTGTGGTCATAGCTGTGAACCATACATCATTCATTGATGTGCTATCTTGAATAGCATTCTTTTATTGCAAAGAACAACTCTTCCTGGTAAGCATTTTTAATTTAATCAAAATTATGAGTCTATCTAGAGCACAGGTTCTCAAACTCGGACCTCAGGACCCCAAACAGTGCATGTTTTCTAGGTCTCCTCAGAATCACAAGTGAAATAATAAGGTCTACCTGTAGGTCTTTAAAAATGTGTCAGTGAGTAATGAATACACCTGTGCACCTGCTGGGTGACCTGGAAAATGTGACCTGTGTGGGGTCCTGAGGACCGAGTTTGAGAACCACTGATCTAGAGCCATTTATGTTATTGAAATCCCCCATTTACAATTCCAGCAGGATACTGTGCAGTACCCATTCCATGATAGAGTATATTTTATATTTTTGAATAACAAGCTTATTTGAGTTTGACCCATTCTACATTACAAATATGCACTAAATGCTCGGGCCTGATTCCAAGATTAATACAATGCTGATATTTACGCAGATTAAGCTATTGTTTGCAATTGCGCATGCACAGCGATTGTATTCATTCATGCTTGCACATGGGATTCACTCACAAAGTGAGTGACAGGTAGTCAGCATTTGCGGGAGGTAACGGGGGTGGTTCGGCAAATGCAGACGTGTCAGGACCGTTTAAACTTTGTTTCATGGACATGCATAAATAGTCATTGTGATTTCCTTCGCAGCATCAGAGCTCTCTGCATGTCAGGAGGGCCGCAGCGTTTGAGGCAGGTCAGACGTGACTTAGAAGTTGCGTGGCTGCCTGATCTGAGTTGATGTTTACGCTTTTTCAGGTCATCGGATGGATATGAGAAGGCAGCAGTGGGTGTCCCTATGCTCGGCTAAGCTTTGGAAGGTATTTGCATATTTTACCAACTGCAATCCATAAGAGATTGCAGTTGTGATTGCATTAGCAGAAATCTGAGAATCACGGTCTCTTCCTACAATTTTAGAATTTTGGATTATATTATATAGGGAATATGTACAAAGTTTAGGGACCATGTTGTTTCCATCACTCATTATATAAGGACTGGTTAAAAAAAATGCTTCAGCATCATAGATAAGGAGGATTGCCAGGGCATTTTGGAATTTTCATAGAAGGTCACTTTTAATATTAAAGAAGCAAAATACCCATTATCATGGAACAAAATATTGACCTTATGTTTCCTGTGATTACACGTAGTGCTCCTCCTCAGTAGGTCCCTTCTAAGACAGTGGCCCTGATTCAGAGCCTGACGCTCTGACAGAGCGCTCGCTCTGAATCAGGGCCGTCCTTCCTGATTTTTAGAGCGGCCTCATATCCGCTCGTATAGCTGTGGGTGACCACCCACAGCTATAGCAAGCGGCCAGGAAAATGGTCGCAATGGTCAAGACGATCGCGACCATCGGGCTTGCAACGAAACCCTTGTGGTAGGGTCTCATTGCCGCAAGCCCTGGAGTGCTTTCGGCTCAAACAGCCGAAAGCACTCCCACTGACATCACTTGTGATGTCAGTGAGGCCAGCCACAGACGGTAGGCATTCCCATGGGAATGCCTCCGTCTGGGCAGCCACGCCCCCGGCACGCCCACCAAAGGGGGCGTGCTGTCACTCACCATCGGCAGCACGCCCCCTTTGGTACGAGACCCAGAGCGACGGCTTGCCTGTCGCTATCTGGGTCTCACGCATGCGCACGACGAAGCCGGCTCCATCGTGCGCATGCGCACTGGGCCACCATCGACCCGCTTGCGAGCGCTCAGCACTCGTGAGCGGGTCTGAATCAGGCCCAGTGTTTTGTCCAGCCAATTAGTGAAATACATTTGAATACAATTTGTGTATTTAAGTGATTACCTCAAGATACTAGGGGGCCCATTTATTAATGATCGCATTTTGCAATGCTATCAGGGCATGCAGTACCACCCCTGATAGCATTGCAAAATGCGATCCTATTTGCCGGATGTATTATTCGGGACATGCAGGGAGACGGGCTCCGAAAAGAGCCTTTCCCTGCGATGTCTCTGGAGGGCAGTCGTGGCTGCTGCGCATACGCAGTCCCGTGGACTGCACATGAGCGGCTCTCATTAAATATGCGGTAAGTCCCCATAGGCTACAGCGGCTAATGCTATCTTCAGATAGTGTTAGCTGCTGGGGCCAATATCGAGAATGCTTCGCATTTCCGATATCGATACATTTGACAGCATCGCATCCCCCATAGAAACCTATGCGGGAGGCGGCTGCCAGCGGCAATGGAGGGATCACAGCAAGTATTGGAGATACCTGCTGCGGTCCCTCCTTCATACATCCGGGGGATACTTAGTATTTGAGGTAAACCCCCGAAAACCTGCGTTTTATGGGAATTTACCTCAAATTCACTTTGATAAATGGGCCCCTAGGTTGGGTATCCTGGAGCTGGCAGACTCGCTTCCTCTTTCTCATTGCTCCCTACATGATTTGCTCTACAATGCCCATACGGTGATTACTGTGAGTTGGTTTATTCCTGCTCTCCCTCTCTCAAAGTCTTTCCTTCAGACATACCTTATAAAAGTTCATATACTGTATGCTCTTTGACAATGTACTGGTAAAATCCATGACATTTATTAATTTAGGCTGAAATTCCCAAGACCAACTTTCCAACCAGTATAGTCTAACTAGATATGTTACTACCCACCTTTTATAGGTAAATAAATGATTCTTGTATTTCATCATTATAGATTCACTCTTGTTTAAACTTCTTCATTTTTATACTGGAGAAATAAAGCTTAAGTAACCATTACAGTAATTCTGTATAACAATGTAATTGTTGTGTTTGTTAAAAGTCCACTTATCCTAAAGGTAATTTTATTTATCAGAACCTTATTTTAATTTGTTGCATTTTGTTCTTTATATAGTAATATGCAATCTGGCTTGACCATTATGCAATAAGTAGCACCTATCCTTGTGTATCAATGCCTATTTCCCTATAGATTGTAAGCTTGCGAGCAGGGCCCTTTTACCTCTTTGTCTCTCTGTTATTACCCAGTCTTGTTTTATTATGGCTTGTTCCCATTTGTAAAGCGCAAAGGAATATGGGCCTGATTCAGTAAGGATCGCAACTGCAATTGCAATAACGATTAAGCACGCAGTCTCACTGTGATAGAATGCTAATCCATCGCGATCGCTATGCCGCAACAGAAGGATGCAAACTTTACCTCACATACATCCGTAATCTTTAGCAAGACTGCTAAACCATCGGTAACATCGAGTACCATTGCAGCCTCATGCACACTAGCATAAGTTCTGACCTTACTCAGAAATTACTAACCTTGTCGCACACTATGAGTACTCAAGTTGCATAGGACATCGCAGTGAATAATTTCTGAACACACCTGCATCGGCACTCAAACGCACTGGGACACCTGCTTTTCGCTGACCATCACCCCGTTACCTCCCACAAAAGGAACTTCCTGTCATTCACTCTGAGATGGGTCTGCATGGTCACTGATCGCAGTGGCCAGTATGCGCATGAGCACTGAAATGCATATGCATGTGTAGTACACAATAATCGTCCGATTGCACGCGTGTTAGCAGATTTATTTTTTTTGACTGATGCTTAATTGTGATTGGCCACGTATGGCCTTTTAAGAGACAACCCAGCATGAGGAAGTGACAGCTTTGAAAAAACGTCAATTGCCGAGAAAAACATCACAAACACACCCCCTGTGATTCTGGAGGCTCCACCCGTACCACTCTATAGGCTACATCACCTTAACACCCAGTGCCTTATACCGCTTGTGGATTCCTGCCGGACGCATGGACATCAGGCACTGGCTTCATACTGTGGTGGTTGCTTTCTGCGGTGTGAGTGCACCCAGCCCGCTCACCAAGCAGCACGCTCCGCCAGGCATATCTGCCCAGCGCCGATACTCAGAGGCCCTGCACCCACACCGGAGGTCCATGACCTAGGTCCATCAGACCCGGAGGTCTGGATGTTATATGCCGTCTGCTCTCAGGTACCTGATTTTAAATTTTTTCCAAGGAGTATACACCGTTTAACTCCGGTATCTCTCCATACCATTTTGAGCAGTCCGACTGTCACTAACTGTGAGTACTACAAACATTTATTTCAACCTCGCATGTTGGGATTTTCCAATTGTCAGTCATTTGTGAGACTGATTTATACCCAAGTGACCCCCTTTTTTTGCGGTGATATATGGCACTCAGGGTGTTTCTGCTGACAAGGACCATTTGAGGTTGTTTCCAGTATTCCATTACCTGTTATTTTTTCTAGGATTTCAAACAAGGATTCTGTTCAGAGATAACTTAGAGTTACAACTACATTTTTGCTACTATTTATTGTTACAACCCAAGTTACAATTGCCACAAACTTTGCTACTTTTCAATCAGGCTCTTAAACTTCAGAAATGTAAAAAATTGTTAATCTTTTACTATTTTGTTATGTATCTACATGTGGTCCTGCTTGGCTTCTAGGAAGTTTATACAGTATATCCCTTGACCATTTATATCAACTTAAGTGGGCGGCAAGTCAATTTGACTTCCATTATTAGTATAAGTTTTTATCATGTATACTTATAATGTTTGCAAACTTATTTTATTTTATTGATCATATTTCCTATTTCTTTTTTTTATATTTTTTTCATTGCATCATTAAACAATAATTTTTTGGTATTCATATATATTACATCAATGTATTAATTTATTTATTATTCATTCATGTCTATTGACCCTGTGCTACCATTCTGTTCCTATTTGTCCAGTTACAGTCCTTGCTGAATGTGCGCTATATAAGTAACTGAAAATAATAATAATAATTTTAATTATAACAGAGTTTATTGTTATGGCTGGATTACATGGCAGTGTCATTGTTCTATGCAGTTTATTAAATATGAACAGTATTGTCCTAATCATTGTATGTTTCTAAACCTTTTTTTAACTCAATAAACTGTTATTGAAAAAAGTGTAATACGGATCAAGAAAAATCATTACACAAATAATTATCAACTGTTAATAGGTAGAAGGAAGAACTAGAGGGAGAGAAGGGAAGGGAAAGAATACCATAAATGGGTAATGAGGGAGAAGAGCAAAAACATATGAAATTTCGTACCACATTAGTCAGTAAAAAAAAGAGATTAATATTCACTCACAGAGAATGAAGGATACTGTACTTAGGATAATCGGATTACGAAGGCACAGGACTGTTGGATGTGGAATGGTGAGTAGTATAAAAATCATACCAGAGACTCCATTTCACAAAAAGCGAGGAAGGACCTGAGGAATATCTAAAACCCATTGTCTCCATCTCATAACTCCGCTAAACGTAAGAAATGATTTTGAGTGTGGGAGGTGGGTCAGGTCATTTCCAATTTTGGGCTAAGGCTGCTCTCGTGGCTATAAGGATATGGGCAGTAGTGTATTTGCTATAAGATTGCACAGAGAGTGAAAAATTATGTAATAAAGCAATTTAAGGTAGGTGAGGGAGAGACTCTTCCGTATCCTGAGATAGGAGATCAAAAATTGCGAGCCACAAGGGTTGGGTTACCATGTGGCTCCAAAATGTATGTAACAAAGAACCCACCATTCCACTGTTTCTCCAGCATATCTTGGAGGAAGTAGGCCAGAATGTATGTAATCTCTCAGGGGTGAGATATGTTCTATGAATAATCTTGAACAACATTTCAGAGTGAATGATACATTTAGACATTTGAAATATATTTTTAAACAGCCATTCACAATCATCATAAGACAATGAAATTTTAAAATCTACTTCACATTTGGTTTGGATGGTTAGTTTGGTTTCCTCTAGAGAAGACAAGAATGACCTATACCACAAAGTTATTTCACCTTTAAGACACTCAATAGAACATTTAGACATCATGTAGGGTGAAGGAGAAGGTAAAGGCTGAGAATTAACAGTATTAGAAGAAACCCAATGATGGATATGTAAATATTTTTTGAAAATCATTAGTAGGGATAGAGTATTGTCCCTGGATCTGTGAAAAGGATTTAAGATGAGATATATCATATAGGTCATGCATTGTCAGGATAGCCTGGGTATGCCAGTAAGTCAAATCTAAGTCTGAGATCAACTTAGATACTGCTAATGTAGAAATGTTGACCGAAGGGTGTGAGCAATCCCCAAGAAGCATGATCAATTTATCCCATGCTTTAAGAAAATCAGATATGCTAAG
Source organism: Taudactylus pleione (assembly GCA_031769625.1). Taxonomy (NCBI): domain Eukaryota; kingdom Metazoa; phylum Chordata; class Amphibia; order Anura; family Myobatrachidae; genus Taudactylus; species Taudactylus pleione. Next base: position 3,693,328 of record JAUIMM010000116.1, read on the forward strand.
TAATTTAGAGGCCCAAGGGGATCTATAAGCTGAGCTAGACCATAGGATATCTTGCAAAGGGAAAGGTTTGCAAATAGAGCTTTCAATGTTCACTCAGGATTTAGGAGAGGAGTGGGAAAGCCAGTCCTGCAGTTGGCACATGAGACATGGTAAAATTCTAAGTTTGGGGCCGCCAGCCCAGCTCTGGATTTAGATTGAAAAAGTTGAGACCTAGGCAATCTGGGTCTTTTACCCCTTTACACAAAATGAGAGATAGTAACATAAAATTTGGAGAAGAGATGAGTTGGAACTTTATAGGGGATTGCTTGAAAAAGGTATAACATTTTGGGCAACAACATTTTATCAGATTAAATGTGACTATGAAATTTCATATCTCTAAACTTTTAATAAAACTTATTGAATTCAAATAAAAACCATACTTTAGAATTCATTATTCTAGCTTGGCCATCTCTCTAGCAGTGATCAAAATTGCCTATATTGGACCCTCACAATGTACATTATTCTAAAGTTGTACATAACTTCTGGGGTCGGTGTCTGCTTTATCATGGATAGTACATTCTACTAAATGCCACCTTAATAAGCTTCAGGGCACTATCGACACTCATCTCATACTTGACCACCCAACCAAAATCTAAAACATTTATTGTTATATTGTTACCTATATAATTAAAGATGAAAAAATCCCATGTGGTTCGATTGACAGAATGATTTGCAATGCATGTTGTGGAAGAGTGATATTATACATGATCATCAGGCAGCATGCATTGCTGGCATTCATCACATCTGGATGAAACACTGTGCATATAAGGGAGGATTTTTGTTTAAATGTCATCCATGATGAAAGTTTAAGAGTAAACTGAAACATGGGATTGAAAGATAGATAGATAGATAGATAGATAGATAGATAGATAGATAGATAGATAGATTATGGGAGTCCTTCTGCACATGCTTGGCTGACTGGGGGGGGAATCAGAGAGGGATCCTTTGGATCCCTCTCAGGGGAATGCTGTGGAAAGGAATCCATAGATTTCTATCTGCAATGCGATATATAAGCCTATGGCATTGCCTATTGAGCACAAGCTCCAGAAAGTACTTGGTGTGCACCGGCACATTGCAGCCCCATAGAATTCCATGAAGGACTGCAGTGCCAGTGGAGATTTCCGCTGTGGACCACTTTAATGCATATGGAGATTGATCGCATTTTCAGAGTTAATACATCCCACCTACTAATACTTTTAGTGCCAAAAATGCATATAATTGTTGCCCCAAACCTAAAATAAATATCCTAAACAAATATATTTGTCCCTGATCCTAAATAATTACATATTCTTGCCCCACTGCTAAACAAATGTATATTTGTAAATCATAATGCCTCATTCATAAAAATATAAATATTAATGCCCCATAATAACATATATATATATATATATATATATATATATATATATCAGTTATTCCTGGCTGAAGAGATATCACATTATTGGATATGTCTTATACATTTGTTGCCCATACCACCCAACTGTCCCCATTTCAGCTGGACAGTCCCTATTTGAGGGCTCTGTCCCACTGTCATGGTCAGGACTGCATTGTTTCTATCTACATGGGAGTTGGGAGGTATGACCCATTCACCTTGCTTTGCATGGCAGAGCAGCAGTGAATGGTTGGGCATGCAGTCATAATGTCAGCATTTACAAGTGAGACATTCATAATGTTGACACCATAATGTTGACAGTTATGATGTTAAATTACACAGATATGCCACATCTGTTATGGGGCCACTCTCTCAGACCCAATCAGCTTACCCCCGAAAACTGGGAGCTATGGATGCCCTCTTATTCCAAATACACATGCAGCTCAATTATAGGAATAGAACATACTAGTTTTTTATGTTGAGTTAAATAAAGTGTGTGTACTGAACATAACAAAGACCATGTCATCACGTATCACAGACTATCATTTTAAGGCATCCAAGTTCCAGCTCAACTAGCAGATTGTGGTGGATTTCAATGGTTCCTTCAGGCAAAAGGACAAATGAGGAAAAATAATGAAAATATTTTTAGCCTGATGCAGAGTTGGAAGTAAATCAGGCCCATGCTGCTACAAAGTGTGCACAGTAACAATGTGTATATTCCCCTGTATGCAATGGAACTGCCTCTACGTGTACACCTGGTTTATTACTAGTCATCATCATCATCATGGCCATCAGTGCACACTTAGTTACATCTCAAAACAGGTGTATATTCACTTATATCCAACGCTGCATAGCCCACAGTTGCTCTGCTACGCCCTTACTGACTGAATATTGTCTATGTGAGAATGCCCCATCAAACTAACCAAGTGGAATTGCAAAATGTAACTGAGACTACATCTACATTATAGACTGTGATAGTATGTAAATTAAATATAAACTAAATGTGTAATGGCCATCTACTGTAGATGAAGTTTTTTGTTTGTCTGTATCTTTGTGTGTTTTGGCAAATTATACGATTCTGTGTGGATGGAATGGAGGAAGAAAACATTCACTTGTAATAACATCACAACATATAAAAGTCACCAAAGTAGTTTTGTCATGGGTTAGTTATCCTCTTGTTTGTTCAGAAATATAACTCACGCAAGTGACTCTTGAAAGTATTTTTATCACTTCTTGCATTATGGTCATTTTACTGATGTCTTTGCTATGACTTTACCTGTTCACTAACCTGTTTATTCTTCCTCTATGGTGTCTTTGCTACGTATAAAGTCAACAAGGCCATATGAGTTTAGCTACGACATTTACAATTTTCCATGGTCCGTACCACACTATTTTCCACCCGGGTGCCACTGCTATGCTACAGTAAGCTGCCAGTCTTGGCAGTAATTACAGAAGCTGAAGAATACATACAGTAATGTGAATAAAGCTGTGCTGTAATTGCCTTTTCATTATTTGCCAACATTTTGTTATTTAGTGGCTGGGTGCAAACATATTGCCTAGTGATTGCTTAACAATAGGAAGCTAAACCCAAATTCCTCTGCTCTGTTTGCCGGTGTTTGACTGGTATTCAGATTTTGATTGAACAGCCAGAGCATTAAAGTGGGATATGATATGGTCTTGGTTGCAGATTGGCTAATAGTCATTTCTATGCCCTAGAGAAATCAGTATTTGAAACTACAGTATTTAGAAACACAGTCATGGTTAGCTGTATGGATAATGTATTTAACCCACTAAGGGAAAGAAAAAACAGTCTGCATCATCTCAGGATCAGAGAATATATAATAATGGAGTAATGTTAGTTCCTCTGAGGGCTTATACATATGAGCATTCAGAGTGAAAACCAGAGAAATTATAGGCACAAGCCTGTCCTGATACGTATGCCTAGCCTTTACTCTGTACATACTGCGGCTCAGCCGGCTTAGTCTTTTTTAAGTTCTGCATTTTTCTGCTAATGCCGCTACAAAGTCAATCCCTGGTGTACATCCGTGCGTCCAAATGCGCAACAACAGAGACGACCCATTGTCAGCATCTGTAGACAATGAGATAGTGCTTGCTGAGTCTTTAGTTGCCACCATCGGTTCCACCACCCAAACTTGCCCCAGCCCTATGGCAGGTGTAGTTTTGCCATATGAGTATAGTCTTCTATCTTAGTGGTACAGCATCTTTGTATACAACCATTTTCAGTGATATGCCCATAACGCTCCCATGGCACGCAGAATCTCTGTGCATCTTTTTAGTTACCCCATGTTATCTCCCAGTCCATTACATTTCTGCTACTGTGACACTGTACATACAGAATTGGGATTCATGCGCGGTGTGTCTCTGATGCATGCACAGAAGAAAACATTGTCAGCTTGCTTAAATATCAACAAAGCTTGTGACTCTGACCCACTACATTCTTCACAAGAAACAGCAAAGGGTTTCCCCCAGCACTCAGAATGATATCAGCAATAAGATTTGAAAAACTACATGGTGGAGATCCCCCATGGATGACTGCAGATGCAGACCCACAAGTACTTTGGTCCGGATTAACATGTGCCTGTTGTTTTAGACACTATATGCCCGGTGAGTTTGTAATTTGTTGCCTATTATTACAATACAGTGGCTTACAGTACAATACATGCAGCTGTCCTCATAAACCCGTTAATACATAGGTTTGTGGGTCAAAAATTATATCAACTTAGAAAAACGGCAAGGAACGGTGCATATTAATGCACATAATCATTACAGAGCATTGAGAAAGACTATGTTTTAATACATACGCTTTTTCATCAACTTAGATTGTTTTCTTATTGGAAACACAAAAGGATAATTGTTACTTTGCATGAATACCTTCTCTGCTACACTAACAAGTTGGTGCTTCATTTGCTGGACACATTGTTCATCATTTTTTTCCAATTCAAAGGCATTGAAAGAATTCTTCATTGTTTATTTATGTGCACATGTCTTTTCTGTATTTTGTATGATACTTTAAATACGGTTGTTTATTAATTATTGATTGTGAAATATGATATTTTAATTTCAATTAATATATAAATAAACCAATTTTTCCAATTGTTTTAATGAATCAGTTTGCGCTTGTAACTTTTTAAAATATTGTCTTGAGGTGAGGACTTTGCTTGCGGCAGAAAAGAGTGGGGCAGTGCAGTCCCATAACAGAGCTGACCCAGAGCTGCCAGCTGGCCCTGAATGCCCAATGTCATTGTGTCACGCAGAGAGGATGGGGCCTGCAGCAACAGTAAGTGCAGTGCTGCCTGGAGCATCCTGAGGACGTTCTGATCGGTTGCACAGACTGCTGGGTGACTTCTAGAGCATCTGAAGGACAATCTGATGATGCTGCAGTTGCAATACTGGCAGCAAGGTGCTGTTCTAGGTCCTGGCAGCCAGAAGCAAGGGCTGTGGGGTGGTGACAGTGCCGCCCACAGAGCCTGCTCTTTGTGTGGTGACACTAGTTGCACACCCCTATTTATGGTCTTGGGCTATGTGATGTGTATGCAATAAAGATGTATGTATAGTTGCATTATAGTATGTATAGTCAGATTATAGTAAGTATATGTGTATTATAATATGTATAGTTACATTATAGTATGTAGCATTCAGTTATGAAAATATCTGCAGTCTGAATGCTCCCGCAAACGGAGCAGGTGTGACGCATGAGCAGGCCCGTAATGTTCTGCCTATGCATAATGTTAAAAAACAAAATATCAGGTTCAAGGAAATCCAGAACCAGTTTCTTTAAGAGATTCCCTGCACAAAAGCCATGTTTGACGTAACAGTTCCTGCTCCAAATATTTAATTTGCTTATTTTAGGCATTATAGACTATAAACAGCACTATTAGTAACCTACTGTATATTGTAGCTATATATGATTTGTTTACCACGAAATGTGTTCAAACATGTACTGTATTATTTATGCCTCCAGCACGATATATACATCATCAACAGAATTAAAAATATATTTTTCCAAAATCCTATTCAAATATCTTTACATTTGTGGCAACAGCATGAACTAAGCTAAAATCTGCCATAAACAGGTACATACACATGGACAGTTGGACATTGGCCTTTGATAATGATGAGCAAATGTTTATAAACTCCTCTGCAGAATATTGGTCTCATTACATAATTTGCCAAAAAATTTAAAATATTTTGATGGCAGAACTTCTCCTTAATTGTTCTCAGTCCTACCAGAATAATTTCACCATGGTTGTCCATCCTGTATTCATATATTCCACAAAAATGTCAGTTTACACATACGGTGGGAAGATCCATTCTTTAGAATTGTGAAACAAAGGTGGAAATGATCACTGGAACTTTGCACTTCTGTGGGATAGGGGATAGTTGTAGTGAAGAATTTGTTTTATGCTAAATGTTTCCTTGCCATTGCTTCTAGCCTGTGTGTTACTGCACTGCATTGCAACTGCAGGAGCAGGTGTTAAGTCCCCAAAAGCATGTTTAATAACATGGTGCAAAGTTTTTGAGTCTGCAACAAAACTAAACCCTTAATTTGATGTATCGGGACTGTGCTACAGAATCATTGTTGACATTGACTTGTGTTTTGTGCCTCTGCTGATAATTTGCATATTTCTATTGATCATTTGAAGATAGAAGCTGTGGTAGTATTTGCACAGAATCCTTCTAGGTGAATGACCTACTCGAAATGTGCAAGACTTGAGTGACCTGGAAATACAAATATTAAGTTCATGCATAAACATAAGATACTAATCCCCAAATAGAACCCCAGGAGTCTTTGTGTTCTATTTGTTTTACTTGTAGCTGATTGTATTGTTGTTTTTTCCCCTCACAGATATATCAGTGCTGCTTCCACTCCTTACAAAATTCCTCTCTCGTCATGTGAAAGCAATGTCTTAACTATCTTGATGCAGAATAAAAAGATGCTGGAACTTGTTGCATACAATTAAACACCAACTTGAAGCCGCCTAGGCCATTTCACATTTCATAGGCCTGCAATTATTCTTTTCCTGTTCGAATATGCAGTCCCCTAGGAACTAATTAGAGAAAAACTCTCATCACACACAAGGGGCGAGCAAACAAATCCTTCAAGCTTGCAGTAAATGTTCAACATTAAAGGGACGTATTCTGGGAGTCACAGCAATCAGTTTGGTTCAGTTAATTACTAATCTGGTTTCCAGACTGGTTACATTACATAATTATGACACCCATTCAACACTTAAAAGCAAGGCCTCTGAGTGATTGTGATAAAGATCTAGGATTTGACAGAAAGGTAATTGGGCAAAGCTAAACAAAAGACATCCAACAGTTGACGGTGTGTCATCTTTGGTATTTTGGAAGGGTTTCAAGTATTTTAGTGCACGGAAAATTGACATTTCTCTTCATTAGAGTAAAATTGTAAAGTTAATTCCTCCGCGCTATGTCCTCTGTTTTGCATGTTTCTTGTTCTCCTTTCATCTGTCGGAATAAGACCTCTCCTGTTGAAATGTGATGGGCTGTCTCCGTTATCTGCTAGCATAGAGCTCACAAAACTATATCAAAGGTCCCTTGGAGATTTGCTGTATCAGATACCTTACACAGTCTAAAAAAGAATTTATTTTCTTCCGTAATTGTTCAATCACATCCATTTTATGAATTTACTTAGAGACATCATATCATAGCTGCTCATGTTAGTGTAATACAATCTGAGACTATGTGAAACAAATATCAACACTAACAAGATAAGTTCTGGTGCCAAGATTTACCTTTCACTCATTTCTCTTGTGTATCTGTGTATCTAAGTTTGAGATAAATCATAAATTAGATAATGTATTGAGAATCCACAAAGTACTGACAAATCTGTAAGATCTGTGTCACTCCAACGAACCATCGTAAATATTCTTTCAGTGTCACAGTAACACACAATCTCCATGGAATGGAAGACATACATTTGATTTTGAAATTTGCGCTTGGCTAAGAGTTTGAAAAGAAAATCTGAACAAATGTCAGCTTCTTTGTATATTAATGTGCTACATGTTTTATGGAAAACATTGCTACTTAATGAATGCAGGTGTTTTTTACATAGTATTGTCTGTGGTTCCCATGATACAGAAGATGACATCTAAATTGGTTTGTATAATTATATAATAACATGTGATTTATCTAACACAATGGTTCTCAACTGTGCAATGACAACCAAAGTACAGTAAGGGCAAGTACTGGGGCATGCTTTCAATACACTACAAGAAGAAGATAAAAAGGTGCTGTCTATATCTGATGCACAGTGTTGTTAAGCTATGACTTTTATTATGATTATTAAGATACAAAATCAACTACTGTATATATGTCAAAGCAGGGAAATATTACATTGTAGATAAAGAATGTGGTGTGAAGTAACAGAGGGTGAAAAATAAAATGAAGATCTTTCTCAAAAGACTGTGGTCTCTTATTGTGTCTTCCTTATTCTGTTAGTTATAGAGAAATCATCTGCAATACTTTACAACATGGATAACACTATACTAAAATCATGGGATAGGTTCTCTTATAAAAGAGTATTTCATATATTCTCATGATTCTGAACCCGAATTAATGTATTGATTGCATATAATAGATAAGCTTATTCAGAAGGTTTATTGGATACTACTATTTAATTTCTCCATACACATTTTAGGTAGTGTCCTGTCTCCATTCATTGATGTGATTGGAGTTTTACCATAATAGTTATCCTCTATCACCTCAGTTTTAGTAGGTATTTGAACATTATTTAGGTAGCCTTATAGCAGCACAATTTCTAATTACTATATATTGCATAGTTTCACACTCATAATGGCATCCATTGAATAAGCTGTTATATGCAGTATTCACACTGCATTAGGTGAGGTTAGGTATGTTATAATATTGAATAATATGGCACTGTAACATCTTTACACACTGATAAAATAATCAAAGATACCACATCATCAGATAACTTTAAGTGCCCCAGAGTGCACCACGTTATATTTATTCATAACAGAGACAGGGATACTTCTGTATGTGGAGCTGCTAAGGACACTGACAGATTAACCTAGAGCGCTGTACCCCCCCTTCTCTATAATAATGCTATTACATTGAGTTGTAGTGTTGTACCGCTATAGAGGGTATAGGGTAATACTTTTTCTATCCCCTCCCGCCTCCCCCGCCTATCCCCTCCTGCCTCCTCCGCTTCCTCTCTCTTTCTGACTGCTCCCATCTTGCTCACCTCATTAACCTCTCCCTCTCATCAGGCACTGTTCCTTCTGCATTCAAGCATGCCCTTGTGTCCCCCATTCTTAAAAAACCTACACTTGATCCTAACCTTCTTTCTAACTACCGACCCATCTCTCTCCTCCCTTTTCTCTCCAAACTCCTTGAGCGGATTGTCTACAAACACCTTACCACTTTTTTTTCCTCCCACTCCCTCCTTGACCCTTTTCAGTCCGGCTTCCGTTCTCTACACTCCACTGAAACTGCCCTCATTTTTGGGGCGTGGGACCCCCTGGATTGCATTGGTTGATCTGTCTCAGGGCACCGCATTATAACACATTTTCCTTTATAACACATTTTAACCCTTCACTGTGTGTTTAATATATATGTACTTCACTTTTTTTATTTTCATTCTTTATATGCAGCTGCAGCTGCTCCTAACTATCTCTTTACACTGCACTTTTCTTACTATGGTGGTGCCCTGGGGCAGCTTGGCTGGGCCAGTTTTGGGGGGTCCTGCGGTCTGGATTTGAACCCTAGTATGTTAGGGACCTACCTGAAAGAGGTTATCTGGATATGGTGGGTAGGCCCATAACCTTGGCCATGGTTATGCTAAAAACCTCTATTGATTGCAAAATTTTATTACATTTATATATATTATTAATAATTTGGAGTTGTGCACCTGAGATTTGTCTGTTTCTGTGCCTGCAATTAGTCTCATCAGGCAGCACCTCCCATTATATATATAGTCAGGTTGTGCAGTCCAGAAATCTTTCCCATATAACTCCCTGATACATACACCTTCCTCCCCATCTGTGTCACCCCTGTTTGTCTTCCCCTCCCATTTTAGAATGTAAGCTCTTATGAGCAGGGCCCTCTAAACTCTTGTACTTCTCCCTACTTTAGTTTCATCTACTTCTTACTCACCACTAGGGCACCTAACACTTGGCTGCTTATGCTCTGTTGCTTATCTGGGTGTTATGGTCACTAATGTAGCAATATATATTATCCATGTCCTGGTCCTGCATTGTATTGTTCTGTAGCTTGTCTACAACTTGTTTATGTGCTTTGTAAGGTGCTGCGGAACATTTGTGGTGCCATATAAATAAATGATAATAATAATAATAATAATAATAATAATGTAGGATAGTGTTTTTTTATATATTTTCTCAGAATCATTTCTTCTAATAGTTTTATATAAATTTTAATTTCCCATTTCATATAGTTGTATTAGACATTGTAGATGTATTATTTTCAGTTGTTTGTAACATATTTGCAACAAGTTGTCTAGTTCAAACCAACTTGTTATAATAAGCTTGTGGAGATTGCTAGATAAAAAGTATCAATATACAGTAAATCTCTTGAGATTAAAAGATCCTGCGCATATTTTTAATCATAGATAAAATTGTAACTTAAACTCCCAATAGAAATTTAAACCACATACTGTATATTGTTTTCAATCTTATTATGAACCAAACTAGTTAGTACAAATTCCAGTTTTTATTTTTTATATTGTACTAACCAACATTTACTATTGCAAGTATATAAGTGGTATAATATTGCTAAAAAAAAAGGCAATTACCAAAGAGCAATTAGCGCTGGTTGCAGCATCAAATTATTACTTGCGTACAATATGTATATAACAACAATAGTTTTTGCCACCAGGTCTGGCTGTTTTATTCTAGCTGTACAGGATATTTAATTACATGTGATCAGTCTTTGGAGAAACAGGGCACATAGCCGAAACCACCAAAGCGCGTTTCGCTCTGTTGCTTTGTCTAGGCATTTGACTAGGGTGGCCACTGAAAATCGCAAATGCAGCATACTGGTTCACAATACCCATAAATATAGTGATGGCCGGTCACTATACCCCACTGATAGGAGGACTTAAACAGGTGAAAGATGGTTTACCAGACTGCAGTAGTGCAACAATCCGCTCCTCAAGCTCCTTATAGGATTTAATTTGGACTCTTTCCCGCATCCCCTTGCCCCTTCCCCCTCATCATCTAACACTACTGTCCACGTCTTTACACTAGTACCCAACACCCCCCTCCCTATTGTACAGTTCAACATATTCTCCAAGTCTGTTATCCATCTGTGGTGGTACATTTAAATATCTTTACAGCTGGCTGTTTCATTAAGATTTTGAATTATAGAATAATTAAATTAATTTTAACATAGGATTACAAGCAATAATATTATTAGCAATAGGTCTGAGACAACAGTAAGAGCAGGATAGTAGGACAATCAGGATTGCTATGTACTGAATTTTAGTTTACTGAATAAATTGTGTTTTCATTTATACTAAGTGCCTTGTCTATCGTCATTTGTCATTCTGGTCCTATGTATTAGACACACATGTATGGCAGCACAAAACACATATAGGTTGAGCACTGGGTATTCTTATTTATTTATCTTCAGGTGAGGGTGGTTACCTTTCTTACCCTAAGCAGCTCCCATTGCAAGAGTGACCAATCTTGAGTGCATGAGCACACACAAACAATCCACCTAGAGCATACTGGAGCAGTTTAAATTGCGTATACTCTGATCCTGGTATAAGCAAACCGTAAAAACACACTAATTTATGCAAAACCCACTAAACTGATCCAAGTGGTTTAAAAAGTGATTTTACATTGCACTATATACTTGTTGTGCTCAAATAAAGAGGGCTTCAGAATCTATTAATGATGAGGAAGTATGCATATAGTGTTGTAATGTTGTCTTACCAAAATATAGATAGATAGATAGATAGATAGATAGATAGATAGATAGATAGATAGATAGATTGAGATATATTTGCATCTGCTTTGCTAAGAATTGCAGATGCACCAATCCATTTTGGTTCTTATTATCTCTTCTATAGATCTTATTATCTGTTCTTTAACTTCTTTCCTTTGTGTACTGTTATTTTTAAAATTTTCCAAATACTCGCTAAAACTACACCTCCAGTCGCTGTCCAGTTTCATCTGAACCAAGAACAACAAGGAGAGGGAGTTGGAGCCACAGGGGAGGGATTCTCAGGACGAGATATGCATATGCAACTGAATTTGTCACAAAATGCAAAAGGATTTGCTATCACATTTTTAGAGTCCTCTTCAGACTGACTCTAAATAAGGCCTCCTATCTCTTATCTGGCTATATTGCCTTCAGCCTTTGTACAGCGCTTCACGGCTCATATGACTAAATTATACAGGTGGCAAAATAGCACTTTAGCCTTAAGTTGCCCACACCCTGCAATATGGCAGCCAATGTTTTACTAGTGTGTGGTGGCTGAAAAAACCGTGTTATCCAAATAAAAGCTCTTTTTCATATGTAGAGAATTATTATTAGTATTCTTTATTTATTATGTGCCAATATTTATGCATCTCTGCACATTGTGGGGACAATGACACAAATAAATCCCATAAAAACACAAATTACAACTTGACCTGCTCAAATGATCTTACATTCTAAATGGTGTAGGGAACAACTGATACATAAGGTAGGGGAATAATAATTGTAGCTGTTGGTAGAAATAGTATGTGTGGCTAACGTCCAGTACCATCATCATCGATTTCGATTATAAAAGTTTCAATTGACGTCTGGCATTTCTGTGTACAGGATCTTTTGGTGGTGGATTATGGTTGGAATGAGGGGGAACAATGGAAGGTGAAGACCTGAAAGATGTTTTTGGGCATGGTGGGAACTGAAGTCAGTGATGATCGCTGCCAGTCTGTACTGTATGTGCTATCTTCCAAAAGAGATATTGACAATCTAAAATGATAGGTGCCAAAAAGACGGATCTCCTACAAATTGGCCAACAATAAGTTCTCATGTCTAGGAACTGATTGTTTCATGTGTGGCAAGCTTTACCAACAATTTAGGGGATATTTGTCAAGTAAATAATAGATGGAGAAGTTTCCCATAGCAACCAGATTCTAACAATTATTTTATAGAATATACAAGATAGTTAGAATCTGATTGGTTGATATGGGTAAAACTGAATTCCCCATGTGTCATCTTTAGGTTTGATAAATCTCCCAGCCAGTTTCAGTTACATGTTTGTGTTACATCTGTCATTTTCCATAGCTAGCACATTAATTTATACTTTCTTTTTAAAACCTAATGTGAATTTTGGGTGCTGCAGAGGCTTGAAGGGATACTAATGCACACAAAAGTTTTTGGAGTGCTGTATTTTACAAGGAGGCCCAAAAATGGACATAACCATATGAAAGGCAGAAGGGGCAGTAGGTGAATGAAGGGAAATCAAAAGTCTAAAGACAAATGAGACAAGAGGACATAACATACAAATATTGCTAGAGACTACTAAAATGAGAGGAAAATTAACCACCATAGAGGTAAATATTGGTCAATTAAAACATTTGAAATACAGCGATTAATGGTTAACATTTATTTATAGCCATGGAGCGCTGTTTATAGGGGGTTGTCATTTTAAAATTGTACTGGATCGGAGTCAGTAGATTGTGGAAGCAGACGAAGTCCAGGAGGTAAGCCGTAGGAGCTGTAGAATGTACAACTGTTACATCAGCAAGCACAAAAAAAGATTCATGGATTCTGTGATTTTTTCCTTTAAGATTCCTCACTCCACCAATCTGCGGCCATACATTACAGTTGTTTTTGCAGTGATTTGCAGATCGTTTTCAGCAAACCGCAGAACAGCCAATCCTGAAAAGCTCATCATAATACTAGTAACAGTCGGCAAATTGTCTGATCGTTTCCATATAGTACCAATCTATAGCCCAGAGTAATCGCTGAACAACCTGATTATGCAATTCCGATCATTTTTTTTATCAGAAATGGCAATCAGTGAACAATTGAACAATATTGGCAATTAATTGGGACAATCATCTGCAAAACGCCAAATTGTACCAGTTGAATGCAGATTGATAAGGTCTTGAAGCGGTTTAAGAAGTGCTTGACTGGTTAGGGAGTTTGGTATGCTTGGGGAAGGCAATCTCTGGTGTATTGTGGTGGTGATAGGAGGCAATGGTACATAATAGATGGAAGGAAACGGTATGCAATGGTGAATAGTAGATGGATGAGGGAGAAGTACTGTGGCATTAGGATTAGATGAACAAAAACTAAAAAATATAAGAAAATATATTATTCATGTCAATATGCAAAATTTTAAAACAAGAACCACAAATACATTGATGTAAAGTCCCATTCTGAACATAGTCACCATATTTACAGGCTAGCCCCTGAATAAATCTATATTATATTCTCCCTTAAGTGAAGTGATTATTGCAGCTCATGTGTGACATTTGCTAAGCTTCCACTATTTCATATCACCAGGGAGAAATAGTTAAGTAAATTTGCACTGAGATGCGCATAAATATTCACATTTATATCAAGGATTGCTTGCAATGGCTGTTGTCAGAGTGCCGGAGGGAGAAATTCATGTTGCCAATATTAGGCCTTGCAAATGTAGCACAGAGAGTTCTCACTGAAAAGAAATTAGCAAGATGACCAAATCTAAGCGTTAAGCAGGTTCAGTCATTTGGAGATACCTTTAATGTTTGCATAATGCAGATAAAGATTTAGAAAATTAGCAAAAGTTGTCAAACAGTATATCAGACAGGCACCACCCTAACTACAATTTCTGAGAATAGGCCACGTTAAGAAATAAGTATAAGTTTAATTTGAACATACCTGCACTACCATGTGGTGTCCCCTAAGACCACTTTTTCAGTGCTGCAATCCTAGTGCCATAGCTCTCTATTGCAGCCTATCCGTGTCAGCAATATGCATGCACATGTTTCATTCCTTATTGAACCAATGATAAAATGTTTATACATTGTCAATAAAAACATAGTGATTCACAAAATAAATACACTATAATCATGAGATACACAGTGAATTGAGTACAGCTTCTGCACCTCTTCCTCGCTAGGTCTGTAGCTTTATCACAAATCTGGACCTTATTTTAAGAAAATACAACAAAAATTTTTTTTTTAGAAAACACCCTAATTCATACTCACAAGAAAGTCAAAAGATGGAGGAGCATAACTGATGTTCAGAGCAGTAGGATGTACATGTGAAGCAATCTGCAAAGCACTGATTAACTTTTTGAAATACTCGTTTTCAACAAATTAGCCTTTCCTGAGCTGATTACTGCTAGGAGTCTGATCTTTTTGCTTTGCCACTAGGTAAATGCACTTGGTGATTCCTTGGAGCAATCTCTTCAGATCGAAACATGTTTTAGGCCTACCGAATTTTACCTTCTGCCACTGAAGCCATGCATTTATGCTTAGCTGCGGTCCAGTGCTTCCGCTGTCACTATGTTCCATAAAGCAGAACTCTGAATTTTGAGATGGGATCTTGGATTAATTTGCATAGGTCTCAGCTAAATCTGATTGATTTAGAGCTAAGGCATGTAGTTGGCCCTATATCTTTGCTGCTCCACATGCAGTACTGTGGATATTTTCATCATTTCTTTTGGCTACCTGGACACCAGAATCTTAAATCAAGCCTGCTTGTTCCTTCTATCACTACATGCAGAGGAACTCCTGGCCTACTGGAACAAATTAGCACCACCACTCTCTGGGATCCAGCATATAATATGCTTCCAGAATATTAATGCCATCTAATCGCTATGAAAAATAAATTGCTTCCCAATCTAATTGTGGTTCCAAAGCACAAAAAGTGATTTTATGTAAAAAAAAGTAACACGATAGAAGTTTAACAATTTAAAAAGCATAAAATATACAATAAGTACAGCCGATACATACGCAAGCGCACTGGATCCAGTATACAGTCATTCGGTCCTGAAACCTGCAGTCACAAAATGGAGATGACTGAACACTGGACTCAGTACACAGGTATATATACAATTCAGTTTACATTGGAAACAAAGGACACAGTTGGCAGGTTTTCATTGGTCCCGGCTTCAAACCAGTCTGATCATTGGTCAGTTCATACGGTGTCATCAGGGGTATGGGTCAGTTCTCCAACAGTCTCTATTGTGTGTTTTCCTGCCGAAGAACGAGTTTAAACTGGCTACAACACTACATACAGAAAATGGCATTCTAATCAGTAACTCCCTATCATCTATAACTAGTGTACATACGGTGTGATCTCTTTGCCGATAGAAACGGATGTCTACAAATAACAGGGAATTAGTATGATATCTTGCATCATCATTATTAATAATTAGAAATAACTCTGGTTATTAACTATAATGTGTGGGAACCATTTCATAAGTGCATGTGTGCGGGTGCGTATATGTGTGTGCGTTCGCATGTAATTGTGTTAAAATCGCACCAGCATGCCAGTCACATGCTATTAGACAAGGGACAATAGTGTCGACCGATAATAATTGTAAATAAACGATCCCATCCAATTATCTGACTTTGACAAGAATCATATAATATGCTTCCACAACCATGCAAAGTTCTGCCTGCTAGGTAATTGTACCCTGCGGCGGGATGCGGTCAGGATACAAGCGGGAGCTATCCCACCCGCTGATATCCCGACAACCGCATCCCGACATGGGACTAAAGATCCTGACACCTATTATTAGCCCCACTACTAAATCCCGACACCCAGCTTACCGAACGAGGTAACCCGGGTGACTTAGCGTGTAGCCATTGGGGGATGGGGTTAGCTTTCGGGACCCCCGGGGGGACTTAGGGTCAGGCACCCCCCCGGGAGGGTTAGGTTTAGGCACTAACAAGGGCAGGTTAGGGTTAGGCACTAGGGGGGGTGGTTAGGGTTAGGCACTGCTAAGGGAGGGTTAGGCTAGAGAGAGGGGAAGGTTAGAGTCGGGATGCCGACCCATCGGTCTGCCGCTGTCGGTATTTGATCCAACAGCTAAACAGCCACCGTCATTACATTCCGATTCCCCCTGTGGCATAGTTAGGCCTCAATTTTCTTACCAATCGAAAAGAAATTTACCAAAAATGTTTCCGTGATGGCACTCAACTCACATACAGTACAATCAGGCATGAGAGTCTAAAATAATACCACTAATACATTTCATATAAATTGAATGAGTTGTGCAAATCTCTAAAAGCGCTCTCCAAGGAACATGGTTACATAAAAAATCACCAATGTGTAATATACAAAGATATGTACAATAATCACCATATATAATATCACCGCATGACAGTCTCCTAGTAGCAAGTACAGCAGCAGATATCAATAAGCAAGTTTACAAAAGTCCCAGATATTCACAAGGATGGTAGGATCGTCACTCGGGATGTTCAGGTCCATCATAAGGAACACACCCACAGATACTGCATATGCCAGGATTTCTTTAACAAGTGAGCCACGCTTAACGCGACTCGGACAAAACAGTCCTTCGTTAGAATCTGTATACGAATTTGTACACAGAATGCAGCAGCGGTTTTTTGGCACCAAGTTCCATTGTGCTTCATCCACAACTTTGTACATATTTAAAACAAATTCCACACCCTCGACCCATAGGATTGCATGGTGCACACGCAGTGCGTGACATGGCATACCATGACACACGCAGCAACGTCAAATCGCATGGTGTGATGCGTGCAAACGTTTGCACCGCGAGCGGCAAGGGTGCAATAGGACACATCTGTAGATTAGTTGGGATACATATCAGTCATATTAGTCTTATTACAGCAGGATTAGGTACTTCTGCATAAGGTGCAGCACTCGTTTATCCCCATACCCACCCCTTGTACCCCATACCACTACCCTTTCTCTTACCCTCCCCCTCCTTGTTCATTCTCCCTTCCCCCCTTCTCCCATCTGTTAACACCACACTGACCACTAAAGATTCTCCCCCTTTCCACCCCCCCTGACCGTAGAGCATGGTATTACCTCTTTAGTTATATTTCCAGTACAGATGGGGGTCATGATAGATTCCAATGCCTATGCCAACAAGAAATATATAGGATATTCAAATTAAATACTATCTCCCCAGATGGTTTAAATGAAGCAGTAGAATTAAATTCTATTATGTAGTTATGTATAATTTATTCTATTATGTAAGATACTGAGTTGGGGAGTAGGTTGAGATTTTAGACACTGTCCGGTCCCATCATCTTCATTCTCTTCACCACCTCTCATGTTTCTTTTCCAACCTCCTACTCAAGACATCCAGATTACACACTCTTTTTTACACTCTAATTAAAATTTTTCTTTCCCCCAGGGCTTGTTATGGATTTGGGGGCACATTTTTCTTTTACTTTTTAACACTTATAGTCAGTTTTGACTTTAGAAAACCTCTGGTTTGCAAAATCCACTGAAAGTCAATAAGAAAACATAAATTCAACAAAAGTTAACCTCACAAAAAACAAACTGGACCACTGTAATGTAGCACAATATGATCTGGAAACACTATAGTGTGATAATAATATAACTGGGACACTGTAATATAATGTACTTTGTACAGGAGGCACTGTAATATGCCATAATATGAACTGGAGGGCACAGTAATGTGGTACAATATGTACTGGAGTCACAATAGTGTATAATATTATGAACTGGGGGTACTGTAATGTATCAAAATATGAATTATTGTTACTATAGTGTGGCATACTATGAAATGGGGGGTACTGTAATGTGCCATAATTTGAACAGTGGGCACTGTAATGTTACATAATATGAACTGTGGCACAATATGGATTAGCAGCATTAAAATGTGGCGTAATATGAAGGGGGTACTACAATGTGGCATAATGTAAACTGGGGCATATCAATGTGGCATTATATGTACTGGGGACAGTGGCCTTCATTCAGAGGCGTCCGTACGGTCTACGACCGCACGGCCGCCTCGATGTTTGTCAAGTGCGCATGCGCACGAGGGAGCCGGGTCCTTTGTGCGCATGCGTGAGACCCCCTACGACTGACAGTGCCGGTCATAGCGGGTCTCTTTCTAAAGGGGGCGAGCTGTCGATGTTGATTGACAGCTCGCCCCATTTGGAAGGCGGGCCGAGGGGGTGGCAGCCCAAATGGAGGCGTTCCCATGGGAACGCCTACCGTTTGGGGGAGGCCCCACTGACATCACTAGTGATGTCAGTGGAGAGCTTCCGGCTGCGACAGAGCCAGAAGCTCTCCGGGGCTTACGACAAGTGAGACCCTACCCTAGGGTAGGTAGGGTAGGGTAGGGTCTCTTACCATCGCGACCATCACCCTAGCGGTCGTTAGAGCTGTGGGTGTAAACCCACCGCCTAACGACCGAAACAGAGGCGGCCGGTCAGGATGCAAGCGGCCGCCCAGTTTCTGAGCGACCGCTTGCATCCTCCGACCGCCTCTGAATGAGGCCCAGTGTGTGGCAATATTTACTGGCAGCACTACAAAGTGGCATATTGTGAACTGTAGGCACTACTACTAATCTTGTACAATATGAACTGGGGGCACTGTGTTGTAATGTAAAGTGCCTTGACTGTGTGGAGCTGGTATATTTTCCTTGTGCTTGCATGGGTTCCTCTGGGTACTCCAGTTTCTTCCCACACTCCAAAAATATACTGTAGGTTAATTGGCTCCTAACAAAAATTAAAGTGTATAAGTATGTATGTGTACATGTGGTAGGGAATATAGATTGATAGCTCCACTGGGGTATGGACTGATGTAAATAGACGCTGCAGAAAATATATGTGTGCTACAATATATAAATAAATAGTAATAATAATAACATTGAGAGAATTGAATAACTAAGAGCTCACACAGCACATATAGAAAAAAAACTGATTGAATAACAATTAATTTACTTCACTGTGGGTCTTTAGCCACGGCTTCATGTGACTATCAGTTCTGGTGGAGTTATCTACATATCAATCATTATGAGTAGATGTTCAGAACTTCTGCAATACACCAATCACCCTGCAATTGAGAATACAAGCTTTTACATTACATTGTGCCTCTTTGTATCAGCCTTCCAGCACCTGAAAGACTTAAGCCTATTACTAGGTGTATCTGTGCTTGCATCCAGGTCTACTTGAGTATCCATTATATGAACCTGCTCTTATTTTACTTGGCTGATGCTTGTGTCTTCTCCTTCCTTGTCCAATTTCACCTCTTCAATCATAAGGAGTTGTAAGTGTAAGATGTGCTAATGCTAATATCTGCATATGGGCTGTCGAAGCCGGATAATTGACAGAGACAGAATCTGCTAAGATTAAAATCTGCACAACGCCATTTTGCGAATGGCGACAAGATGCCATTTTGCGAACGGCCGCCCAACACCATTTTAGCGAATCTCACACAATATCAGTACATACTGCGATGTTATTATTTAGCGTCGTGTGATTCCCACGCAATAGAACAATGTTAAAAGTCCTCATTATATAAATACATACATTTACTAAAACATATAATATGAACAATCCTGCAAAACACGTACCACGGTGTACTTCACAAACACATAGACGGACAACGCTAACTTGCGTCTTTTCTTAATATCCTCACACTTACTCTTTGCACACTTACATAGAAAGGTTCCCTAGCATTAAGGATAATATTCAAGGTTTTATTCATTATTAATTATGTAATAAAGCGACTGTACTTAAGATCTCAGGTTTAGTACATGATAAGCAGATGGTGTTTGGTGCTATTCTAAACCACTGTTTATTTGCAGATCTCCGGTTCCATCGGTAGGGAGATTGCAACATGTGTCTACAAATTATGGATCATAGAGAGTTAGGCACTGAAATGTACTCTGTAATGTAATGTTTACTAGCCAGTTTAGACATGTTCTTCAGTGGGAAAATGAACACAAAGAACTGTTGGAGGCTGAACTATTACAATACAAACTGACCTATAAACTGTATTGTAACAGAAGAAACAGGAAGAAAAACCAATGGGATTATGACAACCTGATCTATTGTATTGCCTATCTCTGTAAGAGTACATAAGCAGGCTCTCTGAATCTGATAGTTAGTCATCATTTTCTTGCTATTGATGGAGGCTTCACCTTTGATGCCGGAAATCTGGATCCAGAGCGCATGTGTATGTATTCGACTGTACCTAGTGATTGTATAATTTGTTTGCACTAATTGTATTTAGATCACAGCGGGTAACTATATGCTTTTTGGTGAATAATATCTTTTTGCGCTTTGGAACCACAATCAAAGTCTGGAAAGCAATTATTTCTTGTGCGACTTATAACGCTTAATAGCGACATTTAGGGTGTATAGATCATTAGGTATTCATAGGGCATAATATTACTTCTTTTTTTGTGCACAATGTGTATTTTACAGAAATAGAACTGCTGTACGTCAAACTCTACATGAGCCCCTACATAACTAGGTATGAATGTCTTTCATGTAATATTTGACTTGTGTAATAAATGACATTCCACTTGTCTGATCTTCCCCCTACCTAAATTCCTCTCCCTATTTATGTACTATATGTGAACATCTTAATAAAACTCCTATTGAGAAAAGAAATAAAGTAAACACTTTCACTGATCAGTGGAATAAAATTATTATTATTTTTTTTTTTACAGATCTGGGTTCTCTATAGCAGTCACCACAATCAATGAATCAGAGCCATCCCACAATATAATTTGCACACCAAGGGGGATAGTTATGAAGAGAACTATCCACTTACAAAATCCGCTACTTTGGAAATGTACCCCCAAGTGTCTTATACCACGACCATCATTTCAAATGGACCACTAGCAAACGATTGTAACTTCCTGCTAGTGACACCTATCTCATCTACATTTTCTTGCAAACACCTCTCATTATTTTAGTTATTAGATCTAGCACACACTAATGCACAGCAAGACACATCTACATTTGTCAGTGTAATGGAGAGACACAGAATGTTGCTAAATAAGTTTATCTGTCTGTTTATAAGTTTATTTGTCATATGTTTACAGCACCAAGTATTCTAACAATATATATTTGTACGGATTGGTATGTAATGTTGACATTTAAATGTCAACAATGACAAAATGTTGACCTATGCAATATGTCTACATTGTGAATGTGAATGTGAATGATAGTCCTGCAAAAAGGGAAACACGATCTAAACCTAGATGATCTCACTGGGATCAGTGGATGGTCATCATTGGCAATTTTGGCTTCAGGCTTTGTTACATCTCAGGGCCAAACACCGGGGATGCAACCAGAATGAAAACACCCAAAGGGAATGGGGATGGAGCAACACACAAAACACATATTACACTCACCAAATCTACTCTGGTTCCCTTGATAGATGAATAGTTCTGATCTTGTCACCTGCAAATGACACCCAACAATATCCTACCCACACAACTGTATATTCTTCCTAGCATGTACCACCCACAGCAATCTGGCTATTCCTTCACACATCAAGCCCTAACTCCAGCTGACCTGGTGGATAGTAACAATCACAGGCTGGGTGTAGTGTACTCCCTACACTCTACTCCTAAACTCCTCAACAATGCATTGGCACAACAATACAGCAATAATCACAGCACTAGGCAACAATGTAGTTACATTCAAATGCAACAAATACAACCAGAATCCAAAGTGACATGACAAAATTACGTAATGATTGGACTTATACTAACAATGAGTATTACAATCCTAAAATATCCTACTGACCTCCTTTGCTTGGCCTACTGCTGCCTAAAGAATGGGGTTATAAACTGCAGGGCCTAATGCCCTTTACACAGCTTAGTGCCACCTAAACTATGGTGCTATACAATACTATAGGGCCTAATGTCCTTTCTGGCTGCGCATAATGCAGCCTGATCAGGGCCATACAATACTATAGGGTCTAGCGCCCTTGGGGTTCGGCCTAGTTCTGCCAAATTATATATAATGCTTAAGGGCCTAGCACCCATGGGGGTCAACCTATTGCTGGCTAACAATATACTGAACCCTGATGGCATCCCGGGCATAATGCCTCCTCTAGTGCCACAAGCCTATTGCTTGAACATGCCCATGGGCCTAACATCCGAACCCCAGTGGCCTAGGGAGAATGCAGAAAGGGACTTACTGGACCTGTAGCCTTTGTCAAACTAAGCCTGGTTCAGCTACGCCCACTGCATGGGTTTCTCCCGAAGGTGGGACAACTCCCATCACCTCCGGATTTCTTGTAGCCTTCACCTGAGGTAGCAAGATTCCCTCTGCCTCAGGGATTCTAGTAGATTTTACCTGAGGAGCCCACTCTGCTGTCTCAAGGTTTCCGCTGTCTTCACCAATGGATGTTGGCTCTTTGATATTCACCTGGCTAGTGGCGGCCTGCTGAAGCTCTTTTGCAAAGGCTGCCATTAGCTAAGGACTTATGCTGTCTTCGTCGCTGCCAGTAGTGTCACTGGGCTTGGTGACATTTACTGTGATGTACTCACCCTTTCAGCCCTCCTATGGTCCTTTGCCAAAGGCACGTGCTTGACAAAGGGGCATGGCCATATATCATTCTCACTACATGGTGAGTGTTCCTGATTTCTGCTCCATATGATGCCGTTCCTGGTATCATCACCTAATACCTATTCCGGTGTTTTGTCTGCATCTGGTCCTGCTACCATCCGAGTGCTCCTGGATCCTGGACTACAATGACAACCCAGTTTCAGCCTGGTGAATATGTTGCCAAGATCTACCACTCCAGCATTCCGGTCACAGTAAGATGAGTATTTTTATTATATATCTACTGTATTATTCCAGTATCAAAAAGGGAGAGGCTTAACCCCCTATTGTTCCTCAGCACCATGAATTGTACCTGCAACAATACATAAAGACTATATGGTGATAGAAATCAGAGATATTAGTTGCATGCATTTGCAAATACATGGGAAGCTACTAGGCCGCGGCACGGTTTCTCTGTTACTAGCAGTCCCTAACACTAAGGGGTTTACGTCTGGGGTGCAGGGCACACCAAAAATCATCCAGCCCAGGACCCCCCCAGGGCATCACACGAAAAAAGGAAAACGGGTGACAGTGAAGTGTAAAGTATAGATGTGTAAGACTAATTAATAGGTGTTGCAAAAGGGGTTAAAATATATGTGAAAAAATTACATGAATAAAAAACAAACATAAAAGGTGATATGAAAAGTGACTATGTGTATTAAGTGGTGATGCCCTGAAGAGGCCCAGCCAGAGTAGCACCGGGGGCTCTACGCCCAAATGCTTACCCCACAGGTAATATATTTACCAATTATAAGGCCTCATGATAAATCAGATTGATTTGAGCAGCTGCCATTTTCTGTTTGTTGTTATGAGATGCATGAATGAGCCAGCATTAGGAGGGCATGCTGGTTCTAGTAGTGCTAGTTGGAGTTCCCAGGGGTGACTCCCAGGTAAGCTGGCTCTCACTTTGGATGCATTTATGTATGTGCCTTTATCATGAGGCTTTACAATTGACAAAATATATATGTGCCTTTATCATGAGGCCTTATAATTGGTAAATATATTACCTGTGGGGTGAGCGTTTGGGCGTAGGGCCCCCGGGGCTACTCTGGCTGGGCCTCTTCAGGGCATCACCACTTAATACACATAGTCACTTTTCATATCACCTTTTATGTTTGTTTTTTATTCATGTAATTTTTTCACATATATTTTTACCCTTTTTTCAACACTTATTAATTATTCTCACACATCTATACTTTACACTTCACTGTCACCCTTTTTACTTTTTTCGTGTGATACACTGGGGGGTCCTGTGCTGGACACTTTCTGGGATGCCCTGTGCCCCACACGTGAACCCCTTAGTGTTAGGGACTGCTTGTAACAGAGACGCTGTGACGTGGCCTAGCAGCTTCCCATGGATTTGCAAATGCATGCAACTAATATCTCTGAATTTCTATCACCATATAGTCTTTATGTATTGTTGCAGGTACAATTCAGTGTGCTGAGGAGCAATAGGGGGTTAACCCCCCCTTATTTTCTACTTGGTATGACCCCTCCCTTTCATGCACCTGAAGAGTATTGCCAGATTGATTTGAGCAGCTGCCATTTTCTGTTAATCCAGTATCAGCCTGGTCAATCTACTGCCACACTCACCACTGATTGCACATAACAACTTGTCCTCAACACCAACGTCCCTGGTTGTCTAGACGGCATCGCTCTGTCGAGACCTGGGTTCAATTCCTGGTTAGGAAAGTGTTCTCATTACATGCCAGGAGGTCTCCTTAGGCTGGCCAGCTTTCATTACACACCTCCAGACACCAACACAGATGAATATCAGACACCGGGTTCACAAACAAATACTAGTCTGACACAAGGTGCGCAACCCCTGTGATTGCATGGTTCGTAAACCCACTCTACAGTGCTGTGGCCATACAGAGTGGACTCAGGCAGGGGGGCCATCCGCTAGCTCGTGGGGAGCAATGTTCTTTATCTCTGTGGGGAGCAATTTTATTTATTTTGTGGGGAGCAATGTTATTTCTTCTGTGGGGAGCAATGCTATTTATCTCTATGGGGAGCAATGTTAATTCCTCTGTGGGGAGCAATGTGCTTTTTTCTGTGGGGAGCAATGTTATTTCTTCTGTGGGGACGAATGTTATTTATCTCTGCGGGAGCAATGTTATCTCTGTGGGGAGCAATGTTATTTATCTCTGTGGGTAGCAACGTTATTTATCTCTGTGGGGAGCAATGTTAATTCCTCTGTGGGGAGCAATGTGCTTTTTTCTGTGGGGAGCAATGTTATTTCTTCTGTGGGGAGTAATGTTATTTATCTCTGAGGGGAGCAATGTTATTTATCTTGGTGGGGAGCAATGTTATTTATCTCTGTGGGGAGTAATGTTATTTATCTCTGTGGGGAGCAATGTTATTCATCTCTGTGGGGAGTAATGTTATTTATCTCTGTGGGGAGCAATGTTATTTATCTCTGTGGGGAGCAATGTTATTTATCTCTGTGGGGAGCAATGTGCTTTTTTCTGTGGGGAGCAATGTTATTTCTTCTGTGGGCAACAATGTTATTATCTCTGTGGAGAGCAATATTATTTATCTTTGTGGAGAGCAATGTTATTATCTCTGTGGAGAGCAATGTTATTTCTTCTATAGGGAGCAATGTTATTTATTTGTGCAGAGCAATGTTATTTCTTCTATTGGGGAGCAATGTGTTTTTTCCTTGTGGTGGGGGGTGGACTGATGATGTGCCTAGGGATTTTAACAGATTTAGCTCTCCTTAATCCTATGGTTATGTTAATTTAATTTATTCATAAAGTAGTATTTTCATTTGAGACCACACCCATTATTGTGAGACCACGCCCCCTTTAAAAGGCACTCGCAAACTTACTATCTTAAGCTTGTTTGAGGGGGTGCATACATATTAGGAAAATAGAAAAAAACAGTGCTAGTGTGGTGCATTTAGGTCTATTGGGTGGGGTTCAAGAAATCAACCCTATGTTGTACTAAATGCTATTAAACATAATGGCATCTGGCTCAGATAAAAAACATTTAATCAGACATGTAAAACACAATTTGACAATGAATCACTTCCTAAACAGGAACAGTGGCATAAATACACAAATGTATAAAATCGCATGTGAAAGTATAGGTGTGCACCAATTGACTGATTGTATCTCTTAATTGTATGTTGAATCCTTTTGTGGAGGAAAGTTGTTAGTGGTTAAGTCCCGGAATACTGTCCAGCAATGTAAAAGAGACGTTACCAATCCTTATTAGTGGTTAGCAAGGTGTCCTCGCAAGAGTGTCCACATGTGCAGGGGTGTCCAGTGGTGTCTCTGTCGGAATAGATAAGCTGGTCTGGAACTGATGGCAAATGACCATAAAGTTTTAGAATCCTCCTTAGGTCAGTTCAGCATACAAATGAATGAAGTCAAATTCTCAGGTAAATGGTACCAAGTTCATCGCGTTTACATGTGGAAGTGCCCACACTTCATCAGGAACAAGTGTGTAAATGACACTAGGTGTGTCTGATATTTATACCACTTAAATAAGTGAATTGTAAACAGATGTGTAAAAAAAAATTATTAATTACCCATGCCATTATGCAAAACAAACATCACAACTGAAATTGTCACTTAAGGCAATCACAGTATAAAACACAACTTGTTTCTAATTAAAAACAAGTGGTTTATATGCTTATACAGTGCTTAAATACCTGTTTTTAATGTTCCCCGGTCATGGTCACGTGACTCTGATCCGATCACGTGGTTAGTGACGTTGGGGAAATCCCATTGGCCTGCTGCCAATCATGTGCTCATAGCTT
This sequence comes from Taudactylus pleione, assembly GCA_031769625.1. Lineage (NCBI taxonomy): Eukaryota > Metazoa > Chordata > Amphibia > Anura > Myobatrachidae > Taudactylus > Taudactylus pleione. Next base: position 3,720,056 of record JAUIMM010000116.1, read on the forward strand.
GGAAAGACTTCCAGGCGGAGATATGTGGCACATTGTATCAGGGCTCGAGACGGCCACAGTGCATATGTGGTCACGTGATGTAAACATTCATCACATGACTCCACGGTGTATAAACAATGTAACCATCTAGCCTCTTACTGATTACATTAGGTACATGTGCGTTCAGGTTTGACAAGCTGATATCAACATAATAGCATAATCATATCTTTAATGGTCTTAAAAAACCATAGGAAAACCGAAATCAAGGCTTTATCAATTAAAGAATGGAGATTTTACAAAGTTAACCATAGTAACCTAAACCTGTGTTTACATGAGTATTGATCACTACTCCTTTGTAAGAGGTAAATCAGTTGTTCACTTGTAACATCTTCAATACATCAAATGAGGTGGATCAGTGTAGATGAAAACATAGAATATTACACATTAACATAGTAGTCTCTATGGGAGGATCAACTGATAATGTTACATATAATCCCATAAATTAAAATGTAGCAAACAACAAACAAAGATGGAATCATTAGCAGATATACCTAGACGAATATACGTTAATCCAATTTTTGTATATATTAGCTCTAGGACTCAATGAGGGTAATATTCTTTGGAAAAGACAAGGTAAAGCAAATGGAGAGGGCATTGGCATAAGGAAGAGGAGGGGAAAACAGATATACCACCTTACGTCAATGACTCCAGATGTAAGAGGGGATAATGTTAACTGGCAGATCAATAATGGATAGAAAATGGTGACAATTGATGATATCCTCACTATAATGAGTAACAAAGGTTATGGGGACCCTATCTGCCTTCACACTCGATTACAGTTCAGATAATATTGTTGAGTTCTACTGATTCATTGAGGCCCTCTGGATATAAGGTGTTAAGTCTATACATCCAGTAGACTTCTTGCCAACACAAGGTTCTATATCTATCACACCCATGCACTGTATTCTGGATTTTTTCTAATCCCACAACAGATAGACTGCTTGTATTGTTCTCATTGGCTTCAATAAAGTGTTTTGATACACTGTGGTTGTAAAGTTTATTATTGATATTACGGCGGTGTTCAATAAATCTGGTCTTGATAGCTCTGGTAGTGTGCCCCACATATCTCAGGCCGCACCCACAGGTCAACAAATAAACAACATAAATTGAGTCACAATTCATAGAGCTACTAATCATGAATGATTCACTCATGGAGCCCAAATTAATATCGGTAGTGCATCTGGGAATATGAGTGCACATAGTGCATCTATTTTTACTGCACCTATAGAAGCTTGGCGGTCAGGATGGTAACCACTGTGTTAAGGACAATTTCTCAGAACAACAGTCATTCAACTTAATTGTTTTGAGATGGCTTGGGGAAAGTATACTTTTCAAAGATTTATATTTCCTATATGTGGTAAAAGGTCTTTCAAAATATTGTCATGTCCCAGCAGTTTATAATTTCTCTTTATAATATCACTGATCTCTTTGTGTTGAGAGGTGTATCTGCAAATGAATGCAAAATCTTGTGTAGTGGATTGATCCTCCATACAGGGTGAAGATTTTGGGAGCAAGAGGTCCGACCTGTTCATCTCCAGAACTTCCCTCATGGCTTTGGTGAGAATGCCATCTGGATAGCCTCTACGTCTGAAGTCACTCAACATCTCATCAGCTTGTTCTTTAAATACACTATCTAATGAACAGTTTCTGCACAGGCGCATCAACTGTCCTTTCGGGATGTTCGTCTTCCATGGTTTATGGTGGGAACTTTGGAAATGGAGGTAAGACTGGGTGTTCACCGGTTTGATAAAGTTTGTAGTATGTATTGTAGTTCCAAAAGCCTCAATGGATCACATCCAGGAAGTCAATGCATCTCCTGTCATATGTGAAAGTGAATTTAAGATTGAAGGTATTAGAATTAAGATAAGAAACAAAATGTTCAGCCGAAGTAAGATCCCCATCCCAAATAATAAAAAAGTCATCAATGTAACAGCCATAGAAGACCAGAGACACACCAAAGCCGCCACCCCACACATGAAGGTCTTCAAACACCCCCATGTATAGGTTGGCGTAGCTTGGCGTAAATCTGGTCCCCATGGTCGTCCCCATGATTTGAAGAAAAAATGTGTTATCAAAAAGAAAATAATTGTGTGACAGAATAAAAGATATAGAGGTTAACAAAAATGCTTTTTGTCCCCGTGTCAGATTCTCATCTCGGGATAGACAGGTGGCAATAGTTTCTACACCCAGTTCATGGGGAATGTTGGTATATAATGACTGAACATCAAGTGTAAGGAATGCAAATGTCTCCTTCCATTGGATATCTGAAATGCATTGTAGGAAATGTGTAGTATCTCTGAGATGAGATTTGAGCATGGGGACAAAAGGTTGCAAAAAAGAGTCAACACAAAAAGAGAGATGCGTACATATTGACTGTTTGCCCTAGAAACAGCCCTGCCTGCTGCAATGTTATCTACTATTCTGTACTGGAGTGGATATTGATATTACCAATAAAGTTCTTCTAAAAATGTTATGAGTTCAAAACCAGTTTTCACTATTTATTTATTGTACGATTATTATAAGACAAAGTACTGAATGTGATTAACCTGATATAATGAGAATATATACAGTATGTGGGGATATGTAAGTATATGTGAATATAGGATTCTTAGATCAAAGCATAAATACACTTTGTTAAAATAAAAACATAAATTTGTGACACCTTAACAATACCAGGGGATTACCACAATGCTAGGTATAATACTGTTAGTCACTGCTACCAGTAGTAATTGTGGAGGAACAATTATTATTATTATAATTATTATTATGCTTTATTTATAGAGCACCACATGTTGTCCGAGTGCTGTACAGGGGGCAAATGACAAGACAGTACATAGTAACTCAGTACAATACAATAAGCAATACAGTATGCAATTAACAATTAACACTACAACTCTCAACATAGCTACTGATGCCAGTGGGGCAAGGGGAATATTCGTTACAAGCTAAAAACCTGTATCCATATGGTAGGTTGCAAGTAACAGATCTAGAAGCACTGCAAGAGGATACAAAGGAAAGACAAAGATGAAGTGGAGTCCTGGGTAGAGAGTCCGAGAAGGAGGTAAACAAGTGTAGCTATTGAGCAAGAACAATAGATGATGAGACTGGAGGAAGAAAGACCCAGCTCATAGTAGCTTACATACTAAAAGGCAGGGCCAGCTCTAGGGGTGTTTGACCAGTGAGGTCGCACAGGGGCACCACCTGTGGAGGGCGGCACCCCTCCCCAGCATCCTGATTCCAGTGGGACAGTTATGTCCCGCTGTTCCACCCACGGGCCAAAGTGGCCCGCGGGTGGTCAAATCGGCAGTCTGGGGAACCCCACCGCCGCAGCTGTGCAGCGGTGCTGGACCCCCAGAGAGTGAATGGATGCCACGTGCATGTGCGCGGCAACCATTCACTGATGGGAGAGGGCTGGGGGAAGCCCAGCCAGTGACGGAGTGCTGGGCTTTACCCCCATCCTGATGTTATTTGGAGGCATGCCATGCAGGCATGCCTCCAAATTATGTCATACAGGGGGCATGGCCTATGGTAATTAGGCCACACTTCCAAATTTGGTTGCATGCACGAGGTTAGGGCGCTCTCTCAAGAGCTGGCACAGGGTGCTCAGAACCCTGGAGCTGGCCCTGCTAAAAGGGTTAGGGAGATAAACAGATGTTACACAATATCACATGACCTCTGGACCAATCAATTATAAAGCATATTTAAAGAGGAATCATTGATGTAGAGCAGTGGCTCTCAAACTCGGTCCTCAGGACCCCACGCAAGTCACATTATCCAGGTCACCCAGCAGGTGCACAGGTGTACTCATTACTCACTGACACATTTTAAAAGATCCACAGATGGAGCTAATTATTTCACTTGTGATTCTGTGAGGAAACATGGAAAACATGCACTGTTTGGGGTCCTGAGGACCGAGTTTGAGAACCTGTGATGTAGAGAACTACGTATCATGAGGAATGTACCTTTGATAAAGTCCCACAGATTAAATTCACCTTCAGTTCTCTAAGGACTGTATCTGGTCACTGCAGCTTCTGGAACTGCCTCAATCCATTCCATCCTTGAACTAGCTGCAAGTGTAATGGTGTTATTCAGATAAGCTTGAATATATTTTTTTGATTGTGAGTGTGATTCTTCTTGTTTTTATGTGATAAAATATTTTTTATGCATATTACGCTATGTACTATATGCTATTTGGAGGAGGATTTTATAAGGTTCTAGCACAACAAGTTAGGGAGAAAAAGATTCTGTGAAGTGAATTCAGGTAAGCATTTAATACTTTAATTTTGGTATGTGGCTTTCACTGAAGCACTTATTATGATTGCCCATAACACAGTCTATGAATAAAATTAAATACTTTTGTGGCATTTAGGACTTTGGGCCTGATTCATTAAGGATCGCTATTGCAATTGCAATATCGATTTATGCACGCAGTTCAACTGCGATAGTATGCTAATCCAATGTGGTCACAATGCTACTACAGCACTACATAAAGGGGGATAATCACTTAGCGATTTAGCCAAGCGATTGCATGATAACGACATTGTTATTGTGCAATCGCTTGCAAATCGCGCATGCATCGTGCATGCATCGAGCATGTTTTGGTTGGAAGTGACCAGAGATGCGCGTGCCCACTGGTCGCTTCTGACATCCGACATCGCCCGTACATGCTGGTCAACCTGACGATCTCGTCAGGTTCAGCATGTGCGGGGATGAGGGATGTGCCGGGACTGAACGAGTGAACGTTCAGTATAGGCACATCACTAGCTATACAAATGAGAGCACGATTGCAATGTCGTAATCGTGCTGTCGTTTGTATATCTACAAGTAGATACCCCCCATAAGGACGCCCACTTTACCTTATACACATCCGTAATGTTTAGCAAGACTGCGAAAACATCAGTGCAATCGAGTACCATCACAGCCTCATGCTCACTTGCACAAGGTCAGACTCAGAAATTGCTAATTTCAGTGTATGCTATGAGGCCTCAGGCTGCATAGGGCATCACAGTGGATCATTTATGCACGCCCATGCAATGGCGTTCAAACACACTGGCATGCCTGCGTTTCACCGACCACCCCTTCTACACCACCCACAAATGGTGCTTCCTGTCAATCACTCTGCAATGGGTCTGCATAGTCACTGCGATCACAGTCCCGATCGCAGTGGCTGGTTTGCGCACTGCGATGCATACATATGCGCAGTATGCAACAATTGGCCAATTGTGTGCGTATTAGCAACTGTGATCCAAGCTGAATCAGTCACTTTATCTCCTATTCCCCTGATGTTTACAGGAGCACATGACTCTAGTGACTTGATCAAGTTTTCATTACAACTGAAGTGCCTTGTGGTACCTGAGTCCATTTACCAGCTCTCTTTATTTTTTATATCATGGCTGCATTATCAAACACTTTGTGACACTTGAAGCACTTGTGCTTGAGCCTTTTAGGTTTCATGCCCTTTGACAATAGAATTGAATTCTTAGCATTGGTCTCACAAGGTATGTACTTTTGATGCTGAAGTAGCTTGGCCCATACAATCTCTGTGCATGACTCCAAAGCTACTATTAGAAAATCATACTCTGGCAAAAGGTTTTGCAGTATCACCATTGCAACCTCCTCATCTCCTTGGATGACTACCTATGTCAAGTACTGAGATATAGACAGCATCCTATCTATATATTCATTCATATTGTATGCAGCTAGCTTAGTATCATACAGAGTGCACCTTAGGTTGATTTTTCTCATTTATCTCTTCATAGGATGCCTACAATGCTATACACATTTTGTGTGCTGTCACCTTCCTGTGAATTATAGAATACACAAGTTGTTCTAAAGATAGGCCTATGGTTCTATGGCTCAATCCACATCATCTGGATTTTGGTTATTGCCGGTTCATTAGTGATTTTAGATACATTTTCCCGCCTTATCTTCATCTTATATTGCACTTCTATGTAGTGTAATTCACTAAACCAGTTAACTTGGCAAAGTTCCTGCTTGCTCCTGCACTGTACATCTTAACCCTTAGTGTGAATAAAGGACTTTTCTATACTCACCCTTCTCCTTTTATTCCCTGTCACTGCAGCTGTGTTCTTAGTATGGTTAATCTGCACACGCTGGTGTCCTAGGAGCCTGGTGGCCTGGGCTCATAACCTATAGGCAGACTCTATAGATGGTATAGGTGGCAGTGTGTGATGGAGGTGAGCCCACATGGTAGATAACTTAACCAGGTCTTTGTTTTTTAAACAGGTAGAACATGTTTGCAGGATGGCACAGAGTTAAGGCAGCAGGTACAGAATGCACAGTGAAAGTACCAGATCCACCCAGCAATGTATGGGACAGCACAGTGGTGGCGGTGGAGTACGCACACGTTGGCATATATATACTTTACAGTGGTATAGCGGTGGTGGTGCAGGGGGATCACAATGTTGGCACATAGGAGATTGAGATCCATTTATCTAACCCTATTTAGAATTCTATTTGCCTTTCATTTGGTTTAGCTATGATAAACGCTCTCTGCCCTAGAGTAATTTTTCTTGATAATGTTTTCAGCACCTGTTGCTGTTATCGGGTCTTGCAAATATACATTATACATTCCTAATATCAAACAGAAAATTAGTTAATTCACTTGCTTAAGCATACTTTACACAGTGCGTCCTCTGTAATGGTATTCCTAGAAAGGGTTATTATGAAAGGTGAATGTTTCAGGTCCTTGTGAGTGAGCTATGTGGAGTAATACTTGAGGTAATCCTCTACAGCTCTGCTCTGAAAATTTGATTCTCTCTGTGTATATAAGGTCGATTGTAGAAAAGAACATTTTCTGAAGGGTACAGCTTGCACTCTCAAATCACTGCAGAGCCTGATAGATACTGAAGGGTCAGCCGAGTTATTTGACAAGTGTTATATCTAGTATAACAGGCAGAGACACAACCTTAACACTCATTTATGCTGTGCCATTTTGAACCTCTCTCTTGTGGAAATCCGTATATGTCTGTAATGTGAAGCATGATGGGTCCCTGCAGAAATATAAATTTCAAGTTGTGGAATAACAGTGAGGAAAAGGGATCAGTTGCAATCCTAAACACTTAGATAATCCCTCGCTGAGCCCAGCTCTCTTGGGGATTAACAGCTCAGTGGGCGGGTTGAATGGGAATTAATAGAATAATATTAATATTTATATACCCTCCTGCTTTAAACAAGAAATTGTAATTTCCAGGAAAAGCTTATTGTGTCTCGTTCTTGGTACTAGTGGACCAAAAGCGTTTTGTAAATTCCTTGAAGTCAATTTTTTTCCATTATTACTACTATTATTAAATATTGTTTTAATAATAAATGATAATTAATGAAATATAATAGTTTACCTAATACCATGTACAAAAGTAATTAATGAACACAATAATGAAAATATTTTGGGAAATGAGAGACACATACTGTAGTAAAAAACAGGAGTAGGTTTTAAGTCACTTATGTAACGAAAAAGATAATTAAAGGAAAAAAAGATAATACTTTGAACACATACATAAACACACACACATATTCATATATATATGTATATATGAGATGTAGTTAATAGACCAGCGGACGTGACTATACATGCCCGACACGGGATTTAAGATAGGCATTGAAATACCGATGCCTATCTTAATCCCAATGCAGGAAACCCGACCCCCGACATCCTGATCGCCAAGAGTATACTACTTAGCCCAGGGATGGGGGAGTTAGAATTAGGGACCCCCATTGGGTCTTAGGGTTAGGCACCCCCAAGGGAAGGTTAGGGTTAGGCTAGGGGAAGAGGGGGTTAGGGTTAGACACCACTAGGGGGAGGTTAGGGTTAGGCACTCCCCCCTGGGAGGGCTAGGTTTAGGGTGCGGGAAAGGGGGAAGGTTTAGGCACCCCCCTGGGGGACTTACGGTTAGAAATCCCCCTGGGGGTTTTAGGGTTAGGCACCACCAAGGGAGAGTTAGGGGGGGAAAGAAGGGAGGGATAGTTTACTTACCAGCCGGTGTTGGGATGTCCTTTGTCAGGCTGCTGCAGTCGGGATTTGAACTGGTGGCTAAACAGATGTCGGTATTTCAATCCCATTCCTACATATATATATATATATATATATATATATATAAATAGGGTATGGAAAGAACATGCGCCTGATAGTGTAGTATTTCAAAATATTTTTAGCACGTGCTCGAATATAAATGTGCGTACCAAAAAATAAATCTTTAAAGCTTATCTGTAGGTCTTTTACTGGGACCTCATATGGTTAGATGGTTTCACAACTTCGGGGTGACCAGGAACCTTAAATAAGATTGGCTCATATCGAGCCAGAACAAGCACATATAGTGTAGTAATTTTGTGTCCAAAAAGAATGATATGGTAAAGTAGTTGTAAATGCGTACCAGAATGTTATTTGAATTTCTGCTTAAAGTGCTAAGTTGCCTCTTCAAACTCCCATGATGGCCCCAGCATTAGCATGTGCAGGTGGAGTAGGTCAACTTAAATCAAGCAGAAAGTGACTCTTACTCAAAGGAGCTTTCATCAACAAGTGGTTTAATAATACTTAGTACATGGGGAATACACAGTACACACAGGGTTAAAAAACATAGAAATAAGATAAAGGGATGCTTATCTGAATAATCAGTAGTGTGGAGAGGAGCTGGAACAAGGGTCCCAACGCGTTTCATCCAAAAAGACTTCCTCAGGGGTATGGGTGAACTGTTTGGGGTGCCCTATTTATAACATACATAATAAGGTGCTGATTTGCGACAAAAACGGCATCTAGCACCGTTCTACGCATGTGCGGCTACCTGCGGCCATCTTGTATGAGAAACTACAAGTCCCATGATGCCGCGCGGCCGACCTCGCGCATGCGCAGATCGCGGCAGATGATGGGATCGTGCTCACCAGTGGAGTAACACAGCGATCCGGCAATAGCGGGGCCTAATCTTAAGTTTGACCACCGTTATCAATCTGAAAATGGTACGGCATCAAACGCCGTACTGCGCATGCGTGGCTGCCTGCGGCCATCTTGTATGGGGAACTACAATTCCCAAGATGTTGCGCGGCTAGACTGCACAGATCGCGGCAGCTACAGGAAGAACTCTGCCGCGATCATGCTTCCACATATAATGATGTAGAGGTACAACATTAGCGGGACTCCATATTAGATGTAACCACCGCTGTACAAATATGACACATGCAGTTGCAATCATTTTGTAAGATTCCATAAATACAATAAATGATAGGCGGCCATTTTGTTGGTGGAAGATGGCCCTATCATGAGACATAAAGTGGCCATTTTGTTAATTTATCGATGTATGTGAGAAATCACCAAGCAATAGCATACATCAAACAAATATTATTACAAAGTGCAATCATATAAATAGTACCACAAACTTAATGAAGATAATAGAATAATAGAATAAAAATAAGAATAAGAACAAGATGTTAAAATTGGAACTAAAATACGCATCACTTAAAAGAAGATAAATAAAAGTATGGGGTTGAACGAAGTTTTAAAATCATAAAGCTATACGATCCACAGTGAGAAGATTAAAACCATAACATGCATCAATACCTTAAAAATCATAAAAAATCACAGAGTAATCCATAATCATAAAAAATCATAAAAAATGTGCAATTTCATAGCTGTCATTTAGGCCCTGGGGTAGGAGAGTGTTCAGCTCAAAGATCCAGGACATCTCAGAGAGGCTCTCAATTTTATACTTTATATTCCTGACATGCTCCTGTATTCTGAATTTAAGATTTCTTTTGGTTTTGCCCACATATTTAAGGTCACAAGGGCACTCAACCAAATAAATAACAGAGCAGGTGTTACAGTTAATTAAATGCTTCATATTATACATTTTGGAATTGTCAAAATTAGAGAACTGCCTCCTACTGGGATGTAGAAACTTGCACATATTGCAGTGTCCACATTTGTATGCACTCAGACATTTATTAAGGTCTTGCCTATTGGATTTTTTTGGTTGAAGCATACTAGGGGCTAAAATATCTTTAAGGTTCCTTGCTTTCTTAAAAACAACAGAAGGTTTATTGGGTAAAATTCCAGATAAAATGGGGTCCATCTTCAAAATACCCCAGTGTTTGTTTAAGATCTGTCGAATTCTGCCCTCTTCTCTGTTAAACTGGGTGATAAAAGGCACTACGTCTTCTTTTTTGGGTCTGGTTTTATACTTAAGAAGTTCTTTTCTATCCAGATTCTCTGCTCTTGAGACTGCCTCTGTTAGTAGTGTTTCTGGATAGCCACGTTCTTTAAATCTCTCTGCATATAAATTGATTTGTTGAGAACAGATCTCTTTGTCGTTACAATTGCGTTTAATACGATGGAATTGTGAATACGGGATATTATTCTTCCAACTCATAGTGTGTCCACTTCTATAGTACAAATAGCTATTAGTGTCGACAGGTTTGATATACGTTCTTGTGGAGATGTTGGTTATTTTTCCTTCTAAAATAACATCTAAAAACTCAATTTCTGTCTTTTGTAGGTTGGATGTGAATTTTAAATTAAAATCATTAGTATTGATAAAATCCATAAAATTACTAAAATCCCGTTCATTGCCTTTCCAAATAATGATAATGTCATCAATATACCGTTTGTATAGATGTATCATTGGTTTGTATGGGTTGTTATTATATATGTGCCCTTCTTCCCAGTTACCCATAAAAAGACTGGCGTAACTGGGCGCAAATATAGTACCCATCGCCGTACTGCAAATTTCTAAATAAAACTGATCTAAAAATGTAAAATAATTGTGTGTTAAGATGAATAAAACCAGATCACAAATACATTGTTTATGTTCAGAATTAATGGCAGTATCCTCATCTAGAAATTTTTTGCAGGCCTCAATACCTCTGGAAAGCTGTATACAGGTATATAGGGATTGGACGTCTACAGTGGCCCACATGTAGCTCTCATCCCAACTGATATCTTCTAAAATATTCAAGAGGTTAGTCGTGTCTTTCAAATAGGATGGAAGTTCTTTTACGTATTTCTTTAAAAAAATGTCCAAATACTCGTATACGTGTGATGTCACGGAGCCTATTCCTGCAATAATGGGCCGGCCGGGTGGATTTTTCATAACCTTATGGATTTTGGGTAAATGATAAAAGATGGGGATAACCGGGCTCGACAGCATAAGGTACTGGTATTCATCTTTCGAGATGATGTCTTTGTGAAGGCCTTGTACTAATACTGTTCTGAGGAGGTCAACATATTCCTCTGTAGGATCCTTTGTTAGTGGTGTATATGAATTCAGGTCACCTAAGAGCCGCACAGCTTCTTTGGTGTAGTCTGTTTTGTTCATAATCACTAGACCTCCTCCTTTGTCAGCTTGTTTCAATACTAGATTGTTGTTTTCTTGCAAGGCTTTAAGTGCTTTTCTCTCTTGGAGATTAAGATTATTTTTAGTGGATACTTCCTTCTGTGAGTCTATTAAGTCTTTCTCGACCATGTCATAAAAAATGGAAATGTTGCTGGTCTTTGATTCCAAAGGAAAAAATGTTGATGTAGGCTTCAGACCTGATTTAGAAGTAATTAACATAATTGGATACAATTGCTGTATCTTTCCTAATAAAATGTTGTTTAAGGGTCAGTTTCCTTACAAATTTATTTAAGTCGATGAACGTTTGGAACCTGTTGTTCTTTTGTGTTGGTGCAAAGTTTAAACCTTTGCTGAGCAAGGAAACCTCTGCCACTGTTAATTGGTGTTCTGATAAATTGAAGATCCCCTGTGTAATGGGATCTTTTATAACCTGTATGGGTTTTTTCTTTTGGGTTCTCGTTCTACCACCTGCTCTTCTTCCTCTATGAGTCTTCTTTTTATTGGTGATGCTATCCTTGATTGATCCCTGAACATTATCCTCTTTTGCGTTCGCCGATGGTAGGGCGTGGGGGATAAAAAATCACTGTCACTGTTGGACTCTATTCTATCAAGTGTAGTGAATCTGTTCCTTAGTGGTACATCTTGTTTATTTTGATTGTGAAAGCCAGCTCGCTGTGTGTAAGTTTTTGTGGATGGCTTATTCCAATCTCTATATGGATGTTTAACATGATTAGGATGATTAGAAGTAGTAGAGTTCTTAGGGCGACTCCAATTCTTAACTTTATTGTTCTCATAATCTGTTCTGTCTCTTAGGAATTTCTTTTCCTTTATCTTTATAACCTCTTCTTCTGCTCTCTCCAGTTTTTTATGTAGTACTGTTTCATTAATTTTATACTCCTCATTATCTTTCTGATTTGAAATGGATGTTTCTTTAATTTTAATTTGTTGCTCGATGGCCTCAAGTTGGGTCTTTTTTTCACTAATGATCAATTTCATTAGGTCCAGGGAGCAATTATGGAGAATGTTGTCCCATCTGTCCATAAAAGTGGGGTTATCCTTCCCAAAACTAGGATTTTTATTAATGCGCAGACCCCTAGGGATTCTGTAAGCCTTTATAGAAAATTCAAGGCCCTTGATGTCCCACCAAATTTTGGTTTCTTTAATCAATAGTTTTTCTATATCCCAGAAAAAAAGGTCAATGTTCTCATAACAATTTGTATGTGCTTGGTGAGTATCTTCACTAAATATTTTTAGGCATAGGTCTGACCTTTTTGTTCCTAGACCTTGTGTTTGAAACATAGTGATAAAACAAATAAGGTACAATGTAACAATGATATACAAGTTCAAACAATATAAACAATAAAAACAATAAACCCTGCAGCCAATTCTAAAGATATAGCCAATAGAAGTACTTGTACAGGATGTATAGAATGGCGCTCTGGTTCAAATCACAGGTGATATTGCACCATAGTGCAAAAGTAATAAAGTCCAGTTAGTGCTAACAGGTGTGACACTTAGATCCCTTTTGGTGAAGGTGGCAGCAGTCTTCCCGTATTCCTGAATGGCAGTCAGGGTGAATGTGATCTAGAAATAGGGTATGGAAAGAACATGCGCCTGATAGTGTAGTATTTCAAAATATTTTTAGCATGTGCTCGAATATAAATGTGCGTACCAAAAAATAAATCTTTAAAGCTTATCTGTAGGTCTTTTACTGGGACCTCATATGGTGAGATGGTTTCACAACTTCGGGGTGACCAGGAACCTTAAATAAGATTGGCTCGTATCGAGCCAGAACAAACACATATAGTGTAGTAAGTTTGTGTCCAAAATGTGCACTCATAAAAGGTTCCTGCACATTATGGTTTATATTAAAGTTATTAATTATGATATAAAATGCATGTATTTGATATTAATGGTATACAACATGATAGACTTGGCATGTTTGCTACTAAACTGACACACTGTTTAATTCAAGATATCTGAACCTATCAGCGAGGGAGTTGCATCTTGCGTTCGATGGTTATGGATTATAGGAAATTATTGGTTAGAATGTATACACTGTAATGTAGTGTCTCTATCTAGTTTAAATCAATTAAAGAAAGACAATGTAATCTGGAGAATTGGGACATATCCCTAGTGAACTGTCCTATGAACTACAGCGTACTACAAAGACCAAGAGCAAGAACCAATGGAATTATGTTTGTCTGTCTACATTGTTGTTATCATGATCTGTTAGGATATATAGCCTGTGTCCCGGTCCCAGTTAGTAGCCATTCTCTTGGATGACCACAGACCTCTGGATAGATGACTGTAACTTGGACCAGTGCGCCTGCGTATGTATCGTCTGTACCTTGTTTATGTATAATCTGTTGCGCTAATTGTATTTAGATCACAGCGTGTAACTAAATGCTTTTTATGTTGATAATAACTTTTTGTGCTTTGGAACCACACTCAAAGTCTGGAAAGCAATTATTTATTGTGCGACTTACAACGCTAAATAGCGACATTTAGGGTGTATAGATTATTAGGTATTCATAGCCTGTGTCATAAGCAAAGGGTTGGCTGACTCGTCTGTTAAAGGGTGGTGTAACCCCCAAACTGCGCTCCAAAAAAAATAAAATTCTTCTTTTCTGTGTTTGTGAATTGTGCGCGCAGTAGCCGACATGCATCAACAAAGTAGCAGCGCCAAGAGTACGCCTGTGTCATAAGTAAAGGACCAGCTGGCTTGTCTGTTGAAGGGTGGTGTAGCTCCCAAAGTACCAGAAAAAAAATAAAAAAATATTTTTCTGTGTTTGTGTGCGCCTTACCCGCACATGCATCAATATCACATAAATGGAGGAGAAAAATTTGTCCGATAAAAATAAAATAGGGAAAGATCAAGAACTACTTCCTCCAAGTGCTGAAGCTGCTGCCACTAGTCATGACATAGATGATGAAATGCCATCAATGTTGTCTGCCAAGGCCGATGCCCACTGTCATAGAAGAGGGCATATAAAATCCCAAATGGCAAAGTTCAGGAAAATGACCTTAAAAAATTAAATTTAAATCTTCTGAGGAGAAACGTAAACCTGCCAATATGCCATTTACGACACGGAGTGGCAAGGAATGGCTAAGGTCCACCCCTATGTTCATGACTAGTGGTTGAGCTTCACATGACGATGGAAACCCTCCTCCCGCTACAAAAATCAAACGAGTTAAGCTGGCAAAAGCACAGCAAAGAACTGTGCTTTCTAAGTCTAAGATATCACAAATCCCCATGGAGACTCCAAGTGTGGTGGCAGCCTGCCCTTCCCAACGCTGGAAAAGAAGAGTTGGCTCCTTCTACCATTTGCACGCCCTCTGCAAGTGCTGTAAGGAGCACCCACAGTCCACTTGCTGATATTCAAATTGAAGATGTCACTGTTGAAGTACAACAGGATGAGGATATTGGTGTAACTGGCGCTGAGGAGGAAGTTGACAAGGAGGACTCTGATGGTGAGGTGGTTTGTTTAAATCAGGCACCGGGGGAGACAGTTGTTGTCCATTGGATGAAAAAGCCCATCACGGTCATGCCTGGGCAGAAGACTAAACATTCCACCTCTTTGGTCTGGCAATATTTCTGTCCAAATCTGGACAACAACTGTCTTCCCATATGTACCATATGTAAAGGTGGAATAAGTAGGGGTAGGAACGTTAACCACCTAGGAACATCCTCCCTTATACATCACCTGCAGTGTGTTCTTAAAAGTTACTGTCAAGTTCAGAAACTGTGGCTAAGACCGTAAGCAGTCCAGGGACACCTAAATCCCTTTTTCCTGTTGTATCCAAGCACCTGCAAACCACACCGTCAACTCCCTCCTCGTCAATTTCCTCCTCAGTCAGGATCGGAAGTAGTCCTGCAGGCCATGTCACTGGCATGACTGACTCTCCTCTCCGGGATTTCTCGGGAGGATCCTGCATTGCTATGTCAACTGCTGCCGCTGCTGCTGCTGGGAGTCGTTCATCATCCTAGAGAGGAAGTAGGAACACCACTACTTCTTTTATTAAGCAATTGACCCTCCAACAGTCCTTAGCGAGGAGGATGAAGTACGACAGCAGTCATCCGGAAGCAAAGCGGATAACTGAGGCCTTGACAGCTATGTTCGTGTTAGACGTGCGTCCGGTATCCGCCATTAGTGCAGTGGGATTTAGACAATTGATGGAGGTAGTGTGTCCCTGATACCACAGCCCATCTAGATTCCACTTCACTAGGCAGGCGATACTGAGAATGTACAGAGACATCAGAAAAAGTGTCCTCAGTGTCCTAAAAAATGCGGTTGTACCCAATGTCCACTTAACCACGGATATGTGGACAAGTGGAATAGGGCAGACTAAGGACTATATGACTGTGACAGCCCACTGGGTAGATGTATCGCCTTATGCAGCAACAACAACAGCATCACCAGTAGCAGTATCTCAGAAATGCGAGCTCGTTCCAAGGCAGGCTACGCTGTGTATCATCAGTTTCAGTAAGAGGCACACCGCCGACAACCTCTTAGAGAAACTGATGGAAATCATCACCCAATGGCTTACCCCACTTAGACTCTCCTGAGGATTTGTGATATCTGATAACGCCACCTATATTGTGCGGGCATTACATCTGGGCAAATTCCAGCACGTCCCATGTTTTGCTCACACAATAAATTTGGTGGTGCAGAAATTTCTGAAAAACAACAGGGGCATACAGGAGATGCTTTGGGTGGCCCGAAAAAATTTCTGGCCACTTTTGCCATTCAGCGACTGCATGCCGAAGACTGGAGCACCAGCAAACACTCTTGAACCTGCCCCGCCATCACCTGAAGCAACAGGTTGTGACGCGGTGGAACTCAACCCTCTATATGCTTCAGAGGATGGAGGAGCAGCAAAAGGCCAGATGAATTAATACTCTGTGAGGATGAGGATGTACACAACACTGAGGGTGAGGAATCGGTGGATGAGGAGGATGAGGACGACATCTTGCCTCCGTAGAGCCAGTTTGTGCAGGGACAGATTAATTGCCAGCTTGTTTTATGGGGGCCCAAACGAACCAATCATTTCAGCCACAGTCGTGTGGCAGACCCTGGCGCTGAAATGATTGGTTTGTTAAAGTGTGCATGTCCTGTTTATACATGTCCTGTTTATACATCATAAGGGTGGGTCGGAGGTCCCAAGGACAATTCCATCTTGCACCTCTTTTTTTCCTTTGCATTATGTACTGTTTGAGGCCAAGTTTTTCAAACTGCCATCCTGTCTGCCACTGCATTGTCACTGCTAGATGGGCTACGTGTTTGTGCCGCTCACTTGTGTCGCTTAGCTTAGTCATCAAGCTACCTCGGAGCAACTTTTTGGACTAAAAACAATATTGTGAGGTGTGAGGTAGACTGGAAATGAGTGAAAACCACAGAAGGGTGGTTTTGGCAAAAACCAGTCCAGATCCGAAACACGAGGAAAGATCCAGATCCAAAACCAAAACACAAAACACGAAAAGTAGCCGGTGCAAACCCATTATATATATATATATATATATATATATACACTGGTGGCCAAAATTGCGGACACTTTTTTGAAATTTGAATGTTTATCAACTTCGAATGCTTATAAAAATGTTTCACTTCACGCAGTGCAATGATTCATATATCAAATGAAAGGAAATGTAATGCTGATTCAACACAATAAACGGAGGTCAAATATTTGCATTACAAGGGAAGTTATGCTGTGAAAACAACACTTAGAGTGAAAATCCCTGTGTACTTATGATGTTACTGTCCTATCAGTATTTAGTTGGGAATCCTTTATTTTTCAAGACCGCAGCACAGCGACGTGATCTAGGATTGTGATGTTAAGTGAAAATGGTCTTTCCTATGCAGAAATTGTGAGAGAAATTGGTGGGAATGTGACAACATCAGGAGTACGAAAGTTTTGTTTACGCTATCAGGTAACACAATCTATACAAAACAAAGAAGGAAAAGGACCGAAAAAGTGCACAACAGCTGTTGATGATAGGAGAATAAAACAAATTTGCGTCAGGGACAGATGGACGTCATCTGCGGCCATTAGCAGTAAACTGAGTGCACCTGGTGTTTTTGTCAGTGCAAGAACAGTACGGAGAAGACTAACGGAGGTTGGCCTAAAAGGTAGGATTCCCCGAAAAAAGCCATTGCTGAATAAAAAGCAGCAGCAGAAACGAATACAGTGGGCAAAAGAACACATTGCATGGACTGAAGGTCAGTGGAAACAAGTGATATGGAGTGACAAAACTAAGATATCGATATTTGGTAGTGAAGGGAGAAAATGTGTGAGATGTCGCATCAGGGAAGAGGAACATCCAGATTTTATTCAAGCGACAACAAAGAATCCTACAAGTGTTATGATCTGGGTATGTATGACAGCAGATGCTGTAGGCCACCTTTATGTAATAGATGGAACACTGAACAGCAGAAAGTACATTGACACCACCCTACAACCAAAACTTCTACCTTCTATCAGGGATCTTTTTCCAGATAATGCCCCATTTTTTCCAGCAGGATTCAGCTCCCTACCACACTGCACGGACATACAAAAAGGTGTTCACAGAGAATGACATACAGGTGCTGGGATGGCCTGGAAACAGCCCAGACCTGAACTCCATAGAACATTTGTGGTTCTGTTTGAAAAAACTGGTACATCAGAGGCGTCCATCCAATAAAAGACAATTAATTGAGGCTATAATTGTCTCATGGCACCACATAAAAAAGAAGGAAGAGCTCCAAACATTGGTTGGCTCAATGACACATCACTGTGCTGCTGTCTTGAAAAATAAAGGATACCCAACGAAATACTGATAGGACAGTAACATCATAAGTACACAGGGATTTTCACCCTAAGTGTAGATTTCACTGCATAACTTCCCTTGCAATGCAAATATTTGACCTATGTTTATTTTGTTGAATTCAGCATTAAATTTCCTTTCATTTTATATTTTAATCATTGCACTGCATGAAGTATAACAGTTTTTATAAGCATTCGAGGTTGAAAAACATTAAAATTTCAAAAAGTGTCCGCAATTTTGGCCACCACTATATATATATATATATATATATATATATAATTTATATATAATAATATGGAAGTGATGGTTCCAGGATAGTGCACAAAGTATTAACCCCCAAATGTTTTTTTGTGCAGATATCTTGTGGAGTTTGTATCCAAGTAACACTTATGTCCTTCTGTTAAAAGGAGGCAGCAGTCTTTCCGTGTGTCCGTGTGTCAACCGGATGGATGTGATCTGGAAAGAGGCGGTTGGAAAGGGCATGCTCCTAATAGTGTAATAAATTTATGAATATTGGGCCCTGATTCAGACCCGCTCACGAGCGCTGAGCGCTCGCAAGCGGGTCGATGGTGCCCAAGTGCGCATGTGCACCATGGAGGCGGCTCCGTCATGTGCATGCGCGACACCCGGATAATGACGGCCAAGCTGTCATTAAGGGTCTCGCACCAAAGGGGGCGTGCTGTCGATGGTGATTGACAGCACGCCCCCTTTTGTGGGCGTGTAGGGGCATGGCTGCCCAGACGGAGGTGTTCCCATGGGAACGCCTACTGTCTGGGTCCGGCCCCACTGACATCACTAGTGATGTCAGTGGGAGTGCTCTTGGCTCTGATAGAGCCAAAAGCACTCCCGGACTTGTGGCAGCGAGACCCTACCTTATGTCCCATAAAGGCTCCTCATCGGGAACCACTTGGTGCACCCCAGAAGGCCTGATAGTTTCCTCCGCCCTAATACCGAAAGGCCTGAAACCTACGAGTGTTTATTTTTGGAGTGGTTACAGGAAGATATGGACTTTTCCCTCCTGTAATCTGCAAAATAATCTTGGTTACTTCTGGACCAAATAAACAGTGATTGACAGGAAGCACCATTAGTGGGTGGTGACGGGGTGTGGTCATGCAAACGCAGGCACGTCAGTGCGTTCCAACGCCGTTGCAGAGGCGTGCATAAATTAGGCATTGCGAGACCCTACGCAGCCTGATCTCTCAGTGCGTGCAGGAGATGTAACAAAGACTGCGAGAGGGTCAGGTCAACCACTAAGTGTGCGTATGGGTCTGATGGTTCGTGATGTTACTGATGTTTCCATTGTCTTTCCAGGTATAGAGGACGCAAGTAAAGGAAAGTGGGTGGTGTTATGTAGTGCTGGGGGTTTGCTGTTTCTGCTGCGATAGCTGTGCGTATGCATTCATTAGCATATGAATCAGGCCCAAAGTGAATAAAGCTTTTAATACAGTCTCACTTTTCCTATCCATTGGGTTATAGATTTTGCAGTCGGAATAATCGTTTTCCTAACTAACCTAGCAATTGGAGCATCCACCCTGGGTGGAACCTTCCTAAGTTTGGTATCTTCTTCCGAAAAAGGATAAAGATACTTAAACTTTTTCGGAATATGAAATTTTGAATCAGGCTTTAACCAAACTTCCTTTAATATTTCTTCAAAATGTGAAAATTCTGGGAAAACAGACACCTGTTTCTTCTTGCGCTTAAAGAAAGAAACTGAACTAGTCTCCGGGACAGTTGTTTCTTGTATATGCAGAATCTCTCTGACCGCATTTCATTTATCAGCATGGACACACCTAAATAAGAATGGGAGTCTTCCTCCCAGTTTGAGGACTCCTCAGAATCCAAATCCAATTCCCCTTCTTCCTTGGAAGAGGTAGCTGCCACCTCTTCCCCAGGAAATTCCATCAAGTAATGGTCTGCTCGTCTCTTAGTGGTAATAGGCCCTGTCATTTTATTCAGGGACGTTGCCATCTGCGTGAGACATCGTCCCATATTCTGGGCTCAACTGGGCTCCACTGAGGGATCAGATAAAGGAGAAGTCTGAGCACAGGGTAACATATAATTTGCCTGAGAGGAACGTAATTCATAGATCTGGCCCAATCAGGTTCAGCCAAACACCCCGGTAATGAAAGTCCCTGTGAACAACCCATACATAGTGACCCTGAGTCCATAGCTTTTTTTAACTTTTTATCACAACTTTTACAGGTGTAAACAGTGATTGATCCCTGTTTCTTGGCCCTCTTGTCTGGCTATCCATACTTAGAAGGAAAGACAAGACCACTCACCCATACAATAGCAACCTAGTCAATGAAAAGTGTAGCATAGATTGATAGTGTAAGCCAAGAAGAGGTTAATAAGACTCTCTTCACCCTCTTTAATTAAAAACAAGTCCTAACTCTTTGCATGCCAAGGTAAATGATTTTATTTATATATACATATCTATCTATCTATCTATCTATCTATCTATCTATCTATCTATCTATCTATATATATATATATATATACAGTATATATGTGTGTGTGTTCAACAAATGTCAGCAACAACCCTTGCAATCCACACATGCAAAGAAGTCAAACCATAGATGTCCATAAATTAAGTTATGTGTAATAATATGAAATGACACAGGGAAAAAGTATTGAACACATGAAGAAAGGGAGGTGCAAAAAGGCATGGAAAGCCAAGACACCAGCTGAAATCTATCAGTAATTAGAAAGCAATCATGCCCCTTGTCAGTGCAAATTAATATAAGCTGGTTCAGTCCCAACTGATGGCCTATAAAAAGTGTTTCATTACTAAGGTGTCACACAAGAAACATTTCATGAGGGGTAAAAGCAAAGAGCCTCAAGACCTTCACAACCTTATTGTTGCAAAACATATTCATGGCATTGGTTACAGAATGATTTCTAAACTTCTGAATGTTCCAGTGAGCACTGTTGGGGTCATAATCCAGAAGTGGAAAGAACATAATTTTACCATAAACCGGCCACAACCAGGTGTTCCTCGCAAGATTTCTGGCAGAGGAGTTAAAAGAATTATCAGAAGAGTTGTCCAAGAACCAAGCACCACATGTGGAAAGCTTCAGAAAGACCTGGAATTAGCAGGTACAATTGTTTCAAAGAAAACAATAAGTAATGCACTGAAGCGCCATGACCTGTATGCACACTCACCACGAAGACTTCATTGCCAAAGAGAAAGCATGTTGAAGCTCATTTAGAATATAGTCTGGTCTGATGAGACCAAAATGTAACTATTTGGATGCCATAATACACATCATGTTTGGAGGAGAAATGGCACTGCAAATCACCCAAAACACACCATACCAACAGTGAAGTTTGGAGGTGGGAACATCATGGTGTGGGGCTGTTTTTCAGCATATGGTACTGGCATACATTATTTGATTGAAGGAATGATGGATGGAAAAATGTACCGAAACATTCTTGATAAAAATCTGCTGCCATCTACCAGGATGCTGAAGATGAAACGAGGGTGGACATTTCACCAAGACAATGATCACAAACAGTCAAGGATACTCTCAATTGGTTTCAGAGAAAGAAAATAAAGCTGCTAGAATGGCCCAGCTAATCACCTGACTTGAATCCAATTGAAAATCTATGGAAAGAACTAAAGAATATTATTATTATTATTATTATTATTATTATTATTATTATTATTATTATTATTATTATTATAAAGATCAGAGTTCATAGAAGAAGCCCATGGAACCTTCAAGATTTGAAGACTGTTTGTGTGGAAGAATGGGCCAAAATTACACCTAAGCAATGCATGCGACTAGTTTCTCCATACCGGAGGCGTCTTGAAGCTATCATTACCAACAAAGGCTTTTGTACAAAGTATTAAATACATTTCAGTAAGTGTGTTCAATACTTTTTCCCTCTGTCATTTCACATTATTACACATAACTTAATTTATGGATATCTATGTTTTGATTTTGTCACGAATCTGTCTAGTTTGCACCTCTTGCCTGTAGACTTACCCTTGCCAACTGTCTCCATGGACTTGTATGTGCTCTGATCATGCTGCTGCAGCACTTCTCCCTGCATTCCTTCCACAGTGATTATTTCACCTGGGTCCTTTCCTGTCTGTGAACACTGCTAGCCCTGATTGGAATCACAGGTGTAGTTCTGAGTCAGTGCTGCAGAGTTGAATACTCCCTCTGCATGTTGTGCCTTCCACCACTCAGAATGCTACTGCCAGACCACTTGTCCACATCCACCAATTGCAGCCAGACCCAGGGTATATATATCCTCCCATGATAGCATTCTGGGCCTGAACATCTCGTTACTTCCGTGGTGTACGGTTTGTGCTGTTTCTGTATCCAAGTGTTTGCCTAAAGCCTGCTACAGCAACCCCTGGTGCAATCCAGAAAACCTGCTACAGCAACCCCCGGTGCATCTAGAAAACCTGCTACAGCAATACCTGTCAATCCTGACATCCTGCTAGCATCAGCCAATAGTGAGTTCCTGTGCTCCTGACCTTAGTCTTGTGCTCTGCTAGCCCTACTCCTGGTTGGTCCCTGGCACCCTGCAAACCTGCATCGTGCTTCCTGCTGTGGATCAACTCCTGCTCTTTCTACCTACCCACTCCCTCCCTGAACCTAAATCCCAAACCTACACATTCCTTCCTGAACCTGTAATTCCCAATTATCCAATCCAGCCTGCACCTGAGTTCAAACCTTTGTCACAGCATTTCCAGATCACCCTGCTTAACCCTCGTCTCAACATTACCTGATTTTCCTTCAGCCATTGTCACGTTATTCCAGTCCAGAGTCAAGTTCCTGTCATATCAGTTCTATCCACGTTGTTCCAGTCCAGAGTCAAGTTCCAAGCTCATCAGTTCAAACCACGTAGTTCCAGTCCAGAGTCAAGTTCCTAGTTCATCTGTTCAACTCAACAAGTCTTCCTGCTGGTCCCAGTCCGGTTCTTCCTAGTTCCTGTCATTTATCATCAAAGGCAGTATTCACTGCTACACAAATCTTGCAAATAGAGCTATCTACGTCATCTGTGGTTCCAGTCATGCCGATCTCCGTTGAATCCCGATCACCACCTGAGACCGTTAACTCGCAGACACCATTTGTGACAGATTTCTATGCATGTGTGGATTGCATGGGTTGTTGCTGACATTCGGTGAAAACGTCATTACAATAGCCCCATTACATATATATTTACTGAGAGAAATGTTGATGTGTTCAATACTTATTGCACCCGCTGTGTATATATATATATATACATATATACTGTAAGTTAATGCCTATATTTCTTTAGTGTAACAACAAAAAAATCCTGTTTTAAAGTATATAAGACAGAAATACTAGATTAATACAGATATAATCACAGTGGACCGCTTTTGTACTCAGCCATGATGCTCCACCTAGACGCTGTGGCCTGCTAGCTTTGCAGCTGTGATACTCAGCGGCTATTTGTACACAGAGGGAGGCATGGCCGGCTGCATTGTCCCATTCATTCAGAACAGCTGATAGTAATTAACAGATCCCTGCGTCTCCGGAGCTCCTGTGGTCCATACTGATGACGTCACATGCGACGTGCCACTACGTGCAGCGCACCATGCATCGGAACCATCCCAAATCCCTCTCTCCTCCAAAGGTAATGTCTAAATCCCCTTCACGGAGAGGAGGACCCTGACGTTATTAGTTACTGTCCAACGTCATTCCCTACCATCCAAGTGGGCATAGAGGGGGAATATAACCTTGTGGCAAGCGTA
Organism: Taudactylus pleione; assembly: GCA_031769625.1. Taxonomy (NCBI): domain Eukaryota; kingdom Metazoa; phylum Chordata; class Amphibia; order Anura; family Myobatrachidae; genus Taudactylus; species Taudactylus pleione. The sequence goes on from JAUIMM010000116.1 coordinate 3,743,976, forward strand.
GTGAGCCACCAAGCCCACGAGGGGACAACTTTCCTCTTTAGGTGGCCCTAATGGGCATGGAACTGCACTTCTGCCCTCACTCACATCACTTCCAGGTCCCTAGCATGATGGGGAAATAACCTCAACCCTCCTTAAAAGCTAGCAGCCTGTTGCTGCTACTGTAACATCCCCAAGAAGCTAAAGCTGCCATGTGCTGCTCAACTTCTAGAAGGTGTGAGACCTGTCGGCTCTTCAAACAGTGAGTACTTTTATCAATCCCAGCCAATCAGTTCAAAAACAGTGTGCCGGGGGCATATATAGGCAATCCAGGTCTTTTACTTATGTAAAGTCTTACCTTATTTATTGCCTGCAGCTACCTAAGATGTGTGTCTGCCATGGAAAGAGACCCAGGGACCTTCTAGTTTGGTGTCTCTCTCAGGGGTCGTCCTTTAGAGTGGGAACTGGATTCACACAAATCCCTTTACACTAACTCCCACTCTGTTGGTGCTTGTTACCTGTTTTTGCCAGCAACTAAGCACCCAATCATAAAACATTAAAATAAATAAATAAAACCTAACTAAAAAACTAGGACCTATCTAGTCAGTGCCTGCTCCAAAGGTGCTAAAATCAAGACTGAGCTTGGGATGGAAGGGAAAGGGTTATATAAGGAGTGGGAACCAGTTTCAATTAAGCTAGTGTCCAACTCCATACCTCACTATGCATATACCATAGTAATGGCATCCGCCAGATGGATGATAATGGAAAACTATGCCTTAATTATGTTTTTGTTGCCAGTCTCCATATTAAATTTACATAATATGAAGCGGGTCTGAAATAGACCCTACTTCAGGAGCTCCGGTGCACAGTCCAGGATACAGACTGGCTAGTATTCTAACCTTTTTTCAACTTCTCTTTGGAAAAAGTCTGGAGAGAAGTTGTAATTGGCCACTGAGGGGATGGATGCTTTGTGACATTAAGCCCCTTCTTCATTGCATCATGATCTTGTGCATCATGGGTCTAAGAAGAGGGGTGGGGCCAAAATAATGTGATTCTCATTCAGGATTCTCCCAGACATAGGTAAATATGTGGTGTGTACATATAACAATATATTGCACCATGCATAAATAGAATGCTTTACAAATGTATAATAAATGGAGGTCTTTGGGGCCAAAGAGGAGAGACAGAGGAGCTTATTCAGAGTCACCCGCAAAGTGACTGTAGTGGCGGACAGTCACACCAGCCTGCTGTACCAAGCCTTGGAGAAAGATAAAGGGCAGTAGTTGTACAAATCAACCAATCATTTATCTAGCACAATCTATGCCATGGCAGTTAGAAGCTGAATGGTTACTTTGTGATACTTGTCCACTTTATCTATCTCCAAGGCTTGATAAATCTCCCCCTTACTTTTTAATTTTAATGCAAGTATCCATTTAACTAATGCCGGTGTTCATGTGTGGGCAAGTGAAAATCCATGCCGCCCTTTTATTTCACTTTGGGCACTGCAAACATCTCCATTAGTTTTAGCAAGTGTGAATAGCCAGCAATACAGCTCCAGTTATACATCTTAGCACAATGTTGTGCAACATATGACAAAGAGAAAGGCCAACGGGCATCAACGTGTCGGAGACTTCCACACCTGCACCAAAGAATACTTACCTCTGAACTGTTGAACTATGTTCCACGCAGCACCCGCCTGCTCGCACTTCACCAGCGGCACCCAGAATCAAGTCCGGGTCCCTCACACCCGCGAGCAGCAGCAGGAACAGCATACCCCTACAGACACTGGCACCTCTCACACACGGCTGCACCCCCGCCAGCGTGCAACCCACGCAGCCGTGCCACTCCCCAACCAGTGCTGGGTCGAGTTCGACACACACAGCTGGCACCCATCACGCCGCATCTACAATCATGGCACACGCCACTGTCTTGCACCTACATAGGGCGAACGCTTACAGCCAGCGGGTCACCAATGCCCTGCACCCACGGGCACGTGGACAGCCCACGTCAGCCCAACAGAACATCTGGCCCCAACTGGACTTTGAGGAAGCCGCTCCCTGCCACAGAAGTCGAGCACCTACCGGTAGGTACCAACCACCCCTCCTTAACAGTGCGGGACGCCGCCACTGGGGACACCCCCCAACCACCAACAATAGAGCATCCCAGTTCCCAAGACTGTAGACCATAGGTCCAGCAGGGGTACATGCAGTAGCAAGAACCACATGGTAAGGAGCCCCCTCAAAGGGTCCACCCACCCCCCATACTGTGGATTGCACCAGATCACCATCATCAGCAGCACACGTCCCCACAAACTATCCAGAGACAACGAATTTCTGAGGAGCACTGTGCCTCCAGACAAAGGAAGGAACTTGTGTCCACACAATTAAACATGAATTGAATAAATTATCACTTATACCCGCTCACCCAGCATTCTGTTGTCATTCGCACCCCACTACAAAACATCCACCACAATACACACTGACTGCCCAACCCTCCCCCCACCATTTCCTTCTCCCCATCCCCTCCTCCCCTCTACACAATACCCAGGAGCGCCCGTCAGCCTTTCCATATATAGCCAACCTATAGTAGGACCAGGTACCCCTACTCGCACGTTGCAGCACCGGCCACCATCCTTCCTCCCCCACCCCAGACAGTCCCAACCACACATCCCCTTGCCCCACTCCACCACAAAGCGCATCCTAACCAACCAACTTCCATATGACAAATATTCACCATATCTGCCTCGTCTGCAAAGGAACACCCAACAAGATTTCTCAAGGTAGGTGAACCTGGCGAGATTTAGTAGCTAGATTTAAAACTAAATTTTTTATATAATTCATTACCAACTTTGTTTTGCCTTAAATATAATATCAATTTAAATCTACAACAACAAAGTTTCACCTCTGCCAGCAACTCACAGACATTGTGTCATTATCTTTGTGATGAGCTGGAGTCTGTGGATTGGTGTCAGAACCCAGGAGTGACACCCATTTCCTGAATGACCAGAAATGATGCACAGAAAACATGTTAATATCAGTAAAACTATATTGCATTTAGACTTTCTGAAGCATAGCCTAAAAGTCATGCATAACATGTTATTGTTAGAGCCGTAACTAGACATTTTGGTGCCCTGTGCCTTGAAGAGCATTGGCGCCCCCCTCTTTTTTCAAAGGGACATAATGAACCCATAAAAGGGCCATGGCTTCATGGGGAAGGGCCAGGGAAGAGATAGGAGAGGACAGGAGATGCTGGGGATGAAATAAAAGGAAGTTACAAGCAAGAATTATAATAAACAGAAATTTGACAGGCCCAAACAGCGCCCCCTGACCTGTGGTGCCCTGTGCGATGGCTCTGGCTGCACTACCCTAGCTACGGTCCTGGTTATTGTACATACCTAGTAGCCAGCCTTACAGCATTTGGCTGCAATCAAACTTCTGAAAGCTGTCTGCGCATGTGCATTACACTTTCACCTGGCGGGTACTCAGAAAACCCTGGAAGGATCATATTGCTAACACCATCTATAAATAGTGTAAACGGTGCCGTCGCAAACAGCCGTAAGCTAAGCTTACTGTTATTTGCTAAATACTGAACAGTGCACTGTTGATCGCAGATTCCCGATTAACGCGAATTTGGCCATGCGCAGGATCCGTTTTGCGCATGTGCAGAATGGGTCCAGCGGGATCGCACGCAGGCCCCCATATGCCTTTGCATGAATGATAGGCAGAGGCGTTTATTGGGCGGTGCGGTGACAGGGACGGCCTGCATTCCAGCAAACAATGGCGTGTCGTCCCAGTTTTCTGGGAGTGGCAAGGCCAGGATCTGTGTCCATGGATGTAGATTCCTGGCCTCGCATGCTGGCCAGCCCGTGGAAGCTGAGGCTAGCTCAGCTGGTCGTCTCGTCCAACATCCTGACCTTGGTCGCAGCACTGGGATCACAGATCCAGCAGGAGGCAGAGCTGTAACTAAGGCGCTTGCCCGAAAAAGGAGCGTGGCCTCATGGGGAAGGGGCAAGACAAATCTGTCCCTCACGATAATATAGGGATACCGATACCTTTGTACAAACTACCAGAGCCACTGTAATCCAGGTGTCACTGCCAAAAGCAATGGCTGCAGTGATAATACACAATAATTCTGGGTGATGGGTTTGAGTCCCGGGCAGTGGTGTAACTAGGGTATTTGGAGCCCAGTGCAAATTTGAAAAGGGAGCCCCCCCCCCCCCCCCCGGCGCGCAGCAAAAAAATGGGCGTGGTCACTAAAAAAATGGGGCGTGTCAACATGACACACCCTTTTATTTTCAAACTGAACATTCCTATCCATATGCCCCTTAACCCCAGTAGTACCCCTTGTACAGTACCCCCAGTATGCAGTTGTGGTTCCTCTTATGCAGGCCCATAGTAGTGCCCCTTATACAGTATCCCCAGTAGTGGTCCCCCTTATACAGCCCCCAATTAGTTCCCCTTACTCTGTATCCCCAGTAGTGCCCCCCCCAAATGCAGTGCCCCACGTAGTGTTCCCCCTTATGCAGTGCCCCCAGTAGCAGTCCCCACAATGCAGTGCGCCCAGTAGCGGTATCCCCCTATGCAGTGCCCTTTATATAGTGCCCCCAGCAGTAGTCCCCCCATGCAGTTCTCCCAGTAGTGGTCCCCTTATGCAGGCACCCTGTAGTGATCCCCCCTATCCAGTGCCCCCTGTAGTGGTCCTTCCTATTATTGCCCCCAGTAGTGGTCCCCCGAGTGCAGTGCCTCTAGTAATAGGCCCCTTTTATAATGCCCCCAGTGGTAGTTCCCCCCCAAGTAGTAGACCCCAGTAGAGTAGCCCCCCCCCCAGTAGAGGTCCTCCCAATGGCACCCCCAGTAGTAGCCACACCTCCCCCAGTAGAGGTCCCCCCAATAGTATCCACCCCCCTCCCCCGTTGTGCAGATAGGTTAAAAAAAAATATATATATATATATATATACTTACCTGAATTCCTGCTCCTGCTCCTGTCCGCGATGCCGCTCCCGCCCGGGCTGGCGCGCTCAGCATTATGGGACAGACGTCATGACGTCAAGACGTCAGTCCCATTACCCACTGCAGGAGCCGGACGGAAGTCCGGCTCTTGCAGTGGGTGCTGCAGCAGTCAATGAGAGTCTATCTGACTCTCATTGGCTGCTGTTTAACACACGAATCGCCGCCAGCGCTGGCGGCGATGCGTGTGTTATGCACAGCCTGAGCCCGCCTCCTAGCGCTATTGGGCAAGCACTCAGGGGGAGGGAACGGGCTCAGGTGTGAAGCACAGGACCGGCGCTGGAAGCCTAGCGCCGGTCCTGTGTAAATGTGTAGCGCTGACCGCACTCATGGCGGTCGGCGCTACACTGGCTAACTAGGGTGGGCGGGCAGGCCGGTACCGTGGCCGGCGGCGCCCCCCCACGCCGCCGGTCCAACGGCGCCCAGGGCATGCACCCCGCTTGCCCTGCCCTAGTTACGCCACTGGTCCCGGGTATGACAGTATTTTGCAATGTGTGCATTAAGCAAAGGAAGACGTGACTGGAGGGGAGGAGGCAAGATGTAGGGGGAGCCATGCATGGAGGAGATGGGGTGGCCAGGAGGTGCCAGGGATAAAAGAAGAGGAAGCTATAAGTGAGATTAATTATAAACAGGAAATAGACAGGCGCAGTTGAACACTTACCCTGCCCTGTGCTAAGGCACCTGTCGCAACACCCTAGTTACGGCCCTGGCAGAAGGTGCTAAGGGGGTTATGGATCATTATTAATTGGAGCCAGGGGCGGATTGGGAATTCAAAGTGGCCCTGGAAAATATCCTGGAAGTGGTCCTGTGTGTGCGCGCTCCCAAAAAAGTGGGTGTGGCCTTGCCGCAAGCGGTGTGGCCGCATGTGAAATGCTATGCACACAAGCTACTCCCCTTGTTTTCATCATGCTGGGGGCATGCCCACCACTCCGAGAGAGATAGGCCCTTGGTCCCTCTCTCTAGTGAAAAAACACAGTGAGCATGTGCATACTGTAAGTATTTTCTTACCTACATGATTTCTCCGCACCAAGGAACTTCTGAAGCAAATGATCCTCCCTGGACAGGCAGTGTCTGGAGCCGGTTTTTACTATTCATGCAGGAGATCACATGGTTTGGAAGCCGCCTGTTAGTGTAGGAATAAAGCCAATGTCATCAACATGCAACAGAGGTTCCCGCCAGCACCATCCCCGTCACTCTCCAGTACCATCCACCTGGGTTTCTCCGATACATCCCTCTTTGCCCCCAGGTCCATCTGCTATTTGCCCCAGCACCATCTCCTCTGTGACCCCAGTGTCAACCCCCTATGTGCACCTAATGCCATCTCTTCTCTGTGCCCCCAGCGCCATCTCTTCTCTGTGCCCCCAGCGCCATCTCTTCTCTGTGCCCCCAAGCGCTATCTCCTGTGTCCCCAGATCCATCTCCTCTGCCCCAACTCCGTATGTGTCTATCCGGCCCCATTCTCCTGTGTCTCCATTAGCAAGTAATACTTACCGTCCATGTCTTCTGCCTGTGCGCCTCCAGCTGCTCTCCTTTTCTTCGGCAACACAGTGCAGCCCCCACATGTATGATCAAGCTGCCGCCTCCTGAAGGTGTAAGCATATCGGAGTACGGGGATTGGTCGGGAGAGGCCGGAGCCACAGAAAGGAGACAATGTATAATATCCCCCGGGTTCCTGCAGCAGTGCTGCTGAGGCTGTGTGGCCCCTGGAGAGGGAGACAGTGTGTGATTGGACACGGTCAGTGTGTGAGTGGACCTTGGTCAGTGTGATCATGGTCAGTGCGATAGTATGTGAGTGGCCCCTGGTCAGTGTGAGAGTGTAAGTGCTTGGTCAGTGAGAGAGTGTAAGTGCTTGGTCAGTGTGAGAGTGTAAGAGCCTTGTCAGTGTGAGAGTGTAAGTGCCTTGTCAGTGTGAGAGTGTAAGTGCTTGGTCAGTGTGAGAGTGACCCCTGGTCAGTGTGAGTGTAAGTGCTTGGTCAGTGTGAGAGTGACCCCTGGTCAGTGTGAGAGTGTAAGTGCTTGGTCAGTGTGACAGTGGCCCCTGGTCAGTGTGAGTGTAAGTGCTTGGTCAGTGTGAGAGTGGCCCCTGGTCAGTGTGAGAGTGTAAGTGCTTGGTCAGTGTGAGAGTGGCCCCTGGTCAGTGTGAGAGTGTAAGTGCTTGGTCAGTGTGACAGTGGCCCCTGGTCAGTGTGAGTGTAAGTGCTTGGTCAGTGTGAGAGTGGCCCCTGGTCAGTGTGAGTGTAAGTGCTTGGTCAGTGTGAGAGTGGCCCCTGGTCAGTGTGAGAGTGTAAGTGCTTGGTCAGTGTGAGAGTGGCCCCTGGTCAGTGTGAGAGTGTAAGTGCTTGGTCAGTGTGAGTGTGTGAGTCTGAGCTCCGGCAGCCATGACCTCTACTCTAACCCCCAGCTCCCACCTTGGCTGGCCATGTACATCAGCCCACTTGTGGACCTTGTGCTGAGGGCGTGGGCTGCTGTTTGGCCTGTGTGCTGCTGAGTCCGCGGAGTTGTAGGGGGTGAAGATGCGGCAGCTGCAGCCGCAAGGAGAGCTCCGGACATATGTTGAATGCTGCTCTGACCGCGGGGCAAGGGGAATCGTGCAGGCTGCGCTGGCCATGGGGCTAATGGAATGGCTGTGGGCGCTGTAGAAGGGACTGGCGGCCAGGCTGCTGTACCAGGGGGGGGGGCGGTCCCACTGTGACAGACAGCACAGCATCCACCAGAAATAGAGGTGAGAACGGGATCAGGAAGAGGCGGGCTGGGCTGATCATGAAGCACAGCAATAGGTGGCTGGTCCTTGGGAGGGAGGGGTCCACCGCCATCAGCAAATCAAAGTTCATTACAGCTGTCTCCTGATTAGCGCTGGCCGGCTCATGTATTAAAAAAAAAAGAAAAAAATGAAAAAAATTTGATAATCAATTCCATCGGCCCCAAAACGGTCCGGCCCACCGGGAAAACTCCCGCTGAAGTCAATGGCCGATCCGCCCCTGATTGGAGCCCTTAGTATGTGGTATGTGCATGTGCTGTATATAATTTGTTACACAAACCAGTCATTTGAGTTTCTTTCCTGTTTAAATAAATGTATGTCTCTATCTGATTTGACAAGCATAAAAGTAGTTTAACAGAGGACGATTTAAATATTTATTTTTATATATTTATATCCTATACAACTTCAGCAAGAATAAATCAGACATAGCTAGAGGGAAGCAAAAATTTAGATTTCCCTAAGAGTAGTAGTTAAGTAGTTTGGTTTTACTTTTAATAAAGATGGAGGTCTCTCTGCTGAAACTGCTCTCTGCTGATAAGTGCCCTCGCTGTAACCATTATGGGTGCTAATACCCTCATTTAAAATTAGGTTTGAAAACATAATAGATAAGACAGATCAATTTATTTTATAAGATGATCAAAGCTATGAAATAATGCATTGTAAAAAGGAATGCTGTGATAATTTTGCTATCAAGCAGCTTGCATACTAACCTAAACCATAGTAATTGTTGCTATAGGCTGACTTTTTTAATTGGTTGTATAGTATGTTGTCCATTCTAATTTAATGAAGCAAAAATATTAATTGTAGAATTCCATTTCCATCTTGAGATTCCAAAAAATAAATGTAGAGGTATATTTACTGAAGTGCGGGTTTTTAGAAGTGGAGATGTTGCAAATAGCAACCAATCAGATTATAGCTATTATCTCCTAAAAGCTGCTAGATAAATGTAAAGTAGAATCTTATTGGTTGCTATGGGCAACATCTCCACTTCTAAAAACCTGCACTTTATTAAATATACCCCTTACAGTCTATCAGAGACACAATCATACCAGAAAAGATACTGTACACACAGTAGGTAGTGTCAGGAATCCATGAAGTTGTATCAGACCTGGAGCGGTCAGTATTGGTTTGATGCAATTAACCTTAGAGTTATCTCAATTAGGGGTGAGCGGGTTCGGATTTCTGAAATCCGAACCCCCCCCCGAGCCCCCCCAATCCGAGGCCGATCCGAGTCAGGCTCGATTTTTCCCGCCTGACTCGGATCTGAAATAGAGGCAAAACGTCATCATCCTGCCTTCCGGGTCTCGCAGGTTTTGTATTCTATATAAGGTACCCGCGTCGGCGCCATTTTCTCACTCGGCTGTGGACAGTGAAGAGGGAGGGTGGGAGTTAGGGCTGGCTTGGCTGTGTAGTGTAGTGCAGTGTAGTGTTGTGCTGTGCTGCGCTGTGCTGCTGTTGTCCATAGCGGCTGTGTCCACTCCTCCAAAGTCCATAGGGGCTGGTTGTGTTGTGCTGGGCTGCTGTTGTCCATAGGGGCTGTGTCCACTCCTCCAAAGTCCATAGGGGCTGGCTGTGTTGTGCTGTGCTGCTGTTGTCCATAGGGGCTGTGTCCACTCCTCCAAAGTCCATAGGGGCTGGCTGGACTGTGTTGTGCAGACAGTTGTCCATACGGGCTGTGTCCACTCCAAAGTCCTGTGCAGTGTCCCTGTCCTAAAGGGGTGCTGTAGTGTTGTTTAGGGGGTGCTCTGTCCATCAGGGGTGCTCCCCCCAAGTGCAAAAAAAATTTATATTTTTTCTGTGTTTGTGAATTGTGTGCACTGTGGCTGCACGTGCATCAACAAAGGAGCAGCGCCAAGCGTGCGCCTGTGTCCCATAGGTAAAGGGCCGGCTGGCTTGACCGTTAAAGGGTGCTGTAACCCCCAAAGTGCACTCCAAAAAAAATAAAAATATATATTTTTTTGTGTTTGTGAATTGTGTGAGCAGTAGCCGCACGTCCATCAACAAAGTAGTGCCAAGCGTGCGCCTGTGTCATAGGTAAAGGGCCAGCTGGCTTGACCATTAAAGGGTGCTGTAACCCCCAAAGTGCACTCCAAAAAAAATAAAAAAATATATTTTTTTGTGTTTGTGAATTGTGTGCGCAGTAGCCGCACGTGCATCAACAAAGTAGCGCCAAGCGTGCGCCTGTGTCATAGGTAAAGGGCCGACTGGCTTGACCATTAAAGGGTGCTGTAACCCCCAAAGTGCACTCCAAACAAAATAAAAAATTATTTTCTGTGTTTGTGAATTGTGTGCACTGTGGTTGCACATGCATCAACAAAGGAGCAGCGCCAAGCGTGCGCCTGTGTCCCATAAGTCTGTTAAAGGGTGGTGTAACCTCCAAAGTGCACTCCACAAAAAAGAAACAATTCTTTTTTTTCTGTGTCTGTGTGCGAAATGTATGCACAGTAGCCGCACGTGCATCAACACAGCAGCAGCGCCAAGCGTGCGCCTGTGTCATAAGTCAAGGGCAGGTTTGGACATCTGAAGGACGTGCCAACAATTTCTGACATGTCTACTGTCACTGCATATGATACTGTCACCATTGACAGAATGGTGGAGGATTACATCGGTGACAGCATCCAAGTAGGCATGTCAGACAGTCCGTCCCTGTACTGGCAGGAAAAAGAGGCAATTTGGAGGCCCCTGTACAAACTGGCTCCAGTGTGTACTCCGAAAGAGTGTTTAGTGCAGCCGGGAACCTTGTCAGCGAAAGGCGTAGGAGGTTGCTTCCACAAAATGTGGAGATGATGTTCATAAAAATGAATTATCAACACTTCCAGGGAGACCAGCCTCCAGAGCGTACAGAGGGACCTGTGGTGGTGGATTCCAGTGGGGACAAATTAATACTCTGTGAGGATGAGGATGTACACAACACTGAAGAGGGTGAGGAATCGGTGGATGAGTAGGATGAGGACGACATCTTGCCTCCGTAGAGCCAGTTTGTGCAGGACAGATTAATTGCCAGCTTGTTTTGTGGGGGCCCAAACGAACCAATCATTTCAGCCACAGTTGTGTGGCAGACCCTGGCACTGAAATGATTGGTTTGTTAAAGTGTGCATGTCCTGTTTATACAACAATAAGGGTGGGTGGGAGGGCCCAAGGGCAATTCCGTCTTGCACCTCTTTTTTTTCTTTGCATTATGTACTGTTTGAGGCATAGTTTTTCAAACTGCCATCCTGTCTGCCACTGCAGTGTCACTCCTAGATGGGCCACGTGTTTGTGCTGCCCACTCGTTTTGCTTAGCATAGTCATCCAGCTACCTCGGTGCAACCTTTTGGACATAAAAACACTATTGTGAGGTGTGAGGTGTTCAGAATAGACTGGAATGAGTGGAAATGAGTGGAAATTAAGGTTATTGAGGTTAATAATAGCATAGGAACAGAAAAACCCACAAATTCTGTGATTTTAGCTGTTTTTATGCTTTTTTTAAAAAAAATACAGATCCAAAACACAAAACCCAGAACCCAAAACACGGAAGGGTGGTCTTGGCAAAACCAATCCAGATCCAAAACACGAAGAAAGATCCAGATCCAAAACCAAAACACAAAACACGAAAAGTGGCCGCTGCACGCCCCTAGTTGAAAGTAGAGCCATTGGGTATTTTATACACATTTATTTTAAAATAAAAACTCATAAAGAAATAGAGCACGTGAGATGAGAGTGTAAGAGGGGAGAGAGAGAGAGAGAGAGAGAGAGAGAGAGAGAGAGAGAGAGAGAGAGAGAGAGAGAGAGAGAATGGCTGACAAAGCATGGAGGCAAGATTGCAAAAATAATTTATGAATACTGTAGTTGAAACACAGTGCTGGATGGGTGAATGATCCGATTACCAGGTGGTTCTAAACTACAAGAACTCAGCAGTTAGGAGCCCTGACAGTTTTTAAACAGTATGGCCGACATTATGAAGGTCGAACCCACAACTTCGGCACCAGGACACCTTGCTTTAAGGAGCATTTTACACTTGTCGACATCCCAGTGCCAGCATTCCAGGGTCCCCATACTGCTTGTTAATATTATGAACGGCAACAAGATGTATGTAACCCATACCCAACACTGGGGTACACTTATCTCCCCCAATATCCTGAAAAATCTACCTATACACCCCTGTATTGTAGAATATAAAATGGCAGGCATACCACGTATGCCCGAGTTTGCAATTCACCCAACTGCTGCTGACTAACTGCACTTTAGTTAAAATTTACTAACAATGCTAAATTCAATAAAAAAAAACAGAGTAATATACATGGAATTGGTAGATCATCTGGCGCATGGACAATCTTCTTACAGTTTTTTGACCTGGGATATAGGAAAATATATATATATATCATCCACCAAATCTTGCAAATGTGTGATTATTTAAAGCTAGATTTATGTCCTTATATCTTGAAAAAAAAATGTCATGAAAATTTCAACATATTAAACATAAAAAATTAAATGTCATTCTATGGTGTAGATCCTTTATTGCCTGCAAAAGTCACATGTTAAAAATTTAAAAATAAAATGAAAAAAATACACACTGCACGCATCTCAGTGCAACTTGCATAGAAATGAATGCAGTTTCAGTCAATGAGCAGGAAAATCATAGGATCAATTACTTGATACAGAAAAGTCGAAATGAACCATAGTGACATCTGTATTGTTGTGTTTTTGAAAAAAATTGCAGTTGCTTTTCTTTGCAAACTATGGTCTCCTGAGTGAGCTGCTTCATCAAACACAATGATATCAGTTTTCTGGGTCTTGTCATCACAAATGCATGGAGTGACTGAAATTTGGTTGTAAGGAACCGAATCTCAAAGGATTTAGCCTTTGTCCTTAGTGCAGTTTCTAGTAAAAGTTCCTCTCAGAGCTCTCTATTGCAAATAGATCTATATCAAATAATTTAGTACATAAGTATGTTCCAATTAAACATCCATGTCAGATTTTCTTGATAATCCAATTCTCCAATTGCATTAACACTGCACTGTCATCACTATATAGGGGTATCCCTATCCCAATGCCGGCATGCCAACAGAGTCACAATCCCGACAGAAGGAGGTAAGTATACTCTACCCGGAAAACATACGAATTACCGCCGGACACAAGTCACGGTTCAAATCTTGACAGCGGCAGGCCGACATGGCTGAAAATACCGATCGTCCCTAGGTAAGTATGAACTAACCTAACCTAACCCCCCTAACCCTAACCATGACCTTCCTCCCAGTGCCTAAACCTAACCCCCCCTTCCCCGCTGCCTAAACCTAAGTCTCCTGGGGAGGTGCCTTACGCTAAGTCCCCCCTGGGAGCCCTAACCCTAACCCTCTCCCCCGAGGCTGTCCGCAGTGGCGCCCGGCATCACTTCGATCGGGATACCGGGCGCCAGTCTCCCAGCATCAGTAAAATGACTGGCGTCTACATCTAGACGCCGGTCATTTCACCCTCGCCGGGATATGACAGTCGGGAAGCCGGCTGTCGGTATAATGTCAGCTGGCTTCCCGATTGCATACCCTCTACCCTACCCCCAACCCTCACTTCCTGTACCCTAAACTTAACCCTAACCCTCCCTCCCAGTACCTAAACCTAACCCTCCTTCCCCGTACCCTAAACCTAACCCTCCCCCCCAGTACCTAACCCTCCCCCCTGTACCTAAACCTAACCCTTCCTCCCCGTACCCTAAACCAAACCCTCCCCCCAGTACCTAAACCTAACCTCCCTCTCCCGCACCCTAAACCTAACCCTCCCCCCCAGTACCTAAACCTAACCTCCCTCTCCTGCACCCTAAACCTAGCCCTCCCCCTAGTACCTAACCCCTAAATCAAACCCTCCCTCCCTGTACCCTAAACCTAACCCTCCCCCTAGTACCTAACCCCTAAACCTAAAACTCCCCCCTAGTACCTAACCCTAACCCCCAAACCTAAACTTCCCCTAACCCCAATACTGTCAGGATGCAGGTGCCAGGATTCTGACTGGTGACGTCAGTGTGGAATCCAATACACATGCAATATAGAATCATACTACTAATTGAGAGCCCAATCCATCAATACATACTGAACTAAACACTACAATGTCATAGCCATGATCTCTGAAACTTTAGTTGTCTACAGGAATAAAGAAGAATCTAGGTCTTGTACTATAAGTGCATATGCTTACAAATATATTTATAGATTTAGAAGATAGACTTATATAATATTACTATTGTTAGCTGTCATGAATTAGCACATAGCGTCATCTTACCATGTTCGGTACCTCAGGTCCCGTTTCAGTCATGATTCTGCCTCCTCCTTCTGCTAGTCTCACCCTGCCTCATCAGTTCTCTGGTACACTGATGGTGGTTCCCCCTAGGGACATGCACACAGCAGTATAGTTGTTTTAAAATTGTGGTCACATGACAACTAGCATATCAGACGCCAAATTCAAACTTAGTTCTGTCAATTTATTGCCTGATTTGTGCACCATTAGTTGCCAGAGTACTAAACTAAGCTTGCTATTCCGTGTACTAGCCTCGCTTGTTTAGCTGTTTACAAATCTGAGCCTTTGACTGTGACTTTTGCCTGTTAACCATTTAGAAATGTATGCTTGTGACCGCTGCCACTCTCTTATATCTGGTTCTGTACCTCCCTGCACCCTAAACCTAACCCCCCGTACATTAGTGGGGCATACATGGAAAGTAATGTTGCAAAAGGCATGCTCAATTTGTACCTTTACAAAAACATATTAATTAGCGAAGTTAATACCCAAAAAAGTTTAAACCAAATTCCAAAATAAATATTCTAATAAAAAAACAATGGTGGAAGTATTCTGTATTGATGCAATGTTATTTCAGTAAAAGAATAAGAAATATTACATGATGTATATTCTTACAGTACACACTTTTCTTCTTCTATACACAGACATGGAGGAAGACAAAGAAGGAGGATCCTTACTGACCACCAAAAGCATTTCTCAAGTGGTTCCAAAGACATCTGGGGTCCATAAGATAAGTCTTACCAGAATTACATTAAAGCACTGATCTATGAGGAATAATTTTTAATAATAGTTGCATTTTTAATTTTTTATTTATGGCAATTGGCTGATTGTTGTTTATTTATTGTTTGATAAATGTTATATATTTTTCAAGATCTGTTTGTATTATTTTACACATATTACATACATTTCCATAATGAGCTGTCATAGTAACAGCAATACATAGTTATGATATAAGCGTAGTGTCCTACAAGTTTATATACTTTTGATCCTTAAGATACCACAAAGTTTGAGTACATAATGAAATTAGAAGATAAATTGGTGAAATTATCTATGTTAACTAATAGGACACTGTGTGAAGTAAGAGATCTACAGTATACTATTTTATATATAATATAATTATAGTTATTATAGTACTAGCTGAAGTACCCGGCATTGCCAAGGTTTAAATCTTCAAGTTGATGTCATTCAAATCCAAAGTTCTGCCCAGCGCACTCCTCCATGAGGTCCGATCGGGACCCCAACCACTCCATTAGGCATCACAGACCAGTGGCCACCCCTTTGTGAAGTTTTCATCTAAATAAATTCAGTTGACGGCTCAGAACAGGCTCCATGGGTCAAAGTTCTGCCCAGCGTGCACCAATGGGAGGTCCGACCTGGACCCTAACAGCCCTAAAACTTGGCCACGAGCCAAATGGATCTCCTTGCATTGGTTTCATCCCAATTGGTGCAGGGGTGTATCTTCATATGTTACAGACTTTACAACAAGTTTTACACTAATTATAACATGTACATTAATACTGGGTATGGCAGAAAAAGGATCAAGACCTCAAGAGTATCTACATAAATTTTTTCTATCACATTAACAATAATTAATACGCTATATAAAAACATATACATAGCAATATTCCAAAATAGTTTATCACCTTATGTTAGATACTGTAACTGATATTCAATTACTATAACTAGTGACCGATCCACTCAGTCCTTATACGAATCCTCTGTGACATATAAAGCAAAGTCTATGCTTGTTTGAATCTCACCAAGCAGGTAGAAAGTATAAGCCCCGTCGGGCTCAGTTTTCTTTGTGAGCGGCTTAATATTCACCTCTTAGCTGGAGTAGAGGTTCTCCGGGGAGTAATATGTCAGCCTGTGATGGCCAAACATATCCCTGCAAGGTAGGAACTTAATGTATTAGCGTGTCCAGCAGACCTCCGTTTGTAGTTCCCTTGTTTACAGCTCACGTCTGAGGGTATGGGAATCGGCCATTATTAGTCACACCTCCAGGTGATATCAGTAATGTATAGAGACTCCCCTGACGCGTTTTGTTTCCTCAATGGTAGCTTTATTAAATCATTTTATTAAGTTGTATTATGTGATGTCATCCAAATCCATCCAGTGGAAGGCCCTGGGTCAAAGTTCTGCCTGGCGTACTCCGCCGCGAGGTCCAACAGGATCCCCAACCACTCCATTAGGTGTCCCAGACCAATTGCCACCCCTATGTGAGGTTTTCATCCAAATCCATCCAGTGGAAGGTTCAGCACAGGCACCCCGGGTCAAAGTTCTGCCCAGCATACACCAGCTGGATGTCTGAACAGGACCCTAACCCCCTTAAACCTGGCCAGGATCTAATTGGTTGGTTTCATCCCAATCGGTGCAGGGGTGTCTGAATGCACCGGAGAGAGGTCTCATTGAGGTACCCTTTGTGCCAGCTTCTGCACATGCCTATGTTCCTACCACATGTACACACACACACACACTAGGATTCATTTTTGTCGGAAGTACCAGCATGTTTTTGGAGTGTGGGAGGAAACCAAAGCACCTGAAGGCAACCAACGCTTGCACGGGAAGATCAAACAAAAAGAAAACACACAGCGAGGGCTGTGGTGGAAAACTAAGGCCTCAGTACTGTGAGAGAGTAATGCTAACCAATACACCAACTGAGGCTTACTGTGATTTAGCAAAAATAAACAAAAACAAAACCGACATCAACACTAAAAC
The DNA here is from genome assembly GCA_031769625.1 of Taudactylus pleione. Taxonomy (NCBI): domain Eukaryota; kingdom Metazoa; phylum Chordata; class Amphibia; order Anura; family Myobatrachidae; genus Taudactylus; species Taudactylus pleione. Next base: position 3,760,692 of record JAUIMM010000116.1, read on the forward strand.
ATGAGGCTGAAACAAAACTAAAGCAAAAGTAGAGGGTGGCTTCCTCATCTGTAGTGAAAAAAACAAACACCTGCCAATTCATTCATTAAAACGTCATCGCAGCTAGCAATTTTTCATTTTACCCATGAATTTCACAAATCAATCAGTCAGCGACAACTGTTGATTTGTGAATCCACATTTGAGCAGAGAGGACCAATACAATGAAGCACGCTTATGCTGAAACTATCATAATCACACTGTGAAAAAAATACCATTATGAGAGTGACAATTTATAGGTGGTCTGTAAAGGAAATCATCTTATTTTAAAATGCCATAAATTGTAGGCTGGAAATTGCTTGCAGCAATGAATGGGGATTTATATTTTAAATATTTCTTAATGCAATGTTGGGAAACAGCCATTCCAAGTTGGACTGTAATGCAATCATCTCTTTAGGGTCAGTTTAGCTAATAAGTCCTTCAGCGGTTATCTGAATTGTAGGTATAAAAGCAGAGATTAAAAAATGGAAGGGGCGATTTATGTCCCTTATGATAAAGAGTAAGAAAATAAAAATCACTCACAAAATCTGTGAGATGTCAAATGGGGAAATGGTGAATTGAAGGTTGTTTGTCAGTGTTGTGGATTCTATGAGGGATTTTTTCTGGTCTTGTCTAGTTCAGAAGGATAATATGCAATAAATGTTATAGTTTTATTCTGTGAGCTCCGTCCTTGCGAGTCCTTGAATCCCTGTAAAAGCACGTTTTCAGAGAATTTTTTCCTACAGGAATTCCTTGGCACTAATGTATTGACATTTCATACATGAGGAATCACTTACCAAAATACATCATATGGATAGTGAGACTCCAATTAAACAAGTACAATTTGACAGACAGCAAGGAGCACTTCACCACACCACTAAACTATTTTCTCACTAGCTGTAAAACCTCTGGCTTTATTTGATCCCTGGCCTGGTTTTATGTTCATTGGTAACCCTAATCCTGGGCCAAGTGTTTTTAAATGTCTTTACTGCATTAACCTTTACCATCTCGGCTGCAAGACTAATCCACGAATAAATATTGTTATTCTAATTCATAAAATTCATTTAAAATGAGCATATTCACTGAACATATGTTATTTGATTTCATGAAGGAATGAATGGAACTAGCAGACTTTTCTTTTTCCTTTTGCTGAAAATTTTACCTTTTATGGTCAAAGAGATCTATGCATGTTACAAGCCAATTACTATATTTTAATTTTATTTTTAATTAAAATGTATTTAACCTATTGGTATACCCATGTACGTTTGCTAGCTTAGGGACAAGTATCTTTAAATTTGTAATTTTACCGGAAATATTCTCTTTTCAATCTGTTGGACTGATATTGGTGAAAACAATTGAAATGCATTTCAGAAGAAATTAAAAGTTCAGTATCTACATAGCTTCAGGATGAGGAATATATAGAAATGTTGTGATCATGTGACAAAGATGTACATCACTGAACAACAGGGGAGTACCTAAGATTAAAGTAGCCTAGATCAACAATTTAAATTTAAATTAGCCATAGTCCTTCTTCACACCATACCGCTCCATGAGATGAGTTTAGCTGTCGCACACACCAGTCATTAGGCTAATAAACAGCATACCAATTTTATTTTGTTTATAACTGTATAAAGTGTTAAGCAAATAATATCTATAAATGTGGTCAAAATTACTCCCAACAATATGAGTCCCAGTTAAATCCCTCTGTGCAAGTAACCCAGGGGTAACCCAACTGAAGCTACCAGGCATTTGTCCTGCCATATAGAGAAATGTCTTAATGCAGACAGACCTGTGACACTAGGGGGAGGGTTAGGTACTAAGGGGGAAGGGTTAGGTTTAGGGTTCGGGGGGAGGATAGGTTTAGGCACTAGGGGGGAGTTTAGGTGTAGGCAGAAGGGATAGAGGATTAGGGAGAAGGGAGGGGTTAGGATACTGACCGACAGGTGTCTGTATCTTAACCCTGTTAGGATGCCGGTGTACAAAGTGCCAGCATCCGGTACCCAACCCGTTGGGAGATATGTCCCTGTTCACTGCTGCTTTACATAAATGAGCAGGGGTGAATGACCAGTGTTCTCCCCAGAAAATTTTTCCAGCCAGGTGGCATCAAGAAGTAGCCAGGTGGGGGCCTTCACAAAAATAAAATGTTTGAAACCTTGACTTTATAATGATTTGAAATAACATTTTATATATTAATTCTCCTCCTCTTATTAGAGGCTCAGTCGTCTGATTATGAAAAAACTGCAAAGTCTGTAGGACCTGGTCCTTTTTATACAGCTCCCAGATACTGTCCCCACTTGCAAGCTTCCAAAGTGCCGGATGGTAGGCTGTTTCTTGCTGGGAGGTGCACTCGCAAAAAACAGCCTGGGGAGAACACTGATGACAATGAACAGGTATTTAGAGGCAAGAGAATTAAGAACTTCCTTGTGCTTTAGGAGTTATAAGTACACCCCTGCTGATGCGATGTGGCCAAACACCCTTTGATATATAACAAATTTGATATACACCAATTAACGGGATGTAGTTAAGTAACCGCCGCATGGGATGCTGGCAATCGAAGTCCAGGCACCGGAATCCCGACCCACAGCCAGAACACCAGTGCCACAATCCCGACAGCAGATGAGATGCTGACGCCAGAATCCTGTCAGCCTGCATGCCAAACATAATTATAGCGGGTCGAGTTAGCTGTTAGCAGCAGGGGGGGGAGGGTTAGGTTTTAGGCACCACAGGGGGGGTTAGGGATGGGCTGTGGGAGGGGGAAGGTTAGGGTTAAGCTCTCGACAGGGGGGTTAGGTTTAGGCACTAAGGGGGGATGGTTAGAGTAAGGCACTAAGGGGGCAGGGTTAGGTTTAGGCACTAAGGGGGGATGGTTAGGTTTAGGCACTAACGGGGTGGATTAGGGTGCGGGGGGAGGGTTAGGATGCAGGAATTGGGGTTAGGGGTTAAAGGGGGAGGGTTAGAATATTTACTAAGCCCCTGTTGGAATTCTGAGCATCGGGATGCCACTGTCGGTATTTTGACAGCCGGTATCTCGACTGCTGGTCTTCCATACCCAACCCCCAATTAACATAGCAGTGCTATGTGAGTTGATTTTTGAGCATGTAATTATCTTAAAATTGATGGGAATATTGTGAGTTTACCCTCAGGTAGGAGCAAGATGAGCAATCTGCATGTGACAGGCGGCTATATACTATACATAGCCAGTTACTGGGAAGGTCTGTGACAGGCAGCCATATGCTTTATGCCGGGTTCTGCTGGGAAGATCTGTGACAGGTGGCCACATACTTTATGCCGGGTTCTGCTGGGAAGATTTGTGGCAGGCGGCCATATACTTTATACAGGGTTCTGCTGGGAACAGCTGTGACAGGCGGCCATGTACTTTATGCCGGGTTCTGCTGGGAAGATCTGCGACTGGCGGCCATATACTTTATGCCGGGTTCTGCTGGGAAGAGCTGTGACAGGCGGCCATATACTTTATGCAGGGTTCTGCTGGGAATAGCTGTGACAGGCAGCCATAAACACTATACTATACAGTATACTTTATGCAGAGTTCTGCTGCGAAGAGCTATGAAAGGTGGGTATAAACATCTCTACAATAAATGCTGATAGGAGAGGAATGATAATGGTCTGCCTTAATAATCAGCACTTGGTCTATCAGTAGGAGTTGTGACAGGTTATTAATATCCTATTCAATCCTATTCAATTCAATGCGATGTTGAAAAGCCCCGGGAGGGAGGTCCCTGAGCTATTCAATTCAGCGCGCTGTTAAGTCGGTGAATGCCGGTTCTCACGACAACCTGTTTAGTCACGAGAACCGGCATTCTCCATCTAAAGTGCCGGTCGCGCGGCTGTTAGCGCTGCGCTAAGCTAGCAAACAGCCGTGCAGACGGCACTTTTGTCAGATTCTCATCCCAGGAGGGTGCGAGAAGAAATCCTTTAGCACGACCAAACATCATGTTGAATTGAACAGCTTTGGGAGCTCCCTCCCAGGGCTATTCAACATTGCATTGAATTGAATTGCCCCCACTGAACCTTGGCAACTATAGGCTACTTTGGTCCTGATGTAAAGTGTATTTGTTTGGACTGTTTTTGTTAGTGATCCCTGTTAGTGAACTCACTGTGTTCACGCATAGAAGGATGGCTCCAATTTAAAGGCTGCTTATACTTTTTAGTTTGCTGTTCAGTTTTAGTATATGATTAATATGGGGTTGATGTAGAGGGAGGAGATGCAGCAAGCTCCTGCATAAACCCTCAGTCTCTGGGTGAAGATATGTGTCAGCTGTCAGCTTATTTAACAGAGAGTCAGTGAGGAGTGCTATAACAGCTACCTGAATGCTTTCTAGCGCAGACATGTGAGGTGGTGGTGGTGGGGGGAACTGATCACCTTTATCACATAAGCGCTACTCAGTAATCTGACCTGCCTCTGGTTAGTGATCCTCCACAGTTCTGACAACTGAGTGGGGTGTGAGACAACCTGGCTACTCCCCCGAATGTTTTCCCTTACAGGAATCACTGCAACCTTGCTTTTCACTCCGCCCCTCTTTTCTCTGACAGGACAAATCACTCCCAGCTGTATCACTCCACACCTCTATACAGCTGTCCCCTCAGCAGTGAAATCTGCTTGATTGGGCACCCTAGAACCTTCTTGTATACTCTTCAGGGGTTTCTTTAGTTCTCCATGTGCAAATTTATGATAGCATATGTGGTACCCCCAAGTTTGTTCCCAAATAGGGGTCCCCCAATTTTTTTATATATAGAGATAACAGCCTCATTCACAAAGTACAGTGAACTTTGACTGACCCTGCTCTCCCTGAACCCCACTGAGCATGTGCAAACAGGGAGGTAGAAAGTGCCCCTTGGTCAGCGACCCATTTAGGAGGGAAAATCCTGCCCCATTGATTGGTAGCCTGGGTGTCCAGGCAGAGATCCCTGTAGGCGGCATGTTGCTGGGGTCCCCCTGTCCACTCATTGATGTCAGACCAACAGGTAGGAGAGTGAGGGAGAGCTTATAAAATACCTTCCCCAGGGCTGTCAGTGCTGAGTCTGGGAGGAATTTCTGAAAAAAGGAGTCTGGGAGGAATTTCTGTAAAAGGAGTCTGGGAGGATTTGTCTGTGGAGTGCCCAGAGTCTGGTCATACAATAGGGGAGTGTATTCCCCTATGTTACCCTGGATTACAAATACTGCACCCGGTGTGCTGTCTGTAAGGAGCTGCTGTGGAGTGTCCCTGAATCTGTACAAAAAGGGGTTCAGTAACCCCTCTCAATTATCCTAGATTACAAATACTGCACCTGGTGCTGTCTGTAAGGAGTTTCAGTGGAGTGCCCTTGGAGTTGTAAAAATAAGGATGCTATAACTTTTATGTTTGCCCTGGATTACAATTACCAGACTTCACATTAGCCCAGAAGGCTACCTATCTATCCTGCCAGGAGTGGTGCTCTGATGCTGGATGTGAGTCCCTGGAGGAAGCTTGCCTGTGGATTTGCATAGGGTAATGTCTAAATCCCCTTCACGGAGAGAACCCTGACGTCATCAGCCAGTGTCCAGCGTCATTCCCTGCCATCCAAGTGGGCAGAGAGGGGGAATATAACCATGTGGCGAGCACAGCGAGCCACCATGCCCGAAGCGTGGCGAGCGCAGTGAGCCCGCGAGGAGACAACAAACTTCTTTTAGTGGGAACAAAGTACTTCTTTATCTGGCTGTCATGGGCAGGAACTGCACTTCCGCCCTCACTCACGTCACTTCCAGGTCCCTAGCACGAAGGTGAAATACAGCCAACCATTGGCATATAGCACCCTGCTTTGGAAGAAGCCCCCCTGAATAAAGGACTGCCTTCCTAAGTGTCTGTTATCAGGAGGCGCCACATGTGGAAGTCTACGCATGCTGGGAGAGAAGAGGAACTGCCTGGGAAGGAGGTTTCATCGCTCCATCATCGCAGATGAAGCCCCAGCTGAGGAAAAGGTCCCGCCAGTGACGAAAACCCTGCTGGCACCCGCACGGGCAGAAGAAAAGACAGCCCCAGAGGAAGAGTGCTTCAGGACCCCTCCTGCTGCTGTGTTTGTTTGCCGGACAGAGCCCCTGTGGAAAGGGATTTTGCACCTGTTGCTCCTTGTAAAATACCTGCCGGAGGTCTGCAGCTGGGAACTCCGGTGCTGTGCCTAGCATCCCGGAGTTTCCCAGGACACCATGGGAGGCTGAACAGCCACTGCATTGGGGTGAGATACACAAGAGCTTCCCTGTTCCCGCTCCTTCCCCTGCATTGCACTTAGTCAGGTTTCATAGCCTGTTGCCATGCCCTGCCTATGTGTCAAGGTCCAAAGAATAAAAGGGGAAGCAAGGGAGTCATTTTGGGGGTCAGGATAGGTCCCTCGTCTGCTTTAGTAATGTTAAAATAGGGGGGAAGTAAAAGATAGGTCACCTCCTCTTTTCCCCAAGAATTGTATTGGTGGTCATTTTCTTTCCTGTGAACCTCTGGCTCATGTCCAGGAGGGGGCATGATTTATGGGTATTGGTTCATGTCCGATGCCACCGTGGGTGATGTATAATATGTCCTATGTTCATCTTTAAACAAAATATAATGCAATATGATATGTATTTGGCTATGTTTACTGTTTGACTAGTGTGTTAGCTAAAGTGGTTGATAGTGGCCCTCCGTGGCCCTTTATCTGTTATATCACTCTGTAAAGCTGTTCACTGCTGTGTTATTATTGTCAATGCTGATTAATATTTTGCTTGCATGAAATGTTTGAATATTTATTGGTACTGGTGTTAATGTAAACTGTCTCTTTTACACTGTTTGGCCCGGTATCCATTTCAAAGTCCATTCATGCTGATGTAATGTATATTACTTGTGCTGTCATCTCATTAGCAAAAGGTGTATGTTTACTGTGAATCTGTTACCTTGTCAATTTCTGTGGTGTAATGTACTTGTTTACTTAGCCTTGTGTAACCCCAGCTGGCAATTCTGGTGATAGTAATTTGTGGTATAGGCATTTAGGAAGACTGTTGTCCCTATTTTATTCAAGGCTCAAAGACTGTTTAAATTAATGCAAGTTGCCGGTGAACTACTGCTATCAGTATAGCCTCTGTGTTGTCCTTATTTTCTCAAGGCTCAAAGACTGTGTTACATTATTGCAAGTTGCCGGTGAACTACTGCTATCAGCGTAGCCTCAGTGTTGTCCCTATTTTCTTCAAGGTTCCAAGGCTGTTTAAATTAATGCAAATTGCTGGTGAACTACTGCTATCAGCATAGCCTCCGTGTTGTCCTTATTTTCTTCAAGGCTCAAAGACTGTTTAAATTAGTGCAAGTTGCAGGTGAACTACTGCTATCAGCATAGCCTCAGTGTTGTCCTTATTTTCTCAAGGCTCAAAGACTGTTACATTATTGCGAGTTGCTGGTGAACTACTGCTATCAGCATAGCCTCCGTGTTGTCCTTATTTTCTTCAAGGCTCAAAGACTGTTTAAATTAGTGCAAGTTGCCGGTGAACTACTGCTATCAGCATAGCCTCAGTGTTGTCCTTATTTTCTCAAGACTCAAAGACTGTTACATTATTGCGAGTTGCTGGTGAACTACTGCTATCAGCATAGCCTCAATGTTGTCCTGATTTTCTCAAAGCTCAAAAACTGTGTTAATTATTGCGAGTTGCCGGTGAACTACTGCTATCAGCATAGACTCAGTGTTGTCCCTATTTTCTTCAAGGCTCAAAGACTGTTTAAATTACTGCAAGTTGCCGGTGAACTACTGCTATCAGCGCAGACTGTATTTCAGAGCTATAGGCTGCTGACGCACTACTGATACAAGCCTAACCTGCATGTGTTTTCCCACGTTTTTCTTAACAAAAGGGAAATGTTAACACAGACTGTACTTCAAAGCTATAGGCTGCTGGCGCACTACTGATACAAGCCTAATCTGCATGTGTTTTTCCCATGTTTTTCTCAGCAAAAGGAAGCATAGCACAGACTGTATTTCACAGCTATAGGCTGCCGGTGCACTATTGATAAAAGGCTAACCTACATGTGTTTTTCCCACGTTATCATCAGCAAAAGGAAGCGTAGCACAGACTGTATTTGAAAGCTATAAGCTGCCGGTGCATTATTGATACAAACTCGACCAACAGGGTTAGGTAAAGTAAAGTTCTGCAGAAATTGTGGTTTTTGTAGTTTACACTTGCTTGCCAGCTGGGGTCACCTGGAGAACAGGACGGGGAGGTAATAAATAAATACCTTTACATTGAAAAGTGTAATTCATGTCCCCTAACCTGTGAATGGTAAACATTTCCTGTGTTAATTGTTAATCTTTGATTGGTTACAATAAAATTGCGTTGCACCTTTCCCTCCTGACTGGTCATTGTGTCTGCAAAAGGGGAATACAGGCTTGCCTCTCTGTCATGGTGTGTCATATCTTAGCACGGGGAAATCGGATACCGAAGCATTCCGTACACACCTGAACCTGGTGTTAGTGGTGCACCAGTCAGTACATCACACATTACTAAACAATGTTCCAACTAATAAAATTAATACATATATAGGCTAATGAATACTGGCAGACAGGGCTGTAACATTCATAAAGCTGACTTGTCTGAGGCCTAGGATATCCGCAGACCTAGTCGCCATGCAGGGAGAAGTTGCAAGGCACACTTGTAGTCATCTTAGGTCTGTTTTGAGACAATGGGGTGGGGGGTGAGACAGTAGACCAATAGCGCACTAGCATCAGATTTGTTACACCTCCATGAGAGGACACGTGACTAACACCATCACAGCTGTTGTCGCCGCCACTACCTGGAGGAAGTTCTCTCTCCTCCAGACCTCAGCACATACAGGGACAGGAGATTCCCCAAGACTTCTGGCAACCCACTAGAGAACCACCACCAAGTGCAGAGAAAGGATACCCCAGCATAGGGGTGGAGCCAACTGGATTGAATAACCGGAGTGCACACACCATGATGGACCCTGCAGCCTACTGGTAAATGATTAGTGCAAGAGGCTGCCATGACACACACACAAGGACATCCAAAACCCTAATGACCACCTTCAGGGTGAGGGAGATGTGTGGTGTGTGCACCATATGGGCAGACCCCCTACCAGCAAGGGTCATCTTACACATCCCATTCCATGATCTAATGGAGCAAATATATACAAATTTTGTTTCCCCTCCTATTTTATTTTTTATTTTTTTGTATTAACACCCCCACATAAATGACACTTAATTGATTCCCTTATATAACCTCTATTAATAACATAATTAACTGCTATCTTATAGCAGTGAAACAAATTGTCATATGAAAACAATTATCCATGATAAATTATATATATTTTTTAATAAATAATACAAATTTTATTCACTTCAAAATATTACAGTATTGAACATTTAAACCCCCAAAATGTGCTTTCCTGAAATTTAGACTCTCGTAATAAAAATATAAAAATAATATAATCAAATATTATTGTGAAAGAAATTCTTCAGGAGACCCTTAAATGGATATAGGAATATATACTCTATTCTAATATCTACCGTACCAGGCACAGGCTGTCAGCTGTAGTTTGGTGAAAGATTGAAGTGCCTAGGGGTCCAGCCATGAGTTAATATGGCCCTGCTGGCAGGGACAACACTGTTACCTTAACACAGCGGTCACGACTTGTCTCCCTCTAGCAGTTTAACTTCTCATGACGCTGTTGTTCCGGTTCCCTCAGTTGCTAGGCGATCTGCATGCCTCAGGAGATCACGTTATCCACAGCATGCGGTGATTGGTTTCTCCTATTTGTGCACGCTGGCCTTTTGCCGTCTCGCCGACTATAGTATTGCAGTAGGTTCTCTCAGCTCAGCTGCATGGTCAGCATTCTGTATCTCCTCGTGGTAGTGTATTCCGGTTCTCCAGCTGAATTGCCTTGTCACCAGCTCCCAAGCTTCTCCATTGGCTCCCTAGCTGCACCAGCAGCTTCAGTGCTGCCACTGGCCCACCAGCCTCTCCATCAGCTCCCTAGCCGCACCAGCACCTTCAGTGCTGCCACCGGCTCACCAACCTCTCCATCAGCTCCCTAGTAGCACTGGCAGCTTCCGTGCTGCCACCGGCTCACCAGCCACTACATCGGCTTTCTAGCCGCACCAGCAGCTTCTGTGCTTCCACAGTCTACCAAGCCACTCCATCAGCTTTCCAGCCACATCAGCATCTTCCATGCTGTAGTGATAGGTGAGTTCTACACACTTGAAATGATATACAAAATGGATGTGAAATTATTGTTTTTATTATGTAGGTAGAAGGCACAGGGCCTCTTGTGCCAGTATATATAAATGCCACAATGTAAAATCGACCTTAAGGGAAGGTGTCTTTGAGTTTGGTGTGATCAACTCAGTCCTGGAAAGAAAGAACTGATCTTGTGATCACAGTGATTCTCCGCAAGACCTGGTTTGTGGGGGGTTGATTGAGCAATGTCTTTTGCACAGTGGTGGTATGTATAAAGTCAGTACCACCAGTGGGTGGGTATTGTCCAGCCGGTCTAAAGTCTCTATACTTGGGGTGTATTTAGAATGTGTCTGGTGGGGCGGTGTCCCGTATCCCCCAGGTGCACATACTTACCCTCAGCGTCCTTTGCTTGTTCACCTCCAGGTGAGCAATGTCCTCCTCTCCATCCTCTGTCTGTCCTCATCACGGTTCTTCTGCTTCCCTCTGCCGCACCATCAACTCACTTATTTCTGCTATCGGCTTCTGCCGCACCACCGGTTCCAAAGTCGTATCATCGGCTCCCATGCCGAAACACTGACTGTACCAATTCCTGCTGTTCCTCTCACCATCGGATCCCATAGTATATTCATATGAACCGCTACTACCCCGAGTATTAAGACCAGGCGGCCATCTAAGTACCAGTGATCGTTTATAGATCTTAAGGGAACAATGGGTGGCTGTTAGTGGCGGAAGACCTCGCTAGCCTGGGTTCTAGGGGGTTCACACGTGATGAGCTTTGCAATTCATAACAACAACTCTACAACTACTGTAGGCAACCCCTAACCTAAGGAAGTTAAATACATACAGATGTGTCCTCAAATTAGGGATGTGCAGGCTCGGTTTTACTCGGATTTACTCGGTTCTTATCGCCACTTTACCGCAAATTCGGATTTATTATATTGGCTATCCAAAACACATGATAGGCGATAGCCAATAAAATGCCATTTAAAGATCCGAGTAAATCCGAGTAAAACCGAACCCGCTCACCCCTATCCTCATACACGTTTCCTTTTTTGCTTCATTTGGCACGAGATGCCAGAATGGCTAAGACGCTCCACGACTTGTAGCAAATTGATGGATCTCAATATTTGTTTTCCTGTAAAAGTATTCTTATAAAGCAGCAGATTAAAGTAGCAAATTTTAAGAAAAATCACAAGGCGCAGATTCAAAGACATGGCAAATTTGGCCATATGGCTAGATTTTAGGAAAGGTATATGTGGACACAGCTGTATCCATATACATATTTACTGAATATACTCGAGGCACTCACCAGTCTTCTTTATCTTAAGCTGGGTATTGTCACAAGCCACCACACTGCTAATGCTGTGCAAAGCGAACGCTGGGCCAGTGTTCACTGAAACTCTGCCTACCTCCTGTCCATCATTCTGGGATCGGTCCAGATTGGCTCTTGCGTCCATGACCTTCTCCTTTGAACGCTGCTCCAATGCCGGTGATAGCGTTTAACGTGTTTCCAGTTCTGGTATTATCTCCGGAATTCAATCGGGAAACCAGCTGACGTAAGCCCGACAGCCGGCTTCCCGATTGCTTTATCCTGGAGTGGGTCAAATGACAGGCATCTAATTCTAGATGCCTGTCATTTTTCCGATGCCGGGAGACCGGCATATGGCATCCCGATCGAAGGGATGCCAGGTGCCGCGAGCGGACAGCCGCAGGGGGGGAAGGGTTAGGTTTAGGGCACCCGGGGGGAACTTAGGGTTAGGGTTAGGTTAGGGGAAGGGGGGGTTAGGGTTAGACACCCCCGGAGGGAGGTTAGGGTTAGGCACCTTCCCGGGGGACTTAGATTTAGGCAGCGGGGAAGGGGTGGTTAGGTTTAGGCACTTAGAGGGAGGATTAGGGTTAGGTACAGGGGGGGAGGTTAGGGTTAGGCACCCCTAAGGAGGGTTAGGGTTAGGGGGGTTAGGTTAGTTTTACTTACCTAGGGACGATCGGGATTTCCAGCGCTGTCGGGATCTCTGCATCTGTCGGACTAACGCTGCCAGGAATCGAACTGCCAGCCATGCACGGCCGGTATTTCATACCAATTCCTTATCTCCTGTATTCAGTCGAGTGTCCTCCTACCTGTCTTGTATACCTACCATTTGTGTCATCTGGGTGGCATGGTTCACTTACTACCTACCTGCCGTTTGTGTCATCCAGGCGGCACTGGCCGCAATCCAGCGTCCTCAGTGTACTCGCGCTTGTGTCAACCCGGCAGCACAGGCCGCAATCCAGCGTCCTCAGTGCACAAGCCAGTGTACTCATGCTTGTGTCAACCCGGTGGCACAGGCTGCAATCCAGCATCCTCAATGCACAAGCCAGAGTACTCGCACTTGTGTCAACTCGGCGGCACAAGTCGTAATCTAGCGTACTTCCTGCAGTCATCTGCTACAACAGCCAGCCAAGGCACTTCTAGCCCTCCAGGCTGCTACCAGCCCAAAGGCCGCATCTCATCTTCTGGCCCACAGGCCACAGCCAACCAAGGCACTTCTAGCCCTCCAGGCTGCTACCAGCCCAAAGGCCGCATCTCATCTTCAGGTCCATAAGCCACAGCCAGCCGAGGTACTTCCAGCCCTCAAGGCTGCTACCGGCCTAAAGGCCGCATCTCACACTACAGGCCCTGGCTTCAGTCACTCCAGATATATCAGTGGTTTATGCTGCTACTCAGCTGCATCTAGCCAAGGTTATACCAGCCCTCAAGGCAGTTGCCGGACAATTTCCTATGAAGTCTCACCCCAGACTTAACAGGTACACACTTAGCGATGTGTACCCAGCACCAATGGTGTGTACGGCGAGACCTGGTGGGGTGCCGGCATCGGCAAGTGTATGCAGGTCCAATGGGCAATGTCCCTCATGATGCGCGGGAGAGTGCATAGACATCGACATAGCGGGTACGCACTGGCTGCTGTGCCCATTATGTTGTCCAATCCGGCAGATCGGACGACATATTGTCTAGTGTGTACACAGCATAAGAGAGTAAACTTTTATTTCATTATGTATAGATCAATGTTTCGATCCATGCAGGGATCTTATTCATGATCAAAAATCCATTGCAGCTGATACCCCCATGGTGTGCAAATCCCAGTATAAGCAGCTGCACAATTAATGAAGGACAAGACATCTGTGTCTCGGAATCTGTGCACTTATCCAGCATCAGTGCTGTTACTAGGCAAAAAAGTATATATTTCCATCCTGCGTGCAAACATCTTTTTACTAAAGCCTTCCCTATGTTCACTTATACTACTCACACTGATATATTCTTGACCTGCCCCACTGCACTGTAAACTCTCTCATGAGCAGGGCCCTCCAAACCCTATGATTTCACTTCTATTTGTATGTTGTTAACCTTGTATGCTCCTATTTTATGTTTCCCCACCGTCCTATTAAAAAGGCATGCCAATTTTATACTTCCACACAATGTGACTGTAATAGCAAACAAAATATGCAAATATATTATCTGTGTTTTTTTTATTGGGGTATTTTAATGGTGTTGCGCAAATGAAAACGTTCCTACCTATATTTAAATACCTTTTAAAATGTCAGTGTAGCAGTGGACATAGGGCCTGATTCAGACCCGGACGCAAGTGGCCGTTCGCTCGTCCGCCGTACGAGCGGAAATATTTAAATTCAAGCGCTCGCTCGTATGTTCGCTCATAGCTAATTTTCCGCCCCATAGTCTCCCAACCCCTCCTCTAGCTAGCGAACGTTCAAAATAGCGACCGTCCGTCTCCTCTTTGGTTGCAGGGAACGCTCGCACAAGTCAATTCCGGAAGTGGCCCTGTCAGTTTTCGATTGCCTGCTATTTCATTCTTCAAACATACTTTAATCGATTAATGGCAATCACTATATTAATTACCTTAATTGCTATTCACATGTTTGCAATCCTGTTTTTTTTTCCAATGTCAATAAACTTTATTCTTGTCAGTGTGTGTCATTTGTACCGCAGAATACGTACGGTTTGACCAATGGGATGGCTTTTCGAAATTAAAAGTTTTTTGGAATGCTACTATTGTTTTGCGGTTTTTTTTTATAGGCAGATTTTATTACTTTAATTTTTTTATTTAAATTAGCTTACGCATGTCACTGCATCAAGCCTATCATAACTCACATTATATTTGTGAGGCTGTAGGTGACATGACTCATACAATAACCAATAGAATGGTTCCTGTTAATTTAAAAGTACATTAGCCAATCAAATTTTTTCTAGGACCTTTATTAAAACTGTTTTGTGTAAAAAAAATCATTGCCATCATGAGAGCCTACGCGTTTTGTAGGCGTGAGCTACTGGTCCTCATTGAGGTGATGGACCAGAGAATTACCCATCATCCGCCCCCCATCACCAACCCCCGCAAGCGGATGGCGTACGCGGAGCTGCGCCGCCGCCTTTGTTCCATCGGCTATCGCCGAAATATCGGCCAACTTGAACGCAGGTGGTCGGATTTGGGGCGCCGATCCCCACGCCTGCTTGTACTTTTGCGTCTCCAGATTGTGGAAAGTAAGTGTTTATGTGTTTGTTTATATATACTTTATTATTTTGTTGTATTTTTTTGGCCTACCTGTGTGTGCATGTTTACAGTATAGCCCTGTTTGTTAATTTTGGACCTACCCGCATGTGCATGTTTACAGCATAGCCCTGTTTGTTAATTTTGGACCTACCTGCGGGTGCATGTTTACAGTATACCCCTGTTTGTTAATTTTGGACCTACCTGCGTGTGCATGTTTACAGTATAGCCCTGTTTGTTAATTTTGGACCTACCTGCATGTGCATGTTTACAGTATAGCCCTGTTTGTTAATTTTGGACCTACCTGCATGTACATGTTTACAGTATAGGCGTTTTTTTTGGGGGGGGTATTTTGTTTAAAAAAGAAAAAAAGAAAAAACCATTGTAAATAAATATGTTTCTCTCCATCATTTAGGGGCCGAGCGGATAATGAGACGGCGCAGACGGGTGTCTCGACCCCTATCCCCCACTTCCACCCAAACATCCTCTGCCCACTCTTCCCCAAATTCCCCGTCCACCCCAGACCTTGCCGCCCGTCAGTCCCCTCCCTCTCCTCACCTTACCATCCCTAAAACTTCCCCCTCCCCTCAAACCCCCCCTCTGTTTTCCTCACTCTCCACTTCATCCCAAATTACCCCTCCTCCTTCCCAGAGCCACTGGTCAACCTCAGAAGAGGAGGAAATCGGTGCTCCAGGCCCAGGCACCATTTTGACCGGTATGTTTACATTTTAAACTATGGGGGTTTTTTTGGATTTTTAAATTTGGGTTGATGTTATCCTTTTGCCTGTGCAGTTCAAAATAGTAAAGTATTTCCAATGTTTTTGATATATATCTTTGTGAAACCATGTCAAGGATGTTTTCCCATTACACATATGACACATGTCCTAACACTCACACTTGTGTCTTTCTTGTTAATGCAAATGTTGTATTTTTGCACCTTTTTTTTTATTTTTATTTTTTATTTTTGGGCCCTTATTTGTTTTGAATCTGTTCGTTTTGCATTCCTTTTGTTTTGGACATGTTTTGGTAACTGTTTTTTTTTTAGCGATAGTCTGAATTGTTGGATGTTTTTTAAAATATAAATGAAGGTGTCATTTTAGTAATCCGCACATTTTTTTAACCCACAGAGGACCAGAGGCGGAACGAGGCATTTGCTGCTGGATTAATGGAGCTACGGGGCCATGTCATTGCTATGCTGGTCTCATTGGACCATCTTTTGGCGAGACTGCTTCACTAATTTTTTGTTTTTAAGTTTTAGAAAAAATAAAAGTTTATTTGGATTTATTTAAGTCTCATTCCTTGTGTGTAAATCTTAGATTGTTGAACCTTACATAAGTCTACTATTTGTCCATGAGTTTTAAAGTAATGTAAATGTGTTTGTCGAAAGCTCAAGTAAGTATGTAAGTTTGCACGTTAAACGTAACAATATCAATAGGTTTGGAGAATTAACCTCAAAAATAGAATAATTTTTGGTGTGGGTAATGTAAAAATTAAAGCTGCTTAGGCCTAGAATTGAAAACATACTGATTCACCATAATACCTTTGTAGTTTGTTTTTAGCAACAAAGCAGGGTACTAAACTTTACAAATTAAGAAATTACAGTATTAGGCATTAAGCAATTTTGCATTTTTAGAAACAGGTTACACTTGGTTGTAATTTACGATGGAAATGGTTGGTTAACGTAAAATAAAATTTTAATGCACACAAATAATAAACACCAAGTGAATTGACACAATAAATTCAAACATTGAAAACACACACACAAGTCAAAACAACACCAAAACCCCCAAAAAACAAAATCAGGAACTGTTTGAAGAAGTAGCATGCCAACATGAATCCACAAATGAGGAGAAGAAATCATTGTTTCTGAAGTTATATCCAATGTGTCCACATAAAGTCATTTGTGTAGAACAGATAGTAGGCATGGATTTTTATGGTCATTTTAGGAATTAAAAAAACAAACAAAAAAAAACAAGTTAAAAGTGTACAATAAAATATTACATGTCTACATTGTGGCAATTAAATAAATTTGCTGAAATAATTACCTAAAAAATCTGGCCACAACTTAATCGCGTATGGCCCCCCCACATACTGACCTCCGACCAACCTCGGGGGGGCCGTCCTCAGGCAAGGCATCCTCTGGCTGCATTGGGACACCACTCCTTATAGCAATGTTGTGAAATATCCCACACAGGACCACAATTTTCGAAACCATAGCCGGCAAATACATGAGGTCGCCACCAGAGCAGTGGAGGCATCTGAATCGGCCTTTTAAAAGGCCGATACAGTGCTCCACCACCTGCCTGGTGGCTGTAAGTGTGGAATTATACTGACTTTGTGGCCCTGGTGTGGGAACCAAATAATGAGTGAGCAGCCAGGGCGTGCAAGGGTAACCACTGTCTCCTGTGAAAATATAAAAAACAACATCAGGACCATTGTGTAACAAGCTTTGCATTGGTTTCTACAGAAGGTGTCAACTTACCCAGAAGCCACGCATCACCAGCTTGTAGGTTGTTTAATTTGTGCCAAATCCCTGATTGCTGGATGACGAAGGAATCATGTGCACTGCCTTGGAATTTGGCATTCAGGGACAGGATCTGGAGGGAGGCATCACATACCACCATTACATTCATCGAGTGAAAGTGCCTACAGTTCCTAAATATAGCCTTGGTGGAGGCTGAAGTGGTATGTGAGTGCCATCCACAACCCCTATGATGTGTGGGATGCCAGCAATTTGGTAAAAATTAGCCTTCGCCACATTAAGGGAACCCATATCCAATGGCATTTTAATAAAATGATGGAGGTGTTTAAAAAGTGCCTCCATCACTGCCCTCAGGATCCTTGAAAAGGAGGATTGGGATATTCCAGCGACTATTCCCACAGTGGTTTGAAAGGATCCTGAGGCACAAAAATGTAACACCGACATTAATTGCGTAAGTGGTGGTATTGCTGTAGGACTCTCAATTTGCCATTCAAGATCACTCTCTTTTAATCAGAGAGTGTCTATGATGATTTGTGGCGGAAGACGGTAGCGCCTTAACACCTCATCATCTGGCATTCCAAAAAGGGTGACACGTGTTCTATATATCTGGGGCCTTGCACACCTACGAGGCCTATGCCTGGGACGAAGTTGAGGTTGGTCGGGTTCTGGAACCATGGCCAATATAATACGACCAACATCAACCTGAAATGTTAAGCCAGGTAGTTATTGTTTTAGACGAATGTGTTAAGAAAAATATACTTATCTTTTCAAAGCAAATCAAAGATTCTTACAGGCCAGGGACGTGTCATGTGAAAACCAACCTACATTTCAAAAGTAGAAAATATTTTTTAGATTAATTTAATAAACTATGAATGAAAACAAATATAGTTTGCGATAAATTAGAGAAGGGAGCACACATTAGTTCTCAAAATAGTACTCTACATTTAGTGGTAAGACATGATTTTACACTGAAAAAAAAACACATTAGTTTGCTAAATAGTACGCTACTTTTACAGTAAAAAAAAGACACATTAGTTTGCTAAATAGTACGCTACTTTTACAGTTAAAAAAGACACATTAGTTCGCTAAATAGTACGCTACTTTTACAGTTAAAAAAAGACACATTAGTTCGCTAAATAGTACGCTACATTTAGTGGTAAGACATGATTTTACACAGAAAAAAAGACACATTACTTAGCGAAACATATACTAAGACCAACACATCAAATTTGTTAATTCATAAAACCAAAAACACTTACCAAAAACAGACAAATATCCCAAAGTTATAAAACGTCACTGGGTCACTGCCAAAATAACTGTAAAAAAATATAAAAAAACATTAAAAAAATTGGAAACTATTTACTATTAATTTTTTAGGGGGATTTTTTAAATACTTACTCAAAAATACAAATAAAAATAGCCAAAAAAAATGCAAAAATGCTAACGTAAAAAAACAAAGTAAGAAAAAAACCAGAAATATCACAAATAACAACTACTCCTTCGAAACAACCACAAAGCACTAACAAACCACTACACCGCAATACCTCCAACAATCCAAAAATGCCACCTCGACTGGAGTCACACCAAGCCATAAATAGGCTTTATTTTCAAGCTCAAATTAAGGACGGACAATAGGAGTGCACAAGGAATGATGTGGCCGAATAATGCTGACGCATGCCTAAAAACGTCACTGAAGGCCCAAATCGGTCTGCTACATTGAGAAAAGACAATGAGTACAGAGCAGCAAAGTACTAGCCAACAGGCGCCATGTAAGTATTTTTTTTTTATGGGAAAATGCGTATGTTTAACATTACATTTTAAAACATTTTACTAAAAATATTTTTAAACATTTAAAAAAAAAGGTGTGGAGGATGCCATGGAAGAGGCTGCTGGCCCTAGTAGGCAAACTAGGGCCAAAAAAAAAGGCAGCCACAATTCACAAGGAAGGAGATGGAGGTTTTGGTGCAAATGTGCAATGACAACCTGGCACAGGCACCAAGGAATATGGGTGCAACCCAGAGATGGAAACTGTGGGACGACATAGCCAGTGCTGTCAATGGGGTGGGTGAGTTTGAACGTTCAACCCGGGAGGTCAAACGCTGGTACATAAAAACTAAATTTTAGTAAAAAGTGTTTACAGGTCAAAATACTGCAGTAATAATGCCAACTTTTTAACCAACAGATGGAGCGACTTCAAATATCGGCTCAAACAAAAACTGGCTGATGGGGCTAGGCATGCAGGAGGGACAGGTGGGGGTCCCACCCCTGTGTAGCTTGAGCTCACAGATTTGGAGGAGCTGGCCCAGGGGTGTGTTCAGGATGAGGAGGTGTTTGGCGTGTCGAACATGGATACCGACATGCCAGACTTTGCGGCTCCTCATGTTGCCCCAGGTAAATGTTGCAATGTTAACAACTCAGAAATGTGTTTTTGACAATATCTAGATTATAATTTTACTCTTTTCTCTTTTTTCTCACAGAGACACAGGCGGGTGAGTCTGCTCCAGAGGTGAGCTTTGGCCGCAGAATTTCTTCTGGCTCTGCAGGGGAGGAAGCAGTAGATCCGGCTGGTGACCCTGTGGCAGACAGTCCAGGGCACTCCCCCTCGCAGGCAGTGGCCCTCCTCACTGATCTCAATGTTAAAATGGATCGCAGACCGAGATTCTGCTGAGGATGGACGCCAATCTGCTACGGGTGGCGGATGCCCTGGAGGAAAATACTGTGGCCAACGTGTGAATTGCAAATGCCCTGGCGGAAAATACTGGGGCAAACATCAGAATTGCAAATGCCCTGGAGCAGCTCGTTCGCCAGCACATGTTGGAGCCGGCCTCCTTTCCTGCCGGAACATCAGGACCCTCCACCTCTGGCACAACAACAGCCATCCCTCCAAATGTGCCTAGCCCTATGCCTAGTCCAGAGGCCACAACATCTGCCTCTGGCCAGGCCAGCCAAAGGACATCCCGGACCTGTTCAGGCTCCCTCCCTACCCCGGCCAAATGGACCAAAAGGCGATGACAGCACTGGCTAATTTCCCCACAATCCATCTCTGTGTTTGCCCCATATTCCTTAATGCCCAAAACCTCCCTCTCCTTTCTTATGAATTGTTTTTAAATTTTGTTAGTTTTTGGATTTCAAATGCCATTTATTTTGTTTGTGTGTGGCCAAAATCATTTGTTATTTGTATTTATGTAAACACAAATTTGTTTATTAAAAAATAAAAAAAAAACATTTAATAAAATTATGTTGAAAATCTGCAAAATTCTATTGTTAATTTATTCCAAAACTGGTTAAAAGGTAATCCCTCAAACAAAATTAGAAACAATACAATGGAAATATAAACATTAATTTTGAGTTAAAAAAACAAGGGTTAAAAACAATTTATGAGTTTTAATTAACACTTAGCAAAAAAAAAAAGGACGATTGTTTTCTCGGCCCCCAAAAAATGATGAAAAAAAACAAACATGCGTACAATATTGTTTCCCTAAAAAAAAAGACTTACAAATATTTCAAAAGCACGCAAAATTAAATAAAATTTGCTAGCTAATTGATTGTATGACCAGAAATTAGCAACTGAATAGTTCACCTGAGTTCGGTTTTTAGCTACTAAAAAATATCTATTTGCTAAACACCTTACAAGCATTTGTGCAATTCAAAGTTGATTGTTTTTGTGGCCTCAATTGATAAATCGCAACACCATCGATGTGCCAAGGGAAGTACGAAGAGACCATCGTCATTGTGGTAGACTATACCAGACCACAAGCTGAGCAAGTAGTCTTAATGGAAATTGGATGAGACAGTGACGTATCACTTGTTCCGTTCACATTTGGCGCTCGCATAAGATAATTTATGTACACCCAAAAAACGCCTCGACACGCCTGCATTTTTCCATCTCCACCCCCGTCACCGCCCCAAAATGGACAATTCTGTCAATCACATTTGACATGTCACTTCCTGTTCGCTGTGTCTACGATCAACAGAAAAGTGACCGCAATCAGACGTACGCACATGCGCACTGTTACACCGACGCATGCGTGGTTCTACAACATCGGCTGACTACGAACGAGCGGCTCTGAATCAGGCCCATAGGTCCTAATTCACTATCATTCGCAACTGCGATTACGCATGCAATTGGCAGATTGTTGTGTTCTGCACATGGAGATGTTGCCCATAGCAACCAATCAGATTCTAGATATTATCTTCTAGAAGATGCTAGATAAATGTTAAGTATAATCTGATTGGTTTTTATGGGCAACATCTCCACTTCTAAAAACCTGCACCTTAGTAAATATACCCCTTAGTGCTTTCCTGAGATATCAATGCAAGCATATTAGAAGGAACTAACTTAAAACTCTACATTGGCTATGTTAAAATAGATGGAGATATGAAATACCTGTGGTCACTGACATGTTATGCCAACAAACACTTATAAAACTAAATAATAAATCTGTATGTGACATATGTCTAAAGTGCTGGTACGTACTTCTGCTAGTGCTGTCACTATGTGGAGAGATATTTAGTTGCCTTCCTGTCAAATGAAACTATTCATCCACACATGATAGCCAAACCCTGAGTTCAGAGGATGAATCATGTCTGTCAAACCAGAGGATTTTTTTTGGCCTTATCTCCTTGGCTAAGAGGGTGAGTGGTTATAAAGCTGACAACATTCAGATAGAGGAACATAAAGGACAGGAGGCTATCATCTAAAGTAAGGGGCTTTCAGAACCTCCCACATGCTATTGAAGAAGTGCATTGCTGTGTTCAACTGTACATACTGATAGTGTTTAAACAAGTATGTACAGTCTATTATTATTATTAGTATTATTATTATTTAGCAATTGCAATAGTGTTGTTATGGCTACAACACATCTACAGTCTACATGTAATATGTCACATTATCCAACATTTTTTAACTTATTAACCAGTTGTATTTTTTTGCTACAATAACGAAAAAAAAAATCTAACCTGCAAACAAGCATTGGAAATGAAATGCCATCTGTTTGAAGATTAACACTAACTGTAACTCATTCCCTAATGTTAAAGATAAATATGTCCACAATGCTTTATAGTTAATATAGTAAAGTCTGGTGATTAATACAATTACAGTACAACATACTACTAACAATTAGGGGTGTGCACCGGCCACTTTTCGTGTTTTGTGTTTTGGTTTTGGATCTGGATCTTTCTTCGTGTTTTGGATCTGGATTGGTTTTGCCAAAACCACCCTTTCGTGTTTTGGGTTCTGGGTTTTGTGTTTTGGATCTGTATTTTTTTTTAAAAAAGCATAAAAACAGCTAAAATCACAGAATTTGTTGGTTTCTCTGCTCCTATGCTATTATTAACCTCAATAACCTTAATTTCCACTCATTTCCAGTCTATTCTGAACACCTCACACCTCACAATAGTGTTTTCATGTCCAAAAGGTTGCACCGAGGTAGCTGGATGACTATGCTAAGCGACACGAGTGGGCGGCACAAACACGTGACCCATCTAGGAGTGACACTGCAGTGGCAGACAGGATGGCAGTTAGAAAAACTAGGCCCCAAACTGTACATAATGCAAAGAAAAAAAAGAAGTGCAAGATGGAATTGTCCTTGGGCCCTCCCACCCACCCTTATGTTGTATAAACAGGACATGCACACTTTAACAAATCAATCATTTCAGCGCCAGGGTCTGCCACACAACTGTGGCTGAAATGATTGGTTCGTTTGGGCCCCCACAAAACAAGCTGGCAATTAATGTGTCCCTGCACAAACTGGCTCTACAGAGGCAAGATGTCATCCTCATCCTCCTCATCCACCGATTCCTCACCCTCTTCAGTGTGTACATCCTCATCCTCACAAAGTATTAACTCGTCCCCACTTGAATCCACCACCACAGGTCCCTCTGTACCTTCTGGAGGCTGGTCTCCCTGGAAGAGCTGATAATTCATTTTGATGAACATCATCTTCTCCACATTCTGTGGAAGCAACCTCCTACGCCTTTCGCTGACAAGGTTCCCGGCTGCACTAAACACTCTTTCGGAGTACACACTGGAGGGGGGGCAACTCAGGTAAAATAGAGCCAGCTTGTACAGGGGCCTCCAAATTGCCTCTTTTTCCTGCCAGTACAGGTATGGACTGTCTGACATGCCTACTTGGATGCTGTCACCGATGTAATCCTCCACCATTCTGTCAATGGTGACAGTATCATATGCAGTGACAGTAGACATGTCAGAAATTGTTGCCAGGTCCTTCAGTCCGGACCAGATGTCCAAACTTGGTCCTGCCTGCCCTGCATCACCGCCAGCGGGTTGCTTAGGATACCTAAGTTTTTTCCTGGCAGCCCCAGTTGCGGGAGAAAATGAAGAAGGAGCCGTTGACGTGTCACGTTCCGCTTCAGCTGACAGTGTGTTCACCAGCAGGTCTTTGCACCTCTGCAGGCTTGTGTCGGCCGGAAAGAGAGACACCACATAGGCTTTAAACCTAGGATCAAGCACGGTGGCCAAAATGTAGTGGTCTGATTTCAACAGATTGACCACCCTGGAATCCTGGCAAAGCGAATGAAGGGCTTCATCCACAAGTCCCACATGCCGAGCGGAATCGCTCCGTCTTAGCTCCTCCTTCACTTTCTCCAGCTGCTTCTGCAAAAGCCTGATGAGGGGAATGACCTGACTCAAGCTGGCTGTGTCTGAACTGACTTCACGTGTGGCAAGTTCGAAGGGCTGGAGAACCTTGCACAACACGGAAATCATTCTCCACTGCGCTTGAGTCAGGTGCATACCCCCTCCTTTGCCTATGTCATAGGTGGATGTATAGGCTTGTATGGCCTTTTGCTGCTCCTCCATCCTCTGAAGCATATAGAGGGTTGAGTTCCACCGCGTCACAACCTCTTGCTTCAGGTGATGGCGGGGCAGGTTCAAGAGTGTTTGCTGGCGCTCCAGTCTTCGGCACGCAGTCGCTGAATGGCGAAAGTGGCCAGAAATTTTTCGGGCCACCCAAAGCGTCTCCTGCACGCCCCTGTCGCTTTTCAGAAAATTCTGCACCACCAAGTTTATTGTGTGAGCAAAACATGGGATGTGCTGGAATTTGCCCAGATGTAATGCCCGCACAATATTGGTGGCGTTGTCAGATATCACAAATCCCCAGGAGAGTCTAAGTGGGGTAAGCCACTGGGCGATGATTTCCCTCAGTTTCTCTAAGAGGTTGTCGGCGGTGTGCCTCTTACTGAAACCGGTGATACACAGCGTAGCCTGCCTTGTAACGAGCTGGCGTTTCTGAGATGCTGCTACTGGTGACGCTGCTGCTGTTGCTGCGTAAGGTGATACATCTACCCAGTGGGCTGTCACAGTCATATAGTCCTTAGTCTGCCCTGTTCCACTTGTCCACATGTCCGTGGTTAAGTGGACATTGTGTACAACGGCATTTTTCAGGACACTGAGGACACTTTTTCTGACGTTTCTGTACAGTCTCGGTATCGCCTGCCTAGTGAAGTGGAATCTAGACGGGATTTGGAACCGGGGACACACTACCTCCATCAATTGTCTAAATCCCACTGCACTAATGGCGGATACTGGATGCACGTCTAACACCAACATAGCAGTCAAGGCCTCAGTTATACGTTTTGCTTCAGGATGACTGCTGTCGTACTTCATCCTCCTCGCTAAGGACTGTTGGAGGGTCAATTGTTTAGTAAAAGTAGTGGTGTTCCTACTTCCTCTCTGGGATGATGAACGACTCCCAGCAGCAGCAACAGCAGCAGCGGCAGCAGTAGGCGTAGCAATGCAGGATCCTCCAGAGGAATCCCGGATAGGAGAGTCAGTCATGCCAGTGACATGGCCTGCAGGACTACTTCCGATCCTGACTAAGGAGGAAATTGACGAGGAGGGAGTTGACGGTGTGGTTTGCAGGCGCTTGGATACAACAGGACAACGGGATTTAGGTGTCCCTGGACTGCTTACGGTCTTAGCCAAAGTTTCTGAACTTGACAGTAACTTTTTATGAACGCGCTGCAGGTGCCATATAAGGGAGGATGTTCCTAGGTGGTTGACGTCCCTACCCCTACTTATTTCACCTTTACATATGGTACATATGGCAAGACAGTTGTTGTCCGGATTTGGATAGAAATATTGCCAGACCAAAGAGGTGGAATGTTTGGTCTTCTGCCCAGGCATGACCGTGATGGGCTTTTTCATCCCACGGACAACAACTGTCTCCCCCGGAGCCTGATTTAAACAAACCACATCACCATCAGAATCCTCCTCGCCAACTTCCTCCTCAGCGCCAGCTACACCAGTATCCTCATCCTGTTGTACTTCAACAGTGACATCTTCAATTTGCATATCAGCAAGTGGACTGTGGGTGCTCCTCTCAGCACTTGCAGGGGGCATGCAAATGGTGGAAAGAGCCACCTCTTCCCGTCCAGTGCTGGGAAGGTCAGGCATCGCAACCACCACCACACTTGGACTCTCCTTGGGGATTTGTGATATCTTCTTAGAAAGCACAGTTCTTCGCTGTGCTTTTGCCAGCTTAACTCTTTTGATTTTTTTAGTGGGAGGAGGGCTTCCATCGTCATGTGAAGCTGAACCACTAGTCATGAACATACTAGGGATCGACCTTAGCCGTTCCTTGCCACTCCGTGTCGTAAATGGCATATTGGCAAGTTTACGTTTCTCTTCAGCTGATTTAAATGTCTTTTTCAAGGTCATTTTCCTGAACTTTGCCATTTGGGATTGTATGTGCCCTCTACTATGACATTGGGCATCGGCCTTGGCAGACGACGTTGATGGCATGTTATCGTCTATGTCATGACTAGTGGCAGCAGCTTCAGCACTAGGAGGAAGTGGTTCTTGATCTTTCTCTATTTTATTTTTATCGGAGAAAGTTTGGTCCTCCATTTATGTTATATCGATTTGATATATACGTGCGGCTAAACACAGAAAATAATTTTTTTTTTGGTTTGGACTGGAGTGTACTTTGTGGGTTACAGCACCCTTTAACGGTCAAGCCAGCCGGCCCTTTACTTATGACACAGGCGCACTCTTGGCACTACTTTGTTGATGCACGTGCGGCTACTGCGCACACAATTCACAAACACAGAAAAAATTTTTTTTTTGGTTTGGACTGGAGTGTACTTTCGGGGGTTACAGCACCCTTTAACGGTCAAGCCAGCCGGCCCTTTACTTATGACACAGGCGCACGCTTGGCACTACTTTGTTGATGCACGTGCGGCTACTGCGCACACAATTCACAAACACAGAAAATAATTTTTTTTTGGTTTGGACTGGAGTGTACTTTCGGGGGTTACAGCACCCTTTAACGGTCAAGCCAGCCGGCCCTTTACTTATGACACAGGCGCACTCTTGGCACTACTTTGTTGATGCACGTGCGGCTACTGCGCACACAATTCACAAACACAGAAAATAATTTTTTTTTGGTTTGGACTGGAGTGTACTTTCGGGGGTTACAGCACTTTTTAACGGTCAAGCCAGCCGGCCCTTTACTTATGACACAGGCGCACGCTTGGCACTACTTTGTTGATGCACGTGCGGCTACTGCGCACACAATTCACAAACACAGAAAATAATTTTTTTTTGGTTTGGACTGGAGTGTACTTTCGGGGGTTACAGCACCCTTTAACGGTAAAGCCAGCCGGCCCTTTACTTATGACACAGGCGCACGCTTGGCACTACTTTGTTGATGCACGTGCGGCTACTGCGCACACAATTCACAAACACAGAAAATAATTTTTTTTTGGTTTGGACTGGAGTGTACTTTCGGGGGTTACAGCACCCTTTAACGGTCAAGCCAGCCGGCCCTTTACTTATGACACAGGCGCACGCTTGGCACTACTTTGTTGATGCACGTGCGGCTACTGCGCACACAATTCACAAACACAGAAAATAATTTTTTTTTTGGTTTGGACTGGAGTGTACTTTGGGGGTTACAGCACCCTTTAACGGTCAAGCCAGCCGGCCCTTTACTTATGACACAGGCGCACGCTTGGCACTACTTTGTTGATGCACGTGCGGCTACTGCGCACACAATTCACAAACACAGAAAATAATTTTTTTGGGGTTTGGACTGGAGTGTACTTTCGGGGGTTACAGCACCCTTTAACGGTCAAGCCAGCCGGCCCTTTACTTATGACACAGGCGCACGCTTGGCACTACTTTGTTGATGCACGTGCGGCTACTGCGCACACAATTCACAAACACAGAAAATAATTTTTTTGGGGTTTGGACTGGAGTGTACTTTCGGGGGTTACAGCACCCTTTAACGGTCAAGCCAGCCGGCCCTTTACTTATGACACAGGCGCACGCTTGGCACTACTTTGTTGATGCACGTGCGGCTACTGCGCACACAATTCACAAACACAGAAAATAATTTTTTTTGGGTTTGGACTGGAGTGTACTTTCGGGGGTTACAGCACCCTTTAACGGTCAAGCCAGCCGGCCCTTTACTTATGACACAGGCGCACGCTTGGCACTACTTTGTTGATGCACGTGCGGCTACTGCGCACACAATTCACAAACACAGAAAATAATTTTTTTTTTGGTTTGGACTGGAGTGTACTTTGGGGGTTACAGCACCCTTTAACGGTCAAGCCAGCCGGCCCTTTACTTATGACACAGGCGCACGCTTGGCACTACTTTGTTGATGCACGTGCGGCTACTGCGCACACAATTCACAAACACAGAAAAAAATTTTTTTTTTGGTTTGGACTGGAGTGTACTTTCGGGGGTTACAGCACCCGTAACGGTCAAGCCAGCCGGCCCTTTACTTATGACACAGGTGCACGCTTGGCACTACTTTGTTGATGCACGTGCGGCTACTGCGCACACAATTCACAAACACAGAAAATAATTTTTTTTTTGGTTTGGACTGGAGTGTACTTTCGGGGGTTACAGCACCCTTAACGGTCAAGCCAGCCGGCCCTTTACTTATGACACAGGCGCACGCTTGGCACTACTTTGTTGATGCACGTGCGGCTACTGCGCACACAATTCACAAACACAGAAAATAATTTTTTTTTGGTTTGGACTGGAGTGTACTTTCGGGGGTTACAGCACCCTTTAACGGTCAAGCCAGCCGGCCCTTTACTTATGACACAGGCGCACGCTTGGCACTACTTTGTTGATGCACGTGCGGCTACTGCGCACACAATTCACAAACACAGAAAATATATTATTTTTTTAGCACTTGGGGGGAGCACCCCTGATGGACAGAGCACCCCCTGGACAACACTACAGCACTCCTTTAGGACTGGGACACTGCACAGGACTTTGGAGTGGACACAGCCCCTATGGAGAACTGACTGCACAACACAGTCCAGCCAGCCCCTATGGACTTTGAAGTAGTGGACACAGCCCCTATTAACAACAGCAGCACAGCACAACACAGCCAGCCCCTATGGACTTTGAAGTAGTGGACAACAGCAGCACTACACTACACTACACTACACAGCCCTAACTCCCACCCTCCCTCTTCACTGTCCACAGCCGAGTGAGAAAATGGCGCCGACGTGGGTACCTTATATAGGATCCAAAACCCGCGAGACTCGGAAGGCGGGATGATGACGTTTTGCCTCGATTTCAGATCCGAGTCAGGCGGGAAAAGTCGAGCCTGACTCGGATCGGACTCGGATCGGGGGGGCTCGGGGGGGTTCGGATTTCAGAAATCCGAACCCGCTCACCCCTACTAACAATACATAACTACACAAGCCGTGCACTACAACAATGATTACAGCTGGAGCAGGCTACCTCCTTATTTCCTGTTTTCTCAAGATTGCACCTAATTTCACGTTTGATATAATTTCATATTGTATGTACATTTTGTCATTAGAAATGTATGGATGTTAGTGAAAATACTTCAAGGTCTGCCAGCCAAAACTAAATCACTTACTGTATGTGTTGAAGGCAATGTGATATTTAGGGATGTCGTTTATATCCTGGCACCAGTCAGAATCCCGGCGCCAGCATCCCGACTGTATGTATTGGGATTAGACGGAGGGTTAGGGTTTAGGCACTAGGGGGAGGGTTAGGTTTTATTGGTAGAGGTAGGGTTAGGATGCTTACCGACTTCGGTACCCTAACCCTGTCGGGATGCCGGCATTGTGATTATGACCGCCATGATCCTGAGCACCGGCATCCCGTCCCTAACCCGTTATTTATATGTCTGGTCTGTTAGCTGCAATACCTTAATTATGTTGCATGGGTACATGGAGAGCCTGTTTGTACAATGCAAAGCTCCATGTTCTTTAAAATGTAATTTACATGTCTTTGGAGGAGGCTTAGAAACAGAAGTGCACAGATCTAAAATGACGCCTGCTTTATACAGTATACCCCCTAGTTAAGCCTGCCCTTAATTTAAATTCCAACAGATGCATCGTGAGGTTGTATGCTGCAAACAATATATTGTTAACAATCTGCAGTCATTAACGACCCATCTATATCGTTTGATAGTTTGTACAATCGTTCCGTGTGTGGGCACAATAACGTTTGACCGGGAGTGTTCAGGAATTCATGGGAAATCGCAAACAAAATTGCATTGTTTGCAAATCGCACCGTGTGTGGGGGCCTCAACTGCGTGTGTGTGTGTGTGCGTGCCTGTATGTGTGTGTGTGTTTGAGGTACTTGTCAGAAGAATAAATATAAATCCAGAGATTAATTATATTTTATGGCTGGAAAAACAAAGAAAAATATCAGCTCATAGTACTAGTGGATAGGTTTTGAGGTCATCATTAAACTGACGTTTTACATAAATAATGTTGTAATTCATTTATTAGACGTTTAAGATAGCTTGTTATATATGTATATAAATAAATGTTCTGCTCTAATAACTTTGCACAAAGTGCTTTTAGCCATTGTAGGAGACATTGTTAACTTATTAGTATATTATGACTATGGGAGGAAACCCATGCAAACACTGGAGAACATAAAACTCTACACAGTTATGTTCCTGGTTGGAATAAAACCCATGACCTCAGGGAAGTGAGACAGCAGTGCAAACCACTGTGCCACCTAAAAAAAAGCCCAACTGCTATAAAAATGACAACTATCAATGGTAGTAATTTATATACTGTATGTATGTGTGGTACCCCAGAACCTGGGAGTACCTCATGTTGTGTACCCTTATATATGTGTTGCTGGACATTTTAATGCATTAATTGGTGACAGTGGATAATGTATCCAGCTTCAGGAGCTGGTGCACGGCTGGTGAGACTGGACCTCCAATGTGATAGACAGACAGTGCCCTGTGACCAGAGGGGCTTGTACTGACCGTTAGGGTGGCTGTTGTGAGGAACCGTTGGAGAGCAGGGGCCAGGCACGGGGAGGCAGCTGACTGACGGCAGTTACCAGAGACATCACGGAGCAGCAGTGACAGCTGAGAGCCGGAGGCTTTACATCAGCACAGTAGTTAGCCGGAGAGCGACAGGTGAAGAAGGTGACACCAGCGTAAGCCTCCCCTTCCTTCCCCTCAGTAAAGGAGACTGTCTGAGGGCGCGGCTCCCAAAGGCGGAGCAAGGCAGACCAAGGAGATAAACAGCCAGCCACTGTACTCCTGCCCAGTGCAAAAGGCTCAGATATAAAGGGGGAGACGGTGAGCAGCACTCAGGAGGCTGGTAAGAAGGAGAAAACACCTTGAATAGATCCAGTGGACAGTATCAGAATCTTTCTTCTTTCTATAAGGGGCTGGGATTTAGCTCAGACCCACCACAGCAGTATAACCTTGTAAGATACTGGCAGCTGCATTAGTGCATACATCAGAAAATCCTTCCCATAATAAAACAGCCCTACATACAGTACCAGTTACATAGAGACTAAACAGCTTATGCCATATTTGAGTGGGCAGTAGAATTGGATGCAGGAAAAGGGAAGGGGTTACACCTTAACCAATGACAGAGACAATTATATAGTACTTAAAGTGCATCTGAAACAGCAAGCTTTAATTGACGAGGAAACTAATATTTCAGGAATTATAATTTCTTCTATCATCCCAGGCAACTAATTATAACAGGATTTGCAGTTGTTAACTGTCCTATCTAGGAATAAAGCAATAAATACAGCAAGTGCACCACCTGTAGAGAATCAGCTGTAGGGGTTGCATGCATGCAGTCAGGACTTTGGGACTCTAATAAAACTGAATTCAGTTTATCTTAAAAATAGTAATAGATTTAATGTACAGTATTGGTGAACCTATTATTATTGTTTCTTCTTAACTGTGAGATACTTTAGTATCTAGTTTCGTATGTGCAGTTAATTTCATTGCCAACTGTCTGCTGACTTTATGTTACTGGTCGTGTGTGTATGTACCTAACCTATTCACTTATAGCTTATTGAAGGCTTACCATGGTTCCAGTGATCCTGTGCAATAAAATATTTAGATCATAAAAGTGTGTTATTAGCTCTAAATTGAAAATGGTATTGTTATGTTAAGTTGTTTGAAATTGTTTGTAAAGAATAATACATTGTGAAAAAGTGTCTTTCAATAAATTCCTGATTATTATTTGAAGCAATGCTATCAACAAGCTTGTCTGCATCTACTTCCTTACCTCTCTGAAATATACAAAAGGACATATTAGCGGGGTGTTACATATGTAAATGTAAAATGGGAAACTGGAGTTTATTGATAGTGTCAATGTATGGGGACCAGAACCTATTAACTTGATGCTGCTGGTCTCATATCCTATTAGCAGAGTAGTGGTAGTGAACAGTGTCGGACTGGTGCATGAAGGGCCCACAGGAGGAATGCAGTGATAGGGGCCCATACTTAGGGGTGTGTCCAGCCTCCAGAAAGGTTTGGGTAACCATTAGAGAGTGCCTGATCTGGGCCTCTGTAAAAATATACAGTATATATAGTAAATACTGCTAGTGCATGCATGATAATGTAACAGATAAATACCCGCAAGGCATTGTAGAAAATATAGTCCTGTGCAGTATAATGTAACATATGTATAATGTATAATTCAAGTGCAGAGTTTGGAACCTGATGCTTAGAGGAAGGGGTGGGCCCCCAGACAGTGGGGTCCACCGGGGGATTCCCCTGTACCCCTGTGGGCCAGTCCGACCCTAGTAGTGAAGATGTGCAGCACAATGACACTGGGTGGAATTAAGGTAATGTAAATAGTCCCATTAGATAACAGTCAATACACCGGGCCTGAGTGTATGAGGTGTTAATTGTGTTGATCAGTAGTTTGGTGATGGTGGCAGTTAGTCCACACTTCGTACAGCTTAACCAGGTCTTAGGTTCATTGAACTAGGTAGAACAATGAATAGCATAAGACACAGGGATATAATGTAACACCCTATCTGTGGTAAAGATTAAGTATTAGTGTGTTGCTAGAAGGATCGTACCCAGAGCCATAACTAGACTTTTTAGTGCCCTGTGCCAGAAAGAGCATTGGCTCCCCTCTCTATTTTTTAAATTGGGAGATAACACACCCGAAAAAGGGCCATGGCCTCATGGGGAAGGACCAGGGAGGAGATAGGGGTAGCCAGGAGATGCTGGGGATAAAATAGTAGGATACTACAATTGAGAACAATGATAAACAGAAAATTGATAGCCCCGAACAGCGCCCCCTGCCTGCACAGGTCGTACTATCCTAGTTATGGCCCTGATCATACCTCTTGTCTTCTGGACTTTCTAAACCCCTGCAGAGAGGCAGGTGGTCCCCAATTAAACCTTCAATTTTACACAATTTAGTGAGGAAATTTGAATACAATTTCATCAAACACAATAAACTTTATTTAGCAGGGACGTTTCCCCAATTAACTCCACTGGGCCAAACTCTCCGCAAATAAGAAAATATTTTCATACAATGCACATATTTCAATTTAGTTACATTGGCAACATTGCAATTCAACAATATATATAGTTAAAATGAACACAATAAACTAGATTTGCCACATTATAACACTAACATTGACAATCCTCTTTAAATGCATCTGCTAAACACACTGCAAACTTATAAGTTCATAGACTTTAATCCTTACTAAACAGTTTAATACTGCAGTATAAAGTAACTTGGTCTAGACCAGGGGTAGGGAACCTTTTTTCTGCCAAGAGCAATTTTGATATATATATAACATTATTTGCAGGGACGGTGCAGGCCACGCCCCGTCCGTGTGTTGTCACATGGGGATGGGGCACAATTGCCAGTGATTACAGCAATGCCTGGAGCATCCTGAGCAGAGCCGGATTTAGACTTCCTGGGAGCCCTAGACAAGATACCGGTTTGGGGCCCACCCTCCCTCAAAAAATTGTGTACTTTGTTTGGCTTTGTGAAAACCTTGTGGTGCCATATAAATGAAGGATAATATATTTCACAAAATGCCCCGGTGGGTGACAGGGAGAAAGAGAGGCAGATGGGGAGTGGGTAATGGAGAGTCAGAGGGTGACAGAGAGAGGAGGACAGGTAGAGCCAGAGGGTGATGGGGAAAGGGTGACAAGCAGAGGGTGATCGGGAGAAGCAATGGGTGACAGAGAGAAGATATCAGGGAGAGGAAGATGGTGATGTAAAGTGGGTGAAAGGGAGAGGATGACAAAGGGAGGCAGAGGGTGACAAGCAGAGGGTGATCAGGAGAAGCAATGGGTGACAGAGAGAAGATATCAGGGAGAGGAAGAGGGTGATGGAAAGTGGGTGAAAGGGAGAGGATGACAAAGGGAGGCAGAGGGTGACAAGCAGAGGGTGATAGGGTGACAAGGAGAAGCAGTGGGTGACAGGGAGAGGGGGACAGGGAGAAGGTGACAAGCAGAGGGTGATAGGGAGAAGCAGTGGGAAACGAGAGGGGAATGGAGAGGAAGAGGGTGACAGAGTAGGTGAAAGAGGGTGACATGGAGAGCATTTGGAAACAGGGAGGAGATGACGGGGGATGTGTGAAAGGGA
Source organism: Taudactylus pleione (assembly GCA_031769625.1). Classification (NCBI taxonomy): domain Eukaryota; kingdom Metazoa; phylum Chordata; class Amphibia; order Anura; family Myobatrachidae; genus Taudactylus; species Taudactylus pleione. The sequence goes on from JAUIMM010000116.1 coordinate 3,794,764, forward strand.
GAAGGGTGACAGGAGAGGCAGAGGGTGATATGGACAGTGTGACGGGAACAGGATTACAAGGAGAATCAGTGAGTGACAGGCAATGGGTATATTAGGTTTCTGAGTGAGGGAGTAAAGGGGGTAAATTGCTGAGGAAAAACAATGCTAGTGGAAGGAGAGAGAAAGAAAGAGAGAGAAAATCAGGAGTGAGTTAACTGCGAGTGAAGAACTGACCTTTCATGCAGTCCTTGTACTGAGAAGCTACAGCAGGTAAGTATTTTCCCCTGGCCAACACAGCAGGAGCCCAAAGAGAGACGGAGGAGATCCAGACGGACATGCCTATCTTTAGACCTAATGCTGGCTGTAGCGCTCCTCTTCTCTGGTTTTTACGCCAGGGCCAGTCAGTAGATTGTAACATCGGACCCCTGGTAACAACAGTGTCAGAGGCAGTGGTCGAAGTGAAAATTTTGAAGTGGGGGTATGCACCTCTCCACACCTCACAGCACTGCACCTCTCCACACCACTGCAGCCCCCCACACGGCACTGTACCTCCCCACATCACTGCACCTCCCTACACCACACAGCACCTCTCCACACCACACCGCTCTGCAACTCTCCACATCACTGCACCTCCCCACACCACTGCACCTCTCTACACCACACAGCACTGCACCTCTCCACACCACTGCACCTCCGCACACAGGACTGCACCTCTGCACACAACTGCACCACCCCACACAGCACTGCCCCTCCCCATATAGCACTGCACCTCCCCAGCCCCCACACAGCACTGCACTGCCTCACACAGCACTCACCTCCGCACACAGGACTGCACCTCTGCACACAACTGCACCTCCCCACACAGCACTGCCGCTCCCCACACAGCACAGCACCTCCCCACATCACCTCACCTCCCCAGTCCCCACACAGCACTGCACCTCCCCACACAGCACTACACCACCTCACCTCCCCAGTCCCCACACAGCACTGCACCTCCCCATACCACTCTACCTCCCCACACCACTGCACCTCCACAGTCCCCACACAGCACTGCACCTGCACACACAGCACTGCACCTGCGCACACAGCACTACATCTCTCCATACCACTGTACCTCCTCACACCACTGCACCTCCCCAGTCCCCACACAGCACTGCACCTGCGCGCACAGCACTGTACCTCCCCACACACCACTGCACCTCCCCAGGTCCCACACAGCACCGTGCACACACCACTGTACCTCCCTGCTTCACAAAGCACCACCACAGGCACACACAGGCTCAACTCGCTGTGCTTCAGTAACCGCTGGCACAGGCGCACCCTTCCCAGCATAACTGCTCCTCACTCAGGCATTCACATTTTAGCTCCGCCTCTGTGACAGCACGCGCACCGACAGCCAATTTGAAGCGTCCACGTGGCTGCCACTGATTGGCTTCCAGTCCGCGAGCTGTGATTGGCTCGCGGAGAGGATGATGTAAGAGAAGGCGATCCCTCCTCCTTTGTTATGGTCGGCCGCAGTGTACTGAAATTAGTCACTTTGACTCATTATCAGCACTGCTCTCAGTGTCGCTGTGGGGCTCCTTCAATTAATGCACCACCGATATGTCTACCGGCCGGATGGTCAGGGCCGGATTTCAGGGGCCTGTCCGCGGGCCCCATTAGATCCACCAGGCCCTAGGCAGATGCCTAGGTTGCCTAGCGGTAAATCCGGCCCTGATCCTGAGGACGCTCCGGGGAGCTGTAAGGGCAGCGGTGTGACCGTCTGAAGCGTCCTAAAGATGTTTCAGGTGGCACTGCTGCATAGATTCTGGCTGTGGGCTGCCATTATAAGGACCCTTATTTCCAGATGAGGCTAGCAGAAGAAAGCTCAGAGGGCCAGACAAAATTATTCTGGGGGCCTTATACGGCCCCCGGACCTGAGGTTCCCCATTTCTGGTCTAGACCATAAGCTCGGTGGTGCACTAAGTTCCCTTCCTTTCCTCAGAAGTATATGCAGGAAATTCTTGATGAACTGAAGATGGCAGAAAGGGCTGATACCAGTTTAAATAATGTAGGAAATAGTTATTAAGTGCAATTGTGTATCAGAATAATCCTGAGGTGTTTCGATCAAGAATCCCTGTTTGATCCCATACGACTGTAACAAAATGTTTATTATGGAGAATTAGTTACAATTTGCCTACAAACTCAGGAATGTAATGTGGGCACTGACTGCAACATCTGCAGAGTTTGGACACTGAGCCAGCCAGCAAGAATATGTCCTCACATCTACTCTCTGTCCCTGCGTGAGCGCTGACTGCTATTTGCTGTCACTATAAAATGTTCACACAGCTTCTTTCTAAAGGCCCTTACACACAGAACGATACTGCCAATTATACGACGGATTGTAATGATAAATAAGCAATATCGTTCCGTGTGTATACACGATATCGTGCATTGCGTTCTCCTGTGGGGTCGTCCGTCGTTTTGCATGCTCGTTATGGGTGAGGGGTGGGGGGGTATATTTTGGAGCGGTCGGTCACTAGATCGTCTTGTGTGTAGAGACGGCCTGATATGTCGGCCCTCTGATCGTCTGTGGTATCGGTGGGTACACATCGTACCGTGTGTTCCCACTTTTAAACTCCTTTTTAGTGACACTTCTAAAGCAAAAGCGTCTATGCCATATTTGGCCTCTCAGCTTTACCTCAGCAATAATTAACAGATAGAAGATGTGGTGCTGTGCTCTCCTGAGCAGCTGCAGAGACTGCTGGGAATTGTCAGCACAGTGTTAGGCATAATAGCTTGCATAACAGGGTATTACAATAACAGGTGTACAATTAGTAGAATTAATGCAGCCTGGAGCATTAGGGTATTGCTGGGTATTGTAGTGTGCAGGGCATCGGAGTGGTAAAATTACCTGCAGATAGTAGCACTATGCCCCTCTAATGTCGCAGTTGTGATATAGTGTACTTGCGGTACTCTATAGGCTCTGCAGGGCTGGTATATCTGTGGGAGTATGAGGTGCAGCCATTCACTAGGAACATCAAGGAGGAAAGACACACGAAAAAGGCATGCATGTGCAGTAGCGAATGTTGGAGCTCAGGGCCCCTGCTAGGCTTCGGCAGGTCCTATAGACCGCTGACTCAGTTACCTAATGCATTGAGGATGGAGGCAGCGCAGGAGCGATCCTCATCCAACAAACCCCAATAAAGTAAAGCAATAAAGTTTCTTACCACTTAACTGATCCTGAGGGTGAGGACCATGCCTTATCTAGGGTAATGTGATTCAAGAAAGTTTGGCTTGATGGCCACGCACACGCAAAAGGTAGGCCCCGCAATTATGTACTACAAACTCATCGCAGGGACATCATCTTATCTGTGCTGACCTGGCTATAGTGTCTTGATACATTTTTCCAAAGAAGCATCTTTTATCTCACTAATAGCAGCAGTAAGAGATGATATTTAACAGGCAAAATTACAAAAGAATGGAAAATGGTGGACCAGAATGGTTGGCATAGTGGTTAGCATTACTCCGCCTCACAGCACTGTGGTCATGAGGTAAATTTCTGACCTAGGCACTATCTGAGTGGAGTTTGTATATTCACCCTGTGTTTGTGTGGGTTTTCCCCTGGGGGCTATGGTTACCTCCAACACTCCAAGAAAATACGGGCAGGTTAATTGGCTTCTGAAAAAATAAACCCTAGTGTGTGTGTGTGCATGTGATAGGGAATGTAGATTGTAAGCTCCGCTGGGGCTGGGACTGATGCGAATGACTGAAATGTTCTCTAGAATGCGCAGTGGAATACTTGTGCGCTATCTAACTGTCCATCAATAAATAAATGTCAAATACAGTAATAAAAATGGCCAGTCCTTTTTAGTGCAATGGAGTTAAGGTTTTTGCTAATATTCTAGAATTCAGTTTATTTTGAATTTGATATGATTATATATAATGTATTTATATACACTGTAAGTACTGTATATTGTATATAGGATATGAATTGTACTTCTGCACAGGAAAACTACACCTCAGCACCACTTGCTGCAATTATCTCACAGAAACTCTTGGGGAAAGTTTCATGAAAGGAGGAAGATGATCAGCTCTTCACTGACTTATAAATCGCTGCTCACTTCAATTACTATAAAATAGTTAAGAAGAGACTATTTTTGCTACCAAGCAGAGTAATTGAAGGGTTAACAATCAATTACAGCAGGCAGGAATGCTAAGCACATAATGTCTCCCCCATGGCCTTTTCAACCGAACCCATAAACATTCCAATTAGGCAGCCAATTAAAATGAGAAAGAGTCCTCCTGAATTATATAGCAGTTGGAGGCTGCCTTGGCCCTTTTCGGAGTTGACAGCTAGTGAAAGCTTTTCACTGCATTTCAACTGGAGAGAGCAAAAGAATGAAGTGAATCAGTGACGTTTGAAAAGCTTGTGTGAAGGGGCAGTGCTGTGATAATGGGTCTTCAGTAGAAGTGACACTGAGCCATTAGCGAACTATGGAAAGCTTTGTTATGCTAAGAGGAGGACATTATTGAACCTGGAGGAGCCCATTGACTAGCTTTGACAAAAACGTTAATTTTATCATTTTATAGCTGTTTTGGCTGGAAGAGGAGGGAATGGGTGGATGTTGTTAAACTGTGTGAATTGGCACTTTTTTGTCTGTTTAGTAGGAATAAGATATTTAATGAGCTTGTTTTAAAACAAGCCAATACACTCCCATTTCTCACACATTTACATTTTGAGGAGAGGGCAAACCGATGTTACCAGCAGGAGGATTCCTGTGATAGACAAGGATACTTGGTATCTCTGTCTTTGTATAATGTGTCTTTACCACAAAAATGAAACAAAAGCAACAATAACAAAATAATTATAATCTCGAAAACCAAAATAACATTTCAAATACGTTATTTTGCACAAGAATTTATACCTCTCAAAACAAATTAAAAACCACAAGAGAGGCCAATATTAAAAAAACCATGAGTGTAAAACAGATAAAAACGTAACTGGTATGATAAAAAAGTAACTGGTATGAAAACCACCAGACACTAATAATAACTGTACTAGGATAAAAATATTTAAAAGTAAATATACACATGAAAGAAAACAGTGTCAAAAATTCCTTGGTTAACCAGACATTCAAAAATGGTACATAGCATTTTTAGACTATGTTCATACAAACACACACAGAAAGAGACAAAGTATGCACAGATATAAAGAGGCAAGCAGAATATTTCACAAGTATCATGACAACAGCTGCAACACTTTTGTCTTTAAAATAATTGACAACAATTGGATTTTGCTGTCATTTCTATGCAAATCATAACACACTTATTTCTTTTTTTGCATATACAGAGGCTGGGTACAATTATCTGTCAGATCGTCTGAGAATTTTATGAACTGACAAAGGATTGTATAATGTGTACACAGGTACAATCCCCATTTATCTCAGATAAATCGTTCTGATCGCATGATCGCATCTTCTAGGATGTTCATATTAGATAAATCTGGTCGCAGTATTGTAAACATTTTGCAGTGTGTACGCGCTGACAACCAATCTGCTGACAGGTTTTATTTTGATGAGGTGGCCCCTATACAGATAATCTATGCAGTGTGCATGATCTAACTTTCCTTCCAATCACTAGGAGATGTACTAAACCATGGAAAGAAAGTGGAGAGAGATAAATTACCAACCAATCAGCTCCTCACTGTCATTTTTCAAACACAGCCTGTAAAGTGACAGTTCGGAGCTGTTTGCTTGGTACTTTATCTCTCTCCTTGGCTTAGTAAATCTCCCCCCTAGGACAGATAAATAGGATACTTGGAAGAAACAATTGTATAGTGTGTACACTTGAAATACAGAGGTGTTATTTGCAAGAACAAATTGTGAGTTCATCGCCTCTTAAGTAAAAATCCTACAATGTGCACCCAGCCTCAGGCAATATTTATGTTTACACATTCCTTTCTACACAAATGTATCCTCTTAGGGCAGGGGCGTTTTAAGAGAGGAGGGGGCCCTTGTGCATTCCCCGTGCAGGCCCCCCTCCTCTCTCCCCGTCGGCTGGCACCCACTGACGCCTGGCAACGCAGAAGCAGTAAACTCTGGGCACTAGAGTGTGCCCAGAGTCTACTGTGCATGCACAGAATGCTGGAAAAATGGCCATGGCGGACATTTTCCGGTGTTCTGTGCAGCGCTGACACCCGACGCTGGACCACGGACAGATGATTTTTAAATAATATGGGTGTAGGGTGTGCGGCGCGGAGCCCCCCTAGACCCGGGGGCCCAGCACACCCTGCACCCATTATAGATACGCCCCTGTCTTAGGGCCGTAACTAGCTATGGGCGACCGGTGCCACCACACAGAGCGCAGAGCTCTGAGGGCGGCACTGCCACTCACCCTTGACCTCTGAATCTGGCTAGCAGAGTGCCTGGAACGAACCCTACAGCCAGAATCACAGCTGCAGTGCCACCTGGAATGTTCTCTGGATGCTCTGAACAGCAGACTGCAGCCATAACAGCACCACGGAACATCCTGAGGATGCTCCAGGCAGCGCTTTTGGTCTGGGGCTGGCAGCCCTGCCCTTGTGGCATGACGTCATTTGCTGAGGGGTTACTCAAAGTTACAGTGCTGTACCCTCTTACTAAGCTGTGATACAGTAGATCATCACTGTATCACAGTTTAAACCTATCAGTGCCTCCATTGAAAGTGCAGTATCCACTTGTTAAACATTTTCCCTAACATCCCTCATTTACTGAACTGTGGATACCTACCTATAAGTGGGATACCATTCCTAATTGTCATCAAATGACATTCAACACATTTTTAGGATTAAATAAAGAAATAATAATAACATTGAATAATATAACCTGTATAAATATGTCACACCTCCCCTGTGGGCTGGCAAAAGAATACATATCTCAGCAAGTGCAGACTGAGGATGATAACAATGATAATGACTATCAAAGTAAGCATGCAGGTAATGGGTGGGTACATTGCAAAGATGCCTACAACTATGTAATGTCAGAATATACACATATAGTACTGTACATGCAATTCAGAAACAATTAAGGACGGTTTGTGTACAACTCTGCATTAGACCCTGTGTGTTTTTATTTTAAAGTATACAGCTGTCATGTTATTGTGGAAATACTAAGGCTATCAGTGCATGCTGGAAGTTAATATTCTGAACAACTGTAGGGCTGCAGTTTGCTCACTCCCACTCATTCCCAATGCCATAGGGAATAAGGAGAAACCCGGAAGAGGCTATCAGTGCTACTGTACCTGTAGACCCCTAACCCCACCCTGTTTGAGGGTGAATGGACAGGTACGATTGGTTTGATTGAAGTCAGCACTACTCCAATATGTCTCATTGACTTTAGTCCTTATCAGAAACACATATTTTCCTCTAGAACATGTAGGCTCTCTATGGGAGTGTTGTGATTTTTATGTGTGCTTGTGATGTCATTGTGTTAGGTGGCGATCCAGGGGTGGATCATTTGGTAGAGCTATAGGGTAGAGCTCACCGATAATTTGAATGGTGGGCTGATGAGTGATTTCTGTATTATTTAAAATTGTTAAATTATCTTTAATAAACTCTCTGCAAAATGGAGAGGTGGTGTTGATTCATGGCAAAGAGGGCGTGTAGGGTGCAAATCTTGGGCTTTCCTGCATAGAGAGACCCTACAGGGATGCTCATGGTGAGATAGCTCAATATCTTTCTCATAGACAGAGCTCTCCAGGGAGATGAACTGCACCAAAACTTGTAAGTAGCGCTATCTTAGACTAAGGACACTACAGTTTTTTATAATAGGGCCTATTAGGGACAATACAGTGTGGTTAATGGGACATACATTGTGGCATAATTTGAAATACAGTTGGCATTACAGGGTGGCATAATGTGATTTATTGGGGGAACTAAAATGTGGCATAATGTGACCTACTGGGGGCACTACAGTGTGACATAAAGTGTCCTTTTGGAGACAATACAATGTTGTATAATGTGAACTACTGGGCACACTACAGTGTGTCCTAATGGGAATTGGGGGCACTGCAGGATGGCATAATGTGAATGACTGGGGGCACTACAGGCTGGCATAACGTGAGCTACTGGGGGCAGTATACTCTGGTATAAAGTGACCTCCTGAGGGCACTACAGTGTGACATAATGTGGACTACTGGGGACAAAACAATGTGGCATCATAATGTGAACTAGTGGCTGCACTACAGTTTGGCCCAGTGGTTCCCAAAGTTTCTTACTTTGAGGCACCCTTAGGGTCTCCATAGTTTTTCTAAGGCACCCCTAAGCCAAAATAATAAGTATTTATAACCCTAACCCTTCACCCCTTCATGTCTCTCCCTTTGCCCCCTTCCATGTCTCTCCCTTTACACCCCTCCATGTCTCTCCCTTTGCCTCCTCCATGTCTCTCCCTTTGCCCCATCCATGTCCATTACTTTGCCCTTCACCATGTCTCTCCCTTTGTCCCTCTCCATATCTCTCCCTTTGGCCCCCTTCCATGTCTCTCTCTTTGCCCCCCTTCATGTCTCTCCCCTTTTCCCCTCCATGTTGCTCCCTTTGCTCCCCTTCATGTCTGTCCCTTCATATCTCTCCCTTTGCCCCTTCATGTCTCTCCTTTTGCCCCCTCCATGTCTCTCCCTTTGTCCCTCCATGTCTCTCCCTTTTCCCCTTCATGTCTCTCCCTTTGCCCCCTCCATGTCTCTCCCTTCACCCCCTCCATGTCCCTTTGCCCCGTCCATGTCTCTCCCTTCATCCCCTCCATGTCCCTTCCCTTGCCTCCGTCCATTTTTCTCCCTTTACCCCTTCATGTCTCTCCCTTTGCCCCCTTCCACGTCTCTCCCTTTACACCCCTCCATGTCTCTCCCTTTGTGCCCTCCATGTCTCTCCCTTTGCCACCTTCATGTCTCTCCCTTTGCCCCTCTCCATGTCTCTCCTTTTGCCCCTCTCCATATCTTTCCCATTGCCCCCTCCATTTCTCTCCCTTTGGCCCCCTCCATGTATTTCCCTTTGCCCCTTTCCATGTCTCTCCTTGCCCCCTCCATGTCTCTTCCATTGCCCCTAATGTCTCTCCACTTGCCCCCTCTATGTTGCTCCCTTTGTTCCCCTTCATGTCTGTCCCTTTGCCCCTTTCATGTCTTTTTCTTTGCCCCCTCCATGTCCCCCCCTTACTTACCTTTAGATGTAGCATCATTCTGCAGCATCGCTCCTCAGATCAGATCACACACTTCCTGTCTGATTTCCCATAACACACTGCATTGTGGGACTCCATTCAGCAACAGGCAGCCTCACGATTCACTGCCTGTTGTTTTTTCATTGCTAGGAGCAGCCTGGTGGGAGTGACGTGGCACCCCACGGAGCAGCTGCGCACAGTTTCGGAACCACTGCAGCAGCCTGGTGAGAGTGACGTGGCACCCCACGGAGCAGCTGCGCACAGTTTCGGAACCACTGGTTTGGCCTAATGGAAACTGGGGGCACTACAGTGTGGCATAAAATTAATTACTGGGGGCATTACAGTATGGCATTTATCTAATTTAACAGCAGCTGGAGGGCCATATGTTGAGTACCCCTGATATAGGGGATTTCAATTCCTATATAAATACCAAAATAAATACATTAATGCCCATCAATAAAGACCAAACATCTGTGAATATTTAATTACTGTGTAGTATAAAAAATATAATGTAACAGATTAGGCAAAGGATGATTAACTTTCACCAATAGTGTGTTACATTCATGACTGTGTGACTGTAAATGAACATAATTGTGAAGGAAAACTTGGAATGTGCAATCTATGTGATTAGTTCATAATTCCCTATTGTCCTTTATGCTTATTGGATTTTGCGGATTAAACATTTATCAAGAAAACAACATAAAACGTAATAATAATACACGCTTCCTAATGCGGGGGCGGATCCTGAGGAGCTGAACAAGCCTTTCCAAAGATGAGATAGATAAATCTGAATCCAAAAGTACTGTAATAACTATGCTCATCTAATCTCCATTTTGGTTTCAAGAGACACACAGGAAAGAATCCAAATGCTTGAATCACCTCCTGGAGATTCCCATAGCCATCATACATTAAGGAGCTGAAAGTCACATGGTGGGCTTGATTTGAGGACCATCTACATATGATGTGCCGTGTATACCACATTTACATTATATAAGTTAGCCAATCAAACTTTCCAACTCTCAGTGGGTATTGGCTGTGTATGTGGTTTCTGGGCAATGCTGATGAACCTAAGAGTGACATGGCAGCACTGACATTTTCAAAATTTTGGATTGATAAAACACAATGTTGAGGAGGAGGAGGAGGAAAGGAGCAAACAGATGTGGTCTCAGGCCATGAGCTCTGGCGTCTGAGGCAGCACTACTGACAATAATGTGGCTTTCATTGCACAGCAAGCAGTATTGACCTATAGCCCTTTTATAACAATGTACTCTCCTTGTTCTACCATCTTCTACATATATGTATGCATAGTGAGGAGTGACATGTGACAACAGGAAGGGAGTAATAGTTTCATGGAAATGTAACACAGTACCTTGCTGTGAATGACCGGAATTGCATATTAGACATATAAGAGTGGCTGAGGATGGTCTAGTAAGGCTAGGTACATGAAATTGGCAGAATACATCCGAGCTACAGTGGAAATGTTTTCTGTTGACTATTGGAATAGTGGTGACAGTGTGCGCAGTGATGGCAACAAGAAAGAAACCGGAATGTTTGTCTGAAAGATTTCCTCGGAGAAGAAAAATATTTGATGAGGCTGAAATTTCAAATTGTTCAACAATGACACAAAACTCTATGTACTCAGGCTGTGACTAGATATGGAAGATATTGGGGAGCAGCCTTATATGGTAATGGACTGGTTCCTAGTGTAAAATCTGATTCAGTACCTCATCATCACCTCCTCTCCTAACAACATATAACAGCTAGATTGAAATCCCACACGTGCAGGGCCCTTCTACTCTCCGTCTCATGACTGCACCATAAAGTATTTTTGCAATCTTGCCTCCATGCTTTGTCAGCCATGCTCTCTCTATCTTTCTCTCTATCTCTCTCTCTCTCTTCTCCTCCCCCCCCCCACTACAACTGACTGCTGTATAGCAATACAGCAGCACATCGGGCAATGAGAGAGCAGCCTATCTCCCCAGCCCAGGACGCGCTGCTGTGTGCCGGGGACAGTATGGGCAATAAGCAGGACGAAATAGGATACATAATATGATACATAGATACAATATATGGATCTGGGGAGAGGTTTAGTGTTTAGAAGTGGAATTAAATGAAAAATAAACTTGGTGCCTATTGTGGATAAAGCCAGAAAGTAAATGAAGGATTGAGAGTAATCATTCAAGTGTCAGTGAATTTAATAAAATAACAGTTAAAGATATACATCAGATGATAGGTCAAATCAATAAGTGGAAAGCAAGAGTAATGGAAAAAATAACATGAAGTTAAATAAAAAATAAAGGAATGTAAATAAATATGTAAATGCCATAAAATAATAACATACTAAATATAAAATAATGAATAATAAATATGAAAAATAGGAGAATAATAAATAAATATTAGGCAATATATAAGATAAGTCAAAGTCATCCAGGAGACTTCGGAAACGGTATTAAATACCGCCGGCTGCATGGCCGGCGGTTCGATTCCCGGCAGATCCTGGCCGACAGATGAGCAGAGCCCGGCAGCGGAAGCCCAACAGCGCTGGAAATCCTGATTGTCGCTAAGGTAAGTATATACTAACCTAACCTAACCCCCTAACCCTCCTTAGGGGTGCCTAACCCTAATCCCCCCTCTAAGTGCCTAACCCTAATCCCCCCTTCCCCGCTGCCTAAACCTAAGTCCCCCGGGGGAGTGCCTAACCCTAAGTCCCCCCCGGGGGTGCCTAACCCTAACTCTCCCTCCCCCTAGCCTAACCCTATCCCTCCCGGGGGGTGCTTATCCCTAAGTCACCCCCGGGTGCCCTAAACCTAACCCTCCCCCCTACGGCTGTTCGCTCGCGGCGCCCGGCATCGGGGAAATGTCAGGCGTCTACATCTAGACTCCCGGCATTTCACCCTCTCCGGGTTTCCCGATTGTATACCCTTTGGACCATAGGGAGCATTTCTGTACCGTTTAGTGGCCATCTCGCCGGGCTTCTCTTTGTTTTAATTCCATATTGTCATTTTGATGGGTTTGCAGTATAGACTTGAGTTTTACTTGTGCAGTTTTTACTTTTATTTCCTTTCATAAATCAACTTTACATTGAACCCTTAAAAAAGTATTTTCCTACATTAATAAGTGCATATAATAAATGATAGCTTAGACACACGACTGTGGGTATAAAAACATATAAATCTTCCTGCATTCATTGTGAAAATAGTGTAATGCAACAAGTTTTGGAATTGTGTACTGTCTTATGAAGTTATACGGATTTTACATTTTCAGTTTCTTTTGATACTGTATGTTCTACACTTTGGCCCTTGTGATCTAGGTTAGAATATGGACCAAATTATCACCTGCTGTGTCTGCATGTTCTCCCATAAAACGAATGATATTATATGAACTGGGACTGGGACATCTGACATATGGCTATTCTATGGCTGTCAATGTACTTGTATTTAGTTCCCTTTCTTGTATATTACACCCTGTGGTTTATCCTTGAACATTTGTGAAGTGCTTCATATGGAACCAAGTAGCTTTATATGAATAAATATAAAAATGAACAGAAAAAGTATTATGTAAATGTCGGTAGAAAGGAAATCACAACAAATTATTTTAGTATGTAAGATGGTAAAACAATATTAATTTGTTCTTACTTATTTTGAGTCTCTGGGTTGCCCACAGCTTTAGGGATGGTTACCTATGGAGAGAATATAAGTGCAGCATCTAATCTTATACCAGACAGACAGTGATGAAATGTGTCTCTAGAAAGCTCTGTGAAGATGGAAAGCTCTGTAATGCCAGTGGACTAGATATAAAGACTTAGCAGTCTGGACTTTCTGCCCCATTGCACCCAGTGCTCCCTGACCTGGGACCCTCACATGCTTATGTTCCTACTAGAACCTAGCCAGAGCCAAAAGATGTAGTGTGTGTATAGGTGACTTGAATATATGAAATTGGGCTTTAGTGCGCTATATTCACATTAATACACAGCTTCCCCACATGATTTCACCATGTGTACATCTCCCATACAGGACACACTGGTGGAGAATGGAAACATTAGAAACAATGAGGGGTCTGTTTTGAACAAATTGTCTGTTTTTGAAGTTGTATTTTGCTGACTATTCATTTATTATTACAGGACAGTAAATGGATTTAAAGAGCAAAAATGGCATCAAATGCAAAGTAAGCAGGTTTTACCTGTGATATTGGCTGAGCCTGAGCAGGTGAGGGGCTCTGTCTAACACTACAGCATAGAGAAAACAATAAGACAGATTATATGGGGTATTCATGAAAGCTTAGAGAGTGATTAAATTGTGAGAGATAAAGTACAAACAAATCTGCTCTTAACTGTCATTGTATAGGAGCTTGGAAAAATGACAGTTAGGAGCCGATTGGTTTGTACTTTATCTTTAATCATTTTAACTCTCGCCAAGCTTTCATGAATAGCCCCCTAAATGACTCACTATATAAAGATATGATATGCAGGACAAGATATCTCAGTGCTCAGGATAGTAGTGCACATATGGTGAAGTACTCATTTTAGCCAGTTATTGCAGTTTCTTGTGACACCTTTGACAGGACAGAAATACATGTTTTTCCATTAATTTTTAATTAGATTAGTTACACATTATGTAGATTCCACGTGAATATGTGGACATAAACAAATGTTGGAAGTATGCACCTTGTTTTATGTGAAGGTGCTTTTGACACCCCAGCTGTCCTGTAACAGTTTGATAGGAGATTCGGATTACTACATTGTGCTGTTAGGGAACCTTATTTATTCTTAAACACAAAAAAGCAAAGTTGGCTGAAATCCAAGGTGCAAATTCATTAGCAGCTACAAATATGTACCAGAGAGACACAAGCCTCTCATAAATAGAATATAAATAGAGCAAAACGTGTGTATACTATATACATCATCATTAGAGAATGTTCAAGGCACAGGACAGAGAGGGTCGCAGATCTCCCTTCCACACTGCGCACAGGTATCCCTTATCCCTCATCGCTCTCTCATCTAGTCCAGTGGCAGGCCTCTGCAATGCTCCCTGGCTAACAACTCACAGGGCCTGCTTAAAAGATGGACACAGTTTTGATGTTCCCGCAGTTGAGTGATATTTTGTTACTGCACATATGCGAGAAGTCCAAGAAATCCTTACTGCGCACGTGCGAACCCATGTCCGATGGCAATTACGTACAGCGCTGATAATACTTGAGAAGCAGTTTGCGATCACTGGGTGTTTCAGGGTGGAGAATGGAAGGTTACCTAAAGTGATTGCAAAATGAGTCCATTTTATGGGGCATGTCTAGGAACAATGCTGCGCTCCAAATTGCATATCCACCGCTTCAGAGGCCATGTTTAGTTGGATTTGAGGAGAGTAGCTAGAGAAGACCCTAGGCTACTGCAAATGTCGATGGTGAGACTGATGTTGTGTCAATGTCTCCAAGGCACAGACCATGCAGCCTAAAAGTGGGCATATCATCACACAGACCTGCACAATAGAGGAAGGCTGGTATTAGCATTTGCATATTCCTGTAACCGCTATTGCAAGAGCAGCATTGCTGCATTACCAACCATCTCTGCAACAGGCCCACAGACAGCAGAAGCTGTTCTCTCTTCCTTCATTGAATCACCTTGAGCCCACTCCCCTGTACCACTGCAATTCGATACAGTGCGCTGCTGAGGCAGGATCAGTGGGTACGAGGCTTTGTATACTTTCTCTGCTCCACTACAAGAACACAAGGTGCATACACTACAAGATCAGAGATGTCTGTTCTCTACATCCTCGCAGGTAGTGTTTATTCTTTTGAAAAGGTTACAAACATTTACAGAGGGATACTACATTTTGTTATACGGCAGCTATCATTTTTGTGTCTTACAATACCATATAGGAATGATTAATACTATAGTTGTTATATGTTATCAATCTGGGATCATTTCTATGTATTGCTTTAGTATTATATAGCTTTGATATTTATGTTGGATGTTATAATGTTTCTGATACTAGTAAGCTTTGGATTTATGAATAGACATTATTTGTCTTTATCTATTGTGTTTTTTCTGATCACAACTCCCAACAACCTAAGGACAGGAGAGTTTACAAAATGTGCTTATTTTTTCTAGTATCATGAGTGGTACAGTATCTCTTTAATCATCTAATTGACTCATTATTTCATGCATAATAATATCCATGTCCTGGAACAACAATGTATCAATTTGTGATGCAATTCCTATATGATACTGTGTTACTTATAGGTGCATGAACACCACTTTGAAACATTTGTTATTTTGTTGGTAGATATTGTTTTATGATACACAATTACTAGCTATACTAAGGTATATTATTATTATTATTATTATTATTATTATTATCATCATCATTTATTTATATGGCGCCAGAAGTATTGCGCAGCGCCTTACAGGGTACATAAACAAATAAGTTGACCAGTCACTTACAGTACTATACAATACAGGACAAGGAACATGAATAATATACATTGCTACATTAGCATATCATACAATATCATATTTTGCATATGCTTTGTTGAGTAATTTCTCTGTTTTGGCTTATTTTTACTATTGTTGCTGCTTGTCATTTTAATATACATACCAATAAATGTTAAGTTTTAATAGACATTTTTCTATATTTATGTTTTACTAAGAGTTCCCCCCAAAAAAGATTTTTCTTTCTGTTTTTGCTCTCTTGCAAACCACAGCCGGATGTTCCAGTTCTGTAAATGGTGAGTGTACTGTAGATACAATCGATGACAAAGCCAATTGGGTTTCTTCACAACTCCAAGGGGAAATATGTTAAAAAGGTAATAAAGATAATATAGTGTAATACTGTGTAAAACAATGAAAATAATAAAAATTAATGAAACTAGTGCACAGAATCAATCCTTGGTGCACACCACACACCCACTGGAAAACATGCTTACAAAAAGTAGCCTTTAAATGGACATGTAGCATTGTATTTTAATAAACTGGCATTCCTCCTATCAGATTCTTTCACATCAAATAAAAAAAGATGGATTTCTGCACATTACAATATTAATATCCAAAACAGGACACAGATGGATCACGGGTAGGATGTACAGATAATCGGTCCACAAATTAAATTGGCTCAGAAGATCCCCCACATGCACTCCATCACCATGTTTCGACATGAGAACGTCTTTTCCAAGGTGAGTATTCTACTATCTTGTGTGGGACAATTTTGGGTTAGAGCCGTATTCAATTTGAGCCGAGCCGCGATACTTTTTCGCGTCCCGGGACTTTTCACCCACTTTGCCTGTTTTGTAGGCGGAAAAGTATCACGCGCGTGCCCGCTTTACCCTGTATTCAATTTGAAAGTATGCGAAAACAGCGAAACTTGAACAGGCGGAAAGTACTGTCAGATTTGGGGAAATCAGCCTGACATCCCCCAAAAGATGCTCTGACATGGGGGTTCCCTATGGTACCACCTGATTTGGCTTGCTGAAGGTATTTAGTCTTTTTATACGGGCTCAATAGCTGCTAAATAGCGTTTTTGTATACATGGTGCAGAATAGCATTCAGGAGATTTTTTCCAGAAAATAAGTTGTCCCAGCAAATTTGGGGTACTTGAAAATGGTTTCAGCATATATAAAAGTTGCTAAAGTGAAGTTGAAAAAATTGTGAAAAATCCACCTTCCGCAAGCACCTGCAATCAAAAAAACACTTGGGGCATACTTGGGGATCCCCCCAGAGTCAAGTTCACTAGTTTTTAACTTTGTACCCCAACATTTTTTTTTGCCCCCTTTTTCAAAGTCATTTTTGGGGTGTCCTTGAGTGTTTTTTAAAAAAATTTGGACACAGTTTACCTTTGGTGGACTGTCTGAAGGCTGCAGTCCACCAAAGGTTGGACCCAAAAACCCTAATTCTGTACTTTTTTCCGCCTGCTATTCATAGGCGAAACTTTTTGGCCTAGTACATTGCATTGACTTTCTGCCTAAGCGGAAAGTCTTTCAAATTGAATATGGGGTAAAAGCAAAACAGGCGAAAATGATGTCATCAGTGAAAAAGTATCGCGGATCCGGACTTTTCGCCTCAAATTGAATACGGGCCTTAGTGATAGCATTTTGTAGCAAGTAAAAGTTCTGAAGCGCATGTGGGGTTATGAGGGCAATTAGGGGTCCTGAGTGAAATGTGGAAAGTATAATGGGTATGTGAAGGCATTTTGAGACAAGTAAATGGAAATGCGTGATATGAGGTTTCGGACGTGACTTTGGAATGGTTTTTTAACTTAAGGAAAAAATAGTTAGGGAGAATGTGAGGAGAGAGAATGGGGAGAAAGCTGGGAGCAAAATAAGTTATAGGATTAATGGTAATTTGCAACACATTTACAGGTTAGAGGGCCTCACATTTGGGCCTTTGTAGATTATTATCAGATTGCTGATCACAAGATAAATTATAGCAACATTATAATTTAGATCTTGCAAATCTAACATACATTTAGATTTAGATCTATCATACAAATCTAAGCTATAAGTACTGTAGATGCAAATGTAAATTTCCATTTTTAAATAACGAGAAATGAATGCAGGATACTATAGGTCCACCTTTTTTGCAATGGGTACTGCTCCAACTTGCTTGGAAAAGTGCATGCAAGATTAAAGCCACTATAGAAGGGGCAGCTGTCACCTGACACTGCAGATTAGGGCCAACACTGTCATATGACCCCACACCAATCAGAAGCCTCATTGCTTCCTGCTGCATAGAGAAACTTTTGTTTTGTCCCCTTTCTAAGTAACAACAGACAGTGCAAAAGGATCAAGATAAGACCAGGAAAAAGACATATGCAGTACATCAAAATATGATCATTCCATGATCACATAATTTGGGAATGTGGAGAGGTTTAGCATAAAAGGACAGCTAACAGTACAGGCATTGCCCTTCTTAAATTCGCTGTAACTAACTTCACCATGATTTGCTTGGTGAAGCTACCACATTAGATACCCTGCAATGCCCACCACTACCTGCTCCAAGAGGTGTAGCAATACAGTCTTTTTTTTTATATTGTGGGGTCTATTTACTAAACTTTGTTAGGCGATAAAGTGAACGGTGATAAGGTACCAGCCAATCAGCTCCTAACTGCCATTTTGCAAACACAGCCTGTGACATGACAGTTAGGAGCTCATTGGCTGGTACCTTATCGCTATTCACTTTATCTCCTAACAAAACTTAGTAAATAGACCCCTGTATCTTATTTGCATTGCACATGCAGCAAAACCCACTTAAAGTGTACTGGAGATCCTGGGCTTCAAATTTAACTGCACAGGAATTACCGTAGTTTTAAACACATATAAAGTCACAGATAAAGCACAACGGAACTTGGAGTGAGAAAATTCTGCTGCAGCTACATCATAGCACTTCGTACACATATTCAGACTCAATCGCACACAGAAGTACAAAAATCGCACATTTAATTGATCAGTGCAATTGATCTAGCAGAGAAGTTTTGTCACCTCCAATTGTTTTATTTATGTGAATAAGATGCACCTTTAATGTGAGAAAGACACTTGGAGAGGCTAAATCGCCTGGGACCTGGCGCGCCGAGAGGGAATGTTTGGCATGTCTGAAGACACAGGGGGTAATTTAGCAGTTCAAGCAAGTGCACTGCGGAACGCAGATTCCGGATTGTTGGGAATCTGCTCAAGTGCAGGACCCATTCTACGATCCATTCTTGCGATCCTTGTTGAATTAGGCCCACAGTGCACAAGGACACATCTGTAAATAGGAGAGATTTGATAAATAAGCCATTAGGATGAGATCTACAGTATCTTAGGTCTAGTTTGTTCAGGAATTAAAAGAACGTAGCCCACTGAAATGTGTGGCCCATTGAAATTAATGTGAATAGTTCAACCATGTTACATGTTGTACGCTTTTTATTGGATGAGTGAATACTGACCTTCTACCCTATTAATAACAGGGGCACTAGTGGCAAAGCAAGGAAATACTATTGTGAAACTATTCCATCATGCCTTAGCTGACAGGGCATACTGTGACTAGAAGTTCATCCATTTCCAACGATTGGTGGGACTTGTAGTTGTAGTTTCACAATTTCTTGCATTTTCAAGCAGGCAACAGCTGCCATGGTTTGTATTTCATTTTTTTACAGTTTTCAAAAGAAATAAAAAATAATTTATTTAACGGAGCATTTTTACAATAATTTCAATCAGCAGTGCCTTTCTGGGGACTTTCTGTGCACATTTAAATGCAGTGGCAAAAGAGACTATAAATAAATATAAAGAAGGGCGTTGTGACAAGTTACTGCCCCAAGCAGCTGCAAAACAGAGATATTTAGTCTCTAAAAAAGAAATACAAAAGATAAAAGCAGTGCTTGAGAAAAGTGTGTAAACATTTAATTTAACAAATCATATATAAAATATTCAACCAACAATTGATGAATCTTGAAAAGCCATAGATGTAAATAGACCCCAAGGCACCAATTATAGTATGGATTAAATCCAAGCACTAGTAGTGAGTCTAAAGATGGGTACACACCTGACAGATATATCTGCAGATGATGGTTGTTCATACACACTGAACGGCCATCATCTGTGTCTTGCTGCGGGTCCCGGCGACCAGGGGGCATATCCCGGTGGGCGAGGGCGTGTCGCGGCCCCCTTCTTGCTGCTGCCGCTGTGTACACACCTGCCGATGACAGATATGTCTGCAGACATATCTGTCCATCGGCTGTGCAGCATAGCCAATGCAATATGTCGGTGAACGCCGACTTTCACCGACATATCGCGTGTACACACTGCCAGACGGGCAGCAGATACATTGGCCAATCAATTGATCGGCCAATGTTTCTGCCAGTGTGGAGATTAAGTAGAATTACCGGCTGATGCAGAGTCTCATGGTTGTCCTTAATTAGCGATGGTCCCACACTGATGTGTTGCTCCAGCGTAAACGGAAACAAATCCTTATGATGAGAAATTGGCCAGTAGCTGGAAATGCATGCACTGTCCAAAATCTGGATAATGTTCCAAAGGGTTCACAAAGTGCTTGGTCATAAAGTGACAGATGCCAAAATGAACAGGGTAGGTCCACCAACACGTTTTACTGCCTCCTGGCAGCTTTTTCAAGGTCATTTAAATGCAGTGTCAGTTGAAATTAATAGGAAATCTTACTCATTTCACATGTTTTCATGCTTCCTCCATGTGATGTAAGTGAGTTGCCAATCCGGAATGTCAAATCGCATCCATCTACATTGCAATTATTTCCTTATACCCCATAGAGGTATGCAGGAAATCTTACAATCGTGGGGCTACCATAATTGACCAATACGCACACTGCTGGGGTTGCCCGCAGCACATTGCGCTGGATTGAAATGACCCCTTATGCTGGGTATATATATATATATATCTCACAAGTGCATCGGCGGGTGTGTACGACCGATGTCAGTGAACTACGTTGTTCACAGGCTTGTCAGGTTGTTCCTTCAACACAGCCAATGCATATTTATCTGACACATATATTGGTGCACCTGCAGGTGTGTGTGGGCAACCCACCGCCCGCCCACTTGCTGAAGGGACTTTCAACACTGATATCTTAACTGGGCTTGCAAATTTAAATGACCATCCAGTTGTTAATTCAGCCCAGTCATGTCGAGTGGCCAATCCGTAAGTGTGTATAGCTTACCAATCGGCCGCTCTGATAGCGGATCTCTCTGCTGACCAATCGTTGTCTCAGTGTGTACCCAGCGTTAAAATCTACGACCTGACTCTAATGGTGGGTTCACACCTGACAGATATATCTGCAGATGATGATTCATACACACTGAACGGTCATCATCTGTTTGTGTGCCCGGGTCCCGGCGGCCGGGTTGGGGCGTGTCCCTCCCCGCCCCACGGCTGCCGCTGTGTGTGTCTACAGACCACCCGTACACACTTGCCAATGGACATCGGCTGTGCAGCACAGCCAATGCGATAAATCTGTGAAGGACACAGTTCACAGATATATCGTGTGTACACACTGGCCAACGGGCAGCAGATATATTGGCCGATCAATTGATCGGCCAATATATCTGTCAGTGTGTACCCAGCATAAGGGTGAATGTAGATAAGTGTGCGGAGATAATAGTAAATCATCCTCTGCTATTTGAGTACTTTCTGGTGCAACCATACAGCAGCTGGGCACAATAACTGCAATATAAGAAGGACGAAGTTTAGATACATTCATAGAAATGATATGTGGATATATATCATGTGCAATAGATTTAGGATGTCTTACATTTATAAATATAAACATCTGAAAAACTGAAATATCAGATAATTTGTTCTTCCTCTCCGTAGCCAGCCGCACAGCAGGCGCCTGAAACCTAACTCCATGCTTGTTCCCATTCTCACCTCGAACTTCCACCTTTACCTTCCTCTCTGAGATTTTCAAAGAAAGTAGGGGAAAAGAAGGAGGAGGGTTGGGGGAAGAATTAGCAAAAAGGCCATGTTAGAAAACTGTATGTGTCTTTAAATACACAACCTAGCCTGCCCTTCCGGAAACCAACATACACAAAATCGGAAGTACATGCCCCTCACAGGGGAAGAACAGCCAGGGAAGGTCACTTCAGAAACTCGCTCTAACTATTTTTTTTACTTTTTGGCTGCTCCCCTGCTGAAACCTGAGAATGGCTTTGGGTCTTTATGCAGCAGGCTGTTTCCTCATTCTGAGGTGACAGTGCCTGTACTTTAGAAATGAGTTTATCTTTCCTGCTGATGTCCTTTATCTTAACTACAGGGGAGAGTGGAAATGAAAGTTTTTTGGCAGCAGCAATATAAATCTTTGTGTATTTGAGCATCTGACCTCAGGCCCTGGTGTCATGCTCTTTCCTACTCATGGTGCTATATCCTGCCTCACATTTCAGGAGCTGTCTGTGGCCTATGCAGAATTTTTTTTTTAAAAGACTGCAATTACTTGAAAGGAAACTCAGCTAGTCTTTCCAAAATTTGGCAGTGAAATTGGTCATTGTTAAAAAAAAAAAAAAGCGGAATGAACTCTCTCATACAATTTTAGCTCTTTCTTTCCCCTCAGATTATAAAAAGCTAGCTCTGCTATTTATGCTGAGGTCAGTGGGGTGTCTGGAGCCATGAAAACAGAAACAAACATTTGACTAGGCCCCAGTGTATTTTAACAACTCTGATATGCTTTCCTCCCTTGCAAAGATCAAGGTTTGCCTTTCCTGGAGCTGTCTGAGGTGTTATAATTGGATTCTTTTACATGTTTTTTGACATAGTTGCCATCTCTGGATTTTAGGTAGACTTGTGAAAACGCAGACAGTCTCCTGTTTCACACCACTTTACCCTACTTGTGAATGTAGCCATGAGAGGCAACTCAGGGATAAAGAAAGGCATTTTATGTTTTTCAGCATCAATTAACGATTAAAATACTAGAACTACAATAAAAAAAATATTTACTTAAAATCCATGCATTCATGTCCACATCAAAGAAACCCGGAGTTACTCTATAAAATCACTATGCTTTATAAGGCAGTTAGGATAATGTCTGTGGTGGGCAATGTCTGTGGTTAGCTTTGCTGCCCTACTAGTGCTGGGGCCATGGGTTCGATCCCAACCAGAGCCCTATCTGAGGAGTTTACATTTGTTTTCCCCCTCAGTACACAAACATAATTAATTAACTGCTGGCAAATGGAGCAGGGAATGATGTGGATGATTTAATTTTTTTTCTGTGCAGCTTTACATAATGTGGTGCTACATAAATAATTAATAAAATTATCTGGGCAATTTTAGGTCAACAGTCATTTGTATATGTCATATGTATTATACCAGATATAGTTTAAGTTCATTAAAATGTGAAGTATGTTTAAGAAGATTTTTTAAACTCCAAGATCTGTAGTACTTATCAGTAATATAAATAGGCTTGTGCAATTGTGGATTTGGTTCTGTGGTTTGACACTGATTCATGTTCTACAGGCCGATGCCCACTCACAATCCATTGCCCTTATTGTCACAGCATTGCCCTTTCCTGATAGACTGTAAGCCCTCACAAGCAAGGCCCTTTCTATACTTTGTCTCATATCCGCATATAATTTTGTCAACCTCTTACGGTACTTGTTTTATTATATGGGCAATTGTATCGGTACGTTTGATAATCCTGACCATCCAACTCCATGGAATTCCTTGGCAACATACAAATAAATGACGATGATTATATAGTGAGTGATGGTACAGACGTTAGCCAGTGAGGATGGAGGATCTTCCCGGAACGGGATGGACCGAATGGCAGATTGATATACTATGGGCTAATGGGCTGATTCAGACCCAGACGCTAAGCCGCGTTCGCTCGCTATGGGCGATTGTCACTTGTCTGCACATGCGTATGCGGCAAAATACGCATGCGTGAACCAGTCTGTGCGATGGGGAAGTGCTTGCTCGAAGCTCGTAGACAGGCCGCTCCATTGAGTGACAGATAGTGCAGTTTGTGGGTGGTAACAGGGGAAGGTCTGGGAAAACGGGGGAGTGGATGTGCGAACGCAGGCGTGTCTGAGCCTCAAAACGGCATTCTTGGGGCATGCATAATTAGCATATCAGCGTCATTGTACACGTCACCTGGTTGTATTTCAGCCTGCAATGGTCGCAGTGCTTGCGGCGGGGTAGGGTCTACCTTAAGGGCTGTGAGTAGCTCCTATGGCATTCGATGTTACTGAATAATCATACACTTAATGGAGATGACATGTGCTAAGAAAGAAAAGTGAGCGTCATTATACCGGCGCGTGTTCACTCTGCCGTCGCTCTCTAAGACATAGAGGGTGTCCTTTAGCCTGGCTGTGCGATCTCAGCATTTGCATATCCGCTCCCTGACGGCTGCGAGAGAGCGCAGCTTAGTGTCTGGGTCTGAATCGGTCCCAAAGGTCTCTGTATTATTTGACATGACTAAGGTCTAGTATTACGTCAACTTTCCTAACACTATTATGGCTGGTAGTATGTTGTGAATCATTTTTTGCTATCCCCGGCTATCCCCGGCACCCTAGGGCGGTGGGTGCCGGGTTGATAGTGTAAAGTGTAAAATTAAAGTTTCCATATTGTCTTTGGTTGTAGAACCACAAGTACCAGCAAGCCTCCCCTGCATGCTGGTATTTGGAGAACCACAAATACCAGCATGGGCTGTCTTGGCATATGTTTTTCTATGAATACTAGCTGATGTACCCAGTTTGACTCGGGAAGACCTTAGATATTTACTGCTATAGTGAGACATTACTCTCCCTCACCTATGTACTAACACATTCCACTCTCTCACCTCTGTAGTAACACATTTCCCTCCCATACCTGTGTACTAATACATTCCACTCTCTCACCTCTGTAGTAACACATTTCCCTCCCTCACCACACATTCAACATTCCCCTCCATCACAAGTGTAGAAATACAATCCCTCCCTCACACCTGTAGTAACACATTACCCTCACTCACCCCTGTAGTAACACATTCACCTCCCTCACCTCTGTAGTAACACATTACCTCCCAACCTTGGAGGGGGTGGTCTTTCACGTGAATTGTCCACAATCTGGTGGGATCAGCTCCCTTCAAGCGGGTGGAAAACAAGAACAGCGCATTCTGCAGCTGCTATAGAAGCTTGGAATTCCAGGTTTTCTGGGCTGCACAGTTCAAAGTGGAGATATGGAACTCAATGTTTTCCAGGTCACCCAGTTCCAGCAGGAAGTTTGCAGCACAGGAAGGGTTTAAAACTCTCACATACCTGTTGCTCATTGCTCCTGATGCCGGAAAAGCTGGCCAGGTGATAGGCCGGGGGTGGTGGTTAGCATTAGGATGCTAGGACCTGGAAGGTCCACAGATATTGTAAACGCTGACTGTTAAGCACAAGGTGTGCTGGGACATTTACTTTTATTTTTATTTGCTTATTTTCTGTTATGTGCCTATGTGTATCCAGGCCTATGCTCACGTATATGCTAAGGTGCAGTGTTTGCTGCCATTAAAAAAACACTGCTTCACTGAGTACCTGCCTGTTTGGAGTCCTCATTTCTATACCCCGTGTTACCTCGTGTTACAATATATATAGTCCTCAGTTCTATACCCCGTTTTACAATATATACAGTATATATATATATATATATATTTATTTTGTATCAGTCTTGCATCAAAAGTCCATGGAGTGCTGCCAGTTTACAATGTGCATTAAAACAGGATGCCTCTGCCTGCTTTTTGTGGCTTAGCACCCCGGCTGTTGAACTGATCGAGAAGGAGTGCCGGTCCTCCTGTATATGTGTATATATATATATATATATATATATATATATACACAGTATATATATATATATATATATATATATATATCGATGGAGATAAGTAAAATACTATAAATGGTGAAAACCATCTACACCGTTAAGTAAGGTTTAATAAGTAGAGCCATTAAACTTGGGATTATCACACTCCCATATTCCTTTGCATAGTTGCATTGCCTTTCATGTCTTTAGTGAAGTAGCCCATAGTTATCAAAGAGAAAAGGGTGTTGCCATAGTAGTAAGGCTAGCTATCGCATTGCCCCCTACATCAAATGGGTTACATCTAGCAATAACCTCAGTGGCGTTAGGTGTAACCAATTAAGGATTCCTCTTGCTTATGCAAACACTTGTACCATGGATGGTGATGTATTTTCTGGTAACAGCATCGAAATAACATATATGAGCTTATTTAGTGTTGGATGACATCTGTGGTTTTTATGTTTTTATTAGTATACTATTTTTGCTTATTGTTGACTGTTGTTTATAAGCCTTGATAGGTGGAATGGAGGAGGAAAAGGACAGGCAAGTGTAGTCCCAAATACAGTAAAAATTTGTTCACATAAACACGACTCCACTACACTTGGGTCCATACACAGATATGCCTGTTGCTGGAGGGATAGTGCAAATATATGCAATGCTGATGAATATAATACCCCTTTTACACCAGAACTAAAACCCGGGTTATTGAAGGGTTAACCCGGGCAGCTCCCTGGTGTAAAAGGGGAGAGGGTTGGATCACCGGGTCGAGTGACCCGGCAATCCAACCCAGGTAACTAGCAGGGTTTAACACGAGCGTAGTGGTATTAGTCACGATGACTTGGAGTGCGCTGCTAGCCGGCCGATTGGTCCAGCTTCAGTGGCACTTGGAGATGACGTCATCTCCAAGCGACCACTTTCACTCTGGAAAAGCCGGGTCTATGCAGACCCGACTGCGGTGTGAGCGGCGCCGACTCGGGAATATCCCGAGTCGTCGCCGGCAAAATTCCGGGTCTGATCCGGATAGGAACTTTGTTCCAACTCCGGGTCAGACCCGGAATTTAGGTGGAAAAGGGGTATTAGCCGTACTTGCCTACTTTTGAAAAAGCATTTCAGGGAGATAGTGAAAGCAACATCTATTTGCATGTGTTAAAGTGGACGTGTATTGCTACAACGGAGAGGCATGTCATAAAATTGACTTACATCGAAAAGTAAACAAGCCCAAAAGCAGTTAGTAAGATCTATTTGTTCATGAAAACACACTAATACTTTTCAGAAAATGCATGTAGCCATAGGGATCACTGTGCCTTATAACCAATTCAGGGAAATGATACTAATGATCCTATTTGAATGTATACATCTCTGTTTTTTTTATATATATATATATATATATATATAACAGCTTTATAATGAGGGTAAGGTGCAATCAGGGAGATTGCTAGACTCTTCAGGGAGACAGGGAGATTGCTACTATTTCAAGGAGTCTCCCTGACAATGAGGGAGAGTTGACATGTATGCTATAAGCAGCACTTTCCAGCTGCTTCTGGTTGGCTGGTGTACTGACCCCTCCAGCTGATAGCACTTAATCAATTAGCATCATGACTATATTATATGATGTTGCGGTTATTTGTTCTATTATATAATTGCTGTTGCTATTTGGTCTACTGCAGAAAAGAACATTTCCATTAGATTTTTAAATGGTAAAAAAACAGATGTTTTTATTTAATGTTAGCTTATTTTCATTTAATTATATTTAATTTTATTTCATTACTATTTGTATTTAGCTATATTTGTTAAATATGGAAAAGAGTCTTGATAACAACTTTAGAGACACTTCTCTCTTTTGTGTCTTTATGCCACTCCTTGATATATAGGGTAATGCAGACATGCTCATGCATCTATACTATCTCTATACTATCCCTATGCTATTGTGACATGTAGTATCCACACTTACTACATCTGACATACTGGACGTCTGGCACAAATGCTACTGTTTGTGAGCAAGACACATTTTCACTTACATCTTACTGAATAAATATATATGTGTCAATACACTTTTGTTTTTTGCATGTAAGTTTGACCAACTCTAAATCTGTTTATTAATGTATGTAATATAAAAACTTTATATATAAACTATATATTTTAATATAATATGGTTCTTTATGTTTGTGGTTGTTTTTATTTTTATTCTAACTTTCTTTTTTAAAACTAATGTAACTACAGTAAAAGCCCAAATTGTGTCACCCAGTTCCATTTACCATTGGCCTGATTCAGCTGTGGACATTGGCCCTGATTCAGACCCGCTCGCTGCCGCAGGCAGCTCGCAGGGTCTGTGAGCGATTTTTTTTTCTCCAGGCCACTCGCAAAGCTGTGGGTGTCTACCCACAGCTTGTGCGAGTGAGCTGGAGACCGTTGCGATTATCGCGACCTTCGGGCTTGCAACGAGACCCTGGGATAGGGTCTCGGCTGCCAGAAAGCCCGAGTGGACTCCCTGCTCTAATAGAGCAGGAAGTCCACTACTGACATCAGTAGTGATGTCAGTAGGTCCTCCCACAAACGCCAGGTGTTCCTAAGGGAACGCCTGCGTTTGTGCAGCCACCCCCCCACCCGCCTACAAAACGAGGCGAGCTGTCACTCACCATCGACAGCCGCCCCGTCTTGTAGCGAGCCCTGTAGCGACTGGAGTTCAGACGCTCGGCAGGGCTCGCACATGCGCACTCCGGACGTGGTGCATGCGCAGTGGCCAAACATCGAGCCGCTTGCGAGCGCTGTACGCTTGCGAGTGGCACTGAATCAGGTCCATAGTTGCTATCGCAGCTGCTAACATTGTAGCAGCTGCAATAGCACTATTATGGTAATGCATTTTAATATTTTGCTGCCTTATGCTATTTGCAATTTTCAGGTTATATCAGTAAAAGTTACTTTATTCTATGAGAGATTGCTACAATTAGTGCAGCAATTAAATCTAACTCCCATTCGCTCTTTGTGTTAAGATAATAACTGTGTTACATTGGTGGCAGCTCCTACAGGGTAGTGTACTCTTATGTTATCTAGTCTAGGCCATGCTTACCCTACTCTCCTGGAATGAACGTGAGGCTCCCGAAAATCAGGTGGCACTCTCAGGCCGACCCGAAGAGAGGGTAAGTCTCCCGGGGACAACCTCCACCTGCCCGCAGCCCCCTCCTATAGCAGTCCGCAGGGTACCCCTTCCACACATAGCTGCCCACACCGCCCCGCAGCTGCCCATTTACTGAGCTAAAGTGTGCGGTGTATAGCGGAGTGGGCGGGCAGTCAGAAAGTATGTTCTAGGCTGGTGTGGGGGTTTATCCTTGGAATCTTAAAACTATCACTAAATGTACACTTGCAATAAAAAAAAGTGTGGTAAGCTCTTATTGATTAGTACTTAATTGAATTTGCTTTTAAACGTATACATCAACTAATAATAAATTGCTAAATCTTTTCCAGTTACAGAACATGCACATACAAAAGTGAGTGCATAACTAGTTGTAATACAGCATTTCATTACTCTATTGCACAGGTTCTCAAACTAGGGCCCTCATTCAGAGCCGCTCGTAAGCGGCAGTACGCTCGTAGCGTTCCGATGTTGTGAAACCACGCATGCGCCGGGTTCAAACTGCGCATGTGCGTACGGCTGATTGCGATCTTTTTTTTAGTCGTTCGTCGAATAGCGAACAGGAAGTGACATGTCAAATGTGATTGACAGAACAGGCCGTTTTTGGGCGTTGACGGGGGTGGAGATGGGAAAACGCAGGCGTGTCGAGGCGATTTTTGGGCGTACATAAATTATCTCATGCGAACGGCCAATGTGAACGGAACAAGTCATACGTCACTGTCTGATCCACTTTCCGTTCAAACTGCTCGCACAGCTTGTGGTCTGGTATACTCTACCACAATGACGATGGTCTCGTCCTCCTTCCCGTGCCTCTTCAATGTTTAATCGATTTATAAATTCTTGCCAGAAAAACAATCAACTTAGAATTGAAAACCAGCTTGTAATGTGTTTCGCAAATAGTTTTTTTTTAGTAGCCCAAACCCGCACGCAGGTGAAATACTCAGCTGCTAATTTCTGGATTAGACAATCAATTAGATTACCAATTTTTTTTTTTTTTGCATTTTAGTTTTGGTTTTGTGTTATTGCAACAATATTGTCATCAGGTTTGTGTCTTTGCAACATTTTAAATGGGCCAGGAAAAATCACATCCATTTTGTTTTTGCAAAGTGTTCCTTAAAACTCCTAAATGGTTTTTAACCCTTTGGAATCTGAATTCAAAATAATGTCATTTTTTTTTTTTTTGGCCGGGATTACCTATAAACCATTTTTAGAATAATGTCACAATACAATGGAGCAGATTTTCAAATGTTTTTATTTTTTAGACACATTTTTTTTTTCTAATGTGCATTTGCCAGATTTCAGCTCTGGCTAACGTAACAAAATTGAAAATAAAAATTAAAAACACAACAATAGTGGCATTTGCCAAAAAGAAAATAACACACATTAAAAACAATTCACAAGAAAGGAGAGGGAAGTTTTGGCCCTTAAGGAATATGGGGCAAGCACAGAAGGATTGTGGGAAAATTAGCCAGTGCTGTCATCGCTTTTTGGCCCGTTTGGCCGGGGTAGGGTGGGAGCCTGACCGGGTCCAGGATGTCCTTTGGCTGGCCTGTCCAGAGGCAAATGTTGTGGCCTCTGGACTAGGCAGAGGGCTAGGCACATTTGGAGGGATGGCTGTTGTTGTGCCAGAGGTGGAGGATCCTGATATTCCGGCAGGAAGGAAGGCCGGCTCCACCATGTGCTGGTGAACGAGCTGCTCCAGGGCATTGGCAATTCTGATGTTGGCCCCGGTATTTTCGGCCAGGGCCTGAGCAATGGTCACGTTGGCCGCAGCATTTTGCTCCATGGCCTCCGCCACCCGTAGCAGTCCATCCTCAGCAGAATCTCCGTGTGGTGATCCGATTTAAAATTGAGATCCGTGAGGAGGGCCACTGCCTGCGAAGGGGATTGCCCTGGACTGGCTTATGCAGGGTCCCCAGCTGGATCTACTGCTTCCTCCCCTGCAGAGCCAGCAGAAATTCTGTGGCCAAGGCTCCCCTCAAGAGCAGACTCATCCGCCTGTGTCTCTGTGAGAAAAAAGAGAAAAGAGTAACATTAGAATCTACATATTGTCACAAACACATTTCAGAGTTGGTAACATAACAATATTTACCTGGGACAACATGAGGAGCCGCAAAGTCTGGCATGTCCGTATCCATGTTGGACACGCCAAACACCTCCTCATGCTGCACACACCCCTGTGCCAGCTCTTCCAAGTCATTAAGCTCCAATGACACAGGGGTGGGACCCCCACCTGTCCCCCTTGCATGCCTAGCCCTCTCAGCCAGTTTTTGTTTCAGCCGATATTTAAAATCGGTCCATCTGTGGGTGAAAAAGTTGGCATTATTCCTGCAGTATTTGGCCCTGTAACCACTTTTTATTAAAATGTAGTTTTTACGTACCGGCGTTTGACATCCCGTGTTAGACGTTCAAACTCACCCACCCTATTGACAGCACTGGCTATCTCATCCCACATTTTCCACTTCTGGCTTGCACCCATATTCCTTTCAGGGTGTCAACACACATTTGGACCAAAACCTCCATCTCCTTTCTTGTGAATTGTGGCTGCTTTTTTTATGGTTTGTTTTGTTGGCCTACTCGGCCCAGCAGCCTCTTCCATGGCATCCTCAACAACTTTTTTGAAAAACATTGTTTAAATTTTGATGTCAAACTTTCTCTAAATTAGGGTTCTAAATAATCCTTTAATACAAAAGAGACAAATACTTACCGGGCGCCACTTGGCCATTGTTTTGCTGTTCTTTAGCCATTATGAGCACCTCAACTTG
This sequence comes from Taudactylus pleione, assembly GCA_031769625.1. NCBI lineage: Eukaryota > Metazoa > Chordata > Amphibia > Anura > Myobatrachidae > Taudactylus > Taudactylus pleione. The sequence goes on from JAUIMM010000116.1 coordinate 3,826,038, forward strand.
AACTACAGCAGACCGTTTGTGAATTTCCGTGACGTATTTATACATGCGTCCTCATTATTCATCCGCATCATTGATTGTGCGCTCCTATGATCCGTCCTTAATTTGAGCGGGAAAATAAAGACTATTTATGGCTTGTTGCGACTCGAGTCGAGGTGGCGGGTGATGAATGTTGGAGGTTTAGCTTGGAGGAGTGGATTGTTGGCGTGATTAGTGGTTTGAGGCGGTTTGTTGGAGTTGGTTATTGTTGTTTTTTGGATTTTTGGATTTTAAGTTCTCTTTTTTTTGTGGTTATTTTCTTTTTTGGTTATTTTTTGAGTAAGTCTTTTTAAAAACTCCTTGAAAAAATAATGGATCTACTAACCAAATGTTATTACTTATATTTGTTTTTTTATTTTTTTAAAGTTATTTAGGCACTGCCCCATTGAAGTTTTTGGACTGTGACTTATTTGTCGCTTTTCGGTAAGTTTTTATTGTTTCATGATTTTACAATTTTGATGTGTTGGTCTTCGCTTATGTTTTGCCAAGTAATGTTTTATTTTTAATTTAAACAATCATGTATTAACAATAAATATAGCGTACTCTTTTGCGAAATAGAGTTACATTTGTTATAAAATGTAAATTGCAAACTATTTAGCGCACAAATGTTTCCTTCTTAACCAGTCAAAAATGTGAACTATTTAGCGCACTAATGTTTCCTTCTTAACCAGTCAAAAATGTGAACTATTTAGCGCACTAATGTTTCCTTCTTAACCAGTCAAAAATGCGAACTATTTAGCGCACTAATGTTTCCTTCTTAACCAGTCAAAAATGCAAACTATTTAGCGCACTAATGTTTCCTTCTTAACCAGTCAAAAATGCGAACTATTTAGCGCACTAATGTTTTTTGCCTGGAACAAATGTAAAGTCATGTTTTACCACTAGCAAGGGTATTCAATATGGGTGCGACAAGTATTTTTTTGCGTTAATATAGCACTTTTGTATGTTTTTCCATTAATATCACTGTTTTTACTTTAACACCGTATTCAATATCAAAGACTTTGCACATTTTAGAATAGTCGAAGTTAAAAAACAGGGATAAGTTTTCACCATTGAATAGGTGTCTAAAAAAAGTGCCGATTTGGGGTTTAGGGGTGCAGGTTTTAACAACAAAAGCCTGCACCCCTGAGAATGTCATTTAAAAAAGAACTGTGTTAAAGAAAGGTTTATTTAAAAATAGGGATACCACAAAAAAGTTATTGTAAATTTGGGGTTTCCAAAATTTAAAAAAATATATAATTGTTAAACAATAGGCAAATAGGTTCAGGGCTATTCTGCATGTATGCGGCAGGTGTTTTGAAGAATAGAATTATAGCGGCAGGTGCACAAATGCAGAATTTCAAAAAACTTACTTTAGGGACACCAAAATATGCTAGGACCCATTTTAATGTCCCCCAAATTTGATGGGACCACTTTTCTGAAAAATCCTAAGTGCTCTTCTGCATCACTTGCTCAATGTTGGTAAAAAAAACACCTGCTGCGGCTATTTAAGGAGGATTCAATATGAAACGTTAACTTCACTGTCGAAGTTAACGTTTCATATCGGAGTTTTTTTCTGCGGAAAGGTAGGGTGCGCGCTCCCGCTTAGCCCCGTATTCAATAGCAAATTAACGAAAACGGGAAACTCCGAAGTTGGATTGGCGTAAAGTTATGAAGTTTTCCGTAAAATAATTGTAAGACCCCCCTAAAGTTGGGAAAACATGGGGGCACACTGTGGGTCCCCCCATTTTAGCCTTTAAGTGAAAGTCGGGGATTTAAATAGCCGCAGCAGGTGTTTTTTTACCGACATTGAGCAAGTGATGCAGAAGAGCACTTAGGATTTTTCAGAAAAGATTTTAAGTGGTCCCATCAAATTTGGGGGACATTAAAATGGGTCCTAGCATATTTTGGTGTCCCTAAAGTAAGTTTTTGAAATTCTGCATTTGTGCACCTGCCGCTATAATTCTATTCTTCAAAACACCTGCCGCATACATGCAGAATAGCCCTGAACCTATTTGCCTATTGTTTAACAATTTTTGGCCATGTTTTTTTTTATCACCCCAAATTTTTTATTTTATTTTGGTGGTGGCCCATTTTTTTTTTTTTTTACACAGTTCTTTGTTAAATGTCAATCTCAGGGGTGCAGGCTATTTTTCTAAAGTCTGCACCCCTAAACCCCAATTCTGCACTTTTTTGCCACACCTATTCAATGGTGCAAACTTATCCCCGTTTTATCACTTTGCCTTTTCCAAAATGCGATAAGTCTTTGATATTGACTACGGTCTAAAAGTAAAACCTGAGATAATGACGTCCTAATTTCGATATTAACACAAAAAGGGACTTATCGATCCCATATTGAATACCACTGTAAATGTAGCGTGCATTTCCTAACTAATGTGTGCTCCCTTCTATATATTTATGTTTTTAAAAATGTGTTTCGAATAATTGTTTAAATAAAAATCTAAATAAAATTACGTTTTACTTTTAAAATGTAGGTTTTTCAAATCATGACAATACCCCGGCCTGAAAGCATCTTTGGATTGATTGGAAAAGATAAGTTGATTTTTTAATTCACATTTGTCTCAAACAATAACTACCTGGCTTACCATTTCAGGTTGATGTTGGTCGTATTATCTTGGCCATGTTGCCCGAACCCCACCAACCTCAACTTCATCCCAGGCGTAGGCCTCGTAGGCGTGCAAGGCCCAAGATATATAGAACACGTGTCACCCTTTTTGGAATGCCAGATGATGAGGTCTTAAGACGATACCGTCTTCCTCCACAAATCAACCTAGACACTCTCTCATTAATAGAGAGTGATCTTGAACAGCAAATTAACAGTCCTACAGCAATACCACCACTTACGCAATTAATGTCAGTGTTACATTTCTGTGCCTCAGGATCCTTTCAAACCACGGTGGGAATAGTTGCCGGAATATCCCAATCCTCCTTTTCAAGGATCCTGAGGGAAGTGATGGAGGCCATTTTTAAACACCTCCATCATTTTATTAAAATGCCATTGGATATGGGTTCCCTTAGTGTGGCGAAGGCCAATTTTTACCAAATAGTTGGCTTCCCACACATCATAGGGGTTGTGGATGGCACTCACATACCACTTCAGCCTCCAGCAAGGCTGGAGGCCATTTATAGGAACCGAAAACACTTTCATTCACTGAATGTAATGGTGGTATGTGATGCCTCCCTCCAGATCCTGTCCCTGAATGCTAAATTCCCCGGGTGTGCACATGATTCCTTCGTCATCCGGCAATCAGAGATTTTATCAAAAATTAGACAACCTACAAGCTGGTGATGCGTGGCTTCTGGGTAAGTTGACACCTTCCATGGCAACCAATGCAAAGCTTGTTACACAATGGTCCTGATGTTTGTGTTTGTTTTTTCACAGGAGACAGTGGTTACCCTTGCACGCCCTGGCTGCTCACTCCTTATTTGGCTCCCACACCAGGGCCACAAAGTGAGTATAATTCCGCACTTACAGCCACCAGGCAGGTGGTGGAGTGCTTTATCGGCCTTTTAAAAGGCCGATTCAGATGCCTCCACCGCTCTGGTGGCGAGCTCATGTATTTGCTGGATATGGTTTCGAAAATTGTGGTCCTGTGTGGGATATTTCACAACATCGCCTTAAGGAGTGGTGTCCCAATGCAGCCAGAGGATGCCTTGCCTGAGGATGGCCCCCCCGAGGTTGGTCGGAGGTCAGTATGTGGGGGGGCCATACGCGATGATGTGGTGGCCAGATTTTTCAGGTAATTATTGTCAAACATTTACTTAATTGACACAATGTCGACATGTCCGATTGTAATGTGCCTTTTTTAATTTTTTATTTTTTCTTGTCTTCCTTTACAAACCTCGAAAAAACAATGCCTACTACCTGCTCCACTAAATTGTGTACATGTGGCCACATTGGATCTAACTTTGGAATCAATTATTTCATCGCCTCATTTGTGGATTTATGTTGGTCTGCTACTTATTTCATCAGTTCTTGATTGTTTATTTTGTTGTTTGCTTTTGGTGTTGGTTGTTTTTTGGAGTCTTTTCACTGTGTGAATTGCTTGTCACAATTCACTTTCTGTATGTGTTTGGTGTGTATTAAAATTTGGTTTGCCGTTAAAAAGAGTGTTTTTTTCAAAATTAGAATCACGTGTAACCTGGCACAAAAAATGTCACCTTTCGTAATGCCTAATCCTGTAATGTGTGAAATGTTTAAGTCTTTGAAGATGCTTTGTGGCTTTCAAAAAACATCAAAGGTATTATGTTGAATCAGTAGGTTTTCAAAATTAGGCCTAAGCAGGTTTATTTTTCAATTTACATTACCCACCCAAAGAAAAACCAGAAAATGTTTGAATTTCTAATAACCTATTGGTATGGTGAGGTGTTTAATGTGGCAGCTTACATACTTACTAGCGCTTTGTACAATATAATTTACCTTACTTTAAAGAACATGATCAAATAGTCGACTTATGGAAGGTTAAACAATGTAATTGTTTCAGACAAGGAATGAGACTCGTTAAAATCCAACAAAATTTAAATTTGAAACAAAGTTTTGGAAAAAAACAAACAAGCAAAATAAAAAATCAGCTCCGAAGGGCAGCCGCCATGTGGTCAAGGATCACTAACATTTGTATAAGGTGCCCACGCAAGGCGGCCAATCCCTCCTGCAGAGAATGCAGCCGCCTCTGGTCCTCTGTTGGAAAAAACAAAAATGAAACTTAATAAAATGACACCTTACATTATAAGTTTACTAAACAAACTAAACAAATAAATCTAGGTTAAACAAAGATCCAGTTGTGATGAAAAAAACTAAGTACTGGCAAATGCAAAGATGGTATAAATACTAAATTACAAATGAACACACAAAAAGGCGACCACAAAAAGGACGAAGTACCCTTGTTAGGGTAAACAATAACTACCCAAGTATGAGTGTTTGGACATGTGTGATATGTATCAGTGGTAAAAATCCAAGACATTGTCTATCAAATTAAAAATGTCTCCACTAAAATAAATAAAATTTTTTAAAGGGAAACATACCGGTCATTGGAATTTGGGTGTTTTGAGGCCTTCCATCCTCCTCCTCCTCGGAGGTGGGCCAGTGCTGGTGGCTACACGGAGGGGAGATCTCCGAGCTGCTGGATGGTGATGAAAAGAGAGGGGGGGGAGGGGAGGGAGAAGAAAAGAGAAAGGGGGGTGGAGTGGAGGGTGAAGAAAAGAGAGGGGGGGTGGTGGGGAGGGTGAATTTTGGTGGTGGGGCAAATTTCCAGAGGGAGGGGCCTCAGTTAGTGGCCGGTCAGGGGTGGAGGGGGAATTGGGGGAAGGTTGGGGAGTTGTTGCTGTGCTGGGAGTCGGACTCAGGGGACGAGCCCGGCGTCTGCTACTGCGGCGAGGCCGGCTTCTGCGTTCAGCCCCTAAATGAGGTTTGAAAAATGTTTAGTCTTTTTTTTGGGGGGGGGTTTGGCCACAAATTAACAACTCCACAAATGTTATAACATTAAAAAAATGGAAAACATGCACACACAGGCCTGTCCAAAAACTACCAACAGGGCTATACTGAAAACATGCACACGCAGATAGGACCACAATAAACAAACAGGGCTATACTGAAAACATGCACACGCAGATAGGACCACAATAAACAAACAGGGCTATACTGAAAACATGCACACGCAGATAGGACCACAATAAACAAACAGGGCCATACTGAAAACATGCACACGCAGATAGGACCACAATAAACAAACAGGGCTATACTGAAAACATGCACACTCAGATAGGACCACAATAAACAAACAGGGCTATACTGAAAACATGCACACGCAGATAGGGCCGCAAAAAAAGCCAAGAAAATAACCAAATACTTACTTTCAGCTATACGCAGCCGAAAACAGGCCAGCAAGCGTGGCATACAGCAGCGCAGATCCGACCACCTGCGCTCTAGCTGCCCGATATTTCGGCGTGAGCCGAAGGAGCGCAGGCGGTGGCGAACCTCCGCATAGGCGGATCGCTTCTGGCGGTTGCTGATGGGGGGAGGCTGGCTGGTGATCCGCCGGTCCATCACCTCCGTTAGCACCAAAATCTCCCGCATGGCTCTCATGATGGCAATGATTTTTTTTACACCGAACAGTTTTAATAAAGACCAGAGAAAAAATTTGATTGACTAATGTACTTGGTAAATTAACAGGAGCCATTCTATTGGTTATTGTATGAGTCATGTGTCCTCCAGCCTAAAAAATATAATGTGAGTTATGATAGGCTTGATGCAGTGACATTCGTAAGCTAATTTAAATAAAGAAATGAACAAACTAAAATATGCCTAACTCAAACACATGAAAACAATAGGATCATTGGTTACAACATGTATTTTTTATAAAGTAAAACATTGGTGAAACCGTACTTATTCTGCGGGAAAAATGACACACACGGACAAGAATAAAGTTTATTGAAAATGGCAAAAAAAAAGGATTGCAAACATGTGAAGAGCAATTAAGCTAATTAATATATTGATTGGCATGAAACGATTAAAGTATGTATGCAGAATGAACGAGCAGGTAATCGAAATCTGACAGGCCCACTTCCGGTTTGGACTTGTGCGAGCGTTCCCTGCAACCAAATTTGGAGATGGACGGTCGCAATTTTGGTCGTTCGTTAGCTAGAGGAGGGGTTTGGGAGACTTTGGGGTGGAAGATTAGCTACGAGCGAGCGCTTGAATTTACATTTTCTCGCTTGTTCGTCGAATGAGCAATCATCCACTTGCGTCCGGCTCTGAATCAGGCCCTAGGTCCCCAAACAGTGCATGTTTTCCAGGTCTTCTCACAGAATCACAAGTGAAATAATTAGCTCCACATGTGGATCTTTTACTTTCACAAAATGTGTCAGTGAGTAATGAATATACCTGTGCACCTGCCAGGTGACCTGGAAAACATGACCTGTGTTGGGTCCTGACCGAGTTTGAGAACCACTGCTCTATTGGATCACAGTAATATTCTGGGATTAAGACCTCCCCATATCATATCCATAAAACAAAGAATCAGCATGCATTTATCCTTGGTTCTATCTTTGGCTTGTTTTGCAGTGAGCTGTTTTGCATTTTAGCACAAGTGTTGTCTACATGTGCATGCTTCAACTATTGGCCTGTTTCTGTTTACTGAGCAGCCTGATAGGACTGAATTAAAACCCTTCCGATCTGCATTCTCTTCCACATGCTGTCATCCGGGTGTTTATTATGGAATCGGTAGGAATCACCGCCGGACCTAAGCCCGGCGGATGAAATACTGACACCGGAAGGCCGGCAGCTGAAGATCCCGACTAAGGTTAGTAAGACCCCTAATCCTACCTTGTCCCCCGTAACCCTCCCTTAGGGGTGCCTAACCCTAACTTCCCCCCTAGTGCCTAACCCTAACTTCCCCCCAGGGGTGCCTAAACCTAACCCCCCCTCCCTGCACCCTAAACCTATCCCTCCCAGGGGGCTGCCTAAACCTAACCTCCACTCTAGCCTAGACCTAACTCTTCCGGGGGGGTGCCTGACCCTATGTCCCCCCTGGAGTCCCTAATCCTAACTCCCCCCCCCCGCGCGGCTAAGCGCTTCCGAAGCCCGGCCTACCTACGATCGGTATGCCGGGCGACGGGATTTCGGCATGAGGCTGATGATAGGCGTCGGTATTTAGACGCCTATCATTAGTCCCATGCCGGGATTTCAAAGTCGGGAAGCCGGCGGTCGACATCTTTTGGCTTCCTGACTACATCCCGTTTATTATAAGGTGACAAATTACGTGAAATAATTTTTGGATGCAGATATACAGTAGTAAACAGATGCACAGTGCATACATTTTACAATTATGATTCTTTATTATGTTTTGACACTGAATATGAAATACGTAATGGTAGTTCCGAAAGACTCTAGACAATCCTGTAAAGTAACATACAAAGATCTATGTGTTCAACCAGCTCCCTGAACATCTGGAGGTAAACAATGATATAAAAAGTCTCTGGATACAACTACAGAGGTAACATTGCGTACTATCTTAACGCATTGCCAGATCTGGTATATTGAACTTGTCAAACAGTGCTGATATTGAGCATCTCTACACAATATATATTTCCTGTATTATCCAGGTGTCAGGCTGCTATAACTAATGTAGGATAAATGCATTAAAGAAAAGGAAAGAACACTTTCCAAACTAAGACGTGTGGAACAGCTTGAAGAATACCTTTTAGTATACCCAGAGGCACATTCCTGGTTATGATAACAATTCAGAGAAGACTCGAGTTCCCATTTGCTGGTCTATTATCAATTCCAATTAATTTGAGTAATATCTGTTGTGGATCAATGACAAACTATTGGCTGGAATTGTTTAGTTACATGAAACTAAGTTGTACTTAAATGAAAACAGTCTAATGCTCTTCCAATGGGTCGGATGTATCACTCAGGTACTCGGTATTGTATTTTGTGGAGCAAAATATATGAGCGAACAATATACATTACTCATCTAATTCAATAACATAGCAAAAATACTGTATTAATAAGTATGTATGACCTTCAAAATGTTAACAATCATAATGTCGACATCACAATGTCTACAGTAATGATTTTAAAATTTTTGAAATATCAACATAGATTGAATGTTGACATGTTCACAATGTAAACATGTGAAATGTCGACATTTGCAAGGAGTGGAGGGTTAGGCTGAGGACCAGAGGGTTAATCACTCTGGGGAGGGATGGGGTTAAGATGCAGGAGGGATGTAGGTACTAGGAGAAGGGTTAGGATTAAGAATAGGGGTCAGCCTAAAGTCATCATCACGTCACCACCAGACCCTGAAGACAGTGCTGGAGATGTTGGACTCGCCAAACAAGGTAAGCAGTGGCGTCCCTCCCTGCGGTGACAACCGGTGCGGGGAGGGTTGTCAATAAGGAGTGTGGCCTCATGGCCCAAACCCCCATTTTAGTCACTGCCACCAGGGACCACTCTGTGTGCAGTGCCGGCTCCCTCACTGTGTCAGGAGCAGAGTGCTGCACGTAAAGGGGAAGTCGGCACTTTGGTGTCACCCCTTGGCGGGTGACACCCGGTGTGGCCCGCACCGTTCTTGTGATGCCACTAAAGGTAATTCACTGCTTAACCACCAGGAACACTCAATTATATAGGAACAGTTACCTTGGTGCCTCTGCCGAATATAATATATATATTAGGGGTGTGCACCAGACACGTTTTTTGTTTTTGTTTTGGATCTGGATCTTTCTTTGTGTTTTGGATCTGGATTGGTTTTGCCAAAACCACCGTTCCGTGTTTTGTGTTTTAGAACTGTATGTTTTTGGAAAAAAGCATAAAAACAGCTAAATTCACAGAATTTGGGGAGGTTTTCTTCCTACGCTATTATTAACCTCAATAACATTCATTTTCACTCATTTCCAGTCTATTCTGTACACCTCACCCCTCACAATATTGTTTTTAGGCCGAATGGTTGCACCGAGATAGCTGGATGACTGTGCTAAGCAACACAAGTGGGTGGCACAATCTACGAGAGGCACTGCAGTGGTAGACAGGATGGCAGTTAGAAAAACTAGGCCCCAAAGAGTACAAAATGCAAAGAAAAAAAAGAGATGCAAGATGCAATTGTTCTAGGGCACTCCCACCCACCCTTATGTTGTATAAACAGAACATGCACACTTTAACAAGCCCATCATCTGCCACACAACTTTGGCTGAAATGGTTCGTTTGGGCCCCCACAAAACAAGATGGAAATTAATCTGCACAAACTGGCTCTACAGAGACAAGATGTCGTCCTCATCCTCATCCACCGATTCCTCACCCTCGTCAGTGTTGTGTATATCCTCATCCTCACAGAGTATGAATTCGTCCCCGCTAGAATCCACCACCTCAGGCCCCTCTGTACTTTCTGGAGGCTGGTCTTCTCGGTAGAATTGATAATTCATTTTGCGGAACATCATCTTCTCCACGTTTTGTGGAAGCAACCTCCTAAGCCTTTCGCTGACAAGGTTCCCGGCTGCACTAAAAACTCTTTTGGAGTACACACTGGAGGGGGGCAACTTAGGTAAAATAGAGCCAGTTTGTACAGGGGACTCCAAATTGCCTCTTATTCCTGCCAGTATGGGTACGGACTGTCTGACATGCCTACTTGGATGCTGTCACCGATATAATCCTCCACCATTCTGTCAATGGTGATAGTATCATATGCAGTGACAGTAGACATGTCAGAAATTGTTGGCAGGTCCTTCAGTCCGGATCAGATGTCCAAACTTGGTCCTGCCTGCCCTGCATCTCCGCCAGCGGGTTGCTTAGGATATCTAAGATGTTTCCTTGCAGCCCCAGTTGTGGGAGAAAATGAAGAATGAGCTGTTGACGTGTCACGTTCCGCTTCAGCTGACAGTGTTTTCACCAGCAGGTCTTTGCACCTCTGCAGGCTGTCCACCGGAAAGAATGACACCACGTAGGCTTTAAATCTAGGATCGAGCACGGTGGCCAAAGTGTAGTGGTCTGATTTCAACAGATTGACCACCCTCGAATCCTGGCAAAGCGAAAGAAGGGCTTCATCCACAAGTCCCACATGCCGAGCGGAATCCACTTCCACAAGTCCACTTTCTCCAGCTGTTTCTGCAAAAGTCTGATGAGGGGAATGACCTGACTCAAGCTGGCAGTGTCTGAACTGACTTCATGTGTGGCAAGTTCAAAGGGCTGGAGAACCTTGCACAACATGGAAATCATTCTCCACTGCACTTGAGTCAGGTGCATACCCCCTCCTGCCTATGTTATAGGTGGATATATAGGCTTGAATGGCCTTTTGCTGCTCCTCCATCCTCTGAAGCATATAGAGGGTTGAGTTCCACCACGTCACAACCACAGGTTCAAGAGTGTTTACTGGTGCTCCAGTCTTCGGCACGCAGTCGCTGAATGGTGAAAGTGGCCAGAAATGTTTTGGGCCACCCAAAGCGTCTCCTGCACACCCTTGTCATTTTTCAGAAAATTATGCACCACCAAATTTATTGTGTGAGCAAAACATGGGACATGCTGGAATTTGACTAGATGTAATGCCCGCTCAATATTGGTGGCATTGTCAGATATCACAAATCCCCAGGAGAGTCTAAGTGTGGTAAGCCATTGGGCGATGATTTCCCTCAGTTTCTCTAAGAGGTTGTCCGTGGTGTGCCTCTTACTGAAACCGGTGATACACAGCATAGCCTGCCTTGGAACGAGCTAGCGTTTCTGAAATGCTGCTACTGGTGATGCTGCGTAAGGCGATACATCTACCCAGTGGGCTGTCACAGTCATATAATCCTTAGTCTTCCCTGTTCCACTTGTCCACATGTTCATGGTTAAGTGGACATTGGGTACAACCGCATTTTATAGGTCACTGAGGACACTTTTTCTGACATCTCTGTACATTCTTGGTATCGCCTGCCTAATGAAGTGGAATCTAGATGGGATTTGGTACCGGGGACACACTACCTCCATCAATTGTCTAAATGCCACTGCACTAATGGCGGATACAGGACGCACGTCTAACACCAACATAGCTGTCAAGGCCTCAGTTATCCACTTTGCAATAGGATGACTGCTGTTGTACTTCATCATCCTTGCTAAGGACTGTTGGAGGGTCAAATGCTTAGTAAAAGAAGTAGTGGTGTTCCAACTTCCTCTCTGGGATGATGAATGATTCCCAGCAGCAACAGCAGCAGTAGGCGTAGCAATGCAGGATCCTCCGGAGGATTCCTGGATAGGAGAGGAGTCAGTCATGCCAGTGACATGGCCTGCAGGACTACTTCCGATCCTGACTGAGGAGGAAATTGACGAGGAGGGAGTTGACGGTGTGGTTTGCAGGCGCTTGGATACAACAGGACAAAGGGATTTAGGTGTCCCTGGACTGCCTATGGTCTCAGCCACAGTTTGTGAACTTGGCAGTAACACTTTATGAATGTGCTGCAGGTGACGTATAAGGGAGGATCTTCCTAGGTGGTTAATGTCCTTATTACACCTTTACATACGGTAACATATGGCAAGACAGTAGTTGTCCGGATTTGGATTGAAATATTTCCAGACCAAAGAGGTGGAATGTTTAGTCTTATGCCCAGGCATGTGGATGGGCTTTTTCATCCCACAGACAACAACTGTCTCCCCGGTGCCTGATTTAAACAAACCACATCATCATCAGAATCCTCCTCATCAACTTCCTCCTCAGCGCCAGATACACCAATATCCTCATCCTGTTGTACTTCAACAGTGACATCTTCAATTTGAATATCAGCAACTGGACTGTGGGTGCTCCTTCCAGCACTTGCAGAGGGCATGCAAATGGGGGAAGGAGACACCTCTTCCCGTCCAGTGTTGGGAAGGTCAGGCATTGCAACCGCCACCACACTTGGACTCTCCTTGGGGATTTGTGATATCTTTTTAGAGCACACAGTTCTTTGCAGTGCTTTTGCCAGCTTAACGCGTTTAATTTTTCTAGTGGGAGGAGGAGGGCTTCCATCATCATGTGAAGCTGAATCACTAGTCATGAACATAGGGAAGGACGTTAGCCGTTTCTTGCCACTCCGTGTCGTAAATGGCATATTGGTAAGTTTACATTTCTCCTCAGATGATTGAAATTTATTTTTTATGGTCATTTTACTGAACTTTGGCTTTTTGGATTTTACATGCCCTCTACTATGATATTGGGCATCAGCCTTTGCAGATGACGTTGATGGCATTTCATCATCTATGTCATGACTAGTGGAAGCAGCTTCAGCACCAGGAGGAAGTGGTTCTTGATCTTTCCCTATTTTATTTTTATCCTCCAATTTTTTGTTCTCCATTATTTTTATGGAGTGAATAGCCCCTGTAAAAATTATTTGTAAGAGTGCACAACAGTAGCCAGCCAGCCCCTATGTATTGTATATGAAATTATGAATATAACTATATGATTGGAAAACAGAAGCCAGCCCCTATGGTCAGCGTCAGCAACAGCTCCCTCCCGCCCTCTTCACAGTAGCCAACTTTACTTTATTTTTTTATTTTTTTTATAACAGAGTCAGACTAGTCCGTCTAACACACTGAGCTCCCAGCTCCCTCCTAACTCACAGGCGTAATGAAAAATGGCGGCGATCGAGGGACCTATATAGAATCCAAAAACCGCGAGAATCCGACAGCGGGATGATGACGTTTTGCCTCCATTTCAGTTCCCGAGTACCCAGCACGGATCGGGGGGCTCGGGGGGGGTTTCTGAACCCCTTCACCCCTAATATATATCTATATATATATATATATACTGTATAAATGCCCACTAACACATGCTATTCTGGTTGTTATGGGTTACAGCATATACAGTATTTTGTTCCATTTTGTTAAATAAGCCTCGATATGTTTTGAACAAAGGCATAGATGTACTTGAAATCTTGGCAACATAGCAAATTGTTCAAATATACAGTTATTGATACATTTATTACAATTAAATAATGTAATGAAAAGGATTATATATATTTTAGGGGCAAATTTATTTAACATCTCTTTTTATGCAACCTTTTTGCTGAATAATTTGCAGGCATAAACTGAACGTCACTGGTTTGTGGGTTCCCTAAAATACCTAAGGTTCAAACGAGTTCCATGCAATAAAACCTCTCTATATATGTAAAGCAAATTGCCCGCTATTGTGAAAAGTTTTCTCAAATGAAATAGGGGATTCTCCTATATCTTGGTTCATGAGATCAAACTCCTTCTATCTTTCTTCCCTTCCTTATGCCTCATCCCTATTGGGTTTCTGCAGAGGCCACAGCATGTTACCCACTTTCCCCGTAGCTCCTGAAATTGCTGCCAAATCACTTCAGACTTGTTACCTTGTAGCCCTTCACCATTCTTTGTCACGTTAGAAGGGACTGAAGTATAACCATAGCCTCAATTCCTCTTATAATGTATACCCCCACCCACTTTTGCCATTATAAATACCAGTAGAATTCATTCAATCCATAATTGATCAACCTATATTTCAATATATCCACCAGCACCAATTTTACCAATTCCTTATCCTTTATGCGTATATGTCTAGACTTGGCTAGTATGTCAATTTATGAAAAAATATGCATTAAGAATCCCTCAGGTAAAAGAGCATTATCTCTATGTTCTATAATTCACTCATTTACACTCTACAAAGCTCCCAAATGGATCTCATTGGGAATCTGGCCTGAGGATAAACCAGGGGCTGTAGAACGATAGAAAAATAATATAGCAAAAAGCTCATTCAGTAGTAGAATAGTGGAATCCTGACATTGTTGTCGTAGTGAGTTATGCTCCACCATCTGGAATGTCATTATTATTAATTATTAATAATGATATTATACTATCTTCTTGCTTTTACTTGAGATCAGTGTTTCTGAAATCCAGTCCTCATGTACACAGAACAGCTCATGTTTTCAGGCTTTCTTTAATTGCACACACGTGACGTATTCTACTTTGCTGGGTCAGTAATTATCCTATTAATTTCCACAGACTGATATCCTAAAAACATGAGCTGTTGGTAGTGAGTGAGGACCGGAATTAGGAAATACTGCTTTAGATGGCGTGGTGCAGGTAATTCTATGTTTTATTTTGTGGTTGTTGTGTTCCAAAAAATGCAGGTTACCTGAGTTTTGAATATTGGGCCTGATTCAGAGTTGTACAGGATCTTGATTAATTGATAACTCAATAGTATTTTGCTTGACAAAGAAATGTATTTCCTGTACTCTCCTATTTCCCTTTACATCAATATGTGCCACAAGAGTCTCTCCCCCAAATGGAGTACAGACTCCCTGCAGCTTGGCATCTGCCATTCTTGTACTTCCTCTATCCTCTTGACTTACATTAATGTGATAGCTGAAAACAGTCACTTATCACCCCTACAGCTGCAGACTAAGGGGGCAATGTATCAAGTCTTTTAAAAATTGGAGACGTGGACAACTGGAGAAGATGTCCATATCAACCAATCAGATTTTACCTATGATGTTATAGCATGTACTTGATAAATGCTAACTAGAAGCTGATTGGTTGATATGGGTAACTTATTCTCTCTTTTGAAGGTTTGATACATTTCCCCTAATTGTTTTAAACTCTCTCATGAAGGGAAACTTTCAAAGATTTCTTTACTGCCTTACCATGAGTTTGTTGAATTCTACAGTATAAGGTTAAGTCAGGGAGGTAGAAGCCATGGGAGAAGTCACTCCTGTTGGGGTATACTTACTAAAGACAAGTTTTTAATAGTGGAGAGGTTGCCCACAGCAACCAATCAGATTCTAGCTATTATCTTCTAGAAGGTGCTAGATAAATCTGATTGGTTGCTATGGGCAACATCTCCACTTCTAAAAACCTGCACTCTAGTAAATATTAGAGATGCGATTGCATTGCTTGAAATCCAAACCCGCCTGAGCTTCAGGAATCCGAATCAATCCGAGCGGTGGTTCGGGTTCTTCCCATCTGACTCGGATACCACTTTGAGGCAAAACATCATCCAAGCAGCTTTGCATTCTCGTAGGTTTTGGATTCTCTATAAGATGCCGCGATGGGACTCGGTGCCATTTACTTATCAGGCACGCTGCTGCATGCTGCACTTTACTCTGCTGTATAGGCTGTGCTGTTTCCAGACTCAGAAAAGGATGTGCTGCTCTTAGTCAATGTGTAAAGGGGGTGCAGGCTTTTGTATGCTGTGCTGTACTCTGCAGCTGTGCTGTTTATAGACTAACAAGTGGCTGTGCTGCTCTCTTAGTCAATGTGTATACGGGTGCACCCTGCTTTATGTACTCTGCTGTATATAGGCTGGGCTGTGTCCAGACTCATTAGTCAATGTTTATAGGGGGTGCATGCTACTGTATGCTGTGCAGTACTCTGCTGTATATAGGCTGTGCTGTGTCCAGACTCACAAGTGGCTGTGCTGCTCTTAATCAATGTGTATAAGGGGTGAATGCTATGCTGTACTCTGTGTTTATAGGATGTGCTGTGTCCATCAGTAAAGACATTCACGTGCATATATAACGCAGTTTGAATTGAGCTGCAACATCAAAAAATCAAACAATAATTTAAATGCTATTGTTTGTACTGTTTGGTGTGCTTTAACCTAGAGCGTTTTGTTCATGTGCATATATAGGCCTTGTGGTTCCACGCAGTTTGAATACAGCTGCAACATCAAAAAAATAAATTCTATTCTATTTTTTTGTACTGTTTGGTGTGCTTTTTTATCACCTTTCTACTTGTTTGTCTATTGTATATGTAACTAACTCTTTCGCATTATATTAACACTTATAGATTTATCTTCACTGTCACCTTTTTTTCCCATTTTCGTGTGATGCCCTGGGGATGGTCCTTGGCTGGATTCTAATGGGGTTCCCCGCGCCTAGGACGTGAACCCCATAATGTTAGGGATGCCGGTATAGAGGAGCCTTGACGTTGGCCTGGCGCTTACTCATACATTTACAAATGTATATAACAAATACCTCTGAATTTCTATTATTATGAAGGATTCAAGTATTTTCATTGATATTGCTGCAGTGTGCTGGAGGGAATATCCCCTTTTTTTTCTGTAGTTCAGTGTAAACCCCGCCCTTTACAAGCACCTGTGCACTGGCATTAAGCTGATGTGAGCGACCACCATACTTTTTGTTTGCAGTTCTGTGAGGCATGAAGGGAGCCAGCATTGTGAGGATATGCTGGTCCGTATAGTGCCATTTGGAGGTTTCTGGGGTATCTCCTAGGTGAGTCAGCTCTCGGCTTATAACATGTGCTGTTATTATGCAGTACATTAATTGTAATTATATGACCCAGAGTGGGTGCTACTATTAGGTAGCAACAATTATTTTTGAGTGAGCGTTTAGGCATGGGGCCCCCGGAGTTGCTCTGGCTGGGCCTTTTTCAGGGCATCACCACTTAATTCACATAGATACTTTTTTATCACCTTTCTATTTGTTTGTCTATTATATATGTAATTTTAACTCTTTCTCATTATATTAACACTTATAGATTTATCTTTACACATCTATACTTTACACTTCACTATCACCTTTTTTTCCCTTTTCCGTGTGATGCCCTGGGGATGGTCCATTGGTAACTGTGCACGTCAAAAAGTGTTGTCCTTGTAGATTATGCCTGGTTGGTGCTAATTTATTATTATTATTATTATTATTATTATTATTATTATTATTATTATTATTATTATGTTGCAGGGATAAAGAGGATCTATGGATACACTTTATTCCAAGACTCATACATGAACAATCTCCACATCCTGAACCTTGTTAGCCATACTTACCTATTCTGTGGCATAAAATCATATTTTTGCATGTGGGGTCAGAGTGAAATTTAGTGTGCCCAGCAAAGAACAATTCTGCCAGCTACTCCCAGGAAAAGTAAAATGTTACACACCCACATTTGCCCCCATCATGTCATATTGTGCTGTGCATGTACCAGTGAGTCAGTGACACCCAAATCTATACTGCTATATGTAAACAGGTTCATTACCAATTAAATGCCATATCGGCACTGCAGCTATTATTTGAGCACTTGCTGGTACGTATACATTTGGCCACTGGCAGCATAATCATATGGATTCCTCTACCGGTGTTTTATCTAGCAGACTTACCGTTACAGCCAGGACTTTGCACCAAAACAGTTAGGACTAGACAGGATACACGTAATAAGAAAAGATAATAATAAATAATAATAAATGGTAATAATAAACTTGAAAAAAGCAAAGCAGGCTCATACAATAAGTGTGTGTTCATGCCATAAGGCAAAACATTGCTAACATACAGATATAGCCATTTTATATATGAACTTGCATGAATCCTTTTTTATACACCTATACACCAACAGTGCTTACATGGTCAGACTTTTGTTACATCCTAACCAATAATACTAATATTCTATTATATCTTTGCAATTAAGGTCCTATCATCATTTTAACCAGCCACATTCTTGGTGCAAGAGATCCAACTGAAAACGGACAGATCTCTGCATACGCACAGCTCAGAATTGAATGCAACTCTGTGTCATAGTTGCCGACTTTCTGGCTGCGCCTTCCGGGAGGGAAGCAGGGGGCGTGGCCGAAAAAGGGGGTGTGTCCGGACGGGTGCCTGACGTTTTTAGGCGTCACAGGGCGGGGTCACGCGATCGCGTCATTTTGGCCCCGCCCCCGCTACACAATGCCGATAATACAGGCATTGTGAGGCAGGGGACGGAGCCAAACTGACGTGAATTGCGTCACTGGCTGCCCTCGCAGCGGGGGTTAAGAGTAAATTGCGGGGGATGTTGGGGGGATCGGCGGCCACCGGGAGGCTTGCCTGCCTTTCCGGGGGGGCGGGAGCTGCACCCGATTATCGGGAGGCTCCCGACAAAATCGGGAGGATAGGCAACCCTGCTCTGTGTACATGCCCACGATACGTCCACGGCAAATTTAGTCTGCATGCAAATATCCTGTTGCCACTCAGTAACACCCACCTAGCCACAAGTGAGAGCCGACCAATATGTATATGACTCGCTTGTAAGTAATTTAAGGGGCAGTTTCAATTAGCCACGGGCCTTACCATGCTTGCTTTAGCTCCCGGGTTAATTGCTATGAGCTATTCCATTACTGCCCACGGTAAGCAGGGCCGGATTAAGGCTTGTGGGTATCCCGGTGCAACTAAGTTGTGGGGGCCCCCTCTAATAAAATTTACACCCTACCACTATGCCCCAATCTTCTCCCACAGTGCCCCCCTATATGCCACACGGTGCCCCCCAACATGCCCCACAGTGCTCTATACTCCACACTGTGCCATAATATACCCACACCAGTGCTTACCCTATATGCCACACTGTGCCCCGCAATATTCCCCGCAATGCTTCCCCTTTATGCCACACTGTGCCCCCAAAACATGTCCCACAGTGCTCCTTCTTTATTCCCCCCTGTATGTCATACACAGTGCCCCCTGATTACTCACCTTCTGTGGCCAGTTCCTCTTCAATGCTTCTGTTCCATCCTGTATTTTGCAAGTAGAGCCACAGTGCATACAGCAGCTCCCGAGTCCCCTCATCAGTGTATGGGAGCCCCATAGCAAATGCCCCATTCGCCCCTTCCCCCGACCCTTAATCCGTTCCTGGTGCTGGTGGTAAACCCGCAAATAGCCCAGAGGGTGTACAGTCTAAAGCTATATGCAGGTTATATATGCTATATGTAGGCTAACTGCAGGCAATAACTGCACATAGCTCTAAGCACTTAACTCGGGAGCTAAAGCCACGTGGTAAAAAAACGCATCTGATTGCATCTGCCCCTAAACTGTGCATGCAGCCTATACACAGTTGGCAAAAAATTAATCACCTGATTCGTCTGCCTTTCGGAATTGCATGCAAATCAGAATCAGGCCCTAAGTCTTTTGTATATTTGTTTATAAATTCATTTTATACAAGTTTGCAGTGTGAATGTACAAATATATACGAGTATATTATTATGTTAGGATGTGCACTAATATTTGCATTATTTGCTGTTGTCATTAATAAATGTCCTGAAACATCTCTGACTGTCTGCTTCCAACACATCTTCCATACTTACTAGTATCATCTGGCAGCGGGGTGTTGTTTTCCATCGTCTCTCATAGGGAAGACAGGACAGTACATGCGTAAAGTTTTAAATCTGGAGAGTCATTTCAGATGCTAATCATATTCTGACTTGTATGCACCGACATCATGCATGTGAATTATTTATTGAGATGACTAGATTTATTTTCCACTGGAATAAAATGGACGCTCATTGTTTTCACATGGGCACAAAGTTAAATGAATGTGCATTGTGTATGCGATGCAATATACAGTATGTGCCTTAGCCATTCAATATTATCTTACCTGAAAAAGACTCAGATACTGTTTGTCTACAATGAAATACATAGACTTTGACTATATCATTAAAGAAATAAAATGTGCAACAATAAGAAGCACATTTATGCATCATATAAGGACTTTTTCTACAAACAAGCTTTATTAAATCAATAACAATGCACAGCAACTATACACATGGTTTCCCATTAGACACATGCAGTCCCAATCTACGAAGACAGAATTTACCAATATGTTTGTTTAGTAACACAAACCATATATAACAGCAAGTTTCTCCTTATGTATGGAAGAAATTCCAACTCCAACACATTGGGGTATATTTATTATGCAACACTTTTCAAACCCATAGCATTTTCAGCGGTTTTGGACCCTGGATTTAAAGCGCTATAATTTTGAATCCAAAACACACCTGGATGAAAATGTAATAGGGTGAGAGTCTAGAAAATGTGAGAGAAAACTCTCATATTTTTAAACTCAGCCAATGTAATAAAGTCACAGAACAGGCAAACTCGCATGTTTTTCAGACTCAAAAAACTCTCAAGATTTAAACTCTCATCCTGGTGTTTCCTGTATTGAAAATACAACTCGATCATTGTATTAGTGTGAGATTTTTACTGCTAAACTCTCACATTTTCTAAACTCTCACCCTATAACATTAGGCCCCTAGTTTCTTTAGTCATAAGTATTGTCTCTATAAATTGGATGCTAAGGCCACCAAAGCCGAGGTAGCTTTTAAAAATGTACTTTGTAATTGAAATATTTTTTTGTTAGAAAAAAAAATCTTGTCATGTTTTGATAAAGCTCAGGGCCTGATTTAGACCCGCTCCCTAGGATGCGTTCGCATGTAGCCTGCCGATGTTTGCAATCTGCGCATGCATCTAAGTCGCAGTGTGCATGCGCGAACCAGTCCATGCGATCGCGAAGCGCTCGCACCCTGTACACAGATGCCCCACTAGAATGAGTGACAGGACGAGCCGTTTGTGGGTGGTGACAGGGGATGGTTGACGGAAACGGGGGTGTGGTGGTGTGAACGCAGGCATGTCTGTGCGTATGAACGTTGTTTCAGCGGCATGCACAGGGGGAGTGGGGACCCCCACAAGAAGGGCCCCCCCCCCAAAAAAAACCCCAGGCTTAGTCTGAAGCCCGGGGCTCTTCCTCGCACCCCTGGGCTGTGGGTATGGGGGTAATAAAGTGTAAAATCAAAGAAAACTATTTTCATTTTACAGTGGAACTAAAGGTGCCAGCATGCCTGCCCTTTGGCACTTGTGGAACTACAAGTGCTAGCAGGCGGCCGGCACCTGTACCCCCACTGTAAAATAAATAGATAAATAAAGACAAAACACCCACATCGTGTCTAGTAAAACTTTATTTCATACACCTACCCATTCACACATACTTACCTGCTTCCAGACGTGTCTGTCCCCTTCTCAAGTAGAATCTGTGTGCCTGGAAAAAATAATCTACAGTATGCTCACCTAGATCCTGCTGCTGCTCTCCGTCGCATCCAGGGTCTTGGTAATACAAATAAACGAGTTACCCGAACCAGACTGGACAGATATAAGTATATCTGCTGTTGCATATACTAACACCTTGTGAAATGACAGTGGGTCCCAGCCAATGAGCGTCTGCTACATGTAAAGCGGCCGCTGATTGGCTCGCTTGGTACGGGTGCCGGCCGCCTGCTGGCATTTGTAGTTCCACCAGTGCCAAAGGGCAGGCATGCTGGCACCTGTGGTTCCACTGTAAAATACAAAACTTTTTTTTTATTTTACACTTTATTACCCCCATACCCACAGCCCAGGGGTGCGGGCCAAGCCTGGGGTTTCGGGGGGGACCCCTTCTTGGGGGGAACCCACTTCTCCTGAGATCCCCAGCTTGGCCTGACCGGCTTGGGCTGATAATGCTTTGGCCACAGAGCCCCGGTAATAGGGTCTTCGGGCTGTGGCATTGCAGCCCGGCCATTTTGGGTCCAGTGCTGGTTTTAATTATAGGGGGACCCCTACGCAATTTTTTTCCCCCTATAATTAAAACCAGGGCTGGCCCTGCAGCCAGGTGCTGGTTCCTAAATTACGGTGGAACCCTACTCATTTTGTTCCCCGTAATTTTCGGAACCAGGACTGGCTGGCAAGTCCAGGGCTGGTTAGGCTTTTGGGGGGGGGGGACCCTACATCATTTAAAAAAAAAAATATTTTACCAGTTTTTTACAGGTAGACTATACAAGCAGCCTTCACATATTTCACTGATATGTGCAGGCTGCTTGCCTGGGTGAGTTTTGCAGAGAGAAAACACTGCAATCTCGGGTAAGTAATCTCATCTAAACTCACAATTTGGGGGAAAAAACTTGTTCTGCTTCACCATCGGAAAACTCACTTTCAGCTAAACTCACTTCTTCATAAATTTGCAAGTTGAAGAAGGGGAAACTTACCCGGGTTTCGGCGAGTCAAAGCGAGTTCCAAAAAAAACAAACTTGACCAAACTCAATTCTTAGTAAATTTACCCCTTAGAGTGGTGTTTTGCTGCGTCTGCGAAGCGAATATAGATGCAAAATTGAAAGAAAAACATAGGGCCTGATTCAGCACAGATCGCAATTGACATTGCAGCTCCATAAGTTGCGAAAATATGCTAATGTCTGCCACCGCTCAGCCAGCATAGAGATGGCCACTGCTGCTTTCTCACATCCGTAATACCTTGTAGTCCTGCGTATACATCGGTACTCTCACATCAGCCTGTCATGCACAATTACAGCAGGTCTGACCTGTCTCAGAAACTGCAAGTCTTATCGCATGCAGTGAGTGCTCATGCTGCGTAACCAATTGCAGTGGCTAATTTATGCTCGCCCATGCTACAGCGTTCAAACGGACAGGAACATTTGTGTTTCTGAGACCACTCCCCCAAAGCTCACGTCCTGTCACTCACTCTGCAATGGATTCACGCGCAATGCAGTGCATACGTATGGGCAGTACGCAACAAACGGCCGATCTGCGTACGCGGTTTCAATTGCGACCCATGCTGAATCACGCCCATAGTACGCTACACCTCTTGGAGCGGCTCAGTCAAAGCGGACGTCTCATACCGTATTGTGTATAGATACTAGGTGGATGTGGACACATCTCTATGTCCTTTTCTTCCCACTGCATGACACTGCAGAAGTGGCCCTTTACAATATGGCCATTGCAAACATGGTGGGCCTACACCAACTACTACAACTAGAATGAAAATAATACTTGCGATTTTGTATTCACATAGCTGAATATGTGGTTGGTATAGGTCTTGTTTCACTGCTGCCAGTCTGGTAGTGATGAGGAGAACAGCAGAATGTGGAGAGACACTAAACATGTAGCAGTCATTGTAGGAATCTTAAATCTGTAAGCTCTCAACCATAGCTGAATTTTTTCCTTCGTACTGTACAGATACTTTTGTAGTTACACACCAGCTTAGAGTAACTGTGAGCTTGGTGTTGTAATTTGCTATCATTCTCAATGCTGGAAACAGAGCTAGGACAGTTTTTCTCCATGAGGTTTGGTAGCAGCTATTGTCACCAGGGAGGCAGTGAAGATCACCAAAGCAAGGCCATATTTGGCAACAGCAATGACAGATGAGATCACTGGATCTAGCTGCTTTACTGAGATGGTATGCTAGTAGATTTTCAAAATAAACATGTCCTTGATGTGATGACTTCTCAGCACTACTATGCAATTTACCATTGCCTGTCCAAAGTTTTAGTGGTGTTACATTTGTGCAAAGATGATTATGTAGAAGCTGATCTTGCTGCTGGAAACAGAGGGCCTGATCCAGAGCCGCTCGTAAGCGGCCGCTTGTTCGCTCCGAGCGATGTTCGCACAACTGCGCATGCGTATGGGTTGTAAATTGTAATACGCATGCGCGAACCAGTCATTGCGGTCGGAAATTGTGTGCTTGCAAAATAGCGAATGCCTGCTATTTTGAGTGACAGGATGAGGCGTTTGTGGGTGGTAACAGGGGAAGGTGCTTGAAAACGGGGAGTGGAGATCCGAACGCAGGCGTGCCAAACGGTCAAAACGGGCGTTTTAAGGGTGTGCATAATTAACAAAGCAGCGTCATCGACCACGTCACTTGGTTGTCTTTTAGCCTGAACTGCTCGCATGATTGCGGTAGGAAAATCCTACCACAAGCACTGCGAGCAGTTCATATGCCTTTCGATGTACTCGATTAATCTAATAAATAGCGGAGATGACGTAGGATGCGAGCGGCCAGGGGGCGTTTTTTTAAAAATAGCGAGCGCATATTTCGTTCGCTCGTTCAGACATAGAGGCGTCAACAGACCGCAAAGAGCGAGCGCTCTATTTAAATATCCGGCCCCTTTTTCTGAACAAGCGAGCGCAAATAGCGTCCGGCTCTGAATCAGGCCCTGAGCCAGGTTGTGCTTCCAATGTTGTTCAACAGCAGTTGTTGTCTCCAAGGAGACAGAAAAGATCACATTTTACATTATATTATGCTAGTAGTTTTGGACCCATTTTATGACAGGTCCGGTTCCGTCCCATCCTCCTGTGCAGCCCCTCGTTCACTATACTTAGTCTGAGACAAGTTCTCCACTCACCTGTCATGTCTCAGTCGCCGATAGTGGGAACTATGGGGAATGGTGGGGTGCTACTATGTAATATATTTAATTTAGTCCTGCATCTATTCATTAAAATCACAAATAACTCCAGAGCAGAGTCGGGAGCTGGCTCCCAGTGATCAGCTGTGTGGTCTAAACAAACCACAAGCTGATCACTGCAAAAAAAAAAAAAGTTAGAAAAAAAACACTTACCTGAAC
Organism: Taudactylus pleione; assembly: GCA_031769625.1. NCBI lineage: Eukaryota > Metazoa > Chordata > Amphibia > Anura > Myobatrachidae > Taudactylus > Taudactylus pleione. The sequence continues at coordinate 3,850,673 of JAUIMM010000116.1, forward strand.
CAGGGACTGGGGATCAGTGCTCCAGTGAAGTCCTCTGGGGCTCCAGTCAGCTGGTCTCCCGGCTCCTGCCCTGTGACCCTGGTCAGCTGCTGCATAGAACAGCTGACCGGGGTCACAGTACGATAGGAGACCAGCTGACCGTAGCCCCAGAGGACATCACCGGAGATAAGTGAAAGTAAGAGAGGGGGGGCAGTCACGGGGGGGGGGGGTCATGATCGCAGGGGGGATAGGCGAGAGGGGTTGGCGCATGCGCGGGCACCCTCTCTATTTTTTCAAAAAAATGCAGTGAAAAGATTGGGGGACAGAGCGTTATTGCTAGCTCTGTCCCTGCAAGGGATTTCTAATAAATCCCGGTGATATTTTCTAAATTCGCAATGCGAATTTACGTGAAAATATTACACTACAACCACATTTTTAATGCGGATTGTAGTAAATATGGCCATATATGTATATATATAAATACATATATTGCACAACCCGAGCGTAAGCACTTATATATGTATGCATATATAAATACATATATATATATATATATATATTGTGACACAGTCAGATTAGGGGTTCCTCTCCTGGGTAGAGGACTCCATCCTTACACACACAGCAGCTGGGAAACAGTACGCCAGACTGGATTCGAGTACAAGCTGGTCGGCGCCAGTCTTTATTGTGCAATACAGAAATAACATAAAGAAATCATAAACGTAAATCCTAGCCCTGGCTGGGCTCTAATTTTACAGGTGGTTCCCTCACTACAAGAACCTGGCAGGGCCTAATGCCCTCACCAGCAACAAGGCACAGCACAGTACTTACAAATAGGTTTTTCCAAGTGTCTCTGAGCAAACTCCCTGCCTGCTCTCCTAGGTGAGACACTCAGCCCTAAACATACTAGGCTTATATTGGCCACTCTCAGGTGGAAACCCTAACAAGCCTGTTACCAGGCTGCGAGAACCAAAACCTGGAGTGGCCGTGGGTGGAGCCCTCCCTCTCCTCTCACCCACAACCCCCAGGTCCCAAACCGGCTTTTGAAAAAGCCGAGACTCAAGCCTGCTACACTGCAGACTTTCTCCTGGGGGTTTAAAACACATAAGACAGGAATCTGGGACAAATGTACCTGCCACAGACCACTTTACCAGTGATCCTATCACATATCCCCCCCTTTGTTTCGACCTGTGGGGCTGAACAACTGAAGCCCCCTAACAATGAACGCGTGACAATGCGTCTGCATTGGCCAGCTGGCTTCCTGGCCTGTGTTCCACTGAAAATGTAAAAGTTTGTAACGCCAAGAACCATCTCGTAATTCTCGCATTACTGTCCTTATTTTCAGACATCCACTTCAAAGGGGCTTGATCAGTGATCAATTTGAACTTTCTTCCAACCAAGTAGTACCTGAGAGCCTCTAACGCCCACTTTATGGCCAACGCCTCCTTCTCCACCGTGGCATAGTTTCTCTCATGTACATTCAACTTTCTGCTTAGATAGAAAATAGGGTGTTCCTCACCCTCCTTGTTCTGGGACAGGACCGCTCCTATACCTACTTCTGATGCATCGGTTTGTACTAAGAATTCGGGTTTCAAAATTAGGAGTCATCAGGACTGGTTGGGAACACAACGCTACTTTCAACTCCTGAAAAGCTTTTTCTCCCTCAGGACTCCATTCTTCCATGACTTTTTGTTTGCCTTTGGTCAGGTCAGTCAGTGGGACTGCCATGGTGGCAAAGTTGGGTATAAACCTCCTGTAGTACCCCGTAATTCCCAAGAAGGCTCTCACCTGCTTCTTATTCAGAGGCCGTGGCCAGTTTTGTATGGCATCAACCTTATTGAGCTGAGGCTTTATCAGGCCTCTGCCAATGGTGTATCCCAGATATTTTACTTCCTCCATGCCTAGACAATACTTTTTTGGGTTGGCTGTCAAACCTGCCTTATAGATGGAGTCCAACACTGCTTGTACCCTGGGTAAGTGAGACTGCCAATCAGGACTATGAATGACCACGTCATCCAGATAAGCAGCCGCATACCGTCTATGGGGCCTTAGAATCCTGTCCATCATTCTTTGGAAGGTAGCAGGTGCCCCATGTAGCCCGAAGGGCAACATCTTGTACTGAAACAAGCCCTCTGGCACTGAAAAAGCTGTCTTTTGTTTGGCGCTCTCGGTTAACGGTACTTGCCAATACCCTTTGGTTAGGTCAAGAGTGGTTAAATACCTTGCCGTCCCTAGACTCTCAATCAGTTCATCCACTCTTGGCATCGGGTAGGCATCGAATTTTGAAACACTGTTCAACTTTCGGAAGTCATTGCAGAAACCCACACTCCCGTCGGGCTTTGGAATCAACACAATGGGACTTGACCATTCACTATGTGATTCTTCAATAACCCCTTACTCTAGCATATTTTTAATTTCTTTCGACACCGATTCTCTTTGTGCTTCTGGTAACCTATAGAGCTTTAGATTAACATTAAACCCTGGGTCAGTGATGATGTCATGTTTAATGACAGAGGTTTTCCCAGGTACGTCAAAGAACAGCACCCTATTTCTGATCAGAAACTCCTTGACCTCTTGTTGTTGAATTGCCGACAGGGTTTTTGCCACTGTCACTTCGGGAACTAAGGGCCCTGGATTTACTGGAGGGGCTCGGACGGCCGACAGTACCGTTCTATCTTTCCAGGGCTTTAACAGATTTATATGGTATATCTGTTCCGGCTTTCTTTTCCCCGGCTGGTAAACTTTGTAATTGACCTGCCCCACTCTTTCTAAGATTTCAAAGGGCCCTTGCCATTTAGCCAAAAGTTTATTTTCCACAGTGGGAACCAATACTAACACTCTGTCCCCAGGAGCAAAGCTGCGTAACCGAGCATTGCGGTTGTATACCCTCTGCTGTGCCTGTTGAGCCTGTTCCAGGTGCTCTCTCACTATCGGCACTAAAGCAGCAATTCTCTCCTGCATTTGAGAAACATACTCAATCACCGTTTTGTAAGGACTAGACTGCCCCTCCCATGTCTCTTTGGCAATGTCTAGTAACCCCCTTGGGTGTCTGTCCCTTTAATTTTTAAACGGAAAGTTTTCCTCTCGCTGCAACTTTAGTGTGTGTGGTGCCCGCATTCTCCACCATATTGTGACACAGTCAGATTAGGGGTTCCTCTCCTGGGTAGAGGACTCCTTCCTTACACACACAGCAGCTGGGAAACAGTACACCAGACTGGATTCCAGTACAAGCTGGTCGGCGCCAGTCTTTATTGTGCAATACAGAAATAACATAAAGAAATCATAAACGTAAATCCTAGCCCTGGCTGGGCTCTAGCTTTACAGGTGGTTCCCTCACTACAAGAACCTGGCAGGGCCTAATGCCCTCACCAGCAACAAGGCACAGCACAGTACTTACAAATAGGTTTTTCCAAGTGTCTCTGAGCAAACTCCCTGCCTGCTCTCCCAGGTGAGACACTCAGCCCTAAACATACTAGGCTTATATTGGCCACTCTCAGGTGGGAACCCTAACAAGCCTGTTACCAGGCTGCGAGAACCAAAACCTGGAGTGGCCATGGGTGGAGCCCTCCCTCTCCTCTCACCCACAACCCCCAAGTCCCAAAACGGCTTTTCAAAAAGCAGAGACTCAAGCCTGCTACACTGCAGACTTTCTCCTGGGGGTTTAAAACACATAAGACAGGAATCTGGGACAAATGTACCTGCCACAGACCACTTTACCAGTGATCCTATCACAATATATATATATATCAAGATCTATTTTGCAGGAAAATCCAACAAATATTAAGCACTAATTAGTCAGCTTATCTTGACTCATGAAATTGTCAATCCAGTAGATGGTGCACAAGACAAATACTACATATCATAGAGGCGCTGCTTATGTTACTTACAACCTTTCAGTGTACTGTAGGTTAAGTAGCAAGGGATTTGGGATCTACAAGATAGTGTACCTGGACTTCAAACGCACAGCATTGCACTGAAAGTTGGTGTTTTCCGATCATGCTTCTGCGGAACTTGACTCCACCTATTATGCAATGCAACCTGACTTAAAGTCACTGCCCTACAGAGGAACCTAATTCTAACGAGATCTTGCACACAGGAGACTGTGTTTATACTATAGAGTGTAAGCTCTCATTAGCAGGGCCCTCTTCCCTTATGTTCTTCTTCCCTCACTCATACGATTATTTACTCAAAACTCTCCACAAGGGCACTTAACACTTGGTAGCTGACATCCTGCTGCTTTTTTTGAATGTTTTGATTGCTGCAGCAATGTTTATAAACTATGTTCTTATTCTGTATTGTCATGTACTGTAAGTCGCTGTTTTACAAGTTTGCTCATTTGTTAATGTACTTAGTGAGGCGCTGTGGAACCCTTGTGGCGCCATATAAATAAAGGGTAATAATAATAATACCACTGTGACACTGTCAGATTAGGGGTTCCTCTCCTGGGTAGAGGACTCCTTCCTTACACACACAGCAGCTGGGAAACAGTACGCCAGACTGGATTCGAGTACAAGCTGGTCGGCGCCAGTTTTTATTGTGCAATACAGAAATAACATAAAGAAATCATAACGTAAGTCCTAGCCCTGGCTGGGCTCTAACTTTACAGGTGGTTCCCTCACTACAAGAACCTGGCAGGGCCTAATGCCCTCACCAGCAACAAGGCACAGCACAGTACTTACAAATAGGTTTTTCAAGTGTCTCTGAGCAAACTCCCTGCCTGCTCTCCCAGGTGAGACACTTAGCCTTCAACAAACTAGGCTTATATTGGCCACTCTCAGGTGGGAACACTAACAAGCCTGTTACCAGGCTGCGAGAACCAAAACCTGGAGTGGCCGTGGGTGGAGCCCTCCCTCTCCTCTCACCCACAACCCCCAGGTCCCAAACCGGCTTTTTCAAAAAGCCGAGACTCATGCCTGCTACACTGCAGACTTTCTCCTGGGGGTTTAAAACACATAAGACAGGAATCTGGGACAAATGTACCTGCCACAGACCACTTTACCAGTGATCCTATCACATATCCCCCCCCTTTGTTTCGACCTGTGGGGCGGAACAACTGAAGCCCCCAAACAATGAACACATGACAATGCGTCTGCATTGGCCAGCTGGCTTCCTGGCCTGTGTTCCACTGAAAATTTAAAAGTTTGTAACGCCAAGAACCATCTCGTAATTCTCGCATTACTGTCCTTATTTTCGGACACCCACTTCAAAGGGGCATGGTCAGTGATCAATTTGAACTTTCTTCCAACCAAGTAGTACCTGAGAGCCTCTAACGCCTACTTTATGGCCAACGCCTCCTTCTCCACTGTGGCATAGTTTCTCTCATGTACATTCAACTTTCTGCTTAGATAGAAAATAGGGTATTCCTCACCCTCCTTGTTCTGGGACAGGACCGCTCCTATACCTACTTCTGATGCATCGGTTTGTACTATGAATTCCCTTTCAAAATTAGGAGTCATCAGGACTGGTTGGGAACACAACGCTACTTTCAACTCCTGAAAAGCTTTTTCTGCCTCAGGACTCCATTCTTCCATGACTTTTTGTTTGCCTTTGGTCAGGTCAGTCAGTGGGACTGCCATGGTGGCAAAGTTGGGTATAAACCTCCTGTAGTACCCCGTAATTCCCAAGAAGGCTCTCACCTGCTTCTTATTCAGAGGCCGTGGCCAGTTTTGTATGGCATCAACCTTATTGAGCTGAGGCTTTATCAGGCCTCTGCCAATGGTGTATCCCAGATATTTTACTTCCTCCATGCCTAGACAATACTTTTTTGGGTTGGCTGTCAAACCTGCCTTATAGATGGAGTCCAACACTGCTTGTACCCTGGGTAAGTGAGACTGCCAATCAGGACTATGAATGACCACGTCATCCAGATAAGCAGCCGCATACCGTCTATGGGGCCTTAGAATCCTGTCCATCATTCTTTGGAAGGTAGCAGGTGCCCCATGTAGCCCGAAGGGCAACATCTTGTACTGAAACAAGCCCTCTGGCACTGAAAAAGCTGTCTTTTGTTTGGCGCTCTCGGTTAACGGTACTTGCCAATACCCTTTGGTTAGGTCAAGAGTGGTTAAATACCTTGCCGTCCCTAGACTCTCAATCAGTTCATCCACTCTTGGCATCGGTTAGGCATCGAATTTTGAAACACTGTTCAACTTTCGGAAGTCATTGCAGAAACCCACACTCCCGTCGGGCTTTGGAATCAACACAATGGGACTTGACCATTCACTATGTGATTCTTCAATAACCCCTAACTCTAGCATATTTTTAATTTCTTTCGACACCGATTCTCTTTGTGCTTCTGGTAACCTATAGGGCTTTAGATTAACTTTAACCCCTGGATCAGTGATGATGTCATGTTTAATGACCAAGGTTTTCCCAGGTACGTCAGAGAACAGCACCCTATTTCTGATCAGAAACTCCTTGACCTCTTGTTGTTGAATTGCCAACAGGGTATTTGCCACTGTCACTTCGGGAACTAAGGGCCCTGGATTTAGTGGAGGGGCTCGGACGGCTGACAGTACCGTTCTATCTTTCCAGGGCTTAACAGATTTATATGGTATATCTGTTCCGGCTTTCTTTTCCCCGGCTGGTAAACTTTGTAATTGACCTGCCCCACTCTTTCTAAGATTTCAAAGGGCCCTTGCCATTTAGCCAAAAGTTTATTTTCCACAGTGGGAACCAATACTAACACTCTGTCCCCAGGAGCAAAGCTGCGTAACCGAGCATTGCGGTTGTATACCCTCTGCTGTGCCTGTTGAGCCTGTTCCAGGTGCTCTCTCACTATCGGCACTACCGCAGCAATTCTCTCCTGCATTTGAGAAACATACTCAATCACCGTTTTGTAAGGACTAGACTGCCCCTCCCATGTCTCTTTGGCAATGTCTAGTAACCCCCTTGGGTGTCTCCCATACAACAAGTCGAAGGGTGAAAACCCGGTGGTGGACTGGGGAGCTTCTCTTATGGCCAACAATAAATACGGCAATAAGTAATCCCAATCCCTACCATCCTTATCGACCACTTTCCGAAGCATGTGTATTAACGTCTTGTTAAACCTCTCGACCAGCCCATCGGTTTGGGGGTGATAAACCGAAGTTCTTAACTGTTCGATTTTGAACAGGCGGCATAACTCTTTCATGACTTTTGACATAAACGGTGTACCCTGGTCAGTTAGTATCTCCTTAGGTATACCCAGCCTGCTAAAGACATGAACTAGCTCTCTGGCAATGGTCTTGGTTGACGTATTGCGCAACGGGATCACTTCCGGGTACCTGGTAGCGTAATCCATTATGACCAGAATATACTGGTGTCCCCTGGCAGACTTCATTAAGGGTCCAACCAAATCCATCGCTATTCTTTCAAACGGCACCTCTATAATAGGCAATGGAACTAGTGGACCCTTAAAATGTGGCCTGGGAGCATGATACTGACACTCAGGGCAGGATGCGCAAAAGTCAGATACCTCTTTATGAAGCCCGGGCCAGAAAAACCTCTGCATTATTCGCTCAGTGGTTTTCTCTACCCCTAGATGGCCTGCCGTTATATGACCATGGGCCAGATCCAAAACTGTTCTTCTGTAGGCTTTGGGAACTATTAGTTGTTCCACAACATCTTCCCCCTTCTTAGTCACCTGATATAACAAATCCTGCCACATTGCCATGTGGGGATAGGACAAAGGACTATCAGGGTCTACGGGTTTACCATCAACTACTTTTACATTCTCCCTGGCTTTTACCAAAGTAGGGTCATTCAACTGCTCCACGGCAAAGACCTCTCTTCTGACCTCTAAATCAGGCAGACGATCACCTGGCCCAACAACACTTCCCACCTCAATGGGAGGCACATCAGTTGGCGGGCCACCGTCACGCTCCGCATTCTCTAGTTCGCCAATCATAGTAGAAAAAGGGAATAACTCTGACTCAGAAGAAACTCCCTCCTCCACTACATCGACAACCTTCTCAAATGGATCGGGGTTGTTCACCTCTGGAACAAAACGGCTTTCCCACAACTTCCAGAAGTGAGCAAAGTCTCTCCCCAATATTGCATTGTACATCAGACCATGCACCAAACCCACAGAAACTATAGCAGAACCACATGGTGTCTCGATGTTCACCTCGGCAGTAACATAATATCGAGTATCCCCATGTATGCAGGTCACACCAACAGTTTTCCCCTCACGCCGCAAGGGGTTCACCAGCTCAGCTTTTATAACTGTCACCAAGCTACCAGAGTCTAACAGTGCCTCTACTCGGTTGCCATCTACAGTGAGTACACACATGTGCTTATCAGTCTCAGCCTGCCGGTCAGCCGTACAGGCTATCTGTGCAAAGAAAGACCCCCTGCGGTAGACATGAGCAGTATCACATTGCATAGGTTCAGTTGTAAGTGAACAATTAGTGGCAATATGGCCGAAGCCACCACATCGGAAACACTGGGTCATATTAATGTCTAGTCGTTTACGGGGCAAGAACCTTCCCGGCCTGGCAGGCCTGTCTCCAGGTTCTACACCCTCAGTCTTAGGTACATTCCACCGCCCAGCACCCTTCTCCCCTGGAACAGTCTTACCAGTGTCTGTGGGAGTTCGCCGGTGCGCCATCGGGGCTCGGTGGGGCATACTCATCAGCTCCTCAGCCACCACGTACCTCTCCACCAGCTCGACCAACTGGTCCGCGGACTTAGGATCTGCATGGCTCACCCATTTGCGCAGAGTCACAGGTAATGATCGCAGGTACCGGTCCATCACGACCCTTTCCACGATCTGTGGTCCCGTCAGCGTCTCGGGCTGTAGTCATTTTGAGGACAGATGGACGAGGTCATGCATCTGTGAATGTGGAGGCTTGTCCATATGGAACTCCCAGTGGTGGACCCGTTGGGCACGAACAAAGGTGGTGACTCCCAAGCGAGTTAGGATCTCCTGTTTTAGTTTTTTATAGTCCTTGGCATCAGCCAGGCATAAGTCGAAATAGGCCTTTTGTGGCTCCCCAGACAGAAAAGGTGCCACCAGACTTGCCCACTGCTCCTTGGGCCAACTCTCCCTTTCGGCCGTTCTTTCAAATGCGGTGAGATAGGCCTCCACATCATCGCCCGAAGTCATCTTTTGGAGGAAGTGACTGGCTCATATGGAGTGAGTGGTGGTGGGAGGACCAGTAGTAACATCTCTGGGCCGGGCGACCAGGTGCTGTACCACCTCTTTTATGGCCTGGCAGGTTTCCTCGATGGTGACCTGTTGTTGCCTCTGGGCTGTCTCCAAGGCCAACAGTTGCACCCTGGTGGATTCCTGCTGAGCTCTGGTAGATTCCTGCTGAAGTTTGTTTGTCTCCTGCTGAGCTGCTGTAGCTTGGAGCAAGGCCTTAATAATGTCCTCCATTTTGTCCTGAGGTGTAGGTTGGAAGCTGAACCTTGCCTCTCTGAGCATTGGCTGACGCCTCCTCTATGGGACTCCAAGGACACAGTGTTATTTCCACACTCACAAATTGGGTGTCTGTCCCTTTAATTTTTAAACGGAAAGTTTTCCTCTCGCTGCAACTTCAGTGTGTGTGGTTGCCCGCATTCTCCACCAAATTGTGACACAGCCAGATTAGGGGTTCCTCTCCTGGGTAGAGGACTCCTTCCTTACAAACACAGCAGCTGGGAAACAGTACGCCAGACTGGATTCGAGTACAAGCTGGTCGGCGCCAGTCTTTATTGTGCAAAACAGAAATAACATAAAGAAATCATAAACGTAAGTCCTAGCCCTGGCTGGGCTCTAACTTTATAGGTGGTTCCCTCACTACAAGAACCTGGCAGGGCCTAATGCCCTCACCAGCAACAAGGCACAGCACAGTACTTACAAATAGGTTTTTCCAAGTGTCTCTGAGCAAACTCCCTGCCTGCTCTCCCAGGTGAGACACTTAGCCTTCAACAAACTAGGCTTATATTGGCCACTCTCAGGTGGGAACCCTAACAAGCCTGTTACCAGGCTGCGAGAACCAAAACCTGGAGTGGCCGTAGGTGGAGCCCTCCCTCTCCTCTCACCCACAACCCCCAGGTCCCAAACCGGCTTTTTCAAAAAGCCGAGACTCAAGCCTGCTACACTGCAGACTTTCTCCTGGGGGTTTAAAACACATAAGACAGGAATCTGGGACAAATGTACCTGCCACAGACCACTTTACCAGTGATCCTATCACACCACATATAGCCCTTATCCTCAACAATTTTCCTTTTCAATTCAAACGCCTGCAACAATTTTACTTTTCAATTCAAACGCCTGCAGTTTCAATTCAAATGTCTGCAGTGCCTTCTTTGCTACAACGATCAACAAGTCACAGGGACAAATGCTGAAGGCTGCAGGCATAGATCTCAGAACCAGCTGCTTTACCTATGGGCAGCTTTACGTGGCTTACTCACAAGTTAGTAGCCCCAAGCATCTTTTTATATTAATCCCTGAAGATAAAACTGCAAATATTATTTTACAAAGACATTTTGTGATCAATATCTGCAATATAAATTATACATCACAATATTAGATGCCACTACTGTCTTTGTAAAATTAGTTCTGCTATACAATAACATAGTTGAAAATGGTTGAAAATCACTGTACTAGGTGGTTGAGGTCCTGGTCGGACCTCCGTTGGTGTATGCTGGGCAGAAGTTTGACCCTGGAAGCCTGTTCTGGGCCTTCCACTGGATGGATTTGGATGAAAACTTCACAGATGGGTGGCAATTGGTAAGGGATGCCTAATGGAGTGGTTGGAGTCCCAGTTGGATCTCATGGCATAGTGCACCAAGCAGAACATTGACACAGAGAGCCTGTTCTGGGCCTTCCACTGGATGTATTTGGAAGACATCACATAATAACACTTATTAACTTGAAGCTTTAAACCCAGGCAATGCCAGGTACTTTAGCTAGTGACCTTATATAGGCACAAAGCCACAGATCATGGAACACTGAGGTGAATTGTAGTATGCATATAAACTAAACAGTGCAGGATATGTTGTTATTAATATTATTAATTATTATTATTACTCATAATAATGATAGTAAAAATAATAAAAAATATTCAGTAAAAAACTTAAGCAATAAAGTACCAACATAAATGATTATGCAGTACCGTACATTCAGGGGATCAAAACAAGTAATTAACATTCAACAAAAGGGAACTTTACATCTAAAATTGACTCCATATGTCAGAACATCATATCCCACCAGACCCTCAGCACTCCACCCCCTCCTTTACAAGACCACCCCTCCCCTCCCATCTTATCAACTATGATATCCTTCTCTCCTGTATCTGGAGAGGAATTCATGGGCATCATCTGGTCATCCCCCCCTTCCACCTCCCCCCTTGACCCTACCCCTTCCCGCTTCCTCCGCTACCTCTCTCCTTCTGCCTGTTCCCATCTTGCCAACCTCCTCAATCTCTCCCTCTCATCTGACACTGTCCCTTCTGCACTGAAGTATGCCCTTGTCTCCCCCATTCTTAAAAAACCTTCCCTTGATCCTAACACACTCTCCAACTATCGACCCATCTCTCTCCTTCCTTTTACTTCCAAACTCCTTGAGCATATTCTTTACAACCAACTTATCACCTTTCTTTCCTCCCACTCCCTCATTGACTTATTTCAATCTGGCTTGCATTCTCTCCACTCCACTGAAACTGCCCTCACAAAAGTCAGCAATGACCTTGTTGCTGCTAAATCCAGGGACCACTACTCTGCTCATTCTCCATGACCTTTCTGTTGCTTTTGACACTGTGGGCCACCCTCTCCTCCTGCAAATCCTTCACTCCCTTGGTCCATGTAACACTGCCCTCTTCTGGCTGTCCTCCTACCTTTCTGACCATTCTTTCTCTGTGTCCTCTCATGGCTCCTCTTCCCATCCACTTCTTGGACCTCTCCTTTTCACCCAATATACGTCCTCTTTAGGTGAACTCATCAACTCTTTTGACCTTCAACTTTATATCTATGCTGATGATACTCTGATCTACCTTTCATCCCCTGACCTTTCCCCTCTCTTCTCACCCACATCTCCAACTGTCTCTCTGCTATCTCTTCCTGGATGTCCCAGCACTTTCTTAAGCTTAACATGTCTAAGACTGAGCTGATCATCTTCCCACCCTCCCACATAACCTCACTTCCCTTAATTTTATTATCAATTGATGGCACAACTATCTCCTCTAGCTCCAAAGTGGCCTGTCTTTGGGTTATTCTGGGCATCTCCTTCAAACCACACATTCAGCACCTCTCGCAGTCCTGCCATTTCCACCTCAAAAATATTTCAAGGATTCGACCCTTTCTCATCTTGGATGATACTAAAACCCTCACCCACTCTTTGGTCATCTCCAGATTGGACTACTGTAACTTCCTCCTATCTGGCCTCCAAGACTCCCACCTCTCTCCACTCCAATCTGTCCTCAATGCTGCTGCTCAGCTCATCTCCCTCTCCAAATGTTCTACATCTGCTTCCCCTCTGCTTCAAGCCCTACACTGGCACCCTTTCCCTTTCGGAACCCAATTCTAGGTTCTTACACTCACCTACAAAGCCCTCACCCAACCTTCTCCCATTTACATCTCTGACCTAATATTCCTTCACACTCCTGTTTGTCCACTTCGCTCAACAAATGCATGCCATTTCTCCTGTCAACTGACTACTTCCTCCCACTCCCACCTCCAAGATTTTGCCAGTGCTGCTTCCTACCTTTGGAACTCTCTCCTTATTAGACTCTCCACCTCTCTATAAATCTTCAAATGTGCTCTCAAAACCCATTACTACATCAAGGCCTATCAGCTCTCATCTTAACCCACTACTACATGCTCTTTCCTCCCTGTCTACTCTATCTGTGTCACGCCTGTTTTTCTGCCCCTCCCCTTTTGAATGTAAGCTCTCATGAACAGGGCCTTCTTCCCTCATGTTATTCACCTTATACGTTCTTCTACTCCTTACTCCCCACAAGGGCATCTACCACTTGATTGCTGACTCCCCACTGCTTATTTTCAGTGTTATGATTTCTAATGCAGTAATGTGTACAAACCATGTCCTTGTCCTGTATTGCGTTGTACTGTAAGTCACTGGTTTCTTGTTCACTTATTTGTTTATGTACTTTGTAAGGCGCTGTGGAACACTTGTGGCACCATCTAAATAAATAATAATAATAATAATAATAATAATACATTCCTGAATAAACTCCAGTTCAAATTTATGTGCTTAAATGTGTCAATTTTCGCTATTAACAGTGTGTACTTCCAGTTCATGGTTTTCTATTAACATACAAGTTTTATGTTTGCAATTCACATTACAATTATTGTTACATGTTTAATAACTATTGAAATAATATTTGAATGAATATAAAAGTATTTTAAATTACAGTCCTTTACATTTTTGACCTAGAATTCAAGAAATTCCAGAGAACTTTCTAATTGTAGAACTAATTCATCTAACCAATTCAATTGTCAATGAGGCCAGTTCGAACATCTTTTGTGACTTCTAATATCTTAATAGTCAAAGAGACTTATCATTTTCTTTTATATATAGTAATCTATAATACTGTGCCTGAGGCATCACTACTGCTGCAACATCTGCCAAGAGATTTCTATATAAGAGGGAAAATGAAGAAACAAATATTTAAAGTTAGAGAATGGTCGTCTAAAAGAGAAATCATTGATCACATCAACACCCTTTAATAATATCAATAACTAATAATTAGACGTAAAAATTAATAAGATTTTTTGTCGGGAAAGAATTAACTTCCCAGTATGTTTTTGAACTGTGTGTGAGGAGAAGGCAGGACCTAGAGGATATCTTTCTTTGTTTTAAGTACTAGAAGATCTGATACACCTGTCTCACTCTCTCCTTTGTCCAGATGGAGAAACAAATGAATAATCTCTAAAATATTTTTTAATAACATTCTAGCTGTAATGCTTGGTGTTACCTGACTTTTATTTATTTATCTCCTCTCTGTCTCATCCCCCCTTCACGTCTTTCTCTACATCTCTATCCCCCTCCACTCTCTCTCTCCCTCCACCATTCCCCCCTCCTTTTCCCCGCCCCAACATTCCCCACTTCTCCTTCCCCCTTCATCACTGTCTCTCCCACCAATCTCTCACTCTCTACTATGTATCTCTTACACAGCTGGGAGGGATCAGAGTTCATGCCAACTGTCAATACATTATAACGTGATTACAACATTTAGCAGTTTATTTTATTATATAGAAGACTATTCAATCAAAAATTGCTAAGTTAAGGTGACAACCCTGTGTTAACATAACTTGTAATGTAATAGCTAACACTTTCAGTTCCACAAGAAAACAATTCACACTTCTAATAGCTGTCACATGCTCCTAATTGCTTATAATTAGAATGATATTGGTCAGGAACTTGAGGTCATTAATGTTTTGGCAGAAAAGTGTTTGTGTGTGTGACTCAACATGTCTTACTTCTAAATGCAGTTACACAGAGGGCGTAGGATACACGGGAATTCAAACCATGAACTAGATTTGACATTGTGTATACAAGGAACTACAAGCAGGTACTTGTGTTTCCCCGTGAACACTGACAGGTTACAAGAATCTCATCAAACAAGCAAATGTTACTCTGTACGCTCCAACGCTACTGTAAATAAAGATATCATGGCAATGAGGATTAACTGAAATTAACCTCAATTTCTCCTCAACACTTACTCGCGCTTGGTTTATAATCTTTGATTTCAAAGTAGAATTGCAAATCTTTCTTGGGTCATTACCTACTAAAGCAGTGTGTTTACTAATCTGCTGACAATGTCGATAGGTTGAAACTTGGAATTATATTGCATGAGAAACGTTTTGAATGTGCTTACAACCTCAGAGAGTGCTACTGTGTTATGAAAGATCATGGGGCCAATATTTTCATAAACATGAATTTAAACAGTAATATATCAGATTATATACTACTTTTAAGGATTTTAGATGAGACCATGAACAGAGGTGAAGTGAGAGTTGAGAAAGAAGGGGTCACCCCTGATCTGTTTCCTATGCATATGTCTCCTTTCTAGTAGAATGTATGCTGAAGTGTGCTATCACATAATGGCATGGATGAGGAGGCATACTGTATAATTGCATTTACGAGGCATACATAATGCTGGCATTGAGTAAAGGCATTCTGCATACTGGCATGTATGAGACATAGGGCCTGAGTCAGAGGTGTCAGGTGCAGTGGAGCAGTTTTTTGGCACTGCGCATGCATCACAGCTGTACTGCGACCGCCTGGTGATTGGTTAGTGATGGCGGATGCAGTGAGGATTTTTTTGTAAAGTGAGTAATAGGTAGTGACTGGGGGAGTGGGGTGGTAACAGGGGGTGGCTACAAAACTATAGACGTGTTGCCACTGTTTTCTGTGCGTGTCCTAGACAACCACTGGGAATTAGTTTGCAGTTTGACTGGTCCCAGCATCTTAGTTGATATGGTCATTATGAAACACATAGAATTCTGATGGTGTGACCGATGTATGACCGATGTTCCTGATGCTGCTTCTTTTGTACATAAGCGGCAGATCTAAGATGACATTGGTGGGCGTCTCTGTACACAAGACAGCGGCTGAGTCATTAGCATATTTTCACACGTCAGATGCTTGTGAAATTGCAGGCCCACAATGCATATATGAATGAGGCATTCTGCAGGCCTATACACATACAGGCCTTCATTCAGAGGCGGCCGTACGGTCTACGACCGCACGGCCGCCTCGATGTTTGTCAAGTGCGCATGCGCACGAGGGAGCCGGCTCCTTCGTGCGCATGCGTGAGACCCGCTACGACCGACAGCGCCGGTCGTAGCGGGTCTCTTTCCAAAGGGGGCAAGCTGTCGATGTTGATCGACAGCTCGCCCCGTTTGGAAGGCGGGCCGGGGGGGTGGCAGCCCAAACAGAGGCGTTCCCATGGGAACGCCTACCATTTGGGGGAGGCCCCACTGACATCACTAGTGATGTCAGTGGAGAGCTTCCGGCTCTGACAGAGCCAGAAGCTCTCCGGGGCTTACGACAAGTGAGACCCTACCCTAGGGTCTCGTCGTAAGCCCCGATGGTCGCGATGGTCTCTGACCATCGTGACCACCTAGCGGTCGTTAGAGCTGTGGGTGTAAACCCACAGCCTAACGACCGAAACAGAGGCGGGCGGTCAGGATGCAAGCGGCCGCCCAGTTTCTGAGCGACCGCTTGCATCCTCCGACCGCCTCTGAATGAGGCCCACAGTACATTGGATGGGGTGTGCAATACTGGTATGCATTTATATTTAATTAGTCTCCAGTTTACTGATTCAAAATATGTCAACTCTCTCATTGGAAGTAATAGCTAGCCTTGATAGTTTGAAAGAAGCCCAAAATATACCATAATGTCACATTTCTTTTATCTTTTTCTATATATCTCATGATATTAAACTGTAGCTTTGCATAGTTATTCGCAAAAAAATCACCAGTTGACTGTGTAGATAGATAAAAAGTGTAAAAATATTAAACAAATGTGGCTTCTTCTAACCAGAAAACTGTTCAATATAAAAAAGTAGTTTGGCCTTCAGGGTGCTCTCACTTGAAATAGGCCTAAAAACAGATGCACACTTTAGGAACATTTTACATTTCATTTCAATGTACTTTTTATGTCCTAAGGCTTTACCAAAAAATTTAATTGTGTTGTTAATTCTCATTACTTCAAAAAATCAAAAATGATCTTCTAAAACTTTTAATACATTTTTGTAGGATATGAATTGCAGAAAGACTTAGAGATGCTAGATAATTTAACAATTTTATTAAAATATTTATTGTATGATGACAGGGAAGAAATTGGTTTGGATGTTATCCCCTACTCTCTCATGAGCAGTACCCTCCGCCCTCTCATTCCCTCCCTCTACCACAGCCGGACTGGCCATTTGACACTTATGGCAAATTCCAGAAGGGCTGATGTTTTGATGGGCGGGTCCAGTCGCATGGAGGCCTGGCTGAGTTGCCTCGCCTCTCGGTGCTCTGCTTGAGCAGCATACTGAGACGGGGCGTGACTTGAGGTTATGCACCGTGACTTGTGGCAAGCCCCGTTTTGCATGACCACACCACTTAATGCATGGCCACTCCCATTTTTCTTAGGCACGTGCGTACAAAGAATCCTAGGCCAATTCATGTCCCCAGTCTGTCCATGCCATGCACTATACACTATCCTCTGCTTCCAGTACACGCTAACTCACAGTCAGCAACTCTGATTCTTACTGTCAGGCCTTGAGTGCTACTCATTGAGTTCTACTGTCACTCAAGTTGTCTAAAAGGTATACAATCGGGAAGCCGGCTGCCTTAATACTGACAGTCGGCTTCCTGACTGTCATATCCCAGCGAGGGTGAAATGCCGGGCGTCTAGATGTAGACGCCTGACATTTTTCTGACACCGGGCGCCGCGAGCGGAATGCTGCGGGGGCGGAGGGTAAGGTTTAGGGCACCCGGGGGGGACTTAGGGTTCGGCCCCCCCCGGGAGGATTAGGGTTAGGCTAGGGGGAGAGTGGGTTAGGGTTAGGCACCCCCGGGGGGATTTAGGGTTAGGCACCCCCCCGGGGGACTTAGGTTTAGGCAGCGGGGAAGGGGGGGTTAGGGTTAGGCACTTAGAGGGGGGATTAGGGTTAGGCACTTGGGAGGGTTAGGGTTAGGCACCCCTAAGGAGGGTTAGGGGGTTAGGTTAGGTTAGTAAGGACTTACCTATCGACGATAAAGATTTCCAGCGCTGTCGGGCTTCCGCTGCCGGGAACTCTGCTTTTGTCGGTCAGGCGCTGCCGGGAATTGAACCGATTAATTCTAAAATGCCTACATTTTTCACTGTGTTTTATCTCTACTCTATTGTTTGTTTGAACCTTAATTTACGTATTCAGTTGTTTATTTATTTTTTATCAAATATCACTGAAGTTTAATTGAAGTTGCATTATCATAATCTTCTAAATATCTTCTCTTTTAATCTCATGTAGAAGAATTCTTCCTAAAGAAACAGGAGTTATTGTTTAAAGTGTTTAAATTATTTCCGTTACACTTGGGAATAGCCAGGGGTGTATCCTACTTTAAAGCACTTAATCATCACTAAAGTATCACTAATCTACAGTACATGTTCCTATTATTATATTTTTATCATTGAAATCCCCTCTCTGTCCACCACTCTCCAACAGGAAAGCGTACGCAGCCTCCTACATTAGGCATAATTATATTAAAACAAAAAAAGATCAGTATGTAATACTATATATTTTTTAAAATAGGTCAATCAGTCCATTTTTTTTTATTTCTTGCCTTAGAGACAGCAGAAAATAGAAGTTGATAAAAAACAGACCATGATTTGGCAAATGCAACTGGATGGTAATTGTTTGGGCCTCCCAATGGTCTGGAGATCCTTCTGTTTCTGAGGGGATGTGGTATGACTACTCCAGGAGGAGGATGTAGAATAACTAAAATACTTTTAGAATTAGTAAAATCTAAAGTATAATAAAATATAGATATATTGGTGGAGCATTGGTGATAGTCCCCCACTGGAATTCCTTTCAGTGAAAGTGCTATAACAATTTTACTTTGTTATATATGTATGCATTCCTGCTATGATACTAAATGCTTTGGAAATGAAAAGGTTACATGCAGAGAACAGTGCCAAATTCTGAGTTCTCACCAAACATTAATTGCTTCTGCTTTTCAACAGGTTGCCTAACGCAGTATTACAAATTCAGTCCCCTGATGTTTGCAGAAGGAGCCTGTTTTTACAAGCAGACATTACATCCCATTGTCACTGTTACATAGCCTTTGTACTGGGATACAAGACGAGGCATGCCTGTTGGAAGAGAACACACTGCCCTGTCAAGCAAACTTAGTTATTAGTACAGTAAATAGCAGAAGTGATCCAGTCCTTGCCTAGTGTGAAGTTGTAATGAACATACCCCATGGTAGTGTCCTGGCAAAGCCCTGAGTTCTAGTTGAATTGGACATAGTCAATAACATTTGCATAGAGCTAACTGTACAGACATAACTGTCATTTGCAAAGACCTCCATTGTACATACCCTGTTTCCTAAACACTATTAGCATGGACCTAATTGTCATTTGCACAAAACCCATTGCCATTTCCACACCTCCAACTGACATTTAGACAGATCCCATTACATTGACACAGACCTTGTTGCTATTTGCACAGAACTCATAGCTGTAGGCACAAAGTAATGCATAATTATAGGATAATGGTGCAAATAGGAACATTCCTTCGGCTATATTAGTAACATGAATCAGAACACGATACTACCCTACTCCTGGTTCACAAGGTGGAGATTTGTAAAGATATCTGTATGTAAAACTTTAGAGAACATTGCAGTTACACCAGTCTATTGGTCAGGAAGGATAGAACTGGAAGTTTTCATGAGTGGAAGTGGCATAAACAGCGAGTGCCCGCGGTATCTAGATGTAGATGCCGGTCATTTTACCGGTCATTTTACCGACGCTGGGAGACCAGCGCCTGGCATCCCGATCGAAGTGATGCCGGGCGTCGCTGCGGACAGCCGCGGGGGGGAGGGTTAGGTTTATGGCTCCCGGGGGGGATTTAGGATTAGGCACCCCCTGGGAGGTTAGGGTTAGGCTAGGGGGAGGGAGGCTTAGGGTTAGGCACCCCCGGGGGAACTTAAGGTTAGGCACCCCCCAGGGGATTTAGGTTTAGGCAGCGGGGAAAGGGGGGGTTAGGTTTAGGCACTTATAGGGGGGATTAGGATTAGGCACTGGGGGGAAAGTTAGGGTTAGGCACCCCTAAGGAGGGTTAGGGTTAGGGGGGTTAGGTTAGTTCATACTTACCTGGGAACGATCGGTATTTTCAGCCGTGTTGGCCTGCCACTGTCGGGATTGGTCGTATGTATTCTGTGCCCGTTGCCCCCGCATGTATTTACCAGACAGTGGCAGCAGCCTCACTGAGTTCAACAGCAGTTTACTCTGCCTGCACATGATGTGCAGGGGGAGGGGGGGGAGCGAGCGCCCCTGGTTGAGGGTGCATACTTTTTTTTAGGCGGTGTGGCCAAGCCAGCGCCATTATGCCGTGTCCCCTAAAGTATTCAGGCATACCAGTGCTCTCCACGGCCCTGGCCGTGCCTCCTAGATTTGGCCACACACACCCTGTACTTGGGCCCTTGTCAGCTCTTCATGGCCCTGTACATGGAAATACACTCTCTGAGCTATTTCCAAAGCTGCAGATGGACTTCCACAATAAATAGAATTGTTATGTTCTCTTGTAAATGTAAAGACAATTGCTACATAGAAACAGACGGATAAGGTGATGTCTAGGTCTCCTGGTAAAATGAAAAGTACATTTTGTTACCATAACTATTAATACTCTTTATCTATACAGTACCACTGTATTATGTAGCATTTTATTTCATAAGTCATGTCAGTCCCATTGGAACTTACAGTCTCTACCAGATGAGTATGCATACACTATGGTCGATTTAATGTTAGAAACCAGTTAGCATACCAGTATGTTTTAGGACTTTAGAAGACAAACATGGCTTCCAGAAGTAATCATTCCAAATATAATGAGAGCAAACAAACTCCACACAGATAGTGTTCTGTTTGCAATCAAAGGCATGGCCCCAGCGCTGTGAGACAACAATTCTAACAAATGCTCAACCTACAATCCCTCTTAGAAATATATGTTATGATGAAACCGTTATGCTGCTACAACGGAGAAACGCGTTAAGGGACCTCTGACAGGCTTCTCCACATATTGCAACATGCACTGGTGACTGATTTGGATCTTGGAATAACAAGCCTTACAAACAAGCACCAGCCTGCATCTTCCTCCGTTCACTGTCTTAACACAGCGTTGCTCCCACGGACGTCACTCTACCATTACACCAGGTGGGTGCCTACTATATTCACGGGGAGTGTAATTCACTGTGGAACAGCCAATTCACTGCCACTGTACTGGGATTGGATGTAGTGTTGCTCCCAGGGATGCTGCCCCACTATCACAACAGGTGACTGCATATACTATAGATTGTAAGCTTGCGAGCAGGGCCTTCCTACCTATATATCTGTCTGTTATTACCCAGTTTTGTTCTATTAATGTTCCAATTGTAAAAGTGCAACGAAATATGCTGCGCTATATAAGAAACTGTTAATAATTAAAATAAATAAATATTATATCCACGGGGGGTGTAATCCACTGAGGAACTACCATCCTATCACTGTTGCACCATGATTGGAATGTGTGATTGACTTTTTACACTGGCGTCAAGCTCAATCAATGGTGGGGAGGCTAAGTATAACATCTTACTTAAAGATACATTTTTGCTACATTGTTCTATTATTGGAAAATAATTTTTCTCTATCAGCTAATCTAAAGAGACTCTTTCTTTACAATTAAGTACCAGTACTTGGACGCATATATTGGTATTAGTGCCTAAACACTTGGAGTCAACTACACTTCAATATAAAGAGGATTATCTTGATCGTATCCGAGCATAGTAGCTAAAGTGGAGATTATCTTGCAACTAAGACATGTTATATATATTTTATGTATTTGTTTTAATTATCTAGGCTGATTAAGTGGCTTTTCTATTATAGTGTTATATGTTTATATATATATATATGTTTAATTATACAATATTAAATGAATATTCAATGATTCTTATTAGCGCTCCCTAAGTGCTTTATTTGTGCTTATATTGAGTTTCTCTGATTGTTAGTTAGTATTTCCAGGATACTAATTGGTATCTACAAAATGGATAAACATCTGTTTTATATAAATTTTGCGCCTAATATACATCTTATAGTTTTATCTGTGATTTTCATTCTTGAACCACCTGCTTGGGTGTTACATGTTGAATACAGTGGTCCACTTGGTTCCCTTCAGTGCCCAATGCTACTTTTGTCAAATCCAAGAAGGGTCATAACAATGATAATAATTAGAGATGAGCAGGTTCGGATCTCAGAGATCAGAACCCACCCGAATTTCGGGGATCAGGGGCGATCCGAGCCAAGCTCAGATCTCCCTGCCTGCCCTGGATCCCTTACCGGAGGCAAAACCTCGCGACCCCGATGTCGGGTCGCGAGGTTTTGTATTGAGCGGGCTTAGTGCTGATTGGCTGAGAGAGCCGTCTGTCACGGCTCTCAGCCAATCAGCGTTAAGCCCATTGAAAATGAACACTGAAGATGGCACCCGCCATCCCCCGCCGCCTGACAACGCCGGCACCCCCCCGCTGCCGACACCGCCGTTACCCCCACTGACAACATCCCCCGCTGCCGACACCACCTCTGCCGACACTGCCAGCACCCCTGCACTGCTGCCCCACGTACTGAGGACACCGTCAGCAACCCTGACACTGCCGACACTGTCAGCACACATGCACTGAGGACACCGCTGGCACCCCCGCTCTGCCAACACCGCCGGCTCCCTGCATTCAGAACACCCCTGCACTGCCGACATAGTCAGCAAGCCTGCACTAAGGACACTGCTGGCACCCCCGCTCTGCCGACACTGCCGGTAAACTTCTCTGAGAACACTGCCAGTACCGCAGCACTGCCATTCCATGTACTGAGGACACGGCCAGCAACCCCCGCACTGCCGACACAGCCAGAAAACCTGCACTAAAGACACCGCTGGCACCCCTGCACTGCCAACATCCCTGGTACCCTTCACTGAGGACACTGCCAGCACCACAGCACTGCCATTCCATGTACTAAGGACACCGTCAGCAACCCCGCTCTGCCGACACTGCTGTCACAGTAAGTGCACTATTGGTGTATCCAACCCACACTGTATAACACACTGTAATCCTTGTTGGAAATTAGAAGCTGAACTGCCACATTTTAGTGCCGCTCATTGTGTCACTTAGTCAGCCAGCCTTCGTCGTGCTCATGCGCGAGACCCGGCCAGTGACGGGCGCTCCGTCGCTATGGGTCTCGCACCAAAATGGGGCGGCTGTCGATTGTGATTGACAGTTCGCCCCATTTTGGAAGTGGGCAGGGGGGGTGGCTACACAAATGGAGGCGTTCCCGAAGGAACGCCTGCCGTTTGTGGGAGGCACCACTGACATCACCTGTGATGTCAGTAGTGAGCTTTCTGCTCTATTTAGAGCAGGAAGCTCATTGGGGCTTGTGGGAACGAGACCCTACCACAAGGGTCTCGTCACAAGCCCCGATGGTCGCGATCATCACCTGGCCGCTCGCAAAAGCTTTGGGTGGTCACCCACAACTTAGCGAGTGGCCAGGAGGCCAGCTCCATAAAAAAAAAACGCCATGATTCAGAGTGAGCGCTCTGAAAGAGCGTCCAGCTCTGAATCAGGGCCTAAGATCATTATTTGCGCCCTCTCTAATATTTCTATCTAATCCTTCTAACGGGATTTGAGAGGGGAGCAGCTTATGGAATAATAGAGGGTATTAGTACAAATTTATCTTTTGAAGCGCAAGTTAAGGGCAACATTTTTGTATATATATATATATTAGGGGTGTGCACCGGCCACTTTTCGTGTTTTGTGTTTTGGTTTTGGATCTGGATATTTCTTCATGTTTTGGATCTGGATTGGTTTTGCCAAAACCACCCTTCCGTGTTTTGGGTTCTGGGTTTTGTGTTTTGGATCTGTATTTTTTTGAAAAAAAGCATAAAAACAGCTAAAATCACAGAATTTGTAGGTTTTTCTGCTCCTATGCTATTATTAACCTCAATAACCTTAATTTCCACTCATTTCCAGTCTATTCTGAACACCTCACACCTCACAATAGTGTTTTTATGTCCAAAAGGTTGCACCGAGGTAGCTGGATGACTATGCTAAGCGACACGAGTGGGCGGCACAAACACGTGACCCATCTAGGCGTTATACTGCAGTGGCAGACAGGATGGCAGTTTGAAAAACTAGGCCCCAAACTGTACATAATGCAAAGAAAAAAAAGAGGTGCAAGATGGAATTGTCCTTGGGCCCTCCCACCCACCCTTATGTTGTATAAACAGGACATGCACACTTTAACAAACCAATCATTTCAGCGCCAGGGTCTGCCACACGACTGTGGCTGAAATGATTGGTTCGTTTGGGCCCCCACAAAACAAGCTGGCAATTAATCTGTCCCTGCACAAACTGGCTCTACGGAGGCAAGATGTCATCCTCATCCTCCTCATCCACCGATTCCTCACCCTCTTCAGTGTGTACATCCTCATCCTCACAAAGTATTAACTCGTCCCCACTTGAATCCACCACCACAGGTCCCTCTGTACGTTCTGGAGGCTGGTCTCCCTGGAAGAGCTGATAATTCATGTTGATGAACATCATCTTCTCCACATTCTGTGGAAGCAACCTCCTACGCCTTTCGCTGACAAGGTTCCCGGCTGCACTAAACACTCTTTCGGAGTACACACTGGAGGGGGGCAACTCAGATAAAATAGAGCCAGTTTGTACAGGGGCCTCCAAATTGCCTCTTTTTCCTGCCAGTACAGGTATGGACTGTCTGACATGCCTACTTGGATGCTGTCACCGATGTAATCCTCCACCATTCTGTCAATGGTGACAGTATCATATGCAGTGACAGTAGACATGTCAGAAATTGTTGCCAGGTCCTTCAGTCCGGACCAGATGTCCAAACTTGGTCCTGCCTGCCCTGCATCACCGCCAGCGGGTTGCTTCGGATACCTAAGTTTTTTCCTGGCAGCCCCAGTTGCGGGAGAAAATGAAGAAGGAGCTGTTGACGTGTCACGTTCCGCTTCAGCTGACAGTGTGTTCACCAGCAGGTCTTTGCACCTCTGCAGGCTTGTGTCGGCCGGAAAGAGAGACACCACATAGGCTTTAAACCTAGGATCGAGCACGGTGGCCAAAATGTAGTGGTCTGATTTCAACAGATTGACCACCCTGGAATCCTGGCAAAGCGAATGAAGGGCTTCATCCACAAGTCCCACATGCCGAGCGGAATCGCTCCGTCTTAGCTCCTCCTTCACTTTCTCCAGCTGCTTCTGCAAAAGCCTGATGAGGGGAATGACCTGACTCAAGCTGGCAGTGTCTGAACTGACTTCACGTGTGGCAAGTTCGAAGGGCTGGAGAACCTTGCACAACACGGAAATCATTCTCCACTGCGCTTGAGTCAGGTGCATACCCCCTCCTTTGCCTATGTCATAGGTGGATGTATAGGCTTGAATGGCCTTTTGCTGCTCCTCCATCCTCTGAAGCATATAGAGGGTTGAGTTCCACCGCGTCACAACCTCTTGCTTCAGGTGATGGCGGGGCAGGTTCAAGAGTGTTTGCTGGCGCTCCAGTCTTCGGCACGCAGTCGCTGAATGGCGAAAGTGGCCAGAAATTTTTCGGGCCACCCAAAGCGTCTCCTGCATGCCCCTGTTGCTTTTCAGAAAATTCTGCACCACCAAGTTTATTGTGTGAGCAAAACATGGGACGTGCTGGAATTTGCCCAGATGTAATGCCCGCACAATATTGGTGGCGTTGTCAGATATCACAAATCCCCAGGAGAGTCTAAGTGGGGTAAGCCACTGGGCAATGATTTCCCTCAGTTTCTCTAAGAGGTTGTCGGCGGTGTGCCTCTTACTGAAACCGGTGATACACAGCGTAGCCTGCCTTGGAACGAGCTGGCGTTTCTGAGATGCTGCAACTGGTGACGCTGCTGCTGTTGCTGCGTAAGGTGATACATCTACCCAGTGGGCTGTCACAGTCATATAGTCCTTAGTCTGCCCTGTTCCACTTGTCCACATGTCCGTGGTTAAGTGGACATTGGGTACAACGGCATTTTTCAGGACACTGAGGACACTTTTTCTGACATTTCTGTACAGTCTCGGTATCGCCTGCCTAGTGAAGTGGAATCTAGACGGGATTTGGAACTGGGAACACACTACCTCCATCAATTGTCTAAATCCCACTGCACTAATGGCGGATACCGGACGCACGTCTTACACCAACATAGCAGTCAAGGCCTCAGTTATACGTTTTGCTTCAGGATGACTGCTGTCGTACTTCATCCTCCTCGCTAAGGACTGTTGGAGGGTCAATTGTTTAGTAAAAGTAGTGGTGTTCCTACTTCCTCTCTGGGATGATGAACGACTCCCAACAGCAGCAACAGCAGCAGCGGCAGCAGGAGGCGTAGCAATGCAGGATCCTCCGGAGGAATCCCCGATAGGAGAGTCAGTCATGCCAGTGACATGGCCTGCAGGACTACTTCCGATCCTGACTAAGGAGGAAATTGACGAGGAGGGAGTTGACGGTGTGGTTTGCAGGCGCTTGGATACAATAGGACAACAGATTTAGGTGTCCCTGGACTGCTTACGGTCTTAGCCAAAGTTTCTGAACTTGACAGTAACTTATTACGAACACGCTGCAGGTGCCGTATAAGGGAGGATGTTCCTAGGTGGTTAACGTCCCTACCCCTACTTATTCCACCTTTACATAAGGTACATATGGCAAGACAGTTGTTGTCCGGATTTGGATAGAAATATTGCCAGACCAAAGAGGTGGAATGTTTGGTTCTTCTGCCCAGGCATGACCGTGATGGGCTTTTTCATCCCACGGACAACAACTGTCTCCCCCGGAGCCTGATTTAAACAAACCACATCACCATCAGAATCCTCCTCGCCAACTTCCTCCTCAGCGCCAGCTACACCAGTATCCTCATCCTGTTCTACTTCAACAGTGACATCTTCAATTTGCATATCAGCAAGTGGACTGTGGGTGCTCCTTTCAGCACTTGCAGGGGGCGTGCAAATGGTGGAAAGAGCCACCTCTTCCCGTCCAGTGCTGGGAAGGTCAGGCATCGCAACCACCACCACACTTGGACTCTCCTTGGGGATTTGTGATATCTTCTTAGAAAGCACAGTTCTTCGCTGTGCTTTTGCCAGCTTAACTCTTTTGATTTTTTTAGTGGGAGGAGGACTTCCATCGTCATGTGAAGCTGAACCACTAGTCATGAACATACTAGGGATCGACCTTAGCCGTTCCTTGCCACTCCGTGTCGTAAATGGCATATTGGCAAGTTTACGTTTCTCTTCAGCTTCGGCCTTGGCAGACGACGTTGATGGCATGTTATCGTCTATGTCATGACTAGTGGCAGCAGCTTCAGCACTAGGAGGAAGTGGTTCTTGATCTTTCTCTATTTTATTTTTATCGGAGAAAGTTTGGTCCTCCATTTATGTTATATCGATTTGATATATACGTGCGGCTAAACACAGAAAATATTTTTTTATTTTTGCTGGAGAGTAGTGCACTTTGTGGGTTACACCAGCCTTTAAGAAATGAGCCAGCCGGCTCTTTACTTATGGGACACAGGCGCACGCTTGGCGCTGCTCCTTTGTTGATGCACGTGTGGCTACTGTGCACACAATTCACAAACACAGAAAATAATTTTTTTTTTGGTTTGGACTGGAGTGTACTTTGGGGGTTACAGCACCCTTTAACGGTCAAGCCAGCCGGCCCTTTACTTATGACACAGGCGCACGCTTGGCACTACTTTGTTGATGCACGTGCGGCTACTGTGCACACAATTCACAAACACAGAAAATAATTTTTTTTTGGTTTGGACTGGAGTGTACTTTGGGGGTTACAGCACCCTTTAACGGTCAAGCCAGCCGGCCCTTTACTTATGACACAGGCGCACGCTGGGCACTACTTTGTTGATGCACGGGCGGCTACTGCGCACACAATTCACAAACACAGAAAATAATTTTTTTTTTGGTTTGGACTGGAGTGTACTTTGGGGGTTACAGCACCCTTTAACGATCAAGCCAGCCGGCCCTTTACTTATGACACAGACGCACGCTTGGCACTACTTTGTTGATGCACGTGCGGCTACTGTGCACACAATTCACAAACACAGAAAATTATTATTTTTTTGGTTTGGACTGGAGTGTACTTTGGGGGTTACAGCACCCTTTAACGGTCAAGCCAGCCGGCCCTTTACTTATGACATAGGCGCACGCTTGGCACTACTTTGTTGATGCACGTGCGACTACTGCGCACACAATTCACAAACACAGAAAATATTTTTTTTTTTGGTTTGGACTGGAGTGTACTTTGGGGGTTACAGCACCCATTAACGGTCAAGCCAGCCGGCCCTTTACTTATGACACAGACGCACACTTGGCACTACTTTGTTGATGCACGTGTGGCTACTGCGCACACAATTCACAAACACAGAAAATATATATTTTTTTGGTTTGGACTGGAGTGTACTTTGGGGGTTACAGCACCCATTAACGGTCAAGCCAGCTGGCCCTTTACTTATGACACAGGCGCACGCTTGGCACTACCTTGATGATGCACGTGCGGCTACTGCGCACACAATTCACAAACACACAAAAAATATAATTTTTTAGCACTTGGGGTGAGCACCCCTGATGGACAGAGCACCCCCTGGACAACACTGCAGCACCCCTTTAGGACTGGGACACTGCACAGGACTTCGGAGTGGACACAGCCCCTATGGAGAACTGACTGCACAACACAGTCCAGCCAGCCCCTATGGACTTTGAAGTAGTGGACACAGCCCCTATTAACAACAGTAGCACAGCACAACACAGCCAGCCCCTATGGACTTTGAAGTAGTGGACAACAGCAGCACAGCGCAGCACAGCACAGCTCAACACTACTCTGCACTACACTACACTACACAGCCCAGCCAGCCCTAACTCCCACCCTCCCTCTTCACTGTCCACAGCCGAGTGAGAAAATGGCGCCAACGCGGGTACCTTATATAGGTTCCAAAACCCGCGAGACTCGGAAGGCGGGATGATGACGTTTTGCCTCGATTTCAGATCCGAGTCAGGCGGGAAAAGTCGAGCCTGACTCGGATCTGCCTTGGATCGGGGGGGCTCGGGGGGGTTCGGATTTCAGAAATCCGAACCCGCTCACCCCTAATATATATATATATATATATATATATGCTGTGAGCTTTAAACCTTGATAGCATACCCTGAGTTTAACACTAATGTGATGGCTATGTCCATGTTATAATTCTGAGCAATAGAGTAGGGACTTGCAGTAAAGTGTGGTCCCGTGACGATGGGCTGCAAGCTTAAATGCATTGATCAATTCATGAACCAAAACCCCACTGTTTATTATGTTTATTATTATCATCATTAGTTATTATGGTGAGTGCAGAGCCCCTGTGATTTCTATTTAACCAATGTGGTCACATACCATGTTGCACCCCAAATCTAGGAATGGTGAGTGCCGTGGATTAGTGCTTTTTGTTTATTATGATTAATTTTTATAATTAATCATTTTTGTGATCACATTTTCTCATGCACCCCTCTTAACTAGTTATCTAACTTGTGTTAGCTGTTTTCCTAGGTGCTTTGCAACAGGTGTGCCTGGTAACTGTCTCACATTTAAAAGCAAAGTTGCTGTGAGCTTTAAACCTTGATAGCATACCCTGAGTTTAACACTAATGTGATTGCTATGTCCATGTTATTATTCTGAGCAATAGAGTAGGGACTTGCAGTAAAGTGGGGTCCCGTGACGATGGGCTGCAAGCTTAAATGCATTGATCAATTCATGAACCAAAACCCCACTGTTTATTATGTTTATTATTATTATCATTAGTTATTATGGTGAGTGCAGAGCCCCTGTGATATATATATATATATATATATATATATATATATATATATTAGGGATGTGCGCCGGACCATTTTTGCCGGATTTGGATTTGGTTCTAATTCGTCGTCCGGATTTGGATTTGGATTTGGATTTGCCAAACTGCGGTGACTGGCTTTGGATTTGGATTTGGATTTTTTTACAAAAATTGACAAAAAAAACTAAAATCACATAAATTGGTCTTTTTTTTCTTCCTAGAGTATTATTAACCTCAATAACATTAATTTCCAGTCAATTTAGACCATATCACAGCTTATAATATTGTTTTCAACATTATTGGCCAAATGTTGCAGTGAGCTGACTGGTTACTAAGCGACAAAGCAGCGGCACAACCACACAGACACCACAGTATAAAGCACATCTATGACACATTGCCACACAGCATTGGCAGAAATGAAAAGTAGTGCACCCACCCAGTGGGGTACGGCCAGCAGAATCACAGTACTTGTTTACATAGTGGGCTACGGCCCAAGGAGTCACAGTGCACAATCTTATTCACATTACACCTCACATAGGGCCTGATTCACATTACACCATAAAGTAGTGTCTCTTATTTATGTTACGACACACAGTAGTGCCCCTTTTACACAATGCCCACAGTAGTGACCCTTTTACACAATGCCCACAGTACTGCCCCTTTTACACAATGCCCACAGTAGCGGTGTCCCTTACACAATGCCCCCAGCAGTGGTGCCCCCTATGCAGTCCCCTTAGTAGTAGGGTCCCCTATGCAGTGCCCCCAGTAGAATGCCCCCCAGTAGTATGCCCCCCATTAGCAGGCTCCCCCAGTAGTATGCCCCCCATTAGCATGCCACCCAGTAGTATGCCCCCCATTAGCAGGGCCCCCAGTAGTATGCCCCCCATTAGCAGCCCCCCAGTAGTATGCCCCCCCCAGTAGTAGGCTGCCCCAGTAGTAGCCCCCCTTGTAGTATGCCCCCCTGTAGTATGGCCCCCCCAGTAGTAGGCTGCCCCAGTAGCAGGCCACCCCCAGTAGTAGGCCCCCCCAGTAGTAGTAAGCCCCCCCAGTATTATCCCCCCCAGTAGTATGGCCTCCCAGTAGCAGGCCCCTCAGTAGCAGGCCCCTCATTAGTATGGCCCCCCCAGTAGCAGACCCCCCCAGTAGCAGACCCCCCAGTAGTATAGCCCCCCAGTAGCAGACCCCCCCAATAGCGCCCCCGGCCCTTGCACAAGTAAAAAAAAAACTTACCTGAATCCCCGCTCCCGCGCCGTCCGCTCTGCTGTTACACGCTGAGGAGGGAGCCGGAAGACGGAGCTCATATGTGAGCTCCAGCCGGCTCCCTCCGTGCAGCAGCCAATGAGAGTCTGTGTGACTCTCATTGGCTGCTCTAACAAACACACAGCTGCCGCTGGCGGCTGTGTGTTTGTGTCTGTGTAGGGCAGAGCTCTGCCCTACACAATAGGAGCCCTGATGTCGGATTCTCTAGTGAGAATCCGACATCAGGCGGCCGCTGTTCGGCCCAGAACGGGGATCCGAGTCAGGCGGTGAACACCCGAACAGGGTTCGGGTGGACTCGGATCCCCAATGTTCGGAGCGGTTCGGATTCCACAGAATCCGAACCGCTCATCTCTAATATATATATATATATATATATATATATATATAATAAAGAGATGGCACTCTAATGACAGTAACAACAGGGGGGTGCCAGGTCAATAGAAAAATCATGAAAAGCACTCTAACTCCAATGGAGCTGACATCTATTAGTGTAGAAAAAACCAGCACTCACGTTTAGATGAAAAACTTCACACGTTTATTCACATAGACAAAAGTGGGTAAGCAGTGGCCCAACAGCTGTTTCAACTCTCTGGCAGTTTTCCTCAGGGGCTAACACATAATGAGCCCAGTAGCACTTAAATACACACAACGGCGCCAAAATCAAGAGAGCACAGATCGTCCTGTTCCGCTGAAGCCACGCCCATCAACACTGGATAGGCTGCGCGGAGTCAGCTGAGTGGGCAGGGTTACACTCCTTAGAGTAGTAAGGATTAATTCAGAACCTACTTCC
The DNA here is from genome assembly GCA_031769625.1 of Taudactylus pleione. Taxonomy (NCBI): domain Eukaryota; kingdom Metazoa; phylum Chordata; class Amphibia; order Anura; family Myobatrachidae; genus Taudactylus; species Taudactylus pleione. The sequence continues at coordinate 3,882,223 of JAUIMM010000116.1, forward strand.
ACATCTCTGGCCCTGATGGAAATGGGGCAACGTTTCTTTGACAGAAGATACAGTAAAAATGATGTAGATGAAGCGCTTGTCAAGATAGGCAAATTGAAGAGGGAAGATCTACTTGTACAGAAATTGCCGTGACCTAGAGCCCCATGCGTTCAATTTCTGCAGTACATATACCACCGCTTCTAGCTTTATACGAAGGAAGGTGTTGGAACACTGGCACCTACTGGAAAGTGATCCCATTGTTATCTACACAACTTAAGGGGCTACCTCAGTTTGCCTACAGACGAGGCCCCAATTTAAAAGATCTTTTGGTTGTGACGGACTCCTCTAAACATAAGAGAACACAGCAAACCCACTGGCTGACCAAGAAACCGGGAATCTTTAAATGTACAGGCTGTACTAACTTCCCATTTCTGAAGACGGGTAGTTCTTTTGTTAATCCCAAGAGGGGAAGAGATATACCATCAGTTATCGTCTGGATTGCAATAGCAAATATGTGATATATGCCCTTACTTGTCCTTGTGACCTGGTATATATTGGAAAAACTTGTAGAATGCTCAAGGAAAGATTAAGCCAACACGGATCATCCATTAAGAAATCTCTGTCCTCCATTGATCAGAATCAGGATCTGACTAACTTACCAGTGGCAATACATTTTAGAGACAAAGGACATACCATTAGACCAGTGGATTTCAAACTCGGTCCTCAGGACCCCACACAGGTCACGTTTTCCAGGTCACCCACCAGGTGCACAGGTGTAGTCATTACTCACTGACACATTTTAAAAGATTCACAGGTGGAACTAATTATTCAACTTGTGATTCTGTGAGGAGACCTGGAAAACATGCACTGTTTGGGGTCCTGAGGACCGAGTTTGAGAACTTGTGCATTAGACAACTCAAATGCCACATTATTGATCACATCCCTCCGCTACAGAGGGGTAGTGACAGAGAAAAAAATCCTCCTTCAGAGAGAATTACAATGGATTTACAGCATTAAAAGCCTTTGGCCCAATGGGCTGAATGAAGACTTTAAAATGAGCTGCTTTCTTTGATGGCTTATATGTCTTTTCTGATTTCTATATTGTTATGACGTTGTTTCTACAGGCTCCCCGTGTGTCCTTTTCAGTTATGGTCTAGCATATCTTATAAGCACAATCTTGCACCTATACACCTGGTATCACAGTCGGTGCCTTGCAGACATTGCCATATGTCTCAGAATGGTTGATTATGACCAGATTTTGTATATATTGATTATATTACAGTCACAATGTCATGTTTATATGACTGTTTGGTGCAGGTCCCATGATTACATTATTCGTTTATGACTTGCCTTGACCGTTTATGTAGCTCTCATTATAAGTGAGCAGCTTATAGAACATGGGGATATACCAATGTACGCGTTGTCACTTTATTCTTAACTTTTGTGTTATCATACGGTGTGCTTATGGGTTCACGGCAGTTGGAGTTATAAGGTGGAATGCGGAGCATCTGTTCACTGTTTTTTATCTTAGATACGTGCAGCCATTAACATGCTGTTGTGGGCTGCATACTGTTGCAGCATGCAACAGAGGGCATGATTCAGAGCCACTCGTAAGCGGCCGCTCGTTCGCTCTGAGCGATGTTCGCACAACTGCGCATGCGTATGGGTCGTAAACCAGTCATTGCGGTCAGAAATCGTGCGCTCACAAAACAGCGAGGGGCTGCTAATTTGATTGACAGAATGTACCGTTTGTGGGTGGTAACAGGGGAAGGTGCTTGAAAACGGGGGAGTGGAGATCCGAACGCAGGCGTGCCTAACGGTCAAAAGGGAGTTTTATGGGAGTGCATAATTAGTAAAGGAGCGTCATCGACCACGTCACTTGGTTGTCTTTTAGCCTGAACTGCTCACATTGATAGCAGTAGGAAAAACCTACCACAAGTACTGCGAGCAGTTCAGATGCCTTTCGATGTAGCCGATTAATCTAATAAATACCGGAGATGACGTGTGATGCGAACGGCAAAGGGGCATCTTTACAAAATAGCGAGCGCATTTTTCGTTCGCTTGCTCAGACATAGAGGCGTCAACAAACCGCAAAGAGCGAGCACTCAATTTAAATAACCGGCCCCTTTTTTGGAACGACCGTCTGCAAATAGCGTCCGGCTCTGAATCAGGCTCAGAGTGTGTATATTCCACCTACATAGCGCATTCTACTCTGCAGTATCAGTCGCGGTGCGCATTCTGACAGCCCAGCACTAACACAGACCCAGGGATGTTTGTTTACAAGTGTAACCCTGCCCACTCACCTGATGCCGCGCAGCCCATCCAGTGTTGATGGGCGTGGCTTCAGCGGCACAGGACGATTTGTGCTCTCTTGATTTTGGCGCCGTTGTGTGTATTTAAGTGCTGCTGGGCTCATTGGGGTAGATGTATTATAGTGGCACGTTAAGTGCCGCTATAACGCTTCCTGCTTCGCCTCTTTACCGAGGCGAAGCAGGAAGCACTACCGGTGAGATGTGTGAACATCTCACCGGCCGGAGAGGGGGAGCGTTAACTCCCCCCTCCGGCGCTACCCGCTACAGACCACATCGCATCTGCCTAGTGCTGATGTGATGTGTGTCAGGCCCGGCCGGCTCCACTGAGCATGCGCGGGATCTCGCAAGTATCGCGAGATCCCCGCATGCAGCCCTGGAGCCGGCAGCCGCCGCAGCAGGGACAGCACTGTCTCTGCTGTGGGGATAGGCTAGCGCCAGGCTGTAGCTGTCGATAACGACAGCTACAGCCGGCCGCACGGTCAGACGATCTGACCGTTCCTACATAGCCCAGGCTGTTGGCGCTGCTATCTTGTAGATAGCAGCGCCGATAATGACAGGGGCGCATAGCACCTCTGTCATTTACCACCCAGACCCCCGATCATACATCGGGGAGAAACGGTATCAGCGCACATAACGTGCGCTGATACCGTTTCTGGGCTTCTTACATCTACCCCACTATGTGTTAGCCCCTGAGGAAAACTGCCAGACAGTTGAAACGGCAGTTGGGCCACTGCTTACCCATGCTGCATTATTCACTTTTGTCTATGTAAATAAACGTGTGAAGTTTTTCATCTAAACGTGAGTGCTGGTTTTTTCTACACTAATAGCTGTCAGCTCCATTGGTGTTAGAGTGTTTTATATATATATATATATGTATATATATATATATATATGTATATATATATATATGTATATATATATATATATATGTATATAATTTAAATATATTTATTTATATTTAGAAACCCACCCAGGTAAATCCTGCGTTTGCCCCTGGGCCCCGGCTCGCCCCAGGGCACAGCCCCAGAATGTATATCAGCCTCTGCACAGTCCCACTGCCAGGCTTGTTACCACCCACCAGCAGCACGCTGCACGCAGACCAGAGGGACAGGCAGAGCTTCCGTGGCCCCTGATCTCCAGGAAGCACAGCAGCCAGCCAGGGTACTGTGTTAGGGTGGGTAAACACCTGAGCGACCTGGCAATCGTGCCGATGTTCAGGCCGATTTGCCTACACCCTGGGGTATCGCATGATTGCCAGTACAGACTACACGATTTAATGAACGACGGAACCATCACTTTTTCCGTCTTTCATTAATATGTATGGCGCCGCATGTGAAAGTTAGGGTTAGGCACCCCTAAGGAGGGTTAGGGTTAGGGGGGTTAGGTTAGTTCATACTTACCTGGGAACGATCGGTATTTTCAGCCGTGTTGGCCTGCCACTGTCGGGATTGGTCGTATGTATTCTGTGCCCGTTGCCCCCGCATGTATTTACCAGACAGTGGCAGCAGCCTCACTGAGTTCAACAGCAGTTTACTCTGCCTGCACATGATGTGCAGGGGGAGGGGGGGAGCGAGCGCTCCTGGTTGAGGGTGCATACTTTTTTTTAGGCGGTGTGGCCAAGCCAGCGCCATTATGCCGTGTCCCCTAAAGTATTCAGGCATACCAGTGCTCTCCACGGCCCTGGCCGTGCCTCCTAGATTTGGCCACACACACCCTGTACTTGGGCCCTTGTCAGCTCTTCATGGCCCTGTACATGGAAGTACACTCTCTGAGCTATTTCCAAAGCTGCAGATGGACTTCCACAATAAATAGAATTGTTATGTTCTCTTGTAAATGTAAAGACAATTGCTACATAGAAACAGACGGATAAGGTGATGTCTAGGTCTCCTGGTAAAATGAAAAGTACATTTTGTTACCATAACTATTAATACTCTTTATCTATACAGTACCACTGTATTATGTAGCATTGTATTTCATAAGTCATGTCAGTCCCATTGGAACTTACAGTCTCTACCAGATGAGTATGCATACACTATGGTCGATTTAATGTTAGAAACCAGTTAGCATACCAGTATGTTTTAGGACTTTAGAAGACAAACATGGCTTCCAGAAGTAATCATTCCAAATATAATGAGAGCAAACAAACTCCACACAGATAGTGTTCTGTTTGCAATCAAAGGCATGGCCCCAGCGCTGTGAGACAACAATTCTAACAAATGCTCAACCTACAATCCCTCTTAGAAATATATGTTATGATGAAACCGTTATGCTGCTACAACGGAGAAACGCGTTAAGGGACCTCTGACAGGCTTCTCCACAAATTGCTACATGCACTGGTGACTGATTTGGATCTTGGAATAACAAGCCTTACAAACAAGCACCAGCCTGCATCTTCCTCCGTTCACTGTCTTAACACAGCGTTGCTCCCACGGACGTCACTCTACCATTACACCAGGTGGGTGCCTACTATATTCACGGGGAGTGTAATTCACTGTGGAACAGCCAATTCACTGCCACTGTACTGGGATTGGATGTAGTGTTGCTCCCAGGGATGCTGCCCCACTATCACAACAGGTGACTGCATATACTATAGATTGTAAGCTTGCGAGCAGGGCCTTCCTACCTATATATCTGTCTGTTATTACCCAGTTTTGTTCTATTAATGTTCCAATTGTAAAAGTGCAACGAAATATGCTGCGCTATATAAGAAACTGTTAATAATTAAAATAAATAAATATTATATCCACGGGGGGTGTAATCCACTGAGGAACTACCATCCTATCACTGTTGCACCATGATTGGAATGTGTGATTGACTTTTTACACTGGCGTCAAGCTCAATCAATGGTGGGGAGGCTAAGTATAACATCTTACTTAAAGATAAATTTTTGCTACATTGTTCTATTATTGGAAAATAATTTTTCTCTATCAGCTAATCTAAAGAGACTCTTTCTTTACAATTAAGTACCAGTACTTGGACGCATATATTGGTATTAGTGCCTAAACACTTGGAGTCAACTACACTTCAATATAAAGAGGATTATCTTGATCGTATCCGAGCATAGTAGCTAAAGTGGAGATTATCTTGCAACTAAGACATGTTATATATATTTTATGTATTTGTTTTAATTATCTAGGCTGATTAAGTGGCTTTTCTATTATAGTGTTATATGTTTATATATATATATATGTTTAATTATACAATATTAAATGAATATTCAATGATTCTTATTAGCGCTCCCTAAGTGCTTTATTTGTGCTTATATTGAGTTTCTCTGATTGTTAGTTAGTATTTCCAGGATACTAATTGGTATCTACAAAATGGATAAACATCTGTTTTATATAAATTTTGCGCCTAATATACATCTTATAGTTTTATCTGTGATTTTCATTCTTGAACCACCTGCTTGGGTGTTACATGTTGAATACAGTGGTCCACTTGGTTCCCTTCAGTGCCCAATGCTACTTTTGTCAAATCCAAGAAGGGTCATAACAATGATAATAATTAGAGATGAGCAGGTTCGGATCTCAGAGATCAGAACCCACCCGAATTTCGGGGATCAGGGGCGATCCGAGCCAAGCTCAGATCTCCCTGCCTGCCCTGGATCCCTTACCGGAGGCAAAACCTCGCGACCCCGATGTCGGGTCGCGAGGTTTTGTATTGAGCGGGCTTAGTGCTGATTGGCTGAGAGAGCCGTCTGTCACGGCTCTCAGCCAATCAGCGTTAAGCCCATTGAAAATGAACACTGAAGATGGCACCCGCCATCCCCCGCCGCCTGACAACGCCGGCACCCCCCCGCTGCCGACACCGCCGTTACCCCCACTGACAACATCCCCCGCTGCCGACACCACCTCTGCCGACACTGCCAGCACCCCTGCACTGCTGCCCCACGTACTGAGGACACCGTCAGCAACCCTGACACTGCCGACACTGTCAGCACACATGCACTGAGGACACCGCTGGCACCCCCGCTCTGCCAACACCGCCGGCTCCCTGCATTCAGAACACCCCTGCACTGCCGACATAGTCAGCAAGCCTGCACTAAGGACACTGCTGGCACCCCCGCTCTGCCGACACTGCCGGTAAACTTCTCTGAGAACACTGCCAGTACCGCAGCACTGCCATTCCATGTACTGAGGACACGGCCAGCAACCCCCGCACTGCCGACACAGCCAGAAAACCTGCACTAAAGACACCGCTGGCACCCCTGCACTGCCAACATCCCTGGTACCCTTCACTGAGGACACTGCCAGCACCACAGCACTGCCATTCCATGTACTAAGGACACCGTCAGCAACCCCGCTCTGCCGACACTGCTGTCACAGTAAGTGCACTATTGGTGTATCCAACCCACACTGTATAACACACTGTAATCCTTGTTGGAAATTAGAAGCTGAACTGCCACATTTTAGTGCCGCTCATTGTGTCACTTAGTCAGCCAGCCTTCGTCGTGCTCATGCGCGAGACCCGGCCAGTGACGGGCGCTCCGTCGCTATGGGTCTCGCACCAAAATGGGGCGGCTGTCGATTGTGATTGACAGTTCGCCCCATTTTGGAAGTGGGCAGGGGGGGTGGCTACACAAATGGAGGCGTTCCCGAAGGAACGCCTGCCGTTTGTGGGAGGCACCACTGACATCACCTGTGATGTCAGTAGTGAGCTTTCTGCTCTATTTAGAGCAGGAAGCTCATTGGGGCTTGTGGGAACGAGACCCTACCACAAGGGTCTCGTCACAAGCCCCGATGGTCGCGATCATCACCTGGCCGCTCGCAAAAGCTTTGGGTGGTCACCCACAACTTAGCGAGTGGCCAGGAGGCCAGCTCCATAAAAAAAAAACGCCATGATTCAGAGTGAGCGCTCTGAAAGAGCGTCCAGCTCTGAATCAGGGCCTAAGATCATTATTTGCGCCCTCTCTAATATTTCTATCTAATCCTTCTAACGGGATTTGAGAGGGGAGCAGCTTATGGAATAATAGAGGGTATTAGTACAAATTTATCTTTTGAAGCGCAAGTTAAGGGCAACATTTTTGTATATATATATATATTAGGGGTGTGCACCGGCCACTTTTCGTGTTTTGTGTTTTGGTTTTGGATCTGGATATTTCTTCATGTTTTGGATCTGGATTGGTTTTGCCAAAACCACCCTTCCGTGTTTTGGGTTCTGGGTTTTGTGTTTTGGATCTGTATTTTTTTGAAAAAAAGCATAAAAACAGCTAAAATCACAGAATTTGTAGGTTTTTCTGCTCCTATGCTATTATTAACCTCAATAACCTTAATTTCCACTCATTTCCAGTCTATTCTGAACACCTCACACCTCACAATAGTGTTTTTATGTCCAAAAGGTTGCACCGAGGTAGCTGGATGACTATGCTAAGCGACACGAGTGGGCGGCACAAACACGTGACCCATCTAGGCGTTATACTGCAGTGGCAGACAGGATGGCAGTTTGAAAAACTAGGCCCCAAACTGTACATAATGCAAAGAAAAAAAAGAGGTGCAAGATGGAATTGTCCTTGGGCCCTCCCACCCACCCTTATGTTGTATAAACAGGACATGCACACTTTAACAAACCAATCATTTCAGCGCCAGGGTCTGCCACACGACTGTGGCTGAAATGATTGGTTCGTTTGGGCCCCCACAAAACAAGCTGGCAATTAATCTGTCCCTGCACAAACTGGCTCTACGGAGGCAAGATGTCATCCTCATCCTCCTCATCCACCGATTCCTCACCCTCTTCAGTGTGTACATCCTCATCCTCACAAAGTATTAACTCGTCCCCACTTGAATCCACCACCACAGGTCCCTCTGTACGTTCTGGAGGCTGGTCTCCCTGGAAGAGCTGATAATTCATGTTGATGAACATCATCTTCTCCACATTCTGTGGAAGCAACCTCCTACGCCTTTCGCTGACAAGGTTCCCGGCTGCACTAAACACTCTTTCGGAGTACACACTGGAGGGGGGCAACTCAGATAAAATAGAGCCAGTTTGTACAGGGGCCTCCAAATTGCCTCTTTTTCCTGCCAGTACAGGTATGGACTGTCTGACATGCCTACTTGGATGCTGTCACCGATGTAATCCTCCACCATTCTGTCAATGGTGACAGTATCATATGCAGTGACAGTAGACATGTCAGAAATTGTTGCCAGGTCCTTCAGTCCGGACCAGATGTCCAAACTTGGTCCTGCCTGCCCTGCATCACCGCCAGCGGGTTGCTTCGGATACCTAAGTTTTTTCCTGGCAGCCCCAGTTGCGGGAGAAAATGAAGAAGGAGCTGTTGACGTGTCACGTTCCGCTTCAGCTGACAGTGTGTTCACCAGCAGGTCTTTGCACCTCTGCAGGCTTGTGTCGGCCGGAAAGAGAGACACCACATAGGCTTTAAACCTAGGATCGAGCACGGTGGCCAAAATGTAGTGGTCTGATTTCAACAGATTGACCACCCTGGAATCCTGGCAAAGCGAATGAAGGGCTTCATCCACAAGTCCCACATGCCGAGCGGAATCGCTCCATCTTAGCTCCTCCTTCACTTTCTCCAGCTGCTTCTGCAAAAGCCTGATGAGGGGAATGACCTGACTCAAGCTGGCAGTGTCTGAACTGACTTCACGTGTGGCAAGTTCGAAGGGCTGGAGAACCTTGCACAACACGGAAATCATTCTCCACTGCGCTTGAGTCAGGTGCATACCCCCTCCTTTGCCTATGTCATAGGTGGATGTATAGGCTTGAATGGCCTTTTGCTGCTCCTCCATCCTCTGAAGCATATAGAGGGTTGAGTTCCACCGCGTCACAACCTCTTGCTTCAGGTGATGGCGGGGCAGGTTCAAGAGTGTTTGCTGGCGCTCCAGTCTTCGGCACGCAGTCGCTGAATGGCGAAAGTGGCCAGAAATTTTTCGGGCCACCCAAAGCGTCTCCTGCATGCCCCTGTTGCTTTTCAGAAAATTCTGCACCACCAAGTTTATTGTGTGAGCAAAACATGGGACGTGCTGGAATTTGCCCAGATGTAATGCCCGCACAATATTGGTGGCGTTGTCAGATATCACAAATCCCCAGGAGAGTCTAAGTGGGGTAAGCCACTGGGCAATGATTTCCCTCAGTTTCTCTAAGAGGTTGTCGGCGGTGTGCCTCTTACTGAAACCGGTGATACACAGCGTAGCCTGCCTTGGAACAAGCTGGCGTTTCTGAGATGCTGCAACTGGTGACGCTGCTGCTGTTGCTGCGTAAGGTGATACATCTACCCAGTGGGCTGTCACAGTCATATAGTCCTCAGTCTGCCCTGTTCCACTTGTCCACATGTCCGTGGTTAAGTGGACATTGGGTACAATGGCATTTTTCAGGACACTGAGGACACTTTTTCTGACATTTCTGTACAGTCTCGGTATCGCCTGCCTAGTGAAGTGGAATCTAGACGGGATTTGGAACTGGGAACACACTACCTCCATCAATTGTCTAAATCCCACTGCACTAATGGCGGATACCGGACGCACGTCTTACACCAACATAGCAGTCAAGGCCTCAGTTATACGTTTTGCTTCAGGATGACTGCTGTCGTACTTCATCCTCCTCGCTAAGGACTGTTGGAGGGTCAATTGTTTAGTAAAAGTAGTGGTGTTCCTACTTCCTCTCTGGGATGATGAACGACTCCCAACAGCAGCAACAGCAGCAGCGGCAGCAGGAGGCGTAGCAATGCAGGATCCTCCGGAGGAATCCCCGATAGGAGAGTCAGTCATGCCAGTGACATGGCCTGCAGGACTACTTCCGATCCTGACTAAGGAGGAAATTGACGAGGAGGGAGTTGACGGTGTGGTTTGCAGGCGCTTGGATACAACAGGACAACGGGATTTAGGTGTCCCTGGACTGCTTACGGTCTTAGCCAAAGTTTCTGAACTTGACAGTAACTTATTACGAATACGCTGCAGGTGCCGTATAAGGGAGGATGTTCCTAGGTGGTTAACGTCCCTACCCCTACTTATTCCACCTTTACATAAGGTACATATGGCAAGACAGTTGTTGTCCGGATTTGGATAGAAATATTGCCAGACCAAAGAGGTGGAATGTTTGGTCTTCTGCCCAGGCATGACCGTGATGGGCTTTTTCATCCCACGGACAACAACTGTCTCCCCCGGAGCCTGATTTAAACAAACCACATCACCATCAGAATCCTCCTCGCCAACTTCCTCCTCAGCGCCAGCTACACCAGTATCCTCATCCTGTTCTACTTCAACAGTGACATCTTCAATTTGCATATCAGCAAGTGGACTGTGGGTGCTCCTTTCAGCACTTGCAGGGGGCGTGCAAATGGTGGAAAGAGCCACCTCTTCCCGTCCAGTGCTGGGAAGGTCAGGCATCGCAACCACCACCACACTTGGACTCTCCTTGGGGATTTGTGATATCTTCTTAGAAAGCACAGTTCTTCGCTGTGCTTTTGCCAGCTTAACTCTTTTGATTTTTTTAGTGGGAGGAGGACTTCCATCGTCATGTGAAGCTGAACCACTAGTCATGAACATACTAGGGATCGACCTTAGCCGTTCCTTGCCACTCCGTGTCGTAAATGGCATATTGGCAAGTTTACGTTTCTCTTCAGCTTCGGCCTTGGCAGACGACGTTGATGGCATGTTATCGTCTATGTCATGACTAGTGGCAGCAGCTTCAGCACTAGGAGGAAGTGGTTCTTGATCTTTCTCTATTTTATTTTTATCGGAGAAAGTTTGGTCCTCCATTTATGTTATATCGATTTGATATATACGTGCGGCTAAACACAGAAAATATTTTTTTATTTTTGCTGGAGAGTAGTGCACTTTGTGGGTTACACCAGCCTTTAAGAAATGAGCCAGCCGGCTCTTTACTTATGGGACACAGGCGCACGCTTGGCGCTGCTCCTTTGTTGATGCACGTGCGGCTACTGTGCACACAATTCACAAACACAGAAAATAATTTTTTTTTTGGTTTGGACTGGAGTGTACTTTGGGGGTTACAGCACCCTTTAACGGTCAAGCCAGCCGGCCCTTTACTTATGACACAGGCGCACGCTTGGCACTACTTTGTTGATGCACGTGCGGCTACTGTGCATACAATTCACAAACACAGAAAATAATTTTTTTTTTGGTTTGGACTGGAGTGTACTTTGGGGGTTACAGCACCCTTTAACGGTCAAGCCAGCCGGCCCTTTACTTATGACACAGGCGCACGCTGGGCACTACTTTGTTGATGCACGGGCGGCTACTGCGCACACAATTCACAAACACAGAAAATAATTTTTTTTTTGGTTTGGACTGGAGTGTACTTTGGGGGTTACAGCACCCTTTAACGGTCAAGCCAGCCGGCCCTTTACTTATGACACAGACGCACGCTTGGCACTACTTTGTTGATGCACGTGCGGCTACTGTGCACACAATTCACAAACACAGAAAATTTTTTTTTTTTGGTTTGGACTGGAGTGTACTTTGGGGGTTACAGCACCCTTTAACGGTCAAGCCAGCCGGCCCTTTACTTATGACACAGGCGCACGCTTGGCACTACTTTGTTGATGCACGTGCGACTACTGCGCACACAATTCACAAACACAGAAAATTATTTTTTTTTTGGTTTGGACTGGAGTGTACTTTGGGGGTTACAGCACCCTTTAACGGTCAAGCCAGCCGGCCCTTTACTTATGACACAGGCGCACGCTTGGCACTACTTTGTTGATGCACGTGCGGCTACTGTGCACACAATTCACAAACACAGAAAATATATATTTTTTTGGTTTGGAGTGTACTTTGGGGGTTACAGCACCCTTTAACGGTCAAGCCAGCCGGCCCTTTACTTATGACACAGGCGCACGCTTGGCACTACCTTGATGATGCACGTGCGGCTACTGCGCACACAATTCACAAACACAGAAAATATTTTTTTTTTTGGTTTGGACTGGAGTGTACTTTGGGGGTTACAGCACCCATTAACGGTCAAGCCAGCCGGCCCTTTACTTATGACACAGACGCACACTTGGCACTACTTTGTTGATGCACGTGTGGCTACTGCGCACACAATTCACAAACACAGAAAATATATTTTTTTTTGGTTTTGACTGGAGTGTACTTTGGGGGTTACAGCACCCATTAACGGTCAAGCCAGCTGACCCTTTACTTATGACACAGGCGCACGCTTGGCACTACCTTGATGATGCACGTGCGGCTACTGCGCACACAATTCACAAACACACAAAAAATATAATTTTTTTAGCACTTGGGGTGAGCACCCCTGATGGACAGAGCACCCCCTGGACAACACTGCAGCACCCCTTTAGGACTGGGACACTGCACAGGACTTCGGAGTGGACACAGCCCCTATGGAGAACTGACTGCACAACACAGTCCAGCCAGCCCCTATGGACTTTGAAGTAGTGGACACAGCCCCTATTAACAACAGTAGCACAGCACAACACAGCCAGCCCCTATGGACTTTGAAGTAGTGGACAACAGCAGCACAGCGCAGCACAGCACAGCTCAACACTACTCTGCACTACACTACACTACACAGCCCAGTCAGCCCTAACTCCCACCCTCCCTCTTCACTGTCCACAGCCGAGTGAGAAAATGGCGCCAACGCGGGTACCTTATATAGGTTCCAAAACCCGCGAGACTCGGAAGGCGGTATGATGACGTTTTGCCTCGATTTCAGATCCGAGTCAGGCGGGAAAAGTCGAGCCTGACTCGGATCTGCCTTGGATCGGGGGGGCTCGGGGGGGTTCGGATTTCAGAAATCCGAACCCGCTCACCCCTAATATATATATATATATATATATATATATATGCTGTGAGCTTTAAACCTTGATAGCATACCCTGAGTTTAACACTAATGTGATGGCTATGTCCATGTTATAATTCTGAGCAATAGAGTAGGGACTTGCAGTAAAGTGTGGTCCCGTGACGATGGGCTGCAAGCTTAAATGCATTGATCAATTCATGAACCAAAACCCCACTGTTTATTATGTTTATTATTATCATCATTAGTTATTATGGTGAGTGCAGAGCCCCTGTGATTTCTATTTAACCAATGTGGTCACATACCATGTTGCACCCCAAATCTAGGAATGGTGAGTGCCGTGGATTAGTGCTTTTTGTTTATTATGATTAATTTTTATAATTAATCATTTTTGTGATCACATTTTCTCATGCACCCCTCTTAACTAGTTATCTAACTTGTGTTAGCTGTTTTCCTAGGTGCTTTGCAACAGGTGTGCCTGGTAACTGTCTCACATTTAAAAGCAAAGTTGCTGTGAGCTTTAAACCTTGATAGCATACCCTGAGTTTAACACTAATGTGATTGCTATGTCCATGTTATTATTCTGAGCAATAGAGTAGGGACTTGCAGTAAAGTGGGGTCCCGTGACGATGGGCTGCAAGCTTAAATGCATTGATCAATTCATGAACCAAAACCCCACTGTTTATTATGTTTATTATTATTATCATTAGTTATTATGGTGAGTGCAGAGCCCCTGTGATATATATATATATATATATATATATATATATATATATATATATTAGGGATGTGCGCCGGACCATTTTTGCCGGATTTGGATTTGGTTCTAATTCGTCGTCCGGATTTGGATTTGGATTTGGATTTGCCAAACTGCGGTGACTGGCTTTGGATTTGGATTTGGATTTTTTTACAAAAATTGACAAAAAAAACTAAAATCACATAAATTGGTCTTTTTTTTCTTCCTAGAGTATTATTAACCTCAATAACATTAATTTCCAGTCAATTTAGACCATATCACAGCTTATAATATTGTTTTCAACATTATTGGCCAAATGTTGCAGTGAGCTGACTGGTTACTAAGCGACAAAGCAGCGGCACAACCACACAGACACCACAGTATAAAGCACATCTATGACACATTGCCACACAGCATTGGCAGAAATGAAAAGTAGTGCACCCACCCAGTGGGGTACGGCCAGCAGAATCACAGTACTTGTTTACATAGTGGGCTACGGCCCAAGGAGTCACAGTGCACAATCTTATTCACATTACACCTCACATAGGGCCTGATTCACATTACACCATAAAGTAGTGTCTCTTATTTATGTTACGACACACAGTAGTGCCCCTTTTACACAATGCCCACAGTAGTGACCCTTTTACACAATGCCCACAGTACTGCCCCTTTTACACAATGCCCACAGTAGCGGTGTCCCTTACACAATGCCCCCAGCAGTGGTGCCCCCTATGCAGTCCCCTTAGTAGTAGGGTCCCCTATGCAGTGCCCCCAGTAGAATGCCCCCCAGTAGTATGCCCCCCATTAGCAGGCCCCCCCAGTAGTATGCCCCCCATTAGCATGCCACCCAGTAGTATGCCCCCCATTAGCAGGGCCCCCAGTAGTATGCCCCCCATTAGCAGCCCCCCAGTAGTATGCCCCCCCCAGTAGTAGGCTGCCCCAGTAGTAGCCCCCCTTGTAGTATGCCCCCCTGTATTATGGCCCCCCCAGTAGTAGGCTGCCCCAGTAGCAGGCCACCCCCAGTAGTAGGCCCCCCCAGTAGTAGTAAGCCCCCCCAGTATTATCCCCCCCAGTAGTATGGCCTCCCAGTAGCAGGCCCCTCAGTAGCAGGCCCCTCAGTAGTATGGCCCCCCCAGTAGCAGACCCCCCCAGTAGCAGACCCCCCAGTAGTATAGCCCCCCAGTAGCAGACCCCCCCAATAGCGCCCCCGGCCCTTGCACAAGTAAAAAAAAAACTTACCTGAATCCCCGCTCCCGCGCCGTCCGCTCTGCTGTTACACGCTGAGGAGTGAGCCGGAAGACGGAGCTCATATGTGAGCTCCAGCCGGCTCCCTCCGTGCAGCAGCCAATGAGAGTCTGTGTGACTCTCATTGGCTGCTCTAACAAACACACAGCTGCCGCTGGCGGCTGTGTGTTTGTGTCTGTGTAGGGCAGAGCTCTGCCCTACACAATAGGAGCCCTGATGTCGGATTCTCTAGTGAGAATCCGACATCAGGCGGCCGCTGTTCGGCCCAGAACGGGGATCCGAGTCAGGCGGTGAACACCCGAACAGGGTTCGGGTGGACTCGGATCCCCAATGTTCGGAGCGGTTCGGATTCCACAGAATCCGAACCGCTCATCTCTAATATATATATATTAGGGATGTGCAGGCTCGGATAGGTTCGAGTTTGCACGTGGAGTTCGGATTTTTCCCTCCAAAAAAACGGAACTCAGAACGAGGCAAAACGTCATCTTACATGGACGAACATCATCATTCCTGGACAAAAGACCAGGAATGATGATGTTCGTCCATGTAAGATGACGTTTTGCCTCGTTCTGAGTTCCGTTTTTTTGGAGGGAAAAATCCGAACTCCACGTGCAAACTCGAACCTATCCGAGCCTGCACATCCCTAATATATATATATATATATATATATATATATATATAATAAAGAGATGGCACTCTAATGACAGTAACAACAGGGGGGTGCCAGGTCAATAGAAAAATCATGAAAAGCACTCTAACTCCAATGGAGCTGACATCTATTAGTGTAGAAAAAACCAGCACTCACGTTTAGATGAAAAACTTCACACGTTTATTCACATAGACAAAAGTGGGTAAGCAGTGGCCCAACAGCTGTTTCAACTCTCTGGCAGTTTTCCTCAGGGGCTAACACATAATGAGCCCAGTAGCACTTAAATACACACAACGGCGCCAAAATCAAGAGAGCACAGATCGTCCTGTTCCGCTGAAGCCACGCCCATCAACACTGGATAGGCTGCGCGGAGTCAGCTGAGTGGGCAGGGTTACACTCCTTAGAGTAGTAAGGATTAATTCAGAACCTACTTCCACATCTCTGGCCCTGATGGAAATGGGGCAACGTTTCTTTGACAGAAGATACAGTAAAAATGATGTAGATGAAGCGCTTGTCAAGATAGGCAAATTGAAGAGGGAAGATCTACTTGTACAGAAATTGCCGTGACCTAGAGCCCCATGCGTTCAATTTCTGCAGTACATATACCACCGCTTCTAGCTTTATACGAAGGAAGGTGTTGGAACACTGGCACCTACTGGAAAGTGATCCCATTGTTATCTACACAACTTAAGGGGCTACCTCAGTTTGCCTACAGACGAGGCCCCAATTTAAAAGATCTTTTGGTTGTGACGGACTCCTCTAAACATAAGAGAACACAGCAAACCCACTGGCTGACCAAGAAACCGGGAATCTTTAAATGTACAGGCTGTACTAACTTCCCATTTCTGAAGACGGGTAGTTCTTTTGTTAATCCCAAGAGGGGAAGAGATATACCATCAGTTATCGTCTGGATTGCAATAGCAAATATGTGATATATGCCCTTACTTGTCCTTGTGACCTGGTATATATTGGAAAAACTTGTAGAATGCTCAAGGAAAGATTAAGCCAACACGGATCATCCATTAAGAAATCTCTGTCCTCCATTGATCAGAATCAGGATCTGACTAACTTACCAGTGGCAATACATTTTAGAGACAAAGGACATACCATTAGACCAGTGGATTTCAAACTCGGTCCTCAGGACCCCACACAGGTCACGTTTTCCAGGTCACCCACCAGGTGCACAGGTGTAGTCATTACTCACTGACACATTTTAAAAGATTCACAGGTGGAACTAATTATTCAACTTGTGATTCTGTGAGGAGACCTGGAAAACATGCACTGTTTGGGGTCCTGAGGACCGAGTTTGAGAACTTGTGCATTAGACAACTCAAATGCCACATTATTGATCACATCCCTCCGCTACAGAGGGGTAGTGACAGAGAAAAAAATCCTCCTTCAGAGAGAATTACAATGGATTTACAGCATTAAAAGCCTTTGGCCCAATGGGCTGAATGAAGACTTTAAAATGAGCTGCTTTCTTTGATGGCTTATATGTCTTTTCTGATTTCTATATTGTTATGACGTTGTTTCTACAGGCTCCCCGTGTGTCCTTTTCAGTTATGGTCTAGCATATCTTAGAAGCACAATCTTGCACCTATACACCTGGTATCACAGTCGGTGCCTTGCAGACATTGCCATATGTCTCAGAATGGTTGATTATGACCAGATTTTGTATATATTGATTATATTACAGTCACAATGTCATGTTTATATGACTGTTTGGTGCAGGTCCCATGATTACATTATTCGTTTATGACTTGCCTTGACCGTTTATGTAGCTCTCATTATAAGTGAGCAGCTTATAGAACATGGGGATATACCAATGTACGCGTTGTCACTTTATTCTTAACTTTTGTGTTATCATACGGTGTGCTTATGGGTTCACGGCAGTTGGAGTTATAAGGTGGAATGCGGAGCATCTGTTCACTGTTTTTTATCTTAGATACGTGCAGCCATTAACATGCTGTTGTGGGCTGCATACTGTTGCAGCATGCAACAGAGGGCATGATTCAGAGCCACTCGTAAGCGGCCGCTCGTTCGCTCTGAGCGATGTTCGCACAACTGCGCATGCGTATGGGTCGTAAACCAGTCATTGCGGTCAGAAATCGTGCGCTCACAAAACAGCGAGGGGCTGCTAATTTGATTGACAGAATGTACCGTTTGTGGGTGGTAACAGGGGAAGGTGCTTGAAAACGAGGGAGTGGAGATCCGAACGCAGGCGTGCCTAACGGTCAAAAGGGAGTTTTATGGGAGTGCATAATTAGTAAAGGAGCGTCATCGACCACGTCACTTGGTTGTCTTTTAGCCTGAACTGCTCACATTGATAGCAGTAGGAAAAACCTACCACAAGTACTGCGAGCAGTTCAGATGCCTTTCGATGTACCCGATTAATCTAATAAATACCGGAGATAACGTGTGATGCGAACGGCAAAGGGGCATCTTTACAAAATAGCGAGCGCATTTTTCGTTCGCTTGCTCAGACATAGAGGCGTCAACAAACCGCAAAGAGCGAGCACTCAATTTAAATAACCGGCCCCTTTTTTGGAACGACCGTCTGCAAATAGCGTCCGGCTCTGAATCAGGCTCAGAGTATGTATATTCCACCTACATAGCGCATTCTACTCTGCAGTATCAGTCGCGGTGCGCATTCTGACAGCCCAGCACTAACACAGACCCAGGGATGTTTGTTTACAAGTGTAACCCTGCCCACTCACCTGATGCCGCGCAGCCCATCCAGTGTTGATGGGCGTGGCTTCAGCGGCACAGGACGATTTGTGCTCTCTTGATTTTGGCGCCGTTGTGTGTATTTAAGTGCTGCTGGGCTCATTGGGGTAGATGTATTATAGTGGCACGTTAAGTGCCGCTATAACGCTTCCTGCTTCGCCTCTTTACCGAGGCGAAGCAGGAAGCACTACCGGTGAGATGTGTGAACATCTCACCGGCCGGAGAGGGGGAGCGTTAACTCCCCCCTCCGGCGCTACCCGCTACAGACCACATCGCATCTGCCTAGTGCTGATGTGATGTGTGTCAGGCCCGGCCGGCTCCACTGAGCATGCGCGGGATCTCGCAAGTATCGCGAGATCCCCGCATGCAGCCCTGGAGCCGGCAGCCGCCGCAGCAGGGACAGCACTGTCTCTGCTGTGGGGATAGGCTAGCGCCAGGCTGTAGCTGTCGATAACGACAGCTACAGCCGGCCGCACGGTCAGACGATCTGACCGTTCCTACATAGCCCAGGCTGTTGGCGCTGCTATCTTGTAGATAGCAGCGCCGATAATGACAGGGGCGCATAGCACCTCTGTCATTTACCACCCAGACCCCCGATCATACATCGGGGAGAAACGGTATCAGCGCACATAACGTGCGCTGATACCGTTTCTGGGCTTCTTACATCTACCCCACTATGTGTTAGCCCCTGAGGAAAACTGCCAGACAGTTGAAACGGCAGTTGGGCCACTGCTTACCCATGCTGCATTATTCACTTTTGTCTATGTAAATAAACGTGTGAAGTTTTTCATCTAAACGTGAGTGCTGGTTTTTTCTACACTAATAGCTGTCAGCTCCATTGGTGTTAGAGTGTTTTATATATATATATGTATATATATATATATATATATGTATATATATATATATGTATATATATATATATATGTATATAATTTAAATATATTTATTTATATTTAGAAACCCACCCAGGTAAATCCTGCGTTTGCCCCTGGGCCCCGGCTCGCCCCAGGGCACAGCCCCAGAATGTATATCAGCCTCTGCACAGTCCCACTGCCAGGCTTGTTACCACCCACCAGCAGCACGCTGCACGCAGACCAGAGGGACAGGCAGAGCTTCCGTGGCCCCTGATCTCCAGGAAGCACAGCAGCCAGCCAGGGTACTGTGTTAGGGTGGGTAAACACCTGAGCGACCTGGCAATCGTGCCGATGTTCAGGCCGATTTGCCTACACCCTGGGGTATCGCATGATTGCCAGTACAGACTACACGATTTAATGAACGACGGAACCATCACTTTTTCCGTCTTTCATTAATATGTATGGCGCCGCATGTGAAAGTTAGGGTTAGGCACCCCTAAGGAGGGTTAGGGTTAGGGGGGTTAGGTTAGTTCATACTTACCTGGGAACGATCGGTATTTTCAGCCGTGTTGGCCTGCCACTGTCGGGATTGGTCGTATGTATTCTGTGCCCGTTGCCCCCGCATGTATTTACCAGACAGTGGCAGCAGCCTCACTGAGTTCAACAGCAGTTTACTCTGCCTGCACATGATGTGCAGGGGGAGGGGGGGAGCGAGCGCTCCTGGTTGAGGGTGCATACTTTTTTTTAGGCGGTGTGGCCAAGCCAGCGCCATTATGCCGTGTCCCCTAAAGTATTCAGGCATACCAGTGCTCTCCACGGCCCTGGCCGTGCCTCCTAGATTTGGCCACACACACCCTGTACTTGGGCCCTTGTCAGCTCTTCATGGCCCTGTACATGGAAGTACACTCTCTGAGCTATTTCCAAAGCTGCAGATGGACTTCCACAATAAATAGAATTGTTATGTTCTCTTGTAAATGTAAAGACAATTGCTACATAGAAACAGACGGATAAGGTGATGTCTAGGTCTCCTGGTAAAATGAAAAGTACATTTTGTTACCATAACTATTAATACTCTTTATCTATACAGTACCACTGTATTATGTAGCATTGTATTTCATAAGTCATGTCAGTCCCATTGGAACTTACAGTCTCTACCAGATGAGTATGCATACACTATGGTCGATTTAATGTTAGAAACCAGTTAGCATACCAGTATGTTTTAGGACTTTAGAAGACAAACATGGCTTCCAGAAGTAATCATTCCAAATATAATGAGAGCAAACAAACTCCACACAGATAGTGTTCTGTTTGCAATCAAAGGCATGGCCCCAGCGCTGTGAGACAACAATTCTAACAAATGCTCAACCTACAATCCCTCTTAGAAATATATGTTATGATGAAACCGTTATGCTGCTACAACGGAGAAACGCGTTAAGGGACCTCTGACAGGCTTCTCCACAAATTGCTACATGCACTGGTGACTGATTTGGATCTTGGAATAACAAGCCTTACAAACAAGCACCAGCCTGCATCTTCCTCCGTTCACTGTCTTAACACAGCGTTGCTCCCACGGACGTCACTCTACCATTACACCAGGTGGGTGCCTACTATATTCACGGGGAGTGTAATTCACTGTGGAACAGCCAATTCACTGCCACTGTACTGGGATTGGATGTAGTGTTGCTCCCAGGGATGCTGCCCCACTATCACAACAGGTGACTGCATATACTATAGATTGTAAGCTTGCGAGCAGGGCCTTCCTACCTATATATCTGTCTGTTATTACCCAGTTTTGTTCTATTAATGTTCCAATTGTAAAAGTGCAACGAAATATGCTGCGCTATATAAGAAACTGTTAATAATTAAAATAAATAAATATTATATCCACCGGGGGTGTAATCCACTGAGGAACTACCATCCTATCACTGTTGCACCATGATTGGAATGTGTGATTGACTTTTTACACTGGCGTCAAGCTCAATCAATGGTGGGGAGGCTAAGTATAACATCTTACTTAAAGATAAATTTTTGCTACATTGTTCTATTATTGGAAAATAATTTTTCTCTATCAGCTAATCTAAAGAGACTCTTTCTTTACAATTAAGTACCAGTACTTGGACGCATATATTGGTATTAGTGCCTAAACACTTGGAGTCAACTACACTTCAATATAAAGAGGATTATCTTGATCGTATCCGAGCATAGTAGCTAAAGTGGAGATTATCTTGCAACTAAGACATGTTATATATATTTTATGTATTTGTTTTAATTATCTAGGCTGATTAAGTGGCTTTTCTATTATAGTGTTATATGTTTATATATATATATATATATATATGTTTAATTATACAATATTAAATGAATATTCAATGATTCTTATTAGCGCTCCCTAAGTGCTTTATTTGTGCTTATATTGAGTTTCTCTGATTGTTAGTTAGTATTTCCAGGAAACTAATTGGTATCTACAAAATGGATAAACATCTGTTTTATATAAATTTTGCGCCTAATATACATCTTATAGTTTTATCTGTGATTTTCATTCTTGAACCACCTGCTTGGGTGTTACATGTTGAATACAGTGGTCCACTTGGTTCCCTTCAGTGCCCAATGCTACTTTTGTCAAATCCAAGAAGGGTCATAACAATGATAATAATTAGAGATGAGCGGGTTCGGATCTCAGAGATCAGAACCCACCCGAATTTCGGGGATCAGGGGCGATCCGAGCCAAGCTCAGATCTCCCTGCCTGCCCTGGATCCCTTACCGGAGGCAAAACCTCGCGACCCCGATGTCGGGTCGCGAGGTTTTGTATTGAGCGGGCTTAGTGCTGATTGGCTGAGAGAGCCATCTGTCACGGCTCTCAGCCAATCAGCGTTAAGCCCATTGAAAATGAACACTGAAGATGGCACCCGCCATCCCCCGCCGCCTGACAACGCCGGCACCCCCCCGCTGCCGACACCGCCGTTACCCCCACTGACAACATCCCCCGCTGCCGACACCACCTCTGCCGACACTGCCAGCACCCCTGCACTGCTGCCCCACGTACTGAGGACACCGTCAGCAACCCTGACACTGCCGACACTGTCAGCACACATGCACTGAGGACACCGCTGGCACCCCCGCTCTGCCAACACCGCCGGCTCCCTGCATTCAGAACACCCCTGCACTGCCGACACAGTCAGCAAGCCTGCACTAAGGACACTGCTGGCACCCCCGCTCTGCCGACACTGCCGGTACCCTTCTCTGAGAACACTGCCAGTACCGCAGCACTGCCATTCTATGTACTGAGGACACGGCCAGCAACCCCCGCACTGCCGACACAGCCAGAAAACCTGCACTAAAGACACCGCTGGCACCCCTGCACTGCCAACATCCCTGGTACCCTTCACTGAGGACACTGCCAGCACCACAGCACTGCCATTCCATGTACTAAGGACACCGTCAGCAACCCCGCTCTGCCGACACTGCTGTCACAGTAAGTGCACTATTGGTGTATCCAACCCACACTGTATAACACACTGTAATCCTTGTTGGAAATTAGAAGCTGAACTGCCACATTTTAGTGCCGCTCATTGTGTCACTTAGTCAGCCAGCCTTCGTCGTGCTCATGCGCGAGACCCGGCCAGTGACGGGCGCTCCGTCGCTATGGGTCTCGCACCAAAATGGGGCGGCTGTCGATTGTGATTGACAGTTCGCCCCATTTTGGAAGTGGGCAGGGGGGGTGGCTACACAAATGGAGGCGTTCCCGAAGGAACGCCTGCCGTTTGTGGGAGGCACCACTGACATCACCTGTGATGTTAGTAGTGAGCTTTCTGCTCTATTTAGAGCAGGAAGCTCATTGGGGCTTGTGGGAACGAGACCCTACCACAAGGGTCTCGTCACAAGCCCCGATGGTTGCGATCATCACCTGGCCGCTCGCAAAAGCTTTGGGTGGTCACCCACAACTTAGCGAGTGGCCAGGAGGCCAGCTCCATAAAAAAAAAACGCCATGATTCAGAGTGAGCGCTCTGAAAGAGCGTTCAGCTCTGAATCAGGGCCTAAGATCATTATTTGCGCCCTCTCTAATATTTCTATCTAATCCTTCTAACGGGATTTGAGAGGGGAGCAGCTTATGGAATAATAGAGGGTATTAGTACAAATTTATCTTTTGAAGCGCAAGTTAAGGGCAACATTTTTGTATATATATATATATATTAGGGGTGTGCACCGGCCACTTTTCGTGTTTTGTGTTTTGGTTTTGGATCTGGATCTTTCTTCATGTTTTGGATCTGGATTGGTTTTGCCAAAACCACCCTTCCGTGTTTTGGGTTCTGGGTTTTGTGTTTTGGATCTGTATTTTTTTGAAAAAAAGCATAAAAACAGCTAAAATCACAGAATTTGTAGGTTTTTCTGCTCCTATGCTATTATTAACCTCAATAACCTTAATTTCCACTCATTTCCAGTCTATTCTGAACACCTCACACCTCACAATAGTGTTTTTATGTCCAAAAGGTTGCACCGAGGTAGCTGGATGACTATGCTAAGCGACACGAGTGGGCGGCACAAACACGTGACCCATCTAGGCGTTATACTGCAGTGGCAGACAGGATGGCAGTTTGAAAAACTAGGCCCCAAACTGTACATAATGCAAAGAAAAAAAAGAGGTGCAAGATGGAATTGTCCTTGGGCCCTCCCACCCACCCTTATGTTGTATAAACAGGACATGCACACTTTAACAAACCAATCATTTCAGCGCCAGGGTCTGCCACACGACTGTGGCTGAAATGATTGGTTCGTTTGGGCCCCCACAAAACAAGCTGGCAATTAATCTGTCCCTGCACAAACTGGCTCTGCGGAGGCAAGATGTCATCCTCATCCTCCTCATCCACCGATTCCTCACCCTCTTCAGTGTGTACATCCTCATCCTCACAAAGTATTAGCTCGTCCCCACTTGAATCCACCACCACAGGTCCCTCTGTACGTTCTGGAGGCTGGTCTCCCTGGAAGAGCTGATAATTCATGTTGATGAACATCATCTTCTCCACATTCTGTGGAAGCAACCTCCTACGCCTTTCGCTGACAAGGTTCCCGGCTGCACTAAACACTCTTTCGGAGTACACACTGGAGGGGGGGCAACTCAGATAAAATAGAGCCAGTTTGTACAGGGGCCTCCAAATTGCCTCTTTTTCCTGCCAGTACAGGTATGGACTGTCTGACATGCCTACTTGGATGCTGTCACCGATGTAATCCTCCACCATTCTGTCAATGGTGACAGTATCATATGCAGTGACAGTAGACATGTCAGAAATTGTTGCCAGGTCCTTCAGTCCGGACCAGATGTCCAAACTTGGTCCTGCCTGCCCTGCATCACCGCCAGCGGGTTGCTTCGGATACCTAAGTTTTTTCCTGGCAGCCCCAGTTGCGGGAGAAAATGAAGAAGGAGCTGTTGACGTGTCACGTTCCGCTTCAGCTGACAGTGTGTTCACCAGCAGGTCTTTGCACCTCTGCAGGCTTGTGTCGGCCGGAAAGAGAGACACCACATAGGCTTTAAACCTAGGATCGAGCACAGTGGCCAAAATGTAGTGGTCTGATTTCAACAGATTGACCACCCTGGAATCCTGGCAAAGCGAATGAAGGGCTTCATCCACAAGTCCCACATGCCGAGCAGAATCGCTCCATCTTAGCTCCTCCTTCACTTTCTCCAGCTGCTTCTGCAAAAGCCTGATGAGGGGAATGACCTGACTCAAGCTGGCAGTGTCTGAACTGACTTCACGTGTGGCAAGTTCGAAGGGCTGGAGAACCTTGCACAACACGGAAATCATTCTCCACTGCGCTTGAGTCAGGTGCATACCCCCTCCTTTGCCTATGTCATAGGTGGATGTATAGGCTTGAATGGCCTTTTGCTGCTCCTCCATCCTCTGAAGCATATAGAGGGTTGAGTTCCACCGCGTCACAACCTCTTGCTTCAGGTGATGGCGGGGCAGGTTCAAGAGTGTTTGCTGGCGCTCCAGTCGTCGGCACGCAGTCGCTGAATGGCGAAAGTGGCCAGAAATTTTTCGGGCCACCCAAAGCGTCTCCTGCATGCCCCTGTTGCTTTTCAGAAAATTCTGCACCACCAAGTTTATTGTGTGAGCAAAACATGGGACGTGCTGGAATTTGCCCAGATGTAATGCCCGCACAATATTGGTGGCGTTGTCAGATATCACAAATCCCCAGGAGAGTCTAAGTGGGGTAAGCCACTGGGCAATGATTTCCCTCAGTTTCTCTAAGAGGTTGTCGGCGGTGTGCCTCTTACTGAAACCGGTGATTCACAGCGTAGCCTGCCTTGGAACGAGCTGGCGTTTCTGAGATGCTGCAACTGGTGACGCTGCTGCTGTTGCTGCGTAAGGTGATACATCTACCCAGTGGGCTGTCACAGTCATATAGTCCTTAGTCTGCCCTGTTCCACTTGTCCACATGTCCGTGGTTAAGTGGACATTGGGTACAACGGCATTTTTCAGGACACTGAGGACACTTTTTCTGACATTTCTGTACAGTCTCGGTATCGCCTGCCTAGTGAAGTGGAATCTAGACGGGATTTGGAACTGGGAACACACTACCTCCATCAATTGTCTAAATCCCACTGCACTAATGGCGGATACCGGACGCACGTCTTACACCAACATAGCAGTCAAGGCCTCAGTTATACGTTTTGCTTCAGGATGACTGCTGTCGTACTTCATCCTCCTCGCTAAGGACTGTTGGAGGGTCAATTGTTTAGTAAAAGTAGTGGTGTTCCTACTTCCTCTCTGGGATGATGAACGACTCCCAACAGCAGCAACAGCAGCAGCGGCAGCAGGAGGCGTAGCAATGCAGGATCCTCCGGAGGAATCCCCGATAGGAGAGTCAGTCATGCCAGTGACATGGCCTGCATACATATGGCAAGACAGTTGTCCGGATTTGGATAGAAATATTGCCAGACCAAAGAGGTGGAATGTTTGGTCTTCTGCCCAGGCATGACCGTGATGGGCTTTTTCATCCCACGGACAACAACTGTCTCCCCCGGAGCCTGATTTAAACAAACCACATCACCATCAGAATCCTCCTCGCCAACTTCCTCCTCAGCGCCAGCTACACCAGTATCCTCATCCTGTTCTACTTCAACAGTGACATCTTCAATTTGCATATCAGCAAGTGGACTGTGGGTGCTCCTTTCAGCACTTGCAGGGGGCGTGCAAATGGTGGAAAGAGCCACCTCTTCCCGTCCAGTGCTGGGAAGGTCAGGCATCGCAACCACCACCACACTTGGACTCTCCTTGGGGATTTGTGATATCTTCTTAGAAAGCACAGTTCTTCGCTGTGCT
This sequence comes from Taudactylus pleione, assembly GCA_031769625.1. NCBI lineage: Eukaryota > Metazoa > Chordata > Amphibia > Anura > Myobatrachidae > Taudactylus > Taudactylus pleione. The sequence goes on from JAUIMM010000116.1 coordinate 3,908,776, forward strand.
TTTGCCAGCTTAACTCTTTTGATTTTTTTAGTGGGAGGAGGACTTCCATCGTCATGTGAAGCTGAACCACTAGTCATGAACATACTAGGGATCGACCTTAGCCGTTCCTTGCCACTCCGTGTCGTAAATGGCATATTGGCAAGTTTACGTTTCTCTTCAGCTTCAGCCTTGGCAGACGACGTTAATGGCATGTTATCGTCTATGTCATGACTAGTGGCAGCAGCTTCAGCACTAGGAGGAAGTGGTTCTTGATCTTTCTCTATTTTATTTTTATCGGAGAAAGTTTGGTCCTCCATTTATGTTATATCGATTTGATATATACGTGCGGCTAAACACAGAAAATATTTTTTTATTTTTGCTGGAGAGTAGTGCACTTTGTGGGTTACACCAGCCTTTAAGAAATGAGCCAGCCGGATCTTTACTTATGGGACACAGGCGCACGCTTGGCGCTGCTCCTTTGTTGATGCACGTGCGGCTACTGTGCACACAATTCACAAACACAGAAAATAATTTTTTTTTTGGTTTGGACTGGAGTGTACTTTGGGGGTTACAGCACCCTTTAACGGTCAAGCCAGCCGGCCCTTTACTTATGACACAGGCACACACTTGGCACTACTTTGTTGATGCACGTGCGGCTACTGTGCACACAATTCACAAACACAGAAAATAATTTTTTTTTTGGTTTGGACTGGAGTGTACTTTGGGGGTTACAGCACCCTTTAACGGTCAAGCCAGCCGGCCCTTTACTTATGACACAGGCGCACGCTTGGCACTACTTTGTTGATGCACGTGCGGCTACTGCGCACACAATTCACAAACACAGAAAATATTTTTTTTTTGGTTTGGACTGGAGTGTACTTTGGGGGTTACAGCACCCTTTAACGGTCAAGCCAGCCGGCCCTTTACTTATGACACAGGCGCACGCTGGGCACTACTTTGTTGATGCACGTGCGGCTACTGCGCACACAATTCACAAACACAGAAAATAATTTTTTTTTTGGTTTGGACTGGAGTGTACTTTGGGGGTTACAGCACCCTTTAACGGTCAAGCCAGCCGGCCCTTTACTTATGACACAGACGCACGCTTGGCACTACTTTGTTGATGCACGTGCGACTACTGTGCACACAATTCACAAACACAGAAAATTATTTTTTTTTTGGTTTGGACTGGAGTGTACTTTGGGGGTTACAGCACCCTTTAACGGTCAAGCCAGCCGGCCCTTTACTTATGACACAGGCGCACGCTTGGCACTACTTTGTTGATGCACGTGCGGCTACTGCGCACACAATTCACAAACATAGAAAATTATTTTTTTTTTGGTTTGGACTGGAGTGTACTTTGGGGGTTACAGCACCCTTTAACGGTCAAGCCAGCCGGCCCTTTACTTATGACACAGGCGCACGCTTGGCACTACTTTGTTGATGCACGTGCGGCTACTGTGCACACAATTCACAAACACAGAAAATATATATTTTTTTGGTTTGGAGTGTACTTTGGGGGTTACAGCACCCTTTAACGGTCAAGCCAGCCGGCCCTTTACTTATGACACAGACGCACGCTTGGCACTACTTTGTTGATGCACGTGCGGCAACTGCGCACACAATTCACAAACACAGAAAATATTTTTTTTTTTGGTTTGGACTGGAGTGTACTTTGGGGGTTACAGCACCCATTAACGGTCAAGCCAGCCGGCCCTTTACTTATGACACTGGCGCACGCTTGGCACTACCTTGATGATGCACGTGCGGCTACTGCGCACACAATTCACAAACACACAAAAAATATAATTTTTTTAGCACTTGGGGTGAGCACCCCTGATGGACAGAGCACCCCCTGGACAACACTGCAGCACTCCTTTAGGACTGGGACACTGCACAGGACTTCGGAGTGGACACAGCCCCTATGGAGAACTGACTGCACAACACAGTCCAGCCAGCCCCTATGGACTTTGAAGTAGTGGACACAGCCCCTATTAACAACAGTAGCACAGCACAACACAGCCAGCCCCTATGGACTTTGAAGTAGTGGACAACAGCAGCACAGCGCAGCACAGCACAGCTCAACACTACTCTGCACTACACTACACTACACAGCCCAGCCAGCCCTAACTCCCACCCTCCCTCTTCACTGTCCACAGCCGAGTGAGAAAATGGCGCCAACGCGGGTACCTTATATAGGTTCCAAAACCCGCGAGACTCGGAAGGCGGGATGATGACGTTTTGCCTCGATTTCAGATCCGAGTCAGGCGGGAAAAGTCGAGCCTGACTCGGATCTGCCTTGGATCGGGGGGGCTCGGGGGGGTTCGGATTTCAGAAATCCGAACCCGCTCACCCCTAATATATATATATATATATATATATATATATATGCTGTGAGCTTTAAACCTTGATAGCATACCCTGAGTTTAACACTAATGTGATGGCTATGTCCATGTTATAATTCTGAGCAATAGAGTAGGGACTTGCAGTAAAGTGTGGTCCCGTGACGATGGGCTGCAAGCTTAAATGCATTGATCAATTCATGAACCAAAACCCCACTGTTTATTATGTTTATTATTATCATCATTAGTTATTATGGTGAGTGCAGAGCCCCTGTGATTTCTATTTAACCAATGTGGTCACATACCATGTTGCACCCCAAATCTAGGAATGGTGAGTGCCGTGGATTAGTGCTTTTTGTTTATTATGATTAATTTTTATAATTAATCATTTTTGTGATCACATTTTCTCATGCACCCCTCTTAACTAGTTATCTAACTTGTGTTAGCTGTTTTCCTAGGTGCTTTGCAACAGGTGTGCCTGGTAACTGTCTCACATTTAAAAGCAAAGTTGCTGTGAGCTTTAAACCTTGATAGCATACCCTGAGTTTAACACTAATGTGATTGCTATGTCCATGTTATTATTCTGAGCAATAGAGTAGGGACTTGCAGTAAAGTGGGGTCCCGTGACGATGGGCTGCAAGCTTAAATGCATTGATCAATTCATGAACCAAAACCCCACTGTTTATTATGTTTATTATTATTATCATTAGTTATTATGGTGAGTGCAGAGCCCCTGTGATATATATATATATATATATATATATATATATATATATATATATATATTAGGGATGTGCGCCGGACCATTTTTGCCGGATTTGGATTTGGTTCTAATTCGTCGTCCGGATTTGGATTTGGATTTGGATTTGCCAAACTGCGGTGACTGGCTTTGGATTTGGATTTGGATTTTTTTACAAAAATTGACAAAAAAAACTAAAATCACATAAATTGGTCTTTTTTTTCTTCCTAGAGTATTATTAACCTCAATAACATTACTTTCCAGTCAATTTAGACCATATCACAGCTTATAATATTGTTTTCAACATTATTGGCCAAAGGTTGCAGTGAGCTGACTGGTTACTAAGCGACAAAGCAGCGGCACAACCACACAGACACCACAGTATAAAGCACATCTATGACACATTGCCACACAGCATTGGCAGAAATGAAAAGTAGTGCACCCACCCAGTGGGGTACGGCCAGCAGAATCACAGTACTTGTTTACATAGTGGGCTACGGCCCAAGGAGTCACAGTGCACAATCTTATTCACATTACACCTCACATAGGGCCTGATTCACATTACACCATAAAGTAGTGTCTCTTATTTATGTTACGACACACAGTAGTGCCCCTTTTACACAATGCCCACAGTAGTGACCCTTTTACACAATGCCCACAGTACTGCCCCTTTTACACAATGCCCACAGTAGCGGTGTCCCTTACACAATGCCCCCAGCAGTGGTGCCCCCTATGCAGTCCCCTTAGTAGTAGGGTCCCCTATGCAGTGCCCCCAGTAGAATGCCCCCCAGTAGTATGCCCCCCATTAGCAGGCCCCCCCAGTAGTATGCCCCCCATTAGCATGCCACCCAGTAGTATGCCCCCCATTAGCAGGGCCCCCAGTAGTATGCCCCCCATTAGCAGCCCCCCAGTAGTATGCCCCCCCAGTAGTAGGCTGCCCCAGTAGTAGCCCCCCTTGTAGTATGCCCCCCTGTAGTATGGCCCCCCCAGTAGTAGGCTGCCCCAGTAGCAGGCCACCCCCAGTAGTAGGCCCCCCCAGTAGTAGTAAGCCCCCCCCAGTATTATCCCCCCCAGTAGTATGGCCTCCCAGTAGCAGGCCCCTCAGTAGCAGGCCCCTCAGTAGTATGGCCCCCCCAGTAGCAGACCCCCCCAGTAGCAGACCCCCCAGTAGTATAGCCCCCCCAGTAGCAGACCCCCCCAATAGCGCCCCCGGCCCTTGCACAAGTAAAAAAAAAACTTACCTGAATCCCCGCTCCCGCGCCGTCCGCTCTGCTGTTACACGCTGAGGAGGGAGCCGGAAGACGGAGCTCATATGTGAGCTCCAGCCGGCTCCCTCCGTGCAGCAGCCAATGAGAGTCTGTGTGACTCTCATTGGCTGCTCTAACAAACACACAGCTGCCGCTGGCGGCTGTGTGTTTGTGTCTGTGTAGGGCAGAGCTCTGCCCTACACAATAGGAGCCCTGATGTCGGATTCTCTAGTGAGAATCCGACATCAGGCGGCCGCTGTTCGGCCCAGAACGGGGATCCGAGTCAGGCGGTGAACACCCGAACAGGGTTCGGGTGGACTCGGATCCCCAATGTTCGGAGCGGTTCGGATTCCACAGAATCCGAACCGCTCATCTCTAATATATATATATATATATATATATATATATATATATATAATAAAGAGATGGCACTCTAATGACAGTAACAACAGGGGGGTGCCAGGTCAATAGAAAAATCATGAAAAGCACTCTAACTCCAATGGAGCTGACATCTATTAGTGTAGAAAAAACCAGCACTCACGTTTAGATGAAAAACTTCACACGTTTATTCACATAGACAAAAGTGGGTAAGCAGTGGCCCAACAGCTGTTTCAACTCTCTGGCAGTTTTCCTCAGGGGCTAACACATAATGAGCCCAGTAGCACTTAAATACACACAACGGCGCCAAAATCAAGAGAGCACAGATCGTCCTGTTCCGCTGAAGCCACGCCCATCAACACTGGATAGGCTGCGCGGAGTCAGCTGAGTGGGCAGGGTTACACTCCTTAGAGTAGTAAGGATTAATTCAGAACCTACTTCCACATCTCTGGCCCTGATGGAAATGGGGCAACGTTTCTTTGACAGAAGATACAGTAAAAATGATGTAGATGAAGCGCTTGTCAAGATAGGCAAATTGAAGAGGGAAGATCTACTTGTACAGAAATTGCCGTGACCTAGAGCCCCATGCGTTCAATTTCTGCAGTACATATACCACCGCTTCTAGCTTTATACGAAGGAAGGTGTTGGAACACTGGCACCTACTGGAAAGTGATCCCATTGTTATCTACACAACTTAAGGGGCTACCTCAGTTTGCCTACAGACGAGGCCCCAATTTAAAAGATCTTTTGGTTGTGACGGACTCCTCTAAACATAAGAGAACACAGCAAACCCACTGGCTGACCAAGAAACCGGGAATCTTTAAATGTACAGGCTGTACTAACTTCCCATTTCTGAAGACGGGTAGTTCTTTTGTTAATCCCAAGATGGGAAGAGATATACCATCAGTTATCGTCTGGATTGCAATAGCAAATATGTGATATATGCCCTTACTTGTCCTTGTGACCTGGTATATATTGGAAAAACTTGTAGAATGCTCAAGGAAAGATTAAGCCAACACGGATCATCCATTAAGAAATCTCTGTCCTCCATTGATCAGAATCAGGATCTGACTAACTTACCAGTGGCAATACATTTTAGAGACAAAGGACATACCATTAGACCAGTGGATTTCAAACTCGGTCCTCAGGACCCCACACAGGTCACGTTTTCCAGGTCACCCACCAGGTGCACAGGTGTAGTCATTACTCACTGACACATTTTAAAAGATTCACAGGTGGAACTAATTATTCAACTTGTGATTCTGTGAGGAGACCTGGAAAACATGCACTGTTTGGGGTCCTGAGGACCGAGTTTGAGAACTTGTGCATTAGACAACTCAAATGCCACATTATTGATCACATCCCTCCGCTACAGAGGGGTAGTGACAGAGAAAAAAATCCTCCTTCAGAGAGAATTACAATGGATTTACAGCATTAAAAGCATTTGGCCCAATGGGCTGAATGAAGACTTTAAAATGAGCTGCTTTCTTTGATGGCTTATATGTCTTTTCTGATTTCTATATTGTTATGACGTTGTTTCTACAGGCTCCCCGTGTGTCCTTTTCAGTTATGGTCTAGCATATCTTATAAGCACAATCTTGCACCTATACACCTGGTATCACAGTCGGTGCCTTGCAGACATTGCCATATGTCTCAGAATGGTTGATTATGACCAGATTTTGTATATATTGATTATATTACAGTCACAATGTCATGTTTATATGACTGTTTGGTGCAGGTCCCATGATTACATTATTCGTTTATGACTTGCCTTGACCGTTTATGTAGCTCTCATTATAAGTGAGCAGCTTATAGAACATGGGGATATACCAATGTACGCGTTGTCACTTTATTCTTAACTTTTGTGTTATCATACGGTGTGCTTATGGGTTCACGGCAGTTGGAGTTATAAGGTGGAATGCGGAGCATCTGTTCACTGTTTTTTATCTTAGATACGTGCAGCCATTAACATGCTGTTGTGGGCTGCATACTGTTGCAGCATGCAACAGAGGGCATGATTCAGAGCCACTCGTAAGCGGCCGCTCGTTCGCTCTGAGCGATGTTCGCACAACTGCGTATGGGTCGTAAACCAGTCATTGCGGTCAGAAATCGTGCGCTCACAAAACAGCGAGGGGCTGCTAGTTTGATTGACAGAATGTACCGTTTGTGGGTGGTAACAGGGGAAGGTGCTTGAAAACGGGGGAGTGGAGATCCGAACGCAGGCGTGCCTAACGGTCAAAAAGGAGTTTTATGGGAGTGCATAATTAGTAAAGGAGCGTCATCGACCACGTCACTTGGTTGTCTTTTAGCCTGAACTGCTCACATTGATAGCAGTAGGAAAAACCTACCACAAGTACTGCGAGCAGTTCAGATGCCTTTCGATGTAGCCGATTAATCTAATAAATACCGGAGATGACGTGTGATGCGAACGGCAAAGGGGCATCTTTACAAAATAGCGAGCGCATTTTTCGTTCGCTTGCTCAGACATAGAGGCGTCAACAAACCGCAAAGAGCGAGCACTCAATTTAAATAACCGGCCCCTTTTTTGGAACGACCGTCTGCAAATAGCGTCCGGCTCTGAATCAGGCTCAGAGTGTGTATATTCCACCTACATAGCGCATTCTACTCTGCAGTATCAGTCGCGGTGCGCATTCTGACAGCCCAGCACTAACACAGACCCAGGGATGTTTGTTTACAAGTGTAACCCTGCCCACTCACCTGATGCCGCGCAGCCCATCCAGTGTTGATGGGCGTGGCTTCAGCGGCACAGGACGATTTGTGCTCTCTTGATTTTGGCGCCGTTGTGTGTATTTAAGTGCTGCTGGGCTCATTGGGGTAGATGTATTATAGTGGCACGTTAAGTGCCGCTATAACGCTTCCTGCTTCGCCTCTTTACCGAGGCGAAGCAGGAAGCACTACCGGTGAGATGTGTGAACATCTCACCGGCCGGAGAGGGGGAGCGTTAACTCCCCCCTCCGGCGCTACCCGCTACAGACCACATCGCATCTGCCTAGTGCTGATGCGATGTGTGTCAGGCCCAGCCGGCTCCACTGAGCATGCGCGGGATCTCGCAAGTATCGCGAGATCCCCGCATGCAGCCCTGGAGCCGGCAGCCGCCGCAGCAGGGACAGCACTGTCTCTGCTGTGGGGATAGGCTAGCGCCAGGCTGTAGCTGTCGATAACGACAGCTACAGCCGGCCGCACGGTCAGACGATCTGACCGTTCCTACATAGCCCAGGCTGTTGGCGCTGCTATCTTGTAGATAGCAGCGCCGATAATGACAGGGGCGCATAGCACCTCTGTCATTTACCACCCAGACCCCCGATCATACATCGGGGAGAAATGGTATCAGCGCACATAACGTGCGCTGATACCGTTTCTGGGCTTCTTACATCTACCCCACTATGTGTTAGCCCCTGAGGAAAACTGCCAGACAGTTGAAACGGCAGTTGGGCCACTGCTTACCCATGCTGCATTATTCACTTTTGTCTATGTAAATAAACGTGTGAAGTTTTTCATCTAAACGTGAGTGCTGGTTTTTTCTACACTAATAGCTGTCAGCTCCATTGGTGTTAGAGTGTTTTATATATATATATATATATATATATATGTATATATATATATATATATATATGTATATATATATATATATATATATATATGTATATAATTTAAATATATTTATTTATATTTAGAAACCCACCCAGGTAAATCCTGCGTTTGCCCCTGGGCCCCGGCTCGCCCCAGGGCACAGCCCCAGAATGTATATCAGCCTCTGCACAGTCCCACTGCCAGGCTTGTTACCACCCACCAGCAGCACGCTGCACGCAGACCAGAGGGACAGGCAGAGCTTCCGTGGCCCCTGATCTCCAGGAAGCACAGCAGCCAGCCAGGGTACTGTGTTAGGGTGGGTAAACACCTGAGCGACCTGGCAATCGTGCCGATGTTCAGGCCGATTTGCCTACACCCTGGGGTATCGCATGATTGCCAGTACAGACTACACGATTTAATGAACGACGGAACCATCACTTTTTCCGTCTTTCATTAATATGTATGGCGCCGCATGTGATATCGTGTGATTGGCTGTGCAGCACAATGACACAATATCACATGCGAATGCTGGAGCACATAAATCGGGCAAACACATTGCACGATATGTCCGATTTGTCGTTCTGATTTGGCCAAATTGGGCCGACATCGTGCAAGTGCATAGCCGGCCTTATTCTCAATTACTCTGTACTATAGATTGATTTATGTAGTTTTTATGTTGTGCAATCTGATTGAAAATTGAATAGTTAATAACTATGAGTAGACTGCACGCACACAGTGATCATACTGCGCACACGCCAAGGTATAGTGCTATGGATTATTTGAGGGCTCCAAACTGGTATCTTGTCTAGGGCCCCATGAGGTCTAAATCCGGCTCTGCTCATCACACACAGTTAAAGCCCAAGCTGCAACAGCGTTCAAACGCACTGGCACGCCTGTGTTTCGCCGACCACCGCCCCTCCCGTCACCTCCCCCAAAAGGTACTTTCTGGCAATCACTTTGCGATGGGTCTGCATAGTCACTGTGATTGCAGTGGAGTGCTCGCGCACTGCATACGCATGCACAGAATGCAACAATTGGCCAATTGCGGGCGTAATCGCAGTTGCGATCGCTGCTGAATCAGGCCCTATATCTTTTCAAATATGCTATTTTTCCATGCCCTTTAATTTATGTAACTGTTTATATTTTATCCCTTCTCTTTGCATTTCCAAATTGTGTCATATTTGTCATATGGCATTGGTGATGCTCCTTTTTTATGTGGAGTTGGCTAGAAAATTCAATTCATGATACGTGCAGGCAAAGTTCAGAGATGCATGTCAGCACATCTGCAGGAAGCCTACATTTGCATGTTTCTAGGTGCATCTTTTGCACCAAGTATAGGCTGGTGCTAATGTGGCCTGATCATCATGACGGCTGGCAGTCTGACCAAAATGTATAAATCTGCATACGGGTGAAAATACACATTTATCTCAATGTGGGAGGGGCAAAATGCCACTAATGTGATCTGCATGTCAGGGACTGCGGATAAGCCTATCAACAATTAAATGGCTGCAAAGGACCCATGCATATACTGTATGTCCAACTGGGTTCCCAAGCATTGTGTTAGGTGTGTGCGTGTGTGTGTGTGTGTGTGTGTGTGTGTGTGTGTGTGTGTGTGTGTGTGTGTGTGTGTGTGTGTGTGTGTGTAACATTGTCTTGCTGCTAAAGAAAATACTGTTTAAGTCCTACTGTCAGGTAATATAGCATTACTGTGTTATTGCTATGTATTATCAGAACTTGTTTAACTACCAGTGAGATTGCTATAATGTACAGTATGTTATATTACAATTTATTTATATTAAATATTATCCTTCTGCATCCAACATGGTGGTCCTGTTTTATCCATCTTGTTCTACCATCATATATTAACGGAAACTTATTGACTGGTCAACAGTAAAAACAATATCGACGTTCAGAAGATCAATGCCAGGTCGAGAAATTCTGAGTATCAAGAGTGAGAAGGTCGACATGGTCATTAGGTCAACCGCCAATAAGTAGACATGTAATTAGGTTGACCTTGTTAAATGGTCAACACATTCAAAAGGAGACATTGTTTTTTGATGATACTTAGTGTTAGGGTTAGGTTTAAGTTTAGGTTTAGGGTTAGGGGTAAGGTTTTGGGTTAGGGATAAGGTTTTGGGTTAGGTTAAAATTACCAAAAATTCATATGTTGACATATTTATGTTAAATGTCAACCTTTTGAATGTTTTGACCAGTGCACTATGTCAACCTAAATACATGTCTACATATTGGTGGTTGACCTAATGACACTGTCAACCTTCAGAACCTGTCGACCTCCTGGCGTCTACCTTTTTACTGTTGACCTGTCATGTGACACCCATATTAACAAACCCATGGTTGACTCTGCAATGAGATGAGCGTAGGTGGATGGTTAGGGCACAAATGTTTAGGGGCACTGTAAACTTTGAAAAAGTAACGTCACTAAAATAATTTCCCATGGCACCCACATACTAAGTGCAGCCCGTTGCCATCAAGGTGCAGCCTACTACCTGCGAAGCTACCCGCTGCTATTGTTCCATGTCAGTAACAAGCTAGGAGTGTGGCACTTAACTATGATGTCATTGCTGAGAGCCCTATTCGTAACAGCAGGGTTGGTGGCATACGAGCATTTAAATTGTGAAAGGATGGCTTATAGGGCATCTATGCAGCTTTTACTGGTACTGCTGGTACCTAGTTCTACTCTTATAAATAAAGTAAAAAATTGTTCAACCCCAGAGACACCCATTGTTTCTTGGACACAGTAGGAAGGATGCACAAAGACATGGAGACATGCAAAGAATGAAAGTAAGGGGATAGGATATCAAAAATTACAGACAAACAAGTAGGTCAGTGGTTCTCAAACTCGGTCCTCAGGACCCCACACAGTTCACATTTTGCAGGTCACCCAGCAGGTGCACAGGTGTAGTCATTACCAGCGGCAGCTCCTACCCTCTTAGATGAGGGGGACTGCCGCTGCTGAAATGAGAGGGAGGGTGCAATCACTCACCGACTGCTCCCATCCTGGGCGGGACCCAGCGCCTGCGCAATCGATCTGTCAGGTGCCAGGACCGGCACAAATGCGCACTAGCAGTGGTGAGCCGCGTATGCACTTTCCACCGGCATCCAAAGGGCTGCATCATCTGCAGCCCCTAGGAGACGGTTAGGGCTTGCGGAAAGGCAGAGTAGCGGCTTCCTCCTAGAAGCCGCTCTCTGCTAATAGCAGCCCGGACTAGCAGTCCCAGGGGGGGAGACACCTCCCCCTGAAACTGCTTGTATATGTGACTGGCAGGTAGTGCTTACAATAGGAAGCCACTGCCAGTCACATTGTGTAGCCAGTGAAGTCATGGACTGCACTGACTACACTGAGGTGGTGGATTTTACTCGGGGGGTGTGATGGAGGGGGGTGGAATGGAGGTGCTGTGATGGGGGTGTGTCCAGTGATGGGAGCATGGTCAGTAGCATTTTGCCCATCTTAAAACTTAGTTTTGCCTTTGGGCCAGAGGCTGCCCCTCTGCACAAGAGCCACACAGTGGTCAAGAGTGGTCGGGGCATTACTAGACACCTTCCGTACTGTTATGTTATAACACTCAAATAGCACATAAGGGTTTATTGTGAGAAATATTTTATGAAGAAATATTCTACTGAACTGAGGCTTTTTTAAATAATTCTACTAAAATTAGATAAATGATTATATAGATTATATTAAAGCGTAAAGTTCCCAAGGCACAGTGACGTGAAACAACCCCACATTACTGTATTTCCTTTAAGTAAGAAATAGGATATTAGGACCAGCATGCCCAATAATGGTGACCAAAAAACAGGGATAGGACTGTATTATACTAAAAAAAAAATCTTACTGCCACCTCCTTGTCACTTATACCTGATTTATTTTTAATGAAAAAAAATATTGTGCACCCCTGAGTTATTAACAATGGGCCTGTTTCAGAGATGGATGCAAACACGATAACTTTGTAGTTGGTCGATGTTTTAATTACTGCGCATGTGTTGGAGTCATGTGTCTCAGCCTACGACTGCAATCCTGTATGCAGCTCCAAAGGGTCCGACGTCTCAGTTCCAAAGGCCATTCTGAGTAACCATTGAGTCACTCAGAAGTTTGATAACCGACTGATCTGTGCCTGATGATGCGTATTTCTACATAATCACTTAGATTTACGAAGACTTCATTGGGTGTCACAGTACAAATCTAGGTGGCTACGACATATTTATATTTTGGGACAGTAGTTGCATACAAAGATGCAGGCAGGATTTGCCTCCATCTCTGAATCAGGCCCAATGTACATAGGCCCTCATTCAGAGCCGCTCGTTAACAGCAGTACGGGCGTTGCGTTCCAATGTTGAGAAAGCGCACATGCGTCGGTGTAACACTGCGCATGTGCGTACGGCATATTGCGAGTTTTTTTTGTCTCGTTCGTCAAATTGCGTACAGGAAGTGACATGTCAAATGTGATTGACAGAACTGGGCGTTTTTGGGCGTTGACGGGGGTGGAGATGGAAAAACGCAGGTGTGGCAAGGCGTTTTTTGGGCGTACATACATTATCTGATGCGAACGTCAAATGTGTTCGTACCAAGTCATACGTCACTGGATGATCCTCTTTCCGTTCAAACTGCTCGCACAGCTTGGGGTCTGGATTACTCGACCACATTGGCAATGGCCTTCTCCTCCGTCCCTGCCCTCCACGATGTTTCATCGATTAATCACGGCTTGTCAGAAAAACAATCAGTTTTGTATTGAAAACCAGCTTGTAATGTGTTTGGAAAACAGTTTTTTTGGTTAGCACAAAACCGTACGCAGGTGGAAATCATAGCTGCTAATTTCAGGTTTACACAATCAATTCGCGTACATTTGTTGGTCTGTTTTTTTGGGTTGATATTTGTTTTTTGTGCTATTGTAACAATAATGTCATCATGTTTGTGTGTATTTTTCCATTTTGAATTTGTCGGGCGAATTTGCATCCTTATGTAAATTTTAAAGTGTTCCTTAAAGTGCCCTTTGTTTTTTTTTCAACTTTTAATTTTTTGGGTGCTCGTTTTTGCCTTGTGGGCCAGGATTAAATGTAAACCATTTCTAAAATAATGTCAGAATACAATGTCGAACATTTTTTCTCAATTTATTGGAAATTAAAATCAATTTCTGGCACATTTTTGGACCAAACATTTTTGGCAGTGTTATTCCTAAAAAAAATATAATTTGTGCAAACATAAAAGGTATGGAAACTTAAATCAAAAAATTAAAAACAATTCACAAGAAAGGAGAGGGAAGTTTTGGCCAGAAAGGAATATGGGGCAAGCACAGAAGGAGTGTGGGAAAAGTAGCCAGTGCTGTCAACGTTTTTTCCCCCGTTTGGCTGGGGGAGGGAGGGCGCCAGACCGGGTCCGGGATGTCATCGGGCTGGCCTGTCCAGAGGCAGATGTTGTGGCCTCTGGACTAGGCACAGGGCTAGGCACATTTGGAGGATTGGCTGATGTTGTGCCAGAGGTGGAGGATCCTGATGTTCCGGCTGGAAGGGAGGTCGGCTCCACCATGTGCTGGCGAACGAGCTGCTCCAGGGCATTGGCGATGCGGATGGTGGCCCTGGTATTTTCCGCCAGGGCCTGACCAATGGTCACGTTGGCCGCAGCATTTTGCTCCAGGGCCTCAGCCACCCGTATCAGACTGGCGTCCATCCTCTGCAGAATCTCCGTATGGAAATCCAATTTAAAATTGAGTTCTGTGAGGAGGGACACTGCCTGCGAGGGGGATTGCCCTGGACTGGCTTCTGCAGGGTCCTCAGCCGGATGTACTGGTTCCTCCCCTGCAGAGCCAGCAGAAATTCTGCGGCCAAGGCTCCCCTCTGGAGCAGACTCATCCGCCTGTGTCTCTGTTTGAAAAATGAGAAAAGAGTCACATTAGAATCTACATATTGGCACAATAACATTTCAGAGTTGGTGACATCACAATATTTACCTGGGACAACATGAGGAGCCGCAAAGTCTGGCATGTCCGTATCCATGTTGGACACGCCAAACACCTCCACAGCCTGCACACACCCCTGTGCCAGCTCTTCTAAATCATTCAACTCCAATGACACAGGGGTGGGACACCCACCTGTCCCCCTTGCATGCCTAGCCCTGTCCGCCATTTTTTGTTTCAGGTGATATTTGAAGTTGTTCCATCTGTGGGTGAAAAAGGAACCATTATTCCGTTTTTTGGGGGGGTTTTGGTTTTAGGGGGGTCAAGTTTTTACTTACCGCCGTTTGACATCCCGGGCTAGACGGACATAATCACCCACCCTATTGACAGCACTGGCTACCTCCTCCCACATTCTCCACTTCTGGCTTGCACCCATATTCCTGTCTGCCTGTGGCAGGATGTCCACACACTTCTGAACCAAAACCTCCATCTCCTTTCTTGTGAATTGTGGCTGCCTTTTCTTTTTCCCTGCTTTGGCCGGAATACTGGGCCCAGCAGCCTCTTCCATGTCATCCTCCTCACCTATTTGTTTAAACATTGAGAAATTTAAGCTTGACAACTTGCACTATATTATGTTTCAAATTAATCCTTGTTTGGAAATGCATGAAATACTTACCGGCAGACTCTTGGCCATTGTTTCCCTGGTCAGTAGCCATTTCTTATCTCCCAACAAGAAATACACCAGAACATTTTTTTGGGTCGTGACGTATTTATACATGCGTCCTTATTTTTCGTCTGCATCATTCATTGTGCGTTCCTATGATCCCTCCTTAATTTGTGCGGGAAAATAAACACTATTTATGGCTTGGGGCGTCTCGAGTTGAGGTGGCGGTTGTTGGTTGTTGGAGGTTACATTGGTCGGAGTGGATTGTTGGCGGGATTTGGATTTGGCGTTGTTTGGAGTGGTTTTTGGTTTGTCTTTTTGGAGTTTTATTTTCCGTTCGCTTTTTTTGCTGTGGTTGTTTTCTTTGTCGTGGCTTTTTTTGGTAAGTTTTTGCCCGTCTTACTTTTGTTCACTTTGTGTCTCCTTCTTTTTGTGAAGTTTGGCTCGTTCATTTATTTAAAAATCTCCTTTGTTAGGTTTCTTTTGGCTCTGCCCCAACGACCTTTTCATCCGGTGACTTATATATCCTCTATTGGTAAGTTTATATTTTCACTTGTTTATTAAATGGTCATGTTTTTTTTTACGCAACTTTGTTTGACCTTACACTTTTAAACTTTGGTTTTGTGATTCCGAAATGTATGAACTATTTTGCTTTTTTTTATCTGCGTATTTTTTGCCTTGTTTTTGCGAATTAATTAGTGCATTTTTATCTGCGTATTTTTTGCCTTGTATTTGCGAATTAATTAGCGCATTTTTATCTGCTTATTTTGTACCGTGAAATTGGTTGTGATTTCCCTTTAGCATTTTTTTAAAACATTTGGGCCCAAATTGAGGTAGTCTGTGCACTGTCGTTTTGCTCTTTGCCCAAATGTGTGTTTCTCCCCTTTTCTGTTTTGTCTTGCACCCAATTTAGATTCCTAAATGCCCACCCTAAATTGTTGCATTGTTTATTTGTTATTATTTACAGGTTGGGAAAATCATGACAATACCCCGGCATGTAAGCATCATTGGATTGTATGGTCAAGCTAAGTAATTTTTCAATTATTTTTGGGCAAAAAAACCTTACATTCAATTCTTGCAATTTCAGGTTGATCTTGGTCGGATTGTTCTGGCCATGCCCCGGAATCCGACCAACTTCAATCTCGTTCCAGGCGTAGGCATCATAGGCGTTCAAGGCCCCAGATATATCGAACACGTGTCACCCTTTTTGGAATGCCCGATGATGAGGTATTAAGACGCTACCGTCTTCCGCCCCAAATCATCATAGACACTCTCTCATTAATAGAGAGTGATCTTGAGCGGCAAATTGACAGTCCTACAGCAATACCACCACTTACGCAATTTATGGTGGTGTTACATTTCTGTGCCTCAGGATCATTTCAAACGGTGGGAATAGTGGCGGGAATCTCACAATCCTCCTTTTCCCGGATCCTGAGGGCAGTGATGGAGGCCCTTTTCAAGCACCTCCATCATTTTATTAAAATGCCTTTGGATATGGGTGCCCTTAGTGTGGCCAAGGCCAATTTTTACCAAATAGCTGGCTTCCCACACATCATAGGGGTTGTGGATGGTACTCACATACCACTTCAGCCTCCAGCACGGCTGGAGGCCATATTTCGCAACCGGAAACACTATCACTCCCTGAATGTAATGGTGGTATGTGATGCCTCCCTCCAGATCCTGTCCCTGAATGCAAAATTACCCGGAAGTGCACATGACTCATTCGTATTCCGGCAATCAGGGATATGGCACAAATTAAACAACCTACAAGCTGGTGATGCATGGCTTCTGGGTAAGTGGAGACCTTTAGTACATAACAATGTTAAGCTTGATACACAGTGATCCTGATGTTGTCCTGATGTTGTCACTTCTTTTTCACAGGAGACAGTGGCTACCCTTGCACGCCCTGGCTGCTCACTCCTTATTTGGCTCCCACACCAGGGCCACAAAGTAATTTTAATGCTGCACTTACAGCCACCAGGCAAGTGGTGGAGCACTGTATCGGCCTTTTAAAAGGCCGATTCAGATGCCTCCACCGCTCTGGTGGCGAACTCATGTATTTGCCGGATATGGTTTCGAAAATTGTGGTCCTGTGTGGGATATTTCACAACATCGCCATAAGGAGTGGTGTCCCAATGCAGCCAGAGGATGCCTTGCCTGAGGATGGCCCCCCCGAGATTGGTCGGAGGTCAGTATGTGGGGGGGCCATACGCGATGATGTGGTGGCCAGATATTTTAGGTAATTATTGGCAACAAAAAAGTTTTTGGACACAATGTGGTAAGGATTTTTGGAGACCATCTAATTAATTTGTTTTTTGTTTCCCATCTTCTGTTTGATTTCATAATCTTTGGGACTCAAATGATGACTACTTCCTGCTACCCAAAAAAAACCTTCATGGGGACACATTGGATATATATTCTGGAACCAATATTGCAACACAGCATTTGTGGAATCATGTTGGCAACTTCGTCAACCAGTTCTTGATTTTTCATTACTTTTTTCATATGGTGTTTGATGGGTTGTATTTTTTGTTTTCACTGTGAGTATTGTTTGTGAGTCAACACTTTGGTTTTTAGTTATGTTGTGAATAAATGTTTTGAGAGTGTAATTTTGCAACTTTTATTGACCATTACAAGCAAGTGTAACCAGGTTCATCCACGTTAAAATTTATTAAGGGTTAATCCTGTAATGACGCAATTTGATCTAAATTTAAATATGCTTTCTGGGTCAAAACCAACACCAAAAGGAATTCTGTACAATCAGTAGGCTTTGTAATCTTTGCCTAAGCAGGTTGCCCCCCAAATTGGAACATGTAAAATGTAGTAATATATAAATTGTCACACACAAAAAAAGGCCAAGCAGATTGTTACTGTTAGGTGTTTCATGTGCCTGTTTCCCTAAAAAATACAACACACAATCTTAGTGACATTAATTGCAAATACTTGCTGGAAGAGTCTACTTATGTCAGTGTAAACAATCTAAGATTTGGAGACAAGGAATGAGACAGAACGTTAAGTTTAAATTTTTAATTAATACAACTATTTTTAAAATAAAAAAAAAAATTAGGGACGCAGGATCACAGACATATGGTCAAGGACCACCAGCAGCCCGATGACGTAGTCCCGCATCCTTTCGACGCATCCGGCTAGGTCCGCCAAACGCCTCTGGTCCTCTGTGGGTTAGAAAAGTGTGGGGCTTAATACATAATTAATGAAACCCAATGAAAAAACAAGCCAAACATAGCTATCCAAAAATGACAATATTGTGACCAAAAGAACATTTAACCCAAAAAATCCAAGGACCCAAAAATGGACACCCAAAAAATTGCACCAAAAAACATCAGATTTTGACAGGTGGGATATGTGTATGGGGAAATCAGCAGTAAAAGGTAAAGCCAAACAGAAATCTACACCAAATTCTGACAACCAAAAAAAGTAAAAGGCACAGACACAGGATTAGATACAAACATTTAAAAAAAAAAAAAAGGCAAACATACCGTTCAAAATGACGCCCGGTCCAGAAGCAACTCCCTCGTCCTCCTCGGAGATGCCAACATTCCCCAAAGAGGTGGGAGGGGTGATTTGGGATTCAGGGGAGGGGGTAGTTACGAGAGGGGTGGTTGGAGGGGAGAGGGAATTGGGATGGAGGGGAAGGAGCCCCGACACATGTGCCACAGGGTCTGTGCAGGCTGGGGAGGAGGGGGAAATTAGGGAATTTTGGGGTGTGGATGTTTGGCTGGGGGTTGGGGAGAGGGGCCGAGAGCGCCGTCTTTGACGGCGATGACGCCGTAGTCTTCGCTCTGCCCCTAAAAGATGGGAAACAAATTGTGGTTATTTTCGACCCTGACCTTGTTAAACGCTAATTTTTGACACCACAAATATGTAAACATGCACATGCAGATATGAGTACAAAGAATAAATAGGCCATACATGAAAACATGCACATGCAGTTAGGGCCACAAAGATAAACATGAAAACCACAGTCACAAAAACTTACTTTCCGCAATCTGCATGCGAAAGCATGCCAGCAAGCGGGGCGTCCGCCATTGCAGGTCGGACCACCTGCGCTCCAGCTGGCCGATCTGGCAGCGTGAGCCGAAGGAACGCAGGCGGCCACGTACCTCCTCATATGCGGAACGCTTTTCCCTATTGGTGATGGGGGGAGGCTGGCTGGTGATCCACCTGTCCATCACCTCGGTTAACACCATCGGCTCGCGCCTGGTGAATGCCGAGGCTCTCATGATGGCAATGGTGTATTTTATAAAAAACAATTTTAATAAAGACCCGAAAATAAATTTGATTGGCTAATGTATTTGGGTAATTAACAGGACAAATTCTATTGGTTAGTGTATGAGTCATGTGTTCGACAGGGCCACAAATCTTTTGCGAGTTATGATAGGCTTGATGCAGTGACATGCGTAAGCTAATTTAAATAAAGAAATGAACCCAGTAAAATATGCGTGGTTAAAAACAAAGAAAACAAATGTTTAATTGGCTCAAACATGTATTTTGACAAATAAAAGCGAATGTTTAAGCCGTACGTATTCTGCGGGTAAACACAAACACGGACAAGAGTAAAGTTTATTGCATTGCCAAAAAAAAAAAAAATGACGAGCAATTAAGATAATTGATATATTGATTGGCATGATACGATTGAGGGAGGTAGGCAGAATAAAGGAGCAGGTAATCGGAATCTGACAGGCCCACTTCCGGGTTGAACTTATGCGTGCGTTCCCTGCAAGCCACATTGGGGATGTACGCTCGCTATTTGGCACGCTCGTTAGTTAGAGGAGGGGTTGGTAGAGCTTGGGGAGGATGTTTAGATGCGTTCAAAATTACGAGCGAGTGCTTGAATTATCATATTTGTGTACGTACGCCAAACGTACGAATGCCCACTTGCGTCCGGGTCTGAATGAGGGTCATAGTGTATAGTGTATACTATATATCTGTATTGCAAATGCAGCAGTTGTTGAAGAAGAATTAATTGCAGAAGAAAATATCTTGAAATACTAGTATAGAGAGACTTAAAAGTGGCCAAGAATTTGGGAGTATTTTTGTTCTTCATCATGATCATTGTTTATTTGTAAGGTACAAATAAACAATAAGTGCAAGTTAAAATCATAGCAATGGCACCAATAGAAGATAAACATAAAGCATAACAGGTCCATTTGAGGGAGACAAAGAAGGTGTGGCTATGAGACATTGAGGGAGGGGCTCCAGCTAGTGACAGTCAGTTTACAATCTAGGTGTCAGTCCACAGAGGCAGGTGCTGAAAATGTAAGTGACATGAACTATAAATTGTAATATACTCTATGTGAGTTCAATTTTACAATTACGTCACTGAATCTCTCTAACCACACGGTGAAAGTCAGAATATATTGCTGGAACTGACAACCAAACCCTCCTGGGGCCAATGAGGAAAAATGGTTCCTTATTTAGCTCTTATTGTCTTCTATGAATTGGTCAAAGGTTCCTTTTGTGTTAAACTGCTGAGCCATAAGCTTGAGCTTTTGAACCACACAGAACACCTATAAGACCCTTGCTATGTTCCTCACCACTCCCGTCATGCCTTCAGCATTATTTTATGTTTGCTGAATGCACGTATTCTGTGAGAGCTCCTTCTAGTGGTCAGCCTGATATCAGCTTAGTTTAAACCTCATAGGCTTTCACCAAATTTTCCCAATCCATCATGGGTAGATGATAGCAAAGGTGCTCCATTTTTATTAGCCTCATGTTCACATCAAGATGTATATTCTCCCCTTTGTAGTCACAATGATGATATTTTGACTTACATTTGCTACAATTAGATTTGCTGACAGTTCAGAACTTAGGGCCTGATTCAGAGCCGGACGCTCTGACAGAGCGCTCGCTCTGAATCAGGGCCGGCCCTCTGGTTTTTCAGAACGGCCTCCTGGCCGCTCGCATAGCTGTGGGTGACCACCCACAGCTATAGCGAGCGGCCATGATGATGGTCGCGATGGTCAAGACCATCGGGCTTGCGACGAGACCCTTGTGGTAGGGTCTTGTTGCCGCAAGCGCAAGAGTGCTTCCGGCTCTCCCACTGACATCACTTGTGATGTCAGTGGGGCCTGCCCCATACGGTAGGCGTTCCAATGGGAATGCCTCCATCTGGGCAGCCACGGCCCTGGCCTGCTCACCAAAGGTGGCGTGCTGTCACTCAACATCGACAGCACATCCCCTTTGGTACGAGACCTGGAGCGACGGTTTGCCCGTCGCTATCCGGGTCTTGCGCATGCGCACGACGGAGCCGGCTCCATCGTGCGCATGCGCACTGGGCCACCATCGACCCGCTTGCGAGCGCATAGTGCTCGCGAGCGGGTCTGAATCAGGCCCTTAGTCCTATATATGTGAATAAATAAAGCAATAAAGCAGTACATTATTACACTGTGCATTTTCTCATGTATGTATGCCATGTTGTTTGCATACATTGCCATAGCTCATACTGTACCTATTGCACGTTTTTATGCTTGCAGTGCATGAAATGCAAATTGTAATTCCATTCCATTATTGTTTTGTATTCCTGTTTTACCAAATCAATTCACTTCACAAATCCAATTATTACTATAAAACATAATTCTTCAGAGAGGCAATTTAATTGTTGCATGAGTGGCGATAATTAATGAGCACCCATTTTTTCAATTAATTGTTCTGGGCGTTCATTAATAATCGCCCTCTTCACACCATATTGGACCGGGTTTAGCCGTGTAAAATGACTAAACCCGTCTAAGTCCTGGTTAGGGCGCCCTTACCACAGGTTTGTTGCACATTTTTGCTTGCACCTTCCTGAGGTTGTGAGCAGAAATGCCAGCGTCGGCAGCTATCGCCCTCAGATGGAGCAACAATTAAATTGCTCAGTTGGTTCCCTTAAAAAATTACCGCTGGCTAAACAATTGAATCATCCCCAGAGTGTTTATGCTGTCTCAGGCCATAGGGAAGTTTATAGAAAGGGCAGAACAACTCCTGTTTACTTCTTGCCCTGGCCACAGATTGTTCCTCACTCCTGAACCTGTTCTTATTTCTTTGCCTTGATTTTCCTGGTTAAGATATGTGAATTAAGAAAAGTTAAATTATTAAAGGCATAGATGGAACTGTTAAGGAAGGAATCACACAGTTCTGTTCATGGGTGATAGAAGGGTGATTGAACTGGATGCACCTATGACACAGCAGAAATTAATCTGATCATTACGAGTGAAAGCTGTATTAATATACTATTTCCTAACATGGGGCATACTTACAGGTAAGGGGGATGATACATAGGAACCCAAGACAGCATACAGAGAAAAAAGCAGATATTCACCCGTATGGTGAGTTTTATGCATTTATGCAACCACAGCGCCCCTATCTGTACTTTACCAGCATCTGTATTATGGTGCACTTACAGAAGCCCTATCCTTGGCGCAAGAGATCCATCTGAAAATAGATGGATCTTTGCATTTGCCCAAATATACACAGTCCACAATCCAATCAATATGCCCTCACTAAACTTAGCCTACATGTGAGTCATTGAGTTACACCCTCTCAGCCACAAGTGACGTATGACTCTGAAATGCCTGTATATGCATACGCTTGGTTATCAGGGTTGTGCAGGGTGAAAACATATAATAACAGACTTCAATACTGCATCAGCCATAGTACACATAGTATGCCACTAATTACACAAAACACCTCTCTCAGGTGTTACCACTAACCTCCATCACCAATAATTAAATCGGGGAATCACTCATAAGCCAGGCACCATAAGAACCTCCTCAGTGCACTTCTCCAGTGTCTGAGTACCAATTGTATTCTACAGAGAGATGTGCACCGACCCCCGTGTTTTGGTTTTGGTTTTGGATCTGTATCTCCTTGTATTTTGGATCTGGTTTTGGATCTTTATCCTTGGTGTTTTGCTTTTTAATTTTGGATCTGTATTTTTTCCAAAAAATGATATAAACAACTAAAACCGCATAATTTGGGCCTGTTTTTGTTCCTACAGTATAATTAACCTTAATAACAATCATTTTCAGGCATTTCCATGTATTTTTAATCACCTCGCAGCTCACAATATTGATTTCACTATTTTTCACCAATATAGGCCAAAGGCTGCAGGGAGCTGGCTGGCTAAAGTAAGCAACAGAGCAGCGGCACAAACGCACAGCAATTTAAAAAAATATAGGATCTCTATGAAACATTGCCACACAGCAGTGGCAGACAGGATGGCAGTTTAATGAACTATAATAATGTTAGTCGTCAATGCCCCAAATTGTGCCAAATGTAAAGGAAAGAGGTGCAAGATGGAATTGTCCCTCCCACCCACTCTTATGTTGGATATTAAAAAGGACATGCACAGTTTAACAAACCAAGCACTTTAGTGACTAGGACTGCCACTTTCGTGGCTGAACTCCTTGGTTTGTATGGGTCCCTACAAAACATTTTTTGGAAGGACTACCTTCAATTATTAAGGAGGAGGTTGATGATGAGGGTGTTGGTGGTGGAGATTGCATGTGCTTGTCCAAACTGCTGGTAGCTGATACTGGACTGCTTGTTATTAATTTACAAATTATTATAATTTTGTTAAACAAATTGCATGAACTCGCTGCAAATGACGTAACAGGGAGGAGATGCCTAGATGGTTAAGGTCCCTTCCTCTGCTAACTTTGGCTTTACAAATGGAACAGATGCCTTCACAACTGTTGTCAGAATTTAGATTCAAATAATTCCACACCCAAGACATGGCTTTTCTTGCTTTCTTTTTATCATAAGCAAGAACTGTTGCCACTGGTGGCTGATTTACGCAAACCACATCCTCATCATCAACATCCTCATTAGCGTCAGATAGGACAGAAATTTCCCTCTCTTCCTCCTTTTGCACTTCTTCCACACTATCATCCTCATTTTCTATTATTTCACCATCTAATACTAGCACAGCCGTCATGGCGTCAGTGATCCGCTGTGAAACTGGGTGACAGCTGTTATACTTACTTCCTCTATCAAAGGACTGTTTAATAGTCAATTGTTTTTTTTAAATTACTACTAGTAGTAGTCTTCTTGGTCCCTTTCTGGGATGAAGATCTACCCCCAGCAGCAGCAACAGGCGTAGCACTCAAGGATCTTTCTGAGGAATCATGGATAGGAGAGGAGTCAGTCATACTTATGAAATTGGATGCAGAACTAATTCCGATCACGATTGAGGATGTTGATGATGATGCAGGTGTTGGTGGTGGAGATTGCAGGCGCTTGGATCCAGAGAGAAGGGAGCAACTAGGTAACACTGGACTTATTGTTGTTACAGTTTTATTAGCCAAAGTTTCTAAATTTGAAAAACACTTTTCAATTTGATGAATGCGCTGCAAGTGACGTAACAGGGAGGTTTCTAGATGGTTAAGGTCCTTACCTCTACTCACTGTTACTTGGCAACAGTTACAGTTGGCTTGGCAAAGGTTGTCCAGATTCGGGTGGAAATAATTCCACACATGAGAAGTGGATGTTTTGGGCCTTTGCCCAGGCATGACAACAATGGGATTTTTCCCATCATGGGCAACAACTGTCGCCTGATTTACAGTTTTTACAAAAACATCCTCAGCATAAACATCCTCATCATCCTTGTTGTTATCTCCAACTACAGAAATATCCTCCTCATCCTCCTGGTGCAATTCCACAGAAGCATGCTCGATTTCCACATCAGCATGTTGACTTCTGCTGCTCATCCCCACATTTGCAGAGGGCACACAAATGGTGGAAGGTGGATCCTCTTCAAGTACAATATTAGAAAGGTCAGGCTCACACATGGCAACCGCTGACACCTTTGGAATCTCCTTGGGGATCTGTGACTTTTCAGAGCATACAGTTGGTTTATACCTCTCCTACAAGCAGAAGGGCTTAAATCATCACAACTAGAACCACCAGTCATAAATAAATGCCAAGACCTTATCCTTTCCTTGCCACTACATGTAGTGAACAGCATATTGCCAATTTTTTGTTTCTCTAAAGCTGATTTAGCTTTAGATTATTTTTTTCTTTAACAGGGTAAAAGTTGATTTTACATGGCCTGACTAAAGCCCTGGTGCATCGGTCTTCATAGATGACGTTGACGGCTTTGCTCTGTCATCATGACTGCTGCCGACAGCTACAAGACTGGTATGTGGATCCTGCTCTCCTGTCATGGGACTTTCCTCCATACTCACTGCGGTCTTGCAGCAGTGTCACCAAGCAATTATAGCACAGCTAAGTTGCGGCTAATGCACACAACCATACAAAAAAAATATATATATATTTTTAAAACTGGGGGAGAGCACCCCTGAACGAGGTAGCAGCCCCTTGATAAACGACACAGGCTGCACCCCTGTGCAGCTACATTGCTGATAAGTGTGGCTAACGCGCACACACACACACACAGAAAAAAAAAATATTTATTGATTTTTGTTTTGTTTTTTACACTGGGGGAGAGCACCCTTAATGAGACAGCAGCCTCTTGATAAACAACACAGGAATCACCCCTGCGCAGCTAGCTACGTTGCTGATAAGTGTGGCTGACGCCTACACATACAGAAAAAAAAGCACTTAATTTATTTTTTTTACACTGGGAAGGAGAGAACCCCTGAACGAGGCAGCAGACCCTTAATAAATGACACAGGCCGCCCCCCTGTGCAGCTACGTTGCTAATAAGTGTGGCTAACGTGCACACACACAGAAAAAAAAAACTTTTATTGATTTTTTTTTTTTTACACCCCTGAACGATACAGCAGCCCTTTGATAAACAACACAGGCAGCACTCCTGCGCAGCTATGTTGCTAATAAGTGTGGCTAATGTGCACAAACACTTTTATTTATTTAGTATTTTTTTTGGCACTTGGGGGAGAGCACCCCTGAACGAGGTAGCAGCCCTGCACAGCTACATTGCTGATAAGTGTGGCTAATGTGCACACACACACAGAAAAAAAAAAACTTTATTTTTTTTTACACTGGGGGTGAAGATGAAGAGAATCCCTGATTGACAGAGCAGTGAGCATCCCCTGGACAACACAGCAGCACAGCCAGCCCCTATGGACAACAGACAGCCAGCCCCTATGGACAACAGACAGCCCCTATGTACATTAAGTAGCCAGCCCCTGACACAAGTGACAACAGTAGCCAGCCCCTATCAGTACAGCGATCACAGCCCTCCTTCCTCTTCACTGTCAGTAGCCAGCCCCTATCAGCACAGCGATCACAGCCCCCTCCTTTCTCTTCACTGTCCACAGCCGGAATGAAAATGGTGGCGATCGCGGGAACCTTTTATACAATCCAAAACCTGTGAGAATCCGATAGCGGGATAATGATGTTTTGCCTCGTTTTGAGATCTGAGTCAAGTGGGAAAACCCGAGCAGACTCGGATCTCGGCTTGGAATTGGGTTTGGTTCTCTGAGATCTGAACCCGCTCATCTCTAAATCTACATAGGTGCTCCTGCCCCAGAACAATACTCTCCAGTATACTGTAGTTTGCTTCAAATATTGTTTAAACTCTGGTAGTATTCACTCTAGCTTCTTGATCAGGCAGGGTGCAGATCAAGAAAGAGGGCACATCTGTGTGCACTGAAGGTGGCATGGCCTCTCGGGGGAGGTGTGTGACCTCATGACACACCCCTTTTTCATCACTCTAGGGGGCATGTCCATTACTCAGGGAGATCCTGAGTTTCTCCCAAGCTCTCCCACACTGTAAACTAGGACATGGCGACCCATTGAAACAGCCTAGCGGGAATGCTAGGTGTTCAGTTTCCTCGACAGCAGCACATCCTTACCTGCATTTCCATCTGTGGTGTTTCGAGGCAGAGTACTCTGTTACTTTCACAGTGAGAACCAACTACACTGGACCATAACCTGGGCCCTCACTGAGTAAAGTTCATATCCTCTTGCCAGGATTCCTGGTCAAGACCGGTGGGGATCTTAGACTCTGCCCCAGGGTATTTGGTTGCACCAATTCCTATTTGCATTCATCATCTTTGTTACTCTGATATACTTGATGTCTGTTTTGAGCTCCAGGGTTATTGCAATATATTCTGTGTATCTCATTGCATGCTACGCACTCTTCCCACAGTGGCAACACATTTGTGTCTCTCACTGTACACTACATGCTGTCCCCACAGTGCCAACACACCCGTGCCTCTCATTGCACATTATGCACTATCCACACAGTGCCAGCACATATGTGTGTCCCATTACATGCTAAGCACTCTTCCCACAGTGCCAACACAACCTTGCCTCTCACTGTACACTATGCGCTGTTCCTGCATGCCTCTCATTGCACGTTATGCACTATCCACAGTGCCAGCACATATGTGTCTCATTACATGCTAAGCACTCTTCCCACAGTGCCAACACAACTGTGCCTCTCACTGTACACTACACGCTGTTCCCGCAGTGGTAACACATCCATGCCTCTCATTGCATTCTAGGCACAATCCTAACAATCTTTTTCATGGTGTGACACTTAATTTGTCATTTATTTTTGTGTTAAACTTCCTTTACAATATTGTGATAAATCAAAGAAATAACTAATAGATTAGACTAGAAAAGAAAGAAAAAAACAAAAACACGTTTTAGCTGTTTACTTTACCAAATACATTAGTGCATATTTATCACCAAATTGCATATCTTAACTTTTTTTCTGAAAAAATCGTTACAAATGCAGTCTAAAACATTAGCTGTGTGAGTATCATTGCTCTGTTGATTTTTGTTTTACATAAAGTGTTTTTGTCTTTGATTAATTCATGGAAGTTTATGATCCCTAAAACACTCCCCCGTTCTAGCTCAGCCTAAATTTATTTTTTTATCCCAGGATTATTAACTGATGAAATTGGGGGTTTATTATGGGACTTTGAGTCAAGTCTTAATATTATGATTTTACTGTGCAGTAATCATCCTACAGCACAATAATGCCAATGAAGATGCCAGTATGTGTGGCCATCTGCTGGCCAAAGGATTTTTATAAATAAAATTTATAATCAGTATCTATCTACTTATAAACTGATTGCCAAAGGAAAAGTCTAATTGTTTTTTCTTGTGAAAACCGATCGTAGAGCAATATAGTCTTGATAATAAATGACCCTTATGTAATGTTGCAGATTGTTCTATTTATCATCATTAGGATTCAAAAATACATTGGAACAGATATTTGGAAACAGGAGTATCAGCTCATGCAGAATTAAGATATTCCCAGCAGTCAAATTTAGGCAAAAAAAAACAAAACAAAAAAAATCAGAAACTACATTCACATAAATATATCTATACTTATAAAAAAGTTATAATGGTTGTGTCTGTACAATTTTTCTGGAAGAAATTTACTCCTTGTAAATGAATTATGGAGACAAACATTTTTTTATTAGAATTTTTGTTTCTCTGTCTGTCTGTTTGTTCCAACATCACACAAAAATGACAGGATGGGGTAAATGTACTAAAGTGAGAGTTTTTAGAAGTGAGTTTTAAAAGTGATGTTGCCCATAGCAACCAATCAGATTCTACTTAACATTTAACTAGCACCTTCTAGAAGATAATAGCTAGAATCTGATTGGTTGCTATAGGCAACATCAATTTTAAAACTCACTTATAAAAATTCTCACTTTAGTACATTTACCCCGATGAATTTGGATTGTGTTATCAATATTGTGTAGCTTAGTCACCTAGAAAGAAACTAAGGTAAGTATTATCTCAATGTGACATCAGGGAGAGAAGCAATGAAGGAAAAACCAGGCGCTTGACACTCGGCACGTGCAGTGTGCAGGCTCCTCAAGCCAAAAATGACTAGATGTATATAAATATATATTTTTTGGGACAAATATAATTTTAGGGACTGTTTATGAACTATGGAGACAAACATTTTTTTCATTGGCATTTGCACAGGCTACTCAAGTCCAAAATGACTATATGTATATAAATATATATATATATATATATATATATATATATAAAATATATATACAATATATACATATATTGCACACCCTGAACACAAGACCTATTTCACAGGAAAATCCAACTATAAATTAAGTACTAATCAGGCAGCTTATCTTGACTCATGAAGTTGCAGTATACATGTCAATCCAGTAGATGGTGCATCAAGGCAAATACTACATATCATAGAGACACTGATCATGTTACTTGCAACCTTCAGTGTTACTGTAGGTTAAGTAACTACAAAATTAGTATTTACAAGATAGTGCCGCTGGACTTCCAGCGATTAGCATTGCACTGAAAGTTGGTGGTTTGATCATGCTTCTGCAGAACTTGACTCCACCCAAGATATGTAAAGGAATCAGACTTAAAGTCACTGCTCTACAGAGGAACCTAATTGAGGCACAGATTCTAATGGGATCTGGTGTAGGTGAGACCTGCAGTTTCTTGTAAGTGTCTGCTTCGCTATGATGATCAACAAGTTGCAGGGACAAATGCTCATGGCTGCAGGTATAGATATCAGGACCAGCTGCTTCTCCCATGGGCAGCTTTAAGTGACTTGCTCACAAGTTAGTAGCCCCATGCATCTTTTTGTGTTAAACTCTGAAGGAAAAACTGCAAATATTTGTTTGCAAAGACGTTTTGCGATCAATGTCTACAACATAAAATATACATCACAATATTACATGTCACTACTGTCTTTGTAAAATTAGTCCCACTGAGCAATAACAGACATCCACGCGAGCGAAGCTGCATGCACACAGTAGTATTAAATAATGTTGATAATACTGAGAAATGCTTTGAGGTTGGCTTCATATTTTGCAATATATAAACCAAAATTACTATTATTTTTGTAATAAACATGTAATTTTAAAGTATATGTGTAACATAGTAATTTTATGTATTTTCTTTCAAAATGTGGGAACAGTGCATACAGCATACATCTGCAATATTTAAAGTAAAATGAGTAAAATCTACATACCTTCAGCCCAAATTCACCATACCATGCCTACATTCTGAGGAAGCCTTGCCCATTTTTCAATAGGCTCCTTTGTTTCAGGGTCCAAGAATCAGAACATTTCCACCACAATCTGTATTATTGGCAAGTTTGCAATTGCATACCTCCCAACATTCTACGGGCCTGATTCTCTACCGATCGCAACTACGATTATGCACGCAATCCGATTGTTGCGATCTGTGCATGCGTATGCATCGCAGTGCACATGCACGAACTAGCCACTGTGATCGTGACTATGATTGCAGTCACTATGCAGACCCATCGCAGAGAGATTGACAGGAAGTGCCGTTTGTGCGTGGTGGTTGGCAAAACACAGACGTGCCAGTGTGTTTGAACGCCGTTACATTGCCGTACATAAATTATCCTCTGCAATGCCATACACATCTTGAGTACTCATAGCGTGCGATGAAGTTATCAATTTTTGAGTAAGGTCTGAACTTGTGCAATTGTGCATGAGGCTCCAATTGTACTCAATGTTACCGATGGTTTTGCAGTCTTGCTAAACATTACGGATGTGTGTAAGGTAAAGGGGGCATGTTTGTGTAGTGCTGCGACGGCATAGAGATCACAATGGATTGGTATACTATTACAGTTGAACTGTGGGCCTGATTCTGAGCCGGACGCTATTTGCGCTCGCTCATTCAGAAAAAGGGGCTGGCTATTTAAATTGAGCGCTCGCTCTTTGCGATCTATTGACGCCTCTATGTCTGAGCGAGCGTCCGAAACATGCGCTCGCTATTTTGTAAAGACGCCCCTTGGCCGTTCGCATCATACGTCATCTCCGCTATTTATTTGATTAATCGAGTACATCGAAATGCGTATGAACTGCTCGCTATTCTTGTGGTAGCATTTTCCTACCGCAATCATGCGAGCAGTTCAGGCTAAAAGACAACCAAGTGATGTGGTCGATGACGCTGCTTTGTTAATTATGCACACCCTTAAAACGCCCGTTTTGACCGTTTGGCACGCCTGCGTTCGGATCTCCACTCCCCGTTTTCAAGCACCTTCCCCTGTTACCACCCACAAACGCCTCATCCTGTCACTCAAATTAGCAGGCACTCGCTATTTTGCAAGCACACGATTTCCGACCGCACTGACTGGTTGGCGCATGCGCATTACGACCCATACGCATGCGCAGATGTGCGAACATCGCTCGGAGCGAACGAGCGGCCACTTACGAGTGGCTCTGAATCAGGCCCCGTGTGCGTAATCGCAGCTGCGATCGCAATAGCGATCCGTAAGGAATCAGGCCCTATGTCCTTGATACACAGCACTGCTACATAATACTAACAGCTGAGTCACAGTCATTGGAACTCAGGCATAGAAGATTTGGTCACCTTGGATATGGCAGTGTCCAAAAGCTGCAAAATGGAATGGTCACAGGTATGTCAGTGACTAACACCTGGGTGTGAAAGCTGCACACATGGGAAACAGAGTCGTCAACTGTTTCCAAAGTCAACAAATAGAGCTACGACACCACTTGAAATAGTACATTCAGACATTTGTGGACCAATAGAAGTATTGTCTGTTAGTGGATACAGATACTTTGTGACATTTATAGATGAATTCACAAGAATGACACACGTGTACTTCATAAAAGAGAAATCTGGAGTAGCTAAGAAAACTGCAAAAACTTTGTAGAAATCCAAATAGGCCACAGACTCCAAGTTCTTATCTCCGATTATGGTGGAGTATATCATAACAGTGAGTTGAAACAATTGACAAAAGAAAATATGGAATAGAGCTTTAGTTGACTATTGCTTACAGTCCTGAGCAAAATGGTGATAGTGAATGAGAAAACCGCACACTAGTGGAGAAAGCAAAATGTATGCTGAAAGATGCAAACAGTTTTGGGTGGAAGCTGCGTCCATAGCAGTTTACTTAAAGAACCATTCTCAAACAGTGCCCTTAAAGACATAACACCGATTGAGGGCTGGTCAAAAAGAAAGCCAAGGGTGAAACATCTAAGAACATGCGGAAGTACTTCTTATGTCCAAATACCAAAAGAGAGAAGACACAAGTTGGATTAAAGATCAATAAAGTACATAATTCTTGGCTATTTCCATGAAAGTAAGGATTGCAGATTATGGAATCCAAGTACATACAGGAAAACTTGTCAAGTCACGGAACATTGTATTTAAAGAGACAATACAAGTTGAAGAGAAGCTGGACTTTGACATGCAGAGCAAGTATGTGTCATTGGACATACCAGCAGCTGGAGACAAATCTGAACGAGAGACTACCAACGTGGAAGTTCAGCCACAACAAAGATCATCTGCTAGATCATATATTGGCAAAACACCCAGAAGATATGATGAGGAATTTGCAAACATTGCATTCAGTGTACCTCAAGAAATTGAAAAGCCACAGTCAAAGACCAATTGGTGTGAATGGAAGTCTAAAGTGGGAAAAGAAACTTTTCGAAAGTTAGGAGTCAAGAACATAAAAGGTATCAAGATTCGTAACAGTGACAACAATTCAAAAGTTGTATGTCAAGAGACTGTTGTTGAGGCCTATGTAGTAAGTGAGATGAACTTTGCTAAAGTTCCATTCAGGAAGGCCAAACCAAGGTTACTTGATATGTTGATGTTCTGTTATTTGTCTAACCTCACCTTTTTTTACAGGTTGCTATGTGAAAGCTTCATGTGTAAATTTGTGCAACATGAAGAATCTTGCAGCAGTGGAGAGGGGGTGTTAGTGGAGTGGCCTACTGTGAAGTCTCAAGCAATATTGCTCCTCAAGGGTTACTTCATTTCCCTTATGAAGATGGTCGCTGATACTACAACTCCATATGCGCAGGGTGCCATCTCTTTAACTGTGTATGAGGGATACAGTGGAGGATGGCTGTTCTCCTACTAGTTCCTGAGACCTGAGACATGTACCCGCAGAGGACTGCTGTTCCAGCACCTGCACATTATCACAATACCTGAGACAGTCACCGGCTCTTGAGCTGCCTCACCCTGCTCTGCTACAAGCTCTGCTTCATGTTCTGGACATCCAGTGTAACAGCGAGTACAGCTGTACAAACCTCCTATTCATTAAACAACACAACCTGGTTAAATTTCACTGGACTAGAGCCCTGGATTAATCACATATTTTTATATCTCTCATATACAGTATGTCTGCTAAATCACCAAGTTGTATACACATTTCCAACAGGAACCTGTAATAAAGACAATCTTACATTCACCAAGAAGAAGAAACATTTTTAGCAGGTTTTTTACAAAAAAATCTTTAAACATGGAAGTTAGAATAACTGGATAAAAACAATGATAGAAACAATTAAAATTTGTGTTTAAAATGTCACCATGCACCAACTTTAAATGTGGGTGATGAGAACATCAACAGATGTAGCAAGAGATGGAGGCCAATAAGTTAGTTAAAAAATATATGTATTCAAAGTATAGGGGTTTGTCAACACCAGTCCATTATCCATAGAGGAGACTTCAGAATCCAGGCAGACTTAGCATAACCAAACTAAATATCACAACTGCAGAACAAGAAAGTATTTGACTAGTTACTTAAGGTGAGCCTAATGTTTTTTTTATTATTATTTGGACCCTGAATCTGAAAAATGACCACCTAATGCAGTGGTGGCCAAAGCGTCAATCCCGGTCAACTGGTTGACCACAGTCACTTGACCAGTCAGTCGCATTGACCTGTCCAGTAGCAGTTAGAAGCGTCCAACAAGAATCACTGTCATTCTTATTGGCTGCTGCGCTGATGTGAATACGCGGCTGTCTCCGTCGGCTGTTACTGTGACAGCAATAGCAATAAGAATCAGGCTGATTCTTATTGGCTGTGACTATCACATGTAGCCTCCATTGTGAAGGTGCCAGATCTGGGTTAAAGGGGTGCACGGGGCCTGTGTGTGTATAGGGCCTATACACACACACACACACACACACAGTCACTGCCGGCAGGGCCTATACACACACACAGTCACTGCTGGCTGCATGCTGCAGAATGTAGAGAACTAGTAAATACTCAGTTAAGTCTGACTGAGATTGGCCGGAACTCTAAAAGGCAGCTGGAGTGACAGAGGGAATCAGGGGCCGGCAGGGTAGGGGGGCTGGTTGTGAATACATTATTAACACCGGCAAGAAAACTTAACAGGGTGTAACTATCACGTGTAGTGGTCCAGAAGATAACCACTGATGAATATTGCTCATTTACAGTGAATAAAAACCCCCTTTCATTATAGTATGCAGATGCCCTTCTCCCACTTCATGTGTGGACCCACAATGAGTCTGTGGTGCAACATTAACCCTTCATTGCTTGTGTATTATAGCAGGTAGAGGGTTCTGTATATTCAGGTTCAGTATATTCAGGGTAGGCCAGGCTCGAAGGCGGTAAATCCAAAAGGGGGTTGCACTGTGGCTGCTGCTGTACTGCTGGTATCACCCACAGCTGAGGGCAGGGAGGGACAGGGCGCTCCTCTCTCTCTCAGACAGGTCAGTATTCTGTGGGAGGATGGGGAAATTTAATGTATGTTTGATTTTTTTATGTGAGGTACAATGTTTTATTTATTTTTCCTGTGGGGGGACATGGTGTTTGGGTTTTTGCTGTAATGGCCAATGTGTGCTTTTTTTTTTTCCTGTGGGGGCCAATGTGTGATTTCGGCAGGACAGTCCCCATGCACACCGTCTGTGCTGCCAGAGTTATGCATAATTATGAGCTCCTGTTTTGTTGATACTATACTGTATTAAAGCAAGTACCCTGTATGGGTTCATAATGAGAGGATGCTGTAGATCTTGTAAACCCAGGTAAAAACTCAGCCCTAGTGGCCATGGCAGCCATCTTGTTTGTTTGTCTGGTAAATCCAAAATGAATGAGTCCATCCAAGTAGCAGACATAAGAACTCAAGCTACGTACTTTCTAGCATAATATAATACTTGCCTGAGGTGCTGCAGCATTAAAGATGGCTCATTCCACTCCATGTCCGTGGCCTAGTGCAGATATTTTGTATAGCACTATTAATGATCCACTTTA
The DNA here is from genome assembly GCA_031769625.1 of Taudactylus pleione. Classification (NCBI taxonomy): domain Eukaryota; kingdom Metazoa; phylum Chordata; class Amphibia; order Anura; family Myobatrachidae; genus Taudactylus; species Taudactylus pleione. The sequence continues at coordinate 3,943,561 of JAUIMM010000116.1, forward strand.
TCTATAAGTAAGATTGTAACAGAATTAGTTTTACATAAAACTAGATTTATATAAACATCTAATGCAGTTACATCTAAAAGTCAATATATTGATAACTGTGGACTAATGAAAAAGGTTATTCATTGCTTTAGAGATGTCTGCTTTAGCTAAGTGATAATGGCATAAATCTCTCAGTGAAGGGGTTAAGGTTCTGCGCACTTCAACTTGCTAGGCTCGATTAGATAACCTTTAGCATCCTACAAAGCTTATTAAGCTCCACATATGGTTTTCCTTCATACATGAAAGGCAGATGACAAAACATTCCAGACCTGGAGCAGTCCAAACAAATCATCACTTGTAACGTCATTTTAATACCTAATGCTACATTAAATGTTGACTCTCAAACTTTACATATAATTTATGTTCCTGCTTATAATAAAGTGCATTTGAGATATATAGGAGCATTATTAAAGTGGTAATTTAAATTTATCAGATGTTCTGTGCGGGATTCTGATCACGTTTGTTACATGCACAATTGCAGTAAAAAAAAGTACATATTTAGAAGGCTGCAAAAGTGACACAAAACTCAAACAAATTTTAAGAAAACATAAGTATGTCACTTTTAGAAACTGATGTGAAGTCAGAACTTTTCAAAGCTAATCAGACAGGACACAAGACCCCTAGTTTGGCCTTGTAGATGCCAAGCAGTGGTTCATCTAGAATAGACAGAGTTGATGGATGTAACAAATTACGATATATATAAAAAAAGATGTATTGACAATATGTTCTAAACATTTTAAAAACAATGTTTCCTTATACTGTGGCTTTATATTGTTTCAGTTTCCATAAAACTCAAAACTGTCAAACTTTTTCCAATACTTTTCTTATCAGATACATGGTCATCTAACCTGGAGACCCTGCTTACATCAATGGCGTGGTTAGCTGCACATAAAAGGAATATTCAATGTATTTACTACATTTGATGAAAAATCAGACTGACTGAAATGAGGTATATGTCAAACATGGTTGGGGGTGCAGTAATTTATGTTTTTTATTATTGCTTTAAAGGCCTTGAATTCTTGTAGGTTACAGTGTAACAGGTCAAATGGCCCCTTTCCTTTCATTTATCAGGCTTTTGATCTGCTGTCTGTTGCACAAAGCCCTACCCATAATTATTTCAGGGGATCAATGGATGCCATATACTTCAGCACCAAGAGCCTGCATCTTCTTGATTTATACGTAGTTATGTAGTGAGAACAAACAAGTACAGCATATACATGATTCTTACAACTCCAGACAGATTGCTCCCAATGAGTAAGATTGTAAACAAAAATATGGGCTATATATTTATGCTAATTCACTGAATAATTACGTCTGTGAGCGACAATCACTAAGCAGCAGCATTTTTCTTATCTTTCTTGCTTTTACATTCTTCTTGACAGTGGCAAACAGACGCTGTAACTGCAAAGCTGCAGCTACCAGCCGACCAGGATGGCACTCTCCAGGGGTGCAGGTCGAAGGGTGATTATGCCCAAGCCCATCCCCCACATATTTTTAAGCTTGATGTGCCCTGATGTGCCCGGAGCAAAGGGAAGACTCTCCACAAATTACCCCAGCCTTGCCTTTGTTCCAAGCTCCTGGCTCTAGGCTGTCACCGGTCCGCCATGATGTTTCGGTCCAGAAGTGCAGCACACTATGTCATGGTGCAGCTTGGCAAGTCTTTCACTTTGCCAGGTGTGCCCTGACCCCTAGCTACACTACTCTACCTACCTAGAAGCTGCTGATTGATACAGTAAGTAATTATTTTTGGTGTTGCACTTAGATGATGGAATTCTGTGGATATGCACTTCCATGTACTATCTTAAAGGTATAAAACGTTCCAGTTATCAAGAGTTGGCCATTAGCCATTTGAACTGCTTCTGAGCTTTATACCTGCTAAAATGTTTCTTTGCAGAGAGATGAAGGGTTAAAGGTCCCCTTTCATTCCTCATTAGTAAGTATAGGTTTGTTCTGCATTCTTCACTCACGGCTTCCCCACCTCCCCCTTTTCCTCTTTCTCCTTTATTATTTGCACATGTCTGATGCCTTTTACCTCTACAGAGAAAATCCCCAAATATAAGCAAGCGGGAGGGGTAGGGACACAGACCACTAATCCTTCCACACCTTGAACTAATCGGCCAGCTAGTGTGTTATAGTGCCGAGCGCCACTCTCCAGGCTTCAACCAGTGGGGATTCAATTTGTTGAAGCATAAACAGATACTAAACGAAAAGTTTCAAAAAGGGAAAGAAAAGGGGAGGGTGGGGGTGTTTCGTTAAATCAAATTATCGGCCTCCTGCTGACAGAGTCTATAATTACCTCTCCTTCCCCTCAAGGTCTTTTAATGTTTCTATTTGGTTTGTGCAAGAGTGAAGGGGCTCTACTTTGTGTTAGTTATTACAAGCTGATTGAGACTGGTTTGGGATAAAGAGCGGAGGAGTCTGTAGATTGTGATAGATTTTCATGCTTTAATATACAAGTCAGAACAAGGACTCTATGGCGTATGGTATCTGCAGCACTGAACACGTGCACAACTAATCATCTTGATTTATTTCGATGGCAGCAAATTAATAAGTAGAGCACACAAAATGCTCTCCTATATGGCCGGTCACATGGTGATAGTGTCATTTTGGAAAAAACAGATAAAAGCAAAGTAAAACATATGTTTAATAATGCTCATTCAGTCAAAACCCAAGCGCACACAACACTGACACCAGCAAATGTACTAACAATGTTCACTTTCATTTTCTGTAACACGGGGCCTGATTCGAAGGTGGATGCAGTGCCGATGTTTGTGCAGTTATCCAATGTTTTTTGTACTGTGCATACATCTGAGTCGCACTGTGCATGTGTCCCGATCAGTGGCAGCTCCAGAGGGGGGAGAGCAGTGCAGTCTAAAATTCAAATAGGGGAGCCACACCAACTGTCGTTCCAAATGCTGCCAAACACTGCCAGCCAGGACTCACTGGCAGTTGGTGTGGCTCCCCTATTTGAATTTTGGACTGCACTGCAGCCCCACCTCTGGATCCACCACTGGTCCCGATGGTTACTGCCGATGGTAACAGAACAAATTTGGACGCAGAGGAAGCCAATTTCAGTGGGCCTTCCTAGGTGGTAATGTGGGTGGCTAGTCAGATGTGGATGAGTGGCAGGCACATTGCAGCTACCGTCTGCGTCCAAAGATGCAGTTGCACTGGCACCGACGGCCATGTTCTGATGGACATTCTGAGCTATCAGGGCTGCTCTAATGTCCGATGGTGCGACCGGTGTGCATCAGTGGTGCAACTTTTTATGCACAGTGGCGAATTAGAGACACAGCCGGGGGGTATCTCAGTAGGAAGCCGATAGGCTCCAGCATTAGCATAAATTGTCAGTCGTGCTGCGCAAAATGACGCAGTCATGGCTGCATTAGCGGCCACCTCTGAATTAGGCCCACAATGATATAAAAATATTTACTACTACTGCTACTACTACTGTTACTGCTACTGTTACTACTACTACTACTGCTACTACAACTACTACTATTACTGTTACTACTACTACTACTACTACAACTACTACTATTACTGTTACTACTACTACTACTATTACTGCTACTACTACTGCTACTATTATTACTGCTACTCTTATTACTACTACTGCTACTACTACTACAACTGCTACTGTTACTACTACTACTAGTAATACTACTACTGCTACTGTTACTACTACTGTTACTACTACTGCTACTACTACTGCTACTGTAACTACTACTTCTACTACTACTACTACTACTGCTACTACTATTACTGCTACTGTTTCTACTACTGCTACTACTACTACTGCTACTGTGGAATCAGTATGATTTACTGCCGGCCACATGGCTGGCGAATCTAATCCCGACAGTGGAAGCCCGGCAGGGGTGAAGATCCCGAAGCTACAAAAGGTATGTATAAACTAATCTTTTTTTAACCCCTAACCCTCCTTTAGGGGTGCCTAACCCTAACCTCCCCCAGGTGCCTAACCCTAACCCCCCTCTAAGTTCCTAAACCTAACCCCCCCTTCCCCGCAGCCTAACCCTAAATCTCCCGGTGGGGTGCCTATCCCTAACCTCCCCCGGGGGTGCCTAACCCTATTACCCCCTTCCCCTAGCCTAAACCTAACCTCCCGGCATGGTACCTAACCCTAAGTCCCCCCCCGGGAGCCCCTAACCTAACCCTCCCCCCCCGGCTTACCTTTGATCGGTAAGCCGGGTGTCAGGCTCCCGGCGTAGCTCTAATGACAGGCATTTCATTTGTATGCCTTTCATTTGTACCTTGCTGGGATTAGACAGTCGGGAAGCCGGCGGTTGGGATTTTGTCCGTCGGCTTCCAGACTGCTTCCCGCTACTGTTACTACTACTGCTACTACTACTACTATTACTGCTACTGTTACTACTACTACTACTACTCTTTAGCAGCAGAGAGGGTAATTTACTGACATAGCTGAAAGTTGCAAAAGTACAGTACCCCAAAGAACATAATGTCCAGGCGTTGACTCAAAGTTAGCATTAGAGCTTCAATAGTTGTGAAGAAGGTTTCAGGGTGCTCAAGAATGTTCAAGCAAGTGCCAAGACCATATCCTAAAGTTGATTTAAGCTGCGGGATTGGAGCACCACCAGTGCAAAGCTTGCTCAGGAATGGCAGAAGGCAGGTGTTAGTGCATCTTCACACACAGGCCGCCAGGACGCTCTGAAAAAACGCTCGCTCTGAATCAGGGCGTTTTTTTTTATTTTGGAGCGTCCTCCTGGCCGCTCACATAGCTGTGGGTGACCACCCACAGCTATTGCAAAAGGCCAGGATGATGGTCGCGATGGTCAAGACCATCGCGACCATCGGGCTTGTAACGAGACCCTTGTGGTAGGGTCTCATGGCTGCAAGCCCCAGAGAGCTTCTGGCTCTAATAGAGCCGGAAGCTGTCCCACTGACATCACTGGTGATGTCAGTGGGGCTGCCTACAAACGGCAGGCGTTCGCATGGGAACGCCTCCGTTTCTGAAGCCACCCCCACACCACGCCTCCAAAACGGTGTGAGCTGTCGATCAAAATCGACAGCCGCCCCCTTTTGGTGCGAGATCCGGAGTGACGGAGTGCCCACAGTGAGGTGTAAACTTTTGGAGGATGGCCTAGTGTCAAGAAGGGCAGCAAAGAGCCACTTCTCTCCAGGAAAAACATCAGGGACAGACTGATATTCTGCAAAAGGTACAGGGATTGGACTGCTAAGGAATGGGGTAAAGTTATTTTCTCTGATGAATCCCCTTTGAGATTGTTTGGGGCATCTGGAAAAACGCTTGTCAAGAGAAGGAAAGGTGAGCGCTACCATCAGTCCTGTGTCATGCCAACAGCAAAGCATCCTGAAACCATTCATGTGTGGGGTTGCTTCTTAGCCAAGGTAGTGGGCTCACTCACAATTTTGCCTAAAATCACAGCCATGAATAAAGGATGGTACCAAAACATCCTCCAAGAGCAACTTCTCCCAACCATCCAAGAACAGTTTGGTGATAAACAATGTCTTTTCCAGCATAATGGAGCACCTTGCCATAAGGCAAAAGTGATAACTAAGTAGTTTGGTGAACAAAACATCTAAATTTTTGGTCCATGGCCAGGAAACTCCCCAGACCTTAATCCCATTGAGAGCTTGTGGTCAATCCTCAAGATGTGGGTGGACAAACAAAATCCCACTAATTCTGACAAAATCCAAGCATTGATTAGGCAATAATGGGCGGCCATCAGTCAGTGTGGGGCCCAGAAGTTGAATGACAGCATGCCAGGTCGAATTGCAGAGGTCTTGAAAAAGAACGGTCAACACTCAAATATTGACTCTTTGCATAAACTTAATGTAAATGTCAATAAAAGCTTTTGACACTTATGAAATGCTTGTAATTTTACTTTAGTATACTATAGTAACATTTGACAAAAACGGTCTGAAAACACTGAAGCAGCAAACTTTGTGAAAACCAATACTTGTGTCATTCTCAAAACTTTTGTCCATGGCTGTACACATAAAATGGGGATGAAGTCAAAATACCGACAGCCGGGATGCCATCTGTTGAAATCCCGGCATCAGAATCCTGACCTGGGACTAAACATAGGTGGCTAAATCCCAAAGCCAGCCTACACACTGACACCGGAATCCTGACAGACGGTAAGCGGGGCGCCCATAGCTGTTAGCCACGGGGGGGGAGGGTTAGCATCAGGCACCACGGGGGAGTTGGGATTAGGCATTGGGGGGGAGGTTAGGGATAGGCACCACTGGAGGGGTTAGGCACCACTGGGGGGGTTAGGCACTAAGGGGGGACAGTTAGGTTTAGGCACCAAGGAAGGAAGGTTAGGCACTAATGGGGATGGTTAGGGTGCGGGGTTGGAAGGGTTAGAATTAGGGTGCAAGAAGGGAGGGTTAGGAAAAGAAGGGGGGAGAGTTAATATACTTGCCTGACCCCAGTCTGGATTCCGGGCATCGGGATGCCGCTGTCAGCATTATGACAGGAGGCATCCCGAGTGTCGGGATATCATACCCAACTCATAAAATGAAAACATCCTCCCCACATTACATTAATATACCTCCCCCACTACAGAGAGTATTAAAACACACTCCAACCCCCCCAGAAAAAAACAAATACATCCCTACCCACTGCATACATACCCCACCTCCCCTAGATAATACTGGCACCTACTGTACCTGTCCAGGAAGAGGATCTGTGTGGTCCCTGCTGAGCTCAAAGGCACGGAAAAGGACTCAAAGAGAGACAGGGCTATACTGGAGAGGAAGGGATGGGGACTAAGGGTTAGGGGGTGGGGTTTCTGGCAGAGGGTTGCTGTAGAATAGACAAGCAGCAAACTGGATCTTGGGCAGTCTAGTGACAGGTAGGGCAAGGATAAGAAGGACAGGTGCCCCCTCCTCTACTCCAACCAGACCACTTTCTCTTTCGTTACAGTCCACGGTCGGCCACAGAGTACTGTAATTATGAGTCAGTTTGACTCATTATTATTAGTACTGCCCAGCTGCAGGCCTCTTCTTTGTCACAGGCACTGGTGCAAAGTACCGCCAATAGTTCCATCCTTGCATTTTATAAAGTTACATATACATTATTAATAATATAGAGTATGTTTGGGAAGAAGATAAAGATATTTTATGTAAAGTGCACAATATGGTAGGGATGTAGTAGCCTCTGATCTAGCAAAAATGACAGGTTTGGGGTAATATGCTGTAAAAAAAAAAATCTACTATTGTATATCAGCGCAAGTCGCTGTCACAATTTTTTTAAATGACTTCCATAGTAATCCCCAGATCTAATAAGAGCAAGTTACTGAGTGAAAACACACTAAAAATAGAGGTCCCGCTGGTCGGTGAGATAGCACGCAGAGTGGCTGTAGTTGCAGAAGCCTGTTACTACTTTATGCTAAAGCAAGTATCCATTTTTAATTCGGGGGATCATTCAGGTGAAAGCAGAAACCAGTGCTTCCCATTGATTTACAACAGCCACCTCATCCAACATCAATAGTACCTGCACTTGCACCAGCCCCAAGTTAGGTGCAAGACATCTGTCCGAAACAGGCTTCAGGCTTCCCTTCCCTGTATGTATGACTCAGAATTACACAGTGCTTTTAATTCACGCCCACAGCACTCCCTTAAGTCAGGGTAGTTCTGTGCGATAACTTCCCATCCCGAAAAACACTTATGCACATGCGCTGTGTGCTAGAAGTCACCATTTGTGTCCATGAAGAGAGATCCATGCTACTCTCAGTCAGCCCCAGCTATCTAGCCTGTACCTGTGAGGGCACGTTAGTCTGCCTCCGATTTAGGGGACTGGATGAGGTTGACCCTGCCGCAAGCACTGCAAGCACATCAGTGTATATTTCAACCAAGTGACATGTCCTATGACGCTGACTGTCAGGGCCGTAGCTAGGGTAGTGCGGCCGGTGCCATCGCACAGGGCACCGCAGGACAGGGGGCGCTGTTTGGGCCTATCAAATTTCTGTTTATTATCATTCTTGCTTGTAGCTTCCTCTTATTTCATCCCCAGCATCTCCTGGCCTCTTCTATCTCTTCCCTGGCCCTTCCCCATCAAGCCATGGCCCTTTTTTGGGTGCATTATGTCCCTTTGAAAAATGAGGGGGGCGCCAATGCTCTTTCTGGCACAGGGCACCAAAAAGTCTATTTACGGCTTTGCTGACTGTTAATTATGCACGCCTCTGAAACGGCGTTAAAATTCTCAGGTACACCTGCGTTCGCACCCCCACTCCCACGTTTGAAGTGGCCTGCTCCTGTAACCACCCACAAATGGCTTGACCTATCACTCATTCAGCTTGGCTGTCTATGCTTGGCGAGCGAGTGTTTCCAGATCGCTCGTATTAGTTTGCGCATGCGCAATATGAAGCGTACGCATGCGCACATTGAAAAACATTGCTCGCTCCAAGCGATCGCTTGATAGCGAGCGGGTCTGAATCAGGCCCATAGTGTATGGGACATGGTGTATATAGGTACCATGAATCTTTGAGACTATGTACAGTAATGGTTGAGCCTTTTTGCCCCTCCTAAATTGACATAAGGAGGGGCAAAAAGTTTAAATTCAGAACTGTCTTTAAAATCTAAAGGTACGGAGAAACATTATACAAAAGAGATGAGATCAGGAATTGCAGTCACGTATACCTCCTAGGGGTATGAAATGACATTTGTTCAAGATTACTGCATAGATCTGCTACCAAAATAGCATCAATTTGTGTAAAATAAGCCCATACGTTTTCTAGTGAGCATAAGCAGAACATTTATTAGATTAAGAAGTAAAACAACTGGGGTTGTAAAGAACTAATTTAGAAAGAAGGGATGTGTAATTGTAAAGGGACCTATATGAAACTTCATACCACAGAACTTGCTCTCTGGTCTGTTCATTGTGGAAACTTTAACCACTTGTAACTGTAAGTAAATTGCACATTCGGGTCATCCGATCTTCGAATTAGATGAATTCACGTTTATATTTAATTTAAGTCTGGTTGGGGAAAGACTTTGTTGGTCAGTTTAACATGTATTTCATATGTCAAACGTACAGACAGGCTGCAACTTATATCAAGTAGATATAGCATTAATAATGTATTTGGTGAGTGTAGTGGATCTTGTCGGACAGTGGCCTAAAATTATTCAGTCTCCAAATTGGAAATGTCAGTACTGTATGTACTGTAAAACTAGGGAAGAAGGAAAAGGCTGTGGAAAACTGAATTACTCACAATTTTTGCCAACTCATTTCCCTTGTCTCTATCTTCCCAGTAAAATTAAAACTAAATTAATGTCCTATCTGTCTCCAAGCCCCTTCCCCAGTTGTTCCCATAAAATGTATTCTGGTTCTGAATGGGCCAACATCCTCCAGTCTCTCAGCAGTTAATTATGTAGCTGTGGGTTAATTATGTAGCTGTGGTGCTTTGAGTGCTGTCTATAAGCTGCAGTTACTGTAATCATGTAATCAATTATGATAGAAAGATTATTTCTTAACTCAAACACTGCATTGAGTTATTCTCTATAAGCAGAGCTCACAAAGCAGAGGTGAGATTTGCTATAGTAATATTTTGCAGAGTTTGCAAGCTAAGGTGCCCATCCACTTGCAGATCTGAAAACGACTGCACGATTATGACATTATAATCTTGCAGTCGTTTGTCAGTCTGTGATGAGCCTGCACTGAACGACTGATCGTTCAGTGCAGGGTCATCAATCATCTGCAAACATGCTCAACCTGACTATATCGTCAGGTTGTCCAGCATGTTTGCACAATGATAGATGTCTAAATGACCAGCAGGCACGCACATCGCTGGTCGTTTTAGACATTTTCCAAACGATTTGCAAATGATTTATGAGCGATTAAACAATAACGATATCGTTAGCGTTCAATCGCTCACATAAATCGTCTAGTGGATGGACACCTTTACTTTTTGTATTCTGCATGCTTTTGAGGATTTCTCTATCTCCAACATTTCCCATATGTATAACAAACAACATCATACAATTAGAAATAATTTCTATTCTTTACTAGCCGATGTGCCCGGTTTCACCTTGGTTGACCTTAGATATTTACTATTTCTATTTCCTTCATCCCATTTTAACTTAACACATCCAGCACTGCAGCACATGCCAAGGGTCTTCTTCTTCCACTTGAGGTCATTGCAGCACTAGCACTTGTGGCTCATGGTACCCAGGGCTACAGTGCGGTTTGCCTCATAAGCCACGTCAAAATCATGCGCCATTGCTGAGTGAACCTTGACCTTCCAAGAAAGTGCTCGCCTTTCTACTCGTCTTCCAGGATTGTTTTGTTCATAGCAACACTGTGCTGCTCTGTGCACCTCGGGCTGATCTTGCTGGTACCTGGCTAACGCTGCTCTATTCATCTTGAGGTTATTTTGTTGGTATATGGCCACCGCAGCACGGTGCACAGCAGGATTACTCTGCGCATAATTCCTTGCCGCATGTTGCTTCCTCCTTTTAGCATCCGTGTATCTGGCACGACGTTTGGCAGGAGTCTTCTTGGGTAAAACAAACACATAAACACCTAGCGCTAATCAAGCAGGGGGATCAAGTATCAGTGCAGCAGTGAAAAAAGAGGTGATTGCCAACCTCACTAACAATAGCAAATAATAAATGAACTGCGCTCTAATACTTAAGCAGGGACATATGATGAAAACACATATAATAAAAGTGCATATAAATAGTGTTTATTACACTTAATAAAACAATATAGAAAAATTGTGCATAAACATACAATAATTATCTGAAACAATGGAGTTGATCAGACACCTGTAAAAATAGTGTATCCCAATATCAGATACAAATTGCAACAAAATATAATTATACATATAAAATATCACTATAAAAAAACAAATGTTGGGTATGGTGTCCAAGAATTTGGGTTTCCTAAAGGATTCCTAGGTGGACAGATGCAGGTGTCTGTCATTAATTTACAACTCTCTCTATAAATGTTGATTTATTGAAGTTGGAAATATATCTGTCACGATGATACGTAATCAGCTTTAGCTGGTTGGAATCTGACAGTCCCATATATATCACTGTAAGAAGTGCAATAATGCCAGTATTAGGGCTGGCTGGCTGTGACTAGTAATGTATCTGTGAATGGGTCAGCACAGTGAGCGGGGCAGCTGGATGTGCTGATGAATATTACTCACAGTCGGCGTCTATTCCTGGGCAGCCGATAGCCACTAGATGACACAGGGATGCCCGGCAGTCGAGCGGGAACTAGGAGCGGCTCCGCAATTTAAGCTGATCTCGTCCCTTGTGGCAATCCCGATGGAGTGGTGAGAAGCTGCTGGAATGACAGGTAGCTCCCATCTCCGTGTAGTGGCGATGCAATGAGCCAGCGGAAGGTAATTCACAATCAAGGACCACGTGTGCTTACTCCGTTTGGAGCCTGTCTCGGTCTCAGCGATCACTTTGCAATGGGGAATGGCATGCCCGTGGATAGAATGGAGAGTCAGCAGCTTCTATTGAGAGGTCAGCAGATATATTGCAGAGAGAGTTCCCCGAAAACTTGGTGTGAGAGCAGCAACGCGTTTCGGCTACACCTGTAGCCTTTTTCAAGCCAGAATGCTCTCCTTTGTATATTTGACCATATAAGTAGCAGCAGAATAAAGGTCATTGGATAATTAGTTAATAGCTTTTAACAATTAATGGTCCGTCCTCATGCTACATAGAATTTGATTCAATTGATTTTATTTATTTATTCTAGAAGCACAATGGTTCTTCTAAACACCTATTAGGAATAAGTATCAATTTATTACAAAAAATCTTATATATGTTTTTAAAAATAATCTATTGACAACATCTAATTTACAAATAATAAATCACATCATCATAATCATCATAATGTCCAGACAAAAATATGAAACAGAATTATAAAAAATGAATTAATAACTAACATAAATAAGTAAGTATTATCATAACAGTAAGTTAAAAGGAAAAAGAGAGGAAAAAGAAAAAAAAGAAAAAATAAATCAAAATATTCGTATTTATAAGATAACTGATTTAGTTATTTTTAGATCATTTTAAACCATATTTATATATCATGATTGTTCTTTCTCTATGCATCTTAGGGCCTGATTCAGACCCACTCGCGAGTGGCTGTCCGTTCGCAAGTGGGTCGATGTTATGCACTGAGCATGCGCACGACGGAGGGAGCTCCGTCGTGCGCATGCGCCAGACGCGATGAGCGAAGGAAAGTCCTTCGCTCGTTGTGTCCGATCAAAGGGGGCATGCTGTCAATGTTGATTGACAGCACGCCCCCTTTAGTGGGCGTGCCGGGGGCGTGCCTCCCTGACGGGGGCGTTCCCACGGGAACGCCTCCCGTCAGAAGCCGGCCCACTGACATCACTAGTGATGTCAGTGGGAGTGATTTTGGCTCTGAGAGAGCCAAAATCACTCCGGAGCTTGCGGTTGAAAACCTCAACCGCAGGCTCTGGCTCGCAATTTCGATGGTCGTGATGGTCTCGACCATCGCGGCCATCACAAAGCACGCTCGTATAGCCTGTGGGTGGTGACCCACAGCTATACGAGCGTCCAGGAGGACGCTCCATGAAAATGGAGCCCGGCCCTCATTCAGAGCGTGCGTTCTGCTCAGAGCGTACGGCTCTGAATGAGGGCCTTAATCTTTAATATAACTAAAATCAACCATTTAAATAATTATCTTTTATTAGCTCTTATCTTCCAAAGAAAAAATAATAACAATAATGATATACTGTATATATACAAAGAAAAAAATATATGAATATAATGAGCCTTCTTGGGGACAGGAAGAGATGATGCCTGTTAGAGGTGTGAGAGGGAGTCAGGCTGAGGGATGAGTGGTGTGGTGGACACCTCTTGAGGTTCACATGGCAGGTACGCATTGTAATGGCCCTTAGAGAGGGCCTGCATAAATCGTAGCCTCCTCACGGGGAAACGCTCAGCACCAAAACTTTCATAGATCTCACCATTGCGGCAAAAACCTCGAAGATGAACTTGAACAGTTGTCCAGCCACCACCAGTTCACATAAACCACCACAAGTAAAGGGTTTGGACTTAAGGAGATACTCAGCGGAGCTGGTGTAGTTGTCTCCCTTGTTGTCATGGGACGTGATGGAGAAATCCCCCCAATTGTTCTCTCTATTGCTCACACACCTTACATTAGCTGAGTGCCAGGGCCTAATTATAGGGAGGGTGACAGGGGCGGTCATCCCTGGGCTCCCACACATAGGGGGTCCCCACACAGTTTCCCCAGCCCCAGTCCCCAAGATTAACTGTTTCTTTTTTTTTTCCTTTAATCGGAGCCGTCTGCCGTGGCCCACGATTAAGCCCTGCCCCCGATATTTGGCTCTGCCCCTTCTGCTGCTGCTGGCCAATATGCCTTTACCTGCCTCTGAAGCAGTAAGTAATGTATATATACATATGTGTACTGTGCCTATGTCTGTGTATGTGTGTATATATATGTGTGTGCATCTATATATATATATATGTATATATGTGTGTGTATATATATATATATATATATATATGTGGGCTCCCACACATTTGTTGCCCAGGGGCCCCCACAGACCTTAATCCTGCCCTACTGAGTGCCATATCTGAGATAGGAGAAGGACTCGAACAGATAGACTCCTGTGATGGGGACAATGGTGCCTTGTTCAAAATCCAATTAGGAAATCAAGTGAAATACCATATTACAATCCAAATTTTAAGTTTTCAATATCCAAAAACAAATCAAGTAAATTTAAGAAACCTAGTGAAAGTGTTAAGTCCTTAGCAGTGGCGTCTCCAGAGGTGTGGCTGCAGCACAGTCCAATAGGGGAGCCACACTAAGTGGCACCCCAAATGCTGCCAAAAATCACTGGAAGTTGGTGTAGCTTTTTTTTTTGAGTACTAGCTGATGTACCTGGTTTCACCCGGATGTCAGCATGTCGAGCATGCAGATTTCTATTCCGGAGGTGATACCCTAATCATAGCCCTAAACTTAACTCTAAAATTATCCAAAAATCGGCTTTCTACAATCTTTTGTCAACATTCACAATGTTGACATTATATCAACTCGACATTCTGTAATTGTCGACATTGTGTGTTTCGACATTATGCATGTATACCTTTATGTATGGTAACAAATTCTGCAGAGCAATAACATGCAATGCAAATGTACTGTATGTATATTTTTGTAATATTTTCTGCAAAATACCACATGACCATTTATCTCACTGAACACCTATAAAACTAAAGCCTACTTAGAAATATTTTTTTATTTATTTCGCTTTAACTACATATCTGTCAATGACTTTTCTCATCCAGAGATTTGTCGTAACAAGTCAAACTGTGCTCTGCTACAAGCAAAGATCTTGTAATATTGTTGTATTCTTCAAAACAGTGGAAACTCCGACAGATCAAGAAGAGAAATCATTCACAGAGACACGTGGGAACAGTAAGAGGACAAGGCTCCGATTAAAATAAGGGTTATTTATTTGTTGACAAGAATTCCCCTCACAGGCCCAGCCTTGGAGACTAGCATTTGTCTGGTGCTTAGCGCTGTTCTGCAGAGTCTGATTTATCATCATTTGTGAGCATATCTGTCTCTTAAACCTGAGCTTTGATCAGCTTGCATTTTATATGGTACATCTGTTCCATGTTTGACCTTTAGTAATACTGCTTTTCAAAAGAAAACACTAACTGGCAGAACAAAAGAAAAATACAGACTTTAGAACATACTCATTTATACTTACACAATTTTTTTTTATTTCAATAGAGTGTCTGTCACTAGGTGCGCAACCTTCTCTAACCATGCCGCATTCACATAGTAACACTATGGAGTAGGAAGACTTGGCACAGCACATTCAGGCATATCCTCTTCACTTTAGCAGGCACCAGTTGGACTGTAATGTTTATGCTAACATTGGCCCTCATTCAGAGCCGCTCGTTAGCGGCAGTACGCTCGTTCCGAGCGATGTTTGCACATCTGCGCATGCGTACGCTTTTTAGTACGCATGCGCGAACCAGTCAGTGCGGCCGAAAATCCTTTGTACGCTATATAGCGAGTGCCTGCTATTTTGAGTGACAGAATGAGGCGTATGTGGGTGGTAACAGGGGAAGGTGCTTGAAAATGGGGAGTGGAGATCCGAACGCAGGCGTGCTTAAAGGTCAAAACGGGCGTTTTATGGGTGTGTATATTTAAAACAGCAGCGTCATTGACCACGTCACTGGGTTATTTTATAGCCAGAACTGCACGCAAATTTGTGGTAGCAAACACCAACCACAAGAATAGCGAGCAGTTCATACGCTGGTCGATGTACTCGATTAATCTAATAAATAGCGGACATGACGTAGGATGCGTGCGGCCAGGGGGCGTTTTTAACAAATAAACGAGCGTATGTTTTGCTCGTTCGTTCAGACTTAGAGGTGTGAACACACTGCAATGTGCGTACGGATCATTTAAATAGCCACCCCTTGTTTTTAAACGAACGACCGCAAATAGCGTCCGGCTCTGAATGAGGGCCATTGTTCCATGTACTGTATAGATAGATAAATAGATTGATTCAGACTGAGAAACCCTGTAGCAGACTAATGAAGACATTGAGTCACTGCATAAACCCTCCCCACTTATTTAAAGACACCACAATGGGGACAAAATATGATATAAGTTTCACTTTGACCATGGAATAATTGTTAGTGTATCTCAGAAACTGCTGATCTTGTGGGACTTTCACATACAACACTCTCTAGAGTTGGTGGAAAATGATGCACAAAATAAACATTCATTGAGCGGCAGTTCTGTAGAAGTAAACACAGGGTAAATGAAAGAGATCAGAAGACTCTGGTACAAGCTTACATGAAGGGAACAGTAACTTAAACAACCATGTGATACAACAGTGGTACGCTGAAGAGCATCTCTGAATGCATATCAATCCTTGAAGTGGGTGAGTTACAGCAGCAGAAGACCACATTGTTTTTCATTCCTGTCAGCTAAGAACAAGAAACTGATGCTATAGCAGATACAAACTCACCAAAACTAAGCAGTTGAAGATTGGATAATTGTCATCTAGTTTGACTAATCTGATGCCACATGTAGATGTTATGGTGATCATTTGGCTTAAACAACATGAATCCATAAATCTATACACAAACATGCCTACCATGCCGGAATTTGCGGGAGGCTCCAGATTTTTCGGGTATCCTCCTGCAACCCCGGAAGGGGTAGACACTTCTCCCGCATTCTGCCCACTTCCCAGTGAAGTGGGCAGAATGGGGAGAATTTCCATGGTGATCGCGGGTCCCTGTGTAGGGGGCGGGGCTTAATTATGTGAATCTTCATTAATAACATTGTTTAGCCCCTCCCCCTATTTAAATGTGTGCCAATCGTAACAATTTCCCTCAGAGGTTGCAGGCTTAATGACGTGACCCGTCAGGCTCCACCCCCGTCGCAACCTGCTTCTCCTCCCCGGGCTTCTCCCAGGAAGGAGAAAATAAAAGTTGGCAAGTATGTCTATACAGCCTTGTGTCAACGATTCCGGCTATTGGTAGTGATGGTGTAATGGTGTGGGAAATGTTTTCTTTGCACACATTAGACCCCTTTATACCAATTAAGCAATGTTTAAATGCCACAATTGTACTCAATATTATTGATGACCATGTGCAAACCTTAATGGCCATAGTCTATCTATCATCTAATAGCTACTTTCAGCAGGATAACATACCATGTCACATATTATTTAACATCTCAGGCTGGTTCCATGAAAATGGCAATGAGTTCCGTGTACTCAAGGGCCTCCCACAGTTGCCATACCTCCTAAGAATAGATCACCTTTGGAATGTGGTGGAACAAGATATTTGCCATATGAATGTACAGTTGATAAATATGCAGATGATGCTATTGTGTCACTATGGAGCAGAATCACTAAGGAATGTTTCCAGCACCTTGTTGAATCCATGCCACAAATATTTCATGCTGCTCTGTAAATAGAGTTCCTACCCTCTACTAGTGAGCTGTACATAACAAAATGGCCACACACACAAATATTCCTCCTAGTAAGCTATTGTACACCTGGTCATGTTGACAAATTATATTAAATATTATCATTATTATTTGTATTATCAATTATATATAGGGCCAATTATGCTCTGCAGTGCAGGTAGTGGCGGAAACAGGACATGCATAAACTAGTTTATACAAAGTATACAATATAAATGCAAACATGAAAACAAAGGGTAGGGAGTGCCTTGTTCATCAGAGGACTTGCATTCTAACTGGAAAGGGCATAGCTGAAGCAAGAGGAGTTAAGGTGCGTACACACTAGGCGATCAGGAAAGACAGTACGATTACGACAT
This sequence comes from Taudactylus pleione, assembly GCA_031769625.1. Classification (NCBI taxonomy): domain Eukaryota; kingdom Metazoa; phylum Chordata; class Amphibia; order Anura; family Myobatrachidae; genus Taudactylus; species Taudactylus pleione. The sequence continues at coordinate 3,960,925 of JAUIMM010000116.1, forward strand.
CATAATCGTACCGTCGTTCCTGATCCCCTGTAGTGCCTGCACTGAACGATCAGTCGTTCAGGGCAGGCACTGTCCATCATTCCTGAACATGCCAATCTGTCGTTATCGGCAGATTGTGCTGCATGTTCAGGCGATAAAATCGTGCACTTTTATGTCGGAAACGACCAGCGGGAGTGCGCATCGCTGGTCGTTTCTGACATAAAAGTGCACTATTTGTGCACGATTACTGAGCGATTGCACAATTACGATGTCATAATCGTGCAGTCGCTCAGTAATATCGCCCAGTGTGTACGCACCTTTAGTGTGGTTCAGAGTGAAGATTGGGACAGTAGTAAGGTTACATTACTGTGAGTAGTATCGGTGGATGTAGGCAAATGGTAACAAGATATTTGGGGGTCTATTTACTAAGCCTTGGATGGAGATTAATTGAACATAGATAAAGCATCAGCTCTTAACTGTCATGTCACAGGCTGTGTTTGAAAAATGACAGTTAGGAGCTGATTGGCTGGTACCTTATCTCCAATCACTTTATCACCATCCAAGGCTTAGTAAATAGACCCCTAAATTAAATTCCATAAGTGGATAGCAGCACAGGAGAAATCTTGTAGGCTGGAGTGAGAGATGGTTACCAGAGATAATGTGATGCACAGGTCAGTGGTTGAGAGGGAGAACATATTCAGATGTGAATTTAAATCTATGAAAGGATTTTGTTGTATAGAGCTTTGTTGGTAAGGGTGAGTAAATGGAAATGGATTCTGGAGGGTATGATGAGCCAGTGTAATGTAGCAGATGTGGAGCAGCAAGAGGAAGATCAGTTTTACTGTAGCATTTACAATGTGGCAAAAGGATTGAGAGAAAGATTGGGAATGGGAGAGAGCCTGGATATGAGGAAAAAAGCATAGGGTGGTGTCATGTGACACCAAGGCAGTGTGATTCGAGGACTGAAGATATTATGGTGTCACCGAAGGTGAGGGAGATTTCAGTAGAAAGGGTGAAAAGAAGGAAGATGATAAACTCTGTTTTGGGCATGTTGTGCTTGAGGTAGCATGGCGATATCCACATAGAGATATCACAGATGCAGTTAGCTACATGATATCATACAAAAAGGTGAGAGGTCAGAGGTAGATTTTGGTGTTATTATTATAAAGACATTACTGGAGACCTAATTGGTACCTCAAGAAAAACTATGAGAAAAGCAGAGGACAGAGAACAAAGTCTTGTGGGACTCTAGCACAAGTGGTAGAGATACCAAAGCAGTAGTTCAATAAATAGTACATTAACCAAAAATGTTCTGTGTCATAAAAGTCAATGGAGTAATGGGTGTGCAAGGGTAGAGGATTGTAAGCAGTGTTGAAAGCAGCAAAGAGGTCAAGGAGGATCCGTATGGAGAAACAGGGGCAGATGTACTAAGCTCTGGAAAGTGATAAATTGGAGTGATACACTGCCAACCAATCAGGTCTTAACTCTCATTTTTCAAACACAGCCTGTAACATGACAGTTAGGAGCTGAGTGGCTGGTAGTTTATCACTTTCCAGAGCTTAGTACATCTCTCCTGTTATCCTAAAGCTGGGTACACACTTGTCCAATCCTCTTGAGTTATCCAACTCCCAACCAGACTGTTGACACAATCCTATTGGAGACCTAGATCACAGATACAGCACACAATCTATGCGTACACACTTGTCCAACTATACTGCAGATCTCCAATCTGCCTCTGCTAATACCATCTGCTGAAAGCATGGTGTCACCATACACACTCTTCCAATCTTTGTCAGACCGCGTGCCACTCACAGGGTTGAATTGGGAGAATAATTGGACAAACCAGTCTGTGGAGCATAACACACTTCTAAATTAGATTGTAATCTCCTAAAAGCAGGGTCCTCCTCCCTCCTGTTCTCACAGCCCTCATCTCCAGCACTTCTATGACAGCCTTCACCTTCCCAGCTGTATTGTGTACTGAAAATTGTGGTGATAATTGTTACTTGTGCTCTGCTTATGTTTCCATTACTGTATTGTAATGTCATGTTCTGTGTAACCTGTACTGTCCTACTGCTGCCGTATGTACGGCGCTGCGGACCACTTGTGGCATTTTATGACTAAAATCTAATAATCTGAAGAAGAACAATAATGATAATAAATTGGTCTGGTGATTTGTGATCTGTCTCCTGATTTTTATGAAGGTTTAAAAGTCTTTTGACAAGACCAGATGACCAGGACTGGATGTAACCAAACTGTGTGACCTACCAACTGGTAGGTCAGAGCTTGGATTAGATGTGAGTTGGACAAGTGTATACCAAGCTTTAGACTTTGTTATTAGTATATAATTGAACACTTTTATGAGTGCAGCCTCAGTGGAACATTTGGGGCAGAATACAAACATTAGAGATTCATGATTGGAGTGAGAAGAGAGAAAGTGAGAAAGTAATTGTATACAGTAATTGTATGTACTTTGGAGGGAAAGGAAAAGGTAAGAAAGAAAAAGGGTGATAGATTGAGAGAGTGGCTGGGTAAAGACATGTTTTCTGGTGAGATGATTTTATGTTTAAAGAAGGAAGAAAATGCGCCAGTTGAGAAAGTTGAAGATGTGAGTTAGAGGTGGACATGCTATGGGGGAAAAGGTTGAGGGAGCAGGTTGTACGGTGAGATGATGAGACAAGCGAGCACAGAGACTACTTATTTGGTAACTGGAGATAGTGAACTGAGGACGGATTCGGAATTTAGGAAAAGTGAGTGGGGTGTACTGGATTTGTTAAATTAATTGTTGAAAGGTGTCGTTTTTGACTTTTAAATAGATGGTGAAATTATGGGATGTGAAGGAGGAATGGATACAAGGTTCAGGTGGTAAAAGTAGCAGTGAAGGTTAGAAGATTGGTATATAGTAGAGAAGTGAAATATGATTTCTTGGCGAGTGAAAGAGCATTGTTGTAATATGAAAGGATTAATTTAAAGTGGGTGAAATCATTTTAGGAGTGAGATTTCCACCTTTTGCAGGTAGTGGGTCTGTTAGATGGGTATACGTATAGGATGCCGGCGGCCGCACAACCAACGGCCGGCTTCCCGACTCCTCAATCCCGGCTAGGGTTAAATGACAGGCGTCTAAAATCTAGATGCCTGTCATTACCCCTACGCCGGGAGACCGGCACCCGGCAATCAAATCAAAGGGATGCCGGGCGCCGCGAGCGGACAGCCGCAGGGGGGGTGGGTTAGGTTTAGGGCTCCCTGGGAGGGATAGGGTTAGGCTAGGGGAAGGGGGGTAGGGGTTAGGCACCCCCGGGGGGTAGGTTAGGCACTCCCCCAGGGGACTTAGGTTTAGGTGGCGGGGAAGGTACGGTTAGGTTTAGGCACTTAGAGGGTGGATTAGGGTTAGGCACTTGGGGGGGAGGTTAGGGTTAGGCACCCCTAAGGGGGAGGGTTAGGGGGGTAGATTAGGTTAGTTAGTACTTACCTGGGGACGATCGGGATTTCCATCGCTGTCGGGCTGCCGCTGCCGGGATCTGTCGGCCTGACGCTGCTGGGATTCGAACTGCACCGGCCACGCAGCCGGCGGTATTACATACCGATTCCATTAGATGTGCCATGATTAGGGCTTTGGATTATCAGAGAGTATGGGGTTGATGCAAAGTTACAGTAAATTACATCCTTCCATAATAGTTCCTACATTATGTGGATGGAACTAAGGGCCTGATTCAGAGCCGGACGCTATTTGCGGACGCTCGTTCTAAAAAAGGGGCCGGATATTTAAATGGAGCACTCGCTCTTTGCGGTGTGTTGACGCCTCTATGTCTGAGCGAGCATCCGAAAAATGTGCTCGCTATTTTGTAAAGACGCCCCTCTGCCGTTCGCATCACACGTCATCTCCGGTATTTATTAGATTAATCAGAAACATTGAAAAGCATCTGAACTGCTCGCAGTGCTTGTGGTAGGATTTTCTTCCTGCTATCACTGCGAGCAGTTCAGGCTAAAAGACAACCAAGTGACGTGGTCGATGACGCTCCTTTACTAATTATGCACTCCCATTAAACGCCCTTTTGACCATTTGGCACGCCTGCGTTCGGATCTCCACTCCCCCGTTTTCAAGCACCTTCCCCTGTTACCACCCACAAACGGTACATTCTGTCAATCAAATTAGCAGCCCCTCGCTGTTTTACGAGCGCACGATTTCCATCCGCAATGACTTGTTTGCGCATGCGCATTACGTCCCATACGCATGCGCAGTTGTGCATACATTGCTCAGAGCGAACGAGCGGCCGCTTACGAGCGGCTCTGAATCAGGTCCTAAGGCCCTGATTCAGAGCCGGACACTCTGACAGAGCGCTCGCTCTGAATCAGGGCGTCTTTTTTTTTTTAATGGAGCGGCCTCCTGGCCGCTTCCATTGCTGTGGGTTGCCACCCACAGCTAATGCGAGCGGCCATGATGATGGTCGCGATGGTCAAGACCATCGCGACCATCGGGCTTGCGATGAGACCCTTGTGGTAGGGTCTCGTCTGCCGCAAGCCCCAGAGAGCTTTCGGCTCAAACAGAGCTGAAAGCTCTCCCACTGACATCACTTGTGATGTCATTGGGGCAGCCCCCAGACGGTAGGCGTTCTCATGGGTACGCCTCCGTCTGGGCAGCCACCCCCCCGGCCCGCCCACTAAAGGGGGCATGCTGTCACACAACATCGATAGCACGCTCCCTTTGGTGCGAGACCCAGAGCGACGGATTGCCCGTCCCTATCCGGGTCTCGTGCATGCGCACGACGGAGCCGGCTCCGTCGTGCGCATGCGTTCTGGGCCAATAATCGCTCAGCGCTTGCGACCGGGTCTGAATCAGGCCCTAAGTGCATATATTTGTCCATATGCAGCGTTCTGCATATCACTGTGGTCAGACCACTGCTATCCATATGCTTGTTTTCCTAGCCATCATTATACATAGTGCTCACATGCACCAGCCCTATCGAAATGATGCATCTGAAAATAAGAACATTTAAGCATAGGCACAACACTGCATAGCCCAGAAATCCCTCACTAATGGTAATGGTAATAGCAAATGGTGGGAACACACAGCTACAGCCCAGTTGCAAGTGGAGAGGCGACTGAGGTAAGTACAGCTCTGCATCACATACTGTAGTTGAGTACACTTGGATCCAGGGCATGTGCAATGCGAAAAAACACAGACATACTTGTGTTCAGCTCTGCACTAGCCCATGTATGTGGTGGCTGGAACTGCAGTTGCTAGTGCTGAATATATAATATTTTATTGCAGAAATAGGTAAACTAATCAGGACAGGGCAGGTCAGTCATAAGAAAGAATAGCGTTAGTGAAAATGAGGCGTGAATTGGGATGAGAGTATTCAGGTATCACTGCATATATGTGGACTTGGGTTCAGGGTGGCAGCATGAAGTAAGGTGAAGCTAAAAGAAAAGTGGTTGTGTTTGGAGAGTGGGAAAGCCAAGATGGAGAAATTAAAGAAGCAATTGACGTGGTAGAAGACAAGTCAAGAGAGTGTTCATCACAGTGGGTGGAAGATGAAGTCCACTGAGAGACCGAAGGAAGAAATTAGTTAAAGAAGTTCTGTGGCAGCAGAGAGAGTAGATTTGTCAACTGAAAAGCTGAAATCACCTACTATGAGTGTATACAGTAATAAACGTTCCCGGCAGCAATGTTGTCAAGGAAACTAGACCTGGACGGGCGGGTGATAAGAAAAAAGCAACACAAAGGTGTAGGGGAGGATAGATCATCTATCTATTATAGATGGAAGGTGTGAACTTTAAAGAAGAGAAGGGGATATGACTCAGAAGGTTCAGTATGGAGAAAGGGTAGAATCTACCACCATGTATTTCTCTGGGTCGTTTAGTGTGGCTGGGGGAGGGTCACCAAACTTACTCACAGGGGAACAGGTGAAATACTCGGTGGGCCCCACTGCCTGAGGATCCTATCCAGTCCTCTAGGGGTCAGTAACTTGGTGGAGCAGGATCATGGATGAACTTGGGTGCTTGGCTTGTTTCTATGGAAACTGCACCAAGATTAGCTCTCCTGCCAATCAAAGTGGGTGGTCCTAACACATCCCTGTCCCCTCCTTTATAAAGGGGCCCTGTTCTTTGCATGTCCCTCTGTGGTGGCTGGCCACACCCCCTCTGGTGGTTGGCCACACCCCTTAACTTTGGATCCTTATCACTGCATTCCCTGGTGGGCCCTTTATACCCCAGTTTGACACTACCTATAGGAGAGGGATGCAGGAAATGTGATGTTAGAGGAGGTAAGTAAGGAGGTTGAGGGATTTGGAAATTAATAGATCATGGATGGATGTGAGCTTGTCCCAAACAGATCTGGTGCTGTAAAGTGCATAGGAAAATATGAGGGAGAGTAGTGGAAATATTTGGGTAATAGGCTAGGAGGAGGCTACTTTACTGTCCACTGGCTGGGGTTAATAGAGCAGGCAGTCTTTATGGACATGGCAACAGCAACCACAGCATAGCTCAGTGAGCAGCTGAACAGATATGGAGACATCAATGACAATTAGGCTCAGTAGGACCATGAGTCAACCGGAGATGCAACAGCAATGAAAGTTGAAGCCAACGGGACCAGCAGCCAAACACACATGACAGCCACAGTAACAGGTGAAATTCAAATTTTGCTGCTGTTCAACATTCAAGCTCGAGGTTTTACCATTAAAAATAGCTAGAAAATATACATTTAAGTTCAAATGTACAGGTATCTTTACACACATGCAAACCATCTCAGATGTGCTGGAGTGAGTTCTCACATGTGCACACTGGTACGAATATGCAAAATTTTAACATTTATTATTATTAATAAAAATAATAATAATAATAATAACTTGATCACTATGTCTCCAAGAAGGACATCAACTCTGGAGTGCTGAGGTACTGTACCAGCCAGGCAAGAATACTTGAAGCAGGCTCCACAAGACAGTTTGAGCATTGCTGTGTTGGCATGCTGGTCTCTCCAATTAGCACTTTGAGTAGGATTCTGAATCTAGAAAATTGTAATGATAACGGTCATCCAGTTCTGAAATCTAGGCAGATTTCACTGTCCAAGACATAATTAAGACAATCGGGTAGTAACAAACAAATCTAAAATGTCTATTACATAATAGAGTATAAAAAAGGATCTTACAGACCTATGGTGCTCATTTTCCTAGATGGTTCTCTAGAAGAAAACGTATATTCAAATTTTTCATTGTGATTGTGACTTTGACTGCTCTAAGCTTTGACTACTCTTAATATACAGTGGTGTCACAGGGGGGCTGCGGCCACGGAGGGGTGACACCAAAGTGCAGACTCCCCCTCAGTGACAGGAGCCGGGTGCTGTACTGTAGCATTAGGTGCAGCACTCAACTCCTGACAGAGTGAGGGAGTCGGCACTGCACACAGAGTGGCCCCCGGGGTCAGTCCGCACCTCTGGGACCCCTCCAGAGTGATTACAATGGGGTTTGGGGCCGTGAGGCCACGCCCCCTTATTGTTGACCCGTGGCTTTGTCGCACACTACATCACAGAGCAACATTGGGCCTGGTTCAGAGATGAAGGTTAATGCGATCGCAGCTGTGATTTCGCACGGAACCCAGCTGTGAAAATATGCTAATGCATGCCAAAGCACAGCCGGCATAAAGACGCCCACTGCTGCCTTGTCAAATGCGTACGACGTTGCTTACCTGCATAAATATCGGTAACATCTACTCAGAACGAGCGGCCATCTTTACATTGCAGCAAGTCAGACCTGCCGCAGATTTGGCAGCTCTCCTGACACGCAGAGCTGTGTAGGAGATTGTAAGGGCTAAGTTATGCTCGCCCATGTAAAGGCGTTCAAACGGTCAGACACGCCTGCGTTTTCTGATTACTCCCTGTTACCACCCCCAAATGCTGACAGCCTGTCACTCACTTTGCGATGAATTCATCTGTGCGTCCGTAAGTGCGATCGCTGCAAATGCTGGCTGACTAAATTAAGTGACAGAGGGCCCGATTCAGCAAGGAACGCAGTTTCAAAGACGCACGCAATTGGTTGATTGTTGCGTTCTGCGCATACGTATGCTTCGCAGTGTGCGTGCGCAAACTAGCAATTGTGATGGGAACTGCGTTTGCAAAGGTAACGCAGACCCAGAGCAGAGTGATTGACAGGAAGTGCAGTTTGTAGGTGGTGACGGGGGGTGGTCGGGCAAACGCAGGCATGCCGGTGCATTTCAACGCTGTCACATGGGCATGCATAAAGTAGCCACTGCGATATCTGACGCCTCCTGAGGTCTCATAGCGTGCGCAGAAGTTAGCAATTCCTGAGTGAGGTCTGGGCTTCCTTAACTGTGCGCTTGGGTACGATGGGCTATATACTGTATAATATAGCACATCTATTAAACATAGTTGCAGTGGCAGACAAGCTGGCAGTTTATTAAACTATGCAACCCTATATAATGTTTTCATTATTCAAGACCTAATAGCTTAAAATTAAAAGCCTAGTAGAAAAGATAAGAAATTAATAACTTAAAAATAAAATAAATTATTAAATAAAATTTTAAAAAAGATTGCCCCTCCCCCCCAGTCCTGGATTCATGAGCCTGGTCTGGTACAGGAAACAGTGTGGGGCTCCTCCTACTTCCTAATAACTAGCACCAGGCTGAACCCACAAAGGGAGGGGGAGTAACGCTATGACACACAGAGTTGACAGACTGCGGCCGTTGGGTGGCACTGTTCAGCATTCTAAAGAAAAGGAAATTGGTAATACCCCTAAGTGAGCAAATTGACTTGCAGCCTCCTATAGCACTAGAAAGAAGTAACATCCAACTTCAAGATAGAACAGGAAAAATATACAACATGCTATAGGATTGGCGCCAGTTGATAACCTGCTTTAACTAAAATTACCCACAAATCTATGGGAATAAATTCCGTTTTTATTAAACAAAATATAAAACATTAGTTGTAAAACATAGAAATAGGTAATACAGACATGGGAGTGTGGTCCCCAAAATATAAAGCCTTCTCACCAAGAAATAGTACTGCGGTGGGCTGGTGCTAGAAATCAGCGTGTAGACCCAGGCTCAATAGCTCGACACCACCACAGTGAGCTTTGTAAGTCCAAGGTGGGCTCTGGTTCAAAACACTCCCCCAAATCTCACATGCATATTGATCCTGCTGCAACGCGTTTTGAATCCAACTGCCTGAGGAAGGAACCCGGTGGATTTGAAAACGCGTTGCAGCAGGACCAATTTGCATGTGAGATTTGGGGGAGTGTTTGGAACCCCCCCTACCCTAACTCTCCCTTAGTGGTGCCTAACCCCAACCCCCCCCTAGTGCTTAACCCTAGCCTCCCCCTGTTAGTGCCTAAATCTAACTCCTCCTACCCGCACCCTACACCTAACCCTCCCGGGGGGGTGCCTAACCATAACCCTCCTCCTAGTGGTGCCTAACCCTCCTTTCCCTACCCTAGCCCTCCTGGGGGGATGCCTAACCCTAAGTCCCCCTGGAGGTCCCTAAAGCTAACCCCCCTGCGGCTACACGCTAAGACACCCGGCTTACCTTCGTTCGGTATGCCGGGTGTCGGGATTTAGTAGTGGCGCGAATGACAGTCGTTGGGATTTCGATGCCTATCTTTGGTCCCATGTCGGGATGTGGGTGTCGGGATATCGGCGGGCGGGATATCGTCCGCGGTATCCTGACCGCATCCCCTGCTCTACATATAAGGTATACATTAAAATATAGATACGACATATGAGGGAGGTTGCCACAACTACCTAGCCCTTTCTGATTGCCCTCTGAAGCTGATCATGCCTATGCTGTATTTTAGACTATATTTTCATTCGTACATGAGAAGAAAGATTATATTTGCTGTTTTTATTTAAACCTATAGCAAATGCATTTTTTTCCTACCAAGACCAGTTAACCACATTTTTCCCCCAAAAAACAGTCAGAAATTGTTGTTTTTTTTAATTACATTAAGTTTAGAATGTCTTTTTAAAAATGTATTTAAATATTGTATTATATATATATATATACTGTACCTAGGGGGTGTTTTGCAACCCATGTGTCATAGGCCACCATTGTAAAATCACTTCCCACCCTCCCCACTGGAAATAAGCCCCCCATGGCAAAAGATCCCCAGTGGTATCACTACCCAGCCCACTAATGGTAATAGGTCCCAGTGGCAGAACCTTCACCCCACCCCCAGTGTCAATGGGCTCCCACTGTATTGGTACCCTCCCCTCCCTTCCCATGTGTCACTTACAGTATATGGATATATAATTTTAATATATTCCTCCCCCCGGCAAAAAAACATTTTTTTTAGGCATGGATTTCCCCCCTGGATTTCCTCCATAACAGACGAGGATACAGCACAGTGCGCCCGTGTCCTGCCCACATCCCACAAGACTGTGCCAGGTAAGAGGTTAAAAGACTATTCTAGTACTTATGACTTGTATCTGATGTATGCATGAAGTACGGCTGGCACATATGCTGGAGGAATATTGAGATGCAACTGACTCAGTATATGGGTGTACATATATGCTATTTATATTGGGTGCAAATTAACATATAGGTTTCCTGGTTCTGTATTACAATTAGGGGTGTGCACCGGTCACTTTTCGTGTTTTGTGTTTTGGTTTTGGATCTGGATTGGTTTTGCCAAAACCACCCTTCCGTGTTTTGGGTTCTGGGCTTTGTGTTTTGGATCTGTATTTTTTTTTAAAAAAGCATAAAAACAGCTAAAATCACAGAATGTGTGGGTTTTTCTGCTCCTATGCTATTATTAACCTCAATAACCTTAATTTCCACTCATTTCCAGTCTATTCTGAACACCTCACACCTCACAATAGTGTTTTTATGTCCAAAAGGTTGCACCGAGGTAGCTGGATGACTATGCTAAGAGATACGAGTGGGCGGCATAAACACGTGGTCCATCTAGGAGTGACACTGCAGTGACAGACAGGATGGCAGTTTGAAAAACTAGGCCCCAAACAGTACATACAGCAAAGAAAAAAAAGAGGTGCAAAATGGAATTGTCCTTGGGCCCTCCCACCCACCCTTATGTTGTATAAATAGGACATGCACACTTTAACAAACCAATCATTTCAGCGCCAGGGTCTTTCACATGACTGTGGCTGAAATGATTGGTTCGTTTGGGCCTCCACAAAACAAGCTGGCAATTAATCTGTCCCTGCACACACTGGCTCTACGGAGGCAAGATGTCGTCCTCATCCTCGTCATCCACCGATTCCTCACCCTCTTCAGTGTTGTGTACATCCTCATCCTCACAGAGTATTAATTTGTCCCCGCTGGAATCCACAACCACAGGTCCCTCTGTACGTTCAGGAGGCTGGTCTCCCTGGAAGAGTTGATAATTAATTTTATGAACATCATCTTCTCCACATTTTGTGGAAGCAACCTCCTACGCCTTTCGCTGACAAGGTTCCCGGCTGCACTAAACACTCTTTCGGAGTACACACTGGAGGGGGGGCAACTTAGGTAAAGCCAGTTTGTACAGGGACCTCCAAATTGCTTCTTTTTCCTGCCAGTACAGGTACGGACTGTCTGACATGCCTACTTGGATGTTGTCACCGATGTAATCCTTTAACAGACAGACGCACGCTTGTCGCTGCTGCTTTAAGGATGCAGGTGCGGCTACAGCCCACACATTTCACAAAGACAGAAAAAAAAAGAAGAATATTTTTATTGTTTGTGGAGCGCACTTTGAGAGTTACACCACCCTTTAACAGACAGACGCACGCTTGTCGCTGCTGCTTTAAGGATGCAGGTGCGGCTACAGCCCACACATTTCACAAAGACAGAAAAAAAAATAAGAATTTTTTAATTGTTTGTGGAGCGCACCTTGAGGGTTACACCTACCTTTAACAGACAGACGCATGCTTGTCGCTGCTGCTTTGAGGACAGTATCATATGCAGTGACAGTAGACTTGTCAGAAATTGTTGGCACGTCCTTCAGTCCGGACCAGATGTCCAAACCGGCCCTTGACTTATGACACAGGTGCACGCTTGGCGCTGCTACTGTGTTGCTGCACGTGCGGCTACATCGCACTCAAGTCACAAACACATAAAAAAAATATTTTTTATTTTTTGGAGCACTTTGAGGGTTATACCACCCTTTAACAGACAGACGCACGCTTGTCGCTGCTGCTTTGAGGATGCAAGTGCGGCTACAGCCCACACAATTCACAAAGACAGAAAAAAAAAGAAGAATATTTGTAATTGTTTGTGGAGCGCACTTTGAGGGTTACACCACCCTTTAACAGACAGACGCACGCTTGTCGCTGCTGCTTTAAGGATGCAGGTGTGGCTACAGCCCACACATTTCACAAAGACAGAAAAAAAAATTAGAATTTTTTAATTGTTTGTGGAGCGCACTTTGAGGGTTACACCACCCTTTAACAGATAGACGCACGCTTGTCACTGCTGCTTTGAGGATGCAAGTGCGGCTACAGCCCACACAATTCACAAAGACAGACAAAAAAAGAAGAATATTTTTATTGTTTGTGGAGCGCACTTTGAGGGTTACACCACCCTTTAACAGACAGACGCACGCTTGTCGCTGCTGCTTTGAGGATGCAGGTGCGGCTACAGCCCACACATTTCACAAAGACAGAAAAAAAAGAAGAATATTTTTATTGTTTGTGGAGCACACTTTGAGGGTTACACCACCCTTTAACAGACAGACGCACACTTGTCGCTGCTGCTTTGAGGATGCAGGTGGAATCTAGACGGGATTTGGAACCGGGGACACACTACCTCCATCAATTGTCTAAATCCCACTGCACTAATGGCGGATACCGGACCCACGTCTAACACCAACATAGCAGTCAAGGCCTCAGTTATACGTTTTGCTTCAGGATGACAGCTGTCGTACTTCATCCTCATCGCTAGGGACTGTTGGAGGGTCAATTGTTTAGTAAAAGTGGTGGTGTTCCTACTTCCTCTCTGGGATGATGAACAACTCCCAGCAGCAGCAACAGCACTAGGAGGAAGTGGTTCTTGATCTTTCCCTATTTTATTTTTATCAGAGAAAGTTTGGTCCTCCATTTATGTTATATTGATATATACGTGCGGCTAAAGCGCACACAAACACAGAAAATATTTTTTTATTTTTGCTGGAGAGTAGTGCACTTTGTGGGTTACACTACCCTTTAAGAAATGAGCCAGCCGGCTCTTTACTTATGGGACACAGGCGCACGCTTGGCGCTGCTCCTTTGTTGATGCACGTGCAGCCAGTGCACACAAGTCACAAACACAGAAAATATATATTTTTTTGGTTTGAACTGGAGTGTACTTTGGGGGTTACAGCACCCTTTAACGGTCAAGCCAGCCAGCCCTTTACTTATGACACAGGCGCACGCTTGGCACTACTTTGTTGATGCACGTGCGGCTACTGCGCACACAATTCACAAACACAGAAAATAATTTTTTTTTTGGTTTGGACTGGAGTGTACTTTGGGGGTTACAGCACCCTTTAACGTTCAAGCCAGCCGGCCCTTTGCTTATGACACAGGCGCACGCTTGGCACTACTTTGTTGATGCACGTGCGGCTACTGCGCACACAATTCACAAACACAGAAAAAATATTTTGTTATTTGGTTTGGAGTGTACTTTGGGGGTTACAGCACCCTTTAACGGTCAAGCCAGCCGGCCCTTTACTTATGACACAGGCGCACGCTTGGCACTACTTTGTTGATGCACGTGCGGCTACTGCGCACACAATTCACAAACACAGAAAAAATATTTTGTTATTTGGTTTGGAGTGTACTTTGGGGGTTACAGCACCCTTTAACGGTCAAGCCAGCCGGCCCTTTACTTATGACACAGGCGCACGCTTGGCACTACTTTGTTGAAGCACGTGCAGCTACTGCACACACAATTCACAAACACAGAAAATAATTTTTTTTTTGGTTTGGACTGGAGTGTACTTTGGGGGTTACAGCACCCTTTAACGGTCAAGCCAGCCGGCCCTTTACTTATGACACAGGCGCACGCTTGGCACTACTTTGTTGATGCACGTGCGGCTACTGCGCACACAATTCACAAACACAGAAAAAATATTTTGTTATTTGGTTTGAAGTGTATTTTGGGGGTTACAGCACCCTTTAACGGTCAAGCCAGCCGGCCCTTTACTTATGACACAGGCGCACGCTTGGCACTACTTTGTTGATGCACGTGCGGCTACTGCGCACACAATTCACAAACACAGAAAATAATATTTTTTTTGGTTTGGAGTGTACTTTGCGGGTTACAGCACCCTTTAACGGTCAAGCCAGCCGGCCCTTTACTTATGACACAGGCGCACGCTTGGCACTACTTTGTTGATGCACGTGCGGCTACTGCGCACACAATTCACAAACACAGAAAAAATATTTTGTTATTTGGTTTGGAGTGTACTTTGGGGGTTACAGCACCCTTTAACGGTCAAGCCAGCTGGCCCTTTACTTATGACACAGGCGCACGCTTGGCACTACTTTGTTGATGCACGTGCGGCTACTGCGCACACAATTCACAAACACAGAAAATAATTTTTTTTTTGGTTTGGACTGGAGTGTACTTTGGGGATTACAGCACCCTTTGACGGTCAAGCCAGCCGGCCCTTTACTTATGACACAGGCGCACGCTTGGCACTACTTTGTTGATGCACGTGCGGCTACTGCGCACACAATTCACAAACACAGAAAATATATATTTTTTTGGTTTGGAGTGTACTTTGGGGGTTACAGCACCCTTTAACGGTCAAGCCAGCCGGCCCTTTACTTATGACACAGGCGCACGCTTGGCACTACTTTGTTGATGCACGTGCGGCTACTGCGCACACAATTCACAAACACAGAAAAAATATTATTTTTTTAGCACTTGGGGGGAGCACCCCTGATGGACAGAGCACCCCCTGGACAACACTACAGCACCCCTTTAGGACTGGGACACTGCACAGGACTTTGGAGTGGACACAGCCCCTATGGAGAACTGACTGCACAACACCGTCCAGCCAGCCCCTATGGACTTTGAAGTAGTGGACACAGCCCCTATTAACAACAGCAGCACAGCACAACACAGCCAGCCCCTATGGACTTTGAAGTAGTGGACAACAGCAGCACAGCGCAGCACAGCACAGCACAACACTACTCTGCACTACACTACACTACACTACACAGCCCAGCCAGCCCTAACTCCCACCCTTCCTCTTCACTGTCCACAGCCGAGTGAGAAAATGGCGCCGACGCGGGTACCTTATATAGGATCCAAAACCCGCGAGACCCGGAAGGCGGGATGATGACGTTTTGCCTCGATTTCAGATCCGAGTCAGGCGGGAAAAGTCGAGCCTGACTCGGATCGGACTCGGATCGGGGGGGCTCGGGGGGGTTCGGATTTCAGAAATCCGAACCCGCTCGCCCCTAATTACAATATTTGCATATACGCTGGATTAATCCACAGACTATGTGTTTTCTCTTTTCTCTGAGAGCAATGTATGTTTCTGTGTCTGGGATATAGAGAAGACCACTTTAGTACATACAAGGACAACGCCCTCTGGACCACTCATTTTTTCTTCTATATATATCAAGGGGTGGTTCTCCTGAATGTAAACTGGGCTGCAGTCACGGAGCGCAGGCTGTTTGGGTATTTGTTTTGTATTAAATTAACATATATAAACCTTAAATTAGACTCTTATAGTCTTTCTTTGGTTTACAGATGAATGATGATTTGGCATTTACTTAGTGGATGATTAAAAGTCACACTGTGGTGTTCAATTTTCAAAAGCCCTTCTGAACCTGTTAATCTTGAATTGATGCAGGAGCCTATTAGAGATAAGAAATATAAACAAATAGGAGACTATTTCAGAGAAGTGGCAGGTGTATGGAGGTCATGGTGATATCTTGTTCTTCAAAATATTTCAACAGATACACAGACTTTTCACTGGGTTATCTTAAAAAGAAAACGCCTTTGAACTTTGCCGCCAGAATGAAGCACTTGTGATTTCTCAAACCAACAAAGGATCAGTGAATAAGATAAGAGTTTTTTTTTTCTTTATTTTGGGGCAGGAAGAAAAAAAAGATGTTTGCCTTTTATCCCTGCTGTGCATACTAGACGTGTTTGCTTGCCTGAGTCTTTCTAAATATAAAAATAATGATACTTCAGCTTAATGTGATTTCTACACCCAAACAGTAAATAAACTGGTTAAGAGAATTAGTTTACTGTAGAAACACAACCTTTTTAGTGGAGTTTTTCTGTTTAACAGTTTATTAATTTCACAGTTTAAACGTATTATTATTATTTGTTAGCACTGTAAGTCCTAAAACGTTACACTCCACAAGGTGCTCTATGTACATTAAGCATACCTCCCAACTGTCCCCCAAACTAGGAGTACAGTACCCATTGGCAGTCTCATGCCAAACAGCTGTGTCCCATGTAACAGAATTTTGGAAAGCAGAGCAGCGGTAAAGAGATGCCGCTTGGCAACCCATTAATGGATGTGGGATTGGAGTGGTATTTATTATGGAAAGGAGGTAGGTGAACATGCAATTATGATTGTACTCGGCCTATGCTTGCCCACCCTTTCCCACCCCCATTCCGCATCTCTAAACATAGGGAGCCATAAGCACTGACAAGCATTCATATACAAGGGTAAGGTCCTGATGCAGAGGTGGATGCTGATCCTGTCTTGGATGCGTCTTTGTACATAGCGGTACTGAGAAGTTATGCTATTGCCACAACCTCTGTCATTTGTACAGAGATGCCCACCGGCTGCATTTCTAATCGTAGAGAGATGCACCATCAGTCGCACATCATATGCTCACTGGGCAACTCTATGACTGTTCAGAATGTCTGTCGGAAGTAAGCCGCCGAGGTCAGTATCACTGTGTACAAAGAAGCAGTCGCTGGCTACAACATGCCCACAAAACGCTCGCTGCAAGCCCTGACACACACTGTCAATCACTCTACATCCAATACTCACTACGACCGCCATTTATTAACCACTGCAACACATGTGCAGTGCGACTCAGACGAAAAACATTAGCCCACTGCAAAATCATCGGCTTAGTGTCTACCTCTGAATCAGGCCCCGAATTATTATACTTTCTGAATTCCCATATTATATTATTGCCCCTCAATTGCTGTGGAACTATAAGACACAGAATACTAGTCATGTCAGGGCTATAATTCCATAATAACTGGAGACCCATATCTATACTAATATAATAAGAACGTTGTGTCTGTCTGTTTGTTCCAAGTTCGCGCAAAAACTTCTGAACTGATTTTCATAAAATCTGCATCATTGTGTAGTGGAAACTCCTAGAAATAATAACCTGCACTTTGTTTCATCTCCATCCGTCAAGTTAAAACTGAGCAAAATCAAAAACAAAATTGACATCATCAATGCAAGAGATAGGTGTGTCACCATGTGCGTGGCCGGTAAGGGGTGGGGGGAGAGGTGCTTAGGGCCTGCGTTCACCCGAATAGTATAGGCTACATAGCAGTCTGTGCACAGGGCACACGGTATGCAATCGGGAAGCCGACTGCCTAAATACCGGCAGCCGGCTTCCCGACTGTCATATCCCGGCAAGGGTGAAATGCCGGGTGTCTAGATGTAGACGCCCGGCATTTCCCCAACACCGGGAGACCGGCGCCCGGCATCCCGATCGTAGTGATGCCGGGTGCCGCGAGCGGACAGTCGCGGGGGGGAGGGTTAAGTTTAGCGCTCCGGGGGGGGACTTACAGTTAGGCACCACCCCGGGAGGGTTAGGCTAGGGAGAGGGAGGGTTAGGCATCCCGGGGGGGGACTTAGGGTTAGGCAGCCCCCCGGGGGACTTAGGTTTAGGCAGCGGGGAAGGGGGTGGTTAGGGTTAGGCACTTAGAGGGGGGATTAGGGTTAGGCACTTGGGGGGGAGGTTAGGGTTAGGCACCCCTAAGGAGGGTTAGGGTTAGGGGGGTTAGGCTAGACAATACTTACCTATCCACGATCGGGATTTCCAGCGCTGTCGGGCTTCCGCTGCCGGGATCTCTGCTGATGTCGGGCTGCCGCTGCTGGGACTCGAACCGCCGGCCATGCGGCCGGTGATGGCTGGCGGTATTTCATACCAATTCCGGGCACACAGTGACATTGGTGTAATTGCTGGGTAAAGGCACTGCTGCCACCAGTCTGTATAGCGCTGCTGGTCACATGGGCCACTCCTGTGACAGGGCCCCTATGCAAAGCAATACAACTAGAACACCTCAACTAAAATAAATGTTGGCAGAGGCGATTTCATCATGGGCGAAGCCGCAGGCAACAGCTAGTGTTGCATAAAACTGATCCGCTACAAGCTAATTACATACACAGCATGCATCATCATCATGATTTATTATGCATTTTAAATCTAACAAATTTAAATATGATTTTACTTACAGAAGTGCTATTATGGGGCGGCATTGGGGGCAGATTGCGTAAATACATTTATTAAGCATAATAGTTCTTAGAATTTTCCTTAAAGAAGTCTGGGGAGGTGGTACTTAAGTATTATATATAGTTTTATGAGAGGTTGAACTTTAAAAGAATATTAATATTAACATGATATGTAATTAATTTGACTTAAATACATACAGTATATAAACCCTGGGGGTCATCTTGTTTCATTCTTCAAATAATGTATATGGACCAGGTCGTTCAGAAGTGATTCACAGTGACGGCAATTCTCATCACAGCCACAGGTAACAATATCTCCTGCCTGCCTGATCCCAGTATACTGTCAGGGGATTATCATATATTATCAAGTTTTTGTACTGTCATTTCTATAGACAAATATTTTTTGGGGTTTATTTAAAAAAATTGCCACTTACATTTCATAGTTTTCCTGACTTATAGGCCACAACCTTAAAACTGTTTTGCAATGTAATGAGGTATTTTCATGTGTTAGATTCTAGGGGCCTGATTCAGTAAGGATCGCTACTGTGATCACAATAGCGATTATGCACACAGTCTCATTCAGAAAGATATGCTATTGATTCTAATCACAATGCCATACACAGCCTAACTTAAGGACGCCCACTTTACCTTACACACATCTGTAATACTTAGCAAGTCTGCCAATCCATCAGTAACATCGAGTACCATCGCAGCCTCATGTACACTTGCACAAGGTCAGACCTTACTCAGGAATTGCTAACCTCATTGTACGCAGTGCAAGTCCAAGCTGCATATGGCATTACAGTGGATAATTTATGCACGTCCCTGCAATGGCATTCAAACGCACTGGCATGCCTACTGTCACGGCCAGGGTATTTCAGCATGGCGCTAGGCGAGTGTTACCTGTGAGGTCATTGTGGCGCGGGCTGTCTGGTGGCGGAGCTGGTGTCTGGCGGGGGGCTTTGGCTGCACGCGTTGTTGTGCAGGCCTGTTGTCACTCTGCGCTGGTAAGGCCTGGCGGCGTCTCCATTCCGTTTGGCATGGGCGCTGCCATCTTGCCTTCTGGCCATGTGATGCGGCTGGCCAATCCTGGTGAGTCACATGTTCCCTCCAGCCAGTAACAGCACGGCATGGGGTATTTAGGAAGGGTCAGTGCCTTCCTTCTTTGCCAGTGCAACGTGTATCTCAGCCTAGCTGAGAGGGAGTTCTCTGTGCTTCCTGTTCCTGTGAATCCGCTGTCTGCCAGTCTGCCTGTCAGCTCCTAGTTCCCACTGGACTACCCCGCTACCTCCATCACCCTTGCCCATACCTGAGTGCCTGAGCCTGCTGACATCTTGCACTTCAGTTCACTATCTGAAAACCTGGCTTGTTTATTTTCAGTTTCACTATCTGCAAACCTGGCTTGTTTATTTTCAGTTTCTCTACCTGCACACCTGGACTGCTCTAATTGTTTCTACCTGGACATTAACCCTTTTGCTCCCACCACAGAACTCTTGTGCACATTTATATTTTCCTGGACTTTTATTTACTGCCACATTATATGTCCACTCGAACACTTATTAAAAATCCTAGTTTTATTTACAAATCTGCTTCTGTGATCGCTCCTGCTACCACCCCGGGTCCACAAATAACCCAGAACGTAACACCTACGTTTCACCGACCCCCTGTCACCACCCCCAAATGGTGCTTCCTGTCAATCACTCTACGATGGGTCTGCGTAGTCACTGCAATCGCAATGGAGTCTTCGCGTGCACTGCAAATCATATGCATGCACAGAACGCAACAATCGCCCGATTGCGTGCTTAATCACAGTTGCGATCGGTAGGTCCTCTTTTTTTAAGGTGACAGTCTTGGGAGAAAATAACTTAGATGTCCTTCCCTGACAGATAACAGCCCAGATACAAATCCAATTGAGAATATGGAGAATTGTAATAAAAAAGGAAAAAAAAAAAGCTTAAAAAGAACATGATCACCACCAATACTGGCCTCATAGAAGAACTTATCCGAACAGGGCATAGGGATGAAGACATCAAGAGAAACTGTGACACTCTCATGAACAGCAGCCGAACCGTATCAAAATGATTGTAAACAACAAAAGTTATCATTCAAAGTATTAATAGCTGTAAACAGTGTGTCAATAAAAATGTGCCCCTGACTCGTCTGCTCTACTGCCATCCTCGTCTCACCTGCTCTCTGCTTGCCCATGTTTCACCTGCTCTCCGGCTGCCCATCTCGCCCACTCTCCGGCCAACCCAATCCCACTCTCCTCCCCATCTCTCCCTCCAACTTTCTGTCCTTTTCCCATTCTGTTTCTAATATTGACTCCCCTCCATTCCCTATGTTCTTCTCTGTCTTAATGTGCATGGCATTAGGTCACACTTGCGTGCACAGGAACTCAAGTGTGATGACATAATAACAGTTTATAAATACAGATACACTTACTGGGAGTTCAAGTTGCTCTTACTGCAGTACCAAAACTTTAGGTCATACTGTCTGTCACTCAGAACAAAGGCTAGACCTAGTGATAGTATGGGGGTGGGGCTATTGCGGCTTACAACACCTATGGCCAGAATTAAGTACAATAAGGGTGTCTCTTGCATACTTAATTTTAGAGTGAGGCTGTGCCATCCCAGCTCCATGGGAAGCTGCTTAATGGTAGCACCGGCTCTGTATACTCCAGACTTAATCCTGGCCATTTGCTGGGGAGGTTTCAGGTTGAAATGGCAGCAATCAACATGGCACCCAAAATACTTGAAAACAAGAGGTTTTTTCCTCTTGGCTACCAACTAAATGTCCTGTAATATTGACACAACTCATAACATGATACATCAGGAAAACAATGAAACTGGTCTTTTGGAAATTCTGTTCGCCAACTGTAAAAAAGGATGTTGGCTCCTTCAGTTCAATCCTAAACTACCTGTGCATGAAGCAAGATGCAACGTATCCAGTCCTTCAGAATTCTGAAACCCCTCCCCCTTCCCCAGAGGCTATGAACCCACATGTGCATGGATGTAAATACTTCCCAACACAAGCTATACACTCTAGCTGCCAATGCACCATCAACACAAACACCTGTACATTATTTTTCACTTACTTTAAACAATACTGTGCTATAAGTCCTGTTATTGCGGACTAATGCTGGGTACACATTGGCCAACATGTCGGCCGTTCAATGGAACGGCTCATGTATTAGAAGTGCACGTTGGCCAGTGTGTACATGTAACATAAAATCTCTTGGCTGTATACTGCTCAGGTCTAGTGAAAAGGAACCAAAAGTGATACTGATGTGGCATGTAAACAGAAACTTGATACAGCTAGAAGCAGGCTTCAATATACTGCTAAATATTTAGTGTCAAACAAACTAATATTACACCCAGAAACATAAGCCGGTTTATACATTTTCACCCTAGGAAAAAAATGTCCTATTAAACTTTAGGAAAACATCTCCAGATTAAACAAATAGACTATTGCTATATAATGCTATACATATGGTGCATGCAACCTGTACATTTTAGTTAGGTTAATTTATTCATAGTTGCTGACATTTTAATATTATTCAGCAACTATGGCAGGTGTAAGTGAGGAGTGCAGAAGGCATAGGGGGTGATTCTGCAAGGATAGCAATTGCAAAGCTGCACGCAGGCTATAGATATATGATGTATGCACGCAGGCAGCTTTGTAATAACATCCTTGCTGATATGCAAATACAGCAGGAGGTGTATGACAGCCCCTGCTGCATTTGCGATCCCAGCACTGCAATGGAGATCACAGGCTGGAATCACCATCGCAACCATCGGTGGTCGATGGTCGCGATGGTGGACGGCGGCGGGCCGCCAGCCAGCAGAGTTAGCCCCAGCTTACTCAGACTGGCCGGCTTGCGAGCCCAGGACACTGCATCGATCAACGCAGATCCCGGGCTTGCCACTCCCGGAAAACGGGGCGGACATGCCCCCGTTCCCGGGAATGCAGGCCGCCCCCCGCACCTCCCCTTAAATGCCTCTGTCTGTCATTAAGGCAGAGGCATTGAAGGGTATGCGAGCGACTACACAGGACCCATTCTGCACACTCGCAGAATGGATCCTGCGCACGCACAGATCAGATACCCGATAATCGTGAATCTGCGAGCAGCAGTGCACTTGGGTGCAATGTTGAATCAGGCCCATAGTGCAATGAATTGTGTCATCCCTGCACTGCCCCCACTACTCAGTGCCACAATTCGTGGCATCATAGGCCACAATTATGTGAATCTTCTTGAATCGCATCATCATCATCCCTCGAATTGTCCTCTCATTGGGGAAGTGATCATAATTGGGAGGTTAGTCAGCTCTTGGACGCATGGTAGAGCTTCCAGAACATTGTGATTCTGATGGACATTCTGGTAGAGAAGGCAGCTGTAAACTTATTATAAGTAATATGTAGTTTTTTTAATACAATGTTCTGCCTAATACTATAATCATACACCCTAACATCATAGATAAGCAGCAGACTTAGGGGAAGCCATACTAAAGGCTAAGTGGAAGACAGTTTGTATATGTATACTATATGTTGTGTGGTTTGTGTACTGGGCAATTTACTAAATGCAAAATTATACAACAAATAGCATGAAACATACAGAACCACATAAACAGTCCATCCCGTTCAGGATTGGGCTCTGGGCCTGATGCAGAGATGGTTGCTAATGCAGATCGAGCGATTGTTTGCGCATGTTATTAGCCTCACTGCTCGTGCGCAGCAATTGCATTGTGATTATGGACGCACAGAGAATCCCATCACAAAGTGACAGACAGGTTGTCAGCATTTGAGGGTGGTAATGGGGAGTGGTCAGATACACGGCAGCTCCCAAGGCTGCGGAAGATCTGACCTGCCACAAGGCCAAAATGGCTGCCAGTGTTGCGCCATTGTTACTGATATTTACACAGGTATGCATCGTCGCACGCAGGTAAGAAGGCAGCAGTGGGCGTCCTTATGCTTGGGTGATCTTTGCTAACATATAGCATATTTTCACTACTGTGTTGCGTATGAAATCATAGCTGTGATCGCATTAGCGTCCATCTCTGAATCAGGCCCTCTGTCTTCTAGGGGAAAGCCTAAAATAACAAACTGCCTCCTGACTTACAAAGTACCGGCCAAGTGGTGAATAGTATTATTTCCCCCCTGGAACCGCTGTCCATTGGGTAGCAGAATAAATAGTAAACTTTAGTGGCTCTAGAAATATCAGCATGTACTTACAGCCTGTGACTGGTATTGCATGCTGGTGCTTGTAGAACTATCATCAGAAGCATCAGCATGCACATGGCTGAATCAATAGACTGGTCCAGGTGCTGGGAGGGTCATGGCTACTGGAGAGGACGCAGCTATGCCTCATTGCCAAGAACATACCTACACATTGGGCATGGCTGTGGCATCACTCTGGGCATGGATAAGCCTCCCCTGCGCTCCTGGGCCCCTATAATGGACCAGGCAATATATACCTACATACCTCCTGTAGCATATGAGTAAATATACTCATAGATCTTCAAAGGGTTGTCTCATTTTCTTATGTTTGTATGTGTTTTCTCAGTGTTTCAATGTTTATCAATGCAAATAACTTTATTATGTTCTGGATTGCTTTCTTTGAAAATTATTTTTGGTAACAAAAATGTAAAATATATAGATATATATGGTTGGAACATTGGTATTGGTCATGTTTTTTGGTTGCTCTGAACTGAAAAAAATATATATCTGCAGATATACAAGGAATAAATTATAATGTAAAGACCCCTTTAAAGCTCATTATTTCATGGTTTCCTGGTGTTATGTTTGTTCCATTTCATCATTTGTTTTAATACAGTTCTAGATTTTATTTCAGAAAATGTAATATACATTTTAATATATGTAGTTGAATATAACACTGATGAGGCTTAGATTTTTATTTAAATATCACCTTTCAAGTGTGAGGCAGAGACTTGTGCCATGCAATATATTCATGATTAGGGTCCAGAATTGGCCAGCATTTCTTTAAATTAGCATGAGATAAGCCAGGCTTCTGAACAGCTTGGGTGTTGTATGTAAAAAGAATAAAAAGAAAACCCTTTGAAGTGATCAGAATCCGTCTCATCTCGTTAATTCTACCATTTGTTTGATTTTTGGTACAAAGAAAATGAAGGAATGTGTTGGGATTATGGCATCCTAAGTCAATATTTATTAAAAAATCAATCTCGGTGAAAATCTGTCCAACCCTCTAATTAGACCAGTCGACTCGAGGTTGATTTTTAATTGCAAAAGTAATTACACAGAGCAGATAGCCGTTGACACTTGATTATCTAGGTGATTGATTAAAAAGTCTGGTTTCGACGAAGAGCTTCCACGTTCGGAAATTCAAAACAATAGGGAATATTAAAAAGCAAAAAGGCATCTGAATTACAACCACAAAGTTGCCTCTGTCACTCAAATATGCTCGCTGCCCATCTTGATCTCAGGACTTTGAATGAAGCAGTGGATTAGGGGACAATTAATTGCCGGATAATATGAAGTGAGATCACAGCTGGCCCTGGCATTTCTGGAAAAAAATAAAACATAAAAGCATATTTTCTTTACATAGCTCACCACTTGGTTGTACACTGAGTAGCAGTGTCTGTGTTTCCTCCTTCTGTGGGGGGGGGGGGGGGGGGAGATTATTGCAGCTGCCTTCGTGTTTCATTAAATGAAAAGTTAGCGTTACATTGAAATACTTGGAAAATAATAGGATATGTTGCAATTTATTTATACACGCATTTCATTAGCATTAATTCCCAAGGGTTTCATGTGCACAGCTGGGTTAATAAGAGGTCTGATAGAACAGCATCCTGTACGAGGAAAAGTTTAATTGTTTATTTGATTT
The DNA here is from genome assembly GCA_031769625.1 of Taudactylus pleione. Classification (NCBI taxonomy): domain Eukaryota; kingdom Metazoa; phylum Chordata; class Amphibia; order Anura; family Myobatrachidae; genus Taudactylus; species Taudactylus pleione. The sequence goes on from JAUIMM010000116.1 coordinate 3,986,140, forward strand.
TTAGATTTTGATTTTCATGTAAAACATAGCAGGCCATTTACAAAGTGTGAAACAATCGCTCTGAGGTGCAGTAGAAGTTTTCTTTGCCATGCACCTTGATTTGCGCAATGGGTCTCGATTTCTACTAGGACACATAGGCTTCATAGGCAAACACAGGGGGGTTCAAGTTGTCTGGAAACCCCCTCCCCAGCCCACACCATGACCACAATATAAATAGTATATAATACCATTCTACTAGGGCTGCACATTCTCCCTGTGCACCAACTAGGAGATCTGGTAAACATGCACTGTTAGGGTTGCACTGCTATAGCTCATCTATAGGGTCAAATGCAGAGGGTCCAACAGTCATATAAGGCAGTGTCACGAGTCCAAAGCGGACTGAACAAAGAGTCTATGGATTGTGCAGAGGTTATGGTTGGGGTACCCCTTGTGGAAAGGTGCGGCCACTGGGCCGTGTAGCAGCCTTGAGGACTGGTAGCAGATGCAGACACTGGATAGTGTAGCAGCCTTGAGGACTGGTATCATATGCAGACACTGGATAGTGTAGCAGATGCAGACACTGGATAGTGTAGCAGCCCTGAGGGCTGATAGCAGATGCAGACACTGGATAGTGTAGCAGCCTTGAGGACTGGTATCATATGCAGACACTGGATAGTGTAGCAGCCTTGAGGACTGGTAGAAGATGCAGACACTGGATAGTGTAGCAGCCCTGAGGGCTGATAGCAGATGCAGACACTGGATAGTGTAGCAGCCCTGAGGGCTGATAGCAGATGCAGACACTGGATAGTGTAGATGCAGCCTCTGGGCTGTGCAGCAGTTGATGCTGTGATGCGGCTAATGCCGCTGAGATGACAAAAGTGGCAGGACGCTGGAGTGTGGCAAATGTCGCCGGGTTGACACTAACAGCTGATGTTACTGGAGTGCGACCAGTGCCGCCGAGATGACACAATCAGCAGGACACTGGAGTATAGCTAGTGCCACCGAGATGACACAAGCAGCTAGACGCTGGAGACAGACAGGCTAAGGTACAGGACACTCGACCAACATGATGCAGAAACCGTAAAAGGAAACACATGAAACGCTATCACCGGCACCTGGGCAATGCTCCAACAGGACAGAAAAAGGAGGAAACACCAATCCCACTCAAGCAGGGATGACGCACCGCCTAAAGGGGAGGACTTCAGCATCTCTGTCTCCCAGCAACCGGCCTGAGAGAACCACTTTCCAACGGACCGCGGCTGCTGCTTGTGGCAGGCAGATTGCAGGAGATAGGCAGAAGGAAAGTGTTCTTTGTGAAGTGCAGTATAGGTGTACTGTTCATCTCATTTTGTGGAGCGGTGCAGAAATGCAGAGATAGATTAGGTAAAGGGGTTTAGAGGTCACATTGCTAGATACAATCCTTACCATGCATGGTGGTGTATGAACATAGGGCCTGATTCAGAGCCGGTCGCTATTTGCGGTCGTTCGTTCAACAAAAAGGGGTGGCTATTGAAATGAACCGTTCGCTCTTTGCGGTCTGTTGACGCCTCTATGTCTGAATGAGCTAACAAAACTTGCGGTTGTAATTTTGAAAAAGACGCCCCCTGGCGCTCGCACCATACGTCATGTCCGCTATTTATTAGATTAATCGAGTACATCGAACAGCGTATGAACTGCTCGCTATTCTTGGGGCTGGTGTTTGCTACCACAAATTTGCGAGCAGTTCTGGCTATAAAATAACCCAGTGACGTGGTCAATGACACTCCAGTAGTAATTATGCACACCCTTAAAACGCCCGTTTTGACCTTTAAGCACGCCTGCGTTCTGATTTCCACTCCCCGTTTTCAAGCACCTTCCCCTGTTACCACCCACATACGCCTCCTCCTGTCACTCATATTAGCTGGCTTTCGCTATTTAGCGAACAAACGATTTTCGGCCGCACTGACTGGTTCGCGCATGCGTACAACGATCCGTACGCATGCGCAGTTGGGCAAACATCGCTCGGAGCGAACGAGTGGCCGCTTACGAGCGGCTCTGAATCAGGCCCATTGTCACTTCACACAAGGACTTGAATTTTGCATCTGCTATTAGATTGCTGGCATCAGGTCTCATCCAACACTAAGAAGGCTACATTGGCTTGAAGCTAAAAAATATAAAGAGCCCATTGTGTGCAGTGTCACAGCACTAAAGGGAAGCATTGAGACAGTGAAAATTGATTGAGTACAGTAATTGTGAATGCTGTGCTAATGTTTACCAGTGCTTATGTTTATTACCGCGGCTCATTAAAACAAAGTTTATCACTATGCAGTAAAACAAACACATTAGCACCTAAAACGGGGCACACATATTATTAAAATACATATTAATAATGATTAGAGGGTGTACTACTCTGGTAGCAGAGAGTATTGCAGCTATAAGACATGTAACTTTGGAAAGCCGCCCTCCCTGTCAAACCGCCATACATCAGCAGAGGAACTGCAGACAATTTCTCACTTCCTCTTACTGAAGTCCTCTAGGGTAATGAAACTGTTGTTATAGCAACCAAAATTGGCTAATACTCACTTCCTATTGGTTATTATAACTGCAGTCACAAACTAATCAGTAGATGGAGCTTCAGAGCAGTTGAGAATTTGTCCGCTTTATGCAGATGGAGGCAACTACACAAAGCTGCTATTTCTTTCACAAATTTGTAGTTGCCACCAGGTACCACCCGTTAAAACAAGTATTGATGAAACACATTCAAATAGAGTTGATAGCTCATACAAGACTAGCATTTTAATCCCAATGCACTTCCATTCCTCTCAACATCAGAGGTCGGCATTTCGGGACAGGGGGCGTAGCCACAATGTGGATGGTGTGTGTTTGCATCACTGAGGGGTCATGGCCACAACCAAGTGATTTTCCGTGCTAGACTGCCCCTTCTTTAATGCCAATCCCATTCCTGTAAACCTTTAACTGCCACTCACATCAGTGGTACATGTGCACGGCACCAGTTATTTGCTACAGGGGACAAACATACCTCCCCATCAGTCCAGTGATTGGGATAATACAGGCCTGATCATGACAGCGATATAGAGTCCTCAAGTAGGGACTGATCTGTTGCAATCAGGATGGTTAGGAGTCATAGGTGTATTTATAATAGATGCAGGGTGTGCGGTGCACACAGGCACCGCACTGCACACCCTGCACCCAGAGTTTACTTACCTTGTGCTGGCAAGCGGGTCCCTCCTCCTTTGCAGTGCCATATTCTCAATGACATCTTCTGAACTGTGCCAGAGCCTTTGATCTCTTGTGCGCATGCTCCATCTTCACAACAATTACTGGGAAGATGGCGCCACACAATACTGCTCTCTCATACCATAACAGTAGTGTCGTTATTCACCAAACTCTTTGACAAACTTTATTTATAGTTCCTACACCAATATTTTTTTGAACTAGTCCAAACATATATTATTATCCTTATTATGAGGTGAATTGACTGCCACCCATCTCACATGGCCCTTCCCAGCCATACACAACACGCAGTGACAAGTAAAGGTAGATCGATAGATGGTGCGTACTGCATGCAACTCAAGCAGAATAAAAACCATAGCAGATTGAGTGACAAGAGGTCAGCGTTTGGGGATGGTGACGGGGGAGTGGTCAGTGAAACAAAAGTTGTGTCTGTCTGTTTGAACGCCGTTGCATGGGCGTGCATAAATTAGCCACTGAGACGGCATACGCAGCTTAAGTACTCACTGCGTGCAACAAGACTTGCAGTTTCTGCGGCAGGTCAGACCTGCTGTAATTGTGCGTGAGGTGCCAATGTTACTCAATGTTCCCGATATATATGCAGGACTGCAAGGTATTACGGATGTGAGATAGAGGTAGTGGGTGTCTCTATGATGGCTGCGCGACGACTTTGCAATTGCATTTATTAGCATATTTTTGCAGTAGACTTACATGTGTAATTGCAGCTGTGATCTGTAGTGAATCCATGGCCCCATGTCCTTTTGTTGCGAGTTCTGGTCCCGCTGCTGCTGTTTCATGCACTAGAATGCTTATTGCCAAAGTGAGGGCCGAACACAGGCATCTTCTCTAGCCTCGCATGCACCACCTTCTCGCTCTGACTCTAGATGTATAATTTCTAATATACTGTAGGCAAATCAGTACAGATATAGAACACTAAAATCACAAATCCATGAGGAGAGTCTAAGGGGTAAATTTACTAAAGTGAGAGTTTTAGAAGTGAGTTTTAGAAGAGGTGTTGCCCATAAGAACCAATCAGATTCTACTTAACATTTAACTAGTATCTTCTAGAAGATAATAGCTAGAATCTGATTGGTTGCTATGGACAACATCTCTTCTAATTCTCACTTCTAAGAACTCTCACTTTAGTAAATGTACCACTATGTGTGTCCACGAGTGCTAAGTGTGAGTCTCACATTTCTGACACTGTAATCATAGAGAAGCCTCCTTCCACCATTCCTGGATCCTCTGCAAATGTAATGATGAGTAGTAGTAAAAGTAATAATGGTGATGGTTTATACATATAAATTGAGGATGCTACTTTGGAAGTGCAACAGGATGAATGGGATAATTGTGTATCTGACACTAATGGGGATGATAAATATGTTGGACAAGAATATTATAAAATTCAGGAGGTTGATGTTGCTTGTGTCGAAATAAGTCAGCCAGTGGCAGAACTTCATGCCAGTGATAAAAAGAGTATTGTCAAGCCTGGGCAAAAGACAATAAAAGCCACTCTTTCATGTGGAAACATTTTTACCCAAATCCTGACATTTGTCAAGGCATCTGTACAAATCGTGGTGCTAAAGTAAGTAGAGGTAGGAAGGTTACCATCTAGGCACCTCCCCCATGTTACATCATGTGCAGTGAGTTCATTCAAATGTTTTATCAAAATCTTACTGTATATAATATCAAGCAGACCAGTATCAGCTAATCAGCAACATGGATAGATACCAGCACATGCAATCTCACCTTTATTATTAACCTCCTCATTAGCAATCTGAGGTAGGTAGTTCTCTTGCATCCAATCTGCAAAGGCAAACTGACTCCCCTATCCATGATTCCCAAGAAGAATCCTTGTGTTCTATCAATGCTAAAGCTGGGGGTGAGTCTTAAGCACAGAAGAGAACCAAGAAGACTAGTAGTTTCAAACAATAGTTGACTGTAAAACAATAATTTTCAAGAGGAACCAAGTATGACAGCCATAATACTGTTGCACAATGGGTCACTGAAGCCATAATAGCTATGGTAGCATTAGATCTGCATCCAATATCAATGCATCTGGTTTTAGACAGTTAAATGAAGTCCTGAGTGTTTCTGCTTCCGAATTCCATCTCAATTCCATTTTACCAGAACAGCAATTCCTCACCTGTGCTAGGACGTTAAACAAACAGTTATTGTTTGTGTAGAAAATGTCATTGTACCGACAATCCACTTAACTACAGATATTTGGACAAACGATACTGGTCTGACTAAAGATTACATGACTGTTACAGCCCACTGGGTGGGTGTATTGTCTTCAGCAGCTGTGTCGAACACACGTCAACTCATTTCACAGGCAGGCTGCTCTTTGTATCACTGGCATCACTAAGAAGCATACCTGTGTCAATGTGCTGGAATAACTCATGGATGTTCTCACAAAATTGCTTACCCCACTAAGACTCTCCTCAGGATTTGTAAATTCCAATAATGCAAGTAACATTGTACAAGCATTACAAATGGCTGAATTTCAACATACCATGTTTTGTGCACATAATAAACTTGGGGCCTGATTCACTACAGTTCGCTATTCTGCTTATACGCATGCAACGTAGTTGCTAATAATAGCTGTGATATGCAAATGTTTGCATTCACATTGCGATCGCAGCCTAACATAAGGATGCCCGCTTCCCCTTACTCACATCTGTAAACTTTGGCAACATAGCAAAACAATCGGTAACATCGAGTAACATTGGATTCATATGCACAGTTAAGGCAGGTCAGACCTCACTCAGGAATTGCTAACTTCAGTGCATGCTATGAGGCCTCAGGCTGCATATGGTATTGCAGTGGTTTATTTATGCACGCCCCTGCAACGCTGTCACAACGCACTGGCACACCTGCGTTTGCATGACCACATACCTTCACCACCCATAAATGACACTTCTTGTCAACCACTCTGCCATGGGCTGCGTATCCTCTGCGATTGCTACCCCGATAGCAGTGGCTAGTTCATGGACTGCGATGCGTACACATGCGCACAATGCAACAATCATCCGATTGCGTGTGCATATAAGCAACTGAGTTCCTTGCTGAATGAGGCCCTTGGTGGTTTATAATTTCTTAAAAAACCACGGGTTTGTGCAGGATATGCTGACTTTGACCCGCAAACTTTCTGGGCAATTTCGGCATTCAGCAAATGCATGTTGAGCAGCAGCTACAAGATAAAGCTCCATTGGCCATGCCACCAACTGAAGCAAGAGGTAGTAACCAGGTGAAATTCCACCCTTGACAAATTGACAGCTCAGCTGGCACATGACACAATGATGCCACCTGCTGCAGTTTCTCCTGCAAATGCTACTGTCAGGAAAAACTGACCTTTTCCAAGAGACCCACTGGTGGTGATGATGATGCAGCACAGATGGTGTAATGGTTAGCATAACTGCCTCACAGCACTGAGGTCATGGGTTCGATTCCCACCACGGCCCTATCTGTGTGGAGTTTGTATATTCTCCCTGTGCTTGCGTGGGTTTCCTCTGGGTACTCCAGTTTCCTCCCACACTCCAAAAAGTATACTAGTAGGTTAATTGGCTCCCAACGCAAATTAACCCTAGTGTGTATGTGTGTGAGCATGTGGTAGGGAACATAGAGTGTAAGCTCCACTGGGGAAGGGACTGATGTGAGTGGCCAAATATTCTCTGTAAAGCTCTGTGGAATATGTGTGCGCTATATAAATAACTAATAATAATAATAATAATATTGAGTCAACTCAGCACACAAGAGTGAAATATTATGACATCTGGTCAGAATTAAAAGAATTGCCCACATACTGTATAATGACACCCCTACCATGACTCAATCTGATACAGTAAGCATCAATAGAATAATGGAGAACTACCTTAATGATAATGTACAAATCTCACACAGTTGAATACTGGGAGAGAAAAAAAGGCATTTTGGAGCCCCTTGTACAAACTGGCTAAGGACATTTGCACCTTCTCCGGAGATCTAGCCTGCTGCTCAAATCGTCCTACAGATGCTCCGTGCGACAGAACAGAACCCATGGCACTGTGGGAGAAGACATAGGCCCTCATTCAGAGGCGCTCGCAAAATGCGAGCGGTCGCTCTGAATGTGGACGGCCGCTTGTGCTTTGAAGTGCGGCCTCCTGGTCGCTAGATAAGCTGTGGGTTACCACCCACAGCTTTAGCGTCCAACCAGGTTGATGGTCGTGATGGTTAAAACCATCGCGACCATCGGGGCTTGCAACGAGACCCTAAGGTTGGGTCTCGGTAACTGCAAGCCCCAGGGAGCTTCCTGCTCTGATCGAGCAGGAAGCTCCCCACTGACATCATTGCTGATGTCAGTGCGGCCGCCCACAAAACAGTATGCGTTCCTTAAGGCACGCCTCCGTTTGTGAAACCACCCCCCCTCCCCACCTACTAAACGGGGCGAGCTGTCGATCAACATTGACAGCCGCCCCATTGGTAGCGAGCCCCGGAGCGAGAGAATTTCTCTCTCGCTTTGGGGCTTGCGCAAGCGCAGTGCGGCCGCTGCGCTTGCGCAGGGCCTAAACATCAACCTGCTTGCAAGTGGGTCTGAATAAGGTCCATAATGTCTCTCCACACATGATGTGTGAGCTGTGAGCCAGAGCAGGGTGCAGGTTGCAGCATAGGCTGAATACAGCTGGTACCGCCTCCACCAACGACATCACCCTACTCATAGCCCTGCTCCTAATTGGCTATAACAAATAATCCATTGCTAATTTAAGCTTGTCATCCTTCAGTAGATGTTGTAGTATCAGCTTCAGCTTCTCAACTCTTTTCTATAGGTCACGGCAGCAGCATACATCTCGTTCTAGACAACTACATGTCAAGTTGTCACAGGTGTTGATGTTCTGTATCTTGCAAGATCATCCATTACCATCTTCTCATCCAGGCATATAGGCCCTGTTTTCTGCAGCTTCTCCGCAGATACAGAGTATCATCCTCCTTATCATCCTTTATTGTGTGTATTTGACAGCCAGTGTATATTATTATTACTGTACTTAACTGGGTGTTTTGACCCCGAATCAATATTATATCAATACAAAGCAAAATTCTGACCGCATGAAGACAAGGTTACAAGTGTCCCAGCGATTATCATCACTATGCACTGGTACAATGAATGTTAATAGTGATGGCGACAGTATGAATATGTGTAAACTATTATAGAAAATAAAGAAGTCAGCGGATTATGTCAGCCAAACTGATATTATGAAAATGCTAATACGTGCCCTCTGGTTATGAGACTTTCTTTAATTTGATTGGGCCTGTGTTTTGATTTGATTGGGTGTGTCAGTTGCTGGTTGGAGAAGTTTGTTATTAACTTATTTATTATTTATCAACGTCTACTTTCTATAATTATCAAGACCTGTGATTTGATAGTTGGAGAAGTTTATTATTTACTTATTAATTATCACTTTCTACAATTATCATTTTATATTGTTCTGAGGCCTGTGATTTGATAATATATTATATTTTAAATTTTCTACTAGGCTTTTACTTTTCAGCTATTATTTCTTGATTAATTAAAACAATCTACACGGTTTAGTTTATTAAACTGCCATTCTGTCTGCCACTGCTGTGTCACTATGTTTCATAGATGTGCTATATTCTTTTATATTCTTTTAAACTACTATGTGTTTGTACCACTGCTGTGTTACTTAGTCTAGCCAGCCTGCTCTCTGCAGCCTTTGGCCAATATTGGTGAAAACAATATTGTGAGCTGTGAGGTGGTCAAAACTGACTGGAAATGACTAGAAATATTATTAACAATAATAATACTGTAGTAACAAAAATAGGTCTAAATTGTATTATTTTAGCTATTTTTATAAAGTTCAATAGAAATCCAAAAGCAAAACATTTGAGGGTGATTTTGCCATAACCAAAACATGACAATGATTTAGAATCAAAATCAAAACACGATATCTGCACACATGTATAATTTTTTAAGGTAACCGTAATGTCGACATTCTGTCCCATGTCAACATTTTCCAGATTCATCATCTGCGACTGTGTACGTGTGTAAAATCAATTTCTGTTCGGTTAAAGCCACAGCCCGGCATTTCTAGTATACTGTAGGTGGATTTTTGCTGTGTCTGCGATGCTACTAAGATGCAAAGTTTAAAGAAAAGTACGATACACTGGACTTCTCATAGTCTTCATTAGCATGGTGTATGGATAACCATTAAGTAAGGACACATCTGTACTGTAAAAGGTGCTCTGACCTAAGTCAAATACAAGTAAAAGTTAAACGCATGTTTTCATAGATATGTACAAAGGGCTACCTTTAGGACAATACATTTAATTATTCTTTTTGTTTTATGTAGTAAGGATCCATTATAGTGAAATACTATCTAACTGAGTGAATTCTGTGACACAATAAATTTTGGTCATACATGTATAATATCTCCAAACTACTGTAGTCACAAACTTTTAGAAAAGCATCTCAGTTCTGAACTCCACATTTACAGTATACATCAACCCTAGCTGCTCAGGACAATCTGTCTCCTACTATAGCATGAAATGACAGTTATCAGCAGTTGATTATGAAGTTCCTTGCTTTGATGAGAGCAATATGAAAGAAATGGATATCTGTCTTTTTAGGTTAGATTTATCTTTTTTTTTAGATTATTTAATTTACAAAATTTGTGGCATGGGTGAGGTTAGATATACAATCCAGATTAACTCCAGCCTAATATAATCTATCTAATTAGTCAACGGGTAAGGGAGGAACTTGATCTTTTTATAAACTGTTGCAGAGTTTGAATTTACGTTTCTGCTCCTTCTCACAATCACATTTGAAGCTACTCCTACAGAGTCTTATCAGCTGCTATATGACAGCACAGCTACTGAAGTAAAGCTCAATGTACAATGTATAAGAAAAATAATATGTAGAGTTCCCCCTATTTAACAGTAACCAGCACCAGGCTGAACCAGCCATGGGGATAATGCCATAGCAGGAGGTACACTCAGTGTGGAGTCTCCTTGCCATCAGATTAACCACCCCTAAACTAGTCAGCCCAGGGCAGGAATAGCTCCGAAAGCGGGGATCCCAAGAAAATAAAATGGGGTCCTTCTTCTTGAGCAACAAGCGGCATTGGGCTGAAAGCCCAGTGCTATGCCCCGCCCCCATAATTGCGGTGGATGCGGGGTTCATGGTATCAGAGCCGGCCCTAGCCAATTTGGTGCCCTAGGCAAAATTTTGACTGGTGCCCCTAGCATATAATCCCACCACCAATCTTATTTTTTGTACGCGGACACCAAAAATAAAACATCAATTGATCGACCAATATATCGGGTGCCCGTCGGCCACTGTGTATCAGTGATATGTTCACAGGCATATTGCGTCGGCTCTGAAAAATTGTCATTAGCAATGGTATAGCGGAGTGTGTTATTGAAAGTATCTGGAGCAATATATATATATATCAGTCACACACACACATATATATAGATATATATATATCCATATATACTGTATATATATATATATATATATATATATCTATATATCTATATATCTATATATATCTATATATATATAATCTATATCTTTATACACACGCACATATAGATAACACTGTCAGACGCAGTGCCGCTGACAAAAAAACACTCTTTGCCCCCAGGCCTTTCCCCCAGCTAAATTTAATGATGCTGTGGCTAGTGGCTGGCTGTGCTTTATTGTTAGTATTTATTTTAAACTCTTACCTGCGGGCGCTGGGCAGCAGCCTGTGTTATTCAGAATGGCTGGCTCTGGCTGGGAGTGGGACTTAAGATGGAGGCGGAGGGCAAAGGCCCATGGGAGGTGTGGCAGCGGCAGGGCATGCGCAGGCCATCTTGGCTCCTCCTGTAGACTGTCAGAATTAGCTTCTATGCAGAAGCTCATTCTGACTAAGGGCCGGGCGGATGTGGATCCCGGTCACATAACCGACCTGGCCATTCGCTGCGCTGCCCGATCGGAGAGCTCCGATCGCGGCAGCATTATGGGCAGTGCCAGATTAAGGTCCACATGGGCCTGGAGTTGAAATTGAAAAAAGGCCTATTGTGTGCCGCCACAGGGTTGTGACCAGCACAGTGTGGGTGTGGCTACTGTGTGTGGGGGGGATGTATATACACACATGTATATATGTATGTGTATATATATATATATATATATATACACACAGTATTTGTGTGTGTGCATATATAAACACATACATACCATATATGTATCATATATGCAGTACATGTGATGTACACAACATCAGACGGCACTCGTTGGTCATTTTATCTCGATACAAAAAGGCATGGACACCTTAATCATTAGATCAAAGGCTTAAGGTGTCCGTGCCTTTTTGTATCAAGATAAAAAGACCAACGAGTGCCGCCTGATGTGTACATTATACAGTCGTTTGATGAGGAGGGCACCGTGGCATAATTAAAAGGAATTGAGGAGTGCCGGTCCTGGACATTGCATAATATATATATATATATCTTTATACACACAATAATTGTGTACGGTCTGCCCAGTGCGGGCATAGTGGAGGCCTGGACTCGCACCCCATTGGCTACCACTGCACGGGAGGCAGGACCTGGAACAGGACGACCAGCCGCTGGGAATAAGTATACTATGGGAGCTGGGGGGGGGGGGCAGGATGCAGTTGGGAGGAGAAAGGCAGGACTGAGCAAAGAGGGAGGGGGGTGGGACAGAGCAATGAGAGGGGAGGTCAGGATGGAGCAAAGGAGGGTCAGAACAGCAGAGAGTGGGTGGAAGGCAGTACAGAGAATTAGGTACCCCGGCATATATATACATACATACTAGGGGTGAGCGGGTTCGGATATCTGAAATCCGAACCCCCCCTATCCGAGTCAGATCCGAGTCAGGCTCGACTTTTCCCGCCTGACTCGGATCTGAAATCGAGGCAAAACGTCATCATCCCGCCTTCCGGGTCTCGCGGGTTTTGGATCCTATATAAGGTACCCGCGTCGGCGCCATTTTCTCACTCGGCTGTGGACAGTGAAGAGGGAGGGTGGGAGTTAGGGCTGGCTGGGCTGTGTAGTGTAGTGTAGTGCAGAGTAGTGTTGTGCTGTGCTGTGCTGCTGTTGTCCACTACTTCAAAGTCCATAGGGGCTGGCTGTGTTGTGCTGTGCTGCTGTTGTTAATAGGGGCTGTGTCCACTACTTCAAAGTCCATAGGGGCTGGCTGGACTGTGTTGTGCAGTCAGTTCTCCATAGTCCTGTGCAGTGTCCCAGTCCTAAAGGGGTGCTGTAGTGTTGTCCAGGGGGTGCTCTGTCCATCAGGGGTGCCACCCCCAAGTGCTAAAAAAAATAATATTTTTTCTGTGTTTGTGAATTGTGTGCGCAGTAGCCGCACGTGCATCAACAAAGTAGTGCCAAGCGTGCGCCTGTGTCATAAGTAAAGGGCCGGCTGGCTTGACCGTTAAAGGGTGCTGTAACCCCCAAAGTACACTCCAAACCAAATAACAAAATATTTTTTCTGTGTTTGTGAATTGTGTGCGCAGTAGCCGCACGTGCATCAACAAAATAGTGCCAAGCGTGCGCCTGTGTCATAAGTAAAGGGCCGGCTGGCTTGACCGTTAAAGGGTGCTGTAACCCCCAAAGTACACTCCAGTCCAAACCAAAAAACAAAATATTTTTTCTGTGTTTGGTAATTGTGTGCGCAGTAGCCGCACGTGCATCAACAAAGTAGTGCCAAGCGTGCGCCTGTGTCATAAGTAAAGGGCCGGCTGGCTTGACCGTTAAAGGGTGCTGTAACCCCCAAAGTACACTCCAAACCAAATAACAAAATATTTTTTCTGTGTTTGTGAATTGTGTGCGCAGTAGCCGCACGTGCATCAACAATGTAGTGCCAAGCGTGCGCCTGTGTCATAAGTAAAGGGCCGGCTGGCTTGACCGTTAAAGGGTGCTGTAACCCCCAAAGTACACTCCAAACCAAATAACAAAATATTTTTTCTGTGTTTGTGAATTGTGTGCGCAGTAGCCGCACGTGCATCAACAAAATAGTGCCAAGCGTGCGCCTGTGTCATAAGTAAAGGGCCGGCTGGCTTGACCGTTAAAGGGTGCTGTAACCCCCAAAGTACACTCCAGTCCAAACCAAAAAACAAAATATTTTTTCTGTGTTTGGTAATTGTGTGCGCAGTAGCCGCACGTGCATCAACAAAGTAGTGCCAAGCGTGCGCCTGTGTCATAAGTAAAGGGCCGGCTGGCTTGACCGTTAAAGGGTGCTGTAACCCCCAAAGTACACTCCAAACCAAATAACAAAATATTTTTTCTGTGTTTGTGAATTGTGTGCGCAGTAGCCGCACGTGCATCAACAATGTAGGGCCAAGCGTGCGCCTGTGTCATAAGTAAAGGGCCGGCTGGCTTGACCGTTAAAGGGTGCTGTAACCCCCAAAGTACACTCCAGTCCAAACCAAAAAACAAAATATTTTTTCTGTGTTTGTGAATTGTGTGCGCAGTAGCCGCACGTGCATCAACAAAGTAGTGCCAAGCGTGCGCCTGTGTCATAAGTAAAAGGCCGGCTGGCTTGACCGTTAAAGGGTGCTGTAACCCCCAAAGTACACTCCAAACCAAATAACACAATATTTTTTCTGTGTTTGTGAATTGTGTGCGCAGTAGCCGCACGTGCATCAACAAATTAGTGCCAAGCGTGCGCCTGTGTCATAAGTAAAGGGCCGGTTGGCTTGACCGTTAAAGGCTGCTGTAACCCCCAAAGTACACTCCAGTCCAAACCAAAAAACAAAATATTTTTTCTGTGTTTGTGAATTGTGTGCGCAGTAGCCGCACGTGCATCAACAAAGTAGTGCCAAGCGTGCGCCTGTGTCATAAGTAAAGGGCCGGCTGGCTTGACCGTTAAAGGGTGCTGTAACCCCCAAAGTACACTCCAAACCAAATAACAAAATATTTTTTCTGTGTTTGTGAATTGTGTGCGCAGTAGCCGCACGTGCATCAACAAAGTAGTGCCAAGCGTGCGCCTGTGTCATAAGTAAAGGGCCGGCTGGCTTGACCGTTAAAGGGTGCTGTAACCCCCAAAGTACACTCCAGTCCAAACCAAAAAACAAAATATTTTTTCTGTGTTTGTGAATTGTGTGCGCAGTAGCCGCACGTGCATCAACAAAGTAGTGCCAAGCGTGCGCCTGTGTCATAAGTAAAGGGCCAGCTGGCTTGACTGTTAAAGGGTGCTGTAACCCCCAAAGGACACTCCAGTAAAAACCAAAAAACAAAATATTTTTTCTGTGTTTGTGAATTGTGTGCGCAGTAGCCGCACGTGCATCAACAAAGGAGCAGCGCCAAGCGTGCGCCTGTGTCCCATAAGTAAAAAGCCGGCTGGGTGGTGTAACCCACAAAGTGCACTACTCTCCAGCAAAAATAAAAAAATATTTTCTGTGTTTAGCCGCACGTATATATCAAATCGATATAACATAAATGGAGGACCAAACTTTCTCCGATAAAAATAAAATAGAGAAAGATCAAGAACCACTTCCTCCTAGTGCTGAAGCTGCTGCCACTAGTTATGACATAGATGATAACATGCCATCAACGTCGTCTGCCAAGGCCGATGCCCAATGTCATAGTAGAGGGCACATACAATCCCAAATGACAAAGTTCAGGAAAATGACCTTGAAAAAAACATTTAAATCATCTGAAGAGAAACGTAAACTTGCCAATATGCCATTTACGACACAGAGTGGCAAGGAACGGCTAAGGTCGATCCCTAGTATGGTCATGACTAGTGGTTCAGCTTCACATGACGATGGAAGCCCTCATCCCACTAAAAAAATCAAAAGAGTTAAGCTGGCAAAAGTACAGCGAAGAACTGTGCTTTCTAAGAAGATATCACAAATCCCCAAGGAGAGTCCAAGTGTGGTGGTGGTTGCGATGCCTGACCTTCCCAGCACTGGAGGGGAAGAGGTGGCTCTTTCCACCATTTGCACACCCCCTGCAAGTGCTGAAAGGAGCACCCACAATCCACTTGCTGATATGCAAATTGAAGATGTAACTGTTGAAGTACAACAGGATGAGGATACTGGTGTAGCTGGCGCTGAGGAGGAAGTTGGCGAGGAGGATTCTGATGGTGATGTGGTTTGTTTAAATCAGGCTCCGGGGGAGACAGTTGTTGTCCGTGGGATGAAAAAGCCCATCACGGTCATGCCTGGGCAGAAGACCAAACATTCCGCCTCTTTGGTCTGGCAATATTTCTATCCAAATCCGGACAACAACTGTCTTGCCATATGTACCATATGTAAAGGTGGAATAAGTAGGGGTAGGGACGTTAACCACCTAGGAACATCCTCCCTTATACGGCACCTGCAGCGTGTTCATAATAAGTTACTGTCAAGTTCAGAAACTTTGGCTAAGACCGTAAGCAGTCCAGGGACACCTAAATCCCGTTGTCCTGTTGTATCCAAGCGCCTGCAAACCACACCGTCAACTCACTCCTCGTCAATTTCCTCCTTAATCAGGATCGGAAGTAGTCCTGCAGGCCATGTCACTGGCATGACTGACTCTCCTATCCGGGATTCCTCCGGAGGATCCTGCATTGCTACGCCTCCTGCTGCCGCTGCTGCTGGGAGTCGTTCATCATCCCAGAGAGGAAGTAGGAACACCACTACTTTTACTAAACAATTGACCCTCCAACAGTCCTTAGCGAGGAGGATGAAGTACGACAGCAGTCATCCTGAAGCAAAACGTATAACTGAGGCCTTGACTGCTATGTTGGTGTTAGACGTGCGTCCGGTATCCGCCATTAGTGCAGTGGGATTTACACAATTGATGGAGGTAGTGTGTCCCCGGTTCCAAATCCCGTCTAGATTCCACTTCACTAGGCAGGCGATACCGTGACTGTACAGAAACGTCAGAAAAAGTGTCCTCAGTGTCCTGAAAAATGCGGTTGTACCCAATGTCCACTTAACCACGGACATGTGGACAAGTGGAACAGGGCAGACTAAGGACTATATGACTGTGACAGCCCACTGGGTAGATGTATCACCTTACGCAGCAACAGCAGCAGCGTCACCAGTAGCAGCATCTCAGAAACGCCAGCTCGTTCCAAGGCAGGCTACGCTGTGTATCACCGGTTTCAATAAGAGGCACACCGCCGACAACCTCTTAGAGAAACTGAGGGAAATCATCGCCCAGTGGCTTACCCCACTTAGACTCTCCTGGGGATTTGTGATATCTGACAACGCCACCAATATTGTGCGGGCATTACATCTGGGCAAATTCCAGCACGTCCCATTTTTTGCTCACACAATAAACTTGGTGGTGCAGAATTTTCTGAAAAGCGACAGGGGCGTGCAGGAGACGCTGTGGGTGGCCCGAAAAATTTCTGGCCACTTTCGCCATTCAGCGACTGCGTGCCGAAGACTGGAGCGCCAGCAATCACTCGAACCTGACCCGCCATCACCTGAAGCAAGAGGTTGTGACGCGGTGGAACTCAACCCTCTATATGCTTCAGAGGATGGAGGAGCAGCAAAAGGCCATACAAGCCTATACATCCACCTATGACATAGGCAAAGGAGGGGGTATGCACCTGACTCAAGCGCAGTGGAGAATGATTTCCGTGTTGTGCAAGGTTCTCCAGCCCTTCGAACTTGCCACACGTGAAGTCAGTTCAGAAACTGCCAGCTTGAGTCAGGTCATTCCCCTCATCAGGCTTTTGCAGAAGCAGCTGGAGAAAGTGAAGGAGGAGCTAAGACGGAGCGATTCCGCTCGGCATGTGGGACTTGTGGATGAAGCCCTTCATTCGCTTTGCCAGGATTCCAGGGTGGTCAATCTGTTGAAATCAGACCACTACATTTTGGCCACCGTGCTCGATCCTAGGTTTAAAGCTTATGTGGTGTCTCTCTTTCCGGCCGACACAAGCCTGCAGAGGTGCAAAGACCAGCTGGTGAACACACTGTCAGCTAAAGCGAAACGTGACACGTCAACAGATCCTTCTTCATTTTCTCCCGCAACTGGGGCTGCCAGGAAAAAACTTAGGTATCCTAAGCAACCCGCTGGCGGTGATGCAGGGCAGGCAGGACCAAGTTTGGACATCTGGTCCGGACTGAAGGACCTGGCAACAATTTCTGACATGTCTACTGTCACTGCATATGATACTGTCACCATTGACAGAATGGTGGAGGATTACATCAGTGACAGCATCCAAGTAGGCATGTCAGACAGTCCGTACCTGTACTGGCAGGAAAAAGAGGCAATTTGGAGGCCCCTGTACAAACTGGCTCTATTTTACCTGAGTTGCCCCCCCTCCAGTGTGTACTCCGAAAGAGTGTTTAGTGCAGCCGGGAACCTTGTCAGCGAAAGGCTTAGGAGGTTGCTTCCACAAAATGTGGAGATGTTCATAAAAATTAATTATCAACTCTTCCAGGGAGACCAGCCTCCAGAACGTACAGAGGGACCTGTGGTGGTGGATTCCAGCGGGGACGAGTTAATACTCTGTGAGGATGAGGATGTACACAACACTGAAGAGGGTGAGGAATCGGTGGATGAGGATGAGGACGACATCTTGCCTCCATAGAGCTAGCTTGTTTTTATGTCCAAAAGGTTGCACCGTGGTAGCTGGATGACTATGCTAAGAGATACGAGTGGGCGGCACAAACACGTGGTCCATCTATGAGTGACACTGCAGTGGCAGACAGGATGCCAGTTTGAAAAACCAGGCCCCAAACAGTACATAATTCAAAGAACAAAAAGAGGTGCAAGATGGAATTGTCCTTGGGCCCTCCCACCCACCCTTGTTGTATAAACAGGACATGCACACTTTAACAAACCAAACATTTCAGCGCCAGGGTCTGCCACACGACTGTGGCTGAAATGATTGGTTCGTTTGGGCCCCCACAAAACAAGCTGGCAATTAATCTGTCCCTGCACAAACTGGCTCTACGGAGGCAAGATGTCGTCCTCATCCACCGATTCCTCACCCTCTTCAGTGTTGTGTACATCCTCATCCTCACAGAGTATTAATTCTTCCCCGTTGGAATCCACAACCACAGGTCCCTCTGTACGTTCTGGAGGCTGGTCTCCCTGGAAGAGTTGATAATTCATTTTATGAACATCTTCTCCACATTTTGTGGAAGCAAACTGCTACGCCTTTCGCTGACAAGGTTCCCGGCTGCACAAAACACTCTTTCGGAGTACACACTGGAGGGGGGGCAACTCAGGTAAAATAGAGCCAGTTTGTACAGGGATCTCCAATTTGCCTCTTTTTCCTGCCAGTACAGGTACGGACTGTCTGACATGCCTACTTGGATGCTGTCACCGATGTAATCCTTTAACAGACAGATGCTCGCTTGTCGCTGCTGCTTTGAGGATGCAGGTGCGGCTACAGCCCACACAATTCACAAAGACAGAAAAAAAAGAATATTTTATTTTTTGTGGTGCGCACTTTGAGGGTTACACCACCCTTTAACAGACAGACGCACGCTTGTCGCTGCTGCTTTGAGGATGCAGGTGCGGCTACTACGCATACATTTCACACACAGACACAGAAAAAAAGATTATTTTATTTTGTTGGTGCGCACTTTGAGGGTTACACCACCCTTTAACAGACAGATGCTCGCTTGTCGCTGCTGCTTTGAGGATGCAGGTGCGGCTACAGCCCACACAATTCACAAAGACAGAAAAAAAAAGAAGAATATTTGTAATTGTTTGTGGAGCGCACTTTGAGGGTTACACCACCCTTTAACAGACAGACGCACGCTTGTCGCTGCTGCGGCTACAGACCACACATTTCACAAAGACAGAAATTTTTTTTTTTTTTATTGTTTGTGGAGCGCACTTTGAGGGTTACACCACCCTTTAACAGACAGACGCACGCTTGTTGCTGCTGCTTTAAGGATGCAGGTGCGGCTACAGCCCACACATTTCACAAAGAGAAAAAATAATAATTTTTTTATTGTTTGTGGAGCGCACTTTGAGGGTTACACCACCCTTTAACAGACAGACGCACGCTTGTCGCTGCTGCTTTAAGGATGCAGGTGCGGCTACAGCCCACACATTTCACAAAGAGAAATTTTTTTTTTTTTTTATTGTTTGTGGAGCGCACTTTGAGGGTTACACCACCCTTTAACAGACAGACGCACGCTTGTCGCTGCTGCTTTGAGGATGCAGGTGGAATCTAGACGGGATTTGGAACCGGGGACACACTACCTCCATCAATTGTGTAAATCCCACTGCACTAATGGCGGATACCGGACGCACGTCTAACACCAACATAGCAGTCAAGGCCTCAGTTATACGTTTTGCTTCAGGATGACTGCTGTCGTACTTCATCCTCCTTGCTAGGGACTGTTGGAGGGTCAATTGTTTAGTAAAAGAAGTGGTGTTCCTACTTCCTCTCTGGGATGATGAACAACTCCCAGCAGCAGCAACAGCACTAGGAGGAAGTGGTTCTTGATCTTTCCCTATTTTATTTTTATCGGAGAAAGTTTGGTCCTCCATTTATGTTATATTGATATATACGTGCGGCTAAGGCGCACACAAACGCAGAAAATATTTTTTTATTTTTGCTGGAGAGTAGTGCACTTTGTGGGTTACACCACCCTTTAAGAAATGAGCCAGCCGGCCCTTTACTTATGGGACACAGGCGCACGCTTGGCGCTGCTCCTTTGTTGATGCACGTGCAGCCACAGTGGACACAATTCACAAACACAGAAAAAAATTTTTTATTTTGTTTGGAGTGTACTTTGGGGGTTACAGCACCCTTTAGCGGTCAATCCAGCTGGCCCTTTATTTATGGGACACAGGCGCACGCTTGGCACTACTTTGTTGATGCATGTACGGCTACTGCGCACACAATTCACAAACACAGAACATGTTTTTATTTTGTTTGGAGTGTACTTTGGGGGTTACAGCACCCTTTAACGGTCAAGCCAGCTGGTCCTTTACTTATGACACAGGCACACGCTTGGCACTACTTTGTTGATGCACGTGCGGCTACTGCGCACACAATTCACAAACACAGAAAATATTTTATTTGGTTTGGAGTGTACTTTGGGGGTTACAGCACCCTTTAACGGTCAAGCCAGCTGGCCCTTTACTTATGACACAGGCGCACGCTTGGCACTACTTTGTTGATGCACGTGCGGCTACTGCGCACACAATTCACAAACACAGAAAACATTTTGTTATTTGGTTTGGAGTGTACTTTGGGGGTTACAGCACCCTTTAATGGTCAAGCCAGCCGGCCCTTTACTTATGACACAGGCGCACGCTTGGCACTACTTTGTTGATGCACGTGCGGCTACTGCGCACACAATTCACAAACACAGAAAATACATATTTTTTTTGTTTGGAGTGTACTTTGGGGGTTACAGCACCCTTTAACGGACAAGCCAGCCGGCCCTTTACTAATGGGACACAGGCGCACGCTTGGCGCTGCTCCTTTGTTGATGCACGTGCAGCCACAGTACACACAATTCACAAACACAGAAAAAATATTTTTTTTTTTAGCACTTGGGGGGAGCACCCCTAACGTACAGAGCACCCCCTGGACAACACTACAGCACCCCTTTAGGACTAGGACACTGCATAGGACTTTGGAGTGGATACAGCCCCTATGGACAACTGACTGCACAACACAGTCCAGCCAGCCCCTATGGACTTTGAAATAGTGGACACAGCCCCTATGGACAACAGCAGCACAGCACAACACAGCCAGCCCCTATGGACTTTGAAGTAGTGGACTCAGCCCCTATGGACAACAGCAGCACAGCACAACACTACTCTGCACTACACTACACTACACAGCCCAGCCCAGCCAGCCCTAACTCCCACCCTCCCTGTTCACTGTCCACAGCCGAGTGAAAAAATGGCGCCGACGCGGGTACCTTTATATAGGATCAAAAACCCGCGAGACCCGGAAGGCGGGATGATGAAGTTTTGCCTCGATTTCAGATCCGAGTCATGCGGGAAAAGTCGAGCCTGACTCGGATCGGCCTCGGATCGGGGAGCTCGGGGGGGTTCAGATTTCAGAAATCCGAACCCGCTCACCCCTAATACATACATATGTATATACACACACATATATATATATATATATACACACATATACATATATATATTTATATATATACATATTTATATACACAGTATATACATATATATCAAAATATACATACATATCTATACCTATATCACAATATATATCACTCACCTCGAGTAGCAGTGCACTCATAGGGAGCGGAGCATGCCTTTTTCAGAGGCACTGGACTGAGGCTTAAGCTACAGGTTACATATTCCTGATTAATTTCCGCAGAAGCAGCCCTTCCCCGATCAGCAGCAGAATCTTGGCAGCCTTGGTCACCATCACCCGGCCTGCACATGTCACGGGGGAAGAGGAGGAGCCGAAATAATATCTTTGCAGCACAGGGAGGGCTTAAGAAGTTTGTGAAGCCTCCCACTGCACTGCTGGAATTATGACCAGCTCCGGTACTTGGACTGCCGGTGGACGTGTAGGCGGGGACTCGGGGAGGCTTATGGGGGAGAGAGTGGATAGCTGCGACTCCGGCTCTGGGGTAGGTGGGACTGGGAGCAGCGGGCTGTGGGCAACAGCTAGAGGCGGCGGCGGGACTGAGGACAGCCAGGCAGAGCTCAGGCTGGAATGCCCCTAGCATACTGAGTCGCCCCTAGGCATTTGCTTATAATGCCTATGCCTAGGGCCGGCTCTGCATGGTATGATAATATTGTTCTATACAGGTGGCCTACAGGTCCCAGCAAGCCTGTGCCGGCACTTGGAGAACTACAAGTGAATACATGCCCGGACATTAAGGACCCGCTGGCAACTGTAGTCCGCCTGTAAAGAACATATAAAACTAAATACAAGACACTTAAGGCCTGATTCAGACTTGGGAATAGAGAAAGATATCTCTCTCAACTGATCATCTTGGTGAAACCATGCTGCACTGCAGGTGGGGCAGATTTAAAATGTGCAGAGAGATTTAGATTTGGGTGGAGTATTTCTAAACTGACATCTAAATTGTAGAGTAATAATAAATCAGTGCAGTATTTGTGGGCTACATGCAAAAGCAGCCAGTATTTACCCTACATGTAAAAAAATGAATGTATTTACACCCCTTGCATTGCAATATGTATCTCACTCTATTCCCAACTCTGAATCAGGCCCCTAGGGCCATAATCAATTACAGGCGAAAAGTCCGAGGTCGGACTTTTCGATGTCATCACAGGTTTTTCTAAAGATAAAGTATCGGGCGCGTGACCCGCGTATCCCCGTATTAAATTAGTATTAATCGAAAACGGAACACGGCGGAAAGGTAAGTAGCGAAAAGTCCTGTCACTTTTGGGGAAATCAACCTGTCACCCCCCAAAAGATGTACTAACATGGGGGATCACTATGGGTACCCCTGAAAAGGCCTGGTAAAGGTTTTTATGGTTTTTAAACGGTGTCGGCAAGTGCTTTAATTGTGAAGAATAGCATTTAGCAACATTTTTTTGAAAAATAACTAGTCCCATCAAATTTGGGGTACAAGAAAATGGGTGCAAGCATATCTTTAAGTCCCTAAAGTGAACTTTTAAAAATCATTAAAATCCACCTGCCGCATCCACCGCACTCTAAAAAACACCTGCTGCATACTCCCCCCCCCCCCCCGAGTCGATTTAGCTAGTTTATAAGTTTGTCCCCCAAATTTAATTTTTTCACCCCCAAAACGAAAGTACAATTTTTGGGGTATCCCAGTGGTTCCCAAATTGTGTGCCATGGCACCCTGGGCCTGGGGTGCCTCAGGACACTTGCAGGGGTGCCTCAGGTTGGTGGTCTAGCACCAAATCAAATTATTTATTGTCAATGTATTGTAAATATGTGGACAAACAGAAGGACAAACCTGTCTACTACCACATAACTGACCCTAAGGATGACAAGTAAGCACAATTTACCTAATTATTTTTTCTGAATTTCTCAATAAGAAACTTTTTGCTTAGGGGTGCCATGAAAACAATTCTGATAGTCTAGGCGCCATGATTCAAAAAAGTTTGGGACTCTGGGGTATCCTGTTGCACTTTTTTTTTTTTTGCACAGAATACCTTTAAGGGACATTGCAAGGGGTGCACGCTACTTTTTTTTACTTTGTACCCCAAAACACCAATTCTGCACTTTTTTTCGCCACCTAATCATAGGTGAAAAGTTATCCCAGTTTTTGCCAAAGACTTTTCGCACGTGCGAAAAGTCTTTGATATTGAATATGGGGAAAAGTCAAAACGGCGAAAATGACATCATCGGCGATAACAAACTTTTCGCTTCTAATTGAATACGGCCCTTAATGTTTTAATAAAAGTTTATTATATATAATTATCACCTCGTGGCGCCGACCTTTTGCATGGCTGCCACCGCCCCAGGGCTTCTGGCGTTTTCTGTCTTTGGGAGCTCTTGCGCGCTTCTTCCCCGCTGGAGGAATGTCAGCCACTGCCTCACGCTGACTTTTATAAACCAGCCAGAGGAGGGGGGGAATGACGTGGCGAGTCGTGATTGGCTCACAGCGGCCATCTTGAATTAAAAAAATTACACGGAGGTGCCATTTTTAAAATTGGAACCACTGCCGAACTCTACAGAATGGCTGTCAGAGACTGGATCCTTCCAGATCCAGGCCTGCCACCATGCCAGCTATCTATGCCAGGTCCCGCTGCCGCTAACGCCCACAACCCCACCATGTCCACGCCACATATGACCGCTACCTACCCAGTGATGACAGCGGATCTATTGCTGGACTGTGATGGATCTGCTGTCTAATCACATCTGCCTGACAGAGGAGTGCTTTCATGTAGGCTGAAGGTAGGTCCCTGTCAAAGAGGCACTTGTATAGGTGCCGCCTTACCCTATTTTTTTAATGGGCTTTTACCGCCCGTGGCATGTCCCTGCCTCCTGCTTCAGCCACTTTCTATTGTCATTGGGAGGTAGTGCTCCCACTGCATCCTGACAGATTTTTACTGTAGAAATTATTAAAATAATGCAAAGCAGATATTTATGACACAGAATCTGTGTTATAAATTTCTTCTTTGTATTATTTAAATCATTATGACAGGTGAGGCTCTGCCTCCCCTGACTGCACATCCCTGTCTGTGACCACAACATTGGAAAGTAAGGTTATGGAGTTCAGTTTTTTTCCCTCTTCATTCTCTCTCACTCTCCTCTCCCTGGTCTCTCTCTTCCTCCAGGCCCCTACTCCCACTCCCCTTTACTCTATTTCTCTCGCTCCCCTCTCCCCGGTTTATTCTTCCTTCAGCATGTAGCTGCGTAGGAGCGGGATGGTGGTGGCTGGCATGACCCTATCTGCTTCGGTATATGCCTATACACCTTCCCCTTGATGGCATGTGCATGCTGCACACAGTAGCCACGATGATGGATTTTTCATCCACCAAGAGAAAGAAAGTCATAATATGCATATTCCATGTTACCAGGCAGCCATTTTGTTGGTCATACATTGTTGGTATTTCACAACTAAAGACATGTGCAACAATACCAAACACACTCACCTTCTAAAGGAAAGTGCACTGATGCTAGAATCTGCCATACATATCTGCAGATTACATGAGTCATCAAATAAGAATGTGCAGGAGTTTAAAAGGAGACGAATGTATGTAACAGTTAACATCAAGCACAACCACAACAATGCTGTGTGAATTGTGGTGGATGCCATTACTCTGAGCACTTCAAATGTTCCGCATACAAGAGCTGTAATGCTTATGGCAAATTCAACCATTTTGCAAGATGGTAGACAGTCCCGCCATGGGCGTAACTACCATAGGTGCAAGGGGTGCAACTGCTATGGGGCCCATCTTCTTTACCAAGTTACATATGTTATATATATTTTTCACCATTGAGTGGTACAAGGTTCAACAGCTGGTCCATAGACCCAACAGCTATATCATTGAACCCAATGATACCCTATATGAGTGCAACAGGTGACAGTTACTGAGTGTCCCATGAAGATCTGGTCAGGTCCAATCCACCAATCAATCATGAGAGCGGCCACACTTCTGCATGTAGGGACTCCATACCCAACAGTCTCTCCACCTATACCAAGTTTAGACGATTCCCAGGACAAATTCTCCCAATTGGCTTTATTGTTTATTATAAGAGCTGTCATTGGGGCCTATTCATCAAACCTAAAATTTCTCTGGAGGTAAGTAGGTTTAGAACTCACATGGAGTTCTACCTAATTACCGGAGGAATTCATCATTCCTCCTCTCCATAAGTATCTATTCCGAAAAGCTGTCATTTTTGCGATGACAGCTTTTCGGGAAATGGATAGTTTTCCCTCTTTACACTAACTTACTGCAGCTGGAATCTGTGCTGCGCATGCGCTGTTACATCTGTAAAACCAGCGCATGCGCAGCACTGCCTACAGATGTGATAATTTTGTGTCCTCCTTTCCCCCTCACATACCTCCCCCCCCTGTCCCCGACTTACCTGCCCGCTGCAGCGCCTCTGCCTGCGGTGTCTGCTCTGACACATGTTCTCCCAGCAGACCACAGTACAGTTTAGAAAAAACTAAACTTTATTGTGTTCTGCTGGGAGAACACGTCTCAGAACAGCCACTGGAGCCAGAGGACAGACCAGATCTCCAGAGGGAGATGCCGGGGGACCTGCCCAAACTGACACAGTTAAGTGTCACCTGCTATTCGCCACCTCACAGTGGAAGACAGTAACTCCATCAAATTCTGACAATACATAATTTTCAGAATTTGATGAATACCATAATTTCCATATGGTGGAAATTAACGCAGGCGGACTTAACCAGGAGATATCAGTGATATCTCCTCTGTTAAGTCTCTTCATGAATACTAAAATAACGGTAATTAAGGAAAATGTCCTTAAAAATGTTATTTTAGTGTTGATGAATAGGCCTCATGGTCACCAAGTCCAATCCCAAGTTCCAAAACTTTGTCACCACCCAATATCTACCTCTACATTGCATCTATCTACATGTAAGTATATTGTTTTTTCTCTGGCACACTGTTTAATACCCAACATTTTTACACTGTCTTGCATACACACATAGGGCCTGATTCAATAAGGTTCGCAACTGCAACAGTGCTCACAGTTTGCCGATTGTTGCGTTATGCGCATACACGAAGGCACCACTGCGATCACACTGTGATCAAGCAGACCACACAGAGCCATCGCAGAGTGATTGATAGGCAGTGAGCGTTTGGGGGTTTCTAAGTAAAGGGCTGCTGTAAATCTGCATGAGAGGCTGATGGTACTTGATGTTACCGATATTTATGGAGGCTTGCAAGGTATTACGGATGTGAGATAGCAGTAATGGGAGGCAGCGGGTGTCTTTATGCTGGCAATGTGACGGTACTGCGATAGCAATCATTAGCATATTTTCGGCAGCAGACCTACTTGCGATTACGGAGCTGCGACCGCAACAGCGATCCATAATGAATCAGGCCCACAGTTTATACTATTCCATACATCTCTAAAAAAGTTAGGATATAGATGTCAAGTTATTGTGGCTCTACTTCACTGTGGCCCCTGCCCCCTTTCCCAATGGCCATTTTGTAGGTCAGTATTTCACAAGTAAAGACGTGTTTCTTACAGCTCCACATCCTGCCATCTTTTGGTGATCCAGCAACATCTACACATATATCGTTATGCGGTATATAGGCATTCCTTCCATATGTCATAAAACTAGGGATGAGCGGGTTCAGTTCTCAGAGAACCGAACCCACCCGAATTCCGGGGATCCAGCTCGGATCTCCCTGCCTGCCCTGGATCCCTCACCCGAGGGAAAACTTCACGATCCCGCTGTCGGGTCGCGAGGTTTTGTATTGAGCGGGCTTAACGCTGATTGGCTGAGAGAGCCGTCTGTCAGAGCTCTCAGCCAATCAGCATTAAGCCCATTTAATATGCACACAGAAAGCAAAAGAAGATGGCTCCTGCCATTCCCCGCTGCCTGACACCGCCGGCACCCCCCGGTGCCGACACCCCCACTGGCAGCATCCCCTGCTGCCGACACCCCTGCACTGCTGCCCCACATGCTGAGAACATAGTCAGCGACCCGCTGCCGGTACTCCCACACTGAGGACACCACCAGCATCCCTGCACTGCTGACACTGTCAGCACACATGCACTGTGGACATCGCTGACACCCTGCTCTGCCAACACCACCGGCACCCTGCATTGAGAACACCCCTACACTGCCGACACAGTCAGCAAATCTGCACTAAAGACACCACTGGCACTGCCAACATCGCCAGTACCCTTCATTGAGAACACTGCCAGCACCGCAGCACTGCCATTCCATGTCCTGAGGGCACCATCAGCAACCCCTGAACTGCCGACACAGCCAGCAAACCTGCACTAAAGACACCGCTGTCACTGCCAACATCGCCAGTTCCCTTCACTGAGGATACTGACAGCACCACCATTCCATGTCCTGAGGACACCATCAGCAACCCCTGAACTGCTGACACAGCCAGCAAACCTGCACTAAAGACACTGCTGGCACTGCCGACATCGCCGGTACCCTTCACTGAGGACACTGCCAGCACAGCAGCACTGCCATTCCATGTACTGAGGACACTGTCAGCAACCCCCGCACTGCCAACAAACCTGCATTAAAGACACCACTGGCACTGCCGGCATCGCCAGTACCCTTCACTGAGGACACTGCCATTCCATGTACTGAGGACACCGTCTGCAACCCCTGCACTGCCGACATCTTATATAGTGCAGCATATTCTGTTGCGCTTTACAATTGTAAACATTAATAGAACAAAACTGGGTAATAACAGACAGATATATAGGTAGGAAGGCCCTGCTCGCAAGCTTACAATCTATAGGGAAATGGGCATTGATACACAGGGATAGGTGCTATATATTACATTTTGGTCCAGCAAAATGCAATATATAGCTGGAGATGCCCACTAGCGCACGTCATCTCCAGGAAGTGTATTAAAACATTGGTACATCGAGCACCATCGGTTGCGATCGCAGAGCACCGAGGACTTCAGTGTAAAAAACAGGCATATGACGTGTACAATGACGCTACCTGTTAATTGTACACGTCTTAAAAACGGCGTTGAAACACCCAGGCACGCCTGCGTTCGCACCTCCACTCCCCCGTTTTTACTGCACTGCCCGTTACCACCCATAAATGGCCTCTCCTGTCACTCATTTCACTGGGCTGTCTTTGCTGGGCGAGCGAGCAGGCTGCAATCGCACAGAGTAGTTTGCACACGCGTAGAACGAAGCATGCGTACGCGAACCATAAGGCCGCTTGCGAGCGGCTCTGAATCAGGTCCTGTATCCGTGTTGGATATTGGTAGCTGAACTGCCACATGTTAGTGCCGCCCACTGTGTCACTTAACTTAGTCAGCCAGCTAGCTGGATGCAACCTTTTGGCCTTAACTAAATGAAAAAAATAATATTGTGAGGTGGTCAAAATTGATTGGAAATGACTGTAAATAAATGTTATTGAGATTAATACTATAGGAACAAAAACAGGCCAATTTTATGTGATTTTAGCTGTTTTTATGATATTTTAAGAAAAAATCCAGATCCAAAACTGGAAAACAAAACACCAAGGAAAAAAATCCAAAACCAGATTCAGAAACAAAATCAGGGGAGATCCAGATCCAAAATCAAAACACGAGGGTCAGTGCACATCACTACATAAAACATGCCTTTTTTATGTCATAATATACATACACACCTTCCATGTGTCATAATATACAGAGACACCTTCCATATGTTACTTATCATACAATCACACTTTTCATATGTGATTATATACTACAGGGCCGGCTCCAGGGCTAATAGCGCCCTGTGCCGGCCGAGTGCTCTGTGCAACCGAAATTGGGGGCGTTGCCTAATTACCATAGGCCAAGCCTCCTTACATGACGTTATCTGATGGGCGTGCCCGCATGGCACGCCTCCATATAATGTCAGGCTGGGGGGAGCCTCATTAGCTGGGCTTCCCCCAGCCCTCTCACGGGACTGAATGGATGCCGCGTGCATGCACAGCTGCGGCGGTGGGGGTCCCCAACCCCCCCGATTTGACCACCCGCGGCCACTTCGGCCCACGGGTGGAACAGCGGTACAGTACTGTCCCACTGAAATCGGGATGCAGGGGAAGAGTGCGCCCTCTATGGGTGGTGCCCCTGTTCGATCGCTCAGGTCGAATACCCCTAGAGCGGGCCCTGATATACAGACACACCTTCCATATGTCATAATATACAGACACCTTCCATGTTATAATATACAGACAATCTTCCATATGTCATAATATACAGAGACACCTTGTATATTTCATAATATACAGATAACTTCCATGTCATATCATACACTCACACCTTCTATATGTCACAATACAGAGACACCTTTCATATGTCATAATATGCCGAGGCACACCTTCCATGTTATAATATGCAGGCACACTTTCCATATGTCATAATATATAGAGACTCCCTCCATTTGTCATAATATACAGAGACCCTCCTTCCAGTACCATAACTTGGTGTTACAGTGCCCTGGGCTAACCATGCCCCACGGACGCATTACATCAATCATGTTGCCTTACCATGAGTAGCCTAGCTGGTGTTCAAACTGACTCACGAGATGTCATATTACAACTGATGCAGGTCTGGGCATTTCCAAGATGTATGGTGATGCCACTCACAATTACCTTTACAAACTGCTAACCCATGACTTTAGGCCCTTTAGTGCATACATACATCCATATGCCATAATATGGACACTCCCGTCATATTAAACAGACATTTGCCATACTATACAGACACTCCATCCATATGCCATAATAGACACTCCTTCCATGTGTCACAATAGACAAATACACATGTTCCATGTGCTATAATATACAAGACACACCTTCCATGTGTCATAATATACAAAGACACACCTTCCATAGCTCAAAAT
This sequence comes from Taudactylus pleione, assembly GCA_031769625.1. NCBI lineage: Eukaryota > Metazoa > Chordata > Amphibia > Anura > Myobatrachidae > Taudactylus > Taudactylus pleione. The sequence continues at coordinate 4,016,261 of JAUIMM010000116.1, forward strand.
ATACAAAGACACCTTCCACGTGTCATAATGTTCAAAGATACACCTTTCATATGTTATAAATATAATATACAAAGACACACCTTCCATATCTCATAATAAATACACACCTTCCGTAAGCTGACATTTAAGCATGCAGGGACATTAAACCACAAGTGTTTTGAGTGTTGCCAGTTTAAGGTGAGCTCAGGGAGGACAGAAACCTCCCATGGAGCAGAAGGGCAAATTAGCCCTTTATTATTATGGAGCCAATGAATGTTCATGGGGAGTGGTCTAGCGGTATTTAATGGAGTGATGTATGTAAATCTGTCTCTTTGTGCCAGTTTTTTTCCAGCACAGAGTACTTTTACAGTATAAAAAATGTTAGTGGTTTCAATTCTTTCTCCTACTCTTGCCTGATTCTCCTCACTCTACCTGTCATTTCTGCTATCCCTTTCTTTCTCCTTCATCTTTATATCCTCATCTGTCCTGTTCTACCATGCCCGCCCACGCCACTTTTCAGGTCCCCCCGCCCGGCTGGCAGCATATTTGCTGGAGGGGAGCTCTGAGGATGCAGGCTCTCCTCCAGTTCCCCTTCGCGACCGCCGGGTTTCAGCTAGTGCAGATGGTGACCCGGCGGCGGCGCGTGGTGCAGTCAGCAGGGCTGCGGCTGTCGGCCCTGCTCGTCCCTCCAGGTCACGCGGGCGGGCGCAGGTCGCGCCGCTCCTGCCTCCCTCTCTGCTGTGCCCGGCGTAGCTGACGCGCCCATGTCCATACTAGGCCTGGGGACGCGGCTCGGTCATCCTCAGGCTGAGCAGTCTGCCGATGGCTCCGCCTCTGTGCTTGTGGACCAGCGTCAGACTGCGGTCGCCGGTGGTCCTAGTTCCGCTATGCCCCGGCGCAACACTGAACGTGTCGGCGGTATGACGGCAGACGGGTCCGCGGCCGGATATCTGGCCGCTGGCTCTGCCTCCATCTTAACGTAGCCTGGCTACTATGAGCCCAGTCGCGTGCGCGCGTTGTGCCCGCGGGGTGGGTGTGGCTTAGCCGCGATGTGCGGCCAGTTGGCTAATAACGGGGATCCCTGCTACTTGCTCTAGGCGAGGTAGACAGCCCTCATTAGTGCCTCCCACTGCCCCAGTGTTGGTCGGGGCATCAGTTATGCAGTCCCCCTTAATGTTCCCCACTGGCAGGGCATCGCTTACTGCCGCTCCTGCGCCCGTAGTTGCTCCCACGGGTACACGTGCGGCTCCGCAGGCGGTGAGTGGAGTTCGGTCACCAAGGCCAGTTCGCGTTAGGCCGGGAGGTTGGTCCGTCGGCGCCTCAATGGTCACTCGGGCTTGCGCAGAGCACGGCGGTCCTGCTTACAAAGGGCTTGGTTGCTCCCTAGTAGGCTGTCCGACCGGGCTGTCTCAGCTACGCCTGCGCCTCCGGTAGCCTCTGACTTGTCGTCCTGTCCCTCGTCCTATAGCGAGGCCATGACTGCGCGGCATACGCTGTCATCTTTTGGTGAGCGCGCTGACTCCTTTGTTGTCAGCCACGGTCTCTCTAGGAGGGCTGCTGCTGCCTGCTCTAGGCACGGCAGGCAGCCTCCCAGGTACTTCAGACTGGCCTATTCGTGCCCCAAATTATAAGGGGCCATACAAAATTAGTATCCCTTCAGTGTCACTAATTAACTAACTAGCAAACTACAGTCCTTGTTGATCTTTTAAAATGTGTCACTAGAAGATCTGGAAAACATGTAATGAATATAGTTGTGCAGCTAGTAAATAAATTGTAAAACCAGTAATGAATATAGTTGTGCACCAACTAGGAGATCTGGAAAACATGCACTGTTAGGGGTGCATTGATATAGACCATCTATAGGGTCAATTATTAACACTGGATAATACAGTATCCAGTACATATAGAGACCAATCTGTACATCTATGTCAAGGGCATTGCACGGTTCTTTTTTCTGCCCTCCCCCAGATTCCCAACTTGTTCAAATGATCTGGAATGGAGCCCACATATAAAAAGATTCAACTCAGACAGGATGGCCCTACTTCCAGGCTTGGACTGGGCTGCCGGGGAATAGGGTAATTCCCCGGTGGGCCCCGGGGTGTTGTGGCCACGCCCCTTTCCATGAGGGGGCGGGTTGCGAGCGGGGGGGTGGGGGCATGCTGCTATGCATGGTCTGGCCCTGGGTCACTCACTGTCCAAGTATATCACTGTCAGAGTATGACAGTCAGTCCCTTACTGTGCCTCCTTCGGCTGGTGCCTGGTGGTGACTGCTGTGCAGGCAACAGCAGCCCCGTGCGGTGCACCAGAGAACTTTCCCCTTCCCTCTCTCACTGTCCACTTCCTCGTGCAGAGACTAAGCTCCGCCCCCGCCAGCCAACAGGGAGCTGCTGCTGCTGATGTTAAAGGAGAGTAGAAATGCTGCCTTGGTAACTGGGAAGAGGTGAGATTTCCATGCACAATACATGTCATTACACTCTGAAAAGGGAACCCTCATTATCATCATATCATTGTGTGTGTGTGTTTAAATTCATTATATATATATATATATATATATATATTATATATATATATATATATATATAGATAGCATGGGTGAAGAAACAGCAGCACTCTGGGAGTCTCTTTAAAACAAGTAAAATCTATTTAATCCATTATATGGGATAGCAGCGATGTTTTGGGGTAGTGTCACCCCTTTATCAAGGTGAATAATATGGCCGGGTGTGTGAGCCCGGGAGGTTCCTTGGACGGTGGTCAGTGTTTGCCTGGTGGAATATGTTACAATATCACATGGTAACCAGCCCACAGTTATTGTAAAGGTACAAGCAGACCTATAACATTGCGTTGTTTTAGTGATACCTTTTTGATTGAATAAAAACGTTCATTGCACTATGGAGCGCCCCTTCTCTATTTTGCTCTAAACTATATATATATTAGGGGTGTGCACCGGCCACTTTTCGTGTTTTGTGTTTTGGTTTTGGATCTGGATCTTTCTTCGTGTTTTGGATCTGGATTGGTTTTGCCAAAACCACCCTTCTGTGTTTTGGGTTCTGGGTTTTGTGTTTTGGATCTGTATTTTTTTTTTAAAAAGCATAAAAACAGCTAAAATCACAGAATTTGTGGGTTTTTCTGCTCCTATGCTATTATTAACCTCAATAACCTTAATTTCCACTCATTTCCAGTCTATTCTGAACACCTCACACCTCACAATAGTGTTTTTATATCCAAAAGGTTGCACCGAGGTAGCTGGATGACTATGCTAAGAGATACGAGTGGGCGGCACAAACACGTGGTCCATCTAGGAGTGACACTGCAGTGGCAGACAGGATGGCAGTTTGAAAAACTAGGCCCCAAACAGTACATAATTCAAAGAAAAAAAAGAGGTGCAAGATGGAATTGTCCTTGGGCCCTCCCACCCACCCTTATGTTTTATAAACAGGACATGCACACTTTAACAAACCAAACATTTCAGCGCCAGGGTCTGCCACACGACTGTGGCTGAAATGATTGGTTCGTTTGGGCCCCCACAAAACAAGCTGGCAATTAATCTGTCCCTGCACAAACTGGCTCTACGGACGCAAGATGTCGTCCTCATCCTCCTCATTCACCGATTCCTCACCCTCTTCAGTGTTGTGTACATCCTCATCCTCACAGAGTATTAATTCGTCCCCGCTGGAATCCACAACCACAGGTCCCTCTGTACGTTCTGGAGGCTGGTCTCCCTGGAAGAGTTGATAATTCATTTTATGAACATCATCTTCTCCACATTTTGTGGAAGCAACCTCCTACGCCTTTCGCTGACAAGGTTCCCGGCTGCTCTAAACACTCTTTCGGAGTACACACTGGAGGGGGGGCAACTCAGGTAAAATAGAGCCAGTTTGTACAGGGACCTCCAAATTGCTTCTTTTTCCTGCCAGTACAGGTACGGACTGTCTGACATGCCTACTTGGATGCTGTCACCGATGTAATCCTTTAACAGACAGACGCACGCTTGTCGCTGCTGCTTTAAGGATGCAGGTGCGGCTACAGCCCACACATTTCACAAAGACAGAAAAAAAAGAAGAATTTTTTTATTGTTTGTGGAGCGCACTTTGAGGGTTACACCACCCTTTAACAGACAGACGCACGCTTGTCGCTGCTGCTTTGAGGATGCAAGTGCGGCTACAGCCCACACAATTCACAAAGACAGAAAAAAAAGAATTTTTTAATTGTTTGTGGAGCGCACTTTGAGGGTTACACCACCCTTTAACAGACAGACGCACGCTTGTCGCTGCTGCTTTGAGGATGCAAGTGCGGCTACAGCCCACATATTTCACAAAGACAGAAAAAAAAAGAAGAATTTTTAAATCCCACTGCACTAATGGCGGATACCGGACGCACGTCTAACACCAACATAGCAGTCAAGGCCTCGGTTATACGTTTTGCTTCAGGATGACTGCTGTCGTACTTCATCCTCATCGCTAGGGACTGTTGGAGGGTCAATTGTTTAGTAAAAGTAGTGGTGTTCCTACTTCCTCTCTGGGATGAACAACTCCCAGCAGCAGCAACAGCACTAGGAGGAAGTGGTTCTTGATCTTTCCCTATTTTATTTTTATCGGAGAAAGTTTGGTCCTCCATTTATGTTATATTGCTATATCCGTGCGGCTAAGGCGCACACAAACACAGAAAATATTTTTTTTATTTTTGCTGGAGAGTAGTGCACTTTGTGGGTTACACCACCCTTTAAGAAATGAGCCAGCCGGCTCTTTACTTATGGGATACAGGCGCACGCTTGGCGCTGCTCCTTTGTTGATGCACGTGCAGCCACAGTGCACACAATTCACAAACACAGAAAATATATTTTTTTTTTGGTTTGGACTGGAGTGTACTTTGGGGGTTACAGCACCCTTTAACGGTCAAGCCAGCCGGCCCTTTACTTATGACACAGGCGCACGCTTGGCACTACTTTGTTGATGCACGTGCGGCTACTGCGCACACAATTCACAAACACAGAAAAAATATTTTGTTATTTGGTTTGGAGTGTACTTTGGGGGTTACAGCACCCTTTAACGGTCAAGCCAGCCGGCCCTTTACTTATGACACAGGCGCACGCTTGGCACTACTTTGTTGATGCACGTGCGGCTACTGCGCACACAATTCACAAACACAGAAAATATTTTTTTATTTGGTTTGGACTGGAGTGTACTTTGGGGGTTACAGCACCCTTTAACGGTCAAGCCAGCAGGCCCTTTACTTATGACACAGGCGCTCACTTGGCACTACTTTGTTGATGCACGTGCGGCTACTGCGCACACAATTCACAAACACAGAAAATAATTTTTTTTTTGGTTTGGACTGGAGTGTACTTTCGGGGGTTACAGCACCCTTAACGGTCAAGCCAGCCGGCCCTTTACTTATGACACAGGCGCACTCTTGGCACTACTTTGTTGATGCACGTGCGGCTACTGCGCACACAATTCACAAACACAGAAAATAATTTTTTTTTTGGTTTGGACTGGAGTGTACTTTCGGGGGTTACAGCACCCTTAACGGTCAAGCCAGCCGGCCCTTTACTTATGACACAGGCGCACTCTTGGCACTACTTTGTTGATGCACGTGCGGCTACTGCGCACACAATTCACAAACACAGAAAATAATTTTTTTTTGGTTAGGACTGGAGTGTACTTTCGGGGGTTACAGCACCCTTTAACGGTCAAGCCAGCCGGCCCTTTACTTATGACACAGGCGCACGCTTGGCACTACTTTGTTGATGCACGTGCGGCTACTGCGCACACAATTCACAAACACAGAAAATAATTTTTTTTTTGGTTTGGACTGGAGTGTACTTTCGGGGGTTACAGCACCCTTAACGGTCAAGCCAGCCGGCCCTTTACTTATGACACAGGCGCACTCTTGGCACTACTTTGTTGATGCACGTGCGGCTACTGCGCACACAATTCACAAACACAGAAAATAATTTTTTTTTGGTTAGGACTGGAGTGTACTTTCGGGGGTTACAGCACCCTTTAACGGTCAAGCCAGCCGGCCCTTTACTTATGACACAGGCGCACGCTTGGCACTACTTTGTTGATGCACGTGCGGCTACTGCGCACACAATTCACAAACACAGAAAATAATTTTTTTTTTGGTTTGGACTGGAGTGTACTTTCGGGGGTTACAGCACCCTTAACGGTCAAGCCAGCCGGCCCTTTACTTATGACACAGGCGCACGCTTGGCACTACTTTGTTGATGCACGTGCGGCTACTGCGCACACAATTCACAAACACAGAAAATAATTTTTTTTTTGGTTTGGACTGGAGTGTACTTGGGGGTTACAGCACCCTTTAACGGTCAAGCCAGCCGGCCCTTTACTTATGACACAGGCGCACGCTTGGCACTACTTTGTTGATGCACGTGCGACTACTGCGCACACAATTCACAAACACAGAAAATAATATTTTTTTTGGTTTGGACTGGAGTGTACTTTCGGGGGTTACAGCACCCTTAACGGTCAAGCCAGCCGGCCCTTTACTTATGACACAGGCGCACGCTTGGCACTACTTTGTTGATGCACGTGCGGCTACTGCGCACACAATTCACAAACACAGAAAATAATTTTTTTTTTGGTTTGGACTGGAGTGTACTTTCGGGGGTTACAGCACCCTTAACGGTCAAGCCAGCCGGCCCTTTACTTATGACACAGGCGCACGCTTGGCACTACTTTGTTGATGCACGTGCGACTACTGCGCACACAATTCACAAACACAGAAAATAATATTTTTTTTGGTTTGGACTGGAGTGTACTTTCGGGGGTTACAGCACCCTTAACGGTCAAGCCAGCCGGCCCTTTACTTATGACACAGGCGCACGCTTGGCACTACTTTGTTGATGCACGTGCGGCTACTGCGCACACAATTCACAAACACAGAAAATAATTTTTTTTTTGGTTTGGACTGGAGTGTACTTTCGGGGGTTACAGCACCCTTAACGGTCAAGCCAGCCGGCCCTTTACTTATGACACAGGCGCACGCTTGGCACTACTTTGTTGATGCACGTGCGACTACTGCGCACACAATTCACAAACACAGAAAATAATATTTTTTTTGGTTTGGACTGGAGTGTACTTTCGGGGGTTACAGCACCCTTAACGGTCAAGCCAGCCGGCCCTTTACTTATGACACAGGCGCACGCTTGGCACTACTTTGTTGATGCACGTGCGGCTACTGCGCACACAATTCACAAACACAGAAAATAATTTTTTTTTTGGTTTGGACTGGAGTGTACTTTCGGGGGTTACAGCACCCTTAACGGTCAAGCCATCCGGCCCTTTACTTATGACACAGGCGCACGCTTGGCACTACTTTGTTGATGCACGTGCGGCTACTGCGCACACAATTCACAAACACAGAAAATAATTTTTTTTTTGGTTTGGACTGGAGTGTACTTTCGGGGGTTACAGCACCCTTAACGGTCAAGCCAGCCGGCCCTTTACTTATGACACAGGCGCACGCTTGGCACTACTTTGTTGATGCACGTGCGGCTACTGCGCACACAATTCACAAACACAGAAAATATATTATTTTTTTAGCACTTGGGGGGAGCACCCCTGATGGACAGAGCACCCCCTGGACAACACTACAGCACTCCTTTAGGACTGGGACACTGCACAGGACTTTGGAGTGGACACAGCCCCTATGGAGAACTGACTGCACAACACAGTCCAGCCAGCCCCTATGGACTTTGAAGTAGTGGACACAGCCCCTATTAACAACAGCAGCACAGCACAACACAGCCAGCCCCTATGGACTTTGAAGTAGTGGACAACAGCAGCACTACACTACACTACACTACACAGCCCTAACTCCCACCCTCCCTCTTCACTGTCCACAGCCGAGTGAGAAAATGGCGCCGACGTGTGTACCTTATATAGGATCCAAAACCCGCGAGACTCGGAAGGCGGGAAGATGACGTTTTGCCTCGATTTCAGATCCGAGTCAGGCGGGAAAAGTCGAGCCTGACTCGGATCGGACTCGGATCGGGGGGGCTCGGGGGGGTTCGGATTTCAGAAATCCGAACCCGCTCACCCCTAATATATATATATATATATATATATATATAATAAATATATATATATATATGAGAGAAGAGAGTGGCACTTTATAGTGAAAACGGTGCTGGACGGTTTTATATATTGGCATTGGTTTGCGCAAATGTATCTTTTGTTTGATATATATATTATGTGTGTATACAGACATACTGTATGTGGGTACATTTTATGAAATAGCTTTTTTGGATGGGGGTCGGTTGCATGTGCAGTGGTGTGACCACGTCTGGGCCAAGTAGTTGGCGAGCAAACAACAGGGGGCCCTGTCAGTGTAATGTGTACTGGTCCTCACAACTTCTGCTGGCAGCCCTGGGGCCCCCTGCTTAGGTTGTCAGTCAGACTTGACAGCTGCCCCTTCCCAGTGGCACATACCTTCTCTATAGTTAGAGCGGGATGTACTAAGCAGCGCATCCGCAATGCGGTACATCCCGCCTGTCATCAGGTACATACCATCAGGGGATGTCCCAATAAGAAGCCCTTAGGTTTCTATTGAATAACACCACCTGACGATGGCGTTACCCACCAGGACGATGCATTCCAGAGCTTTGTACATATGGAAAATGCGCTAAAACCCCTGAAAATGCATTTTGCACTTTAGTACAACCAGCACTTGGAGACGGCCATCCTGAACCCACGGTACTATACCACACTATGGGCCTGATTCTGAGTAGTATATAATGGCAATATCAGATGCAGTGGAGAAATAAATTTTGTGTCCTGATTTTTCTTGTGCAGAGCCACAGTATGAATTTAGATACACGGTAGTAGAAATGTGTGGGGCATTCCTGGGTGGTGACTGGGAGGTAAGATGTGGGTGGCTAAATAGAAGCATGTAGAGTTTGTGTGTTATGATAGTGTTGCAGGCGTGCCGTTGTTAGTGGTTACATTCATTGACACAGAACCAGTCACATAGTAGGCTAGATTCAGAATGATAATCGGCATCTGCAATGGTTCTGGTGTAAGTTCAATGGTGCGACAATGGTGCATCTAAAGACGCAACGTATTGCAGCGTTTATGGACCCTGAAAGTGGGCACCTCAGTCCTTGCACATGTATGTCCACCATGTAAGGGCTTTATAGTGCCATTTGCATTTTGCATACAGTGCCAGAAACAACTGTGGCAAAAGACACAGACATGGATACGGCTGCCCCTGGCTTGGGCAGCCTGGACAGAATAGAAATTTTCCTGCTAGGGCAATACTGTAAAGCTGGGTACACACTAAATGATGTGTACCTAGCACAATGTCGTTTGTGGTGGGACCCGGCGGAGATGCTGGCATCGGCAAGCACATTTGCCAATGTTGGCAGCGACGGCGTGACGTTGGGGGCCATAATGCATTCGGCAACATAGCCTCTACTGACGATATCGAATGTCGGACCTGTATGCAGGTACAACGGGCAATGTCGCTGACAATACGCAGTAGCGACATAGCAGGTACACACTGTCCAGATCGGACAACAAATTGTCTAGTTTGTACCCAGCATAACAGTTGAGAATGTGTGTGAAATTAATCATCTTTATGCTAATCTGTGTTACTGAATGTGGAGAAGTCTGATGGCATGATAGTGGTAGGCGGAGAAGTCTGATGGCATAATAGTGGTAGGCGGAGAAGTCTGATGGAATAAGAGTGGTAGGCGGAGAAGTCTGATGGCATAATAGTGGTATGCAGAGAAGTGTGATGGCATGATAGTGGTAGGCGGAGAAGTCTGAAGGCATAATAGTGGTAGGCAGAGAAGTCTGATGGTATGATAGCAGTAGGCGGAGAAGTCTGATGACATAATAGTTGTAGGTGGAGAACTGTGATGGCATAATAGTGGTAGGCAGAGAAGTCTGATGGCAGAATAGTTGTAAGCGGAGAAGTGTGATGGCATAATAGTGGTAGGCAGAGCATTGTGATGGCATGATAGTGATAGGCGGAGAAGTCTGATGACATAATAGTGGTAGGCGGAGGAGTCTGATGGCATGATAGTGATAGACGGAGAAGTGCAATGGCATGATAGTGGTAGGAGGAGAAGTCTGATGGCATAATAGTTGCTTGCAGAGGGGTCATTCCATGGTAACTCACGTTGCAGGGTGATGTGGCGAGTGTGTGCATGACTGTCAAGAGCTAATGGAGTTTGTGTGAGGTTGGTTTCTTTTGTTTGCTAAGAAAGTGAGACGGGTCTTGCTTTGGAAGACTGTATACTGGAGTTGCTGATTGTTTGCTATGTGACTCTAATGTGTTACCATGGAATGACAATCAGGTGTCTGATGGTATAATAGTGTTGTGCAGAAGAGTCTCATGGCATAATAGTGGCTTGTGGAGGAGTCTACATGCTGTCTTTGCAGGGGTTCCGTCTACTGGGTTTTCTTGTGCCATCTATCATGGTGTCTGTGCCTACATCCTTGTGGATTTCTTTTTGCCCTGTGTATTTGCACTTTGTTATTTCTGTTCATTCCTGTAATTGCTTGAAAAAAGTCTCTTATGGAATATAGGGCCGGATTCAGACCCGTACATTAAGCCGCAACTCTCGCTGTGGGCGATTGTCGCCCATCTGCGCATGCATATGCATCACAGTGCGCGTGCGCAAGCCAGTCATTGCGATCGTGAATCGAGCGATCGTTGTACACAAACTGAGCGCTACTTTGAGTGACAGTGCCATTTGTGGGTGGTAACGGGAAGGTGCTTGTGAACAGGGGAGTGGTGCTGTGAACGCAGGCGTGTCTGGGCATCAAAACGGAGTTCAATGGGCGTCCATAATTATCATGGGGGCGTCATTGTACGCGTCACCTGGTTGTATTTCAGCTTGCAGTGATCGCAGTACTTGCGGCGGGGTAGGGTCTACCTCAAGCACAGCGTGCAGCTCTGATGGCTCTCGATGTTACTGATTAATCATACACTTCCTGGAAATTTACGTGTGCTAAGAAAGAAAAGTGGGCGTCATTACACCAGCATGCGCTCACTCTGCCGTCGCTCTCTAATACATAGAGGGTGTCCTTACACCAGATGTGCGATTGCGGAATTTGCATACCCGGCCCCTGACGGCTGCGAGAGAGCGCAGCTTAGCATCCAGGTCTGAATCGACCCCATAGCCCTCATTAACTCCATGGTCAAACACATTTAAACTAAAAATAATAATCCTAAAATATTATGTATTCAAAACGGAATTAATACTCAGTCCCAGTAGTTAGATTATATTCAGTAGTTACATTTATATCATCCTCATAAAGTTCAAAGCTGGATTGGCATATCTATAAACACATTATTTTTTTTATTAATGTCACTCTGTGGGGTCTATTTATTAATCAGGACAACCCTTTCACTGTTTTTTTGGAGGTATATCGCTATTTACACATATTATTGCCAGGCCTCTGTTCACTGGGTACACCCACTTTCACAGTTGGTTACACCACTTCAGCGGGCCCCTACTTTTGCAATCCCCTGGTGGGCCCTTCAGGCCCCAGTCCGATACTGCCTACTTCTACATATAATTGCTTACTGTGTTGGCTGGTCCTGTATATGCCAGAATTCTTTCATTCAGTACATTCATATGATGTATATTATAGCTGGTGTAAGTGCTGATTATGCCCTCTTAATGGTAAAATGTACAAGTCAAGCATTTGGAAACCCATCTGTATAGTTTCTGTATTTGCCACTAAGCCCTGTCCCTTTACAAACAAGGGCTGTTAGGATTGCCCAAGGAGGAAGGTAGGCCCCTCCTTTATTGCGAAGAGGTCGCGTATGGGTCCGGTAGCGAAGGGCTCTCCATTACCGCAGCAGTGGTAAGTGCGTCAGCTGTTGTGGGTGCTCTGGTCCGGGGTACCCGTTCCCCTGCTGTTACGCCAGCAGTTATTGTAGTCTCCCATGTATAGAGCTAGGCAGTCCTGGCTCCGCCGATCCAGGGTGCTATACTGTTCTGTGCTAGTGGGGTATGGCCAGCCTGTTGGGGAATACTAGAGTGTAGAGAAACCCAGCAAACAGTGGCAGTTTTATGCTGGGCATTGAGGTCCCATTGGGGGTACGAAAAGGTTTAGGGATGCGCTATCTGACATTAAGGGGTAGCTTCTTTGTCATTGCTTTATTTATGTATTACACCTAGGATCTAGCTTTTATCTCCTTTGAATCATTGTTATCAGTCAATAGAGCAGGTTGTATTATATATTCTGAGCATTTTATTTATTTATTATCAGTTATTTATATAGCGCACACATATTCCGCAGCGCTTTACAGAGAATAGTTGACCATTCATAATTTCCTGCCCCAGTGGAGCTTACAATCTATATTCCCTATCACATGCACACACACATACACACTAGGGTTAATTTTTTGTTGGGAGCCAATTAACCTACCAGCATATTTTTGGAGTGTGGGAAGAAACCGGAGTACCCGGAGAAAACCCACGCAAGCACAGGGAGAATATACAAACTCCGCACAGTTAGGGCCGTGGTGGGAATTGAACCCACGACCTCAGTGCTGTGAGGCAGTAATGCTAACCATTACACCGTCTGTGCTGCATTTAACTTAAATTGACAGACTACATGTACTGGAGTTAGATTCCACAGGGTGCACAGCTTATTACTGCAACTACTGCCCCAAGCAGCTATCACTGGAGGGGGAACACCTATGGGAAGCTCCATTCTCAGCTATGTTCCTACTTCACAAATATACCTTGCACCTATATTAATGTGAGTACCACTAATCATGTTCTCTCTACCACCATTATTATTATTACAGGTCTCCTAATAAATTTAAATAAACAAAAAATATCCGTAACTTATATAGGGTATGGTGCAAACTAACCGAGATAAAACAGGCGGCCATCATACTGTGTAGCGCCCCATCAGCAGTTGCTGCTTTCCCATTGCTTCTTCATGTTCAGACACAGCTGGGCCCGCTGCCTGGCCAGCTCTTGCTGCGCTAGAGGTGGGGGGGGCGGGGGGCACGGGTGAGGAGGCCTATTGCTCCTACCATAATTGGCAGGCAGGTTTTCATTATATTTGTGGTGTGCTACCCTGAAACCCGCCCTCAGCATAACGAAGTAGCTAAGTACTCCTGCAGTAACACTCAGCTCCAATTTTTACTGACGCTGCTGTCGCGACTGGTCTTTTGGCTTACGTCAACAGTCCTTGGTGCGCTTCACCTTAGCCGTTCACATGGGTTGCATAGGGGTTCACTAAGAACATGCTGTTGCTTTAGCTGTCCCCCACTATGGTTGCTTTAGAACTCTAGGGGGACTGCTTGGGTAACGTGGGTATGATTTTGTTGCGACACGCTGGTCGCGGTGCATGCGCTTGACCTCAGAGATCGTCCTCTCTTCCGGCTGTTCGTTTGCTAGAATGAATTGTCCTGTGTTGCCTGCTGCTTAATGTCCATTTTGTTGCCAGTCATGTGGGCGTGTCTATTTTTTCTCTGGGTTGTATGACAAGCCCGGCCCCTTCAGGTCCTTCATAATTTCAGAAGCCTGCAGGGGTTGGTCCAGGTCGACCTCCTAAGCAGTTGACTGCAGGTGTCCCATTGATATGTCCATGTTGCTTTACTTGGTGGCTGCGGTCCCTTCTGTTTGAAACAGCGGGCATTCTAAGCTGAAAATAAAAACAATTAGGTTTTTGCCATGACGCTTCATGTAGCTTTTTGGGTCTGCGAATTAGTTGCCCCTTTGAGAGGGCTGACCCACCACTCACTATTGCAGACTTAATTGTATGCCTGGAAGCGATGCTAGGCCTTATACAGCGCCCCAGTACGGACCAGATTGATAGAAGGTGCTGGCTTTCACTTCAACCATATCCCATTCCTGCAGTATGTCCGGTGGCGCTGGCGCGCGTCGTTGAGCAGATGCATGGCGATGCGATGTGACATGGTTGATGTACAAGGATGTATCCCCTGTTACGAAATACGAGTTTTGTCATGATTTTGCAGCGTTGTTTGGCATTTTCAGGGCTCGAGCCGGGCGAGTTCGGTACTCACTCATTTAGAATAGGAGCTGCTTCATCTGCGGCTTCTGCTGGCTTCTCCAACGGGAATATACAATCCCTTGGTCGGTGGCATTCTGCTGCGTTCCGACGTTATGTTCGTCCGGGTTTAGCTAATTTTTGCTCCAATGTAGCTCAGCGGAGGCCTAACCACTCGCCGACCTACTATGTCTATGAAGAATTTTTTATTTTCCGCCGGGGGCCCAATTGGCTTCTGAATGATATGATATGGCGTGATGGTTAGTTTACTCCGGGGGTTTTTTATGTTTGTTGCCTCAAGTCTGGTTAGCTACGTTCCTCTCCCCCTTCCTCCCTCTTTGTTACGTTTCCATGTCTTGTCGGTATGGTGTGTCTGTGGTTCAACTGCTTGGTTTGTTTTTTTCTTTCCGTATTAGAAGGTGCTGCATCTGTGTGTGAATGACCATATCTACATATGTTGTGATATGTGACATATATGTACTCCATTCAACGCAGTGCTATAATGTTTGAAATAATACGGAGAATAGCATTTGGTTAAATAATTATTTATTGCAATAGATTAAATAAATGTTAATATATACAGTAGATATCCAGGATACTACCATATATTTCAAAAAAATATTAAAAACACCTGTATTGGTACCGAGAATCTATTTTAATAAAATTTTTCTTACTTAGATAACACTTTAATTTCTTTCTTTGAATATTTCACGGACTATATAATTGATTTACATATTTTAAAGACTAATAAAGTCCTATTTTAATTCTGTGCATCCATTGCAGACAACACTTTCCCTCTCTACCCATCATTGGGAATGATTTAAGTCATCGAACTGCTTTGGATTTGCACTCTACTGTCATTAGAGCCATTTGATAGCAGAAGCCCTGCCTTCCTGCCAGTGTTGTGTTATTTCATTGTCCACAGGAGTGTTTGGTGGTGTGCTGGTTCGGGTGCCCGGTTGGATGTGGCTAGGAGGAAGGTAAAATACTGCAGTGGTGAGGTACATGTTGGAGAATGGTGATGCTGTAGTGGAGAATGGTGGTGGTGTAGTGGAGCAGGTGTTTACTCATTCCGCAATGCACGTTTGTTTTGTGGAGATGGCGTGCATTTTTAGTCCTGCAGGATTGGCTAATTTTCTGCTGGTTGAGGTGTTTATTGTTACAGGGTTGAGTGATGGTGGCGGCGCATCAGTTTAGGCCTCGCTTGGCGGAAAAGAACGACACTTAGTTTATGTTAATACTTAGGCTTAGTAGGTGCGCTCTCATTGAAGTGGAGTAAGGCGACAGCCAATTGTCCTGGACAGGAAATGGCTATACCACCTGCATCGGTGGTTGAAGTTAAAGGAGAGTTGATCACCAATGCTTGGCTTGTGTGTGTGTGTGTTTGTTTGAACGGTTTTGTTGTTGTTGTCCTGTACATTCTTTTTGTGCCGTCACCATTATTAGTATTAACTTATAGTCTAAAAATGTAATGACTTGTCAAAATAAATTTGACAAAATATTTAAACGCCAACACTGTTGTCTGTGTCTTTATTTTAGAAGTTAAGTTACATTGTATTTAAGAAGGTTATTATATGGTAACACGATAATACACGTCAGTGAGTTTAATATGTTATAATCTAAAAAGATACACCTTCTATATCTCATAATATACAGACACACCTTCCATGTGTCATAATGTACAAAGATAGAACTTC
Source organism: Taudactylus pleione (assembly GCA_031769625.1). Classification (NCBI taxonomy): domain Eukaryota; kingdom Metazoa; phylum Chordata; class Amphibia; order Anura; family Myobatrachidae; genus Taudactylus; species Taudactylus pleione. Next base: position 4,031,946 of record JAUIMM010000116.1, read on the forward strand.
CATGTTATAATATACAAAGACACACCTTCAAGCTGGGCTGGCTGACTACTGTTGTCCATATATACATAGGGGCTGGCTACTGTTGTCCTTGTCTACATATTGGCTGGCTGTTGACCTGTCCATAGGAGCTGGCTGTAGTGCTGTGTTGTCCAGGGGGTGCCCTGTCTGCTGTAGGGGTATGCTCATACAAATAATTTTTACAGGGGCTGTCCTATCTGCTGTAGGGGTACGCTCTTATTTTTTACAGGGGCTGCCCTGTCTGCTGTAAGGGTACGCTAATACAAATAATTTTGACATTGGCTGCCCTCTTTGCTGTAGGGGTACACTCATACAAATAATTTTAACAGGGGCTATTCACTCCATTAAAAATAAAGGAGGACAAAAATTTTGAGGATAAAAATAAAATAGGGAAAGATCAAGAACCACTTCCTCCTAGTGTTGAAGCTGCTGCCACTAGTCATGACGTAGATGATGAAATGCTATCAACGTCGTCTGCCAAGGCCGATGCCCAATGTCATAGTAGAGGGCATGTAAAATCCAAGTTCAGTAAAATGGCCTTAAAAGGAGGAGAAATGAAACTAGCCTATATGCCATTTACGACACGGAGTGGCAAGGAACGTCTAAGGTCCTTCCCTATGTTCATGACTAGTGGTTCAGCTTCACATGACGATGGAAGCCCTTCTCCCAGAAAAATGAAAAGAATTAAGCTGGCAAAAGCACAGCAAAGAACTGCGTTCTAAGAAGATATCACAAATCCCCAAGGAGAGTCCAAGTGTGTCGGCGCCGGCGGTTGCGATACCTGACCTTCTCAACACTGGACGTGAAGAGGTGGCTCCTTCCACCATTTGCACACCCTCTGCAAGTACTGGAAGAAGCACCCTCAGTCCAGTTGCTGATATTCAAATTGAAGATGTCACTGTTGAAGTACAACAGGATGAGGACATTGGTGTAGCTAGTGCTGAGGAGGAAGTTGACGAGAAGGATTCTGATGGTGATGTGGTTTGTTTAAATCATGCACCAAGGGAAATAGTTGTTTTCCTTGGGATGAAAAAGCCCATTGTCATCATGCCTGGGCAGAAGACCAAAAATTCCACCTCTTTGGTCTGGAAATATTTCTATCCAAATCCGGACAACTGTCTTGCCATATGTACCGTATGGTAGAGAGTATGGAGGGTGCGCTCGCCCTATGGGTGCGATGCTAGTGTGGTTACCTGTCGTGATCTGTGTGTGCTCAATGTCGAGTAGGGAGTGATGGGGTGTGGGGGGGAGTGGGGTCGGCTGGAATGGAGGTGTCAGAGTAGGAAATTAAGACAGACAGCAGACTTGGTGGCCAAACGATTTATTGGAAGTCACAACCCCCCTTGTTACCTATGAATCGTTTGGCCACCAAGTCTGCTGTACATATGGCAAGACAGTTGTCCGGATTTGGATAGAAATATTTCCAGACAAAAAGAGGTGGAATTTTTGGTCTTCTGCATCGCACCCATAGGGCGAGCGCACCCTCCATACTCTCTACCTCACTTTATCGCAACGCAGGACCCGGTACTCTTGTTCTTAGGAAGCTGCAGCACCCCAAAAACAAATACAACATACTCACACCCCATCTGCCCATACAGCAGAGCGCAGTTCTAACCTATCATTCACAAATGTACCGTATGTAAAGGTGGAATAAGTAGGGGTAGGGACGTTAACCACCTAGGAACATCCTCCCTTATACTTTTTACATCACCTGCAGCGCTTTCATAAAAAGTTACTGTCAAGTTCAGAAACTGTGGCTAAGACCGTAAGCAGTCCAGGGACACCTAAATCTCTTTGTCCTGTTGTGTATAAGCGCCTGCAAACCACACCGTCAACTCCCTCCTAGTCAATTTCCTCTATCAGGATCGGAAGTAGTCCTGCAGGCCATGTCACTGGCAAGACTGACTCCTATCCAGGATTCCTCCGGAGGATCCTGCATGGCTACGCCTACTGCTGTTGCTGCTGGGAGTCATTCATCATCCCAGTGAGGAAGTTGGAACACCACTACTTCTTTTACTAAGCAATTAACCCTCCAACAGTCCTTAGCGAGGAGGATGAAGTACGACAGCAGTCATCCTGTTGCAAAGCGGATAACTGAGGCCTTGACAGCTATGTTAGTGTTAGACGTGCGTCCGGTATCCGCCATTAGTACAGTGGGATTTAGACAATTGATGGAGGTAGTGTGTTCCTGGTACCAAATCCCATCTAGATTCCACTTCACTAGGCAGGCGATACCGAGAATGTACAGAGACGTCAGAAAAAGTGTCCTCAGTGTCCTAAAAAATGCGGTTGTACCCAATGTCCACTTAACCTTAGACATGTGGAAAAGGGCAGACTAAGGACTATATGACTGTGACAGCCTACTGGGTAGATGTATCGCCCTACGCAGCAACAACAGCAGCATCACCAGTAGCAGCATCTCAGAAATGCCAGCTCGTTCCAAGGCAGGCTACGCTGTGTATCACCGGTTTCAGTAAGAGGCACACCGCTGACAACCTCTTAGAGAAACTGAGGGAAATCATCGCCCAATGGCTTACCCCACTTAGACTCTCCTTGGGATTTGTGATATCTGACAATGCCACCAATATTGTGTGGGCATTACATGTAGACAAATTCCAGCACATCCCATGTTTTGCTCACGCAATAAATTTGGTGGTGCAGAATTTTCTAAAAAACGACAGGGGCGTGCAGGAGACACTTTGAAGGGGCCCAAAAAATTTCAGGCCACTTTTGCCATTCAGCGACTGCATGCCGAAGACTGGAGCACCAGCAAACACTCTTGAATCTGCCCTGGAGGAGGATGGAGGAGCAGCAAAAGGCCATTCAAGCCTATACATCCACCTATGACATAGGCAAAGGAGGGGGTATGCACCTGACTCAAGTGCAGTGGAGAATGATTTCCGTGTTGTGCAAGGTTCTCCAGCCCTTCGAACTTGCCACACATGAAGTCAGTTCAGACACTGCCAGCTTGAGTCAGGTCATTCCCCTCATCAGGCTTTTGCAGAAGCAGCTGGAGAAAGTGAAGGAGGAGCTAAGATGGAGCAATTCCGCTCGGTATGTGGGGCTTGTGGATGAAGCCCTTCAATCGCTTTGCCAGGATTAGAGGGTGGTCAATCTGTTGAAATCAGACCACTACATTTTGGCCACCGTGCTCGATCCTCAGTTTAAAGCCTACGTGGTGTCTCTTTCTGGCGGACACAAGCCTGCAGAAGTGCAAAGACCTACTGGTGAAAACACTGTCAGCTGAAGCAGAACGTGACATGGCAACAGCTCCTTCATTTTCTCCCGCAACTGGGACTGCCAGGAAGCAACTTAAATATCCTAACCAACCCGCTGGTGGTGATGCAGGTTAGGCAGGACCAAGTTTGGACATCTGGTCCGGACTGAAGGACCTGCCAACAATTTCTGACATGTGTACTGTCACTGCATATGATGCTGTCACCATTGAAAGAATGGTGGAGGATTACATCGGTGACAGCATCCAAGTAGGCATGTCAGACAGTCCATACCTGTACTGGCAGGAGAAAGAGGCAATTTGGAGGCCCCTGTACAAACTGGCTCTGTTACCTAAATTTCCCCCCTCCAGTGTGTACTACGAAGAGGTTGCTTCCACAAAATGTAGAGCAGATGATGTTCATCAAAATTATTTATAATTTCTTCCGGGAAGACCAGCCTCCAGAAAGGACAGAGGGACCTGTGGTGGTGGATTCCAGTGGGGACAAATTAATACTCTGTGAGGATGTACACAACACGGAAGACGGTGAGGAATCGGAGGATGAGGACAACATCTTGCCTCTGTAGTGCCAGTTTGTGCAGGGACAGATTAATTGCCAGCTTGTTTTGTGGGGGCCCAAACGAACCAATCATTTCAGCCACAGTGGTGTGGCAGACCCTGGCGCTGAAATGATTGGTTTGTTATAGTGTGCATGTCCTGTTTATGGGTGGGAGGGCCCAAGGACAATTCCATCTTGCACATCTGTTTTGTCTTTGCATTTTGTACTCTTTGGGGCCTAGTTTTTCAAACTGCCATCCTGTCTGGCACTGCAGTGCCACTCCTAGATGGGCCACGTGTTTGTGCCGCCCACTTGTGTCGCTTAGCAAAGTCATCCAGCTAACTTGGTGCAACCTTTTGGCCTAAAAACAATAATGTAAGATGTGAGGTGTTCAGAATAGACTTTAAATGCGTGGAAATGAATGTTATTGAGGTTAATAATAGTGTAGGAACAAAAAAAAAAATTCTGTGATTTTAGCTATTTTTATGCTTTTTTCCAAAAAAATACAGATCCGAAACCAGGAAGGATGGTTTTGGCAAAACCAATCCAGATCCAAAACATGAAGAAAGATCCAGATCCAAAACCAAAACACGAAGAGTGGCCGTTGCACACCCCTAGTTATAATATACAAAGACACACCTTCCATATCTCATAATATACAAAAACACAACTTCCATATGTTATATAATATACAAAGACACCTTCATACCTCAAAATATACAGACACACCTTCCATGTGTCATAATGTACAAAGACACACCTTCCATATGTTAAAATATACAAAGATACACCTTCCATATGTTATATGCAAAGACACCTTCCATATGTTATAATACATAGTCACACTTTTCATATGTGATAATTAGAGAAGATCGTTTATGGTTCCCAGAGAAACTAACCCACCCAAATTTAGCATATCTGAGTCGGATCCAGGCTGGCTCGGAGGTTCCCGCCTTACTCGGTTCTCGAAACCGAGGCAAAACCATAGAGACGGAAATGCCGTTGTGGGACAGGGCAAGCTAAGGATTACATGACTGTAACAGCCCACTGGGTAGGTGTATTGCCTACAACAGCAGCAGCATCATCTCCCAAAAGATAGCTGATACAGATGCAGGCTACTCTTTGTATAACTGGTTTCACTAAATGGCATACCGCTGCGTACCTCTTAGAAAAACTCAGGGAAATCATTGCTAAATGGCTTACACCACTTGGACTCTCAGAATTTGTGATTTCGGACAATGCCACCGATATTGTGAGAGCATTACATCTGGGTGAATTCCAACACGTCCCATGTTTTGCTCACACAATTTGGTGGTGCAACATTGTTTCAAAAATGACTGGATGTGAAATAGATGCTCTCAGTGGCACGCAAAATATCCGGAGATTTTAGACATTCGGCGACCGTTTGTCAAAGATTGCATAACCAGCAGGTACAGTTAAATTTGCCCTTCAATCAGCTGAAGCAAGAGGTAGTAACTCGGTGGAATTCTACCCTCTATATGCTTCAGCGGATGGAGGAACAGCAAAAGGCCATCCAGGCCTGTACAGCCACCTATGACATAGGCCGTGGAGGGGGAATGCTCCTTACTCAAGCGCAGTGGATAATAATTTTTGTGTTGTGCAAGGTTCTCAAACCCTTTGAACTTGCTACATGTGAAGTTAGTTCAGACACTGCCAGCTTGAGTCAGGTCATTCCCCTCATCAGACTTTTGCAAATACAGCTGGAGAAACTGAAGGAGGAGCAGAAATGGAGCGATTACACAAAGTATGTCGGACTGGTGGATCAAGCCCTTGATTCCACCAGGATCCAAGAGTCGTCAATCTATTGAAATCTGAAAAATATATTTTGGCCACAATTCTGGATCCTAGGTTTAAGTCCTACCTTTTGATAGGCAATTTGGAGTCCCATACACAAACTGGCTTTGCATTACTTAAGTTGCCCACCCTCCAGTGTGTACTCCGAAAGAGTTTTCATTGCAGCTGGCAACCTTGTCAGTAATCGACGTAGAAGATTACTTCCTCAAAATGTGGAAAAGATGATGTTCATTAAAATTACATCAAAAAATGACAGAGGCACCTATGGTGGAATCCAGTGGGGATGAATTAATATTGTGTGAAGAGAATGTACACACTGATGGGGATAACGAGGATGATGACAGCTTGTAATGTAAAGCCAGTTTGTGTATGGGATTATTTTCTTTTCCATGTCCAAAGCACATTGGCAGCTTGTTTTATGGGGGTCCAAACAAACCAATCATTTCAGCCACAATTGGTAGTCCTTATCGCTGAAATGATTGGGTTGTTAAACTGTCCTGTTTCGTATACGACATAAGGGTGGTTGGGAGGGCCCAAGGACTATTCCGTCTTGCACCTTTTGCCTTTCCATTATGCTGGTTGGGGCATTGCTGCCTGACATTTTAAATTAATGTTATGGTAGGTTTAGGAACCAATGATTTATTTTTAAATTAATTTATGATCAATTTAACAGCCAGGGGCTGCACCCAATGAATTGTTTTTAAATTTATGATCAATTTAACAGCCAAGGGCTGCACCCAATGAATTGTTTTTAAATTAATATATGATCAATTTAACAGCCAGGGGCTGCACCCAATGAATTGTTTTTAAATTAATTTATGATCAATTTAACAGCCAAGGGCTGCACCCAGTGAATTGTTTTTAAATTAATTTATGATCAATTTAACGCCAGTGGCTGCACCCAATGATTTGTTTTTAAATTAATTTATCAATTTTACACCTGGCTGTCACTATCATCGGCGTAGCTGTGCAGGGGTGCTGTGCTCCTGTCTGTTGAGGGGCTATTGCCCAAAATAATAAATAAACAATTTTATTGTGTGCATGTTAGCCACACCTGTCATTGGCATAGCTGCGCAGGGGTGCTGTGCTGCTGTCTGTCAAGGGGCTGCATGAATATTGCAATGAAAACTTTTTTTTAAGTTATTGGGTTACAGAAAGTTTTTTTTTTGAATCTTAAACATAGCAGAAATGCTATCCTAACAGCTTGTAAAGTTATATGCTCTAAACAACTAAAGCCTATATTTGTAAAAAAAACTAAAGCCTAATTCAGCCAAAAGAGAGACTGACACCACGGCTAAACACAAGAGTCACCTTCTGGATGTGAATTGTCTCATTTGCATGGGGAATACACAACCCTCATATGAGATGGATCTCAGCCAGTGGACAACATTGAAATCACCATTAAAAAGTCACAATGGAAGACTAAAGTGTGGATAATCTTTCTTCACAGTCAGGAGAGGCCTCAGAGAACATGAAAAAATATGCTCTAGGTGCATGTTTTCTATAAAGCAGTTCAAAGTTACAGCCTTCAAAGTGTGGTAATTCCTGGCAAAGGTGGATGTTATATATAGCCAAAGATTATTACAAGCAAAGGATTCATGTGTCCGGAATCTGTCTGGGTATTCATGGATCGTATTTGGCCTGAATGCACTAAGACATCCAGTGATTCTGTCACTGTGTTCTGTAGCCCACTTTATTCATACCTGAATCGCAAACTAAAATATGGAATAGTAAGCTCAGACAACAAGGAGGCCTTTGTTATTCCACAGTCTGCATGCCATTGCCAACCAATACCTCCCAGACTACACCCACTGGGTGGACCAGGTCTTGATAATGACCTTCCCCATCTGTTGCTAGGCATTCTTCCCAACCATCCATCCTGGACTTCCCTGTCCATAAAGGGTAAGCAGGGTACAGAAAGAGGAGCTAGATGTCCCCAATGACATTTTTTTTCTTCTATCATAGATGATAACTAGCCTGATCCCTTAACAGCAACATACCCCATATGGCCAACTCATCATAACATGACACCCAGTTTGCAGCCTCCTCTTCCTTATGACACTAATCTAATTGCCATGGTTTATCAATCAGTCATGTGTAGTCTACCCAATTTTTGGCCTTCTACGTTCTAAGCTTCTAACATTCACATATCTAAGAGAAGTGGACAGTGGGAACAATTGCAATTTGAAGGCCACTAACTAACTCTGTTTTTTTTTTATGTCCCTCTACAGGTTCGGAAATGCCAGTTTATAGAAGATTTGCAAAACATTATTTAAGTCATTTGTTTATTTATTTTTGGAAAGCACACTTCCTGGTCCCCTTGTGAGCTGTGAGGTGGTCAAAATTGACTGGAAACGAGTGGAAATAAATGTTATTGAGGTTATTATACTGTAGGAACAAAAAAAGGCCAATTTTATGTGATTTCAGCTGTTTTGTTTTTTTTTTAAAGAAAAAATCCAGATCCAAAACCAAAACACGAAAACAAAACATGGAGGTGAAGTTTTGGCAAAACCAGATCCAAAACCAGGGGAGATCCACATCCAAAACCAAAACATGAGGGTCGGCGCACATCAAGTGATAATATAATGACATTCTTTCCATGTGTCATAAAACTAGAGATGTGCACCGACCCTCCCGTGTTTTGGTTTTGGATCTGGATCTCCACTGGTTTTGGATCTGAATCTGGTTTAGTATTTTTTTCCTTGGTGTTTTTGGTTTAGGATCTGTATTTTTTCCCAAAAATTCTATAAACAGCTAAAACCACAAAATTGGGCCTATTTTTGTTTCTATAGTATTATTAACCTTAATAACAATAATTTTCAGGCATTCACCTCACAGCTCACCTCTCACCTCACAAAATTGATTTCACTATTTTTCACCAATATAGGCCAAAAGCTGCAGCGAGCTGGCTGGCTAAAGTAAGTGACAGAGCAGCGGCACAAATGTATGGCAGTTTAAAAAAATATAGAACATCTATGAAACATTGCCACACAGCAGTGGCAGACAGGATGGCAGTTTAATAAACTATAATAATGTCAGTCGGCAATGCCCCAAATTGTGCAAAATGTAAAGAAAAGAGATGCAAGATGGAATTGTCCCTCCCACCCACTCTTATGTGGGATATTAAAAAGGACATGCACAGTTTAACAAACCAAGCACTTTAGCCACTAGGAATGACACTTTCGTAGCTGAACTCCTTGGTTTGTTTGGGCCCCCACAAAACATTCTTTGGAAGGACCACCTTTAATTATTAAGGAGGAGGTTGATGATGAGGGTGTTGGTGGTGGAGATTGCATGTGCTTGTCCAAACTGCTGGTAGCTGATACTGGACTGCTTGTTATTAATTTACACATTATTATAATTTTGTTAAACAAATTGCATGAACTCGCTGCAAATGATGTAACAGGGAGGAGGTGCCTAGATGGTTAACATATTTTCCTCTGCTAACTTGTTACAAATGGAACAGATGCCTTCACAACTGTTGTTAGAATTTAAATTAAAATAATTCCACACCCAAGACGTGGCTTTTCTGACTTTCTTTTTATCATGAGCAAGAACTGCTGCCACTGGTGGCTTATTTACACATCCTCATCATCAACATCCTCATTAGCGTCAGATAGGACACAAATTTCCTGCTCATCCTCCTTTTGCACTTCCTTCACACTATCATCCTCATTTTCTATTATTTCACCATCTAATACTAGTACAGCCGTCATGGCGTCAGTGGTCCACTGTGAAACTGGATGACAGCTGTTATACTTACTTCCTCTATCAAAGGACTGTTTAATAGTCAATTGTTTTTTAACTTACTACAAGAAGTAGACTTCTTGGTCCCTTTCTGGGATGAAGATCCACCCCCAGGAGCAGCAACAGACGTAGTACTGAAAGATCCTTCTGAGGAATCATGGATAGGAGAGGAGTCTGTCATGCTTTTGAAAATGGATGAAGGACTACTTCCGATCACGATTGAGGATGTTGATGATGATGTAGGTGTTGGTGGTGGAGATTGCAGGCACTTGGATCCAGATAGAAAGGAGCAGCTATGTGACACTGGACTGATTGTTGTTAGGTTTTTTTGTCTCCAAAGTTTCTGAATTTGAAATACGCTTTTCAATTTGATGAATGCGCTGCAAGTGACCTAACAAGGAGGTGGTTCCTTGATGGTTACGATCCTTACCTCTACTCACTGTTACTTGGCAATGGCTACAAATGGCTTGGAAAAAGTTGTTCGGATTTGGGTGGAAATTATTCCACACTTGAGATGTGGAGTTTTTGGTCCTTTGCCCAGGCATGGCAACAATGGGATTTTTCCCACCATGGGCAACAACTGTTGCCTGATTTACAGTTTTTACACAAACATTCTCACCATCAACATCCTCATCATCCTTGTTGTTATCGCCAACTAGATAAATATCCTCCTCATACAATTCCACAGAAACATCCTCGATTTCTATGTCAGAAGGCACACAAATGGCAGAAGGAGGATCCTCTTCAAGTACAGTAGTAGTAGAAAGGTCAGGCTCACACATTGCAACAGCGGACACACTTGGACTCTCCTCAGGGATTTGTGATTTTTCAGAGCACACAGTTGATTCCGGTGTCTTAGGCCGGCCATACACGGTAAGATTTTTTACACGATGTGTACGATTTAGATCGATAGTACCGATCGATCGTGCACACTGTATGTTGGTTTGGTGTACATACAATGGCGATGCGCATCCCCACAGTCGTATAATTGGATCGCCTCTCGTACTGGAAAACCATATGAGGGCGACCTATCTTACCACGATGTGACACACATTGTATCACTTTTGGCAGGTAATATGATCCAATGTCTTATTACGAGGTGTATAAAATCCCTAGCCACTCCCTTCCTCTGTTTTGTATGAGACAGCGTCCGAGCAGCAGCATCGCATCGCAGTGTGTGGAGTGTGATGACTCACTACAGTCTCTGCCCTGCATTGTTTATATACCACTATGCCACCAATGCATATGATCCCTGGCACTACCACTGTTTATATACCACTATGCCACCAACGTGTGTCCCCCCACATGGCCCTGCATTGTTTATATATAACTATGCCACCAATGCATATGACCCATGGCACTGCCATTGTTTATATCCCACTATGCCACTAACGTGTGTCCCCCCACATGGCCCTGCATTGGTTATATACCACTATGCCACCAATGCATATGACCCCTGGCACTGCCATTGTTTATATACCACTATGTCACTGATTTATGTACACAGATAAATATTTAAAAATGTTATTAAAATCAACTTAAAACTCAACTATTAACTAAAAACTCAACCAACTATAAACTAAAAACTCAATCATAAACATGATAACACAATGATCAACAATAACATTTTCAAACATTTAAAAATAAACATATATATTATATTTACAGATGTTTCTGATTTTTATTTCCACAGAAATGAATAGCCCTCGAGAACGCCAGTTTATAAGTTGATTCCTCGAGCGTTATCGCGCTCATGAGTGCCTGTGGAAGGTGAAGTCCAAGGACTTTAAAAACAAACATCTCAGGGCGACGGCGATGGTTGACATAGTCATCTTTTCCCTCACAGACACATCCAAAACCTTCGCACAGTGTATGTTAAAGAATGGAGGAAGGAGACCAAGCCATGGGAGTCAGGTGCAGGGACGGATGACATCTATAACAGTACACTCTGGTACTACCGTCTTGCATTTCTCCACGAGGAAAAGCCCCAGAGATCTTCACAAAGTCTACTTGTAGATACAGGCCTGGAAGAAGAGGCTGTACCAGTGGAGAACCCAGAGGATGAGCCGGCATCTACTATGGATGTGATAAGTACATACAAGTTCATTATCTGATACTGTCCTCCTGCCATGGTACAGTACCCACTCCATTAAAGTAGGCCAGGTATTGCTCCCTGACCTCTTTTGCCCGCACACTTGCTACTGTCTCCCTCACTGTTGGTGTGGCGACAGAGGGCATTTGTAAACCCTCGTGTGTTTGCTCCTGCTCGTCGATGGCTATCCCCATAGTCCGCAGTTGTAAGGTACGTTTTTTCCTCAAAAAATTGTGCAGAACACAACAGGCCATGACGACATAATCATATAGCCATATGGAATATCCGGAATCTGCTACACATTATCCCAAACTCATTTTCAACTATTCGCCAGGCCCTAGATAGGTGATAATTGAAAATGCGTTTCTCTCTGGTCAGTCCCCTTTGTCCATACGGCTTTAATAAATGTTCATGTACAGCAAATGCCTCGTCAGCCACAAACACATAGTTGTTGAGGCCATGCTTCGTAACCGTTGAAGATGGCAAATTAAGAATGTTGGTGGATAGTCTGTTATAAAATTCCGTATTTTTGAGGGATCCACCATCTGAAGCATGGCCGTTTTTTCCCACGTCCACATAAATAAATTCATAGTTGGCATTGACCACTGCCATCAGCATGATACTGTGAAAGCCCTTGTAGTTAAAATAAAATGAACCGCTGTGGGCAGGTGTTCCCCATCAATGGCTCCTCCGCAATTTGGGAAATTCCAGCAGCAATCAAATTCATCACCTATGGTCTGCCAGTCCTCCACCATTGTAGGAAACTAAAATAAAGAAAATGATAAATTAGGCTTTACTGTATATTAACATTAATCTCTTTCTACTACTACAGTCTTTCCCGGCTGACTTGGACCCCTCTATTAGTCCACCAAGTGCAACGGCTACAACTCCTGAGAGTGTTGCAGAGGCACCACAGCCTACCTGCCGAGCTAGAAGACAGGCACGCAGGACTCTGCCAAACTAAGATCCATTAATGCAGCAAGTCAGACAGGCACTCTGCAAACCCCCAGACCACTTCGACAGCCTGGGGTCACACGTTACAAATAGCATTCAGCAATGGAGGAGGAGCAACAGCTTCATGATGAAAGAATTATTTACCAAGTCATTATGCAGGGTAAATTAAAGAAGCTGACGGGCACCTCCATGCTTCACCTAGACCCTGTAACCCTGTCCCCTCCACTTCCACCTGCAGGTCCTCTACTCCTGTCGCCTCCACTTCCTTACACAGCACCATCCTACCATGGTCGCCCACCATCAACTTATCTGGCCACAGAACGAATGGGGCCATCCCCATCCATTCCTACACCCATTCCCACTCACAATAGGCCCGAGAGGACCTAACCCTCCACATCCACCTCTACGGAGGTTTTATATAGTGCCATGTTGGCTGAGGGAGCTGAAAATCCCGAATTTTATAATATTGGGTGATGTTGGAAAAGTTTTATGCTCTTTTTTTTTTTATACTCTATCAGCCATTTTGTTCTCTCCCAATACCTGCTGCATGGTATGGGATGTGGATGATGCGGATTGGGCGGGGCCACTAAAAGGCATGCCGCATGGGCAGATTGAGGTTTGCCGGGGGCCTCAATCTGCACTTGCGCCATGTGCTTCTTGGCCTGTTCAATCCGTCATCTGATACACCGCATACCATACAGCCGGTATTGGGCGACAAAAAAAGTGTGATAATATTTATATGTGTGTTCCTGTAAAGGAAAAAGTTATGCTCCAGCGTTATGGGGTAACAAAAAACTGGCACATATGATGTGTAATAAACAAACCATGTTGGTTTGATTAAACATTGTTTATATTTTACTATGTTGATAACAACATAATATGTTGTAATTAACGTTACGTTAATTAACAAAAGTTTGATTGCAAACAGGATACAAAAAAATAAAATAATAAAAAAAATTTTTTTACACCAAAATAAAAAGTGTTGTGTTTTTACTCACCTTAAAATATTGGTACTTTAGGACTTTTACAATGGCATCATAGGTTTCGGGTATGATGCGCCCCAACGCCTGGGCAGAAATGAGGGTTCCAAACTTCAGGTCTTCGAAAGACCGTCCTGTAGCCAGATATCACAGGGTAGCCACCAACCTGTCCTCAGCTGGAATGGCCATCCTCATGCTGGTGTCCTGACTCTGAATATAGGGAGTCACCAGATGCAGCAACTCCTGGAAGGTGTCGTCATCCATACGCAGATAGTTGCGATAATCGTCCGGGTTGGTCTCCCTAATCTCCATCAGCAGGGGCATATGGGAGTGACTCTCCCTCCTCGTCAGCCACTCCTTAGTCCAGCACGACCTCATCCTCCTCCTCCTCGTCTCCTCAGCTTCCTCGCCTTTCAGCTTCAAGTAGCCATAGGCAGGGCCGCCATCAGGGGGGGACTGCCGGGACTGGAGTCCCGGGCCCGGACACTCGGGGGCCCCGCCCGTCCGCTGCAGCCCAAGCCCAGGAAAGTCCTCCTGCTCTGCACCCTAACAGACGCGGCCATACACTCTGGGGGCCCGCCTGCTGCTAAGCCCTGCTGCTGCACAAGCCATGGCAACAGCCGGACACGTTGGGGACTCTGCCCGCAGCGCTCCTAGTACTGCCGGCAGCTCTCCCACGCCATACATCCATCACTATTATTAACTGTGTCAGAGCAGGAACTGCCGCTGCGCCGCCGAGTTATATGGTCTTGCTCGGCAGCGCAGCGGCAGTTCCTGCTGTGACACAGTTCCTACCTGAAGGACTGCTGGGAGCGCGACGCTGACCTTGTGATGTCACGTCGCGCTCCCTGCTGAAGAGAGGAGCCGCCGGCCGCGTGGGACTGAGACCCGGACCAGCTAATGGAGGATCATGTAAAAGGTAAGAGAAGGGACATAGGCTGGGAAGACAAGGGGGTGGAAAGGGGGCAGGAGGTTGGAAAGGGGACAGAAGGCTGGACAAACGGGGGTGGAAAGGGGGCTGAAGGCTGGAAAGGGGACAAGGCTGGAAAGGGGGCAGAAGGCTGGACAAACGGGGGTGGAAAGGGGGCAGAAGGCTGGAAAGGTGACAGAAGGCTGGACAAACGGGGGTGAAAAGGGGGCTGAAGGCTGGAAAGGGGGCAGAAGGCTGGAAAACAGGGTGGTGGAAAGGGGGCAGAAGGCTGGAAAGGGGACAGAAGGCTGGAAAAAGGGGTGGAAAGGGGGCAGAAGGATGGAAAAATGGTGGTGGACAGGGGGCCAGAGGCTGGAAAAACGGGTGGAAAAGGGGGCAGAAGGCTGGAAAATGGGCTGGAAAGGGGGCAGAAGGCTGGAAAAAAGGTGGTGGAAAGGGGGCAGAAGGATAGAAAAATGGGGGTGGACAGGGGGACGGAGGCTGGAAAAACGGGCGTGGAAAGGGGGCAGAAGGCTGGAAAAATGGGGGTGGAAAAGGGGCAAAAGGCTGGGAAAACGGGGGGTGGAAAGGGGGCAGAAGGCTGGAAAAATGGGGGTGGAAAGGGGGCAGAAGGCTGGAAAAACGGGGGTGGAAAGGGGGCAGAAGGCTGGAAAAATGGGGGTGGAAAGGGGGCAGAAGGCTGGAAAAACGGGGGTGGAAAGGGGGCAGGAGGCTTGAAAGACAAGGGGGTGGCAGGCTGGAAAGACAAGGGGGTAGGTGGCTTGCCAGACGGGGAGGAAAGTGGGCAGAAAGCTGTAATGGCGCAGGGATCTGGAGATGACACAGGGCAGAGAGGCTTGAATGACATAGGGATCTGGAGGGGAGACGGGACAGGATTCTGGAATGTTGCAGGGATCTGGAGGTGACATAGGGAGCAGGAGACTGGAGATAACATGGGGTATGTAGCTGGAAATACACGGGGATAGATAGAACATGGAGCAGGAGGCTGGAGTGACACATGGGCAGGACGCCGGAGGGGACACAGGTGGCGAGTCTGGTTGAACCTTTGTTGTATGATAATGATTTTAGTTATATTCCTACACAAACAAAAAGGCATTTTCCGGACAATGGGATTTCCTACATGAATAGTGAATACCGCCTGAAGACACCGTCTGCCCAGGGAGGATCAATTTCTTCAGAGGTTCCCCATCACAGAGAAACCACCATACAGGTAAGGTCAGGTGTATTTTTTATTTCATATGCACATGCTGTGCCTGTGCCAAATATATTAGAATTGCACATAGTACATGTGCCGGATTTTGGAATTGCAGAGAGAGAGTCCAATGAGCTGCAAAACAAAAGATGTGGAAAAGCAATTCTACAGATGACATGTGTGCTGCAGATCATTGCTCTGTTGTCTCTGCAATTCCAAAACCCCAGCACATGTACCATGTGCAATTCTATTTGGCTCAGGTACTATACAAACAGTCCAGTCACAGTGATCCCCCTTCTCATCCTGTCCAGTGCCCCCCCATCCAGCCCAGTGTCCCCCACCATCTCACTGACTCCCCCATCCCAGTGTCTACCCCCTTCCCTGCCCAACCAGCCCACTGCCTCCATCTAACTGCCCCTCAGCAAGAACCCCAGCCAGTCTAGTCAGTGTCCCGCCATCAATCAGCCCAGTGTACACCTTCTCCAGCCTAGTGTTCCCCCCTCCCACCACCATCTCACTGCCCTCTTTCCATCCAGCCCAGTGCCCCCTATATCTCACCCACTGCCTCTCCCCATTATTCTCTACCTGTCACCCACTGCCTTTCACCCTTTACCTGGCATCACCCACTGCCTTTCCTTTTCTCCCTCTACCTGGCATCACCCATTGCCTCTCCCTGTCACCCACTGCCTGTCACCCTATCCCCGCCGTCACCCACTACCTCTCCCTGACACTATCCCTGGCGTCACCCACTGCCTTTCCCTGTCACGTTGTCCCTGGCATCACCCACTGCCTCTCTCTGTCATTTGTTCCCTGGCATCACCAACTGCCTATCCCCTTCACCCTCTCCCTCTCCTGTCACCCACTACCTCTCCATCTCACACTATATCTACCATTCACCTATCTCTCCCCGAGGAGCCGCAGCATGTGAGGACTGGGGAGCAGCTAGAACTTAATAATAAGAAGAGTGTGGTAACTTAGTTAAGTGTCTGGGGTTATGGAGAGGGGGGTGGCCCTGCCTATTTTGGTAGTCCCGGGCCCCATAATTTCTGATGGCAGCCCTGGCCATAGGCTAGCAGAAGCTTATGGCGATAGGAATCCATCAGAAGATGATAGATATCAGAACAAATACAACACTTTGTACAAGGCAAGCCTTTACCAAAGCACACTAGCACTGCACAGCGTTCAGCAGGTATACAGCCAAGCTTCACTAGTCACAGAGCAGAGTATATAACATACCTAAAATGGTGGCTGGCTTTTATACCCCCTAGATAAGCCCTCCCCTATTCACATTGAAGCAAATTTATCGTAATGGTTATGTGCGCAACTGATTAATCGTTTACGATTTGTAATCGTGAAACGAAGCATCGGATCGTACGTTAGTTCGAAAAATCGTACACCTTTTGAACACATCGTATCTAAATGTACAAGGGAAAATTTCAAGGGAAATCTTATGACAGGTTGTACGTCTTTTTATCGCACCGTGTATGGGCCGTGTTACTCGTCTTAACAATTTTTATTTTCTTTCTACCTCTCCCACAAGCAGGGGCTTAAATTATCATTAGAACCATCAGTCGTCATAAATACAGGCCAATGCTTTATCCTTTCCTTGCCACTTTGTGTAGTGAATGGCATAATGCCAATTTTTTGTTTCTCTAAAGCTGACATAGCTTTAAATTTTTTTTGCTTTAACAGGGTAAAAGTTGAATTTGTTAGCCTGACTTAAGCCCTGGTACATCGGCCTTCATAGATGACATTGACGACCTTGCATCATCATCATGACTGCTGCCAGCAGCTACAAGACTGATGTGGATCTTGCTCTTTGGTCATATGACTGTCCTCCACCTCCATTCTCACTACGCACACAATCACACACAAAAACAGTATATATATTTTTTGGGCAGCCCTTGACAGACAGCAGCACAGCACACCTGGGCAGTTACGCCAATGACAGGTGTGGCTAACATGCACACAAAAAAAATTGTTGGGTTTATTTTTGGGGGGGCAGCAGACCCCAGCACAGCACCCCTGTGCAGCTACGCCAATGACAGTGACAGGTGTGGCTTTCACGAAAACAAAATAAATGTTTTTTTATTTTTTTGGTCAGCAGCCCCTGCACAGCACACCTGCGCACCTACGCCGATGACAGTGACAGGTGTGGCTAACACGCACACACAAAGAATTGTTGGTTTTATTTGGGGGGGGGCAACAGCCCCAGCACAGCACCCATGCTCAGCTATGCCGATGACAGTGACAGATGTGGCTAACACACACACACACACAAAAATTGTTGTTGTTGTTTTTTTTGGGGGGGGCAGCAGCCCTTGACAAGCAGCAGCACAGCACCCCTGCACAGCTACGCCGATGACAGTGAAAGTTGTGGCTAACAAGCACACACCAAAAATTGTTGGTTGTAATTTTTTTGGCCAGCAGCCCCAGCACAGCACCCCTGTGCACCTACTTCGATGACAGTGACAGGTGTGGCTAACACGCACACACAAAAAAATTTTTTTTATTATTTTTGGCGGGACAGCAGCCCCAGCATAACACCCCTGCACACCTAGGCCGATGACAGTGACAGGTGTTGCTAACACACACACAAATTTTTTCTTTTTTTTTTTCTTTTTGGGGGCACAGCAGCCCTTGATAGACAGCAGCACAGCACAGCACCCCTGTGCATCTACGCCGATGACAGTGACAGGTGTGGCTAACATGCACACAAAAAAATTTGTTGGTTTTATTTGGGGGGGGCAGCTGCCAAGGCACAGCACCCCTTTGCACCTACACCGATGACAGTGACAGGTGTGGCTAACACGCACACAAAACAAATTGTTGGTTTTATTTGGGGGGGGGGCAGCAGCCCAGGCACAGCACCCCTTTGCACCTACACCAATGACAGTGACAGGTGTGGCTAACATGCACACAAAAAAAATTGTTGGTTTTATTTTTGGGGGGGCAGCAGTGCCAGTACAGCACCCCTGTGCACCTACGCCGATGACAGTGACAGGTGTGGCTAACACGCACACAAAAAAAATTGTTGGTTTTATTTTTGGGGGTGCAGCAGCCCCAGAACAGCACCCATGCGCAGCTACGCTGATGACAGTGACAGTTGTGGCTAACACGCACACAAACAAAATTGTTGGTTTTATTTGGGGGGGGGCAGCAGCCCCAGCACAGCACCCCTTTGCACCTACGCTGATGACAGTGACAGGTGTGGCTAACACGCACTCAAAAAAATTGTTGGTTTTATTATTTTTTGGGGCAGCAGCCCCAGCACAGCAACCCTTCGCAGCTACACTGATGACAGTGACATGTGTGGTTAACATGCACACAAAAAAATGTTTGTTTTTTCTATTTTGGGGGGGACAGCAGC
The DNA here is from genome assembly GCA_031769625.1 of Taudactylus pleione. Taxonomy (NCBI): domain Eukaryota; kingdom Metazoa; phylum Chordata; class Amphibia; order Anura; family Myobatrachidae; genus Taudactylus; species Taudactylus pleione. Next base: position 4,050,818 of record JAUIMM010000116.1, read on the forward strand.
CCCAGTACAGCACCCCTGCACACCTATGCCGATGACAGTGACAGGTGTAGCTAACACACACACAAAAAAAATAGGATTTTTTTTGGGGGGGGGGGCAGCAGCCCTTGATAGACAGCAGCACAGCACCCCTATGCATCTACGCCGTGACAGTGACAGGTGTGGCTAACACGCACACAAAAAATATTGTTGGTTTTATTAATTTTTGGGCAGCAGCCCCAGCACAGCACCCCTGCGCACCTACGCCGATGACAGTGACAGGTGTGGTTAACACGCACACAAAAATATTTTTGGATTTATTTTTATTTTTTGGGCAGCAGCCCTTGTCAGACAGCAGCACAGCACCACTGCGCAGCTACGCCGATGACAGGTGTGGCTAACACGCACACAGAAATATGTATATATTTTTTTTTCACAACGGGGGTAGGTGAAGACTCAGAATACCCCTGAATGACAAAGCACCCCCTGGACAACACAGCACTACAGTCAGCCAGCCCCTCTATAGATAACAGCCCTTATGGACAGGACAACAGCGCCGTCCCCTGTGTTTTGGTTTTGTTTTCGATTTTGGATCTGTATCTCCTTTGTGTTTTGGATCTGGATCTGGTTTTGCAAAACCACCCTTTCGTGTTTTGGTTTTGGTTTTGGATCTGGATCTTTCTTTCAAAAAATTATAAAAACAGGTAAAACCACAAAATATGTTCCTGTTTTTGTTCCTACAGTATTATTAACCTTAATAACATTTATTCCCAGTCATTTGCCGTCAATTTTGACCACCTCACAGCTCACAATATTGATTTTTTTCATCTAGGTTACACCTAGGGCCAAAATGTTGCATCCAGCTAGCTGGCTGACTAAACTAAGCGACAGCAGTGGGCGGCACTAACATGTGGCCATTTTTAAAAAATGAAAGGGGCATACAGGAGATGCTAAGTGTGGCCGTTACAATTTCTATTTTTTTTATTTATTATTTTGTCCAAAACTTGGGGCCCGGAGCACCCTTGACCGAGGCAGCAGCGATTGATAACACAGGCAGCACTAGTTTGCTGTATGATAATAACAAGTGCGGCTAACACACACGCACACACACACAAAAATAGTACACTTTTTATTATATAGATTTTTATTTTTTTTGCCCACAACTTGGGGCCCGGAGCATCCCTGACCGAGGCAGCAGCGATTGACGACACAGGCAGCACACTACCAGCCCAGATGGACACAGCAGACAGCACCAGCCCAGATGGACACAGCAGACAGAACCAGCTCTACACTACCCACCCTCCCTGTTCACTCTCCACAGTTGGCGTGAAATGGTGCGAGATGCAAGATTTCGTCTCTGAGGTTTTGCCTCGGTTTGAGATCCGGGGCCGGCGGGGGAACCGAACGCACATTCGGTTCTTGCCCCGGATCTCTAAGTTCGGGTGGGTTCGGATCTCTGAGATCCGAACCCGCTCATCTCTAACAAAGACACACCTTCCTATGTCATAATTTATAAAGACTTATCTTCCATGTATCACAATATACAAAGACACACCTTCATATGTTATAATATACAAAGACACACCTCTGATGTGCGTAATGTACAAAGACTCACCTTCCATGTGTTATAATATACAAAGACACACCTCTGATGTGCGTAATGTACAAAGACTCACCTTCCATGTGTTATAATATACAAAGACACACCTTTCATGTGTTATAATATACAAAGACACACCTTTCATGTGTCATAATGTACAAAGACTCACCTTCCATGTGTCATAATTAATATACAAAGACATGCCTTTCATGTTATAATATACAAAGACACGCCTTCCATTTGTCACAATATACAAAGACATACCTTCCATATGTTATAATTAGAGATGAGCAGTCCAGATTCTGTGGAATCCGGACCGCTCCAAATATTGGGGATCCAAGCCCACCCGGGTTCGGGTGTTCCTGCCAACTTGGATCCACCGGCGAGTCCGAACGTCATGTGAATGACGGATTCTCGCGAAACTTGTTTTTCTATACAAGGCACCGAATCCTGTTCACGGCGCCTTGTTTAAAAAAACACAGGAGGCACTCGCACGCTGCGCACGGCTCTGCTAAGGGGGCACGCTGCGCTATACTATGCTGATGGCTATGTATAGGGGCACTGACAGCACACTGTGCTACACTCTGCTGATGGTGGCTTTGTATAGGGGCACTGAAAGCACGCTGCGCTATACTATGCTGATGGCTATGTATAGGGATACTGACAGCACGCTGTGCTATACTCTGCTGAAGGTGGCTATGTACAGGGGCACTGACAGCACACTGCGCTATACTATGCTGAAGGTGGCTTTGTATAGGGACACTGACAGCACGCTGTACTATACTCTGCTGATGGTGGCTTTGTATAGGGGCGCTGACAGCACGCTGTGCTATACTCTGCTGATGGTGGCTTTGTATAGGGGCACTGACAGCATGCTGTGCTATACTCTGCTGATGGTGGCTTTGTATAGGGGCACTGACAGCACGCTGTGCTATACTATGCTGATGGTGGCTATGTATAGGGGCACTGACAGCACGCTGCACTATACTCTGCTGATGGTGGCTATGTATAGGGGCACTGTGACAGCATGCTGCGCTATACTCTGCTGATGGTGGCTATGTATAGGGGCACTGACAGCACACTGCACTATACTCTGCTGATGGTGGCTATGTATAGGGGCACTGACAGCACGCTGCACTATACTCTGCTGATGGTGGCTATGTATAGGGGCATTGACAGCACACAGCACTATACTCTGCTGATGGCTATGTATAGGGGCACTGACAGCACGCTGCGCTGTACTCTGCTGATGGTGGCTATGTATAGGGGCACTGACAGCATGCTGCGCTATACTGTGCTGATGGTGGCTATGTATAAGGGCACTGTGACAGCACGCTGTGCTGTACTCTGCTGATGGTGGTTATGTATAGGGGCACTGACAGCACGCTGTGCTATACTCTGCTGATGGTGGCTATGTATAGGGGCACTGTGACAGCATGCTGCGCTATACTCTGCTGATGGTGGCTATGTATAGGGGCACTGACAGCACGCTACACTATACTCTGCTGATGGCTATGTATAGAGGCACTGACAGCACACTGCACTATACTCTGCTGATGGTGGCTATGTATAGGGGCACTGACAGCACGCAGCACTATGCTCTGCTGATGGCTATGTATAGGGGCACTGACAGCACGCTGCACTATACTCTGCTGATGGTGGCTATGTATAGGGGCACTGACAGCACGCTGCACTATACTCTGCTGATGGTGGCTATGTATAGGGGCACTGACAGCACGCAGCACTATACTCTGCTGATGGCTATGTATAGGGGCACTGACAGCACGCTGCGCTGTACTCTGCTGATGGTGGCTATGTATAGGGGCACTGACAGCACGCTGCGCTATACTGTGCTGATGGTGGCTATGTATAAGGGCACTGTGACAGCACGCTGTGCTATACTCTGCTGATGGTGGTTATGTATAGGGGCACTGACAGCACGCTGTGCTATACTCTGCTGATGGTGGCTATGTATAGGGGCACTGTGACAGCATGCTGCGCTATACTCTGCTGATGGTGGCTATGTATAGGGGCACTGACAGCATGCTACACTATACTCTGCTGATGGCTATGTATAGAGGCATTGACAGCACGCTGCGCTATACTCTGCTGATGGTGGCTATGAATTGGGGCACTGTGATAGCACGCTGCGCTATACTCTGCTGATGGTGGCTATGTATAGGGGCACTGACAGCACACTGCACTATACTCTACTGATGGTGGCTATGTATAGGGGCACTGACAGCACGCAGCACTATACTCTGCTGATGGCTATGTATAGGGGCACTGACAGCACGCTGCACTATACTCTGCTGATGGTGGCTATGTATAGGGGCACTGACAGCACGCTGCACTATACTTTGCTGATGGTGGCTATGTACAGGGGCACTGACAGCACGCAGCACTATACTCTGCTGATGGCTATGTATAGGGGCACTGACAGCACGCTGCACTGTACTCTGCTGATGGTGGCTATGTATAGGGGCACTGACAGCATGCTGCGCTATACTGTGCTGATGGTGGCTATGTATAAGGGCACTGTGACAGCACGCTGCACTATACTCTGCTGATGGTGGCTATGTATAGGGGCACTGACAGCACGCTGCGCTGTACTCTGCTGATGGTGGCTATGTATAGGGGCTCTGACAGCATGCTGCGCTATACTGTGCTGATGGTGGCCATGTATAAGGGCACTGTGACAGCACGCTGTGCTATACTCTGCTGATGGTGGCTATGTATAGGGGCACTGACAGCACGCTGCGCTATACTCTGCTGATGGTGGCTATGTATAGGGGCACTGACAGCACGCTGCACTATACTCTGCTGATGGCTATGTATAGAGGCATTGACAGCACGCTGCGCTATACTCTGCTGATGGTGGCTATGTATAGGGGCACTGACAGCACGCTGCACTATACTCTGCTGATGGTGGCTATGTACAGGGGCACTGACAGCACGCAGCACTATACTCTGCTGATGGCTATGTATAGGGGCACTGACAGCACGCTGCGCTGTACTCTGCTGATGGTGGCTATGTATAGGGGCACTGACAGCATGCTGCGCTATACTGTGCTGATGGTGGCTATGTATAAGGGCACTGTGACAGCACGCTGTGCTATACTCTGCTGATGGTGGCTATGTATATGGGCACTGACAGCACGCTGCGCTATACTCTGCTGATGGTGGCTATGTATAGGGGCACTGACAGCACGCTGCGCTACACTCTGCTGATGGTGGCTATGTATAGGGGCATTGTGACAGCACGCTGTGCTATACTCTGCTGATGGTGGCTATGTATAGGGGCACTGTGACAGCACGCTGCGATATACTCTGCTGATGGTGGCTATGTATAGGGGCACTGTGACAGCACACTGCACTATACTCTGCTGATGGTGGCTATGTATAGGGGCACTGACAGCACGCTGCACTATACTCTGCTGATGGTGGCTATGAATAGGGGCACTGTGACAGCACACTGCGCTATACTCTGCTGATGGTGGCTATGTATACAGGCACTGACAGCACGCTGCACTATACTCTGCTGATGGTGGCTATGTATAGGGGCACTGACAGCACGCTGCACTATACTCTGCTGATGGTGGCTATGTATAGGGGCACTGACAGCACCCAGCACTATACTCTGCTGATGGCTATGTATAGGGGCACTGACAGCACGCTGCGCTGTACTCTGCTGATGGTGGCTATGTATAGGGGCACTGACAGCACGCTGCGCTACACTCTGCTGATGGTGTCTATGTATAGGGGCATTGTGACAGCACGCTGTGCTATACTCTGCTGATGGTGGCTATGTATAGGGGCACTGTGACAGCACGCTGCGCTATACTCTGCTGATGGTGGCTATGTATAGGGGCACTGTGACAGCACGCTGCACTATACTCTGCTGATGGTGGCTATGTATAGGGGCACTGACAGCACGCTGCACTATACTCTGCTGATGGTGGCTATGAATAGGGGCACTGTGACAGCACGCTGCGCTATACTCTGCTGATGGTGGCTATGTATAGGGGCACTGACAGCACGCTGCACTGTACTCTGCTGATGGTGGCTATGTATAGGGGCACTGACAGCACGCTGCACTATACTCTGCTGATGGTGGCTATGTATAGGGGCACTGACAGCACGCAGCACTATACTCTGCTGATGGCTATGTATAGGGGCACTGACATCACGCTGCACTGTACTCTGCTGATGGTGGCTATGTATAGGGGCACTGACAGCATGCTGCGCTATACTGTGCTGATGGTGGCTATGTATAAGGGCACTGTGACAGCACGCTGTGCTATACTCTGATGATGGTGGTTATGTATAGGGGCACTGACAGCACGCTGTGCTATACTCTGCTGATGGTGGCTATGTATAGGGGCACTGACAGCACGCTACACTATACTCTGCTGATGGCTATGTATAGAGGCATTGACAGCACGCTGCGCTATACTCTGCTGATGGTGGCTATGAATTGGGGCACTGTGATAGCACGCTGCGCTATACTCTGCTGATGGTGGCTATGTATAGGGGCACTGACAGCACGCTGCACTATACTCTGCTGATGGTGGCTATGTATAGGGGCACTGACAGCACGCAGCACTATACTCTGCTGATGGTGGCTATGTATAGGGGCACTGACAGCACGCTGCACTGTACTCTGCTGATGGTGGCTATGTATAGGGGCACTGACAGCATGCTGCGCTATACTGTGCTGATGGTGGCTATGTATAAGGGCACTGTGACAGCACGCTGCACTATACTCTGCTGATGGTGGCTATGTAGAGGGGCACTGACAGCACGCTGCGCTGTACTCTGCTGATGGTGGCTATGTATAGGGGCACTGACAGCATGCTGCGCTATACTGTGCTGATGGTGGCCATGTATAAGGGCACTGTGACAGCACGCTGTGCTATACTCTGCTGATGGTGGCTATGTATAGGGGCACTGACAGCACGCTGCGCTATACTCTGCTGATGGTGGCTATGTATAGGGGCACTGACAGCACGCTGCACTTTACTCTGCTGATGGTGGCTATGTATAGGGGCACTGACAGCACGCTGCACTATACTCTGCTGATGGCTATGTATAGAGGCATTTACAGCACGCTGCGCTATACTCTGCTGATGGTGGCTATGTATAGGGGCACTGACAGCACGCTGCACTATACTCTGCTGATGGTGGCTATGTACAGGGGCACTGACAGCACGCAGCACTATACTCTGCTGATGGCTATGTATAGGGGCACTGACAGCACGCTGCGCTGTACTCTGCTGATGGTGGCTATGTATAGGGGCACTGACAGCACGCTGCACTATACTCTGCTGATGGTGGCTATGTATAGGGGCACTGACAGCACGCAGCACTATACTCTGCTGATGGCTATGTATAGGGGCACTGACAGCACGCTGCGCTGTACTCTGCTGATGGTGGCTATGTATAAGGGCACTGTGACAGCACGCTGCACTATACTCTGCTGATGGTGGCTATGTATAGGGGCACTGACAGCACGCTGCGCTGTACTCTGCTGATGGTGGCTATGTATAGGGGCACTGACAGCATGCTGCGCTATACTGTGCTGATGGTGGCCATGTATAAGGGCACTGTGACAGCACGCTGTGCTATACTCTGCTGATGGTGGCTATGTATAGGGGCACTGACAGCACGCTGCGCTATACTCTGCTGATGGTGGCTATGTATAGGGGCACTGACAGCACGCTGCAATATACTCTGCTGATGGCTATGTATAGAGGCATTGACAGCACGCTGCGCTATACTCTGCTGATGGTGGCTATGTATAGGGGCACTGACAGCACGCTGCACTATACTCTGCTGATGGTGGCTATGTACAGGGGCACTGACAGCACGCAGCACTATACTCTGCTGATGGCTATGTATAGGGGCACTGACAGCATGCTGCGCTGTACTCTGCTGATGGTGGCTATGTATAGGGGCACTGACAGCATGCTGCGCTATACTGTGCTGATGGTGGCTATGTATAAGGGCACTGTGACAGCACGCTGTGCTATACTCTGCTGATGGTGGCTATGTATATGGGCTCTGACAGCACGCTGCGCTATACTCTGCTGATGGTGGCTATGTATAGGGGCACTGACAGCACGCTGCGCTACACTCTGCTGATGGTGGCTATGTATAGGGGCATTGTGACAGCACGCTGTGCTATACTCTGCTGATGGTGGCTATGTATAGGGGCACTGTGACAGCACGCTGCACTATACTCTGCTGATGGTGGCTATGTATAGGGGCACTGACAGCACGCTGCACTATACTCTGCTGATGGCTATGTATAGAGGCATTGATAGCACGCTGCGCTATACTCTGCTGATGATGGCTATGTATAGGGGCGCTGACAGCACGCTGCACTATACTCTGCTGATGGTGGCTATTTATAGGGGCACTGTGACAGCACGCTGTGCTATACTCTGCTGATGGTGGCTATGTACAGGGGCACTGACAGCACGCAGCACTATACTCTGCTGATGGTGGCTATGTATAGGGGCACTGTGACAGCACGCTGTGCTATACTCTGCTGATGGTGGCTATATATAGGGGCACTGACAGCACGCTGCGCTATACTCTGCTGATGGTGGCTATGTATAGGTGCACTGACAGCACGCTGCACTATACTCTGCTGATGACTATGTATAGAGGCATTGACTGCACGCTGCGCTATACTCTGCTGATGGTGGCTATGAATTGGGGCACTGTGATAGCACGCTGCGCTATACTCTGCTGATGGTGGCTATGTATAGGGGCACTGACAGCACGCTGCACTATACTCTGCTGATGGTGGCTATGTATAGGGGCACTGACAGCACGCAGCACTATACTCTGCTGATGGCTATGTATAGGGGCACTGACAGCACGCAGCACTATACTCTGCTGATGGTGGCTATGTATAGGGGCACTGACAGCACGCTGCACTATACTTTGCTGATGGTGGCTATGTACAGGGGCACTGACAGCACGCAGCACTATACTCTGCTGATGGTGGCTATGTATAGGGGCACTGACAGCACGCTGCACTGTACTCTGCTGATGGTGGCTATGTATAGGGGCACTGACAGCATGCTGCGCTATACTGTGCTGATGGTGGCTATGTATAAGGGCACTGTGACAGCACGCTGCACTATACTCTGCTGATGGTGGCTATGTATAGGGGCACTGACAGCACGCTGCACTATACTCTGCTGATGGTGGCTATGTACAGGGGCACTGACAGCATGCTGCGCTATACTGTGCTGATGGTGGCCATGTATAAGGGCACTGTGACAGCACGCTGTGCTATACTCTGCTGATGGTGGCTATGTATAGGGGCACTGACAGCACGCTGCGCTATACTCTGCTGATGGTGGCTATGTATAGGGGCACTGACAGCACGCTGCACTTTACTCTGCTGATGGTGGCTATGTATAGGGGCACTGACAGCACGCTGCACTATACTCTGCTGATGGCTATGTATAGAGGCATTTACAGCACGCTGCGCTATACTCTGCTGATGGTGGCTATGTATAGGGGCACTGACAGCACGCTGCACTATACTCTGCTGATGGTGGCTATGTACAGGGGCACTGACAGCACGCAGCACTATACTCTGCTGATGGCTATGTATAGGGGCACTGACAGCACGCTGCGCTGTACTCTGCTGATGGTGGCTATGTATAGGGGCACTGACAGCACGCTGCACTATACTCTGCTGATGGTGGCTATGTATAGGGGCACTGACAGCACGCAGCACTATACTCTGCTGATGGCTATGTATAGGGGCACTGACAGCACGCTGCGCTGTACTCTGCTGATGGTGGCTATGTATAAGGGCACTGTGACAGCACGCTGCACTATACTCTGCTGATGGTGGCTATGTATAGGGGCACTGACAGCACGCTGCGCTGTACTCTGCTGATGGTGGCTATGTATAGGGGCACTGACAGCATGCTGCGCTATACTGTGCTGATGGTGGCCATGTATAAGGGCACTGTGACAGCACGCTGTGCTATACTCTGCTGATGGTGGCTATGTATAGGGGCACTGACAGCACGCTGCGCTATACTCTGCTGATGGTGGCTATGTATAGGGGCACTGACAGCACGCTGCAATATACTCTGCTGATGGCTATGTATAGAGGCATTGACAGCACGCTGCGCTATACTCTGCTGATGGTGGCTATGTATAGGGGCACTGACAGCACGCTGCACTATACTCTGCTGATGGTGGCTATGTACAGGGGCACTGACAGCACGCAGCACTATACTCTGCTGATGGCTATGTATAGGGGCACTGACAGCATGCTGCGCTGTACTCTGCTGATGGTGGCTATGTATAGGGGCACTGACAGCATGCTGCGCTATACTGTGCTGATGGTGGCTATGTATAAGGGCACTGTGACAGCACGCTGTGCTATACTCTGCTGATGGTGGCTATGTATATGGGCTCTGACAGCACGCTGCGCTATACTCTGCTGATGGTGGCTATGTATAGGGGCACTGACAGCACGCTGCGCTACACTCTGCTGATGGTGGCTATGTATAGGGGCATTGTGACAGCACGCTGTGCTATACTCTGCTGATGGTGGCTATGTATAGGGGCACTGTGACAGCACGCTGCACTATACTCTGCTGATGGTGGCTATGTATAGGGGCACTGACAGCACGCTGCACTATACTCTGCTGATGGCTATGTATAGAGGCATTGATAGCACGCTGCGCTATACTCTGCTGATGATGGCTATGTATAGGGGCGCTGACAGCACGCTGCACTATACTCTGCTGATGGTGGCTATTTATAGGGGCACTGTGACAGCACGCTGTGCTATACTCTGCTGATGGTGGCTATGTACAGGGGCACTGACAGCACGCAGCACTATACTCTGCTGATGGTGGCTATGTATAGGGGCACTGTGACAGCACGCTGTGCTATACTCTGCTGATGGTGGCTATATATAGGGGCACTGACAGCACGCTGCGCTATACTCTGCTGATGGTGGCTATGTATAGGTGCACTGACAGCACGCTGCACTATACTCTGCTGATGACTATGTATAGAGGCATTGACTGCACGCTGCGCTATACTCTGCTGATGGTGGCTATGAATTGGGGCACTGTGATAGCACGCTGCGCTATACTCTGCTGATGGTGGCTATGTATAGGGGCACTGACAGCACGCTGCACTATACTCTGCTGATGGTGGCTATGTATAGGGGCACTGACAGCACGCAGCACTATACTCTGCTGATGGCTATGTATAGGGGCACTGACAGCACGCAGCACTATACTCTGCTGATGGTGGCTATGTATAGGGGCACTGACAGCACGCTGCACTATACTTTGCTGATGGTGGCTATGTACAGGGGCACTGACAGCACGCAGCACTATACTCTGCTGATGGTGGCTATGTATAGGGGCACTGACAGCACGCTGCACTGTACTCTGCTGATGGTGGCTATGTATAGGGGCACTGACAGCATGCTGCGCTATACTGTGCTGATGGTGGCTATGTATAAGGGCACTGTGACAGCACGCTGCACTATACTCTGCTGATGGTGGCTATGTATAGGGGCACTGACAGCACGCTGCGCTGTACTCTGCTGATGGTGGCTATGTATAGGGTTACTGACAGCATGCTGCGCTATACTGTGCTGATGGTGGCCATGTATAAGGGCACTGTGACAGCACGCTGTGCTATACTCTGCTGATGGTGGCTATGTATAGGGGCACTGACAGCACGCTGCGCTATACTCTGCTGATGGTGGCTATGTATAGGGGCACTGACAGCACGCTGCACTATACTCTGCTGATGGCTATGTATAGAGGCATTGACAGCACGCTGCGCTATACTCTGCTGATGGTGGCTATGTATAGGGGCACTGACAGCACGCTGCACTATACTCTGCTGATGGTGGCTATGTACAGGGGCACTGACAGCACGCAGCACTATACTCTGCTGATGGCTATGTATAGGGGCACTGACAGCACGCTGCGCTGTACTCTGCTGATGGTGGCTATGTATAGGGGCACTGACAGCATGCTGCGCTATACTGTGCTGATGGTGGCTATGTATAAGGGCACTGTGACAGCACGCTGTGCTATACTCTGCTGATGGTGGCTATGTATATGGGCACTGACAGCACGCTGCGCTATACTCTGCTGATGGTGGCTATGTATAAGGGCACTGACAGCACGCTGCGCTACACTCTGCTGATGGTGGCTATGTATAGGGGCATTGTGACAGCACGCTGTGCTATACTCTGCTGATGGTGGCTATGTTTAGGGGCACTGTGACAGCACGCTGCGCTATACTCTGCTGATGGTGGCTATGTATAGGGGCACTGTGACAGCACGCTGCACTATACTCTGCTGATGGTGGCTATGTATAAGGGCACTGACAGCACGCTGCACTATACTCTGCTGATGGTGGCTATGAATAGGGGCACTGTGACAGCACGCTGCGCTATACTCTGCTGATGGTGGCTATGTATAGGGGCACTGACAGCACGCTGCACTATACTCTGCTGATGGTGGCTATGTATAGGGGCACTGACAGCACGCAGCACTATACTCTGCTGATGGCTATGTATAGGGGCACTGACAGCATGCTGCGCTGTACTCTGCTGATGGTGGCTATGAATTGGGGCACTGTGATAGCACGCTGCTCTATACTCTGCTGATGGTGGCTATGTATAGGGGCACTGACAGCACGCTGCACTATACTCTGCTGATGGTGGCTATGTATAGGGGCACTGACAGCACGCAGCACTATACTCTGCTGATGGCTATGTATAGGGGCACTGACAGCACGCTGCACTATACTCTGCTGATGGTGGCTATGTATAGGGGCACTGACAGCACGCAGCTCTATACTCTGCTGATGGCTATGTATAGGGGCACTGACAGCACGCTGCACTATACTCTGCTGATGGTGGCTATGTATAGGGGCACTGACAGCACGCTGCACTATACTTTGCTGATGGTGGCTATGTACAGGGGCACTGACAGCACGCAGCACTATACTCTGCTGATGGTGGCTATGTATAGGGGCACTGACAGCACGCTGCACTGTACTCTGCTGATGGTGGCTATGTATAGGGGCACTGACAGCATGCAGCGCTATACTGTGCTGATGGTGGCTATGTATAAGGGCACTGTGACAGCACGCTGCACTATACTCTGCTGATGGTGGCTATGTATAGGGGCACTGACAGCACGCTGCGCTGTACTCTGCTGATGGTGGCTATGTATAGGGTTACTGACAGCATGCTGCGCTATACTGTGCTGATGGTGGCCATGTATAAGGGCACTGTGACAGCACGCTGTGCTATACTCTGCTGATGGTGGCTATGTATAGGGGCACTGACAGCACGCTGCGCTATACTCTGCTGATGGTGGCTATGTATAGGGGCACTGACAGCACGCTGCACTATACTCTGCTGATGGCTATGTATAGAGGCATTGACAGCACGCTGCGCTATACACTGCTGATGGTGGCTATGTATAGGGGCACTGACAGCACGCTGCACTATACTCTGCTGATGGTGGCTATGTACAGGGGCACTGACAGCACGCAGCACTATACTCTGCTGATGGCTATGTATAGGGGCACTGACAGCACGCTGCGCTGTACTCTGCTGATGGTGGCTATGTATAGGGGCACTGACAGCATGCTGCGCTATACTGTGCTGATGGTGGCTATGTATAAGGGCACTGTGACAGCACGCTGTGCTATACTCTGCTGATGGTGGCTATGTATATGGGCACTGACAGCACGCTGCGCTATACTCTGCTGATGGTGGCTATGTATAAGGGCACTGACAGCACGCTGCGCTACACTCTGCTGATGGTGGCTATGTATAGGGGCATTGTGACAGCACGCTGTGCTATACTCTGCTGATGGTGGCTATGTATAGGGGCACTGTGACAGCACGCTGCGCTATACTCTGCTGATGGTGGCTATGTATAGGGGCACTGTGACAGCACGCTGCACTATACTCTGCTGATGGTGGCTATGTATAAGGGCACTGACAGCACGCTGCACTATACTCTGCTGATGGTGGCTATGAATAGGGGCACTGTGACAGCACGCTGCGCTATACTCTGCTGATGGTGGCTATGTATAGGGGCACTGACAGCACGCTGCACTATACTCTGCTGATGGTGGCTATGTATAGGGGCACTGACAGCACGCTGCACTATACTCTGCTGATGGTGGCTATGTATAGGGGCACTGACAGCACGCAGCACTATACTCTGCTGATGGCTATGTATAGGGGCACTGACAGCACGCTGCGCTGTACTCTGCTGATGGTGGCTATGTATAAGGGCACTGTGACAGCACGCTGCACTATACTCTGCTGATGGTGGCTATGTATAGGGGCACTGACAGCACGCTGCGCTGTACTCTGCTGATGGTGGCTATGTATAGGGGCACTGACAGCATGCTGCGCTATACTGTGCTGATGGTGGCCATGTATAAGGGCACTGTGACAGCACGCTGTGCTATACTCTGCTGATGGTGGCTATGTATAGGGGCACTGACAGCACGCTGCGCTATACTCTGCTGATGGTGGCTATGTATAGGGGCACTGACAGCACGCTGCAATATACTCTGCTGATGGCTATGTATAGAGGCATTGACAGCACGCTGCGCTATACTCTGCTGATGGTGGCTATGTATAGGGGCACTGACAGCACGCTGCACTATACTCTGCTGATGGTGGCTATGTACAGGGGCACTGACAGCACGCAGCACTATACTCTGCTGATGGCTATGTATAGGGGCACTGACAGCACGCTGCGCTGTACTCTGCTGATGTTGGCTATGTATAGGGGCACTGACAGCATGCTGCGCTATACTGTGCTGATGGTGGCTATGTATAAGGGCACTGTGACAGCACGCTGTGCTATACTCTGCTGATGGTGGCTATGTATATGGGCACTGACAGCACGCTGCGCTATACTCTGCTGATGGTGGCTATGTATAGGGGCACTGACAGCACGCTGCGCTACACTCTGCTGATGGTGGCTATGTATAGGGGCATTGTGACAGCACGCTGTGCTATACTCTGCTGATGGTGGCTATGTATAGGGGCACTGTGACAGCACGCTGCACTATACTCTGCTGATGGTGGCTATGTATAGGGGCACTGACAGCACGCTGCACTATACTCTGCTGATGGCTATGTATAGAGGCATTGATAGCACGCTGCGCTATACTCTGCTGATGATGGCTATGTATAGGGGCGCTGACAGCACGCTGCACTATACTCTGCTGATGGTGGCTATTTATAGGGGCACTGTGACAGCACGCTGTGCTATACTCTGCTGATGGTGGCTATGTACAGGGGCACTGACAGCACGCAGCACTATACTCTGCTGATGGTGGCTATGTATAGGGGCACTGTGACAGCACGCTGCGCTATACTCTGCTGATGGTGGCTATGTATAGGGGCACTGTGACAGCACGCTGCACTATACTCTGCTGATGGTGGCTATGTATAAGGGCACTGACAGCACGCTGCACTATACTCTGCTGATGGTGGCTATGAATAGGGGCACTGTGACAGCACGCTGCGCTATACTCTGCTGATGGTGGCTATGTATAGGGGCACTGACAGCACGCTGCACTATACTCTGCTGATGGTGGCTATGTATAGGGGCACTGACAGCACGCTGCACTATACTCTGCTGATGGTGGCTATGTATAGGGGCACTGACAGCACGCAGCACTATACTCTGCTGATGGCTATGTATAGGGGCACTGACAGCACGCTGCGCTGTACTCTGCTGATGGTGGCTATGTATAAGGGCACTGTGACAGCACGCTGCACTATACTCTGCTGATGGTGGCTATGTATAGGGGCACTGACAGCACGCTGCGCTGTACTCTGCTGATGGTGGCTATGTATAGGGGCACTGACAGCATGCTGCGCTATACTGTGCTGATGGTGGCCATGTATAAGGGCACTGTGACAGCACGCTGTGCTATACTCTGCTGATGGTGGCTATGTATAGGGGCACTGACAGCACGCTGCGCTATACTCTGCTGATGGTGGCTATGTATAGGGGCACTGACAGCACGCTGCAATATACTCTGCTGATGGCTATGTATAGAGGCATTGACAGCACGCTGCGCTATACTCTGCTGATGGTGGCTATGTACAGGGGCACTGACAGCACGCAGCACTATACTCTGCTGATGGCTATGTATAGGGGCACTGACAGCACGCTGCGCTGTACTCTGCTGATGTTGGCTATGTATAGGGGCACTGACAGCATGCTGCGCTATCCTGTGCTGATGGTGGCTATGTATAAGGGCACTGTGACAGCACGCTGTGCTATACTCTGCTGATGGTGGCTATGTATATGGGCACTGACAGCACGCTGCGCTATACTCTGCTGATGGTGGCTATGTATAGGGGCACTGACAGCACGCTGCGCTACACTCTGCTGATGGTGGCTATGTATAGGGGCATTGTGACAGCACGCTGTGCTATACTCTGCTGATGGTGGCTATGTATAGGGGCACTGTGACAGCACGCTGCACTATACTCTGCTGATGGTGGCTATGTATAGGGGCACTGACAGCACGCTGCACTATACTCTGCTGATGGCTATGTATAGAGGCATTGATAGCACGCTGCGCTATACTCTGCTGATGATGGCTATGTATAGGGGCGCTGACAGCACGCTGCACTATACTCTGCTGATGGTGGCTATTTATAGGGGCACTGTGACAGCACGCTGTGCTATACTCTGCTGATGGTGGCTATGTACAGGGGCACTGACAGCACGCAGCACTATACTCTGCTGATGGTGGCTATGTATAGGGGCACTGTGACAGCACGCTGTGCTATACTCTGCTGATGGTGGCTATATATAGGGGCACTGACAGCACGCTGCGCTATACTCTGCTGATGGTGGCTATGTATAGGGGCACTGACAGCATGCTGCGCTATACTGTGCTGATGGTGGCCATGTATAAGGGCACTGTGACAGCACGCTGTGCTATACTCTGCTGATGGTGGCTATGTATAGGGGCACTGACAGCACGCTGCGCTATACTCTGCTGATGGTGGCTATGTATAGGGGCACTGACAGCACGCTGCAATATACTCTGCTGATGGCTATGTATAGAGGCATTGACAGCATGCTGCGCTATACTCTGCTGATGGTGGCTATGTATAGGGGCACTGACAGCACGCTGCACTATACTCTGCTGATGGTGGCTATGTACAGGGGCACTGACAGCACGCAGCACTATACTCTGCTGATGGCTATGTATAGGGGCACTGACAGCACGCTGCGCTGTACTCTGCTGATGGTGGCTATGTATAGGGGCACTGACAGCATGCTGCGCTATACTGTGCTGATGGTGGCTATGTATAAGGGCACTGTGACAGCACGCTGTGCTATACTCTGCTGATGGTGGCTATGTATATGGGCACTGACAGCACGCTGCGCTATACTCTGCTGATGGTGGATATGTATAGGGGCACTGACAGCACGCTGCGCTACACTCTGCTGATGGTGGCTATGTATAGGGGCATTGTGACAGCACGCTGTGCTATACTCTGCTGATGGTGGCTATGTATAGGGGCACTGTGACAGCACGCTGCACTATACTCTGCTGATGGTGGCTATGTATAGGGGCACTGACAGCACGCTGCACTATACTCTGCTGATGGCTATGTATAGAGGCATTGATAGCACGCTGCGCTATACTCTGCTGATGATGGCTATGTATAGGGGCGCTGACAGCACGCTGCACTATACTCTGCTGATTGTGGCTATTTATAGGGGCACTGTGACAGCACGCTGTGCTATACTCTGCTGATGGTGGCTATGTACAGGGGCACTGACAGCACGCAGCACTATACTCTGCTGATGGTGGCTATGTATAGGGGCACTGTGACAGCACGATGTGCTATACTCTGCTGATGGTGGCTATATATAGGGGCACTGACAGCACGCTGCGCTATACTCTGCTGATGGTGGCTATGTATAGGGGCACTGACAGCACGCTGCACTATACTCTGCTGATGGCTATGTATAGAGGCATTGACTGCACGCTGCGCTATACTCTGCTGATGGTGGCTATGTATAGGGGCACTGACAGCACGCTGCACTATACTCTGCTGATGGTGGCTATGTACAGGGGCACTGACAGCACGCAGCACTATACTCTGCTGATGGCTATGTATAGGGGCACTGATAGCTCGCTGCGCTGTACTCTGCTGATGGTGGCTATGTATAGGGGCACTGACAGCATGCTGCGCTATACTCTGCTGATGGTGGCTATGTATAAGGGCACTGTGACAGCACGCTGTGCTATACTCTGCTGATGGTGGCTATGTATATGGGCACTGACAGCACGCTGCGCTATACTCTGCTGATGGTGGCTATGTATAGGGGCACTGTGACAGCATGCTGCGCTATACTCTGCTGATGGTGGCTATGTATAGGGGCATTGTGACAGCACGCTGTGCTATACTCTGCTGATGATGACTATGTATAGGGGCACTGTGACAGCACGCTGCGCTTTACTCTGCTGATGGTGGCTATGTATAGGGGCACTGTGACAGCACACTGCACTATACTCTGCTGATGGTGGCTATGTATAGGGGCACTGACAGCACGCTGCACTATACTCTGCTGATGGCTATGTATATAGGCATTGACAGCACGCTGCGCTATACTCTGCTGATGATGGCTATGTATAGGGGCGCTGACATGCAATGCAAGGCTCTACGTCAGAGAACCACTGCCTGCCACCATACACACTAGGCCAACAAACAAACTTCCCACAAACAAGACCAAACCGGCCTCCGTCAAATGCACCCCATCAGGCCTATAGAGATGCTTATCACGGTACCTTATTAAAGGATGTTGAATTACAAAACCTCCCTGAGACAGCATAAATTTCCCTACTGCAGCATTGAACTTTTTTCGAGCCTCGTCCAAAGCTTTAGGAGAACGAGCGCCACGCCACTGCTGCCTAGGGATGATGCAGGACCACATCACCTTACAGAAAGGCCAAGCACCCATAATGAGGAGGAGGCACTGACACTATGTTAAACCTTAAATCAAGGGCAATCCTGAAACCAATATCGTTCCCACCGAGATGTATTACCAGCACTTTGGGGACACCAAATTGCCGTACTGCGGCTATCAATCTGGGCTTAAGAGACTCCCAACGCAGACCCCTAAAACCTAACCAGCGAATCCTCGTGGACACAGGCCATAACAGTTGGTCCTTGGCATGGGTGGCCCTATCAGCTCAAAATTCAAATGAGTGGCCCACGGTCCAAAAATCCCTAACATCAAATATCAGACCTATAACTGCCGGGGAAGGAATGTAAAAGAAAAATTAGTAATTTAAAATAGAGTAACAGGAAGAAATAGACAGGAGCATAACACAAACTGTTTTAGCAGCCATGAGAAACTGATTATAACTAGATTATAAACTAAGCGGCAATTAATATTTAGTTTGAATAGACTAATCAAAATAACAAACTTGAAACTATAAAATTAAATTTTCATTAATTTATATTTTATAACCAATTTAATTTTAGCTGCTTACTGATACATAGAACAAACAAATTTTAAGTTTAAGTTTTGAATCTAAATTGCTTGGACAACAGCAGAGAACAATAAGGAAAAAGTAGGGAGGGCAGGGAGGGGAGTTGGGTGGAGACAGGAAAAAACAAAACAACTCGGTGAGAGGTAAACCAAAAACCTGCTGAGGGACTGTATGTTTGGCCGAATTAGTCCATCTAGTCAGGTAAAATAAAATCCCTCAAGACCCCCACTTGTTACAAACAAAAAGTGGCAAGTATTACCCGAGTAGGATGGACCAGGGAGACATAACAAGACAAACGACAAACATAACGAACAAGAAGAACAAAATGAACAAACACATGAGAGATAGGCAGACATAACATCAAGAGAAAACGCAACAGTAATTTCAGCCAGTGGCCACCAGCCTAACATAATGCTTATAGCAAGCCAATTTCCAACACCCCAGAGCCATGATCTGCGGAACTGACAAGCCAGCCGTGGCGGCAGAAGTAGCTGCGCCAATTCTAAATGAATGGGTACCGAAATCCCCAGGGGAGAGGCCAATGTGAAGCAAACAGCGTCTAAAAATGAATTGGAACTGATATTTAGTAAGAGGCGAACCGTCAGCATGAAGCAACCATGCACCGCCAACTACAGGCCATAATGCCATATAAAGTTTTGCCAGATGTACTGGGCAAACACGATCATCCATGCAGGCCGTTAGGGAGACCCGTTTGATCAGTTTTAGAACGCCGTATTTTGCACAACACAGCCCCCTCCCCAATACTGACGATGGAACGGGACATGGGAGAAACCGCTAATTTAGAAGGGGCAACTAGTTCCGAAATTCGTAAGGTGCCATGAAACGCAATCGAAAATGCTAAACTAAAGAGATTAGCCTCAAAATGAGAAACCACGACATCAGGAACCGCAGCTAGCAACTTAATCAGTAGGGAAATATCGATCGGCCTTCGCTTATTAACTGGCCGAGGTGAGGCAGAAGCCCAACCCTTAAGGGCCTTGATAACGGCAAAGTTCTTCTTAAGGTCTGGGCACCCTTTCAGTCTCGAAAAGAAAGAAATGCCAGCCAGTATGCGCGAAACTACCGTGCGGGACCGACCAGAGACATAAAGGCTCCAAACAAAAGAAAGCATCGAGCAATGCGTGCTCTCACCTCTGCTTCCGCGGTTATGAGATAACTTTCCCATTCAGACCAAGCCTTCTGATAGGCCCGCAACGTAGTTGGAGCAAGGGATTGCTCGGCTAGGCCCTCCATGCCGGCTCAATGACCTGCCAAACATAGGGGGGGCAGGGCTCACCAACTAAACAAGCCTCAGGAGCAAGCGACCTAAACCTATCCCACTGAAAACAGGAGAGCGCGTCAGCAATGTTATTGTCCGAGCCCGGAATGTGAATTGCCTTGCACACGATGTTAAATTGTAAACAACGCAGCACTAGCTGCGTGAGCAAGCGTGAGGCCGGCAAGGAAGAGGCGCACTGTCCATTAATAGCATGAACAACGCCTAGGTTGTCGCATCGAAAAACAATACTCCTATTGCGCAACTTAGGAGCCCACAGTTCAAGCGCCACCATGATGGGAAACAATTCCAGGAGGATTAGGTCTTTAATTAAACCCCTGGAAAACCAATCCGCCGGCCAGGGGGCAGTGCACCATGACCCTCGGAGGTAACACCCAAAGCCCAATGAGCCGGCCGCATCAGTGAACAACTGTAATTGATAGCTGGGAACCGGGGGAGGCAACCACAAGAGAACACCATTAAAGTTGGCTAAAAAGGAGAGCCAAATGGCTTGATCCCTCTTTAATTCAGCAGAGAGCTGAATAAAATGGTGTGCCCTGCGAACGCCTGCGGTGGCCCACTGTAGCTTCCGGGAAAAAACCCTACCCATAGGAATCACCCGCCATGAGAAATTGAGCAAACCCAGTAAAGATTGAGCTTGCCACAGTGTCACCTTAACCGCAGCCAGGCAAAACTGAATGACATGTTTTAATTTGAGAATTTTCTCAGCTGGAAGTCTGCAGCAGCCATCCAAGGTATCAATTTCGATGCAAAATAGGACAGCCGGGAGACGGGGCCCAATGTTTTATCGCTGGCAATAGGAAATCCAAAAAAGGAAAAAAGGGCCTAAATGGGGAATCAGCAGGGCCGACGCACAGAAAGTTGTCCAGGTAATGGGCTATGCCCTGCCCCCCGGTACCAGCCTTGACGCACAAATGCAGAAAGGTGCTGAACCGCTCAAATAGGCACAGGACACGGAACACCCCATAGGCAAGCACTTGTCTATGTAGTATCCGTCGTCCAAGCGAAAGCCCATGTACCTGAACGAGTCCGGGTGCAGGGGCAACAAGCGAAAAGCCGGTTCAACATCCACCTTAGCCATCAATGCTCCGGGTCCATGAGCCCTGACTAGCTCAAGCGCCTGCTCAAAAGACTGATAAGGCACCGAGCAAAGCTCCTGCGGAATGGCATCATTAACTGAACGGCCAGATGAGCAAGACAGATGCTGAATGAGCCTAAAAGCACACAGTGTCTTCTTAGGGACCACCCCAACGGGGATAACTCCAAGTCTGCTAGTGGTGGCTCGAGAAAAGGACCAATACTGCGACCGAGCAGCACCTACTCATTCAGAGGTGGTCGCAAGAAGCGATCGCTCTCCCTGAATGAAGGCGACCGCTTCTTTTTTTAGTGCAGCCTCCTGGTCGCTAGCTAAGCTGTGGGTTACCACCCACAGCTTAGCGACCGACCAGGGTGATGGTCGCGATGGTCAAGACCATTGCTACCATCGGGGCTTGTGACGAGACCCTAAGTTTGGGTCTCGGCAACCGCAAGCCCCAGTGATCTTCCTGCTCTGATCGAGGAGGAAGCTCCCCACTGACATCACTGCTGATGTTAGTGCGGCCGCCCACAAAACGGCAAGCGTTCCTTTAGGAACGCCTCCATTTTTGTAGCCACCCCCACGCCCTGCCTACAAAACGGGCCGAGCTGTCGATCAACATCAAGCCGGCCCTTTTGTAGAGAGCTCCGCAGCAAGTTTTTCTCTCGTTCCGGGGCTTGCGCACGCGCAGTGCGGCCGCTGTGTGTGTGCAGGACCAAAACATTGACCCGGTTGTGAGTGCTCAGCGCTTACGACCGGGTCTGAATGAGGTCCTTTGTCCCTAACGACGTGCGGCAGCTCTATTGCAGATCGCAGGTTCCGAGGCAAACCCGCAGGCACAACTGAAGCTATCGGCAAATGAAAACCAAACTGAAAACCTTCACTCAAAAATTGCGCCGCAATTGTGTCAGGATACCAAGCGAGCCATTTGGCCATGGCATCGAGCTTAACAGGAGAGAAAGCTTTAACTAGCAGGCCCGGGGCCAGCAGGCTTTCTGGGGGCCAGGGAAGCAACAGGCTTTGAGCATCCAGAAGCTGGGTGGGCATCACCGCATTTGCTACAGAGGTGGCGAAAACAACACCACTGGCCAAACGAACACTGCGTTGCATTAAATACGAAGCACTTACCCTTACTACCGTTGGACAGGACCGGCCAGCTAGCGCCTAATTTTTTCCGCTGGCTAACTGCTGCTGGGGAACATTTGGGACCCTGAGTGACGTCAAACCAAACCTCGACATCCTTGCACCCAAAATCAATAATAGGGAGCCTGTCCTGCTTACGATGAAATTCTTCGTCGTAAACATCCCATGCAACCCCTCGGCCGGACCTTTGCATACTATGAATAAGGTGAAAGTACCGAATGATATTGGGGTGCTCTGCGGGGCGGATTTCCAAATAGCAGGCCGAGAAGACAAATATCCCAGCCTGCCAGTTAGAATAAGTCTGGAAAGCTGCCAAACCAATACCGTCTTTGAGCTTAGCGGCTCACAATTCCTTGCGCATGTTATCCGAAAGGGAGAATACATCAACATAACGCCCTTTCCGTATTTTGTCCTTAATGCTAGGGCGGAGGCCCCTCAGAACCGTGGTGTTAGCGCAACGAACCACCCCTGCATCAGCATTGTCAGCGGGCGCCTTGTCATTACGTGAGGCGTGGCAAGTAAGCCGAGGCCTCCGCAAGCGCCTGTCAGCCTCAATCCTAGCAAACTTAGCAGCCCGCTTGAGCACCTTGCAAGCTTTCTGGGAGGGGCTAGTGTCGCTGTAGTTGTCAGAGGTGGAATAACTGGCGTCACTAAACGTAGAACAAGAAATAGACGAACACTCACCAACCGCCTCCGCTGGTAAATCACCTTGGCTACCGGATTGATGATCACCATGAGCTGCATCATCGCCTGCAACTCATGAGGGATCGACTGAACCTGCAAAAGATGAAGAAGGACCCTCCGGGGCCAGGGCAGGTTGTGAGGCCCCCACGTCAAGAAGTCCACCAGGTGGACTCAACACCGAAACACTGTCCGACGTGCGGGCAGCTGCAGTGTCATGTATCTGCACCAGCGCAGCAGGTGACGTGGAGGCAACAGCCAGGGGAGCGACCAGGGTGCCTGATGCTGCTTGCGCAGTAGGAGGCAGGATGGCCACAAACATGGGGGCCAAGGTAGTGGCCATGTTAACAAACAACCCCATTATAGCAGCGGGGTGAAAGGCAGGGGACACAGTTTGGCCAGCTAACAGCGGGGGAGAGGGAGCCACCATGCCAGCCACAGAAGGAAGAGGGCCAGGGACAGTGGCAGATATAGGGGGCCCAGCAACAATAGACGCAGCCCCTAGCAGCACAGGAGGGGCTGTGTCCATAGAAACCACAGGCCCCGCCCCCGTCGGGACCTAAAATGGTGGCCGCTTGCAGGGGAGGCAGCACCATCTGCGCTGCCACCACGAGGCACCGTAGGATGGCCAGGACCATGCCCGGAGGTAAGCGCAGCCCCCGGTGAGGAGGCCACGCTAGTAGAGCGCTGTGTCTGGCGCTGCATGATGCACGCACTAGGCGCGCGACACTGTGAGCCCCGCGACGCGCGCCCTCCTGCGGGAGCTTCCGCAGGGCTCACCAACGATGCTGGGCCCCGAGGCTCTAAAACGGGGTCGGCTCCAGCAGCCACTGGGCCAGTTGAGAAGCGGGCAGGGGGAGGTGCGGAGCAGTGCGGGCGGTCCATGGAGCCGGCTGAGGTGCAATACACGCGGCACAGGGATAGTGCTCAGGCGCAGGGACAGAAGGAGAGGATAGCAACACAGAGAAAGATAGAGAAGAGAGGGACAGAGAGGGAATTAAATGAGAAATTAGGAATAAAGGTTTAAGGAGGAATAAAAAGTTAGAGTAAGGTGTATGCTTGTGCGCACAGTACCTGACCAAACGATACAGGAAAGAGGCCTCAGGCTTGTAAGCCTAGCCTTAAATAAGCTCTCTCCCTACTCCTCCCACTAAGGATTTAATAGGTTGGCACCCAACCCCATGATCACCACCCCTGGCCAAAGCCCAGCCTCCGGGTTTAAGTCACTCCTGGCTTATTCAAGCCCTGCGTTATTCATAGATGTGCTTTAAAAAACTGTGGTGTCTGTGCCGCTGCTCTGTCGCTTAGTAACCAACCAGATCACTGCAGCCTTTGGCCAATAATGGTGAAAACAATATTGTGAGCTGTGAGGTGGTCTAAAATGACTGTAAATGACTGAAAATTAATGTTAAGGTTATTTATACTCTAGGAACAAAAACAAAGCCCACATTATGTGATTTTAGCTTTTTTGTCATATTTTTAAAAAAATCCAAAGCCAGTCACGGCAGGTTTGGCAAATCCAAAGCCGGACGACGAATTAGAACCAAATCCAAATCCGACAAAAATGATCCGTGGCACATCCCTAGTTATAATATACAAAGACACCCTTTCCATATGTTATAATATACAAGGACACACCTTCCATATGTTATAATTAGGGATGAGCGGGTTCGGTTCCCTGAGAACCGAACCCACCCGAACTTCGGGGATCCGGGGCGATCCGAGCCCAAGCTCGGATCTCCCTGTCTGCCCCGGATCCCTCTCCCGAGGCAAAACCTCGAGATCTGCTGTCCGATCTCGAGGTTTTGCCTCGAGTGGCCATTTTAAAAAAAATGCCTTTGCCTTTAATGGGCAAAGTGCTGATTGGCTGACAGAGCCGTCTGTCACGGCTCTCAGCCAATCAGCATTATGGTGCTCATTTGCATGTAGCACGGACTCGTGAGATCCGTGCTACATGCATCTGTGTGACTGACAGTGACACAGAGCACTGATGGGTCAGTGAGACCCGTCTGTGCTGCTGTGTATTTCAATGACACAGATGCACGCACGGACTAGGAGATCCGTGCTACTTGCATCTGTGTGATTGACACAGAGCACTGACGGGTCCGTGAGACCCGTCTGTGCTGCTGTGGTAAAAAAAAAAAAAAAAACCTGTGTAAAAAAAGAAAAAAATGGCGTGCACCCCCCCAAAAAAGAGCAACCAGCCCCGGGCATTAGTGACCCAGTGCTGGGTGTGCTTAAATACAGGGGACAAATGACGTAGGGGTCCCCTGTACTTAAGCACAACCAGCACCGGGCTAGTCAGAACCAGCGCTGGTTGCCAAAATACGGAGGACAAATGACGTAGGGGTCCCCCATATTCTGTGCAACCAGCTCTGGGCTCTGATCCGGTCCTGGTTCTGGAAATACAGGGGAAAAAAATTAGCAGGGTTCCCCTGTATGTTCCAGAACCAGCACTGGACTTTTTCTAGGGGTGGCGGGGATAGCCCCGGGCTATCAGCCTGGGCCTGGGGTGCTCTGGAGAGGGTGACCCCTTTATTGGGGGGGTCCCCAGCTCTCCATGGATCCCCGGCCTGGGCTGACTAGCGGTCAGGGCTGATGCTGCGGCTGGGGGGCCCGGTGAAAGGGCTCCCCTGGCTGTGGCATCAGCCCCCCGCTAGAAAAAGTCCAGTGCTGGTTCTGGAACATACAGGGGAACCCTGCTAATTTTTTTCCCCTGTATTTCCAGAACCAGGACCGGATCAGAGCCCAGAGCTGGTTGCGCAGAATACACTACGTCGTTTGTCCCCCGTATTTTGGCAACCAGCGCTGGTTCTGACTAGCCCGGTGCTGGTTGTGCTTAAGTACAGGGGACTCCTACGTCATTTGTCCCCTGTATTTAAGCACACCCAGCACTGGGTCACTAATGCCCGGGGCTGGTTGCTCTTTTTTGGGGGGGTGCACGCCATTTTTTTCTTTTTTTACACAGGTTTTTTTTTTTTTTTTACCACAGCAGCACAGACGGGTCTCACGGACCCGTCAGTGCTCTGTGTCAATCACACAGATGCAAGTAGCACGGATCTCCTAGTCCGTGCGTGCATCTGTGTCATTGAAATACACAGCAGCACAGACGGGTCTCACTGACCCATCTGTGCTCTGTGTCACTGTCAGTCACACAGATGCATGTAGCACGGATCTCACGAGTCCGTGCTACATGCAAATGAGCACCATAATGCTGATTGGCTGAGAGCCGTGACAGACGGCTCTGTCAGCCAATCAGCACTTTGCCCATTAAAGGCAAAGGCATTTTTTTTAAAATGGCCGCTCGAGGCAAAACCTCGAGATCGGACAGCAGATCTCGAGGTTTTGCCTCGGGAGAGGGATCCGGGGCAGACAGGGAGATCCGAGCTTGGGCTCGGATCGCCCCGGATCCCCGAAGTTCGGGTGGGTTCGGTTCTCAGGGAACCGAACCCGCTCATCCCTAATTATAACATATGGAAGGTGTGTCCTTGTATATTATAACATATGGAAAGGGTGTCTTTGTATATTATAACTAGGGATGTGCCACGGATCATTTTTTTTGGATTTGGTTCTAATTCGTCGTCCGGCTTTGGTCGTTTGTCCCCTGTATTTAAGCACACCCAGCACTGGGTTACTAATGCCCGGGGCTGGTTGCTCTTTTTTGGGGGGGTGCACGCCATTTTTTTCTTTTTTTACACAGGTTTTTTTTTTTTTTTTTACCACAGCAGCACAGACGGGTCTCACGCACCTGTCATTGCTCTGTGCCAATCACACAGATGCATGTAGCATGGATCTCCGGGGTTCGTGCTACATGCAAGTGGGCACCATAACGCTGATTGGCTTCCTGTCTGCCACTGCAGTGCCACTCCTAGATGGGCCACGTGTTTGTGCCGCCCACTTGTGTCGCTTAGCATAGTCATCCAGCTACCTCGGTGCAACCTTTTGGCCTAAAAACAATATTGTGAGGTGTTCAGAATAGAGTGGAAATGAGTGGAAATTAATGTTATTGGGGTTATTAATAGCGTAGGAACAAAAAAAGGCCCATTTTATGTGATTTTAGCGGTTTTTTTTATTTTTTAAGAAAAAATCCAGATCCAAAACACAGAACCCAAAACACGGAAGGGTGGTTTTGGCAAAACCAATCCAGATCCAAAACACGAAGAAAGATCCAGATCCAAAACCAAAACACAAAACACGAAAAGTGGCCGGTGCACACCCCTAGTTATAATACACCTTTCATGTGTCATAATATACAGACACACCTTCCATATCTCATAATATACAAAGACACACCTTCCATATCTCATAATATACAAAGACACCTTCCATATCTCATAATATACAGACACACCTTCCATATCTCATAATATACAAAGACACACCTTCCATATGTTATAATATACAAAGACACACCTTCCATATGTTATAATATACAAAGACACACCTTCCATATCTCATAATATACAAAGACACACCTTCCATATCTCATAATATACATAGTATTTAAACACTTCCATTTGTCTTACTGCTATGACATATATTCTGTCTCCCAATAGAAATATAATTTAAAAATATACATATATAAATGTTCAACAGAGAAGGGAACTGCAAAAAGTCAAAGAAATTGGATAAACATTTGAAGTGCTTTAGGGTTATGTAGGATCAATATAGATTGTAGGTGTCGAGAATTTTTACAGTAAGTTTAGATATAATCATTAAGTGACGAGTTTGAACTCTGTACAGTGAGTCATATCATGTGGACACCATATCATGACCTCCCATTGAGAGTGATGTTTCTATTGAATTTATTTCATGTCCAGAATCGGTGTAATATTCACTTTTAAAACTATAATTTATAGTATATGTTATTTTTATCTACATGCTTGATTAAAAGTCTAGTTGTATTACAACAGCCACAACTCCAAAGAACTGTAAAAAATGTCTCTGTCTGTTTTCAAAATATGATGTTTCTCGTTATCTCTTTCATAGATATGATGTCTCTCTTCATCTTTCATGGCTATGCTGTCTCTCTCATTGTTTCCTATTTATTATAGTAAAAATTGGGTTCAATCCTCCAAATACTGATATTTCTGGAGACTGTGCTAGATAAATGACAATTAAGAGCTGAGTGATTACTTTGCGTAACATCTCCACTCTATCTCTCTCCAAAGCTTTATACATCTCTCCCTGGGAGGGTGTCTGGTAGGGCATAGAAAGGTTTTTCAGGATGTAAGAGCAACAAAGAAGTGATGAAGCCATCCTACGGGCTAAGGTACTCCGACACATGGCCAATAGATGGTTACTCCCCATCGGGGTGTAATTTCCTATATGAAGCTTGGACCCCATACAAAGGTCTGAGTAATGTGACTGTACACACCCCACTCACCTCTCTCATGGTACCCTGTCTGGAACTGGGTATGGGAGGTGATGGTTAGGGAGGAGGTGGAGGCGACAGTTATTGGCAGAGCGATGTGGCTGGAGGGAGTATGTGTGTGGGACTGAGGCTGGAGATGTATGTGGGTATTTATAATGGGAGCAGGGTGTGCGGTGCACATGGGCCCCTGTGTTATGAGGACCCACAGTGCACACCCTGCACCCATATTTGTTTATACTTGCCTTTCTGCCGTCTTCAGAGTGCTGCTCTGCAGCGCCAGAACGGTGCTGCAGAGCAGCAAAAATCACAGGGAAAATGGAGGCAGCCATTTTCTCTGTGACTCGGGCATACGCAGCAAGAGGTCTCCAGGAATAAGGAGCAGGCGCCATTTTCCCTGAGACCCATGCATGTGCAGTAGAATCTGCAACGCAGGCAGCTTTGCAATTGCGGTCCTTGCAGATATGGTAATGCAGCAGGAGGTATCACACATTACTTATCCGAGCTGCTTTGTCCAATGCAGCATCATATAATCTGTGTAACATCGGCTGGCTAAGGTGACCCATGGGGTCACGCAGCTGGCCACTGAAGTTGAGAGGAAAAGACCAGGAAATCTCGTAAGCCGACGGAGATCCTGGTCTCTTCCCTCACTCCCAACAGCAGCATGTTGCTTTCAGGAAACGGAGGACATCGCTGCCCCCTCCCCGCCCTCAAACGTCAGCCGACTGTCAATCACTGACAGTCTATGAGCAGGATAGCATACCATGTGCATACTATCATGCATCTGTGCAGATTTCCAAACACTGCTTAATCAGGTCCTCTGTGTGCTGTCAGAGAGGAGGGGACCAAACCGAGGCAACACATGGGCCCCCTCCTCTCTTAAAATGCCCCTGCAATAGAAGAGTTGCTGATGGGGCTTTGTAGGTAAGTGAGATGTGTGAATTTGAATCTGCACCTAAGTGGGACAAGGAGCCATATTAATATACAGATTATGTAATACAATGCCACACAACCGCATTCCCAGCCTAAGTGCCAGCCTATGTGTCTTTGCATGTCACAGATCCTGGGTAGCCCTGGATTGGATACAAGGCCACAAAGTGCCAGAATTGCAGTGGTGGCAGTTTACCCATATTTCTGTTTTATACCATCTTCTTTTCCTTATTTTTATATCCTGCTTATTTTTTATGCATTTATATGTCCCCGATTTGGGCATGCCTATTCTGGCATTGAAGACATTGAAAAAAAACGACTGATCATATTTGAACAAGGAGTAAACAAGGAGGAAAATATTAAAATGACACAGGATAACTTTCTAGGTTGAAACGTGCTGTTTCCTGCATTTCAGAAATCTGCCAGAATGAGTTCTTAATGTGAGTTTATTAAGTCAGGATTTGGATGTATAAACCTCACCTGATTCTGGAAATGTGCAGCCTCCCTCGGCAATGTACACTTCCACTGCCTTTTATTCTGAACTTCCAAATGTATCGTAACAAAAACAGAAATGACGCAGGCCCTGATTCAGAGACGGGCGCGGTGCTTGATTACCATCGTCGCTTGCAGATAGGATTTGCACATAGAGCGATTGACAGATTGACAGCTATTGTGGGAGGTTATGGGTGATGGTTAGAGAAATGCGGGCGTATTGCGTTCGTTATGTAGCCGTGTGGCAGCCAGCATATGTACTCAGCCAGCATATGTACGCAGTTAGCATATGTACGCAGTTAGCATATATATGCAGTCCTTGTACGCAGTTTCGTTGGCCCCTGCGTCTTTTTTCCGATGGCCATTCTGAGTAACCATGGGGGTACTCATAATTTTAATACCTGACTAATCTGCATCCGATGCTGTCTTTGTACACAAGTACTTGGATTTAAAAAGCCGCCGGTGAGCGTCTCAATACAAATCCGGTCAGCTGTGACATTTGCATATATTCGCACAGTCGCTGTGGACTAAGATGCAGTCGCAACAGGCGACTTTTGCGCCCATGTCTAAATCAGTCCCACTGTGCAAATCAGACCCAGAGCTGATGTACTGTAAATATAAATAGCCATTATTTCATATTTGCCATTTGAATATACTGAACCACATTGTCACACCAATTTCCAAAAGATCCCCAGTACTTTTTTTTCATCCTTATGTAGGATTTATTTGAACCTTTTCTGTTGGCCGGCTCTTCTGTTTAGCACAATCTTTTTTTTCTAAGAATAGATCATTTTCAAAGTTGCGTTTCAGCACATGACCTCTTGGTCTGTATCCCTCACTTTTTAATATGTGTTGCCTTTGCCTCGACATCTTCCCCTGACCTGAAAAAAAAAAAAAAAAACAGCTGACAAAGCTTCTGGGTTGTCTGAATTCTGCTGATCCCTCTGCGTTATCTCACTAATCTCCAAAGCAAAGATTAGTTCATTGGATTAAACTCTTCTCCCTCCAGACCATCCTTGAAACTCCCTAGAAAGCAGTGGAAGTGCTTCTCTCTACCTATTAGAGGCTAAAAGGATTCAATAAAACATTCTGTCCCTCCTCGCATTCCCCTCTAATAAGATTGAAAAGTAAATTGAAAAATGACTTCCACTTGTTGCTGCATGTATTTTTGAATATGAGATTGAGAATGTTTATGCCCAGAGAACAGCAAAGTGTTTTGTTAAAAAAAATGCTCACAATTATTTTACTTCTGTGGATTTGGTAGGAAAAAAATTGAGCTTGATCTTAGTACATAAAAAGCACTAAAAGAAAATGTAAAGGTACATCACTGGCAACATATTACATCAGGACAGTAATACCCTTTTCACACTGCTGAAATAACCCGGGTTATTGTCGGGTCGACCTGGGTCACTGCTGAGTGAAAGGGTCTCTGAAAAATAAAACAGATTGAGTGACCCGGGAATCCAAGCCCATTTAGCTGCCAGGGTTGGACACGGGAAAGACCCGGGTCATGGTGCAGTGTGAATGGTCCAACCTGGGTTATCCGACCTAGGTCATGCCTAAAATGAGCTGATTGGTGGTCGTGGAGCAGTCACCACCCACAATTTATGACCTCAGAAGTTTAGCTGGGCAGACCTGGGTTCGGTGCCTACCTGGGATTAACCCAGGTCAAAGCTGCAGCACGATACATCTTTTATATTGAAATGCTGGGTCGCAGCCGGGATTATGTTCATGTGCCCATCACGGGCGCAGCCTGGCTGAGACCCCATACAGACAGGCGGCCCGACCTTGCACTAATGTCGGTGTCAATGACGCCATCGGAAGTACGCTTAGAACCGGCGCTTGGAGATGATCTCATCTCCAAGCGCTGGCTTTTCCTATGTAGAGGACAGGACCCGGATTGCATCGACCCGGGTTACACGTTCACACTGCTTCACTAGCAGGGATGAACACGAGTTCAACTCTTCTCGTGACCAGGGTTGAAATGCAGGATCACTGGACCCGGCTTATTTCAACACTGCCCTTTCACACTGCACAAAAACCCGGGTTGCTGCACGCTCACGTGAGTATGTATGATCAGATCATGATTAGCAAGTGTGTGCAGTCACAGGCCAACCAGGTTCACAGGATGTTAGTGGGGAGAAAGCGGGCAACAAGCTCATTAGTCCGGGAGTATGAGAAGGAATTCCACCATGAGAATGTGACAGCTCAATAATAGAATAATGGTGGGAGAAGAGTCAGCCCTCGGTTTTTGTGTGGCCCAAGGTGACAAATTAAAGGCAGCCCCATGAAACAATGTCACATTAAGAAAAACTAAATTGGGGTTTCAGTGCTTTGAAATAAAAACATTTTTGGTATTTATTTTCTATAATGTCCAATGTTTATGTGTTTATTGTGATGACATTTGTTTTTACCTAACAACTGTATTCAGTAGAGATGAGCGGGTTCAGTTTTCTGAAAACCACATCCATCCACCTGAGTACTTCCGAGCCTGGGCTCAGGTTTTCCCGCCAGACTGGAAACCCAAAATAAGGCACAACGTCATCTTCCCGGCGTGTTTTGGATTACATAACAGTCACTCCCTCATAATCGCGGGTTCCATTTCACACAGGACGCCGGAGGGTTAGGGTGGACTGTCAGCTGCAGCATTAAGTCAATGTTAGAGAAGGGCTGTGGGGTGCAGTACTAAGGGGTCTATTTACTAAGCAGTGTTAGGAGACAGAGTGAAAAGTGATAAGGTGCCAGCCAATCAGCTCCTAACTGCCATCTCACAAGCTGTGTTTGATAAATGACAG
This sequence comes from Taudactylus pleione, assembly GCA_031769625.1. NCBI lineage: Eukaryota > Metazoa > Chordata > Amphibia > Anura > Myobatrachidae > Taudactylus > Taudactylus pleione. The sequence continues at coordinate 4,083,773 of JAUIMM010000116.1, forward strand.
TTGGGAGCTGATTGGCTGACACCTTATCACTTTTCACTCTGTCTCCTAATACTGCTTAGTAAATAGACCCCTAAGTCAGTGTCAGAGAATGGCTGTGTGGTCCAAGTACTGTTGTGACTGTGTCAGACTGTAAAGGGCTGTGGGGTGCAGCACTGTGAGGCACTGTGTTTAGTGCAGGCACCATGTTGAAATCCTAAAATAAAATTGTCAAATAATTACGTTCATTAGGTGCCAGTGTGCCACCATTACTATAGGCGCAGTGAGTGAGTTATAAAAATAGAAAAACTTGTGTGTGTTGTTCAGTTCAAGTATAGTGTCGTAAAATAATAAAATTCAGTAGGTACCATGCCACTATTAATATAAGCGCTGTGAGTCACAGTGTGAACCTGTGTTATTTGATTTAAAAAAACTAACATTTTTTTTGTTTTGAACCTTGTGTGTGTTCAGGCAGTGCACTGGGTGAAAAAAATAATGTTCAGAAGGTGCTAGGCCACTGTTAATATAAGCACTGTGAGTCGCTATGTGAACTGTGTCATTTGATTAAAAAAAAGAAAAAAAATTATTTCTAAAAATTAAATGTGTTCACGCAGTGCACCTTGTTTAAAAATAAAGTTTACTAATTGCTGTGCCACCATTACTAGAAGCGCTGTAAGTCGATATGGATCACAATCAGTTGACAGAAGAGCAGGAGCAGCAACTAAGTACTGGTACTGCAGCTGTTGCCAGTAATGATGATACTAGTACTTCAACATCTACTAAAGCCGGTTCTCAAGGGCTTAGAGACAGGGGCACATTAAGAGAGAAGGGGACCCGTGTGCAGTCTCTGGGCCTAATGCAGACCCGCTCGCGAGCGCAGGACGCTCGCAAGCGGGTCGATGGTGTCCTAATGCGCATGCGCACGACGGAGGGAGCCATCGCTCGGGGTCTCGCACCAAAGGGGGCGTGCTGTCGATGGTGGGCGTGCCGGGGGCGTGGCTTCCAGACGGAGGCGTTCCCATGGGAACGCCTACCGTCTGGGTCCGGCCCCACTGACATCACTAGTGATGTCAGTGGGAGTGATTTTGGCTCTGATAGAGCCAAAATCACTCCAGGGCTTGCGGCAGCAAGACCCTACCGCAGGGTCTCGTCACAAGCCCGATGGTCGTGATGGTCTTGACCATCGCGACCATCATCATGGATGCTCGCGTAAGCTGTGGGTGGTAACCCACAGCTATGTGAGCATCCAAGAGGCCGCTCCAAGTTGAGGTAGGAGGGCCCTGATTCAGAGCGAGCGCTCTGGTCAGAGCGTCCGGCTCTGAATCAGGCCCTCTGTGCGGGGTCCCCTACTCTCTCCCCAGTGGTTGGCAGCGCACTGAATGCAGCAGTAGACTCTGGGAACTATTTTGAGCCCAGAATCTACTGCGCATGTGCAGGTCACTGGGGAAATGGTGAGGCAGCCATTTTCCCTGCGATTTCCCTACTGACGTGCAAAATGCCAGGAAAATGGCCATGGTGGCTATTTTCCACGCAATTTGTTCAGCACTGATACTGCCAACATGGTACTCCGGAGAAGTATTAAAAATATGGGTGTAGGGTGTGGGCCCCCTGGACCCAGGGACCCACGTACCCAGGGACCCATTTACCCATGGTAATGTCATGCCTGAGCATAAGACCAGAAAATCCACCTATGTGTGGAATTATTTTACCTAAATTCTGACAACAATTTTCAAGCCATCTGTAGTGTATGTAAAGTAAGTAAAGGTAGAGACATTAACCATCTAGGAATCTCCTTCTTGTTACATCATTTGCAGCAAGTTCATGCAAAGTTTTGGAGAAAGCTGAAACATTTGGTAAAATAATAACAAGCAGTCTAGCGTCAGCCAGCTCCCAGCTCTCAGCTAGATCCCAGCTTTTGCAAGCTCCACCACCAACACCTTCAGCATCAATCTCAATAAAGATCAGAGGCAGTCCTCATGCATCAAAATTGAGAAGGCTAACTGACTTCTCCCCTATTCAGGATTCCCCAGAAGAATCCTTGAGGCTAGAGCTGCAGTGCTGCTGAGGTTGGATCTTCATCCCAGAAGGGGACCAAGAAGATTAGTTTTAAACAACAACTGACTGTGAAACAATCCTTTACAAGAAAAAGCAAGTATGTAAGCAGTCATCCAGTTGCCCAGCAAATCACTGAAGCCATGATGGCTATACTAGAATTAGATCTGTATCTAATATCCTCCATCAATGCATCCAGTTATAGACAGCTAATTGAGGTCCTGTGTCCCCGATACAAAATTGTCAATTCAGTTTTACAAGAACAGCAACTTGTCCACCTGTAATGGGACGTTAAAAAAAAACTAGTTCTTGGCCTAGAAAATGCCATTGTACCCACTATCCACAGATATGTGGATAAGCAGTACAGGTCAAACAAAAGATTACATGACTGTGACAGCCCACTGGGTGGGTGTATCGCCTTCAGCAGCAGCATCTTAAACACAATGCCAGTTCATTCACTGGCAGGTTACTCTCTGTTTAACTGGCTTCACTAAGAAGCATACCAGTCTCAACCTGTTAGGAAAACACCAGAGATGTCATAGCAAAATGGCTCACCCAGCTAGGACTCTCCTCAGGATGTGTCATTTCCAATAATGCATGTAACATCGTGAAAGCATCACAACTGGGTGAATTTTAACATGTGCCATGTTTTGCCCACAAAATAAACTTGGTGGTTCAAAATGTAAAAAATAATGAAAGGGGCGTTCAGGATATGTTGTCTGTTGCCAGAAAATGTTCTGGACATTTTCAGCATTCAACTGCATGTAGAAGATTGCAGCAGCTGCAAGAACAGTTCAATTTTCCCTGTCACCAGCTGATGCAAGAGGTAGTGACCAGGTGGGATTCCACCATTTATATGCTTCAGTGAATAGAGGAACAGCAACAAGCCATCCAAACCTACAAAACAAGCCATGACATAGGGAGAGGAAGGGGAATGTTCCTTAGTTCAGCACACTGAAGAATATTCTCTGTTTTATGCAAGCTGCTGAAGCCATTTTTAAAAGTAATTAATGAAGTGAGCTCTGACACTATCAGCTTGAGTCAGGTGATTCCCTTAATAAAACTATTGGAAAAGCAGCTAGAGAAACTGAAGGAGGAGATGAAACAAAGTGATTCAATAAAGTATGTTTGACTTGTAGATCAAGTTCTTTAGTCACTTAGCCAGGACCAAAAGGTTGTCAAGATTTTGCAATTGGATCGCTCTATTTTGGCAACCATGCTTGATCCTAGGTTTCAATTGTATGTAATGTTTTTCTTTCCACAAATTTTAAGAGATGCAAAGAACTCCTTACCAGAAAGTTGTCAGCTCAAAAGGCACATGACATGACAATGCCTCCGGCTTAAGTTTCTCATGCAAATGCTGCTGCCAGGAGAAAAATTACGCACTGGGGCTGTGTATGATAAGTCAACTCAGAGCACCAAAATGAAACACTGTTTTGACATCTTGTCAGACTTAAAATAATTGCGCTCAATTATTGGCACATTTACCATGATTCAATCTGATACACTAAGTATCAATACTGTAGGATGGTGGAGGATTATTTTAATGACAATGTACAAATTAGCATGTCACACGGACCTTTTAATTACTGGGAGGAAAAAAGGCAATTTGGAGCCCCTTGTACAAACTAGCTTTGGTGTACTTAAGCAGCCAACCCTCCAATGTGTACTCGGAAATAGTGTTTATTACAGCCGAGAACCTTGTGAGTGATCAGCATAGGAGGCTACTACCTCAAAATGGGGAAAAACTCATAAAAACCTAATAAAAATGAACTACAAATTCTGTGAAGAAGACCTTTCCTGCCAATTGCAACAAAGTACAGAGATTTCTGTAATGGTGGATTACAGTGGGGATAAGATAATATTGTGTGATGATGATGTTAACACTGATGAGGGTGAGGAGGATGAGGATGATAATGACATCTTCCCAGTGTAGAAATGATTAACAACACAGTTAGCTGCCTTAAGTCCATTGATAGCGGGAACATCGACCCACTTGCGAGCGCTGTGCACTTGCGAGCAGGTCTAAATCAGGCCCCAAGTCTCTATGAGAGCAAAAAGTTGATGAGGACAGTCTTATTTGATGGGGATCTGAACATACATAGCAGAGAAGATTGAAAACGGGAAGGGGAAATATGTCAATTGGAATTAAAATCCTATTTATTGGATCTTTTCTGGGCACTTCTTTATTATGTAGAAAAGGGCCCTAGACTGCACACCGTATATATATATATATATATATATATATATTAAACAAACAGTAGAGGTGCTAAAAGTGCAAGAAAGGAAAAATGTGTTTAGAAAGCAGCCCAACCAAAGCAATCCAGGGGACCCATGCCCCAAAGATCAACCCATAGCCACACTACAGTATAACAATTTGTAGGACTTACCTAGATTGTGCCTCTTACTAAAGTGCAATCAAAATGCCAGATCCCTGCTTAAAACCAATAGGGGACAGGTGGGAAGGGGTGATAGCCTAGGCTGAAGGAGTCTCCTGCCTTAACATGTGCATAGGAGCACACTAAATAGAGTATGTAGAAAAGGGCCCTAGACTGCACATCCTGAATATATATATATGGGAGGTGCTACCTGTGGAGACTATTGTTGCAAACACAAAAAGAAGAACTACAAGTGCACAACTCCAACGTTACTAATTATATATAATAAATTTTGAAATAGAATTTTGCAATAAATAAATAGATGTTTTGGCATAATCATGGCCATGGTTATGGGCCTACCCACCGCGCCCAGGTAACCTCTGAGGGTATGTCCCTAACATACTGGGATTGAAATCCAGAGTGCAGGACACCCCAAACAGGCCCAGTTGAGGTACCCCAGGGCATCACTCTAATGAGGAAAGGTGAAGTGTAAAAAGGTGTTAGATAGATAAGAGCAGCTACTGCTGCATTGAGTAAGGTGAAAAATAAAGATGTGAAAATAATACATATATTTATTATGGTTTTATGCACTTTGCCTGCATAAAATAAAAAATTTGGACCAATACCATTTGAGCAGGTAACTCAGAAACAATGTGGATATCTCCCAAAGGGAAAAAAGACAAATACATCTGCAAGATATCCAATCATGATCTTTGGGGTTGTATGAAGCCACACAATTCTATTTTTCGGGACTTGGATTCATTTTGGCTGAAAATGTGAAAATTGTGATGAAAATTTTTGCAAAATAAAACTGAAACACTTTTGATGGGACCCATTAAGAAGAGAAGCACATTTGCAGGAACATTTCTCAACTATGCATAAAACAAATAATAACTCCCCCCCCCCCCCGAACCCGTCCGTTAATCATCAGGCAGCCACAGCATTAAACAGGCTGGACTCCACTAAAAGACAGAGGTGATGATGAACATGGACTCTCCCTGCTTTAGTTACAGCTAGAACCACCATGGGCTGGTGCCTCTATGGGGGAGCTGCAAGGTATAGGGCTTGCCCTGACCACCCAGGCCAGTGTAATTAATAAGACTGGAGCCCCTAGAGAAGCGATATTGACATCCCATTGGTTTAGGCCAGGTATCCTTAAGACCCTTTTTGATTGTACCAAACAGTACATCAGAAAAGCACAGTTAATACAAGGTATTGAAACTAGTATATCACTGTACCATAATGTATTCTAAAATAAACAGCTTTAGACACTTTTTTTAACTCACACAAACTAGCATCACATATATTTGCTTGAAGATAGTATTGAAATATCACAGAGTGCTTGCATTTGAATATAATAACTGTGATGTTCCAGTATGTTGCACAATTGCAGTGACTGACTGCAGCATTATATACTACTCTGAAGCCAGGGCCGGCTCCTGACACGTTCTGTCAGTGCGGCCGCACAGGTGCGCTGGGTCCGGCTAAAGAAAATCACTGCCCTCCACCCACCTGCTGTAGGAATTATTTTATGGTCAGGGGGGGGACGCAGGGAAGGAGCGGGCGGAGGGGAAGCACGGGATGGCGCTGGGTGCAGAGACACCTAGTGCCGGCCCTGTCTGAAGCTAGTCATATGTATCAACATTGAGCTATTTACTCACATATTGATGTATATGTCTGGTCGTCATTTTCAAACCAATATGTTTAAGACAAAAGTTCTGTGCTACTAAAATATGCAATGTGATGTACTGTATAATAAAAATTCTAATTAATTAAATTTATTTATTCGGAATTATGAAAAGTTGGATGCTTAAAATGATACAATAAATCCTTTTATAGCATTGTAACACTTTATATACAGTAGTTGTGTTAATCTGTGTCCAATATACTGTATATAGTTGCTGTATAACTGAGCAATAAATATCCTCTCCTCACAGTGCAACCCACATTCATCACTCACCTCTAGATTACATTAGAAGGACATTACTGTTGATTTCAGGAAGCAGAAGAGGTCATATTCAGCCCTGTGCAGGAAAAGTACTTTATTTTAAAATCAGATTATTAAAACACTTGGACAACGAGATAGTTCTTTCTGGATGAATGTCAAATCAATAACTGAATGCTGAGCGCTGGATTTGTGGCAAATGTAATCAGTGAGCTGTTTCTACATTAAATATTATTGTTCCATTGTTAGCAGTCAATGGAATTACATGGAGTCTGAAATTCCAAATTCACCTTATGTCCCACATTAATGCAGGGTGCATACTAATTGTCATAGTCTTCATCAGAGGCAACCTGTAGAAATGTGTAGAGTGTGTACAGTGGTACAATCTTTAAATCTGATATTTTGGTCAGATGGGGGTCGAAGATCGCAAGTAAGATTTAAGAGGTGTGTATGTGCGTGTTGACAGTGTGGTCGGGACTACCAAGTAAACGCAAAGGTAAAATCGCATCGAAAGTGTGATTGTACAGGTGTGTATCCAGCTTAGAGTTAGGGAAAGAGATAAAAAGGAGTGAGAGGGGAAGAGAGAGAGAGAAAGGAAAGGAGAAAAATAGAAAGATACAAGAAGAGAGAGAGAAATAGGGAGATAGGTAGGCAGATATATATTTTTTTGTTTTACAACAGTGTTTTACTATTTAGCATGATTATATATATTACTATTTATCATTTTATATCTATTTTATATTTATATATGACATATCACTCCTAGCTGAATTTCTCATTTATCCAGTTAGTTAAAATGCATCAGGAAACTGATCTATGGAAAACTAAGTATTGTAGTGTAACATCTTCTGTTGGGAAAAGGGGATCTCTGTATTACTGGGTCACATTAGAGTCCTAATTACGTGTTATTTAACTTACGATTGTATAACAAAGAAAACATTTATTTCAGAAAGCAAATTTTTTTAGATAATTTATGATGCTCACGAAAAACGTGCCCCCAAATGTACCATGGTAGAAATCCAGTATTAGATGAGTTGGCTCATCCAGGGAGATCATTTTTTTATAGATATACAATAAATTTGCCCAGAGACATTATTACACCTTATGCCTCCCTATGGGAGAGTCAGAGGGTATTAGATCAATATTTTTATTTTCTATATGAAACTCTGAGAGCCTGGGGGTGGGGTGGGGTGTTCAGAAATCGACAGATCATAGTTTTAGTTTGTTAATGTTTTTGTCTTCGACAGAGAAACCAGGTTTGAGCTTGGTACAATATTTTCAAATTTGCCATAAAAGAGTACTAATAAAAGTTCCTAACTAATTGATATACATCATGCATCTATGGCACAAAAATGTAATTAGGGATTCCCTTACTCACCCATCTAGGGACAGCACATATCAGTTTTACCTATCATTGTGAAATATTATTTTCTTATGTTTTATTTTTATTTTATTTTTTGGTCTATATGATTTTATGCCTATATGTTACTTTTTAGGATGTAGTTAGATTACCGGCCGTCGGAATCCTGACAGTGGAAGCCCAACCCGAGACTAAAGATAGGCGTTGAAATCCTGACGCCTATCTTTAGTCCCACACCGAAATACGACAGCTGGCATCCCAAATTAAGGTAAGTGGGGCTTCTTAGCAGGGGCTAGTCTATAATGGGTGCAGGGTGTGCGGTGCACATGGGCCCCTGGGTCCAGGGGGGCCCACACCGCACACCCTGCACCCATATAGTCTTATACTTACCTATCCATAGTGCTGCTCTGTATCACCGAGCAGCAAAAATCACTGGGAAAATGGTGGCGGACATTTTCCAGGCGACTCATGCATCAGCAGTACTGCTGTCCCGAGGAAAACGGAGTGGGTGCCATTTTCCCAGAGACCCGCGCATGCGCAGTAAATTCTAGCACTAAGCCAGAATCTACTGCACTCAGTGCACCGCGGCACCGCCAGAGAGAGGAGGGCACGCACTGAGTCTGCACACCGGCCCCCTCCTCTCTTAAAACGCCCTTGATCCTTAGGTCTCAGCTGCGGGAGGAAAGGATTAGGTTTAGGCACTCCCGGTGGGACTTAGGGTTAGGCACCCCTCATGGAGGGTTAGGATTAGTCTAGAAGCGGGGGGGTAGGGTTAGGCACCAGGGGGGGAGGTAGGTTCAGATACCCCGTAGAAGGGTTAAGTTTAGGGTGCGGGAAGGGTGGGTCAGGGTTAGGCACCACCGGGGGATTGTTAGGGTTAGGCACTATGGGGGAGGTTAGGGTTAGGGGGGGAGAGGGGTAGGGATAGCATTCTTACCACCCCTTTTCGGGATCTTCAGATATCGGAATGCCGCTGTCAGGAATGCCACTGGTATTTCATACCAATTCCTTATTTTTTCATGCTATATGATTTTTTTAAAATCATTTTTATACTTATAATTAAATAAATAAATAATTTTTAAACCCATTTGGGTTATTCCTATGCTATAAACAGGGGCATATCTATAATGGGTGCAAGGTGTGCCGGGAACATGGGCCCCTGGGTCCAGGGGGGCCCGCACCGCACACCCTGCACCCATAATATTACTTACCTCTACGGAGTCCCGCGCTGGCGTCCGGCGCTGTAAAAAGACTGGAAAATGGCCGTCGCTGCCATTTTCTTGGTGATCTGTGCATACACTATAGACTCTGGGCACACTCTAGTGCCCAGAGTCTATAACTCCGGCGCTGGCCGTGCACAGCTCAATGCACTGCCGGTCGCTGGGCGGAGAGGAGGGGCCCCTCCTCTCTAGAAACGCCCCTGGCTAAAAACATGTAGTTATTTTTTCTTAGGTTACCAGTTCTCAGGGCCGGCTCTAGGCGTGTTCGACCACTGCGGTCGCACAGGGGTGCCACCCGTAGAGGGCGGCACCACTCCCCAGCATCCCGATTTCAGCGGGATGGTACTGTCCCGCTGTTCCACCCACGGGCCGAAGTGGCCCGTGGGTGGTCAAATCGGGAGGCTGGGGACCCGGCATCGGGGGTGCCAGACCCCCAGAGAGTGAATGGTTGCCGCGCGCATGCGCACGGCATCCATTTACTGACGGGAGAGGGCTGGGGGAAGCCCAGCCAGTGACGGAGGGCTGGTCTTTACCCCCAGCCTGACGTTATTTGGAGGTGTGCCATGCGGGCACGCCTCCAAATAACGTCACACAGGGGCGTGGCCTATGGTAATTAGGTCACGCCCCCAATTTCGGTGGTTAGGGCGCTCTCTCAAGAGCCGGCACAGGGTGCTCAGAACCCTGGAGCCGGCCCTGCCAGTTCTACTTTATTAATCTGTGACATCCTTGTGGCTCCTCCTGGATACATGTACTGTATATGTGCTCTCCCTATATGGGTGAGTAAGGGAATGCCTAGTTACAGTTCTGTGTCATAAACGCATGTTTTATGCATGTACCCTCCCAGAGCTAGAGAGTCCTCTTGTATTTCAATTTGTACCCTGAGGTTGGGAAAACCCTTATTTCTCCTTACAGAGTACGCTTTGGCGCCACCCATACCCCCTGAATCTTATATTACATCAAACAGCTGAGAAGAGTAAATGTCATAAAATGTATCCAATTTCCCCAGTCAGCTGAAATGCCAGTCATATCTGTGCCCAATGTATATACATTTTCAGGTTGTTATTGTCTTGTCTTTTTAATTCCTAGTTTCTGCAAGATGCCACTTTGCATTTCCCCATCCACAGAGCACATTAAACATTTCTCAGAGTGGCCATATCGCCTGACAATCATTGGCGTTTTCAACTCATCCTTACAGTATCTGCGCGGCACAACAGGTTTTCATAAAAATCTTAGTGGTGGTAGTAGGTGTTCTGCAGATGCCAGGGCAGCATTGCTATCCCATGTCTATATATGTTGGGTCCATTTTACTAGCTTTTTAGATAAAAAAACATCATGGGATTACTTAGATCTGATATACTCTATGTGAGTTTCGGGCAGCATGCAGTAGCACAGCATGTACCATTTCTATTCACCCACATTCTCCTCCTTTTATCATACACAGGTGTCTTCCAGACTAAAGGTGGGTACACACTTGGTCTGCAGATATATCTGCAGAACATATGTACTGCATACAGTCTGCACAATCTGTCGTGACTGATGTTACAACTAGGCGGGCACTTACATATTGAACTCTCAATCACCGCTGCCCTGTGCAGCAAGTGGGTGGTCGGCTCACTGCCCGTACACACAGCACGTTGCCCCAATATTTCTGAAGATATATTGGGCATCAGTTGTGCAGCACAGCTGACCCGATATGTCTGTGAATGACGTTGGTACACACTGGTCGATGTATCGCCCGTTCAATTGAAAGGCCAATATTTCGGTCACTGTGTACCCAGCATAATGGATTATTTGTTTGTAGTATTTATATAGTGCACATATATTATGCAGCACTTTACAGGGAATATTTCAGTCATGCACATCTTTCCCTGCCCCAGTGAAGCTAATCTATCACATGTATTGTACATGCACACACACCGCAATATGTTTTAGGGTTGTGGGAGGAATCTGGACCACCTGGGCACACACAGGCACACAGGCACAAGGAGAACATACAAACTACACACACATAGGCCCTCATTCAGAGTCGATCGCAAGAAGTGACTGCTCACTCTGAATTATGCGGGCACTTCTTGTTTTGAAGTGCTGCCTCCAGGTTGCAAGCTAAGCTGTGGGTTACCACCCACAGCTTAGCTTGCGATCAGGGTGATGGTCGCGATGGTGATGACCATCGGGGCTTACGACCAGACCCTAAGGTTGGGTCTGGGCACTCGTAAGCCCCAGGGAACTTCCTGCTCTGTTTGAGCAGGAAGTTCCCCACTGACATCATCAATGATGTCAGTGGGGCCGCCCCCAAACGGCAAGCGTTCCGACTGGAATGCCTCCATTTGGCCGGGCACACCCCCGGCCCGCCCAGCAAACGGGGAGAGCTGTTACTCAACATCGACAGCTCGCCCCGTCTGCTACGAGACCCCTAGCGATGGAGCGCCCATCGCTAGCCAGGTCTTGCGCATGCGCACGACGGAGCCGGCTCCGTCGTGCGCATGCTCTGTGGGGACCATTGACCCGGTTGCGAGCGCATCGGCGACCGGGTCTGAATGAGACCCATAGTGCCTTAGTCAGGAATTGAACTCATGACCTCAACACTGTGAGGCAGTATTGCTAATCACTGTGCCAACTGTGCTGTCCCAATGAATGGATGAATGAATGGCCGCCATTGCTGTCGCACCCCCTGTGACTGCTATAGTTTCACCACTGATCTGAGCTCTGCTATGCTTTCTAAACTGAACACAAATGCAGCCTGAAAGCATTTAAAACCAAGGGTCATTATGCTGATTAATATAATAACTCAGACATGTAGAACAGATTTAGTCAATCATTCGTAATTAATAGCGTGCCTGCTCTTGTAATGTTGTGCAAAAATATAGCACAGTAACATATTTACTTCTGAAGTACAAGCAACTAAAACATTTGCTGCAGCAGAAGCAAGTAGTAAGCAAACAGTTTCCTGCTGTATATATAGAGTTATTTCATTTTAGCCTGAACCAAACACAATTCTATAATCAGTGAATGTATATTCCAGCACTTCTGGTTATCATTCAGAAGGAAGAAAAAAAGTTTCAAATACGCATTGAAGTTTCAGATAAGGAATGTCCAAAAAGCCTGGATATGATCCGTATCATGAAGATTATATCTTGGTATTGAAGTGGTCAATCTTCAACCTGTATATCATCTGCCACTTGGAAAGGACCATATGGGCATCAGGAAAAATGGTACTGATACAACTGCCCTGAACTGTCATCCACAATTATGCTGCTCAAGACCGTGTTTTAATTTATTTTGCTATCGCTGCATCCGTCCTGCCAGTGAAATCCTTTGGGCCCCTTCATTCCTGCCACTTATGACAAGGAATATGCAGAGGCCCAATTATTCACTGCTAAGGTGACACAGGAGGCCTGGCTTCCAGACACTCGGCATCTTAATGTCAGCTACAGCATCACTTTGCCGTTACAAACAATTCTTCAGAGACCTATTCCTTAGCATTTGTGAATATTCTGATCGCAGGACTGATAAGTCAGCTGCTTGTACTAACTGCGTTCATTGATTTCATGAAGAGCTCGGAGGAGTTGATTTGGTGCAAGGAGCTATAAACCTTTATTGATTGATCTGTTTATTTATTTATTTATTTATTGTTACAATTTGGTTCAACTTCAGAAAACATTCCGATGCCGCAGTATTATCACAAATCATGAAACTGCACATAGAGAGTTGGTGGTCCTGCTTATGAGATATATAAAAAAAAACAACCAACCACTGTATTTTCTTACAAGCTAGTTTTCAATGTGACAAAATTGTGAATATAGGATTCTTTAGAATAATGTCAGTATAAAAAATACAAACAGTATAAATATATTTACAATGAGTGTATTTTGCTTAATTATCAAAGTTGTATTATATATTTATAAGCAATATGTTGTCTAATCTCAAATATAAATATAATATACAGAATATAAAAACTAGCATTTTATACAGACAAAAGTAATATACTATTAGTCACTGTGTTTTAAGCCTGCTTCATAAACATGTAATAACTTTGGTCCCAGGTAATCGGGACATATTTATTTTGCTAAATATCAAATGACATATTGCATTGATATTATGCAAGCTAAATTATTTATAAGAAATTCCCCCATATCAACTTGCCATGGTAACAGCTAAGTCACAATTGGTTATTGTAACACTTGTAAATACCATCTATAAAAAGACAAGACTGCACAGCTAATCGTATTACAGTTTCATGGACCCCATAAATATTCACATAATTTCACATACGTTATTCACATACTACCTGGTACATTCAAAGGGCGAATTGTAGTATATTATCTAGCACTCCATAGTAATGTGTTATATAAGACGACACACACAGATAGCATCCAGTATCAATGCTAGAGTGTACATATTCTGAATGGCTTAAAATGGGGTAAGATCATTATAACTAGCTTCCTGATACCTTCATAGGAAGAAGTCTTCCACTGGGAGGCTACTGTATGTGAAGTCTATAAGCTACAGAGATGATTGTTGCTCGGCAATAGTGTTCACCCTTTCATCTTACAGTAGTTATAGAACCTGCCAGTTCTATTATTAAAACTTTAAGTCACTGTATTTCTCTATCAATTTAATCAATAATTGACAGCACATTGGTTCTTGTGATAATCCCGGGCACTGTGCCATATGTTATAGTTTTGATATTTCTGTAGGCTGTATACTTATTACTACTATGCACTCTTCGGGGGGGTTGTTGCAGATAAAAGTAAAATTGAAATGAAATCGCTTAAGTAATGGAATTGAAAAATAAAGCGCATTTCCGCACATATGATAAACATGACAAGCATTCATCTTTGCATTTCCAGCATATCATTGATAGATGTGATGCCACAAGGGTTTTCGTAGGGCTGCACATAAGCATAGAGAGAAAATACAGGATTACAGAAGTACAAAGTAGAGATGTTTTGGTTCTAAATCATCGTTGTGTTTTGGTTTTTGCTCTGGTTTTGAAAAAAAACACCCTCAAATGTTGGGGTTTTGGTTTTAGGTTTCTTTAAAAATGTATAAAAACAGATAAAATCATGTAATTTGGGCCTGTTATTTTTCCTACAGTATTATTAATCCCAATAACATTCCAGTCAATTTTGACCACCTTACATCTCGCTATATTGTTTTCACCCATATTGGCCAAAGGGTGCATCGAGCTGACTGGTTAAACCAAGCCACAGGACAGCGGCACAAACATATAACAGTTGAAAACAATATAGCACATCTATAAAAGATAGTGGCACAGCCATGGCAGACAGGTTGGCATTTTAATAAACTATACGACCCTATCAAAAAGACCTAATAGCCTAAAAGTAAAAGAATAGCAGAAAAAAAATAATATATTACTAACACACTTCTCCAACCAAAATGTCAAAAAATGAGCGCATAAAAGAAGTAATATAAAAGCATAATTAAAATCATAAAAGCTTAAAAACATAAGTAGTAGAAGGATTTTTATAGTCTTCCAAGAACTGGTGTGTAGGTGAGGTTGGGATAAAGTCCGAAACTTACCGCACATGACAGTCCGTTATTGCTACAACTGCTTGCCCTGTCTGTTCCTCCCTTATTACTGATGTTCTTCAAAGTCTTCACCGTCTGATGGAGGCCAGCTTCTTCTCTGGCGGGGGACTGGCACTTGCAGCGAGCGGGGTCGCAGCATTGTATGATGAGATCAGACACCGGGTGCTTGTTCGGACCTAGCGGAGGATCGGTTTGCCGTTTCACCATGTGTGCAATGTTTTCCAACACGTTTCGGACCGCAGTGGGTCTAAGCTAAGAACTAATCACCTGATGAAGGACAAAGGAGCAGATACAGCCCAAAACCCATAATAAACCAACTAATCCGAAATCACAGTCCTCAGGCCAATACAGATGATTCAAGTCAGTGAATAAGCAGAGTAACAGGCTAGTACAAGAAATTGCTTATTGATAATTAATTAATAATCATAAATTCAACTAAGCAACAGAGCAGTGGCTACAATTAAAAGTCTAGTAGAAAATATAATATATTACCAGCACACTTCTCCAAAGCTGCTAGTTCAAATGCTGCTGGTACAGTA
Organism: Taudactylus pleione; assembly: GCA_031769625.1. Classification (NCBI taxonomy): domain Eukaryota; kingdom Metazoa; phylum Chordata; class Amphibia; order Anura; family Myobatrachidae; genus Taudactylus; species Taudactylus pleione. The sequence continues at coordinate 4,098,796 of JAUIMM010000116.1, forward strand.
GCAGCGAAATAGTTAAATAAAAAAAAAAGCCTGGTGTGTCCCCCAAATCAGTAACTAGCCCTGGACCTCTAAGCCTGGTCTGGTATTGGAAAATAAGGGAAAAAACTGTGTGATGTTCTTCCTATTTGTCAATAACCAGCACCAGGCTGGACCAGCCGGTGGGCTGATACTATTGCAGGAAGACACACAGCTGAAGAGAAAGTGTTTTTGTTCTATACTTTTTGACAATAATGTTGCAGCTTTATTTCACATGCAGAACGCTCTGAAAGGGTATTACACATAGCAGTTGTGTACGGCTGTGACTGGCGCATGCGCATAAACAGGGGTATGATCAGCGCATGCGCACAAACACTGGCTACTAGGGACTGCATTGGCTGCAGCCCCTAGAAGCCAGGTAGGACTGACGTCAAGGCAGAGAAGTGGCTTTCTATTGGAAGCGCTCTCTGATAATCCCAGCCAGGACAGGTAAATATCACAGGGCAAAACAGCTCTGCTCTGCTTCACTCTCCTTAAAGTCCATAACTTATCCCTCAGACCAATAATAATCCAGTGCCAGTGTCAGGTAATGTACAACTGCATAATACTGTAATACACAGTGGTAAAGTTGTCCTGCTACCAGCTTTGTATGATTCCTGTTCCTTTTACCACGTCTATTGTGCCTCCATTCTCCTCACCTTTTGCCTCAAAACCTATATATTCAATAGTTTAGTTTTTAACAATATGGTATAGATAGACATAACTAAATAATAAAATAAGTGTTTGAAATCATAGACATTGGAACAAACAAGTTCCTCATCTACTAGTACTGTCCTTATCTTAGAAGTGTGTGCATTCCATGCTGAAATGCAAGAGGCTTTTAGGCAAGGAATCCTGTATGCAAAAAGTTGAATCCCAACGTGGTTTCTGGGAGTAGTGGGACATGCAATTTTTTCCACCTACCCTTTCACAGAGAAACCACTATGCTAACACATATTTGCAAGTTTTTTCTTTTCTTATTTCCCGGTTGATGCAGGTGACCACCATGGAGGGCAAGGAGGGGGCATTGTGTCATCAAGCCATTCCCCCACAGCAACGGGAGAGGAGGAATACTACCTGAATAGGAGAACTTTTCATAAAGGATACTGCATAAACCTGTTCTTGTTTTACCTGCGGACCTGTAACTGCACAACTAGTGATTCCTGTGCCAGTTGCCTATGAGTGCAGGGGCTATCATTGGAGTAGTCTCCACAATTAAAGGATACAATTACTGACGATCTTACCTGTTTCTAGAAGAATGACACATCTTATTACCACTACCAGCACTGTTGAAGTGTGGACACAAATATAAAACATTTTTAATGGAGGACCACAGGACAACAGGTTGTGAGATCTTTGTAAGCGTGGGGACTGTTATATGCAACCCTAATTCATCAGCACTTATATATTGTCACAATAGGTGAGTATGTCCTAGTAGCAGGGGGTGACGGGGTAGTCCATGACCCGGTGTTAGGGGAAGTGCTAAAGCGGCAGACCCTGTGTCGACTTCTGTGCACACCTATAATTGTCAGCATCTGAATTTGGACAGTTGGAGGGACTGTAATTGTTCATTAAGGGGATTTATTTCCTATTTGGTCCTGTAAGAGTGGCTTTGGTGCTATTTGCATTAGAGATGAGTGGTTTGGTTTTGCTGAAAACCAAAAAAAACACAAACTTTGGGGTTCCGAGTGGAATCAAGTCCCAAAGGATAACTTTTGGAGTTCCAGCTCAGGTCTTCCCGCAAGTCGGATCTCGGTCCAAAAAACGGATCTCATGTGCTTTTTATTGCATGCAAGTCCCTCCCTCGTGATTTTAGGTGCCAAAATTGGTAAAAATTGACTGAAAATTAATGTTATTGATGTTAAAAATACTATAGTAACAAAATTATCACTTTTTTAAAGTGATGTTTTTAAAGACATCCAAAACCAAAGCAAAACACACACGGGTAGTTTTACCAAAACTCAGGGGTCCACGCACATCTCTAAGTTGCATATCTTTGTTTTAAACATTGGGGGTTTTTTTATCCCCATTTTCTTCCCACATTGTGATATATATCAGGCTATACTAATTTCCTGAGAATACTATCTTTTAATCATTTGTAATGATTTCTGCATATTTGAAATAGTTATGATATTGATTACTGTATTATTATTATTGGTGTTTATATACATTAAATATATACTCATTATAAGAATTATTTGTTACAGTTCATTCTGTCAGACAATTTATATATTTTTCATATAGTGAAGCGCATTGTTTTGCCTACAAATTCTGGAGAACTCTGGATGTTCTGGGAGAGTAGGCAAGTATATGCTAACCAGCTGGGAGTTGGCTTTCAATATAGCCGAGTGACCCATCCATTATCTCACTGTTATAGTTCCAACTAGTCTAGTCTGTCCAGCCTGGGGGAAGATGTACAGTATGGATGGGCTAGATTTCTAAAATCTTTTATTTGTTTTAGATAATACAAGATGACTTTTTTATAGTTTATTATTTACTGTCGGTATGAAGTACACCTACAGATGAGCTTTTCCATTGCAGAGGTCACATTACAAAAATAGAGCAGCATAGAAAGATCATTTCTGGATGCAGTCTGAGCAATGTAATTAAAAGATTCATACTAGAGATGTGCACTGACCCCCGTGTATCGGTTTTGGATTTGGATTCATCTTCGTGTTTTGTTTTTGGATCTGGATTCATCTTTGTGTTTTGCTTTTGGATCTGGATTTTTTTTTTTAAATGATAAAAGGTTTTTAAAAATAGCTAAAATCATGTAATTTTTAGATAAAAACCCGAAATTTGGATTTAATATCTCAAATTCTGAACCCCTGGAAGATCAGAACCGCAACTCCGATTTATCCGGATTTCCTCAGGAGATAAGAACCGCTACTCGGATCTGTCTGGATTTATGAAATGTGGGTGGATTCGGATTTCTGGAGAACCGAACCGCACATCTCTGCTTCATACACAAAGAGACACGTAATAAAGACAGCCCTGATGTGTTTTAACTAGTGATGTGCGCCGACCTCCGTGTTTTGGTATTGGTTTTGATTTCAGATCTGAATCTCCCCTGGTTTTGGATCTTGATTGGTTTTGCCAAAACCTCACCTCCGTGTTTTGTTTTCGTGTTTTGGCTTTGGTTTTGGATCTGGTTTTTTCTTAAAAAATAAAAAAAACAGCTAAAATCACATAAAATGGGCCTTTTTTGTTCCTACAGTATTAATAACCTCAATAACATTTATTTCCACTCATTTCCAGTCAATTTTGACCACCTCACAGCTCACAATATTGATTTGTTCATCTAGTTTAGCCCCAAAATAGCTGGCTGACTAAGCTAAGCTGCAGCAGTGGGCGGCATAAACACATGGCAGTTCAACTTCAAACATGGCGCATCAGGAAACACTTTTATTATTCAAGAGATGCCTGAGGGAGTTGGAGTATGTATGTAGTTGAAGGTAGGGCAGGGATAGGAAGGGTTGATTGGTAGTAAATTTAATTTCGTTTTTTGATTCAAAAGAAAATTTATGAGGGAGAAGGGGAGGGGAGGAGGCATTTACAAACAGAAAGTGATACAGTACATTTACATCAGTCCTTGCCACAGAAGAATGCTTGAGCATGGCTGCTACTGCTGGCAGTTGATTTTCTCATCCCAGAAAGGGACCAGGAAGAGTACTTTCCTAAACAATTGACTTAAATAATGCTTTGCAAACCTTCTATAAAGGCATTTCCCAACCTGTACAGGGACATAAAAAAAAACATAGTTAGTTAGTGGCCTCAAAGTGCCACTTAACCAGCACAGATATGTGAACAAGCGTAAGATCTATGATTTAAGGGCAGGGATAGCCAACTCTGGTCCTCGAGAGCTACCAACAGTGCATGTTTTCCAGGTCTCACAGAATCAAAACTATAATAATTAACTCCACCTATGGATCTTTCTAAATGTTTTGGTGAGTAATGAATACACCTGTGCACTAGCTCAGTCATCTGATTTAGCCAACCCCTGATTTAAGGCCTTATGTTGTGTCTTTCTTGAGAATCCTGTGCCTGCTTCTGCGGCTAGGAGTGGATTTTCATCCCAGAAGGGGACCATGAAGAGTGCTTCCAAAAAACAATTGACTTAAATAATCCTTTGCAAACCTTCTGTAAAGGCATTTTCCAACCTGTACAGCAGGGGTCTTCAACCTTGGCCCTCCAGCTGCTGTGGAACTACACATCCCAGCATGCACTGCCATAGTTTTAGCATGCTGTTATATCAAAAAGGTGGCAGTGCATGCTGGGATGTGTAGTTCCACAGCAGCTGGAGGGTCAAGGTTGAAGACCCCTGCTGTACAGGGACATTAAAAAAACAGATTTAGTTAGTGGCCTTCAAATTGCCATTGTTCCCACTGTCCACTTCTTAGATATGTGAATATGATGTTAGAATGTAGAAGGCCAAAAATTGGGTGGACCTCACATGGCTGATTGATCAACCATGGCGACTGGATTAGTGTCATAAGGAAGAGGAGACTGCAAACTGGGAGTCATGTTATGAGTTGGCCATATGGGATATGTTGCTGTTAAGGAATCAGGCTGGTTATCATTATAATTTATTAGTGGACACATTATTATTATTATAGTTGTTGTTATTTTGGGTTGCCATCTCCTGAAAGGTGTTTACCAACAGACAGAGACTACCTACCTATCAGCTCAGGCATAGACACTTCCTGAGGAACAGAGCTCTGTTCTCTGGAGGGAAGCCAAATAGGTGGGAGCCCCTGTACTTCCAACATCTGAAGTTATTATCTCTCCACATCATGTATGATAGAAGAAAAAGCATGTAATTGGGGACATCTAGCTCCTCTTTCTGTACCCTGCTTACCCTTTTTGGACAGGAAGTCCAAGATGGATGGTTTGGAAGAAGAAGGCCCAGCAACAGATGGGGATGGTCATTATCAAGACCTGGTCCACCCTGTGGGTGTAGTCTGGGAGGTATTGGTTGGCATGCAGGCAGCAGAATAACAAAGGCCTCCATGTTGTCTGTGCTTACTATTCCGTATTTCAGTTTGCGATTCAGGTAGGATTAAAGTGGGCTACAGAACACAGTGACAGAATCTCTGGATGTCTTAGTGCATTCAGGCCAAATACGATCCATGAATTCCCAGACAGATTCCGGACAGATTAATCATTTGCTTGTAATAATCTTTGGTAATTCCTGGCAAAGGTGGGTGTTATAGCCAGACACTTTGAAGGCTGTAACTTTGAACTGCTTTATAGAAAACATGTGAATGAAACCTTTCCACACTGCAGAACATGATGGAGAAATCCCTTGAAGTTCAGCACCTAGAGCATCTTTTTTTTCATGTTCTCTGAGGCCTCTCCTGACTGTGAAGAAAGATTCTCCACACTGTAGTCTTCCATTGTGACTTTTTAATGGTGATTTCAATATTGTCCACTGGCTGAGATCCATCTCACCTGAGGGCTGGGTTTTCCCCATGCAAATGAGACAATTCACATTCAGTCTCTCTTTTGGCAGAATTTGCACAATCTTGGTCTTGGGGGCACCAAGATGAATTAGACAGATCCTCCAGGGTAAACATCTGATCTGGTGTTGTATCTATTTCTGTCAAACCTTTGTGTGTGAGTTTAGTCATCTGCCGCTTGTGGTGGAGCTCTTTTTCTGCTTTCTAAATGATCTCCAGACACAATGTAAAACTTAAACCTTAAAATGAAATGTTGCATTTAAAGCTCTGTTTTGCTTGTTCTAATAACACACTATAACACACTAGACTTATAATCTTTGCTCTTGTTCACGTTTTTGAATAGAACAGTTTTAGAATTTACCCTATATAGGTTTGTAAATAAATATACGCTTTAGTTTTTTAGAGCTTATAACTTTATAAGTTGTTAGGATAACATTTCTGCTATGTTTAAGATTAAAAAAACAACTTTTTGTAACCCAATAACTTAAAAAAAAAAGTTTTGCATTGCAATATTCAGCTCCAGAACTTGGGCCCAGAGCACCGATTGATCACGACTGGAGTCGGGCAGCACTAGGTTGCAACTTGCATTGCTAGCTGAATCTTGTGCGGTTAAGCCTAACACGCACACCCACTCAGAAAAATATTACACTAAAAGACACTTTTATTTTTTATTTTTTTTACAATAATTTTTTTTTGGGGGGGAGTCCAGAATTTGGGCCCAGATGGACGCAGCACCAGCCCAGATGGACACAGCAGACAGCAGAGCACCAGCCCAGAATGGATCAGCACTCAGCAGCATCAGCCCAGAATGGATCAGCAGTGCACCAGCCCAGGGAACAGGACACAGATGACACCATAGCACCACTATCCCAGCCCTACACTACCCACCCTCCCTGTTCAGTCTCCACAGCCGGAGTGAAATGGAGTGAGTGAGTCAGGCGGGAAACTAAACTAAAATATAGGCTTTAGCTTTTAGAGCATATAACTTTATAAGCTGTTAGGATAACATTTTGCTATGTTTAAGATAAAATAACAACTTTTTGTAACCCAATAGCTTAAAAAAAAAGTTTTCATTGCAATATTCATGCAGCCCCTTGACAGACAGCAGCACAGCACCCCTGCGCAGCTACGCCGATGACAGGTGTGGCTAACATGCACACAATAAAAATTGTTTGTTTATTATTTTGGGCAGCAGCCCCTCGACAGACAGGAGCACAGCACCCCTGCGCACCTACGCCGATGACAGTGACAGCCAGGTGTGGCTGACAGGCACACAAAAAAAATTGACAAAAAAAAGACAATATATTTTTCTTTTTTTTCAGCTCCAGACCTTGGGCCCAAAGCACAGATTGATTACGACTGGAGTCGGGCAGCACTAGGTTGCAACTTCCGTTGCTGGTTGGAACTTGTGTGATTAAGGATAACACGCACACACACAGACAGTAAAAGATCAATTGATTTAATTTTTTTTTATGCTCTAGAACTTGGGCCTAGAGCAGCGATTGATGACGACTGGAGTGGAGCAGCACTAGGTTGCAAGTTGCGTTGCTGGCTGGATACACGCACACACAGACAGTAAAAGATCAAAAAAAGACAATTTATTTTTATTATGCTCCAGAACTTGGGGCCAGAGCAGCGATTCAACACGACTGGAGTGGGGCAGCAATAGGTTGCAAGTTGCATTGCTGGTTGGATACACGCACACACAAACATACAGTTAAAGTTAAAGATTTAAAAAAAAGACAATTTATTTTTATTTTTTTTATGCTCCAGAACTTGGGCCCAGAGCAGCGATTGATCACAACTGGAGTCGGGCAGCACTAGGTTGCAATTTGCGCTGCTGGCTGGATCTAGTGCAGTTAAGCCTAACACGCACACACACACACAGAAAAATATTACACTAAAAGACACTTTTGTTTATTTTATTTTTTACAATATATATATATTTTTTTTTTGTTGGGAGTCCAGAACTTGGGCCCAGATGGACGCAGCACTAGCCCAGATGTTTTCTGCACCAGCCCAGATGGACACAGCAGACAGCATAGCACCAGCCCAGAATGGTTCAGCACTTAGCAGCACCAGTCCAGAATGGATCAACAGTGCACCAGCCCAGTACACAGCAGACAGCACAGCTCCAATTTCCCAGCCCTACACTACCCACCCTCCCTTTTCAGTCTCCACAGCCAGAGTGATCCCTATAAGCTACATTGATCATAGAGACATAAGCTCGCGAACCGCGAGATTTCCGACTCTATGGTTTTGTCTAGGTTTCTAGATCCGAGTCAGGCGTGAAACTCCGAGCCTGCTTGGATCCGACTTGGATCTGCAAAATTCGGGTGGGATCGGTTCTCTGAGAACCAAACCCGCTCATCCCTAGTTTTAACTCTGATGAATTACTTAAAGGACAAATAAGGCTAAACAAAATTGTATGTTAGTAGACAAAAATGCAAGAGGTGGTGATAATCAGAGGAGGTTTGGACCTTTATATGAACTGGGGTGACCATTAACATAACCCGCTGCAAATATAAGGTACACTTCAGAAATGTGTTTCACTATGTCTTCAGCTAAGACCATGTACTCGTGCTGTGAATTTGTTCATTTCTATTGCACTGTGGAAACTTTCTCTTTCATTATATAAAATCTTTTTCTTGCATCAATCACTAAAATGCAGATGTTACTTGTTCTGTGTAAAGCTTTCCACCCTTTCAAAGAGAAATTTGCAAGTTAAAGCTCACCTAGTGTGCAACTGGACAATAAGCCTGCCATAAAATGGTCCTAGCCTGCCCTGCATGCCAAATTAGGTTGATGTCAATGCGGAGCAAGTCTTTGTTTTAATATAATATCTACTTAATGCACTTCAATGGGACGGGATTGTCACTAACAAAGCTCTTCTACACTCACTCTACTAAGGCAAAAATGTTTTTAGGATCAAAGGTTTGTACAGTATTAAAAGAAAACCTTTGCAGTAACCACTAAGCTTTTACAAAGTACAGTAGCTACTTACAGTCACTGCTCTCGAACCATTTTATCATCATGTAAGAGCCCTACTATTGCCTCTCCCAATATGCTGAAAAAACAACACACACTCACACTACTGTATGACATCACGCAGTTTAAAATCATTCCATGCAGGAATAACAATGTAAAAGTAAAAAGAAAGGAATATTAAAGTGTGATTAAAGAAGAGATTATAATATAGTCCCTTTCTTCCCCGGGCTATATCACAGACTACCAAATGATGCCACCTATGCTCTGTGACACTGTACATTTTGTATGAGAGTTACAGAGAATGACCATGTCCCCAAAACATCCCCCTATTGTTTTTCTGCCCACACCCACCCCCACTTACTCCCACTCAAAGAATTTGTGCCCATAGTTGCTTTGAATCTGTGTTCAGTTGTAAAATTTGTCAAAGGGAAGAATATGTTGTAAAGCTAAAATGCATACCTTTGTTTCTGAGCCCTCAAACAGCATCCCATCTTGGACACTGTAGACATATTGAGAGTGAAATAAAAAAGTGCAAGTAACTTTGCACCTTGACAAAACCATGCTGCACTGTATATGGGGCATAAGTAGATGTGCAGAGATTTAGATTTAAGAGGGGTATGTCCAAATCAAATCCAAATTTCAATGTAAAAATAAAGCCCTGCTGAGATGTCAATCACCGGCGATCCCTGCAGTATGAGCAGTCAGCTGACTGTCCATACACAAAACAAGATGCACCCATTTACGACGTTATTCACAGACATATCGGGGGTACACACCTACCAACCCACTCACGATATATCGGCCGTTCGATTGAACGGCCGATATGTCACCCAGTGTGTCAAGTGTACAAGATCATGTTTTCCAGGTCACAGAATCAAAGTGAAGTAATTAGCTCCACCTGTGGATCTTTTAAAATGTAGAAGCCAGTAATGACTACACCTGTGCTCCCTGAGGAAGGAGTTTGGGAAACACTGGAATACAGTATTTAAGATCAGAATTATTGTATTAATGTAAGAATCCAGCAATAAATAGGTGATTGTGTTACCAGTTCCTTGTGGAAGTTAGTCCCATTAGCAAAGGGATGGATATATACTGGCAGATGTCCCGAATTGAGCTGGTATAGATGATAAGGTGGTGCTCCTAGTAGAGGTTCCTGCAGGAAAGGTGCTCCCAGTGTTCACCTAACATTTTTCCCTGTGGCAATCCACCAGCTTCGTCAGAGGTGTATGTATCTGCCAAATATGTACAGCAGTGGCGGAACTAGAGAGTGGTGGGCCCAGGTGCAAGAATATGCTTTGGGCCCCCCTATGCATTGCCCCCAGTAGTAGTCTCGCCTATGCAGTGCCCCCAGTAGTAGTCCCCCTATGCATTGCCCCCAGTAGTGCCCCTTATACAGTGCCCCCAGAAGTGGTCCCCCCTATACAGTGCCCCAGAAGTGGTCCCCCTTATACAGTGCCCCCAATGCAGTGCCAGTGTCGGTGCCCCTTACACACACAGAAAAAAACCCCACACAACTTACCTGAATCCCCGCTACTGCCACGACCACTGCTGTCCGATCCTCCCGGCCCGCTCTGCACTATGGGAGAGACGTCATGGTGTGTGAGGGACGATTGACTTTATCGGAATTGGACTGGAATTGGACCTCCGCTGATTGGCAAAGGGTTGCCTTCTCCGATGAGTCACATTTTCTGCTTCATCGAACAGATGGACATTGGCGAGAAACATCGGAGAACAAACACCCTGCAGCTACTGCTGGAAGGACACAAGCTAGTAGTGGCAGTGTTATGGTCTGGGGAATCTTTTCATGGCATTCTATGGGCCCACTCATCCATGTAGAAGGCACTCTTAACTATTTGTTTATGAATTCATCTTTGCAGAGCTCGTACACCCATACATGCTGATTGTCTTCCCTAAGGCAGATGGGATCTTCCAGCAAGACACCCTCCAGCAGCTGTGGGATGCACTGCAGTCAACATGGCTCCAGATACCAGCACCTTATTGAGTCACTCCCAGCCCTTCTAGCTGCTGTCCGTGCTACACACAGCGGTTACTCTGGCTATTAGCTGGTGGTCATAACAATGTGACTCGACTGTGTATATTAGATTATGAGGCCCTGACCATCCATCCCAACATCTAGAACAGCTGCCCTTGCTGTTGGGAGATATGTCCTGCTCCCTGCAGCTCTGTGTGTTTTGAATGAAAGAGTATTTTCAGGTAAAGGAAGGAGATCGGTATTGGCCCAAGAATATTGCAAGGTCTACTATAAACTATTTACCAGATTGAGAACTCTGCTATTGATATGCATGTCTCTCTTCATTTTAATGGGAGGTCTGTGCCTCCTGTTACATTGCGGCATCCAGATCCTTACACAGCAGTGGTGAAGGCGGCACCTACTAAATGTGCCCTTCTGTCATAGCTGGGGGCCCCTGGCCTGGCTACAAATTAGGTCTAACAGGAAGCATGCACTGTCAAGGAGGAAGGCTGGTTGCCACTTGCCTAGGGGCAGGTCAGTCATCTGGCATCTGCACAACTTACAGAATTGGGTTTCACTTCCGACTCGCATTGTCAAGGGGTGTGCCCATTGTTTGCTGGTTTAGGTGTGGCTGTTGAATTTCTCCCTGTCTTTGTCAGGCCCTTCCACCCCGTCCAATTTGCTGGTGTCCATGGCTGCTTTAGTTGCCCTTTATTTAAATGTCCCACAGGGTGGCATTGGTGATTCTGTTGGCCCTGCAGCCATGGTACGTTAGGTATCTCCTAATTTGCATGCAATTCAGGAGAGTACAACACCTTTAGTGGTATAATTTGTGCAGGCTTTAGGTCAGACAGTCTGAGACTTCTGAACAAAAACAAAGAGATAGGGGTAAATTTACTAAGATGGCAGTTCTATTAAGAAGTGATGTTGCCCATAGTAACCAATCAGATTCCAGGTATTATCTTCTAGAAAGTGCTAGATAAATGAGAAGTAGAATCTGATTGGTTGCTATGGGCAACATCACTTCTTAAATAGAACTCCCATCTTAGTAAATTTACCCCATAGTATCTAATAGATGAGCAGAAAAAAGCTGCATGAGTTACACCCTCCGAATAGTGTCAACCAACATTAAAGATAAATGTTAGTTGAAATAAACTGAGAATAGCAAGGATGCTTATAATAGTACAGGGATAAAAAGCAAAACATACATCCCTTATTTACGTGAACATCTGAATCCAATACGGTGTCACTGGATCACTTTGATAGGTCCCGCGGTTGGGAGACAACAATTTTCATACATGCAATAAATACAATCATAATAGTGTAGTAAGTTCAAATAAAAAGTCAATCCACTGTGTGGTGGTATGGGTTAATGAAATTAGGTAATCTGTTACCTTTATCCTTAAATGGTTTTGGGGGTGATACCACTTACAAAAGTGTTTCTTTAACGTGGCTAGATAAAGTTATCTTTCTCATGTATCGGTCTGTGTCTGTTCAGCAGAGTCTCTTTCCATGTACATGTGAATATGCTGTCCCAATTAAATAGAAATACTTGACAGTGTAATATTGCTTTTTTAATAAAGTATAAGCCGAAAAACCCCTAAAATTGTAGAAGTGTGAGCCTACCAGATAAGGAGTGTGAACAAGCGAGATAGGAATGACCAGATGGAAACTGCCCGAGTGTCAATGTCACTTGAATCACCACTTTCTGCTAGTGTAGAAGGCCTTCAATCTTTAAGCCAAGTGCTCGCTTCCAGTAATAAAGAAGTGATTTTGTAGAGCACAATGGTTGTGTCTGGTTTTTCAGGGGTTGGCGAAGAGTCTGGGTAGCTAGCCACTTCTAACCCATATTCCAGGTGACCCATCAACTTCTGTACTGGGGGATGTTAGCTGTCTGTATTTCTGTTTATGAGGTTTTGGTGTTTCGGGTTAGCCTTGGACCCCATGACCTTTCGAGTTACTTTTTCAGTGATATGGTAAGTGGCAATGTCAAAAAAGCAGCCCCCCCACCCCCCAGTAGCTCAAGTTTTATTGAGCAAATATTCAATTTTATGCAGGATTCAATTGGGGAAAGGTAGTTGGGTGTTCTTAGCTCCTGATGACACAAAGATTTGTCTGGTATGATTGGATTCTGTCATTTTGGAGGTTAGATCTCGAGTGAGCAGTGCATGGCTGATCCATAAGATGCATATGATGGAGCTTCTGCCACTCATTATCAAGACAGGTGGAATGCTGCATCCTTGATCTGGTCTGTCAGCTTTGTATTATAGCACTCACTAATTTCACATCTGGGCTGCTATTTCTGGGGGGCTTCAAGTTTGTCAGCTTGTGAGATTCAAGAGCATGGGCTTTGAAAATCTAATATTTATAAGCATTACAGTAGATTTAATTAGCTTTCTGCTTTTCAATTCTGTGTCCTAACTTGAAGCTCTCTACTTTTAGGTGGGGATCCATGAGGGATTTAGTTTTTCTTGACCATCAAATGAAATCACCAAATTCTAAAAGAACACATCAATCTAATTCTTATTGACATAAGGGCTGATTCAGCGTGAAATGGTGAACACAGATTGACGATTATCGGGAATCTGTGTGTGCGCAGGACCCATTCTGCGAGTATGCAGAATGGGTCCTGCGTAATCGCATGCAGACCCTTCATTGCCTCTGCCTGATTGACAGGCAGAGGCATTTAAGGAGTGGTGCGTGGGTGGCCGGCGTTCCTAGAAACAGGGCGTGTGCGCCCCATTTTCTGGGAGTGGCAAAGTCATGGACTGCGTTGATGGACACAGTTTCCTGGCATCACAAGCCGGCCAGTCTGAGTAAGCTGAGGCTTACTCAGCTGGCCAGAGGCCCTGCGCTGTCCACCATTGCGACCATCACTGTGCTGGGTTCGCAAATGCAACAGGGGGGTGTCATGCACCTCCTGCTGCATTTGCATATTTGCAAGGACGGAATTGCAAAGCTGCCTGCGTGCAGCTTTGCAATTCCATCCGTTCCTGAAGCACCCTCATTGTCGGGTTTTTTAAGTTTTTACCTAATGTCAAGTTATGACACACCCCTCACCCCCTCCCCTTCTTTTGACAAAATGTTCAGTTAGTATTTGATTTACTAATAGCTCTATCCTGAATACTTTACAGGTGGAAGACAGGATGTTAAAAATATTTAGGTCCTAGGTTACTTCTTCATTTTTTGGGCAACTAAGTACACTGCTTTAGATTTTGCTTGTCTTTCTGAGTTATGGATTTTCTGTTGGTTATGTTTCTGTGAATGCTTTGACATTATTTTTTCATCTGTCAGGTGCTGTGGATTATTTTTGGTATCCTAGGGTTTTGATTTTTCAAATAGCTGGTAATGACTTAACAGATCCCACTTCTCTGGATTTGTGATGTATTATTTTCCATATCTGGGAGTGCCATACTGGGCTCTGGTTTTTTTGTCATTTGCTTTGGTCAGAGATTATTCCTAGGTGTGTGTGTCATCTCCATCAGAGTGGTGTAGCACTGGATTTACTGCAGAAGAAGGTAAATTTGGTGCTTTCACGTTGTTTACTGAGTGTCATTGTTGTATCCCACCTTTTGATTCCTTGTAAATATGACCGTCTCTGGAGAGTAGACGGTATACACCTAACTGATGAGGGTTTGTTTTCTATGGATTCAGTATGATTTATCATGCGGCCGGCGGTTCAAATCCCGACAGTGGCATCCCGATCGCCCCCAGGTTAAGGGGGGCATCCACTAGACGATCTACTCCCTGTCCAATCTCTTAACAATTTTCCCTTGAAATTTTATCTTTCAGTCTGAACGATTTGCAAATGATCTTTAATAGATCAAGTGAAATTGACCTGACGAGACGATCAAACGACCATCAGGAGCGCGCATCGTTGATCGTTAACGACCAAACACTGCACGATTTAAAAATTATTTTTAAACGATTGAATGATAACGACGTCGTTATCTTTCAATCGCCTGCTAAAATCGTGTAGTATATGCCCCCCTTTAGTATTCTCTAACCTATTCTACCCCCTAACCCTCCCTTAGGGGTGCCTATCCCTAACCTCCCCCCTAAGTGCCTAACCCTAATCCCCCCTAAGTGCCTAAACCTAACCACCCCTTCCCCGCCGCCTAAACCTAACCCACCAATACACGGGTTGACCTATTTTGACCCTACTGGGGTCAGTGACACCACTTGTCCAGGTGGGCATTTTTATGTAATTGGGGGGGGGGGGAGTTTGGATATCTTAAGTTGTTGGTGATGGCATGACAGTTGCCCCCATGTAGGCCTTAAGTTGTTGGTAATGGGCTGGCAGTTGGCCCCCAGCTCGGTCTGTTTGGTTTGTGGGCACAGCCGATGTTACTGAGGCTTTACCAGTCTTTATTTGCCATCATACCTCTTTATTTTATATAAGTGGGGTTTCTGTGTGGACTGACATCTGCTAGTAGGGCATTTAATAGCCTATCCGTATGTCATAAAGAAGTGAGAAACAACATTTACATTGCCTGGTGCCCCCATAATTCTTTAATAGAAAATGCCAGTTTTGTAAGTGGGAGTTTGATAAATGCAAATCATTTTATACATGTTACAGTGCTCCCAAAATAGACCAGTTTAAAACAGTGGTGGGCTCCCCTTGCAATTCAAAAGTCTCACAAGGAAACCAATGCAGGCAACACACTGTAAACCATTAGCTCTGCACATTGCACATTTTAAATCATTCTTCCACAAGCCTTGCACTGAGAATAATTATACCACATAGCTCCACAGCTTCATTAACAGAGAAAAACACTACAAAGTACCATTTAAATGAAAACAAACACTGTAAAGTGGCCAAGAAAAAAATCCAACTCTATAAGACTTTATCAGTAAGCTCATTAAAACTAATAAATGTTTTACTTTTTCGCATTCCAGCTTCTGCATTTTATGCCGATCCTGTAAGATTTCCAGGTCCCTGCTATACGCCACAGCTTGTCTCTCCTTCCAAACAGAACATTGTGAGGAAATAGCTTTGAGGACTCTATAACCTAGGTGCACCCTGACATGAATTTCCTAATTGCGTAGACAAGCTGAAGATGTATTACATTGCTGTTTATGTCTACAGTAAGTCTAGTATGTGCTCAATACAAAACAGAGAGTTTTAAAAGGGAGAAAGGAGTTTGTGGACTAAGGTTTTCAGCACTGGTCACAGTGGCAGTAAGAGGTGCCGTGAGTGATTACACCTTGGTACATCAGCAATTACTGACTTGTTCTTGCATGTTGACTTTCTGACTAAAGGTTTCTATATAAAAAAATTTTGGATATGGGAGTCTCCCATATCCAAAATGCTTGGGACCAGGGGTATTTTGGATATCGGAATATTCCGTATTTTGGAATATTTGCATACCATATTGAATTGTCTTAGGAATAGGGCTAAATTCTAAACACAGAATACATTATGTTTCATATACACCTTATACACACAGCCTGAAGGTAATTTTATACAATATTTTTAATAATTTTGTGGCTCAAAGTTTGTGAACATACATGAAATACATTTATGTTTCATATATACCTTATACACACAGCCTATAGGTCATGTTATACTTTATTTTTAATAATTTTGTGCCTTAAACAAAGTTTGTGTAACTGAACCATCAAAAAGTAAAGGTTTCATTATCTCAGTCATGCTAAAAATATTCCGTATTTTGGAATATTTGGATATGGGAGACTCAAACTGTATTATATTATATATACATACACTATGTAGACAAAAGTGATTACATACCATTGGACACAAGTTCCAAATGGCCACTAATGTGGCGGTTTCGACAATAGCACTTTGTAGGGAGGCCCATCCACTTGCAGCTTTACAGAAACAACAAATGTTTTTTTTATGAGGGTGACAATGCCACCTGTCATGTTTCCAGGGTGATGCTGGATTGATATACAGAAAATTTGGTAACCCGGATGGACTGGCCATCTCAGAGTCCAGATCTTAACCCCATTGAGAACCTCTTGGATGAATGGGAGCGAAGGGTGCGATCTAGGCTGACTGCCTTCCTCAGTGTCACAGTTGGTTGGTGTAGTGAAGGCGGAATGGCAAAACATACCACCTGCTGGTATCCAGGAACTTGTGGACAGTTTGCCAAGAAGGGTGTCTGCAGTAATCACTGCATGTGGTGGACCTACAAATCAATAAAATCCTGATTATGTGTCAATCACTTTTCATAGTATATATATATATATATATACTGTATATATATATATATATATATATATACTGTATAAGTATATATAAATGCACGGCACTCCAACTTAGAGAAGCATCACAGTGTTTATTAGGCTTATAGCATTATGGCCAAAATATAAGGAACGTTGCACTCTGGCTCAATGTGTGTGTCTGCTCGGGTGTGTATGTATATAGACATATATATATATATATATATATTCACACACATATGTATATATATATATATATATATGTAAACACACACTATGTATATAGTTTTGTGGGGTTTTCCATTCCCACCCTGAATAAGGCTGGGAAGGGAGTTTACCACCAGCATTGAAGGACAGAAGAATGAGGCTGCAGTAAAGCTGACATCTCACACAGTTGGCACAAGGAAGGCCTGAGGAGGCCAGTAATAAGCTGTTCTTTCAACTGCAGTTTAAAAAGAAAGAGAAAGGGGGGAAAAAGGAAAAAAAACACAGGACTCCATCTGGCCATCCTAAAACTCTGTTAACGTGTTCAAATGCCTGTTAGCCCATTGGGTTCTGTGGAGCATAAGTAATAGCCTGAATGGTATAAACACTCACCACTTGAGAGAATTACATTTCATTTCATGCCTGACTTCATCAAAACTGGGAAAATGAAATTTACACCTTTTTGATGTTCTTTTCCCTGCTGTTTAAGGAGCAAAGCCTTAACCCTCTGGACCTCTCAGACAGCCGGGAACAGGCCAAGTATCCAAGATGCTCCTAGCAGACGGCTGACAGTTGCCAGACTTTGTCAGGTCAGAAATGAAACACGGGCAGCATATGACGTCCTGCGTGATGTGGGCACAGCAACATTCTTCTTGTTGACAACATTTACAGATTGTTAGTAGCGTAAGGCAGATTTTCTCACCAAAGAAATCTTAAGTAGAAAACTAATTGTTTCATTTTCTTTAAAAGCTCAGTAAATATCGCCAAAGGTTGTCTGTACAACATTATTCTCAGCAATTGTTTTGCTTGTTCAGCTGAGAAGTAAATTGAAATATCACACTATAGCTGTAACAATGTTTTAAAAATGATATTATTTTGAATAATTATACAGTCCAAATCTGACCAAATTAATCTTTTATGGAGTTTATATGTTCTCCTTGTGATTGCAAGTGCTCTGGATTCCTCTCACACTCCAAAACATTCCGGCCGGTGAATTGGCTGAGGACAAAATGGACCCCACTGTGTTTATGTGGTAGAGAATCTAACTCTAGCTCTTTTGGAAAAGGGCCGATGTGAACAATTAACTATTCCCTGTAATAAGTTATAATGCATAAATAAAAAGTCAATGAAAATAATTATTGCCTATAAAATTTGCCTTTTCTTTACAATTGGGAGCAGTAACTTATAGGAAATAACATCAGAACTCATCTTGTATTATGCACAGTAGTTTATACATATATTAGCATCACGTTTTTTTATTATAAGTGAATATGTCAATTCCATCATTCCTTTCTCCCAGAATTGATGGTATAGAAACTAAAGTCACTTTCAGCGCGAGTGGCTCAGGGTCACTGTGTAATACTATTTGTTTCTAACACCATATTTATCACTTTAAGTTTTCTCTTAGATTGTCATGTTTAATAGCACTGATTGTATTTTTTGGCACACATGTAGTTGTATGTATCTTAAAAAACATGAATAGAAAATATCTTGGTGTCAGGATGATGTAAGAATAGTCTGCAGAGCAGACAAGATACATAGCTTCTATTCAAGGCCATAGAGATTATTGGTTACTATAGTATCACTAAAGCTTAAATGCAGCTTGGCTTTAATCTGAACAGAATAGGTGATGACCAAGACTACATCTATCAGAAAACTATTGTAGTAAGTACAATAAATTAGACAGGAGATGGAGCACAGGAGGATGCACTTTCCAGCAGGTTGTATCTATCTATAAACACTATTGTATCTGTTTTGTATCCATTTGTAGATCTATAATTTCAGCTTATTTTTTTCTTGCTGGGTTAGATCATTTCTGTTTAGCAGAACTGTGCTTTTAATATTCATTTTATTAAACTAAATTTGCAGTGTATATGTAAAAATTAACAGCCCTGGAAGTCTAACAGACTTACCAACGGGGACCATTGTTGACTCAAACATATTACAAGTAATATTTGCAATTTGGAAACACG
Organism: Taudactylus pleione; assembly: GCA_031769625.1. Taxonomy (NCBI): domain Eukaryota; kingdom Metazoa; phylum Chordata; class Amphibia; order Anura; family Myobatrachidae; genus Taudactylus; species Taudactylus pleione. The sequence continues at coordinate 4,117,593 of JAUIMM010000116.1, forward strand.
GTTCATTTATGCTCTAGCCCAATATTTTAAAACCATTTCCCAATCTACTGAAACCACATCCAACGAATCTCTGCCCCAAGTAATGAAGTCTCAACTTCTCTAATGGAAATTAAGGGGTATATTTATCAAAGTTAATTTATACATTCATTTTGATGTTCAATTTAGCTCACCTAAAATTGAATCAAATCGAAAGTACAAATCCCTCTTCAAATCCCACATTTACTAAAATTCGATCTCAGAAGCATTTTCCAAATCGAATTTGATTTGGTTCAGTTTGGAACAGTGATTTGCTGTTCGATTTGGCAAATGAACTTCAAAGGCCCGACTGAACAGAACTGCTTCATGCTTTAATTTTCAGCATGAGCAGTTCGTTTTCACACAGAAACATGCATACAACAGTGAGATTGCATGCATGTATCCTACTGCAATAATCTTAGAAAGAGTTAAAATAAAAAATAAAAATTACGTGGCCCCCCCCCTAAATAAGAATCAGCCCCGGACTTTTCATAGCCAGTCCTGGTTGTGTAAGTACAAAAAATTGCGTAGGGTTCCCCCTGTACTTAGCACAACCAGCACTGGGCTCTGTTCCTGTCCTGGTTCTGGAATTACAGGGAAAAATATGCATAGGGTTCCCCTGTAATCTCCAGAACCAGCATTGGACCCTTTCTAGGGGGGGATGATGCCACAGCCAGGGGAGCCCTTTCACCAGGCTCCTGAGCGGTGGGTGGCAGGTTGATAGTGTAGGTGTAGTGTAAAAAAATAAGAGTATAAACATTGTCTTTACAGTAGATCCCAGCAAGCCTCCCCCGCATGCTGGTACTTGGAAAACCACAAGTACCAGCATGAGGGGCATAAAGGGCCCTCTGGTACCTGTAGTTCACCTGTAAAGAAATGTTTAAATAAACACAATACACACACACTGTTATAGTAAAGTTTTAATACATACATACTCACTCACACATACTCACCTACATTACCTGGAGTGGTCCCCTTCTCCTTGTAGGCATCCATGGTTTTGGTAAAACAAAAAAACGAGTAACGCGATCCACGCAACAGGCAACAACCATGATGGTTGTTACCTCCTGAATGAAGAGCTCAGACGAGGCTCTACCCTTTGTAGAGCCGTATCTGAGCATTCATTGGCTGAGAGAGGTCAGCCTTTGCCTCTCTCAGCCAATAAATGGCTCCCTCCATTGAAGTCAATGGTGGGTACCGCAGAATAAACTTTAGTTACCCTGTGCCTCTCCATTGACTTCAATGGAGGGAGCCAACTGGCTATGAAAAGCCCAGGGCTGGTTCTGTTTTAGGTGCGACCCCACGTAATTTTTTTATTTTATTTTAACTCTTTCTAAGCTTTTTACAGTAAGATACATGCATGCATCTCACTGATGTATGCATGTATCTGTATCAATCTGACCTGCTCATGCTAAAATCAAAAGCATGAAGCAGGTCTATTCATGCGGGGATTTGAAGTTCGATTTTGTGTTCGATTTCAAAATGAATAATAGTTAATAAGAGATCTGTGTGTTGGTCTATGTAAAAGTACCGATGTTTTTCCGATGTTCGATTTTGAGTGGGATTTGAGTGAAGTTTGGTTTTATGTTTGATTTTACATTCGATTTTGCCTTTAGTAAATATCCAAATGCAAAATCTAATGAAAATCGAATGTAAATCGAATGTGAAATCACACTAAAATCAAAATCGAATTTAGTAAATTTACCCCTAAGAGTATTGGTGTATAAGGAAAAGGGAAACAAATACAATCAAGATAATTTTATCTTCTTCTTAATATCCACAAGCAGGGGTGTATCTAGCGGTCCGAGCGCCCCTGGCAAACTAAGGGACTGGCGCTCATACCCATGTGTTGGGTATTGTGGGGGAAGAGATATATTAGGGATAAAAATAAAAAAAAATTACTCTCCCTAATTTTAAATGTGTCTGATATACAGGCACATATAAGAAGGCTAATACATAGTAACATTCAATGGAGAATACTGGTAAGAGCAGAGGAGACAGAAGGAGACCAGGGATCTTTGCTGCAGCTGACTGTGGGACACTGCTAAGAGCAGATGAGACAGGCGATCATGTGCTAGTGATGTCAGGCTGTTTTGGTGCCCCTGGCAAGGGCCATCCAGGCCAATACGCCCCTGTCCACAAGATAATCCCATAAAGTAATCTCCAGATGTGTTCACATACATCTTAGTTCCTTGAGTGTTAAATAGTTCTTCTAGTCACACATACCGGGGCACGGTAGCACTGAACGTCTTTTTATGCAAGTTTTTATCTTCAAACATGTCTTATTCGCAGGTGATGCAAATATGATGCACAAACAGCTTCTGCTGATTAAAATGATACACCAGCAGCCGCACACATAATATAGGCATGCTGCATATCATTTTAATCAGCAGAAGCTGCTTGTGCATCCTGCTCATATTACTGTGCAAATAAGATGCATTTGAAGGTAAAAAGTCACACGAAAAGACGATCAACGCTACCGAGATGTACAGCACTCATGCGTTATGTTTAACCCAACTTGTAGTTCGCGGAGGTCCTTATGATACATACAGTGAATGGAGAATTGTGGTTTATATATATATATATATATATATTATGCTTATTTATTTGATTACGTATAATGAATGCTTTCTATTGCCCCTGCTTCCCCTCTCCTTAGTAATTAGAAAGAATAAGGAAGAACGGATTGCGTATATATATATTTGATGATCTCAAAGTTGACATTGATCATGTCGACATGAGAATGTTGATATGGTCATAATGTCAACATGTTCATAATGTTGACATTAAACATGTGGACATTTAGTGAACATTCAGCATGTCGACATGGATGTTATGTCATTATTGTTAGCATGTCAACATCGCACTTTTCTTCCTTAACCCTAATGGTAACTCTAGTACTAACTGTACCATCAAACCTAACCCTAATGGCAACTCTAACAATAACCCTAAGCCTCCTGAAATTGTTAAAATGATGGCAATGTCGTCATTTATGATGTTGACCCTCTGTCAATATCGACATTCCTTATGTTGACATTTTAACCATGCTGACATCACCAATGTCAACCTTCTGCTGTCATTGTGAATGTCAACATGCTAAATGCAGACATCGTGACTGCATATCAGAAGAACATAAGCTCTACTGTAAACTATAGGCATGCTTGAGAAGACCTTGGCCTGTGCTGTGAGTAGTATATAAGTTACAGACTTTGAAATATATTTATTAGTTAGTGGCATTGTTGGTTGACTGATTTCCATGTGTCTGTCCATTCGTATTCTGAAAACAAGTTGAATGATTATACTAATGCTTTTTTATAGTGTTCCAAAGTGGAATAGATATTATCAGTGGAGGCAAACCTCTAAAAGATTTGAAGAACATCTCAGAATATCGGGGATTTCTTCCTGTTATAACTTCAGGGTAATTTCTCTAGGTGACAATATTAGTGACTTCCTGCCTTCCTGCCGATCAGGATTTAAATGTAATGAGACTGGACTGTTACCACTTCCAGTGTAAATTATCTTTTGGGATCCCACAAAATATTTATCTTGCTGTATTATCATCCACTCTGCTTAATAAAAGGACCGCGTATTAATAGTTCCCTTGATATTTTTGTTGGGCTATTTTTCTGAATGCTGCAACACTTCAGGCTTTGCAATAATGGCTTCAGTAATTACCATCGGATAAAAAGATCTTAGCATGAAAAGATGTGTCTGAAAAGCTTCAGACTGTTCTACTCAATGATAGCTTTCACCAAGCCAAGAATTCACTACATACAACTACAATGGGCAAGATTATCTCTCTCTCTCTGAGGTTTCAAATTCTGTGTGAGTTACCAGCACCAGATTATGATAACAAGATCATGTTCAGTTATCAAAACAAGTTCCCAAACTTTTCTCATGTCACTTTCGATCTAAGCCCTGCTGCTTCTGCTGAAAGGCAGTGTGGACTTGTCTTAGTGTGTGCTGAAGCTCAATTTAAAACCTTTACGCTTTGAACTCGATTCATGGGGTATTTGCATAAGAAGATTTAGGCTGGAATGAATGAGCTTGCAATGCATCTGGCCATTAATATGCCTCTAATTCAGCACATTGTAAGCTCATTGATCTACCACAAAGGACTGAAATTCAAGGATAGTTACCCTATTGCCATTGTGAAAGTCTGAATCCGCGTAATATGTTCTCGACAGCCCTACAGTTGTTACAAATTAGATATGTTTCCTAAACAGTGACGGCTTGAAAACAATAAGTCTTGCTCAAGGAAAAAGAGAGCTTTAAAATTCAAGAAAAAAAAACAAAGGTGGTTCTACCCATTTGCCAGCATTGCTTAAAATGCCAATTCCACTTAAACAGCACCAAAAATAAACAGTGCTCCTTCACTTAACTCTTTTGTTGGTCAACTTTCCAGTACTTCTGGCTGCATAATTACATGTACATAATGCACAGTGAGCAGGTTATGAGGATACCTGTGAAAACCCATCCAAGCGATTTTGATTGGCTTCATTTGGATCACTACAAAAACAGTCTGGAAAATTAGGCATTCTGTTCATAGAAATACATACAGACACACAAATTAACCTGGGTTTGCATCATCATTATATATATAAATATATATATATATATATATATATATATATATAATTATATATATATATTTATACCAATCCAAACGGCGGCACTCCAGAATAAATGAACACCAGAATTTCATAGCTGAGTGAAGCTATGTGATTCTGGTGTTCATTTAAGCCAGAGTGACGCCGTTTGGATTGGTATGCGACAGTGCACCTTCGCAGTAAAGGCATTGAGGAGGGCACCCGGGACAGTTATCACTTTTACCAGTGAGTGCTGGACCATGCTGTTATATATATATATATATATATATATATATATATATTGTGACACAGTTAGGTTAGGGGGTCCCTCTCCTGGGTAGAGGACTCCTTCCTTACACACACACACAGCAGCAGGGAAGCAGCACACCAGTCTGGATGCAAGTACAAGCTGGTCGGCGCCAGTCTTTATTGTACAATGACAGAAATATAAAGAAAACATAAATATAAATCCTAGCCCTGTTGGGGCACTAACTTCACAGGTAGTTCCCTCACTACCAGAACCTGGCAGGGCCTAATGCCCTCGCCAGCAACAAAGCACAGCACAGTACTCACAGATAGGTTTTCCAAGTGTCTCTGAGCAAACTCCCTGTCTGCTCTCCCAGGTGAGACAATCAGCCCTAAACACACTAGGCTTATATTGGCCACTCCCAGGTGGAAACCCTAACAAGCCTGTACCAGGCTGCGAGAACCAAAACCTGGAGTGGCCGTGGGTGGAGCCCTCCCTCTCCTCTCACCCACAACCCCCAGGTCCCAAACCGGCTTTTCAAAAAGCCGAAACTCAAGCCTGCTACACTGCAGACTTTCTCCTGGGGATTTTGAACACATAGGACAGGAATCTGGGATAAATATCCCTGTCACAGACCACTTTATAAGTGATCCTATCACTATATATATATATATATATATATATATATATATACAGTATATATAGTATTTATATATATATATATATATATATACATACTGATTTTAGCTGGTCCCTTGATTACAGTGCAGTGCGGCTGTTACACACCTTTCAGAGCAACTGTTCTTCTTTAGGCCCCAAATTCTCCAGTCCCTTCTGCACCTTGCGCCATTACCACATAAAAGTCCCATAACTAGAATCCATGCACCCACGGAGGTTTCCACCTTCGTTTGCAACTGTAACTATGCTATAAAGTCAATTACTGCGTGGCTGCTGTGCCTGCCCAATCAGTGGCATCTAACACTAACCAATACCCTGAGGTTATGTAGGCCAAGGGAGTTGTTTACTCTACAGTCACATGTACAATATACCAAATATGAGCTGCACAATGCTGCTATCTTCAGATCCACCCTTGGAGTCTAGTGATTTAGTCTTGGGTTTTGCGACATCACAAAGTGGGTCCGGGATCATTAATATGAGAGCCGGGTGCAACCTTAGGCATAGCTTCACACTGTATGTATAATGCAAGTGCCAACATTACAGCAACAGTGCTGCCCATGCAACCTTGACCCCTCAGTAACAGCAACACTCACACACCCCTAATTACGGCCCTGATGCAATCTATATTGCTTTTGTTACATATATCCCAAATCCTGTTTTACGCTATATTGTAGCTATAATGAGTAAGCTACAGTAGGCTACTGACCAAAATTAATTTGGAAATGCATAAATATTGTACTGTACTTTATATATTGTTAGTTAGTTAGTTAGTTAGTTAGTGAATAATAGGGAAAGACACATGTTTAAAACAAAATACTCATTCCCAGTTATTGATAAGATGATTTGGACATTATTGTAATTTTCTGCTGTTTTATATTGGAAATAACAGCATCCTGTATAATAAAAGCTGGTCTAAGAATTCTGACTTTTAGGGGTCAATCCTATTAGGTGCAAATGGCGAGGTGCAAGTTGCTATTTTCACTTTATATTCGCATAGCGAATTCATTTTGCAATCCAATTAGCAACTTGCACTGAATCAATCAGACTGAATTCGCAACTTTCCACTTGCACCTCCCTGAGGGTAAGAGCTGGAGAGGAAAATCTTTATTTTAAGGTTAAAATGTTGGGACACTGTGCTGAACCCCTTGGACACCCCCCCTAATGACTAATTAGGCAACTTGAAGTTTCCAGTTAGCTTAATTAGTCCAATAATCTCATTTTTGATGGGGTATAAAAAATACCTCAAATCACCCCCAAATCAACTTTTTCATTAGTTTAGGCACCCCAAATTTAATTACAATAATTTTTTAGTTGAAAAATAATTTCTTTCTTTTATTTTTTATTTTATTTTTCAAGGTGCCACCAAAGTACCCCAAAATCACCCTTTTTCCTACTTTTTTTTTGCATTTTTCGTTTCATATGTTTGAGATTAAACAAAAAATGTTTGTTTTTTACCATTTTCTTGCATTTAAAAAAGAAAAGCCCAGATCAGCCATTTGACACCAGTTCAAAACCTACAGTAACTTCCTATACGGTCCTGCTAACGAAATTATCAATTTTGGGGAGTCCAGGATGGTCTCCCCACATTTTCATGAATTTCTCGCAAATCTTATTTGGCAGTCAAGTCGCACCCCTCCGCTGCGAGAAGTGCGAATAGACATTTTTAATTGGATTGGAGAATTATCGGGAGCGCGCTTCACTGCGAAGTGTGCGAGTTTCAAGAAACAAACTCGCTACTCACCATTCGCACCTAATTGGATTGAGCCCTTAGTGTCAGAATTACCTATTATTTTAGGTGGTCTCTGGGCTCTTCTGTACTGCTGCCAATAGAATTATAAGGAAAATAATAACTCTGGTATTAATAAGTCAGAGCTCTGAGATTGCAAATACAGAAAATATCAGATACAAAGATCAGAAATCTGACTTTAAAAGTTCTTGTCTGGAAATATTTCCTTCGGACAACTGCGCACGCTGACTACAAGTCCCTATTTTTCTTACTACTTTTCAGGAGGTAGCCGGTAACTTTCGGTTACTGTTTGCAGTAGGGGAATTTGTTTTGGCTACAAATAATATAAAAAAGTACTATATAATGTGTCAGAAAAATGTGTCAGTTTTGCAACATGCTTTAGTCAGACTTTGGTATAAATAAAAGGCACATGTCACTTTATATCATAATCAGGTAAATGTCAAAGTCTAGCACAGCTGCAAATGGTACAAAGCTATCTTGTGCCAAATACACATCATGCTGCAGATTTTGCAGAATATTAGTGTTATGACACTGGCGGTAGAGAAGATTTTACTTCCATTGTTTTAAATTGAACACAGCGATTAATAGGCCAAAATCTGTATGCAAAGCATACACTAAGAGCAGGGTATTCTACCTGATAATCCTTGTTTGCCTTCTCCTTCAGGTTAATGGTTTCTCATAAGTACCTAGATGACAGAAAAGAAAATTGACCTAGATATGCCCTTGATACACAACAGGAATCCAAGTAAAATAAGTGCAGTATGAAGAACATGTAAATTATGTAAGTAAGGTAGACAGGTCATGTATGAACACAGCTTAGAGATCATGTAGGCATCGGACAATCTTCTGCAAATACATTGCACTCAATACAACAATTTTGCATTTGTAAATAAAATGTTAAGACAGTCATCTCTCAAAAGCAATTGGAAGTTGTCGTAGCAACCATCATTGAAAAAAGTAAAATAAACAATTGTCATTTGCTAAAGGAAATTGTGTGTTACATATGGTAAATATGACATGGAATTTACACACCAAATAATGACTTGTTTAATTTACTTTGCTTCAAAAAATATATTTTTATTAAACAAATCTCTTTCATCTTATCAGTCTTCAGTGACATTGGCTCTTGTCTACTGACTATAATTATAATGTAATGCATTTTCAAAGGCAAAGAACATATAAGGGAAACATAAAGGAGCAATGAAGTATTTTTTAGTACTAATACAGTACCTAGCATGATATTTAGGTAGGATATGATGTCCTGGTAAAGCAGGGACTGCTAATTTGCTGTGCCACTATAAGATGCATATCTAGCGAATATGACTGAACTTAAAATTCATGTTACCACTAATTAGGGATTATCCACTCAAATTAATTATTTCAGCTCATGCATTATCCTGGATCATGCTAAATACTAAGCAGTGCTGAGCCCTCCATGGCCGCTGGAGCATGTAAGGTCCCAGCTGGTCACCCTTTCCTACTTACCACCCTAGAAGACCAGGGTGTTTGGGTGTTAGGCCCATGACATGCAGTTGTGCGGTAGGCTCGCGGGCACGATGGAGGCACCAGCTAAAATCTTTCCTAGGCCACCAAATTGGTCAGGGTTGGCCCGGAAAATCATGATTCCATACTTGCACTCAGTTCTGATATTAGCTGGTAAATCCAATTTCTTATTTTTAGTATCCAAAGGCAATGTGACCTACAGTATGATTACAGACAGGGTAAGGTTCCTGCTATCACAGCGGAATACCTATGGCATCCCAGTGGCTTCAGAAATATGGAGACAGAATTTATGCAGGACCAATGTTCTCTGGTATGCAACATTATCAGAAATGTCTTACACGTCTTTCATCCAAGTATTATGATAAAATATAGAGTTATTGTTCATACATCCAAAATGTATTTTTATTTTTTGTTTCAAACATTTGAATGCATTTCTTGTTGTACACATGCTGGAAACTTAATCAACATGTTTGTTGTGTACATAACATGCTGAAGGCAAATTGTATACATTTCTAGCAAGAAATAGCGGCTGTGTCTCATCTGTAAAGTTGGTGGATCAATGGTTGAGTAGGGGGGATTATAAAATGTACAGCGCATATACCAAGGTAATGGTGACACAGGTTCAGCAAACATACAGGGCCTTGCACTAAATATAGGAAAGACATAACATCAGATAGTTGTACTATAAAGGGTTATAAAAACCTAAGTATAGTGACTGGTGTTTTGGCTGAACACTTACAGGAGTAGTACATTTGTATGAGCCTCTCTCTGACCTGACTCGCCCCTCTGTATTATCCACATGATAAAATGGTAATGGGACCCCTGCTTCCACGCTGTATGTTATCATAGACCTATCTTGCTGTAGAGCAATATTGTGCAGCATAAACTTAGCTGGATTGTTAAGGCATCTGAAGTCAGCCTTCAATACTACACATGTATGTTGCCCTAGTTTGTTTCTGAACCTTATTATATTTGTGATGAACAGGAGTCTCTGGTATCAATATAGGTGTCATTAATCAGGAATGACATCCACATTCTGAATCACCTACAATGGCATCCGTCAAACATGGTCACATCAATAAACCTACTGTATATTGCATTTAAACCCCTTCTTCCTCCCGTTAGATATGCACTAATCAATGTTTCTTGCACAGGGCCGGTCCTAGGTCACTTGCACCCAGTGCAAGAATTATTGCAGCGTGGGTGTAGCTATGGGACAGTGCCATATCAGGATGACAGTGCACCCTGTGCCACACTGCAGCACGCCCTGTGTGATGGCACTGCATGAACAGCCCTAGAGCTGGCCCTGTTCTTGCACATACTTAGTAGCACCTCAGGTATTTCCTCACTCTAAAACATCTGAAAGAGGGCAGATAGACACAGGGTATTTTCATCATGGCACCTCACAAGGAAGCCAGACACAGCCCTCAGAATCCTCATGTTTACCTCACAGTCCATCTCCACATTGACATACACCTCTGCTTTTAAGTGCAGTACTTTCAGCACAAAAAATGTACGCTCTATGGCTTTCAGGAAATTAGGTATCACTGAGAGCCGATAGAAGATTACCTTTAGGTCCTGCCACACTGCTGATGAGAGAAGCCAAACCAAATTGTTGCTGCATTAAATCTAGTCACTAAATCACTGAAATTGCACTAGTGCCTGAAATACGCCGACTGCTACATTTGGGCCTAGTACTTCTGTCTGTAAAATATTGTTCTAGACATTCAGGTAGGTATATGTACTAAAGTGCAGGTTTTTAGAAGTGGAGATGTTGTCCATAGCAACCAATCAGATTCTACTTAACATCTATCTAGAACCTTTTAGAAGATAATAACTAGAATCTCATTGGTTGCTATGGGCAACATCTCCACTTCTAAAAACCTGCACTGTAGTAAATATACCCATTAGTGGATATTTATGAGGGAATAACTGAGATATATTTGGTAATGCAGTCCAAAAGAGATGATGACAGATGTAGGTCATTTATCAAAACAAAAGAGGTAAATTAAGAATATTTTCATCCTAGTACTGACCTCTCTGGTAAACCAAACACCAAGAAATAGTGGAGAGGAAATGAAGCCAGAAAAAGCAGATACTTAACAAAGAGCCAGATAAGATGAGAACTAATTGAGTACAGTGTCTCCAATACTTCACGGCATTGTCTAAATAAGAATTTTATAATGTCAAAGGTTGCAGTGAGGTCTAATAGAATTAGTAGGGAATATTGACCTTTGGACTTTACGGTGATGAGGTTGTTGAGAACTGTTGTAACTGAAGTTTCTGTGGAATGCTCAGTATACAATCCAGACTGAAGAGGATCCATTAGACTGTTTGATGTGTGGAAGTGGTTAGTTGATTATAAACATGGCGATCAAGAAGCTTTGAAGAAAATGGAAGCTGAGAGACAGGATTTAAGTGTGAGAGGTAGTTAGGGTCATGATACTGATTTTGTATGGATAGGAATAGTTAGTGCATGTTTCATAGATGAGGGGAATATGCCAGAGAAAAGGTTACAGATATGACTGAGCATATATGAGGGTGATGGATTAACTTGGAAAAGAACATGGCCAAATAGGAGACAGGAGGAACATGGGCAGTACATGTACTTTGTAGAGGATGATTGAGTGGATTAGCAGAAGTTTACATGTATGTAGGTCAGAGGGTCGAATATGCATGAAGGAGATTAAACCTCTTTGGCCTTAATCTTTTTGAATAAAATTTTGGGTATTATAGGGTTATTAGTTTTGTACTCCATTGTCTGCTGGTTTTCTGTGCCAGTTAGAAGTAAGGGGAGGGTTTAGGTGGAATCATATAAATGGGTGAGTTGGGCTTGTTTAGGCCTCTTTATCTGAAGACATTTTCTTCTCTTTGGCAAGAGGCCAGATCATACGCCATCCTTACAGGACAGACTAGGATGCAGTCTGGATACCGACGGGCGCTATCCTGCCCGCCGATATCCCGACACTGCAAGCCCAACATGGTACTAAAGATAGGCATCGAAATCCCGATGCCTATCATTAGCCCCACTACAAAATCCCGACGCCCAGCATACCGAACAAAGGTAAGCCGGGTGTCTTAACTTCTAGCCGCGGGGGGGGGGGGATTAGGTTTAGGGACCCCCGGGTGTCTTCTGGCATTGGTATATGATCTGCTGGCGATTCAGCCGCCGGCATTACATACCGATTCTGATAGACCATGTAAGACCATATCCCAAAGGTCACAGAGTGCGAGATTTACAAAGTGATGAGATTTTAATTGATTTAGTACTATGATTTAAAGTGGCAATATTTCACCATGCAAAGCCAACCTAGTTTTGCAATGTAGAAAATTGGCATTGAAAACTTAAGGCTGGATTCAATTAGCGGCGAAAAGCCAAGATCGGCGATATGCGCGATGCTTTCACCTCATTCACCTGTTTTCCGGCAAAGTTTTCGCCTACTTACACAGTGCGCACTCCCGCTTTTCGCTCTGTTTAATTGCAAAACAGGCGAAAACGCATAGGTGCGAATGCAGTAAATAACGAAACGAGCGAAAAGGACATTGTTTTTGGGGGAAATCAGTCTGTACCCCCTAAAAACCTAACTGACCTGGGGAATCAATATAGAAGTGTATTAATAGACCTAATAGAAGTATTTTAGCTTCTTAAATTGAGTCAAAGGGCTATTATTGGCATATTTGCATAAGTGTGGTTAAATGATAAAAAGCAATTTCTTTAGGGAAATATAATTGTTGTAGTTAAATTTGGGGTTAATTTAAATGGGTACTAGTATATTATTGTGTTTATAAAGTGCATTATAAAAAAGTATAAAAATACACCTGCTGCAGCCCCCTGGAATCCTAAAAACACCTGTCCCATCCATACAGCCCCCCCAAAATACCAGACCCAGTACTTTAAACCCATTTTCCAACAGTGTTTTTTATGGTGTATTTAGATATTTTTTTAAATATTTGTGGCCTAATTAATCATTAGGGGGTGTACAAAGGGTTCTGAACCAAGCCCCCACATTTTTAGGCAAAAATAGGGATTTTGCAAATCTTTTCTCATGCCTTTGGGTGGAGAAACTTTTTCGCCTATTTTAGCCGATGGACTTTATCGCAAGTGCGAAAACATTCCGGAATTGAATAGGGCGATAAGCAGGAATGTGGGTGAAAACATCACATCGGCAAAACATTTTCACTGATCGCGACTTTTCACCTCTAATTGAATACGGGTCTTAGTGCTAAATTGGTGACATCTCCGTACTTAGGGCCTGATTCAGAGCCGCTCGTAAGCGGCCGCTCGTTCGTTCCGAGCGATGTTTGCCCAACTGCGCATGCGTACGGATCGTTATACGCATGCGCGAGCCAGTCAGTGCGGTCGAAAATTCATGTGCTCGCAAAATAGCGAATGCCTGATAATTTGAGAGACAGGAGTAGGCGTATGTGGGTGGTAACAGGGGAAGGTGCTCGAAAACGGGGAGTGGAGATCCGAACGCAGGCGTGCTTAAAGGTCAAAATGGGCATTTTAAGGGTGTGCATAATTAAAACAACAGCGTCATTGACCACGTCACTGGGTTATTTTATAGCCAGAACTGCTCGCAAAATTGTGGTAGCAAAAACCAACCCCAAGAATAGCGAGCAGTTCATACCCTGGTCGATGTACTCGATTAATCTAATAAATAGCGGACATGACGTAGGATGCGAGCGGCCAGGGGACGTATTTTTTCAAAAAACGACCGCAAGTTTTGTTCGCTCGTTCAGACCTAGAGGCGTGAACAGACCGCAAAGAGCGAGCGGTTCATTTGAATAGCCACCCCTTGTTTTAGAACGAACGACCGCAAATAGCGAGTGGCTCTGAATGAGGGCCTTAGTGTTTGTGCTTTGAGACAATTGGGCCCATGAATATCTTTGGTCACAGTCTCCCCTCCCTTCACTGGATAAGCCATGAATATCCTTCATTGGGAAGAGGCAAAGATATCCCCTTCCATTAAAAAAATGGGTTTAAAAAAATTCTACTTGGATGGTGACTTATAGATCATGGAAAGTTCACAGCATATCCTCTGATTGTAAAAATATAATTTACTAACAACTTCATCAGTATTCATTTTACTGGTGTTATACAGTAATCTGTATATGGAACTTTGGACCTGATTCAAACCCGCTCGCTAGATGCGTTCGCACGCTAGAAGCATATGCAAATTCGGCAAGGCAAACGATCGTACGGCAAGGCATTAGCACGCCCACTATAACTTAGCGTGCGATCGCATTGTGGATGCAGACGCCCACCAGCCAGTCTTATGCCCACTAATACACGTCATGTCCAGGAAGTGTATGCAACCATCGGTAACATCGAGTACAATCGGATGCGATCGCAGCAGTTGACCATACTCTGCTGCAAGCACTGCGAGTGCTTCAGTGTGAAATACTACCAAGTGACGTGTATAATGACGCTACCTCTTAATTATGCAGGCATCTGAAATGGCGTTAAGATGCTCAGGCACGCCTGCGTTCGCACCTCCACTCCCCCGTTTCTAGCGGCCAGCCCCTGTCATTACCCTCAAACGGCTTCTCCCGTCACTCATTCTGCCAGGCAGTCTATGCGCAGCGAGCAAACGCTTCCCGATCGCTTGCACTGGTTTGCGAATGCGCATTGCGATGCATACCCATGCGCAACATGCAAATAATCGGCTGGCTGCGTGCGAACGCATCCTAGCGTGCGGGTCTGAATCAGGTCCTTTGTTCTTCTCTAATTGCTTTGTATTCAGAGGAACATGTGGAAAAGAAGCAGGTATAAAGATACTAACTGCAAATAAACCAAGATCTGGCTGACCCGAATATGTTAGACCACTCCCAGAGCAACGGTGCATGTATTGTAAACTCTCTCCGCACATCTACCAACAAAGCACAAATCATTTTGTAAAATGAGAGTTTTAATTTCAATTTGTCTCCCATACAAAACCACAACACCAGCCGAGTATGAGCCTTTTGAAACATTTTTAGACTGATCAAATGATGAGAAATTGCTTGTCCCGGAAGAAAGCATTAAATATTCATCTCTCTGCCAGAATGGCAGGACCAGGAAGCATTCTGTCTATGTGCAATGTAATCTGAATCTCTAGATTTCTATTGATAATTCATTATATGTTTCTGCTATCTCTCTTTAGCTCCAATGTATGCTTTTTACTATAATGATTTTATAGTGTGCTATCTAACAGCATCCTGAATATACCAATTGTGTGTTCAATAATATTATTCTGCCATCAATCTTATGGGAATGCTTAAAAGCTTTCTCTCATCTTCTCACTTTAACTCATGTATTATCTGAGTTTTACATTAAATGGACAGTTTTAATATCTCCTGACATGTCAACCTCTTTTCTGCGCATGTAGCTGCTAATTTAGTACTTAGCCGCTTCCAGAATCGATGCTAATGCTGTTAGCCGCACACACGAGAGCACAGTCTCTTTGCTTTTAATCTGTAGAAGGAACTTCGGCAAAAAAAGTAAAACAATTTGGACAAACGTGAGCATCGCTGATGCAATTTGTGGATAGAATGTACTTTAGCTCCTTATTTTACACATATGTCTACTGAGGATGTGAAGTTTCACAAAGCCAAACCATTTAATTCTACAATATTCTTATCCCTCACAACATTTCGGTTATAGGCGGACACTTAAAAATGTGAATCAATTGAAAGAAAAAATAAAACATAAAGGACCCCATTTACAAATGAAGGGAAATACCAGCGGGAATTTTCATTTAGTATCACTGTGATACAAACGAAAATACCACTGGTATTTAGTAGGGGTGTGCACCGGCCACTTTTCATGTTTTGTGTTTTGGTTTTGGATCTGGATCTTTCTTTGTGTTTTGGATCCGGATTGGTTTTGCCAAAACCACCCTTCTGTGTTTTGGGTTCTGGGTTTTGTGTTTTGGATCTCTATATTTTTGAAAAAAAGCATAAAAACAGCTAAAATCACAGAATTTGTGGGTTTTTCTGCTCCTATGCTATTATTAACCTCAATAACCTTAATTTCCACTCATTTCCAGTCTATTCTGAACACCTCACACCTCACAATAGTGTTTTTATGTCCAAAAGGTTGCACCGAGGTAGCTGGATGACTATGCTAAGCGACACGAGTGGGCGGCACAAACACTGCAATGGCAGACAGGATGGCAGTTTGAAAAACTAGGCCCCAAACAGTACATAATGCAAAGAAAAAAAAGAGATGCAAGATGGAATTGTCCTTGGGTCCTCCCACCCATCCTTATGTTGTATAAACAGGACATGCACACTTTAACAAACCAATCATTTCAGCGCCAGGGTCTGCCACATCACTGTGGCTGAAATGATTAGTTCGTTTGGGCCCCCACAAAACAAGCTGGCAATTATTCTGTCCCTGCACAAACTGGCTCTACGGAGGCAAGATGTCGTCCTCATCCTCCTCATCCACTGATTCCTCACCCTCTTCAGCGTTGTGCACATCCTCATCCTCACAGAGTATTAATTCGTCCCCGCTGAAATCCACCACCACAGGTCCCTCTGTACGTTCTGGAGGCTGGTCTCCCTGGAAGAGTTGATAATTCATTTTATGAACATCATCTTCTCCACATTTTGTGGAAGCAACCTCCTATGCCTTTCGCTGACAAGATTCCCGGCTGCACTAAACACTCTTTCGGTGTACACACTGGAGGGGGGGCAACTCAGGTAAAATAGAGCCAGTTTGTACAGGGGCCTCCAAATTGCCTCTTTTTCCTGCCAGTACAGGTACGGACTGTCTGACATGCCTACTTGGATGCTGTCACCGATGTAATCCTCCACCATTCTGTCAATGGTGACAGTATCATATGCAGTGACAGTAGACTTGTCAGAAATTGCTGGCACGTCCTTAGTCTGGACCAGATGTCCAAACCGGCCCTTGACTTATGACACAGGCGCTCGCTTGGCACTGCTCCTTTGTTGATGCACGTACAGTGTACACAATTTACAAACACAGAAGAAAATGTTTTATTTTGGTTGGAGTGCACTTTGGGGGTTACAGGTGAGGCTTTGAGGATGCAGGTGCGGCTACAGCCCGCTCAATTCACAAAGACAGAAAAAAAAAGAAGAAATTTTTATTTTTTATTGAGCGCACTTTGAGGGTTACACCACCCTTTAACAGACAGACACACGCTTGTCACTGCTGCTTTGAGGATGCAGGTGCGGCTACTGCGCATGCATTTCACACACAAACACAGAAAAAAAGAAGATTATTTTATTTTGGTTGGAGCGCACTTTCGGGGTTACACCACCCTTTAACAGACAGATGCAAACTTGTCGCTTCTGCTTTGAGGCTGCAGGTGCGGCTACAGCCCACACAATTCACAAAGACAGAAAAAAAATATTTTTTATTTTTTGTGGAGCGCACTTTGAGGGTTACACCACCCTTTAACAGACAGACGAACGCTTGTTGCTGCTGCTTTGAGGATGCAGGTGTGGCTACTGCGCATACATTTCACACACAAACACAGAAAAAAAGAAGATTATTTTATTTTGGTTGGAGCGTACTTTGGGGGTTACACCACCCTTTAACAGACAGATGCACGCTTGTCGCTGCTGCTTTGAGGCTGCTGGTGCGGCTACAGCCCACACAATTCACAAAGACAGAAAAAAAAGAAGAATTTTTTATTTCTTGTGGAGCGCACTTTGAGGGTTACACCACCCTTTAACAGACAGATGCACGCTTGTCGCTGCTGCTTTGAGGATGCAGGTGCGGCTACTGCGCATACATTTCACACACAAAGACAGAAAAAAAGAAGATTATTTTATTTTGGTTGGAGCGCACTTTGGGGGTTACACCACCCTTTAACAGACAGACGCACACTTGTCGCTGCTGCTTTGAGGATGCAGGTGCGGCTACAGCCCACACAATTCACAAAGACAGAAAAAAAAAGATTTTTTTTATTTGTTTTGGAGTGCACTTTGGGTGTTACAGCACCCTCTAACGGACAAGCCATCTGGCCCTTTACTTATGACACAGGCACATGCTTGGCGCTGCTCCTTTGTTGATGCACGTGCAGCCACAGTGCACACAATTCACAAACGCAGAAAATAATTCCTCCACCATTCTCTCAGTGGTGACAGTATCATATGCAGTGACAGTAGACATGTCAGAAATTGACATTGTTGGCACGTCCTTCAGTCCGGACCAGATTTCCAAACCGGCCCATGACTTATGACACAGGCGCATGCTAGGCGCTGCTGCTGTGTTGATGCACATGCGGTTACTGTGCATACATTTAGCACACAAACACAGAAAAAAAAGAATTGTTTATTTTTTGTGGAGTGCACTTTGGGGGTTACACCACCCTTTAACAGACTTATGGGATACAGGCGCACACTGGGCGCTGCTCCTTTGTTGATGCACTTGCAGCCACAGTGCACACAATTCACAAACACAGAAAATCTTTTTTTATTTTGTTTGGAGTGCACTTTGGGGGTTACAGCACCCTTTAACGGACAAGCCAACCGGTCCTTTACTTATGACACAGGCACACGCTTGACGCTACTTGGTTGATGCACGTGTGGCTACTGTGCACACAATTCACAAACACAAAAAAATATATTTTTTTATATTTTTTGGAGTGCACTTTGGGGGTTACACCACCCTTTAACAGACTTAAGGGATACAGGCGCACACTGGGCGCTACTTCTTTGTTGATGCACTTGCAGCCACAGTGCACACAATTCACAAACACAGAAAATAATTTTTTATTTTGTTTGGAGTGCACTTTGGGGGTTACAGCACCCTTTAACGGACAAGCCAACCGGTCCTTTACTTATGACACAGGCACACGGTTCGCGTTACTTTGTTGATGCACGTATGGCTACTGCGCACACAATTCACAAACACAGAAAAAAAAATTTTTTTTTTGGAGTGCACTTTGGGGGAGCACCCCTGATGCACAGATCACCCCCTGGACAACACTACAGCACCCCTCTAGGATTACAGCCTTTATGGGACACTGCACAACACAGTCCAGCCAGCCCCTATAGACTTTGGAGTGGACACAGCCCCTATGACTGCAACTGACTGCACAACACAGTCCAGCCAGCCCCTATGACAGCAGCACAACACAGCCCAGCCAGCCCCTATGGACAACAGCAGCACAACACAGCCCATTGAGCCCCTATGGACGGAGTGGTCACAGCCCCTATGGACAACAGCAGCACAACACAGCCCAGCCTGCCCTAGCTCCCACCCTCCCTCTTCACTGTCCACAGCCGGAGTGAGAAATGGCGCCGACACGGGGACCTTTTATAGAATCCAAAACCCGCGAGATCCGGAAGGCGGGATGATGACGTTTTGCCTCAATTACAGATCCGAGTCAGGCGGGGAAAGTCGAGCCTGACTCGGATACGACTCGGATCGGGGGGGTTCGGGGGGGTTCGGATTTCAGAAATCCGAACCCGCTCATCCCTAGTATTTAGTAATACTTACCCCTCCGGCGAGGTTCCGCGAAGTCCAGCGGAATCCTCGTCCTCGACGAGGTCCTCTGCTGGGCTGCTGGCAGCCTAACGCTGCCAGCGATGGTGCTCCAGGGTCATGCACATGCGCGACGGTCCGTCTGCGCATGTGCATGACAGGGAGACCCGGCAGTGCCTGGAAAGCTTTGTTGAAGCCGGAAAGGCACCGCCGGGTCTCCATTGCCGGCACCACTACACCCCCGTTACCATCGACCAACCCCTGTCACCACCCACAAACGGCTCTAGCTGTCACTCATGCTTGTGGAGCGTCTGAGTACAGGGTGCGAACGCTTCCCGATCTCATGGACTAGTTTGCTCATGTGCACTGGCTTGTACGCATGTGCAGATTGCAAATATCGGCAGGCTACATGCGAACGCAGCCTAGTGAACGGGTCTGAATCAGGCCAGGACATATTTATATCTTAAATACTGTGTAATTTAACATAAAATAAATGTCTTCACACCTAAACTTGTAGTGTACAATTCTCTTTTTCTCGTGTGCGCAGCTCACGTAAAATGAGTATTGCTGGGTATACACTAAGCAGTGTTTGTACCCAGTGATGCGACCGGCGACCCTCCCACCGACGGGTCGACATATCAGGCGACCGGTACATACTAGACGATCCGGTGCCCAACCACCCTATATATTGGCCCGTACTGCATCCCGCTGCATGGGGTTGTCAGCCGCATCGTCAGGTCAGCCCTACATGCAGGCTAACCTGATAATGCGACTGACGACCCCATAGGAGCGTGCACTTCACGACATAGAGCATACACACTAGACGATTTTGAATGATATGTCGCTCCGATGCGTTGGATTGGGCATATCATTCCAAATATTGTCAAGTGTGTTCTTGTGTATCATTCCAAAAATCGGCAAGTGTGTATCTTTAAATAGGAGGTTGTTAATTGAACAGGAAAAGTTCTGGTCATACAGGGTATTATTTAAGCACTTGAAGGGGCCTATTCATCATGAAGGAGTTTTCACTTGTGATAATTTAGCTTTGAATTGTTAGAGAATAAATTGTAAAAATTATAGCTATTCATCATACCACCCTTACTAAATTATCACTTCTGAAAAGCTGCTGTTTTTGCGAAGCAGCTTTTCGGACTTGTGATACTTCTCCCCTTTATCTATGCTGTCTCCATCTTAGCCCGCAACCTCTGGACCATGTCTAACCCTCTTCCTACCTTCTGTCTCTCCTATCCATGCGCTCCCCTGCCCGCTGCCTGTCCCCGGTGTCCCTAGCCATGTGCCCTCCTGCCCGCTGCCTGTCCCCGGTGTCCCTATCCCTGTGCTCCCCTGACTGCTGCCTGTCCCCGGTGTCCCCTCTACCTGTGCTCCCCTTCCCGAGGCCTGTCATGCTCCCTGCACTCCCCCGCCAGCGCCGCAGCCATCTCCGGTGTCAGTGTAGAGCTGCCGGCAGTGTTGTAGATGGAGGCAGGAGCAGTGACAAGCCTCCGGAGGGGCTGCGGGTGCTGTGGAGGAAGTCACTGCTCTCCCTCCTCTCATCCCCCCGCCACCACCCCCCTGTCCCTGGTGTCCACTCTCCCTGTGCTTCTCTTCTCACAGCCTGTCCTTAGTGTCCCCACTCCCTACACTCCCTTGCCAGCGGCACAGCCTGCCTCCGGCATCAGCAGAGAGCCACCGGCAGTGTTGCAGATTGTGGCAAGGAGCAGGTGCAGAAGCCGCCGGAGGTAGGCTGCGGGTCCTATGCAGGGGAGGATGGAGGGAACTATAGCTCTCTGCGTCTATCCTCTCCCTGCGCCGCTGTGGTTAACCCTTACTCTTCTCTCCCCCCTCTCCCAATGTAACTGCCCTTTGCTGTCCCACGCCACCCTCAGCTTTCAGGTGTCCACTCTATTCCAGCTGCTGTTGCCCCTCTCCCCACTGCCGCTATGGGTAATGCTCCCTCCTCGGCCCGGTCTGAAACTATCATGTGCCAGGCCCCGCTGTCCCTCCCCCTGCGGCTGCCGGTGTAAGTCCCGGCTCCCTGCAGTCGACTGTATCTGTAGCCTCCCCCCCACCTGTAACCCTCTATCTGTGATATCTCCTGTGTTACATGATTGATGAATTGGCCTGACACTTAAATTATACAAAATTAGGTGAAATTGTTAATTTTCACCTGCTTTTGTAAAAATTTAGTGATGATGAATAGGCCCCTAATGGTGTTTATGCAGTTACATTTACTTACACTACAGCCAAAGCTGGAGATTATCTTGAATATCAGTCTTTGGAAATCATTTGGGAAGCTTCCGTTTCGGTCTTAAGATGCAGTGGCGCCAGCCATTACTGCTCTGACCCTACAGTTACTAACACAATCCAGAGATGGCGTTTTGGAGCTTCATAAATCTGACAGGTTCACAGCCCCCTGAGAAACCTATGGTGGCTGCGGCAGCTGTCGGAAATGGAGGGATCGGAGATATCTGCTGCAGTCCCTCATGTAGGAAGATACATAATATTTGCGTGTTTTCAGCTCTATCCTCCATAGAGAGAATAAGTGCCCCAGAGAGTCTCCATAATGGAGAGAGACAGCATTACAGCGGCCAGTGACCCTGCAAGTTGCATTATGCCACCACCACTATTCCGCTGTATATATATGCCAGTGTATGCATACTCGACTACACACACAGGTGAGTGATCCCATTTGTGCAACAGTACACCAAGGCATCTATTCCGGCATAAAAGAAATCAGTGTCAAGTGTCTGAAGCCAGAACATGACAGCTTGCTGAACTACATCGTCGGTTTACAAATCGCCTTCCACCCAGGTGTTTCTTCCCATGGTCCAAAGAGATGGAAATCACTAAGTGTCAGGTCAGGGCTGTAGGGAGGATGGCCCAGTACCTCCCAATGGTAGCACTGTAACAACTCACGAGTGCAGTTGGCTGAGTGCTGCCTGGTGTTATCGTGCAGCATAAAACAGCTGTTCGCTGCAACCCAGTTTGTTTTTGACGCATTTCCCTCCAAAAACGGCTCAATGTGTCATAATAGTGGACAATATTGACAGTATCTGCCTTGGTGAGGAAATCAAAAAGAAGCACGTCATTGTGCTCCAAAAACACGGTCGCTATGATCTTCTTTGCTGATGTCTGTTCTGCTGTTATCAAAGCCAACCAAACCCAAACCTGTTTCTGGGACATGACATTATCATCATAAACTTCCACAAGTTGGTGATGAATTTTAGCTGCTGATGTGCCCTTTAGATGCAGAAATCTGATCACACTACACACCTCAATATTTGACCATGTTTCCGCTTTTACCGCCATCTTACACAACTGATGTTGGGACAGTATGACTGTTATGAGGTGCAGTCTAATGGCTAAGAGGGGAAGCAGTGGTCTACCTGCTCTGGGCTGGTGGGAAATTAGAATGAAATAGAGAACATTACACATGTGAGAGGTTTTGTTACTTTGCTTATTGAACCACCCTCATATATGTGAAATGTGTACCTGGTGTACATACCTGCTGCACTAACCCTGTGTCAGTCTGCAAACCTGTTCTGTCTAGTTACTAAACCAAAGACCTGGTTAAGATATATATATTGTGGACTGACCTCCATCCCACACTGTTGCCACCTATACCAACATAAACTATCACCAGCACATGTGCACGGTAGAGGGGTTTTTAAAAAGCCTGGAGAACCTATAGTAGCGGGTCCAAATGTTCAGCTCCTAAATCACATGATCTAGAATTAAGTACAGTATAGCCACCTATGCAGTTCTAAGAAGAGAAGCCTTTGCCTAGCAACAAGCACAGAAGCGGGACAACAGAAACGTCCGGGAATCCATCTGCAGCACCTAGGCCACTATTCTCGAAGAGAGCAGAGAGAAACGATGCTTAAATGATGGCTAGATAACTGGCACTGACAGCTGAAAGAATAGTAATGCTGGTGATTATGTCAACATCCATTGTCAAGCAATTTCGATTACCTTGTGATTCGTAAATTTAACTTGTGTGTCTGAGCAAATACCCTGTTGGAATTATTGCCCTGTTTTTTATTTGTCTACAGGCTGCTCGCAAAGCAGAGGGTGTCCACCCACAGCTTGTGCGAGCGGGCTGGAGATTGTCGCAATTATCGCGACCATCGGGCTTGCCACGACACCCTGGGGAAGGTTCTCGGCTGCCACAAGCCCGAGTGGACTCCCTGCTCTAATAGAACAGGAAGTCCACTACTGTTATCACTAGTGATGTCAGTAAGCCCTCCTACAAACGCCAGGCGTTCCTAAGGGAATGCCTGCGCTTGTCCGGCCATCCCCCCTATCCGCCCACAAAACGGGGCGAGCTGTCAATTAACATCGACAGCCACCCTGTCTTGTTGCGAGCCCCAGAGTGACTGAACTTCAGTCGCTCTGCGGGGCTCGCGCATGAGCACACCGGATGCGGCGCATGCACAGGGCTAGAACATTGAGCCGCTTGCGAGCGCTGTGCACTTGTGAGTGGCTCTGAATCAGGCCCTATGTGTGAACAGTACTCCCCAGGGTCAGATAACGTGTGAGGAGCGTTATTGTGGGCAATATTTAGCAGTATTGTCCCAGGGAGTGACTCCACTTATTATGTAAATAGGCTGGGGTACACATTAAACAATATGTGTACCCAGTGATCCGACGGGCAACTGCGTGGGTGATGGTCCGACATATCGGGCGTCCGGTACACATTAGACAATCCGGTACGTGACCAACCGATATGTCGATCCCTGCCGCATTCCACAGCAAGGGGTCATCAGTCACATCGTCAGATTGAGCTGCATGTGGGGCTGACCTGACGATGCGACTGACGACTAAACGGCAGCGTGCATGGCCCGACATAGAGCATACACATTAGATGATATTCACAATATATTGGAACGATCCATCGGTTCGTCCAACATATTGTCTTACTGTATGTAGTTTGTCACTCTAGGTCCGGGACCGGGCAGGGCTCTGGACCTAGAGAAAGGGCACATCTGCACGCACACGCTGGGCTGCCCCCAAGCTCTGCTATCAGTGTGAATAGATGCCGGGCGCATGCACCCAGCATCCATGCACCAACGGTGACCGCTACACCGCAGTTTTTTCCAGTGGGACACTGTCACCCGCGGGTGGGGACGGCACCCGCGGGCTGTTTCAGGGGGGCGCCGAGCAAGAGGGCAGGGCACTTTTTTGCCCTTTAGACATAGAGCAGGGCGCGGTGCCCCGCTAAAGTTACTGCTCCAGAAACTGATTCACTATCCTTGTCTGCTAATTAGTTTGAGGATGATATGCAGAAGATAAACTTAAATTGATACCCAGCACAAAATCACCATCTGTCAGAAATCATATTGATCGGAATTCCATGTAACTAACAAATATTGGGCCTGATTCAGAGCCGTTCGCTATTTGCGGTCGTTCGTTCAAAAACAAGGGGTGGCTATTCAAATGATCCGTTCGCAAATTGCAGTCTGTTCACACCTCTAAGTCTGAACGAGCGAGCAAAACATACGCTCGTTTATTTGTTAAAAACGCCCCCTGGCCGCTCGCACCATACGTCATGTCCGCTATTTATTAGATTAATCGAGTACATCGACCAGCGTATGAACTGCTCGCTATTCTTGTGGTTGGTTTTTGCTACCACAATTTTGCGAACAGTTCTGGCTTAAAAAAAAACCCAGTGACGTGGTCAATGACGCTGCTGTTTTAAATATGCACACCCATAAAACGCCCGTTTTGACCTTTAAGCACGCCTGCGTTCTGATTTCCACTCCCCGTTTTCAAGCACCTTCCCCTGTTACCACCCACATACGCCTCATCCTGTCACTCAAATTATCAGGCATTCGCTATTTTGCGAGCACATGAATTTCGGCCGCACTGACTGGTTCGCGCATGCGTATAACGATCCGTACACATGCGCAGATGTGCGAACATCGCTCGGAACGAGCGTACTGCCGCTAGCGAGTGGCTCTGAATGAGGGCCATACTGCACAAATAAAGATGTTAGAACTCTAGACCAGAGAGAGTAATGAAATTAGATATTTAACTGAAAACTTCTACCACCTCCCACATTGTGCTAGACCCTTTCGATGGGGGAAAGTCCACTACAAAGGTTATTGATATGTGGGTGTGTTTTGATACCGAGTGCTATTTTTCAACAGGAATGCAGTTCCTGAACCTCTCATTAACTATGATGTAATATCCTGGGCCAAAAATTTATTTTCCATAGGATAAGATTTATTTTTATTTTCCATCTATAGGAACCTATACATAGGATTACTCATTGATCCATTCCCCATAAAGCAAGTCAACGGTTCAGTCTCTAATTGTCTTTTATCTTGTCCATCTTGTCATGAATATTCAGGGAAATGATGATAGTCTTGCATTGTCCACATGTTTGCTTGTCATACTCAATGAGGCTGGTTCCACCAATGGAATGTTGCCTTAGGCATAGATGTTATCATAGACTTGAATCATCATCAAGGCCTTTAGTGTATTTTCCATGGAAAAACAACAGTCAAGTGTAAGTAACTTCTTAATCAGAAAAATTGCAAGTTTTACAGCAATATAAATGATTACAAACAAAGCTAAACCTTTATCAATAATTGAAAGAATTCCTGATATCCATCTACTAAATTCAGTAGACCATTTAGCTGGGTTTAATTAGGAAAACCATTCATTATCATCAAGATCATACTCTGGATTACTAAGGGCCTGATTCAGAGCCGTTCGCTATTTGCGGTCGTTCGTTCAAAAACAAGGGGTGGCTATTCAAATGATCCGTTCGCAAATTGCAGTCTGTTCACACCTCTAAGTCTGAACGAGCGAGCAAAACATACGCTTGTTTTTTTGTTAAAAACGCCCCCTGGCCGCTCGCACCATACGTCATGTCCGCTATTTATTAGATTAATCGAGTACATCGACCAGCGTATGAACTGCTCGCTATTTTTGTGGTTGGTTTTTGCTACCACAATCTTGCGAGCAGTTCTGGCTATAAAATAACCCAGTGACGTGGTCAATGACGCTGCTGTATTAATTATGCACACCCATAAAACGCCCGTTTTGACCTTTAAGCACGCCTGCGATCGGATCTCCACTCCCCATTTTCAAGCACCTTCCCCTGTTACCACCCACATACGCCTCATTCTGTCACTCAAAATAGCAGGCATTCGCTATATTGCGAGCACATGAATTTCGGCCGCACTGACTGGTTCGCGCATGCGTATAACGATCCGTATGCATGCGCAGATGTGCGAACATCGCTCGGAACGAGCGTACTGCCGCTAGCGAGTGGCTCTGAATGAGGGCCTAAGTCTTTTCCTGGACTGGTCTTTCAGTTCCTTGATTTTCTTCATGTGTCCAAGTATCAGGTCAGAAAAGTTATCAGCTATATACATAATCATATACAGCAGGTTAGGCTCACTATGAGACACATACCTTATCAAGCAGCTGTAAGGTACTCAAGGATCAGTCTAAGCTTTCCTTTAACCTTTACTTTAAATTGCAGTTCATTAGAGATCATTATAAGCACATCAAATATTTCATTTGTAACATTATCAAATCATTTGGCTAAAACTTCTATATGGTGAACATACTATGCACTGAGTCTAGATATTGCTACTGCTTCATCTCTTGATATACTACTATATATGCAGTTACTCAGCTTAATACCTGTGATGACAACTCATAGTTTTAAAGCTAAAATAAAACTTATAACAAAGCAAAGTAAATATACATTCCCACAAGCCTTTGTCAGGCTTGGGGCCTAGGAACATGTATCTAATCACAATATCAAATTACTCCAACTCCACTTGGAAGAAGACTTTGCAATTGGAGACATATATTCAGGTGTCCTTCCAATGAAGTTTAATTGAAATAAGTGTACTCATCAGGATTTGGAATTAACTTTCAAATCTGGGCTCAATAGCCTTCCTGGTATATTTCCAAATTATCTTCCAATCTCCTGGTTGTAAACAGTGGATACCTGTATCAAGATAAAGTACTGCAATAGAAGAAAACACCTAACTAAGTATTTTAGTTAATTGTGTCTGTAAGATTGATACATAGTACACTATATCTGCAAATTACCTTAATTATGATTTTCTTAATACACTGGAGAAAACAATTTTCTTAATTATCTTAATTACCTTGGCCATTGTCTTTGCATCTGCCCTCCAACACGCCTACCCTCCGGGCTAGTGACTGATGAGGCTCGTACAAGAGGACATCACATTCGGAACATTTGGGCAGTGGTATAAAATCAATTTGTATCCTTTGTAAGGAACACAGAGTCTGGGGAGCACTTTTCAAAGGTTTTGGGACAGTCTTACCCAGATTGTTTAATGCACATATTAGACACCTTGTTTCAAAGGCCTGTGCTGTCTGTGCAAAACCCGGAGCTATCCAATTACAGTTGGTGATAGCCACCATTGTATCCTTCCCCATGTGCACCTCATCATGTATTATCTTGGTCATAACTGGGTGAAATGCTTTTAGTAGACCTAAACGTTGACCTTCCCCCCACTCACCATTTATCTTTAGCTTCTAGCTTTGCTTTTAGCTCCTAGCTTTGCTTTTCTCAGGCTCTGGAGCTTGTGGCTGGAGCTTTGTAAGGGTACTTAAGTAATCTTGGGGGCGGGATCTACCACATAAGTGGGTTGCCCTTGGGAGTAGTGATTTATGACTGCAGCATGCGCGGCCTGGTCTACCAGTCTATTGTCTTCAGCTTCAGGTGTAGTCTCTCAAGTGTACCTTCATTTTTATCACTACAAGCCTTTGGGATAACTGGAATGCAGTAGACAGTGCTATGCCGTAGCCAACATATCTTGTGTATGGAACTCCATCTTCAAAAGAAACAGTTGAAAAATTAAATAAGGACAATTATTCCTGCCTCATTAGTTCAATACAATCATGATCAGGAAAACAAAAAGTTTGTATATTTTCAGTGTCCTCCTTTACACTGTCACAATTTACTTGTATATTATCACTATACTCTCCCATCTTTTGAAACCTGCGAAAGCAGAATTCAACCATTATTATAAGGTTTAAGCGGTATTCCAACATTATGTCACCA
The DNA here is from genome assembly GCA_031769625.1 of Taudactylus pleione. NCBI lineage: Eukaryota > Metazoa > Chordata > Amphibia > Anura > Myobatrachidae > Taudactylus > Taudactylus pleione. The sequence goes on from JAUIMM010000116.1 coordinate 4,145,880, forward strand.
CTTTACAGGGTCTAGGTGACAAGAGTTTCCATGTGACCAAGTGATTGTTCAAGAACCCCCTGAACATGTGAGTTAGACTCATGATTATGACAGTATAAACGGCATACTATAATCAGGTAAAACCAATGCTGATGCATTAATATCTTGTTTTACAACATGATAAACTTCAATTTATTCATATGTTAATGTAAGGGTATTCTGTTGTATCAATCCCTTATTTGCATTATACTAAAGTTATAATTTATTTACATAAAGTATTCATTCCCTACAATATGTAAAAAAGCCAAAAAAGGCTTTAAGATGTTTGGATATCTGCTTTCTGAATTACACTTATATACGATGTCCTAAAACATCAACTTTTATTTGTATGGCTTACAATCTATCTTTAAATACTATATAAGTCTGTTTTAGTTGTGCAGAATATTCATTAATACTATTGTTTCATGCAAACAATTTTGCTCTGAATCAACACTAAATCGTCCACATATTGTATAACGATTATGATTGCACTGGCAAACAGCCAATCTTTTAACATTAGAACTTGCAGTCACCCTTGTGGCAGTTTAGACTAAACATACTGCTTCTTTTGTTAGGGATCAAAAGGTAGTAAAACACTATGAGGTGGGTGGTATGCCATTCAACAAGGTGTCCAGATTAGGTACCGTTAGTGTATTAAACCTGTAACCTTCTACCTATTTGGTTACTGGATCTGATCTGAAAGGGTATTGTTTAACTGGCTTCACATGTTAGCTTTAAGTTTAATTTAAATGGGCAGTAGCCTCATATCTATTTTACCTTGTGCCCATAACATATTAGGGACTTTAGCAAAATGTCTCATTTCAGTATAGACTTTCAGTGTTGACAACATTAATGAGATCTATTGATGCATATTACTTGTATCAAAGGCTATTTTTCTAAGAAGTCTTGGTTTGGAAGCTAAAATCGCTTCCACATCTTTGTATGTTATTGTTGCATTTAATGCTGACCATAAATTAGCCTCTAAAAGATTAAGTGGGTAGTCATCTGAGACTACTACACCATTATTTACAATAATCTGCAATGGATTTGTCTTTTGTAAATACTGTATTTGACCATCCAGGCCAGTGGCCGGGACTACAGAGGATGTCAAATATTCTGGTGAGATTAATTTGAACTGATTAACATTTTTAGCAGCCCCAGATGGGTACAATATATTGCGGGACTCTATGACTGGTCATATTGAGATAGATAATTCTGAGGCCTACAGTATCTTCCTATGATTGTTTGGCTATGCGTGTTCTATTCTAATACACATAGGTTTACTGAGATGAGGACAATCCTAATGTTATTAAAGTTACCTTCTCAATAATTGTTACATTTCAACACTTGTTGTAAACACTTCAATGTTACAATCCAATTTACTCACTGTGGGTAACATATATGTAAATAACAATAACCTTATAAGTCCTTGTACAGGATTAAGGTAAAGGTGGACAGAATTACTTACATTGTCCCCGTAATACCATAACCATACAACACACATACATATTTATGTAGTATCACTAAAACAAAGGTGAACACCAAAAAATAAAAACACTTTTGCAATAAAACAAAGGCTCAATATCAGTAAGACAAAACTCAGTGTACACAGAGATTTTTCACTGAGCCTTTTGTGAACAATGTCATACGTTCAACTATTTGAATATCTCATTAACATCATATTTAAATGTCATTGTATATACACCTTAAGTTGTGTATCTTCTACGTTAACTACTTCTTAAGCTCATTCATTTTCATTTATAGACTTTAACATTTTGTTTACTTTTTGGCAAATCATCAGACATTTTCATTCTGAAGGTCCTTTGCAAGCACAATATTTTCTGCACAAACTGCTGAACACTCACTCCCCCTCCCTTCAGAATGTCGTAAAGGGAGATTGTCAGATCTCAGACACACAATAGCAAAACGTCAGCATCTGATTCAAAATCAATTTCTTTTAAAACTCAACTATTACATTGTATGGGTGTCGCCAAACATGTAGGATTAAACTGAAATATTTTAACACATTTCTGAAATCTACCTTTTGCAATTTTTACATGCACTTATCTTTACATTTAAAATCATAAACAATTTAGCACTCTTTACAATTTAATTGAGGATGTTCACATTTCTATGTATTTTTCTTCTTCTGATTTTTGGCATCTTTTCTGGGTTCAGTATATGATACCTTCAGTTTACAACCTCTACAATTTACAGCACCACAATTCCAAATCATCACATGCTTTACAGTCTATATGAGGGCATAGCTACTTAATTTTTAGCAATATTCTATACTGAACAATTTATACCTACTGTCCTTACAGATGTTACATCAAAATAATCCTAAAGGTACATATAATTAATTTCTTATTCCCTGTTTTACCACTTTTATCCAATTTTAATAGTTTGCCTTGAAGTTTATTACTCTTTATGCAGGAGCCATGTAACTTACGTATATGTTGTAATTTTAATCGGATCAAGTGTGCCATTTCCATGCCTTCTGTCACCCCAGGACCTAACACTGTATGTATAATATCCATGGGGGTTCTGACAGGTGGACAGATGTATACTGTCCACAATACCCATTTCTGTGGGTTTCCTAAACCCTGTTTTGCGGGTTTCACCAAACTCCACTCTGTGTGGGTTCTACAAACCTCTTTCCTGGTAGGTTTACCTAAACTCTACCCAGTGGGTTTAGCTAAACTCCACTCAGTATCTGGTAGGTTTACCTAAACTTTACCCAGTGGGTTTACCTAAACTCCACTCAGTACCTTGTAAGTTTACCTAAACTCTACCAAGTGGGTTTACCTAAACTCCACTCTGTACTGTAAGGTACTTCTATTTAGAGGCAGAAACTAGACACAGATTCTTTTGTATCCTTTCTGTTACTAAAGTGGATCTCCTTAGTAGTTCTGGGCACACTATTACCGTAGCTTTGGGATGTAAATTGATTGGCAAAGTTGTTATAAGCAAATCCCAATACTATAGTCTGAAGATAATCTCCATCAATATGGCAACCTACCAACAAACAAAATGTACTTCTATGTCTATTCACTCTGGAAGTATAAAGATCACAAGATGTATCAAAGACAATACTTATGCTAATCAGGGAAACCAATTATCAGACTGTTAAACACAATAACACATTTGTTCATATTCAATCTATAAGGATTATAATCTGTATACATTTTTAAAGATTCATTGGACATGTAATTTCCTAAAATAAAACCCAAAGCAAAAAACAAAAAAACAAGAATTTGAGATACACAGATTTCTGTACCTGAATCCCTAGACAGACACGGGAATTCCCCAAAACAGTGCAGTCCAAGTTAAGTAGAAAACTGCTGATCCCAGGATGAAAGTTAGAATCCACTGTTCTGGTCACTCCCAACGTGTCCGTCCATGGATCAGTGCAGGAAATCTTGGTGAAAGGACCTCCAAGTGATAGATTGGAACCAATCTTCTGTAATTAATCACCAGCCCAAGCTCATTAGTGTATGTCAGACCCTTGCATTACTGAGATCTCAGGAGACAGAATCACCACCACCACACTTGCCTTCAAGATTCTCTCTGGCTTTATGTGACAATAATATAAAGCACACCGTTCATACAATTGCAACATATCAGAATATTCACATTACATTATTATCTTATACATGAGGGAGTGAACTGTTAGGGGGGATAAGGGAGGTGAGCACACATACATGGGAGGCAAGGTTACATTGTCTTCTCCTATCTATTTGGCTATACTGCTGACCAGCTGCATATTTCAAGACTTGGCCTTGAGGGTTAGTAAGAAAATCCTGCTCAACAGTTTTCAATTATTAAAGCTTATGAATAACTTATTCTTAAAGATACACCATCCTGTTACAAAATGGATTCTTATGTGGATAGCTTAACAACAGACTTATCAGTGGCTTCCAGTAGGAAGCCACTTCTCTGCTTTTCTGCCAGCCCTACCCCACTCTTGGGGCTGCAGCTGATGCAGCCCTTTGGAAGCCGGTGATATGCGCATGCGCGGGGCTCCGCTGCTAGTGCGCATATACCGGTCCTGGCACCTGGCAGATCGATTGTGCAGGTACCAGGACCCAGCCACGAGAACCGGGTGAGTAGTTTTCAATGGTGGCAGCCCCCCTCATCTAAGAGGGTAGGAGTCACCGCTAGTGCAGACCCTCCTATTATGCAATGCTCTGCAGACCTCATATCAGGTGCAGCCCCTACCTATGATGTGATGCTCTACAGACATCATATCAGGTGCAGCCCCTACCTGTGATGCTCTGCAGACCTTATATCAGGTGCAGCCCCTCTATGATGTGATGCTGCGCAGACCCCATGTCAGGTGCAGCCCATACCTATGATGTGATGCTTTACAGACCCCATATCAGATATCGGGTGCAGCCCCTCCTATCATTTAATGCTCTGGAGACCCCATGTCAACTGCAGGCCTACATCAGGTGCAGCTTCTCCATGATGTGAAACTCTGCAGACACCATATTAGGTGCAGCTCCCCTGATGATGATGTGATACTCTGCAGACCCCATATCAGCTGCAGCGCCTCCTATGATGCGATACTGTAGATGCAATCTCAGTGAGAGGAGTGGGGGTCACACATGCCCTGAGAAGACAGAGGCCTTGATTCAGAGCCGGCCGCTCTGACAGAGCGCTCGCTCTGAATCAGGGCCATCCCTCTTAGTTTTTAGAGCGGCCTCCTGGCCGCTCGTATAGCTGTGGGTGACCACCCACAGCTATAGCGAGCAGCCAAAAAAATGGTTGCGATGGTCAAGACCATTGGGCTTGCGACGAGACCCTTGTGGTAGGGTCTCATCTGCCGCAATCCCTGGAGTGCTTTTGGCTCTATCAGAGCCAAAAGCACTCCCACTGACATCACTTGTGATGTCAGTGGGGCCGGCCCAAGACGGAAGGCGTTCCCACGCCTCCGTCTGGCCAGCAATGCCCCCGGCATGCCCACCAAAGGGGGCGTGCTGTCACTCACCATCAACAGCATGCCCCCTTTGTTGCGAGACCCATAGCTTGCCCATCGCTATCCGGGTCTTGCGCATGCGCACTGGCCCAACATCGAGCCACTTGCGAGCGGGTCTGAATCAGGCCCAGAGCCAGCACCAGGGGGCCTGGTCTCATCCCCCTGCCCATGGCTACCATTGCCTCCCCCCGTCCACCATACAAAAAGCCTGGGATGGGCCAGCACCACCTGAAAGAGGGTGGAGTCATGCTCACCTTTCACAGATACAGCTCGGAGACCCCTGCCCCGCTCCAGCAGCTGCACCGCGTAATGGGGGAAAGAGCTGCTCCAAGCTGCTGCAGAACGTGCACCGGCCATGGACAGACTGGGATCTCTTCTCTGCTGTTGACAAGTCAGGTAAGTCTTTTGTGGAGGGTTGGGCAATAAATAATGTGTGTTTTATTATTTTCTGTGTGGGCCAGTGTGTCTTATTTTTTTCTACTACTGTGTGGGCCATTGTGTTTTATTATTTTTACTAGGGGTGTGCACTGGCCACTTTTCGTGTTTTGTGTTTTGGTTTTGGTCCTGGATCTTTCTTCGTGTTTTGGATCTGGATTGGTTCTGCCAAAACCACCCTTCCGTGTTTTGGGTTTTGTATTTTGGATCTGTATTTTTTCGAATTGCTGGAGAACCTTACACATCATGGAAATCATTCTCCACTGCGCTTGAGTCAGGTGCATACCCCCTCCTTTGCCTATGTCATAGGTGGATGTATAGGCTTGAATGGCCTTTTGCTGCTCCTCCATCCTCTGAAGAATATAGAGGGTTGAGTTCCACCGAGTCACAACCTCTTGCTTCAGGTGATGGCGGGGCAGGTTCAAGAGTGTTTGCGGGCGCTCCAGTCTTCGGCATGCAGTTGCTGAATGGCGAAAGTGGCCAGAAATTTTTCGGGCCACCCAAAGCGTCTCCTGCACACCCCTGTCGCTTTTCAGAAAATTCTGCACCACCAAGTTTATTGTGTGAGCAAAACATGGGACGTGCTGGAATTTACCCAGATGTAAAGCCCGCACAATATTGGTGGTGTTGTCAGGTATCACAAATCCCCAGGAGAGTCTAAGTGGGGTAAGCCACTGGGCGATGATTTCCCTCATTTTCTCTAAGAGGTTGTCGGCGGTGTGCCTCTTACTGAAACCAGTGATACACAGTGTAGCCTGCCTTGGAACGAGCTGGCGTTTCAGAGATGCTGCTACTGGTGACGCTGCTGTTTTTGCTGCATAAGTTGATACATCTACCCAGTGGGCTGTCACAGTCATATACTCCTTAGTCTGCCCTGTTCCACTTGTCCACATGTCCGTGGTTAAGTGGACATTGGGTACAACCGCATTTTTCAGGACACTGAGGACACTTTTTCTGATGATTCTGTACAGTCTCGGTATCGCCTGCCTAGTGAAGTGGAGTCTAGACAGGATTTGGAACCGGGGACACACTACCTCCATCAATTGTCTAAATCCCACTGCACTAATGGCGGATACCGGACGCACATCTAACACCAACATAGCAGTCAAGGCCTCAGTTATACGTTTTGCTTCAGGATGACTGTTGTCGTACTTCATCCTCCTCGCTAAAGACTGTTGGAGGGTCAATTGTTTAGTAAAAGTAGTGGTGTTCCTACTTCCTCTCTGGGATGATGAACGACTCCCAGCAGCAGCAACAGCAGCAGCGGCAGCAGTAGGCATAGCAATGCAGGATCCTCCGGAGGAATCCCGGATAGGAGAGTCAGTCATGCCAGTGACATGGCCTGCAGGACTACTTCCGATCCTGACTAAGGAGGAAATTGACAAGGAGGGAGTTGACGGTGTGGTTTGCAGGCGCTTGGATACAACAGGACAACAGGATTTAGGTGTCCCTGGACTGCGTACGGTCTTAGCCAAAGTTTCTGAACTTGACAGTAACTTTTTATGAACGCGCTGCAGGTGCCGTATAAGGGAGGATGTTCCTAGGTGGTTAACGTCCCTACCCCTACTTATTTCACCTTTACATATGGTACATATGGCAAGACAGTTGTTGTCCGGATTTGGATAGAAATATTGCCAGACCAAAGAAGTGGAATGTTTGGTCTTCTGCCCAGGCATGACCGTGATGGGCTTTTTCATCCCACGGACAACAACTGTCTCCCCCAGAGCCTGATTTAAACAAACCACATCACCATCAGAATCCTCCTCGCCAACTTCCTCCTCAGCGCCAGCTACACCAGTATCCTCATCCTGTTGTACTTCAACAGTGACATCTTCAATTTGCATATCAGCAAGTGGACTGTGGGTGCTCCTTTCAGCACTTGCAGGGGGCGTGCAAATGGTGGAAAGAGCCACCTCTTTCCATCCAGTGCTGGGAAGGTCAGGCATCGCAACCGCCACCACACTTGGACTCTCCTTGGGGATTTGTGATATCTTCTTAGAACGCACAGTTCTTCGCTGTGCTTTTGCCAGCTTAACTCATTTGATTTTTTTAGCGGGAGGAGGGTTTCCATCGTCATGTGAAGCTGAACCACTAGTCATGAACATAGGGAAAGACCTTAGCCGTTCCTTGCCACTCCGTGTCGTAAATGGCATATTGGCAAGTTTATGTTTCTCCTCAGATGATTTAAATGTTTTTTTAAGGTCATTTTCATGAACTTTGTCATTTGGGATTGTATGTGCCCTCTACTATGACATTGGGCATCGGCCTTGGCAGACGACGTTGATGGCATGTTATCGTCTATGTCATGACTAGTGGCAGCAGCTTCAGCACTAGGGGGAAGTGGTTCTTGATCTTTCCCTATTTTATTTTTATCGGAGAAAGTTTGGTCCTCCATTTATGTTATATTGATATATACGTGTGGCTAAGGCGCACACAAACACAGAAAATTATTTTTTATTTTTGTTGGAGACTAGTGCACTTTGTGGGTTACACCACCCTTTAAGAAATGAGCCAGCGGGCTCTTTACTTATGGGACATAGGCACACGCTTGGCGCTGCTCCTTTGTTGATGCACGTGCAGCTACAGTGCACAAAATCACAGACAGAAAAAAAAAGATTTTTTTTTCTTTGTGGAGCGCACTTTAATAGACAGATGCACGCTTGGCGCTGCTACTTTGAGGATGCAGGTGCGGCTATAGCCCACACAATTCACAAAGTTAGAAAAAAAAAGAAGAGTTTTATTCTTTGTGGAGCGCACTTTGAGGGTTACACCACCCTTTAACAGACAGATGCACGCTTGGCGCTGCTGCTTTGAGGATGCACGTACAATGCAGACAATTCACAAACACAGAAGAAAATGTTTTATTTTTTTGGAGTGCACTTTGGGGGTTACACCACCATTTAACAGACAGACGCACGCTTGGTGCTACTGCTTTGAGGATGTACGTACAGTGCACACAATTCACAAACACAGAAGAAAATGTTTTATTTTTGTTGCAGTGCACTTTGGGGGTTACACCACCCTTTAACAGACAGACGCACGCTTGGCGCTGCTGCTTTGAAGATGCACGTACAGTGAAGACAATAAAACAAATACAGAAGAAAATATTTTATTTTTGTTGGAGTGCACTTTGGGGGTTACACCACCCTTTAACAGACAGACGCACGCTTGTCGCTGCTGCTTTGAAGATGCAGGTGCAGCTACAGCCCACACAATTCACAAAGACAGAAAAAAAAGGAGAATTTTTTATTCTTTGTGGTGCGCACTTTGAGGGTCACATCACCCTTTAACTGACAAGCCATCCGGCCCTTTACTTATGGGACACAGGCGCACGCTTGGTGTTGCTCCTTTGTTGATGCACGTGCAGCCACAGGGCACACAATTCACAAACACAGAAAATATTTTTTTTATTTGGCTTGGAGGGCACTTTGGGGGTTACAGCACCCTTTAACGGTCAAGCCAGCCGGCCCTTTACCTATGACTCAGGCGCACGCTTGGCGCTACTTTGATGATGCACGTGCAGCTACTGCGCACACAATTCACAAACACAAAAAAATATTTTTTTTTATTTTTTTTGGAGTGCACTTTGTGGGTTACAGCACCCTTTAATGGACAAGCCAGCTGGCCCTTTACTTATGGGACACAGGCACACGCTTGGCGCTGCTCCTTTGTTGATGCACGTGCAGCCACAGTGCACACAATTCACAAACACAGAAAATATTTTTTTATTTCGTTTGGAGTGCACTTTGGTGGTTACAGTACCCTCTAATGGTCAAGCCAGCCGGCCCTTTACCTATGACACAGGCGCACGCTTGGCACTACTTTGTTGATGCACGTGCGGCTACTGCGCACACAATTCACAAACACAAAAAAATATATTTTTTTATTTTTTTTGGAGTGCACTTTGGGGGTTACAGCACCCTTTAACGGACAAGCCAGCCGGCGCTTTACTTATGGGACACAGGCGCACGCTTGGCGCTGCTCCTTTGTTGATGCACGTGCAGCCACAGTGAACACAATTCACAAACACAGAAAATATTTTTTTATTTGGTTTGGAGTGCACTTTGGGGGTTACAGCACCCTTTAACGGTCAAGCCAGCCAGCCCTTTACTTATGACACAGGCGCATGCTTGGCGCTACTTTGTTGATGCATGTGTGACTACTGCGCACATAATTCACAAGCATAGAAAAAATATTAATTTTTTTTGCACTTGGGGGCAGCACCCCTGATGGACAGAGCACCCCCTGGACAACACTACAGCACCCCTTTAGGACTGGGACACTGCACAGGACTTTGGAGTGGACACTATTGACAACTGACTGCACAGCACAGTACAGCCAGCCCCTATGGACTTTGGAGGAGTGGACACAGCCCCTCCCACCCTCCCTCTTCACTGTCCACAGCCGAGTGAGAAAATGGCGCCGACGCGGGTACCTTATATAGAATTTAAAACCCGCGAGACCCGGAAGGCGGGATGATGACGTTTTGCCTCGATTTCAGATCCAAGTCAGGCAGGAAAAGTCGAGCCTGACTCATTTTCGCCTCGGATCGGGGGGGCTCGGGGGGGTTCGGATTTCAGAAATCCGAACCCGCTCACCCCTAATTTTTACTGTGGGGACCAATGGGTTTTTTTCTGGGGGGGCCAATGTGTTTGTTTGTTTTTTTACACTGGAGTTCAATGTGTGTGTGTATTATCCTGTAGGGTCCAATGTCAAGTCTGCATTGACACTCCAGTAACACTCCAGCAATGCAATACAATACAATATGCCCACTGGAGAGACCATTTTTGAATGCAAATTTAGCCACCTCCCAGTTACCACCCAACAATGCCCATCACTGTTCCACAACATTTTTGATACAGTTCTTCTTTATTACAACAGCGCCTTTGAGCGTACACTGTGTAACACATGTGCCATACAAGTTTTTAGAATTTTTTCTGCAGACGCAGTTACAAGAAATTGAAGTGTGAACATTGGCATTGCCTGCGGATCGCGTGCTGCTCTGTATCAGGCGCTGAGTACCATAAAATGCTGAGGGGCCAATGTTATGTTGGGCAAATTTTACACCAAATACACAGCATAGAATATTCCAGAATAAAAGATTGTTTTTTGCAGGTTACAGAGCTGGGAGTATCTCATACTACATCCATCTCTGTAATGGCATTTGCACCAGCTGCATGGAGAGAGAACAGTAGTATACAGTATGTGCCAGGTTACAGAGCTGGGAATATCTCACACAGCATCCTTCTCTGTAACGGCATTTGCACCAGTTGTATGGAGAGAGAACAGTAGTATACAGTATGTGCCAGCTTACAGAGCTGGGAGTATATCACACTGCATCCATCTCTGTAAAGGTATATGTACCAGTTGTATGGAGAGAGATATACAGTATGTGCCTGGTTACAGAGCTGGGAGTATCTCACACTACATCCATCTCTGTAACAGCATTTGCACCAGTTGTATGGAGAGAGAACAGTAATATACAGTATATGCCAGGTTACAGAGCTGGGAGTATCTCATACTACATCCATCTCTGTAACGGCGTTTGCACCAGTTGTATTGAGAGAGAACACTAGTATACAGTATGTACCAAGTTACAGATCTGGGAGTATCTCACATTGCATCTATCTCTGTAACGGCATTTGCACCAGTTGTATGGATAGAGAACAGTAGTATACAGTATGTGCCAGGTTATAGAGCTGGGTGTATCTCACACTACATCTATCTCTGTAATGGTATATGCACCAGTTGTATGGAGAGAGAACAGTAGTATAGAGTATATACCAGGTTGCAGAGCTGGGAATATCTCACACTGCATCCATCTCTGTAACGGCATTTGCACCAGTTGTATGGAGAGAGAACAGTAGTATACAGTATATACCAGGTTACAGAGCTGGGAGTATCTCACACTGCATCCATCTCTGTAACAGCATTTGCACCAGTTGTATGGAGTGAGAACAGTACTATACAGTATATACCAGGTTACAGAGCTGGGAGTATCTCACACTACATCCATCTCTGTAACAGCATTTGCACCAGTTGTATGGAGAGAGAACAGTAATATACAGTATATGCCAGGTTACAGAGCTGGGAGTATCTCATACTACATCCATCTCTGTAACGGCGTTTGCACCAGTTGTATTGAGAGAGAACAGTAGTATACAGTATGTACCAAGTTACAGATCTGGGAGTATCTCACATTGCATCTATCTCTGTAACGGCATTTGCACCAGTTGTATGGATAGAGAACAGTAGTATACAGTATGTGCCAGGTTATAGAGCTGGGTCTATCTCACACTACATCTATCTCTGTAATGGTATATGCACCAGTTGTATGGAGAGAGAACAGTAGTATAGAGTATATACCAGGTTGCAGAGCTGGGAATATCTCACACTGCATCCATCTCTGTAACGGCATTTGCACCAGTTGTATGGAGAGAGAACAGTAGTATACAGTATATACCAGGTTGCAGAGCTGGGAGTATCTCACACTGCATCCATCTCTGTAACAGCATTTGCACCAGTTGTATGGAGTGAGAACAGTAGTATACAGTATATACCAGGTTACAGAGCTGGGAGTATCTCACACTACATCCATCTCTGTAACGGTATATGCACCAGTTGTATGGAGAGAGAACATTAGTGTACAGTATATACCAGGCTACAGAGCTGGGAGTATCTCAAACTGCATCCATCTCTGTAACGGCATTTGCACCAATTGTATGGAGTGAGAACATTAGTATACAGTATATACCAGGTTACAGAGCTGGGAGTATCTCAAACTGCATCCGTCTCTGTAACATTATATGCACCAGTTGTATGGAGAGAGAACAGTAGTATACAGTATGTGCCAGGTTACAGAGCTGGGAGTATCTCACACTACATCCATCTCTGTAACAGCACTTGCACCAATTGTATGGAGAGAGAACAGTAATATACAGTATATGCCAGGTTACAGAGCTGGGAGTATCTCATACTAGATCCATCTCTGTAACGGTATATGCACCAGTTGTATGGAGTGAGAACAGTAGTATACAGTATATACCAGGTTACAGAGCTGGGAGTATTTCATACTACATCCATCTCTGTAACGGTATATGCACCATTTGTATTGAGAGAGAACACTAGTATACAGTATGTACCAGGTTGCAGAGCTGGGAGTATCTCACACTGCATCCATCTCTGTAATGGCATTTGCACCAGTTGTATGGAGTGAGAACAGTAGTATACAGTATATATCAGGTTGCAGAGCTGGGAGTATCTCATACTGCATCCATCTCTGTAACGGCATTTGCACCAGTTGTATGGAGTGAGAACAGTAGTATACAGTATATACCAGGTTACAGAGCTGGGAGTATCTCAAACTGCATCCATCTCTGTAACGGCATTTGCACCAATTGTATGGAGTGAGAACATTAGTTTACAGTATACACCAGGTTACAGAGCTGGGAGTATCTCAAACTGCATCCATCTCTGTAACATTATATGCACCAGTTGTATGGAGAGAGAACAGTAGTATACAGTATGTGCCAGGTTACAGAGCTTGGAGTATCTCACACTGTGTCCATCTCTGTAATGGTATATGCACCAGTTGTATGGAGAGAGATATACAGTATGTGCCTGGTTACAGAGCTGGGAGTATCTCACACTACATCCATCTCTGTAACAGCATTTGCACCAGTTGTATGGAGAGAGAACAGTAATATACAGTATATGCCAGGTTACAGAGCTGGGAGTATCTCATACTACATCCATCTCTGTAACGGCGTTTGCACCAGTTGTATTGAGAGAGAACACTAGTAAACAGTATATACCAAGTTACAGATCTGGGAGTATCTCACATTGCATCTATCTCTGTAACGGCATTTGCACCAGTTGTATGGATAGAGAACAGTAGTATACAGTATGTGCCAGGTTATAGAGCTGGGTGTATCTCACACTACATCTATCTCTGTAATGGTATATGCACCAGTTGTATGGAGAGAGAACAGTAGTATAGAGTATATACCAGGTTGCAGAGCTGGGAGTATCTCACACTGCATCCATCTCTGTAACGGCATTTGCACCAGTTGTATGGAGAGAGAGCAGTAGTATACAGTATATACCAGGTTACAGAGCTGGGAGTATCTCACACTACATCCATCTCTGTAACGGTATATGCACCAGTTGTATGGAGAGAGAACATTAGTATACAGTATATACCAGGTTACAGAGCTGGGAGTATCTCATACTGTGTCCATCTCTGTAATGGTATATGCACAAGTTGTATGGAGTGAGAACAGTACTATACAGTATATATATACCAGGTTACAGAGCTGGGAGTATCTCACTGCATCCATCTCTGTAACATTATATGCACCAGTTGTATGAAGAGAGAACAGTAGTATACAGTATGTGCCAGGTTACAGAGCTGGGAGTATCTCACACTGTGTCCATCTCTGTAACGGTATATGCACCAGTTGTATGGAGTGAGAACAGTACTATACAGTATATATATACCAGGTTACAGAGCTGGGAGTATCTCACACTGCATCCATCTCTGTAACATTATATGCACCAGTTGTATGAAGAGAGAACAGTAGTATACAGTATGTGCCAGGTTACAGAGCTTGGAGTATCTCACACTGTGTCCATCTCTGTAACGGTATATGCACCAGTTGTATGGAGTGAGAACAGTACTATACAGTATATATATACCAGGTTACAGAGCTGGGAGTATCTCACACTGCATCCATCTCTGTAACATTATATGCACCAGTTGTATGAAGAGAGAACAGTAGTATACAGTATGTGCCAGGTTACAGAGCTGGGAGTATCTCACACTGTGTCCATCTCTGTAACGGTATATGCACCAGTTGTATGGAGTGAGAACAGTAGTATACAGTATATACCAGGTTACAGAGCTGGGAGTATCTCACACTACATCCATCTCTGTAACGGTATATGCACCAGTTGTATGGAGAGAGAACATTAGTGTACAGTATATACCAGGTTACAGAGCTGGGAGTATCTCAAACTGCATCCATCTCTGTAACGGCATTTGCACCAATTGTATGGAGTGAGAACATTAGTATACAGTATATACCAGGTTACAGAGCTGGGAGTATCTCAAACTGCATCCGTCTCTGTAACATTATATGCACCAGTTGTATGGAGAGAGAACAGTAGTATACAGTATGTGCCAGGTTACAGAGCTGGGAGTATCTCACACTACATCCATCTCTGTAACAGCACTTGCACCAATTGTATGGAGAGAGAACAGTAATATACAGTATATGCCAGGTTACAGAGCTGGGAGTATCTCATACTACATCCATCTCTGTAACGGTATATGCACCAGTTGTATGGAGTGAGAACAGTAGTATACAGTATATACCAGGTTACAGAGCTGGGAGTATCTCACACTGCATCCATCTCTGTAATGGCATTTGCACCAGTTGTATGGAGTGAGAACAGTAGTATACAGTATATATCAGGTTGCAGAGCTGGGAGTATCTCATACTGCATCCATCTCTGTAACGGCATTTGCACCAGTTGTATGGAGTGAGAACAGTAGTATACAGTATATACCAGGTTACAGAGCTGGGAGTATCTCAAACTGCATCCATCTCTGTAACGGCATTTGCACCAATTGTATGGAGTGAGAACATTAGTATACAGTATACACCAGGTTACAGAGCTGGGAGTATCTCAAACTGCATCCATCTCTGTAACATTATATGCACCAGTTGTATGGAGAGAGAACAGTAGTATACAGTATGTGCCAGGTTACAGAGCTTGGAGTATCTCACACTGTGTCCATCTCTGTAATGGTATATGCACCAGTTGTATGGAGAGAGATATACAGTATGTGCCTGGTTACAGAGCTGGGAGTATCTCACACTACATCCATCTCTGTAACAGCATTTGCACCAGTTGTATGGAGAGAGAACAGTAATATACAGTATATGCCAGGTTACAGAGCTGGGAGTATCTCATACTACATCCATCTCTGTAACGGCGTTTGCACCAGTTGTATTGAGAGAGAACACTAGTAAACAGTATATACCAAGTTACAGATCTGGGAGTATCTCACATTGCATCTATCTCTGTAACGGCATTTGCACCAGTTGTATGGATAGAGAACAGTAGTATACAGTATGTGCCAGGTTATAGAGCTGGGTGTATCTCACACTACATCTATCTCTGTAATGGTATATGCACCAGTTGTATGGAGAGAGAACAGTAGTATAGAGTATATACCAGGTTGCAGAGCTGGGAGTATCTCACACTGCATCCATCTCTGTAACGGCATTTGCACCAGTTGTATGGAGAGAGAGCAGTAGTATACAGTATATACCAGGTTACAGAGCTGGGAGTATCTCACACTACATCCATCTCTGTAACGGTATATGCACCAGTTGTATGGAGAGAGAACATTAGTATACAGTATATACCAGGTTACAGAGCTGGGAGTATCTCATACTGTGTCCATCTCTGTAATGGTATATGCACAAGTTGTATGGAGTGAGAACAGTACTATACAGTATATATATACCAGGTTACAGAGCTGGGAGTATCTCACTGCATCCATCTCTGTAACATTATATGCACCAGTTGTATGAAGAGAGAACAGTAGTATACAGTATGTGCCAGGTTACAGAGCTGGGAGTATCTCACACTGTGTCCATCTCTGTAACGGTATATGCACCAGTTGTATGGAGTGAGAACAGTACTATACAGTATATATATACCAGGTTACAGAGCTGGGAGTATCTCACACTGCATCCATCTCTGTAACATTATATGCACCAGTTGTATGAAGAGAGAACAGTAGTATACAGTATGTGCCAGGTTACAGAGCTTGGAGTATCTCACACTGTGTCCATCTCTGTAACGGTATATGCACCAGTTGTATGGAGTGAGAACAGTACTATACAGTATATATATACCAGGTTACAGAGCTGGGAGTATCTCACACTGCATCCATCTCTGTAACATTATATGCACCAGTTGTATGAAGAGAGAACAGTAGTATACAGTATGTGCCAGGTTACAGAGCTGGGAGTATCTCACACTGTGTCCATCTCTGTAACGGTATATGCACCAGTTGTATGGAGTGAGAACAGTAGTATACAGTATATACCAGGTTACAGAGCTGGGAGTATCTCACACTACATCCATCTCTGTAACGGTATATGCACCAGTTGTATGGAGAGAGAACATTAGTGTACAGTATATACCAGGTTACAGAGCTGGGAGTATCTCAAACTGCATCCATCTCTGTAACGGCATTTGCACCAATTGTATGGAGTGAGAACATTAGTATACAGTATATACCAGGTTACAGAGCTGGGAGTATCTCAAACTGCATCCGTCTCTGTAACATTATATGCACCAGTTGTATGGAGAGAGAACAGTAGTATACAGTATGTGCCAGGTTACAGAGCTGGGAGTATCTCACACTACATCCATCTCTGTAACAGCACTTGCACCAATTGTATGGAGAGAGAACAGTAATATACAGTATATGCCAGGTTACAGAGCTGGGAGTATCTCATACTACATCCATCTCTGTAACGGTATATGCACCAGTTGTATGGAGTGAGAACAGTAGTATACAGTATATACCAGGTTACAGAGCTGGGAGTATTTCATACTACATCCATCTCTGTAACGGTATATGCACCATTTGTATTGAGAGAGAACACTAGTATACAGTATGTACCAGGTTGCAGAGCTGGGAGTATCTCACACTGCATCCATCTCTGTAATGGCATTTGCACCAGTTGTATGGAGTGAGAACAGTAGTATACAGTATATATCAGGTTGCAGAGCTGGGAGTATCTCATACTGCATCCATCTCTGTAACGGCATTTGCACCAGTTGTATGGAGTGAGAACAGTAGTATACAGTATATACCAGGTTACAGAGCTGGGAGTATCTCAAACTGCATCCATCTCTGTAACGGCATTTGCACCAATTGTATGGAGTGAGAACATTAGTATACAGTAAACACCAGGTTACAGAGCTGGGAGTATCTCAAACTGCATCCATCTCTGTAACATTATATGCACCAGTTGTATGGAGAGAGAACAGTAGTATACAGTATGTGCCAGGTTACAGAGCTTGGAGTATCTCACACTGTGTCCATCTCTGTAATGGTATATGCACCAGTTGTATGGAGAGAGATATACAGTATGTGCCTGGTTACAGAGCTGGGAGTATCTCACACTACATCCATCTCTGTAACAGCATTTGCACCAGTTGTATGGAGAGAGAACAGTAATATACAGTATATGCCAGGTTACAGAGCTGGGAGTATCTCATACTACATCCATCTCTGTAACGGCGTTTGCACCAGTTGTATTGAGAGAGAACACTAGTAAACAGTATATACCAAGTTACAGATCTGGGAGTATCTCACATTGCATCTATCTCTGTAACGGCATTTGCACCAGTTGTATGGATAGAGAACAGTAGTATACAGTATGTGCCAGGTTATAGAGCTGGGTGTATCTCACACTACATCTATCTCTGTAATGGTATATGCACCAGTTGTATGGAGAGAGAACAGTAGTATAGAGTATATACCAGGTTGCAGAGCTGGGAGTATCTCACACTGCATCCATCTCTGTAACGGCATTTGCACCAGTTGTATGGAGAGAGAGCAGTAGTATACAGTATATACCAGGTTACAGAGCTGGGAGTATCTCACACTACATCCATCTCTGTA
The DNA here is from genome assembly GCA_031769625.1 of Taudactylus pleione. Classification (NCBI taxonomy): domain Eukaryota; kingdom Metazoa; phylum Chordata; class Amphibia; order Anura; family Myobatrachidae; genus Taudactylus; species Taudactylus pleione. The sequence goes on from JAUIMM010000116.1 coordinate 4,164,029, forward strand.
ACGGTATATGCACCAGTTGTATGGAGAGAGAACATTAGTGTACAGTATATACCAGGTTACAGAGCTGGGAGTATCTCATACTGTGTCCATCTCTGTAATGGTATATGCACAAGTTGTATGGAGTGAGAACAGTACTATACAGTATATATATACCAGGTTACAGAGCTGGGAGTATCTCACACTGCATCCATCTCTGTAACATTATATGCACCAGTTGTATGAAGAGAGAACAGTAGTATACAGTATGTGCCAGGTTACAGAGCTGGGAGTATCTCACACTGTGTCCATCTCTGTAACGGTATATGCACCAGTTGTATGGAGTGAGAACAGTACTATACAGTATATATATACCAGGTTACAGAGCTGGGAGTATCTCACACTGCATCCATCTCTGTAACATTATATGCACCAGTTGTATGAAGAGAGAACAGTAGTATACAGTATGTGCCAGGTTACAGAGCTGGGAGTATCTCACACTGTGTCCATCTCTGTAACGGTATATGCACCAGTTGTATGGAGAGAGAACAGTAGTATACAGTATGTGCCAGGTTACAGAGCTGGGAGTATCTCACACTGTATCCATCTCTGTAACGGCATTTGCACCAGTTGTATGGAGTGAGAACATTAGTATACAGTATATACTAGGTTACAGAGCTGGGAGTATCTCACACTGCATCCATCTCTGTAACGTCATTTGCACCAGTTGTATTGAGTGAGAACAGTTGTATACAGTATATACCAGGTTACAGAGCTGGGAGTATCTCACACTACATCCATGTCTGTAACGGCATTTGCACCAGTTGTATGGAGAGAGAACAGTAGTATACAGTATGTGCCAGGATACAGAGCTGAGAGTATATCACACTGCGTCCATCTCTGTAAAGGTATATGCACCAGTTGTATGGAGAGAGATATACAGTATGTGCCTGGTTACAGAGCTGGGAGTATCTCACACTACATCCCTCTCTGTAACGGTATATGCACCAGTTGTATGGATAGAGACAGTACACTAGTACAGTATACAGTGTTTGCTTAGTTTACTGCAGGACAATCCACTAGGGCAGTGATAGCCAACCTGACACACATTGGGAGGCCCTCTAACCTTTATAAGGGACGCACATGGAGATGCTCTGATAAAGATGATGCTATATCCTTGTAGTATGATGGGGATCAATGATAAATGTGAAACTGGCCTTATTTGAACAGTACGTTATTTATATGTTATACTATGGTTCTCCTTCATTGGCTGGCCACTCCTCTCTGGTCAGATGACCACACCCCATCCAGCAACTGGCTATGCCCTTAAGTGGACCTCTGTGATTGCATTCCCCTGGTAGGCCCATCATGGTCCAGTACGACACTTATAATGGACCAAATGAACAGCTCCTGAGGTGCACCTGACACGCAATCAGTTAATCACAGATGAACAGGCCTACATAATATCAAGGCAGCCAATCATGATTCGTTTCTTAAAATCACAGATAGGAGGCTGCTCCTGATCGGCTGCCTGGCTATTATATACTCAGTCTTGTGCCATACTCTGGATAGAAGTTAGGGGATTTATTTCATTTTGCAATTTGCCTGTTAGAACCATGTAATTTTTTAATTAACTTATAAGCAAATGCATTCAGTTTGACAAACTGCCGCCTAATTCCAAAAAAAAATGTGATTGCGGTGCATTTTTCACTTTAGTAAATCTCCCCTCAGAAGTCTGTTTAATGCACTTGTTTTTAACATTAAGATGTGGGAATTATATTGTGGTAATGAGGAACATAGAGAGACGGGCAGTGTTTAGAAGCGAGAAAGATGAGTGTATACAGGGTGGGCGTGTTATTGATTAAACTTTGGCCTGTTTGGCTATCCCCTCATTATCAGTGGCATGATGTACTCCATTACCTCATTTCCGTGGAAAAGCCTATTTAATAGGTATTGCAATAGTATTTCTATAACTGCAATACCTGTTCTGTTATAAGGAGCACCAACAGGCATGGGGTGGATATAGATTACCCAGACCCGGGCTTGTCTAGGGGCCTGGTGGGGAGCTTAGACAGCTTGGAATGTGGAACATTGCCCCCCTGGGCACAAGCCACCGCGCCCATATTATTCAGAGGGCCATATATTACAATTCGGATGAGGCCACACCCTCAAGTTTACCAGATTTAGCCATGCCCCCTCTCAAGAAATGTCTCAGTGGCCCTGTCTATTATCATATAGGTGTTCTCAATAAAACATTTTTTAATCAATAGTTTATTTATTTTAATAAATACAATCTATTTCTAACATATATATATATATTAGGGGTGTGCACCGGACACTTTTCGTGTTTTGTGTTTTGGTTTTGGATCTGGATCTTTCTTCGTGTTTTGGATCTGGATTGGTTTTGCCAAAACCACCCTTCCGTGTTTTGGGTTCTGGGTTTTGTGTTTTGGATCTGGATTTTTTCTTAAAAAATAAAAAAAACCCGCTAAAATCACATAAATGGGCCTTTTTTTGTTCCTACGCTATTAATAACCCCAATAACATTAATTTCCACTCATTTCCACTCTATTCTGAACACCTCACACCTCACAATATTGTTTTTAGGCCAAAAGGTTGTACCGAGGAAGCTGGATGACTATGCTAAGCGACACAAGGGGGCGGCACAAACACGTGGCCCATCTAGGAGTGGCACTGCAGTGGCAGACAGGAAGCCAATCAGCGTTATGGTGCCCATTTGCATGTAGCACGAACCCGGGAGATCCGTGCTACATGCATCTGTGTGATTGGCACAGAGCAATGACAGGTCCGTGAGACCCGTCTGTGCTGCTGTGGTAAAAAAAAAAAAAAAAACCTGTGTAAAAAAAGAAAAAAATGGCGTGCACCCCCCCAAAAAAGAGCAACCAGCCCCGGGCATTAGTAACCCAGTGCTGGGTGTGCTTAAATACAGGGGACAAACGACGTAGGGGTCCCCTGTACTTAAGCACAACCAGCACCGGGCTAGTCAGAACCAGCGCTGGTTGCCAAAATACGGGGGACAAACGACGTAGGGGTCCCCTGTATTCTGCGCAACCAGCTCTGGGCTCTGATCCGGTCCTGGTTCTGGAAATATAGGGGACAAAAAATGAGTAGGGTTCCCCTGTATGTTCCAGAACCAGCACTGGACTTTTTCTAGCGGGGGGCTGATGCCACAGCCAGGGGAGCCCTTTCACCGGGCCCCCCAGCCGCAGCATCAACCCTGACCGCTAGTCAGCCCAGGCCGGGGATCCCTGGAGAGCTGGGGACCCCCCCAATAAAGGGGTCACCCTCTCCAGGGCACCCCAGGCCCAGGCTGATAGCCCGGGGCTATCCCCGCCACCCCTGGTGGCGGTGGGTGGCGGGTTGATTGTGTGGTGTGGTGTAAATAAAGAATATCAAACATTGTCTTTACAAGTAGAACTGCAAGTCCCAGCTAGCCTGCCCCGCATGCTGGTACTTGGAGAACCACAAGTACCAGCATGCAGGGCATTAAGGGCCCACTAGTACCTGTAGTTCACCTGTAAAAAAAATGTTTAAAAAAACACAGGACACACACACCGTGACAGTATAAGTTTATTAAACATACATACACACACACACATGTACACATACTCACCTATGTAACCTGTAGCATCGGTCCACTTGTCCGGTAAAGTATCCATAGGGGACCTGTGAAAAAAAACATACTCACCATCTCCTATGCGAGGTTCTGTCCTCTTCGTTCCAAAGTAGGCATCCCCGGACTTGGCAAAAAAAAAAAACGAAAACGCGATCCACGAACTTAGTACCGTTCTATAGAACGGTACTTCCCGAATGAGAGCTTAGCGGCGGGGTATCACCATGGAAACCCCGCTGCTAAGCGTTCATTGGCTGAGAGAGGTCATCTCCCGTCTCTCAGCCAATGAACGGCTCCCTCCATTGTAGTCAATGGTGGGAACCGCAGGGTAAACTTTAATAACCTTGCGGCTCCCAGCATTGACTACAATGGAGGGAGCCGTTCATTGGCTGAGAGAGACGGGAGATGGCCTCTCTCAGCCAATGAACGCTTAGCAGCGGGGTTTCCATGGTGATACCCCGCCGCTAAGCTCTCATTCGGGAAGTACCGTTCTATAGAACGGTACTAAGTTCGTGGATCGCTTTTCGTTTTTTTTTTTTTTGCCAAGTCCGGGGATGCCTACTTTGGAACGAAGAGGACAGAACCTCGCATAGGAGATGGTGAGTATGTTTTTTTTCACAGGTCCCCTATGGATACTTTACCGGACAAGTGGACCGATGCTACAGGGTTACATAGGTGAGTATGTGTACATGTGTGTGTGTGTGTGTGTGTGTATGTATGTTTAATAAACTTATACTGTCACGGTGTGTGTGTCCTGTGTTTTTTTTAAACATTTTTTTACAGGTGAACTACAGGTACTAGTGGGCCCTTAATGCCCTGCATGCTGGTACTTGTGGTTCTCCAAGTACCAGCATGCGGGGCAGGCTAGCTGGGACTTGCAGTTCTACTTGTAAAGACAATGTTTGATATTCTTTATTTACACCACACCACACAATCAACCCGCCACCCACCGCCACCAGGGGTGGCGGGGATAGCCCCGGGCTATCAGCCTGGGCCTGGGGTGCCCTGGAGAGGGTGACCCCTTTATTGGGGGGGTCCCCAGCTCTCCAGGGATCCCCGGCCTGGGCTGACTAGCGGTCAGGGCTGATGCTGCGGCTGGGGGGCCCGGTGAAAGGGCTCCCCTGGCTGTGGCATCAGCCCCCCGCTAGAAAAAGTCCAGTGCTGGTTCTGGAACATACAGGGGAACCCTACTAATTTTTTTCCCCTGTATTTCCAGAACCAGGACCGGATCAGAGCCCAGAGCTGGTTGCGCAGAATACGGGGGACCCCTACGTCGTTTGTCCCCCGTATTTTGGCAACCAGCTCTGGTTCTGACTAGCCCGGTGCTGGTTGTGTTTAAGTACAGGGGACCCCTATGTCGTTTGTCCCCTGTATTTAAGCACACCCAGCACTGGGTCACTAATGCCCGGGGCTGGTTGCTCTTTTTTTGGGGGGGAGGACGCCATTTTTTTCTCTTTTTACACAGGTTTTTTTTTTTTTATTTACCACAGCAGCACAGACGGGTCTCACGGACCCGTTAGTGCTCTGTGTCAATGACACAGATGCAAGTAGCACGGATCTCCTGGTCCGTGCGTGCATCTGTGTCATTGAAATACACAGCAGCACAGACGGGTCTCACTGACCCATCTGTGCTCTGTGTCACTGTCAATCACACAGATGCATGTAGCACGGATCTCACGAGTCCGTGCTACATGCAAATGAGCACCATAATGCTGATTGGCTGAGAGCCGTGACAGACGGCTCTGTCAGCCAATCAGCACTTTGCCCATTAAAGGCAAAGGCATTTTTTTTTAAATGGCCGCTCGAGGCAAAACCTCGAGATCCGACAGCAGATCTCGAGGTTTTGCCTCGGGAGAGGGATCCGGGGCAGACAGGGAGATCCGAGCTTGGGCTCGGATCGCCCCGGATCCCCGAAGTTCGGGTGGGTTCGGTTCTCAGGGAACCGAACCCGCTCATCCCTAATATATATATATATATATATATATATATATATTACAAATACAATCTATTTCTAAAATATATATAAAAAAAATCCACATTAGTAGAACCAAAAGACTAAATCCAGCAAGCTGTGAAGGCTGGTATCAGCATCTCTCAGTTGCCTTGTCGGTGATATTTGCTTCATAAATACTGTCATTATGTCATCTCTGATCGCTAAAAAAATGGAAGGGAAGTAAAGCTAAATATACATCTAAGCAGAGCTATTTTTCTGGAGATATAGGTTCAGTAACTGTGGGTGGGGCTACTGGGTGTGGAGCAATAGAAAACAATTATATAAATATATATATATGGTGCTGAGACGGATTAGCGATGCTGAAAATGGGCATCTCAGTATGTTCAGAACCAGCCATGGCAGTAACACAAAGACCCAGATGCAGCAAACGATGCAGCCACTTCTGCATCCACCAATGGATGTTACTGGAGCAGCGGAGAGTAGCTGTGAGAACAGGGATGGAAGAGGTGGTGAACTAGCGGAAGAAATGCTAATAGTGCCTGTGAAAGTAGGGACTGGAGATCTGGGTTTATTAATGGAGAGCGTGCTCAGAGTATAGGAGGAACGGCTGTCACAGGGGGAGCAGAAAATGTGAAGCCGTCTGAGGGAGAGCTGGAGAGCTGGGTAAGGAGACAGTGTTAGTGACTGTGTGTTTACAGTTTCTAAGTGAGGGAGAGTGCAGGAGGGACCATTGATGTGGGTGTATCTTATGGTGGCATTTATGCTGTCATTGGATGTGTAGCTTTAGGAAGAGGGCTCTCACCACTGCCAACTTTCTGCCTAATGTACGATACTGTATGTGAACCTTAGTTTGCTTTATTTTAATGGTAAGCTCCTGAAACAATTACACATATGCACAGACAATTATGACTGAGCAGAGCCGTAACTAGACTTTTTGATGCCCTGTGGCAAGAAGAGTGTTGGCACCCCCCTCAACCCTATTTTTCAAATGGGGACATATGACATACGCCCGAAAAAGGGGCGTAGCCTAATTGGGAAGGGCCATGTGAAATCGAATTTGTTCCCGTATGATGATGAAGGGGCACTGATCCTTTTGTATCACAGTTATCCAGGTGTCACTACCAAATATAGGGTGAATCCAATGGCTGCAGTAATGAAGCACAATAATTATGCAGTATAGCTCACCAGCTCTAGATGTAGGAGAGCACTGAAAAAGTCGCTCTTGCAGCAGGAATAGCTCCATGTGTAAGGTGTCTGACTGCCAATCGAAAGGTGATAGGTTTGAATCCTGGGTATGACAGTATGCAGAAATGTGTGTGTTAAATAAAATAGCTTGTGACTGAAGGTGACCAGATAGAGGGGACATTGGCCAGGGAGGAGATCAGGGTGGCCAGGAGATGCCGGAGATAAAAAAAAAAGAGGAAGCTACAGTACAAGTGAGAATGATTAAAAACAGAAAATTGACAGGACCGAGCAGTGCACCCTACCCTGCGGTGCCATGGCACATGTCGCACCACCCTAGTTATGACCCTGTGAGTAACAGTACCATTTTTTGTAATAAAAGCACTGCGAAAGTCAAATATAATAATGCACAATTAAATGCACCACACATGCAGTAACATGTTTATAGGAATCTATTATTACTATTTATGATAACCTACATGCAACAAGAGTCTGAATTTGGGAAAATTACTCATTCAACAAACAGGTTTCCAGTGCATACATAGGAGTCATGTGAATGTACAGATTTTGAACACACACTTCAACATAACCACACCTAGGAAATAATGTATTCTCTGAAACTTTAATAAAATTAATTAGCAGTTGCTATTCCTTGTGAAAAGAAAGGGTTAAAACCTTATCATTAATTGAAATTGGAAAATGAAGTAGCCCCACAAATTGTGCCCTGTATTTGACATCAATCTTTTTCTTCCTGGTGTCGCCTGGTGTCATTTGCTTATCTTACCACAAGACAAGTCTTTCTAAGGCTTCAGCTGAGCACAAATACAAAATGCTTGGGGAAATCAAGATAGGTTAGTTCTTCACTCATCAAACCATTGCAGGCAGCAATCATTGTGTCCCTGACTGATGGAGTGAGGTGCTATCTGATGCATCACAAACACTCCATTCATGCACACCTTCCCATCTGAAAGGAGCCACATGCTTATGTTCCTTTAACTCTAACAGCGTTATTTTGCTTCGTGAACTGAGCTAATCAAACTGACAATTCATCGGACAGGCCTCACCAACTACAATTTGGCATGTCTCATTTGGTTCATAAAATGTAATAAGACAACACTTTTCTGTAATGTAGTACTTATTTATATGCTTAACACAAAATTATTATTTTATTTAAACTATAATCCATGCACTCATATTTCCCACATTGACTATTGCAATAGTCTCCTTACTGGACTTCCCAAAAACAGGCTATCGCTATTACAATCCATTATGAATGCAGCTGCGAGGCTTATCTTCCTTGCCAAATGTTCATCGTCTGCTGCCCCGCTCTGTCAGTCCCTCCATTGGTTGCCGGTGTTCTACCGTATTCAATATAAAATACTTTCTATATAGAGACATAAGCAGGGTTTTTAAGTCCCCTCTCCTCACTCTGCTGACTGCTGTCCACTCTCCGGCTGCCGTTGATGATGTCATCATCATGCAGCAGACAGCCGGACAATCACAATAGAGCCCCCATTAATATTTGCCCTGGTGTTCCAATGGGAGTGCGGGTGGCCCAGCCTTACTGGAGTCCCAGGCACCCAGTTGCAGTTGGGGTCCTCTGTGCCTGTGGAGGACTTGGCCGAGGTCGCTGACCCAGTCACCAACACCAAGGGCACTGGGGGTGGTGAGGAGCAGCGCTGAGCGTCCTCAATGTAAAAGCAGCTTGGTGCAGCCAGGAGTAAATTCCCAGGTAGCACTATTCAGACATGACCCGGGTAGTCGGAAATTCCCTGGTCAATTGAAGGGTCGGCTACACAGGAACGTGTTCCCGGGTAGGTACCTTTCAGACCTACACGAGATCCCGGGAATTTTGCCAAGGCAGGACAAAATCCTGGAAATCTCAGTATGTCTGAAAGGGGTATAACTAATTTTTGTGTTCTGGCTATAATCCTTTTTCGTGTGCGCTTTAGAAGCTATGCAATTACTTATACATATACTGTATATGGCACATTCTAGTGTCCCAAGGGTCCCTTGGGGCCTTAATCTGGCTCAGGGTATGACAGGTTCATTATAATATACATTTTACAAACACAAAATCTACTATGGAGTAAAAAACAAGTGAACGGTTCATTACCATTCTTACCCTGGCCCACCATTAGTGGATCAAGTGCTATCTTGATTTTCCAATTCAGTGCTTTCTTTTATGCTTTTTTTAAGTAAAAATACAACATAATAATTGAAGTTGTGAGAACAAGTTTATAGACTGAGTTTATAGACTGAGTCCAGGTTTATTGCTGACAGTGAGTAGGTCATGGCGTTGTTTTATTTTTATTCTATGCTGTCATTTGTCTTTTGAGCACAGCTCCGATGGTCTATGTAGCATTAATATGTCCTTGTCACCTGCCATATCATTCCAGCCAACCTGACAGCGCTTGGAACTCCCAACAGTTCTCTCCAGTAAGACTTGTCTTTAAGCTTTTAGCACCTACAAATAATTGATATTGTCACAATCTCTGCAGCTGGGATTTATTTTTTTCTTTCCCCCTCTCAACATTGATCCTGGACTTTAAAAGCATTATCAACGATATTTGACACATTTAACCCTCACCCCAGAGGACTGGCATATACTGTAGGTTAACATTTTATTCTTAGTTCATGGCATAAATAATGAAAATAGTATTTATAAGCTATAGAATTTTGTGTTATGTATTAAAAGTACAAACAAGTGAAGTTAAGTCAAATGCTTTATCATACCTTGAATCACTCCACAATTAATCTTTGCAAATGACTGTAATTACTTTAATGCTAGCTGTTGCCCATGGCTTCGCCTGCGTTAAAGTCGCTGCTGCTGGCATGTTTTGTAATTGAGTTATCTTAGTTGTATTGAGGAATCCCTACATTATGTCAGCGAGTTGTATAAATGCGCCATGAAGGGGCCCGATCGCGGAAGTGGCCCATGTGACCATCAGCGTTACATAGATTGGCAGCGGCCACAACATCACCCATCACACAATTATGGTTTTTGTTTAATACTTACCACCCTTGAAAATGGCTGCGATCATAATCGGTTCAGTAGTTTTTGAGTTAACCCCAAAAAAACAAATAGAAAGAGAGACAAAATGTATACAAATGGCTATTTCGGTCTATGTACCCTATGACCTATAAATCTAAGTTAAAATTGCCTAAAAATTGTACAATTACAGGCAACGATACAATTTTATTTATGTGAATTGATGCTTATTTCAGACAGGGACTGATCGTGGGCAAAGAGGCACAGTTGGCAGCCTACGACCCAGTGGGACCCAGGGTGCTGCCTGTCACTAGCCGCCGGCTAGTTGTATAGTCTGTTTTTTTCTATCATTGGAAATGTATGGCCGTCCATCATGGTAGTAAACAGGACTGTGTGTGTGTGTGTGTGATAGGGTGCAAGCTGTGTGTGGGAGGGTGCGAGCCATGAGCAAGGGGGTGTGGCTAGTTAGTGAGGGTGACTTGCCAGTGAGGGCGAATGTTAGAGCTGCAGGGGACATCCATTCAGCTCACACAGCGAGTCACGATGAGTCAGTACCATGAGTGAGAGGAGCCTATGCTGAGCTCTGATTGGAGGAGCTCAGCACATGCTCCTCTGACAGCTGTGCTCAGCAGCCTCATGGGTTGATTCATTCGACAGAGACTGTTGGCTGTCCACTATTGATCACATTCGTCACCAGGATGACTATTGGGACTTGAAGCGAGGGTGCTAGATGCTACAGGTATGCTAATATATTTTATTTTGCAGTTACACATACACACATGTTTTTTGCAACATACTTTAATGAGTGTTATGTGTAGTCTTTATAATACAGAAACAGCTACATTTTCTGTACTGTTTAGGATAGTCAGTCACAATTCCCCCATTCCTTATTATTGTGAAGTGAAATTCTTCACCATATCCTAAATGCTTCTGGGGTTTGCTGTCATTAGGTTTGTAATCAGGATTAAATGCAAAAAAAGAAGAAAGAAATAAAAGTATTTCTTATGATGCATTAGTGTTCTATATAGCGACCCCTATAAAACCACAATAGTCATGTCATTAACAGTAAATATATATTTAGTAATATCAATAATGACATTTTATAATAATGTAATCTTTCAGTTAAAGAACTATAAAAAAAATTTAATTAGGCAAAGACATACAGTATAACAACTAAGAAAATATATTTTTTAAGATTTATGACAAAATTTTAAGCATTTTGCTTGTAAAGTTTGGATTCAGGTTTACATATTCAGTGTAATGTTGACCTAAAAGTATCAATATGTATATATTTGTACATATTTGTCATATTGTTGAGTACGAGGAGGAAAAAGGATAATTAATGTCGGGGACATGCATAGAGTAATTAAATAGGGGATCTGTCTAGAAGGACCCAAACGGTATCTTGTCCAGAGCCTCATGGAGCCTTAAGCTGGCCACACACCTAAAGATTATCTGTCCAACCAGCCAACTAGTTGATTGGTTGGAATGAAAATCTGGTAAGGAATACAATCAGCAATTTGCTCCCAAACGCTGGAAAATGGACCAAAACTGTTGTTTGAACAATAGTTTATATCAAACATTTAACAAACTTGTCTGAACGACCATTTTCATCTTTTCTGGCATTTAGGAGCAAATTGCTGATCATCATTTACTCCCATACGTTACCAGATTTTCATTCCAACCAATCAACAAGTTGGCTGGTTGGATGTAAGTTGGTCTAGTGTGTGGCCAGCTTTAAGGGGCACATCCACTAGCAGACTGTGAAAAGACTGCACAATTATGACATTGTAATCGTGCAGGCATTTCACAGTCTGTGCTGTGCCTACACTGAACGTGCAGTCGTTCAGTGTAGGCACCCACCCGCATCCCCGAACATGGCCAATCTGTCGTTATCAGCAGATTGATCAGCATATTCGGGTGATGATAGATGTAAAAAACGACCAGCGGGAGCGCGCATCGCTAATCGTTTTTGACATTTGCATGCCAGATTTATATCGTTTAATCGCTCTGTTTAATCGGGTAGTGGATGTGCGTGTTTAATCTGACTGTGATTTCAGATACTTGTACATTAGATTTAAGATGGGGGCAGGGTCCTAGGGGGGCTCATGAAAATTTTGCTATGGGGCCCCCCTAGGTTTAGTTACGTCCCTGTCAGAGCCATATGCATCTACATCACATCTCCACTTCCAATGAATGGGTGTAGTTGGGTGGACATACAGTGTTCACACATAGACTAAGCGTTCTGAATGTATGGTATGGGTGTGTAGGTAGAACTGCTGGCTATGCTAAATTGAGTGTACACAGAGGGCCTGATTCAGACCCGCTCACTAGATGCGGACGCTCGCTTCCAGCATATGGAAATCCAGCTAAGTGACGTCAAGGCAGCCACTCGCAAGGCAAGGCATAAGCACGCTCACTATGTATTGGAGAGCGATCACTTTGTGTTTATAGACGCCCACCAGCCTGTCTTTAGCTGCCCACTAGCATACGTATTTTCCAGGAAGTATATACAACCATCGGTACATCGGGTTCCATCGGATCTGACCGCAGAGGTTGCGGTTGACTGTACCCTACCGCAAGCACTGCGAGCACTCCAGTGTATTATTCAAACAGTTGACGTATACTTTGATGCTGCCTGTTAATTATGCACGCCACAGAAATGGCATTGAAACACTCTGGCACGCCTGCGTCTGCAACTCCACTCCCCCGTTACTACTGCTCTGCCCCTGTTACCACCCACATACGGCCTCTCCTGTCACTCATTCCACTGGGGTGTCTTTGCAGAGCGAGCAAGCACATTCCGATCGCTCGTACTAGTTTGCGCGCGTGCACTGCGAACTACATGCATGCGCACATTAGCGAACATCTTCTGCAACGAGCGGCCGCTTGCTAACGAGCGGGTCTGAATCAGGTCCAGAGATCCGTCTGAATTCGGACAGATATCTTGCACCAGAAATAGGGCTGGTAAAAATGTGGTGATAGAGAAAAAAGCCAGTCCGTCAGGCAGAATAATGGGGGTGGCACAGTGGCATAAATTTGAGCAGCTCTGCATACAGGTGATATTTTGCACTTAATTCTGTCCACGAAATGCCGCTGACATGTGCGCAACTCTTAGTTGGCTCCTTTGTGGCAAAACCTAACCATTTAGAAGTAGGCAGTCTCTCATTGGGACAACTGGCCACTAAATATAATGACCAGACTCTGAGGGCCATATTCAATTTGAGGCGAAAAGTCAGTTTCCGCGATACTTTTTCGCCGATGACGTCATTTTCGCCTGTTTTGAGTTTCCTCTGTATTCAATTTGGAAGACTTTCGCCTAGGCGGAAAGTGAATGCAATGTAATAGGCGAAAAAGTTTCGCCTATGAATAGCAGGCGGAAAAAGTGCAGAATTGCGGTTTTGGGGTACAACATTGCGGGAACCCTCGTGCAGCCTTAAGACAGTCCCCTAAAGGTAAACTGCATCAAAAAAAGTTTCAAAATATTCGGGACACCCCAAAAAAATTATGTTTAATTTTGAGGGTAAAAAAAAAAAATAGGGGAACAAAGTGCCAAACTATCTAAATTAATTCAGGTCGATCCCCATGTATGAGGCAGGTGTTTTCTTCATTGCGGGGACAAGCGGCAGGTGCAATTTTGCAGATTTTTTAAAATAACTTTAGGGCCTTAAAAAAATGCTTACCCCCATTTTCATGTACCCCAAATTTGATAGGAATAGTTATTTTCCCCCAAAAAATAATGTAAGTGCTATTCTTTACCACTTCTTCATAGCCGCAAAATTGCACCTTGCGCGGCTATTACAAACCCCGACTTCCTTCAGCAGGCAAAAATGGGGGTACCTATAGTGATCCCCCATGTCTGGACATCATTAGGGGGGTCCCAGGCAATTTTCCCAAAAATTCCCGTTTTTTTGGGGCGAAAGGTCATTTAAAAAAGACAAGGATACCTTTCAATTACCTTTAACGGGTGAAAAAAGTGCAGATTTGGGGTTTAGCTTAAAAAAAATAGCCTGCACCCTTGGGAATGCTCCTTTAAACAAAATGTGCCGGGGAAAAAAAATCGGGACACCCCAGAAAAATAATTTTACATTTTGGGGTGAAAAGAAAAAAAAGTGAAAACAAAATGCCAAACTAACAAAATTAATTCTGGTGGGGTCCCCAAGTATGTGGCAGGTGATTTTTCATTGCGCAGAGTAGCGGCAGGAGTATTTTTGAAGAATTAAAAAAAATACCTTTAGGGACTTAAAAATATGCTTACCCCCAATTTCATGTAACCCAAATTTGATGGGACCACTTTTAAAAACGAAAAAAAAACTAAGTGCTCTTCTACATCACTTGCTCAATGTCTGGAAAAATAACCACCTTCCGCCGCATCTATTTAAAAAGCCGACTTTCTTCTGCAGGCAACAATGGGGGTACCCATAGTGATCCCCGAGGTCTGGACATCTTTAGAGGGGTCCAACAATTATTTCCCGAAAATTCACGTATTTTTTCACCTATCCAAGTTTTGCCTGTTCCCGATTTTGCCTACTTTGGAATTGAATACGGGGAATAGCGGGCACGCGCACAATACTTTTCTGCTTGGAAAACAGGTGAAGTCTGGACTTTTCACCTCAAATTGAATACGGGCCTGAGTGTGTTACACATTAGATAGAGCAGGAACAAACCTTGTCATAAACATGACTGGAAGGGAGTTGTGGTCATTATTGCCTGGTCTTCACAAGGAATTAAGGATTGGAACTACAGAGTTTATCAGTAACAGTAGTTGTCTGACAACATACTGAACCAACAGAGCAGTGCTTAAAGTGGTCCTAGAGAAGTGGTGGTACACCCCCCCCCTCCTCCTCAGCGCTTTTTAAAGAAAAAAAAGGGGTCTGGTCTCAAAAGAAAGGGGCGTGGTCACACAATAGTGTTCCAATTCAAATTGCACCCCACAGTAGCACACTCTTGATTCACCAGATTCACATTACACTACATAGTAGTGTCCCTTATTCATGTATGACACACAGCAGTGGCTCTTTTACACAATGCCCCCAGTTGTATCCCTTATACACAAAGGGCCTGATTCAGATTTGGGAATAGAGTGAGAAATCTCTCTCAACTGTGATCCTGAACAAACCATATTGCAATGCAATGGTGTAAATACATATTTTTTTTTACATGTGGGGTAAATACTGACTGATTTTGCATGTAGCCCACAAATACTGCACAGCTTTATTATTACTCTACAATTTAGAAGTCAGTTTGGAAACACTCCTCCCAAATCTAAATCTCTCTGCACATTTTAAATCTGCCCCATCTGCAGTGCAGCATGGTTTCACCAAGATGATCAGTTGAGAAAGATATCTCACTCTATTCCCAAGTCTGAATCAGGCCCAAGGCCCACAGTAGTAGTGCCACTTATACAATGCCCACAGCAGTAGTGCCCCTTACACATAATGCCACAGCGGTAATGTCCCTTATGCAAATGCTATGCTCATTGTAGTGGTGCCCCTGATGTAGTTCCCCCAGTAGTGGTGCCCCTTAGGCAATGCCCACTGTAGGGGTGCCCCTTATGCAGTGCTCCAAGTAGTGGTGGTGCCCCTTATGCATTGGCCCCAGTAGTTCCACTTATGCAGTGGCCCCAGTAGTGGTAGTGCCCCTTATGTGGTACCCTCAGTAGTGGTGCCCCTTATACAGTGACCCTAGTAGTGGTAGTGCACCTTATGTAGTGGCCCCAGTAGTGGTAGTGCCCCTTATGCAGTGGCCCCAGTAGTGGTAGTGCCCTCTAATGCAGTGCCCTCAGTAGTGGAAGTGCCCCTTATGCAGTTCCTCTTAGTGGTGCCCCTTATGCAGTGCCCCCAGTAGTGGTAGTGCCCCATATACAGTGCCCACAGTGGTAGTGCCCCTTATGCAGTGCCCACAATGATAGTGACCCTTATTCAGTGCCACCAATGGTGGTGCCCCTTACACAGTACCCCAGTAGTGGTGCCCCTTATGCAGTGCCCCTACTAGTGGTAGTGCCCCTTATGCAGTGCCCACAGTGGTAGTGTCCCTTATGCAGGGTCCCTTATTCAGTGCCCCCAGTAGTGGTGCCCTTTATGCAAAGCCCACAGTAGTGGTAGTGTCTCTTATGCAGTGCCCGCAGGAGTGGTGTCCCTTATGCAGTGCCCCCAATAGTAATGCCCCCTGTAGTAATGCCCCCAGTAATCATGACGTCTCTCCCATAGTGCCCGTGGGGGGAGCGGAGCCGGACGCCGGAGCTAAAGAGTGATCTCCAGCCTCCGGCTGGCGCTGCGGGGAGGGAGCCGGGCTCCCGCCAGTAACAAAATCTCAGCGGGTGCCCGGCAAATGGATCCTCCCTGTGTCGCCGGGCTAAGGTGGGCCGGAGGAGGCGGAACTAGTTCCGTCTCCAAATAAAAGTGACAGATCACAGTTCAGCCCTGTTCCGATCCACTTTAACCCCTGTAACAGAGTAATTGAAACATAGGGATATATTTACTAAAGTGAGAGTTTTTAGAGGTGGAGATGTTGCCCATAGCAACCAATGAGATTCTACTTAACATTTAACTAGCATCTTCTAGGAGATAATAGCTTGAACCTGACTGGCTGCTAGGGGCAACATCTCCACTTCTAAAAACTCTCACTTTAGTAAATTTACCCCATAATGTAACTTTTGGATTCTCTCGCTGCCTGTAAGCAGCATATTTAGGGGGGAATTCAATTAATCCCCTGAGGGTTATTCAATTGTCGCCAAAAGCCAGCAGTATCGGGGATTTTTTTTTTCACCGGAGGTTGATGAAACAAAATCCCAGATAATTGCCATTTTTTTCACGCCCACGATCGTGAAAACACATGGGTCCAGGAACTTATCTCTGATCCTATGTGTTTTCACGTAAAAACAGGAATTTTATTTGTGTGGTAAAAATGGAGAGTAGATTGTGACAGGAAGTTTGCAGTTTGTGAGTCAGGTCAAGCTCATCCACAAGTATGCGTATGGGTCCGATGTTACCGATGTTTTTGCTGACTTTCGAATGTATGTAATGGGAAGAGGGCAGCTTTATAAACTGGTGGGCGTCTTGGTATAGTGCTGTGACCGCATTCATTTTCATAATTTCGCATTGGCTGGGTGTATGCGTCCGTAGACTTGCGATCCAAGCTGAATGATATGGGCAAGTCATAATGACACCCATTTACTTACAAAAAAACATATATCCATAGATACAATTTTACATTAACCTCTTTGCACAAAGGGCTATCTGCTGTGACTTTTATCTGTACTCCTTCTTTGGGACTGTTGGAAATTGAGCTGAAGTGTAGTTAAGTATACTACTGACTGTATTTTGATTAAGGGTGTGCACCGGCCACTTTTTGTGTTTTGGTTTTGGATCTGGATCTTTCTTCGTGTTTTGGATCTGGATTGGTTTTGCCAAAACCACCCTTCCGTGTTTTGGGTTCTGGGTTTTGTGTTTTGGATCTGTATTTTTTTTTAAAAAAGCATAAAAACAGCTAAAATCACAGAATTTGTGTGTTTTTCTGCTCCTATGCTATTATTAACCTCAATAACCTTAATTTCCACTCATTTCCAGTCTATTCTGAACATCTCACAATAGTGTTTTTATATTCAAAAGGTTGCACCGAGGTAGCTGGATGACTATGCTAAGAGATACGAGTGGGCGGCACAAACACGTGGTCCATCTAGGAGTGACACTGCAGTGGCAGACAGGATGGCAGTTTGAAAAACTAGGCCCCAAACAGTACATAATTCAAAGAAAAAAAAGAGGTGCAAGATGGAATTGTCCTCCCACCCACCCTTATGTTGTATAAACAAGACATGCACACTTTAACAAACCAAACATTTCAGCGCCAGGGTCTGCCACACGACTGTGGCTGAAATGATTGGTTCGTTTGGGCCCCCACAAAACAAGCTGGCAATTAATCTGTCCCTGCACAAACTGGCTCTACGGAGGCAAGATGTCGTCCTCATCCTCCGATTCCTCACCCTCTTCAGTGTTGTGTACATCCTCATCCTCACAGAGTATTAATTCGTCCCCGCTGGAATCCACAACCACAGGTCCCTCTGTACGTTCTGGAGGCTGGTCTCCCTGGAAGACTTGATAATTCATTTTATGAACATCATCTTCTCCACATTTTGTGGAAGCAACCTCCTACACCTTTTGCTGACAAGGTTCCCGGCTGCACTAAACACTCTTTCGGAGTACACACTGGAGGGGGGGCAACTCAGGTAAAATAGAGCCAGTTTGTACAGGGACCTCCAAATTGCTTCTTTTTCCTGCCAGTACAGGTACGGACTGTCTGACATGCCTACTTGGATGCTGTCACCGATGAAATCCTTTAACAGACAGACGCACGCTTGTCGCTGCTGCTTTAAGGATGCAGGTGCGGCTACAGCCCACACATTTCACAAAGACAGAAAAAAAAATAAGAAATTTTTTATTGTTTGTGGAGCGCACTTTGAGGGTTACACCACCCTTTAACAGACAGACGCACGCTTGTCGCTGCTGCTTTAAGGATGCAGGTGCGGCTACAGCCCACACATTTCACAAAGACAGAAAACAAAAAAAAAATTTTTTAATTGTTTGTGGAGCGCACTTTGAGGGTTACACCACCCTTTAACAGACAGACACATGCTTGTCGCTGCTGCTTTAAGGATGCAGGTGCGGCTACAGCCCACACATTTCACAAAGACAGAAAAAAAAAGAAGAATTTTTTAATTGTTTGTGGAGCGCACTTTGAGGGTTACACCACCCTTTAACAGACAGACGCACGCTTGTCGCTGCTGCTTTAAGGATGCAGGTGCGGCTACAGCCCACACAATTCACAAAGACAGAAAAAAATAAGAATTTTTTAATTGTTTGTGGAGCGCACTTTGAGGGTTACACCACCCTTTAACAGACAGACGCACGCTTGTCGCTGCTGCTTTGAGGATGCAGGTGGAATCTAGACGGGATTTGGAACCGGGTACACACTACCTCCATCAATTGTCTAAATCCCACTGCACTAATGGCGGATACCGGACCCACGTCTAACACCAACATAGCAGTCAAGGCCTCAGTTATACGTTTTGCTTCAGGATGACTGCTGTCGTACTTCATCCTCATCGCTAGGGACTGTTGGAGGGTCAATTGTTTAGTAAAAGTGGTGGTGTTCCTACTTCCTCTCTGGGATGATGAACAACTCCCAGCAGCAGCAACAGCACTAGGAGGAAGTGGTTCTTGATCTTTCCCTATTTTATTTTTATCAGAGAAAGTTTGGTCCTCCATTTATGTTATATTGATATATACATGCGGCTAAAGCGCACACAAACACAGAAAATATTTTTTTATTTTTGCTGGAGAGTAGTGCACTTTGTGGGTTGCACCACCCTTTAAGAAATGAGCCAGCCGGCTCTTTACTTATGGGACACAGGCGCACGCTTGGCGCTGCTCCTTTGTTGATGCACCTGCAGCCACAGTGCACACAAGTCACAAACACAGAAAATATATATTTTTTTGGTTTGGACTGGAGTGTACTTTGGGGGTTACAGCACCCTTTAACGGTCAAGCCAGCCGGCCCTTTACTTATGACACAGGCGCACGCTTGCCACTACTTTGTTGATGCACGTGCGGCTACTGCGCACACAATTCACAAACACAGAAAATATTTTTTTATTTGGTTTGGAGTCTACTTTGGGGGTTACAGCACCCTTTAACGGTCAAGCCAGCCGGCCCTTTACTTATGACACAGGCGCACGCTTGGCACTACTTTGTTGATGCACGTGCGGCTACTGCGCACACAATTCACAAACACAGAAAAAAATTTTTGTTATTTGGTTTGGAGTGTACTTTGGGGGTTACAGCACCCTTTAACGGTCAAGCCAGCCGGCCCTTTACTTATGACACAGGCGCACGCTTGGCACTACTTTGTTGATGCACGTGCGGCTACTGCGCACACAATTCACAAACACAGAAAATATTTTTTTGGGGGGTTTTGACTGGAGTGTACTTTGGGGGTTACAGCACCCTTTAACGGTCAAGCCAGCCGGCCCTTTACTTATCACACAGGCGCACGCTTGGCACTACTTTGTTGATGCACGTGCGGCTACTGTGCACACAATTCACAAACACAGAAAATATTTGTTTTTGGGGTTTGGACTGGAGTGTACTTTGGGGGTTACAGCACCCTTTAACGGTCAAGCCAGCCGGCCCTTTACTTATGACACAGGCGCACGCTTGGCACTACTTTGTTGATGCACGTGCGGCTACTGCGCACACAAATCACAAACACAGAAAAAATATTATTTTTTTAGCACTTGGGGGGAGCACCCTTGATGGACAGAGCACCCCCTGGACAACACTACAGCACCCCTTTAGGACTGGGACACTGCACAGGACTTTGGAGTGGACACAGCCCCTATGGAGAACTGACTGCACAACACAGTCCACCCAGCCCCTATGGACTTTGAAGTAGTGGACACAGCCCCTATTAACAACAGCAGCACAGCACAACACAGCCAGCCCCTATGGACTTTGAAGTAGTGGACAACAGCAGCACAGCACAGCACAGCACAACACAACACTACTCTGCACTACACTACACTACACAGCCCAGCCAGCCCTAACTCCCACCCTCCCTCTTCACTGTCCACAGCCGAGTGAGAAAATGGCGCCGAGGCGGGTACCTTCTATAGGATCCAAAACCCGCGAGACCCGAGAAGGCGGGATGATGACGTTTTGCCTCGATTTCAGATCCGAGTCAGGCGGGAAAAGTCGAGCCTGACTCGGATCGGCCTCGGATCGGGGGGGCTCGGTGGGGTTCGGATTTCAGAAATCCGAACCCGCTCACCCCTAATTTTGATGTCTAGTCACTATTTATGTCTTGTCTAAAATAAAGTGAATAGAGTTTTCCATGCTTTTACATTGACTTCTTTCAAATATACGGTTTTCTTCAAGAAAATAAAAAAACATTAATATTTTTAAAGAACATGTACATACAAACGGGGCACATATATTGAACAGTGTTCCTCTTGTTGTATTTGTGTCTATTTGTAGCTGTAGCTGTGTATGATAAACTGTATTTTATGACAGGTTGTGTTCTTAAGTTTCCAAAGTTTGTTCATATCCATGATGACCATAAAATCAGTTTTGTTGCAGGCTACCAATTTTAACTGTATGGTTACTAGAAAGATTGCTTCACAGTCATCTCAGGCCCTCCTGGGATAAGGTGTTGCAGGTGTTGTTGCTAAAACAGTATTGTTACAAAGAAGGGGACTAAATCTTGTCACATACATCTTAACTCTCATCCATCAAAGTGCCAGACAGTTTGCTTCAGTCTGTTACAGATGCCAGCACTTAATTAGTGGTAGTGTAATTGGCCCATTAAACCTGTAGGAAATGTCTGTTTGCAGAGTCCAGGTTTATCTCTCATGTGGGAGGGACATTTATCAGAAAGTCTTTAGGGCTGACCAAAGGACATGGAAGTAACAAAGAGACATAGGGGACAAAGATTCAGGACTGTCTCAATCAATTATTGTTAGGATCTGGAACAAACGTGTAGCAACTTGTAAAATTGCCATATTTAATGTACAGCACAGTCCTAGAAGCTAGCATCACCTGAGCCGGGCATTCTTATGATCAAATTATTTGCTTAAATAATTGCATTTCCAATTTAATTATCAAGTTAATTGAAAATAAACAGTAAATAAAAATAATGAATGCAGTAAAGGAATTACAAAATAAAGGACACCGTCCTTTGGTGAAGCCTAAACGACAATTTGCTTTGTTTTATTAATTAATAAAGTGAAGATTTTATTTTCCTATAAATTATTCAATCTGCTTATTATACTGAGTAAAGTAAACAAAATGAAAAAATATTACACTATTATTACACTATTTTAAGAATCTGACAACATATACTGAAAATATAATTATATATAACAATATCTAATGGTATATCGATAACTGTGAGAAAAGTTCTCCACATTGTGCTTTCTATCAAGGTGATTCAAATGTTTTTTGGGCACCTAAACGCAATGGGCACCCGACGGAGCAATTCAATTGTTGCTCCGCTCGGGCTAGTACCACGTGTGAGCGCCCATAATCACAGGGTTTAGATGCATATAGCTAACCCCGTGTAAAGTCCTGCTTTGGGCGCCTTAACAGCTGTTGTAGCGCACATATTTGCGAGCTGCGAGGCTGCGAGCAGAGATGTGTGCAGCCGCTGTTATTCACACCCGAATGGAACGACAATTGAATTGTTCCGTCAGGCACCCAAAAGAAATATCCACAGCTAAAACCATGAATCGTCCCCTGTGATAGGATTCCCAAAGGATGTAGTAGGTTCTGGCTGGTTGCCCTCTTGTTGGATCTTCATAGGATCCCTTGGGAGAGAATTACTATGAATTACTATAAAGAAATGAGCAGAGCAGTTCAGACATGATTTTAGTGTTGTATTTGGGGTTTAAATGTGTCTCTTTCTAAATTAGTAAAATTGAAATTGCTTTAAAATACTAAAGTACAATCAATGTGTCTCCTTAATTCATGTTCCGATACTGGAAAATATACGTAGAGAGCTCGTAGATTGGTCTTCCCAGAAATTGTCTTGGTTTGGTAGAATGAACATTTTTAAGATGAACATTCTTCCAAGAGTCTTATACCTGCTTCAAACCTTACCGGCAAAGGTCCACTCTAGTTTTCTATCTATCCTTCTGTATGTACACTGGGCCATTCACCATTTTGAGTGCGGAGAGCGGAAGCCCAGATTTAAACTTAAGATCCTATTTCAGCAAAAACATCAAGGAGGTAAACAGCTCCTAATGATATCTGCATATCACTGTTCTGGTTATGCAATAAGGTATAAGATCTTATGAAGTATACAGCATACTACATCTAAGCACAACACTAAACAAACATTTTTCTTAGCTATTGTTCGTTATTATCATTTATTCTTCATTATATCTATTTTTATCAAATTTTTTGGCTGATTTTAATTAACAATTTCATAATAGTTATATATATGAAAGTCCATCACGACCATCGGGCTTGCGACGAGACCCTTGTGGTAGGGTTTCGTCTGCCGCAAGCCCCAGTGAGCTTCTGGCTCTAATAGAGCCGGAAGCTCACTACTGACATCACTGGTGAAGTCAGTAGGGCCGCCCTCAAACAGCCTCCGTTTGGCCAGCCACCCCCCCTCCCCGCCTACAAAACGGGGCGAGCTGACGATCAACATCGACAGCCGCCTCGTTTGTAGCGAGCCCCAGAGCAAGTGAATTTCTCACTCGCTCCGTGGCTTGCGCACGCCGCGCATGCACAATGCACAACCATCGACCCACTTGCGAGCGCATAGCGCTTGCGAGCGGGTCTGAATCAGGCCCTGTGTACCCAAAATGCCCTTCCAAGTCATACTGTTATTGTCTAGTACAAAGTTAAATTACTGGACCTCTTCACACAGGCATATTTGTTTTATCCAGATTTGGGATAGGCAAACTGACAATGAGTGGTGATATAATAGTCTGGGATAAGGTCGTATTATAAATGCTTGTTCCTCTAGCCTGGAGGCTTTGAAGACACAAAAATGTCCTGTTGAGATGGCACAGATGTCCCAATATTCTTCATATGCCTGTGTTGTCCTCTCTCTGGCAAAGATGCAGTAGAGAGAAGGGCTCTCTTCTACACACTTGATGAAATTACCCTCATCATCCACTTCTGGTCCAAAATAATAAGTCTATCCAAGAGAATATTGGGACACACTGTGCCCAAGGGCTCTGGGTTCTGGCTCCTTTCTTAGTTAGAGATCCCAGCGTCTTCCTACAGAAAAAAAATCCCTGCTAAAGCATATCACTAATGTGGCGGGAGCAGCCATACTGGTTTGCTGGCTTTCTCATCTACCGCACACTATTACTGAGTGGTTTAATAGGATGAACTTCTACATGTCTGTGGATGACAATGATTTCTCTACAAACATGTTGATTTTACAGCAACCTTATTGCTACTTAACGCTACCTCTATACAACTAGGGCTTAACATAGAAACATAGAATTTGACGGACCATAAGAACCATCTAGTCTGCCCCTTTAGGGTTAGGTTATTAGATACTGTGCACACATTGTTAGTCTATTAGAGGGCCAGTTACCTGTTGTAGAAGGATGCCTGTCCCCTTCTCTTGCTGGCTGTGGGTTTTAGCATAATGAACACAAGGCCTGATTCAGAGTTGGGAATAGAGAGAGAGATAGTACTTAACTGTGTACCTGGGCAAACCATGTTGCAGTGCAAGGGGTGTAAATACATAAATTTTTTTGCATGTAGTGTAAATACTGGCTGCTTTTGCATGTAGCTCACAAATACTGCACAGCTTTATTATTACTCTACAATTTACTAGGGATGTGCACCGGACCATTTTTGCCGGATTTGGATTTGGTTCTAATTCGTCGTCCGGCTTTGGATTTGGATTTGCCAAACTGCGGTGACTGGCTTTGGATTTGGATTTGGATTTGGATTTTTTTTACAAAAATTGACAAAAAAAGCTAAAATCACATAAATTGGTCTTTTTTTTCTTCCTAGAGTATTATTAACTTCAATAACATTAATTTCCAGTCAATTTAGACCATATCACAGCTTATAATATTGTTTTCAACATTATTGGCCAAAGCTTGCAGTGAGCTGACTGGTTACTAAGCGACAAAGCAGCGGCAGACACCACAGTATAAAGCACATCTATGACACATTGCCACACAGCAGTGGCAGAAATGAAAAGTAGTGCACCCACCCAGTGGGGTACGGCCAGCAGAATCACAGTACTTGTTTACATAGTGGGCTACGGCCCAAGGAGTCACAGTGCACAATCTTATTCACATTACACCGCACATAGGGCCTGATTCACATTACACCATAAAGTAGTGTCTCTTATTTATGTTACGACACACAGTAGTGCCCCTTTTACACAATGCCCACAGTAGTGCCCCTTTTACACAATGCCCACAGTAGTGCCCCTTTTACACAATGCCCACAGTAGCAGTGTCCTTTACACAATGCCCCCAGCAGTGGTGCCCCCTATGCAGTCCCCTTAGTAGTAGGGTCCCCTATGCAGTGCCCCCAGTAGAATGCCCCCCAGTAGTATGCCCCCCATTAGCAGGCCCCCCCAGTAGTATGCCACCCAGTAGTATGCCACCCATTAGCAGGCCCCCCCAGTAGTATGCCCCCCATTAGCAGCCCCCCCAGTAGTAGGCTGCCCCAGTAGCAGGCCCCCCCCAGTAGTAGGCTGCCCCAGTAGTAGCCCCCCTGTAGTATGGCCCCCCCAGTAGTAGTAAGCCCCCCAGTAGTAGTAAGCCCCCCCAGTAGTAGTAAGCCCCCCCAGTAGTATGCCCCCCCAGTAGTATGGCCCCCCAGTAGCAGACCCCCCCAGTAGCAGACCCCCCCAGTAGTATAGCCCCCCCCAGTAGCAGGCCCCTCAGTAGTATGGACCCCCAGTAGCAGACCCCCCCAGTAACAGACCCACCCCAGTAGTATAGCCTCCCCAGTAGCAGACCCCCCCAGTAGTATAGCCCCCCCAGTAGTATGGCCCCCCCGCACCCCCAGTAGCAGACCCCCCCAGTAGCAGACCCCCCCCAGTAGCGCCCCCGGCCCTTGCACAAGTAAAAAAATAAAAACTAAAAACTTACCTGTATCCCCGCTCCCGCGCCGTCCGCTCTGCTGTCACACGCTGAGGAGGGAGCCGGAAGACGGAGCTCATGTGTGAGCTCCAGCCGGCTCCCTCCGTGCAGCAGCCAATGAGAGTCTGTGTGACTCTCATTGGCTGCTGTAACAAACACACAGCTGCCGCTGGCGGCTGTGTATTTGTGTCTGTGTAGGGCAGAGTGCTATCACAGCGCTCTGCCCTACACAATAGGAGCCCTGATGTCGGATTCTCTAGTGAGAATCCGACATCAGGCGGCCGCCGTTCGGCCCCGAACGGGAATCCGAGACAAGCGGTGAACACCCGAACAGGGTTCGGGTGGACTCGGATCCCCAATGTTCGGAGCGGTTCGGATTCCACAGAATCCGAACCGCTCATCTCTACAATTTACATGTCAGTTTGGACACCTCCCTCCCAAATCTAAGTCTCTCTGCACATTTTAAATCTGCCCCACCTGCAGTGCAGCATGGTTTTACCAAGATGATCAGTTGAGAGAGATATCTCTCTCTATTCCCAACTCTGAATCAGGCCCACAGTTCCTACCAGTGATTGAAATGGCATTGTAGTTCTGATTCATTAACTAAGCTACAATTAAGTTACCCAGTGGTGGCAAGAGCTCATATACTGTAGTTTCATTTTTTTTCACTATGTATTTCGCTATTAGTAAAGCTAATGCAGTTCTTTGAGTTTTAGACACTGCCCTTCAGTCCACTATCACATATACAGTGCATTAATGTTGTAATTAAATATAAATATATACATTTAACTTTTAAATAGTTATTTAACCCTCTCCCGGTAATTTTTGCGAAGTGTAGCCCATAGGCTACAACGGCACAACACCATTTTTAGAAATAATATCCCCCAGATGTATTATGGAGGGACCTCAGCAGATTTCGGAAATATCTGCCGAGGTCCCACCATTTCTGACAGCAGCCGCAACCCCCATAGGTTTGTATCCCCCATAATACATCTGGGGGATACAAATTATTTGCGGTTATACCCTGAACATGGGTGTTTTTTCGGGGAATATGCCACAAATAGTTCATGATAAATGGGCCCCAAAGGGAGAGATGTATTACCACAGCACATATCGTGCCACTATAGCAGCTCCTGCTTCACCATTTATCAAGACGAAGCAGGAAGCAATAGAACGGACAGATATGTATCATTATGTTAGATGCTGGAGTGTAGGATGGAAAAAAAACCTCTCTGGTGAACATCAAAAGGTGCAAAGTGTTAAGGGACAAGCGGCAAAAAGCTCAGCTTCCATTACTTACTAAGTGCTCCTTAATGCTTGTAAATAATGGCAACTATGGTAACTAGTGGTGGTGGCAGCATTATTTACATAAGCTAAAGGCTCAACTAGAGGAAATGTTGAAATGTGAGAAAAAAGGGGTTACTTATAATCGCTTGTTACATGTACCCCATAATTTCATAATGTAGAATAAAAATACAATGATTGCAGAATTTTTACTTATGAAAAAAACCCAGGAAAATGTGCAGTCTGAGAAATTTATACTAAGAATAAAGTACACTGCGCTCCTCAGAAATCTGCAACTCACATACATACTGCTAGAAAAACTGCTATAGAATAGATAACACACTGTCGTGTCAGACTAAACATAATGAAAACTGCCTTGTGGTTGATACTCATTTACAGTAGGTTTTAGAAATATGTTGACTTCCAGGCATTAGGACACAGCTATTAAGAAGTTTACTCTGGATGTGCCAAAGGCGTAGTTGGCGTATGAGTCAATAAAAATGAATGCCCAAGAGAATCTTTTTCCACCTTCACTAAATGAAAGTGCAGCTGCTGGATTGAAGTGGTGATGTGGGTTATGGTGGAGATTAGGCAGAAAATGAGCAAAGGGCTAGATTGTCATGTAAAGTTTGTATTATTTAACAGCATCAGAACAGCGAGCAGAAAGGTTGGGCAGATGGGATTCAAGAATATAACATGGCAAAAATACCACTTTTATTCCATATATTAGATTATGTTAACGGCCAAACAACCTTCTATTCCGTATCACTAAAACCCTTTTAAATGAAAGCTGCAGGGGTGAATCTGAGTCTGGAATGACTTACTCTAGAACACTTAGTGTACTGAGGGCAAATGCATTGTGATTATTAATGAAAATATGGTGTGCGTGTGTGCGTGCGTGCGTATGTGTAATATTAATTTGTTATTGGTTTAGTAGCCCTTTAAATTGTACTCATCATAAATGAACAGGTCTTAATTAATATGACATGAATATGATACAAGAAGCATTTATATCATACTACAAATTTGTTCCTGAAATACTTAGTTTGTATTAGGGATGTGCAGGCTCGGATAGGTTCGAGTTTGCACGTGGAGTTCGGATTTTTCCCTCCAAAAAAACGGAACTCAGAACGAGGCAAAACGTCATCTTACATGGACGAACATCATCATTCCTGGACAAAAGACCAGGAATGATGATGTTCGTCCATGTAAGATGACGTTTTGCCTCGTTCTGAGTTCCGTTTTTTTGGAGGGAAAAATCCGAACTCCACGTGCAAACTCGAACCTATCCGAGCCTGCACATCCCTAGTTTGTATATATAATACTATCTTTGCCTTTATATCCCATTACATACAAATGATAGTAAAAAAGACTCAGCAGGGGTTTTTTGGGCGTAAAGAATGTGTGGTCTATTTACTAAGCAGTGTTAGGAGACAGAGTGAAAAGTGATAAGGTGCCAGCCAATCAGCTCCCAACTGTCATTTTTCAAACACAGCCTGTGAGATGGCAGTTAGGAGCTGATTGGCTGGCACCTTATCACTTTTCACTCTGTCCCCAAACACTGCTTAGTAAATAGATCCCTAACATTTTCAACTACTGAAGTTCAGCACAAGTAAGGAGCCATATATATATATATACAATATATATGTTATTGAATTTCATATTGAATGAGCTATGTACTGTAAGTCGCAGGTTAAACATGAGATTATTACCTTTATCCATCTCTGTCCATCACCAGTGTGCGACATTACACACAAGAGGTATGTGCTCCCCAAGTTTTAAGGCAAATAATGTGTAAGTTAAAGTGTATTTAATTAAACAATGGCAGATGATAGATTTAAACGGTATTAACATGAAATGCTGCATTACCCTCCAAGTGGTTAAGAAGCAATATATATAACTGTATAATTTGTTGCCACCCTCCTCTTCCCCCTTCCCAAGCTAAGATGCTGTTAATAGAGGCAAAACTCTGATTACTTAATGGTTTTCGAGACAGCCGTGGCCTAGAAAATTAAATTTCACATCTTCTTTTATGACGTTAATCTCTCTTCTCACATCCCGCCTGTTATGATGTGTGCGCCAGAGATAATGTTTAAACTGACTAAGGCAAAGTAAACCAGACAAGTCTGTTATTGGCTTTATAATTACATAATTAACTTTTTGTCTCTAATCGTTATGGAGGTAATGGTGCTGTTAAAATGGGCTTTTGGCGTGCAGAAAGTAAATCAAAAATCAATAATCCATAGAATGCCATTAAGGGCTGAAACAGCTCCTATGTTGTGATTCACTCAAGTTTTTTCTGTACGGCAAATGAAATTCATTAGGGCAGAGATTACTGTCTGCGGAGTTGACTTTCAGTTGATAGTAAAGATCAGAAAAAAAATTGTCACCGGCAACGGGAAGCAAAATTGCAACAATGTTGCCATAAATTATGCGCTGCTTGTAACTCTGTTATTACATTGTAATTGACCTCCCAGCAATTAATTCTATTTTCCATGAACCCTCTTTTATTTCTAATTTACATTACGATCGTATATGCCTGAAAAATGACAGTGTAAAAAAGATAAATGTGCTAATTACGCGTCTGC
This sequence comes from Taudactylus pleione, assembly GCA_031769625.1. Classification (NCBI taxonomy): domain Eukaryota; kingdom Metazoa; phylum Chordata; class Amphibia; order Anura; family Myobatrachidae; genus Taudactylus; species Taudactylus pleione. The sequence continues at coordinate 4,193,264 of JAUIMM010000116.1, forward strand.
TTATCTCTGGCTCCCTGATGCCAACACCTTTGGTCCAGCCTCCCTTGGTATGTAAGTATGTCACTTATTTCACTCTGACATCTCTAATGTATTTGTAAACTGTCCCATAAATACTGCAGCCACATGCAGCTATCCAGGGCTCCGGCAGCAGCCTTACTCTGCTGTATATTTCTTCCTAGAATGAATTTGAAATTGACAAAATAATGTTCAAAGCCAAATGACTTTGCTGTCACTGGGAAATTAAGTTCTTGACCCTGCTTCTGATGTATGTTTATATTCCTATTTTTTTTCGCCATTAACTTAATATTCACCTGGAAGGCACAATGATTGTCTATAAGCAGCTCAGATTCTGCTTTATACATCTATGAAGTCAATAAAATATAATTTAATTGTCATTGTCAATATTTTCATTTAAGACATCAGATAAGTTCATTGGTTGATGATACTTTCTCTAGGATAGATCAGGAAAAAAAGCATGTTGAATTTGCTATGCATTTATTAGTAATGGGCAAATTCATTTGGCCGATTAGTTCCAACCCAAATGTCAGCAATTTGTGATTGGTGACTCTTATTTGTGATTTGGTCCAGATTTAACCAATTCCACCGCATAATTTACACCCCCAGCAGTAGCAGGTCAATCAAAGCAAATAAACAATTGTCACATGTCGATAGGCTGATAAAATTATTATTATTTATTACCAGTTATTTATATAGCGCACACATATTCCGCCGCGCTTTACAGAGAATATTTGCACATTCACATCAGTCTCTGCCCCAGTATAGTTTACAATCTATATTCCCTACCACATGCTCACACACATACACACTAGGGTTAATTTTTGTTGGAGCCAATTAACCTACCAGTCTATTTGTGGAAGGAAACCGGAGCACCCGAAGGAAACCCACGCAAGCACAGGGAGAATATACAAACTCCGTACAGGTAGGGCTATTATTTCGTTCCCCTTCAATAGTCCCATTATATTTTTTTTATGACCTGTGATATGATCTGGGTCTTTTCAGTGCCCTAGCCTTTTACTATTGTAATCTCCACTTCTGTCCTGTGGGTGCCTTGGTGCTTAGCAGCATCGCCTAATGGGCCTGATTAAAAGATGGTTGGTAATGCAGACACGGTCACAGACACACTCTAATAGCAGTTGCAGGAATATGCAAAGGCTAATCTCAGCCTTCCCTTTGTGCTCCACTATGTGGTGGTGTACAGGCCCGCCAAGAGCCGCTGCGGGCCTGGGTAACAGGGACGGGGCCTAATCGCGGGAGGCGTGGCCACACCCCCATTCGGGGGAGGGGGAAAGGATTTTCAGTGCCGCATGCTGGCGAGGGGGGTGCTCTATGGTTTCTGGACTTGCTATTATCTGCAGTATATAGAAGTTGGGTACGGGATCCAATTGCACAGAATGCCAGCGGGCTGAATCCTGACACCAGAATCCCGATGGTTGAAATACCGACTATTTCGCAGGGGGGGCTGTTTAGGCAGCACCTAAAAGCTTATTTCTTTATTTTATGTTTACAATAGGGGTGTGCACCGGCCACTTTTCGTGTTTTGTGTTTTGGTTTTGGATCTGGATCTTTCTTCGTGTTTTGGATCTGGATTGGTTTTGCCAAAACCACCCTTCCGTGTTTTGGGTTCTGGGTTTTGTGTTTTGGATCTGTATTTTTTTGAAAAAAAGCATAAAAACAGCTAAAATCACAGAATTTGTAGGTTTTTCTGCTCCTATGCTATTATTAACCTCAATAACCTTAATTTCCACTCATTTCCAGTCTATTCTGAACACCTCACACCTCACAATAGTGTTTTTATGTCCAAAAGGTTGCACCGATGTAGCTGGATGACTATGCTAAGCGACACGAGTGGGCGGCACAAACATGTGACCCATCTAGGCGTGAAACTGCAGTGGCAGACAGGATGGCAGTTTGAAAAACTAGGCCCCAAACTGTACATAATGCAAAGAAAAAAAAGAGGTGCAAGATGGAATTGTCCTTGGGCCCTCCCACCCACCCTTATGTTGTATAAACAGGACATGCACACTTTAACAAACCAATCATTTCAGCGCCAGGGTCTGCCACACAACTGTGGCTGAAATGATTGGTTCGTTTGGGCCCCCACAAAACAAGCTGGCAATTAATATGTCCCTGCACAAACTGGCTCTACGGAGGCAAGATGTCATCCTCATCCTCCTCATCCACCGATTCCTTACCCTCTTCAGTGTGTACATCCTCATCCTCACACAGTATTAATTCGTCCCCGCTGGAATCCACAACCACAGGTCCCTCTGTACGTTCTGGAGGCTGGTCTCCCTGGAAGAGTTGATAATTCATTTTATGAACATCATCTTCTCCACATTTTGTGGAAGCAACCTCCTACGCCTTTCGCTGACAAGGTTCCCGGCTGCACTAAACACTCTTTCGGAGTACACACTGGAGGGGGGGCAACTCAGGTAAAGTAGAGCCAGTTTGTACAGGGACCTCCAAATTGCTTCTTTTTCCTGCCAGTACAGGTACGGACTGTCTGACATGCCTACTTGGATGCTGTCACCGATGTAATCCTTTAACAGACAGACGCACGCTTGTCGCTGCTGCTTTGAGGATGCAAGTGCGGCTACAGCCCACACAATTCACAAAGACAGAAAAAAAAAGAATATTTTTATTGTTTGTGGAGCGCACTTTGAGGGTTACACCACCCTTTAACAGACAGACGTACGCTTGTCGCTGCTGCTTTGAGGATGCAAGTGCGGCTACAGCCCACACAATTCACAAAGACAGAAAAAAGAAGAATATTTTTATTGTTTGTGTAGCACACTTTGAGGGTGTCACCACCCTTTAACAGACAGACGCACGCTTGTCGCTGCTGCTTTGAAGATGCAACTGCGGCTACATCGCACACAAGTCACAAACACATTAAAAAAATAGTTTTTTATTTTTTGGAACACTTTGAGAGTTACACCACCCTTTAACAGACAGACGCACACTTGTCGCTGCTGCTTTGAGGATGCAAGTGCGGCTACAGCCCACACAATTCACAAAGACAGAAAAAAAAGAACAATATTTTTATTGTTTGTGTAGCACACTTTGAGGGTGTCACCACCCTTTAACAGACAGACGCACGCTTGTCGCTGCTGCTTTGAGGACAGTATCATATGCAGTGACAGTAGACTTGTCAGAAATTGTTGGCACGTCCTTCAGTCCGGACCAGATGTCCAAACCAGCCCTTGACTTATGACACAGGCGCACGCTTGGCGCTGCTACTATGTTGATGCACATGCGGCTACATCGCACACAAGTCACAAACACATTAAAAAAATAGTTTTTTTTTTTATGGAGCACTTTGAGAGTTACACCACCCTTTAACAGACAGACGCACGCTTGTCGCTGCTGCTTTGAGGATGCAAGTGCGGCTACAGCCCACACAATTCACAAAGACAGAAAAAAAAGAACAATATTTTTATTGTTTGTGTAGCACACTTTGAGGGTGTCACCACCCTTTAACAGACAGACGCACGCTTGTCGCTGCTGCTTTGAGGACAGTATCATATGCAGTGACAGTAGACTTGTCAGAAATTGTTGGCACGTCCTTCAGTCCGGACCAGATGTCCAAACCAGCCCTTGACTTATGACACAGGCGCACGCTTGGCACTGCTACTATGTTGATGCACATGCGGCTACATCGCACACAAGTCACAAACTCATTAAAAAAATAGTTTTTTATTTTTTGGAGCACTTTGAGGGTTACACCACCCTTTAACAGACAGACACACGCTTGTCGCTGCTGCTTTGAGGATGCAAGTGCGGCTACAGCCCACACAATTCACAAAGACAGAAAAAAAAGAACAATATTTTTATTGTTTGTGTAGCACACTTTGAGGGTGTCACCACCCTTTAACAGACAGACGCACACTTGTCGCTGCTGCTTTGAGGACAGTATCATATGCAGTGACAGTAGACTTGTCAGAAATTGTTGGCACGTCCTTCAGTCCGGACCAGATGTCCAAACCAGCCCTTGACTTATGACACAGGCGCACGCTTGGCGCTGCTACTATGTTGATGCACGTGCGGCTACATCGCACACAAGTCACAAACACATTAAAAAAATAGTTTTTTATTTTTTGGAGCACTTTGAGAGTTACACCACCCTTTAACAGACAGACGCACGCTTGTCGCTGCTGCTTTGAGGATGCAAGTGCGGCTACAGCCCACACAATTCACAAAGACAGAAAAAAAAGAACAATATTTTTATTGTTTGTGTAGCACACTTTGAGGGTGTCACCACCCTTTAACAGACAGACGCACGCTTGTCGCTGCTGCTTTGAGGACAGTATCATATGCAGTGACAGTAGACTTGTCAGAAATTGTTGGCACGTCCTTCAGTCCGGACCAGATGTCCAAACCAGCCCTTGACTTATGACACAGGCGCACGCTTGGCGCTGCTACTATGTTGATGCACGTGCTGCTACATAGCACACAAGTCACAAACTCATTAAAAAAATAGTTTTTTATTTTTTGGAGCACTTTGAGGGTTACACCACCCTTTAACAGACAGACACACGCTTGTCGCTGCTGCTTTGAGGATGCAAGTGCGGCTACAGCCCACACAATTCACAAAGACAGAAAAAAAGAACAATATTTTTATTGTTTGTGTAGCACACTTTGAGGGTGTCACCACCCTTTAACAGACAGACGCATGCTTGTCGCTGCTGCTTTGAGGATGCAAGTACGGCTACAGCCCACACAATTCACAAAGACAGAAAAAAGAAGAATATTTTTATTGTTTGTGTAGCACACTTTGAGGGTGTCACCACCCTTTAACAGACAGACGCACGCTTGTCGCTGCTGCTTTGAGGATGCAGGTGGAATCTAGACGGGATTTGGAACCGGGGACACACTGACTCCATCAATTGTCTAAATCCCACTGCACTAATGGCGGATACCGGACGCACGTCTAACACCAACATAGCAGTCAAGGCCTCAGTTATACGTTTTGCTTCAGGATGACTGCTGTCGTACTTCATCCTCATCGCTAGGGACTGTTGGAGGGTCAATTGTTTAGTAAAAGTAGTGAAGTTCCTACTTCCTCTCTGGGATGAAGAACAACTCCCAGCAGCAGCAACAGCACTAGGAGGAAGTGGTTCTTGATCGTTCCCTATTTTATTTTTATCGGAGAAAGTTTGGTCCTCCATTTATGTTATATTGATATATACGTGCGGCTAAAGCGCACACAAACACAGAAAATATTTTATTATTTTTGCTGGAGAGTAGTGCACTTTGTGGGTTACACCACCCTTTAAGAAATGAGCCAGCCGGCTCTTTACTTATGGGACACAGGCGCACGCTTCGCGCTGCTCCTTTGTTGATGCACGTGCAGCCACAGTGCACACAAGTCACAAACACAGAAAATATATATTTTTTTGGTTTGGACTGGAGTGTACTTTGGGGGTTACAGCACCCTTTAACGGTCAAGCCAGCCGGCCCTTTACTTATGACACAGGCGCACGCTTGGCACTACTTTGTTGATGCACGTGCGGCTACTGCGCACACAATTCACAAACACAGAAAATATATATTTTTTTGGTTTGGAGTGTACTTTGGGGGTTACAGCACCCTTTAACGGTCAAGCCAGCCGGCCCTTTACTTATGACACAGGCGCACGCTTGCCACTACTTTGTTGATGCACGTGCGGCTACTGCGCACACAATTCACAAACACAGAAAATAATTTTTTTTTTGGTTTGGACTGGAGTGTACTTTGGGGGTTACAGCACCCTTTAACGGTCAAGCCAGCCGGCCCTTTACTTATGACACAGGCGCACGCTTGGCACTACTTTGTTGATGCACGTGCGGCTACTGCGCACACAATTCACAAACACAGAAAATATATTATTTTTTTAGCACTTGGGGGGAGCACCCCTGATGGACAGAGCACCCCCTGGACAACACTACAGCACCCCTTTAGGACTGGGACACTGCACAGGACTTTGGAGTGGACACAGCCCCTATGGAGAACTGACTGCACAACACAGTCCAGCCAGCCCCTATGGACTTTGAAGCAGTGGACACAGCCCCTATTAACAACAGCAGCACAGCACAACATAGCCAGCCCCTATGGACTTTGAAGTAGTGGACAACAGCAGCACTACACTACACTACACTACACAGCCCAGCCAGCCCTAACTCCCACCCTCCCTCTTCACTGTCCACAGCCGAGTGAGAAAATGGCGCCGACGCGGGTACCTTATATAGGATCTAAAACCCGTGAGACTCGGAAGGCGGGATGATGAAGTTTTGCCTCGATTTCAGATCCGAGTCAGGCGGGAAAAGTCGAGCCTGACTCGGATCGGACTCGGATCGGAGGGGCTCGGGGGGGTTCGGATTTCAGAAATCCGAACCCGCTCACCCCTAGTTTACAACAAGAGCGCGCAGCAGCAGACTGTCCATAGGACGTCTGCGCTGCCGCTCCATCACCGCTAGTGCAGCGACACCAGTACTGATCTGGGGATCTCGGTGGATGTTCTGGGGGTCAGTGCTAGCCAGGGCCCCCGGAGAGGACCCAGACTGTACCCGGACATCAGGGGACAGGTAAGGCGGGTCGCCGCTCATGATGGCCCGCGCGTTATGGCAGACGATACCTCCAGTCTCAGCAGACAGACCGGAGGTGGCTGAGTGTGAATGCAGGCTCCGGCCATCGCGCTCCACTGGACCACAAGGGAAAATTTGGTGCAGGAAACCAGCGTTCCAGGGGTTAATAACCGGCCAGGGGAGACAGCTTCCCTGTTCAAGCGTCTCCTCCCATCAGCTCAGCGCACCTTTCCACTGCGGTCTGGCTCCACTGAGCTGCTCTCCTCCGGCCACGCCCCCTCTGAGGTCTCCTTCAGCCATTTTCTTCATGGTGCAGACGCAGCTCTCCCAAGATAACCAGTGGTTCGGTCCCCCTGCATACCTCTCCCCAAGGGTCAGCCTATATTGCACTATTATCTACCAGACACTGAGTCTGTGTAGTTGTTTGTAGTGCCAGTTTGCAGTTATATGTTATTTCTGCATTGTATGTGACTAATGCTAGCACTGCCTGTCTGTTTTCTATTCTACAGCATATATCTTACCCTTTTTTTCTGACTTTGCCCAAACATACAGGTGTATTCAGAAGTTTTCCTGTACCTCACATATATAGAACCAAAGTATTTGTGAGGTTTGTCACATACAGTACAGTTGGTCGTTGCACTGTGCCATATTTGGGCTGCGTGCTCCTGCAGCTTACCCAAGCTTAAGACAGGACCAGTATATTGCATTCCTACTAGTATCCTACATACACGGTGGTTGCTTTATACCCAGTGCAATATTGTGTGCCATATTACTCTGCAGCTATGTCTAGCAAAGGCAAGAGTAACAAACAGGCATCTGCACCCATACTGCTATCAGGCAAATTATGTACTGCAGACTTAAGTAAGGAGGATTTGAGATGGGTTATGTAGTAATATACTCCACAGGTCCATCAGACAACCCAGCACCTGTACAAAAGAGCACCCCTGGGCTATATTTTCTCAGGTTCTGGCCACCATTGCAGACCGCCTGGCGGGTCCGGCTGTCATTCTCCTTATGGGGTTATCACAGCAGGCCGTAATTCCGCCCCAGGTTCAGGTGATATAGGCCCCAAGTGCCTCCACCATGGGTAGATGTACTCTCTAACTCTGTGCAGAGTCTCATGGCTACATCTAATGCCTTTCAAACCATGTTGCAAGGTGAGAAGCCCTTACCCAGTAAGCCCTCTAAGCGTCCTGTGTTATTGTCACAGTCCACGCATCTCTCAGATTCTGAATTATCATCTGAGGAGGCAGTAGATGCTGATCTCTCTAACCCTGACTCCCCTCTGGAGGAGGATGAGAGTCGGTCAAAAATTTATATTCCTGCCTTGGTAGGAGCTGTCAGATCCATCTTATTAAAAGAAGATGAAGAGCCAGACCCCAAATCCAAGCACCCTCTGTTTAGATGACAGAAAGTGGTTTCAGCAGAATTCCCTCTATTGGATCAACTAGCTGAACACAGGCCTGCAGCCTGGCTGTCACCTGGTAAGAGGTTTCAACCACAAAAACGTCTGACCTCATGTTACCCTTTTACTGTGGCTCATTGTGCAAAATGGGAAACACCCCCGAAGGTGGATTCACATGTTACATGTTTAATTAAAAGCACTAAGTTGCCTATTCCTACAGTTACTTCCTTGAAGGGTCCTACGGATAGGAAAGTGGAAGCTTGTCTGAAATCAATATACTCTCTTTCAGGGGATGTTGCCTGTCCTACCATGGCTATTGCATGCGTGGCTAAAGCTATAGAGAGTTGGGCTGATGCACTTAGAGACTCTTTTCCCTCAGATGCTTCTAGGGATCAGATTTCTTTTGTCGCTCACATTCGAGATGCAGCTTCCTATATTGGAGAAGTGTCATTGGATGCCAGTCTCCTAACCTCAGAGTTTCGGCCGCAGCTGTGTCTGCCCGCCGTACCTTGTGACTACGCTCATGGAAGGCAGATGCGGATTCCAAGAAAGGCCTAGAAGGGTTACCCTACAATGGGGAGATCTTGTTGACAAGTTTGTAACCGCGTTGGCATCATCAGAAACCTTCAGCAACTACTTTTATTAGGCCTCGGACTACATCATTTAAGTCCTTTCGTCCTCAGGGAAAGCCTAAAGGTTAGTCCTTTCCTAGGCAGTTGGCTTCCTCTAGGGCCACCAAACCCAGGACTAAGCAGACCTGGAACACCAGACACCCTGCTTCAAAACCCGAGGATAAACCCTCAGCCTGACAGGATGGGCCTCCCTCTGGGAAATCCCAGAGTGGGAGGTCGACTTCTTCAGTTTACCCAGTGCTGGTGTCAAACCACCATGGATGCTTGGGTAAGAGAAGTGGTCTCTCATGGGTACGCCCTCTCCTTTCTCAGATGGCCTCCCCACCAGTTTTTCTACACAGGCCCTCCTTCAGACCTGAACAAGGCCTTACAATACAGTCCTTGCTGCAAGCAGGGGGAACTGAACTGTACCAGTCCCACTATCTCAGTGAGGGACTGGTTATTATTCTACTCTCTTTCTAGTTCAGAAGCCGAATGGGTCTCATCGGCCTATCCTCAACCTCAAATCCTTGAACAAATTCCTCAGGGTACTCAGGTTCAGGATGGAAACCTTACGCTCCATCATCCTAGCTATGGAGCCTGGAGACTTCATGGTATTTTTGGATATTCAGGATGCGTACCTTCAGGTACCTATACAGCAACACTTCCAATTTCAGGCTCTGCCCTTTGGACTATCCACAGCTCCATGGGTGTTTACCAAAATTATGGCTATCACGGTGGCCCACCTACGTGATCAGGGTGTCCAACTGTTACCATATCTGGATGACCTCCTGCTCCTAGCAGGATCCCCAGAAGTGCTTCACTACCATCTGCAGTTAACCATTGCTTTCCTGCACAAGCACGGATGGTTAATCAACTGGAAAAAGTCCTCCCTGAATTCCTCACAGAGAATGATTCATCTGGGAGCCCTGCTGGATTCTCAGGATCAGAGAATCTTTCTGACATCAGACAAGATCTCCACACTTCAACTATGAGTGCATAGATGTATCCACAGTCGCTGAGTGTCGATCCACAGATTTTGGGATCCATGGTGTCCACCTTCAACATGGTGGAATATGCTCAGTTCCTTTCCAGGCCTTTGCAAAGGCTGATCCTCCAGGTGGAATGGGTTACCCCATCGGATCAAACCTCAGACAATGGAGCTCTCTCCAGAGGTGTGTCTGTCTCTATCCTGGTGGCTACAGACATCTCATCTAACCAAGGGTCGCCCTTTTGGATCCCGGACTGGGGAATCCTAACAACAGACACCAGTCTCGGGGGCTGGGGCACAGTGAGCAGTCTGCACTCCTTTTAGGACAATTGGACATCGGTCGAATCAACCCTGCCAATCAACATATTGGAACTTCGAGCTGTCTACAGGGCCCTCAATCTGGCCCAGTACATACTTCACGGACAACCTGCACAGGTTCAGTCCGACAATGCCACAACAGTGGCTTACATCAAGTATCAAGGAGGTACTCAAAGTCAGGCAGCTATGACAGAGGTGTCCCACATTCTGACATGGGCTGAGGGTCACATCCCGGCCATTTTGGCAGTATTCATTCCGGGAGTTCTCAATTGGAAAGCAGACTTCCTCAGCCATCACGACGTGCATCCCAGGGAATGGTCGCTTCACCAAGAGGTGTTTCAACTCCTAGTGAACAGATGGGGTCTTCCAGAGGTGGACCTCATGGCCTACCGACACAATCACAAACTGCCTGTGTACAGGTCCAGAAAAAGAGATGCCGAGGCAACCTTTGTAGACGCATTGTCAGTAAAGTGGACCTTCCAGTTTGCGTACCTCTTCCCTCCAGTCTCGCTTCTTCCTTGAGTTCTTCGAAAGTTCAAACAAGATGGAGGCACTGTCCTGCTGGCAGCTCCAGTTTGGCCCAGAAGTAATTGGTACTCAGATCTTCGGAGTCTCTCCGTCGACAATCCGTTTCTGCTGCCTCAATGACTGGACATATTGTTTCACGGTTCTTGCCTTTATCTGGATCTGGGTCATCTGTCTTTGACAGCGTAGCTCTTGAGACATCCCTCCTGAGGTCCAAAGGTTTCTCTAGAGCTGTAGTCAAAACTATGCTCAGAGCGCTTAAGCCAGTCTCTGCTCAGATCTACCACAGAGTGTGGAATACATTTTACCAATGGTGTAGTACAGAGGCCACCAGGTGTTTAGGATTTCCAGAGTCCTGGCCTTCATTTAAGCTGGATTGGACGTAGGGCTCCGCCTGGCCTCACTGAAAGTGCATGTCTCTGCTCTGTCCATATGGTTCCAGCATAGACTTGTTCCACTAAGGAATATCCACACCTTCCTCCGGGGTGTCCTCCGGATTCAACCTCCCTTTGTCCCTCCAGTGGCTCCTTGGGATTTGTCAATAGTTCTTCGCACCCTCCAGGGTCCTCCATCTGAACCCTTGTATTCTGGAGAATTCAAGTGGTTAACAGTGAAGACTCTTTTCTTCTGGTTATACGTCAGCCAGAAGAGTGTCAGATTTAGGGGTGCTTTCTTGTCACTCCCCATTTCTACTTTTCCACCAGGACAGGGCAGTACTTAGGACTCGCCCTGGGTTTCTTCCAAATGTTGTTACTGGTTTCCACATTATTGAGGAAATTGTAGTCCCGGCCTTTCAATCACCAGACCTCTCAGCAGGTGAGGCCTCCTTGGATGTGGTCCGTGGCCTCAGGATATAGGTGAACCGAACCAGTTACCTTAGGATATCAGACTCCTTATTTGTGCTTTATGGATTTCACATGAAGGGATGCCCAGCCAACAAGCACACATTGGCTAGATGGCTTCGTATGACTATCTCAGAAACTTACATGCAGGTGGACTTGCATGTTCCAACTTCTGTTAATGCTCATTCTACTCGGCCTGTGGGTCCCTCTTGGGCATCTCCCCGTGGTGCCTTGGCTGTTCAGCTGTGTAAGGCGGCCACATGGTCTTCTGTCCAGACCTTTCTAAGGGTCTATGCCTTTGATACCTTTGCCTCTCAGGATGCTTTTTTGGGTGCCAAATGCTCCTCTCAGTGCAGGAGCATCCCTACCCTTAAAAGGACTGCTTTGGGACATCCCCAAGGTCTACATGTGGAGCCTATGGACCCTGAAGAAGAAGATTAGAGTTATGGTAAGAGCTTACCTTTGTTAACTCTCTTTCTTCGAAGTCCATAGGGTCCACAGGGCACCCCACTGACGCACCTGGCTTCATATGGGCTATGTTGCTGGTCACCGGTTTTCCGTCTCCTTCTGTGTGAGAATGTGATTCTTGAGTGTACCAGTCTTCCTTCTCTCTTATCCTCCTCCGGCCTTTGGCTTGTTACAAACTGAGGTGCCCAGTGGCAGACTTGGCCAGGTGGCAGGGTGCCATCTGCCCCCTGGGCTGGTACAATGTTAGCATTCCATGGTCGCCTGGCTGTGGGAGTACTTCCAAGCAGTCACAGATGATTCTTCAGCTCCAATTAGCTGCTAGAGAGAGCTGAGACTAGTCGCAGAGGCTAATAAAAAATGGCTGCCCCCATACCAAGCTACAAAGAAATGGCCGCTGTCGACCAATGGGGAGCCAGGTTCCTTTCACAGGGAACCCTAGAGGCTGAAAAGTGGAAAAAAAGGGGCAGTGCTTATCGGGGAGTCTGTCAGGGAAAAGCAGCTGAAAAAGAAGTTTGATGGTTTAATGGCACCCAGGGAGAAGAAAGACAGAGAGGGCAGATGTGAGGAGTGATCCAGAGTACAGGAGATCCTGTGCTACCTGACTTTTCTACCCTTTTAGAAACCAGGTAAGCGGAGGGTGGAGTTTATCTACAGTGTATCTCTTTCTCATCTATCTATCTATCTATCTATCTATATATCTCATATCTATCTATCTATCTATCTATCTAATATCTATCTATCTCATATCTATCTCCTATCTATCTATCTATCTCTTATCTATCTATCTATCTATCTATCTATTATTGATTCCTACCTATCTATACACTCTAAATGTCGCTATTTAGCGTTATAAGTCGCACAAGAAATAATTGCTTTCCAGACTTTGATTGTGTTTCCAAAGCACAAAAAGATATTATTCACCAAAAAAGCAGTTAGTTACACACTCTGATCTAAATACAATTTGCGCAAACAGATTATACAATCACTAGGTACAGTCGAATACATATGCATGCGCTCTGAATCCAGATTCCCGGAATCAACTATGAAACCTCTGTCAACAGCAAAGAAAAGATGACTATCTAGCAGGTTCAGGGAGCTTGCATATAAACCCTTGCAGAGATAGGCAATACAATAGAACAGGTTGGCATAATCCCATTGGTTCTTCTTCCTGGTTCTCCTGTTATGATGCAGTTCATAGGTCAGTTTGTATGATCACAGTCCAGCCTCCAACAGCTCTTTGTGTCCATTTTCCCGCTGAAGAACAAGTCTAAAACGGCTGCATTTCAGAGTACATTTTAATGCCTATCTCTCTATGATCCATAATTCCCAGACACATGTTGCGATTTCCTCACTGATGGAACCGGAAGTCTGCAAATACACAGTGGTTTAAAATAGCACCAAACAAGGTCTGTTTATCATGTACTAAACCTGAGATCTTAAATACAGTCGCTTTATTACATACTTAATAATAAATAAAACCTTGAATATAAACCTTAATGTTAAGGAACCTTTTCTATGTTAGTGTGCAATGTGTAAGTATAAGGATATTAAGAAAAGACGCTAGTTAGCGTTGTGCGACTACGTATTTGTGGAGTACACCGTGGTACGTGTTTTGCAGGGTTGTTCATATTATATGTTTTAGTAAATGTATGTATTTATATAATGAGGACTTTTAACATTGTTCTATTGTGTGGGAATCGCACGACGCTAAATAATAGCATCGCCATATGTATTTATAATGTGTGAGATTCGCTAAAATGGTGCTGGGCAGCCATTCGCAAAATGGCGTTGTGCAGATTTTAATTTTAACAGATTCTGTCTCAGCCAATTATCCGGCTTCGACACTATCTATCTATTATATCTTGTATACAAATTATATGAGTCAGTGTGGCATAAACTTTGCAAGGTCTTTTTTTTGTTCTGTACAATATTCATTGTCGGAATTCAATTCAGCGCGATGCTGAATAGCCCCGGGGGGAGCTCCTGGAGCTATTCAGCGCGCTGTTAAGTCGGAGAAAGCCGATTCTCACAACTTAACCTGGGTGTTTAGTCGTGAGAACCGGCATTCTCCGACTAAAGTGCCGGTCGCGCAGCTGTTAGTGCGGCGCTAAGCTGGCAAACAGCCGTGCGGCCGGCAGTTTTGTTGGATTTCTCCTCGCATCCCCAGGGGGGGTGCGAGAAGAAATCCTTTAGCCCGACCAAACATCACGTTGAATTGAATAGCTTTGGGAGCTCCATCCTGGGGCTATACAACATCGCTTTGAATTGAATTCCCCTGCGTGTGTGTGGACTTAGGCCCTCATTCAGAGCCGCTCATTAACAGCAGTACGCTCGTTGCGTTCCAATGTTGACTAACTGCGCATGCGTCGGTGTTACACTGCGCATGTGAGTACGGCAGATTGCGAGTTTTTTTTGACTCGTTCGTAAAATAGCGTACAGGAAGTGACATCTCCAATGTGATTGACAGAACAGGGCGTTTTTGGGTGTTGACGGGGGTGGAGATGGAAAAACGCAGGCGTGGCGAGGCGTTTTTGGGGCGTACATACATTAGCAGATGCGAACGTTAAATGTGTTCGTACCGACTCATACGTCACTGGATGATCCTCTTTCCCTTCAAAATGCTCGCACAGCTAAGGGTCTGGATTACTCGACCACATTGGCGATGGCCTTCTCCTCCGTCCCGGCACTCCACGATGTTGCAGCGATTAATCGCGGGTTGTCAGAACAGCAATTAGTGTTGGATTGAAAACCGGCTTGGTATGTGTTTTGAAATCAGTTTTTTGGGTTAGCACAAAAGCGTACGCAGGTGGAAATCATAGCTGCTAATGTCAGGATTACACAATCAATTTGCGTACATTTGTGGGGGTTTATTTTGCCGTCAATTTGTTGGTTTTGGCCTATTGTAACAATAATGTCATCATGTTTTTTTTGTTTTTCCCTTTTTCTTTTGTCCTGGTGAATTTGCATCGTTATGTAAATTTTTAAACGTTCCTTAAAGAGCCCTTTTTTTTAATTCATGTAAAATGTGGTTTTTGCACGTTTTTGCCTTTTGGCCCAGGATTAAATGTAACCCATTTTGACAATAATGTGAGAATACAATTTCAAACTTTTTTTTGAATTTTATTGCTCAAACAAAAACTAAATTAAAAAACAGATTGTAGAAAAAGATTTTTTGCAGGGTTCATTCCCAAAGCTAAAATAATTGGGCCAACATAAAAGATTTATGAAACATAAAACACAAAATTAAAAACAATTCACAAGAAAGGAGAGGGAAGTTTTGTCCAGAAAGGAATATGAGGCAAGCACAGAAGGAGTGTGGGAAAAGTAGCCATTGCTGTCACCGTTTTTTCACCCGTTTGGCTGGGGGAGGGAGGGCGCCAGACCGGGTCCGGGATGTCATTGGGCTGGCCTGTCCAGAGGCAGATGTTGTGGCCTCTGGACTAGGCACAGGGCTAGGCACATTTGGAGGATTGGCTGATGTTGTGCCAGAGGTGGAGGATCCTGATGTTCTGGCAGGAAGGGAGGTCGGCTCCATCATGTGCTGGCGAACGAGCTGCTCCAGGGCATTGGCGATGCGGATGTTGGCCCTGGTATTTTCCGCCAGGGCCTGACCAATGGTCACGTTGGCCGCCGCATTTTGCTCCAGGGCCTCAGCCACCCATATCAGACTGGCGTCCATCCTCTGCAGAATCTCCGTATGGAAATGCGATTTGAAATTGAGTTCTGTGAGGAGGGCCACTGCCTGCGAGGGGGATTGCCCTGGACTGGCTTCTGCAGGGTCCTCAGCCGGATGTACTGGTTCCTCCCCTGCAGAGCCTGCCGAAATTCTGCGGCCAAGGCTCCCCTGTGGAGCAGACTCATCCGCCTGTGTCTCTGTTGAAAAAATTAGATAAGAATCACATTAGAATCTACATATTGGCACAATAACATTTCAGAGTTGGTGACATCACAATATTTACCTGGGACAACATGAGGAGCCGCAAAGTCTGGCATGTCCATATCCATGTTGGACACGCCAAACACCTCCACAGGCTGCACACACCCCTGTGCCAGCTCTTCTAAGTCCGTCAACTCCAATGACACAGGGGTGGGACCCCCACCTGTCCCCCTTGCATGCCTAGCCCTGTCCGCCAGTTTTTGCTTTAGGCGATATTTGAAGTCGTCCCATCTGTGGGATAAAATTGGAACCATTATCCTTTTGTTTAAAATGGGGTTTGTTTTTAGGGGGGGCAAGTGTTTACTTACCGCCGTTTGACATCCCGGGCTAGACGGACATAATCACCAACCCTATTGACAGCAACGGCTACCTCTTCCCACATTCTCCACTTCTGGCTTGTACTCATATTCCTGTCTGCCTGTGGCAGGATGTCCACACACTTCTGAATCAAAACCTCCATCTCCATTCTTGTGAATTGTGGCTGCCTTTTCTTTTTGGCAGCTTTGCCCGGAATACTGGGCCCAGCAGCCTCTTCCATGTCATCCTCCTCACCTATTTGTGTAAATATGCAGAATTCTCAACTTCACAACTTGACCAATATTATGTTTCAAATTAATCATTGAGACAAAATGCATGAAATACTTACCGCCTGACTGTTGTCCATTGTTTCCCTGGTCTGTAGCCATGTCTGAGCTCCAAACAAGAAATACACCAGAATTTTAATTGTGTTTCGTGACGTATTTATACATGCGTCCTTATTTTGCGGCCGCATCATTGATTGTGCGTTCCTATGATCCCTCCTTAATTTGTGCGGGAAACTAAACACTATTTATGGCTTGGTGTGTCTCGAGTCGAGGTGGCGTTTTTGGATTGTTGGAGGTTACCTTGGTCGGAGTTTCTTGTTTGGGGATTGTGGAGTTGGCTTTGTTGGGAGTTTATTTGGTTTGCTATATTTGCGTTTTTATTTTCCGGACGCTTTTTTTTTGGTGTTTTTTTTGGCCTCGTTTCTTGATTTGGTAAGTTTTGGGAAGTCTAACTTTGGTTCAATTTGTGTCTCCTTCTTTTTCATATTTTACTAAAGTTTTTTTTTCCTAATTTCATCTCTGTTAGGTTTTTATTTGTCTCGGCCCCAAAGACCTTTTGATCGGGAATCTTATATATTAGCTCTTGGTAAGTCCATTTTTTAACTTGTATTTGCGAACTAATTAACGCATTTTTATCTGTTTGTATAGTGACTTGTATTTGCAAACTAATTAGCGCATTTTTATCTGTTTGTATAGTGACTTGTATTTGCGAACTAATTAACGCATTTTTATCTGTTTGTATAGTGACTTGTATTTGCGAACTAATTAGCGCATTTTTATCTGTTTGTATAGTGACTTGTATTTGCGAACTAATTTGCGCATTTTTATCTGTTTGTATAGTGACTTGTATTTGCGAACTAATTAGCGCAATTTAAAATGCTTATTCATCCTGTAAAATTGTTTGTGTTTTCCCTTTCGCATTTTTTGCTTACATTTGACCCCAATTTGATGTACTGTGTGCAATGTCGTTTTGCTCGTTGGCCAAATGTGTGTTTCGCCTATTTTATGTGTTGTCTTGCACCAAATTTACAAACATAAATGCACAGACTAAACAGATTTTTTTTATTATTGGGAATATTTACAGTTTGGACGTATCATGACAATACCCCGGCATGTAAGCAGCAATGGATGGTATCATCAAGCTAAGTTGTTTTAATTTTATTTTGGGGTGGGTAAAAAGCCTTACATTCAAATCTTGCCATTTCAGGTTGATCTGGGTCGGATTGTTCTGGCCATGCTCCCGGAAGCCGACCAACCTCAATCTCGTCCCAGGCGTAGGCATCGTAGGCGTGCAAGGCCCCAGATATTTCGAACACGTGTCACCCTTTTTGGAATGCCCGATGATGAGGTTTTAAGACGCTACCGTCTTCCTCCCAAAATCATCATAGACAGTCTCTCATTAATAGAGAGTGATCTTGAGCGGCAAATTGACAGTCCTACAGCTATACCACCACTTACGCAATTTATGGCGGTGTTACATTTCTGTGCCTCAGGATCGTTTCAAACAATGGTGGGAATAGTGGCGGGCATCTCACAATCCTCCTTTTCCAGGATCCTGAGGGCAGTGATGGAGGCACTTTTCAAGCACCTCCATCATTTTATTAAAATGCCTTTGGATATGGGTGCCCTTAGTGTGGCCAAGGCCAATTTTTACCAAATAGCTGGCTTCCCACACATCATAGGGGTTGTGGATGGTACTCACATACCACTTCAGCCTCCAGCACGGCTGGAGGCCATATTTCGCAACCGTAAACACTATCACTCCCTGAATGTAATGGTGGTATGTGATGCCTCCCTCCAGATCCTGTCCCTGAATGCAAAATTACCAGGAAGTGCACATGACTCCTTCGTCATCCGGCAATCAGGGATATGGCACAAATTAACCAACCTACAAGCTGGTGATGCGTGGCTTCTGGGTAAGTGGAGACCTTTAATACATAACAATGTTAAGCTTGATACACAGTGATCCTGATGTTATCTATTCTTTTTCACAGGAGACAGTGGCTACCCTTGCATGCCCTGGCTGCTCACTCCTTATTTGGCTCCCACACCAGGCCCACAAAGTGAGTTTAATACCGCACTTACAGCCACCAGGCAAGTGGTGGAGCGCTGTATCGGCCTTTTAAAAGGCCGATTCAGATGCCACCACCGCTCTGGTGGCGAGCTCATGTATTTGCCGGATATGGTTTCGAAAATTGTGGTCCTGTGTGGGATATTTCACAACATCGCCATAAGGAGTGGTGTCCCAATGCAGCCAGAGGATGCCTTACCTGAGGATGGCCCCCCCGAGGTTGGTCGGAGGTCAGTATGTGGGGGGCCATACGCGATGATGTGGTGGCCAGATATTTTAGGTAATTATTGACCAAACAACAGTGTTTATACCCAATGTGTTACGGTTTGTTTGCATTCATCTGTTTTTTTATTAATTTTTGCCCCATCTTCTGTTTGTTTGCATAATCTTTGGCACTCCCACGATGACTACTTCCTGCTACCCTTCAAAAACCTTTCTGTGGAAACTTCTGGAATATATTATGTAACCCATATTGCAACGCCATATTTGTGGAATCATGTGGGCATGGTCCTTCGTCAACCAGTTCTTGATTTGTTGTGTGTTTGTTTCCTGTTTTTGGTATGTGGTGTATTTCTGATTATCACTGTGTGTTTTGTTTGTGAGTGACCACTTTGTTTTTTGATTTTTGTTGTGAATACATTTTTTGAGAGTGTAATTTGGTTCCTTTTTGGGCACGTTAGAAGCAAGTGTAACCAGGCTCACAAACGTTACATTTGCCTAAGGGGTAACCCAGTAATGAAGCAAGTTGAGCTAAAATGTAATATGTTTTCGGGGTACAAACCAACACACCAAGGAATCCTGTAAAATCATTTGGCTTCGTAAGATCGGCCTAAGCAGCTTGCCCACCAAATAGGAACCTGTAAAATGTTGAAAACTATAATTTTGCCCACCCCAAAAAAGGAAAATGACATTGGTACTGGTAGGTGTTTCTTGTGCCTGTTTGCCTTCAAAATACAACACACAATCTTTACTGAGAATAATTGGCAATCCTTGCTTGAAGAGTCTACTTATGTCAGTGTAAAGAATCTTTGAATTACAAAAAACGCATGAGACAGAGCGTTAATTATAACTGATTTATTTGTAAACAATTTTTAAAAAAACTAAAAAAAAAACTAATTCCTAAGGAGGACCGCCAGATGGTCAAGGCCCTGCAGCAGCCCGGTGACTTGCTCCCGCATACGGGCCACACACTGACATATTTCAGCCCGATGCCTCTGTTCCTCTGTGGGTGACAAAAGTTTGGGGATTAATACATCAATAATGAAGCCACATTCAAAAACAACACAAAACAAGCAAACCAAAACTTACAAGCTTGTGAAAAAAAACATCATTACACGGTTAAAACCCAGCACCCTAAAATGTTGTAGCACAAAAATACAAGGGCCAAAAAAAAATGCCCACAGGTGTGATATGTGTATGGTGAAATCAGCAGGAACAGGTAAAGACAACCCCAAAAAAAACAAAAAGGCGACAAAAAGCCCACAAAAAAGGGGACGACACATGATTACATACAAACAGTTTGTGGTGCCAAAAAAAAATAAAATAAAACATACCGTTCTGCAAAACGCCAGAGCGAGAAGCCACTCCCTCGACCTCCTCGGAGGTGGCTACATTCCCCAAACCTAGGGGCAGGGTGTTGGCTGAATCCTGGGAGGGGGTATTTGGAGGAGGGGCGGTTGGAGGAGAGGGGGAATTGGGCTGGAGGGGAAGTAGCCCGAAATCTCGGCCACAGGGTCTGGGGAGGAGGGGGTAATTGAGGAATTGGGGGTTGGCGAGAGGGGCCGTGACCGGCGTCTTGTCTGCCGATGACGCCGTAGTCTTTGCTGTGCCCCTAAAAGATGTAAAAAAAATTGTGGTTAGTTTCAACATGAATCCAAAAAAAAAAAATTTTTAAGACAACACAAATAGGAAAACATGGCCATGCAGATATGAGTACAATGAATAAATAGGACAGACATGAAAACATGGCCATGCAGATATGAGTACAATGAATAAATAGGACAGACATGAAAACATGCACACGCAGATATGAGTACAATGAATAAATAGAACAGACATGAAAACATGCACACGCAGTTAGGGCCCACAAGATAAACATGAAAACCATAGTCCATAAAACTTACTTTCCGCGATCTGCATGCGAAAGCATGCCAGCAAGCGGGGCGTCCGCCGGTGCAGGTCCGACCACCTGCGCTCCAGCTGGCCGATATGTCGGCATATGCGTAACGCTTTCTGCGATTTGCGATGGGTGGAGGCTGCCTGTGATCCGCCTGTCCATCACCTCCGTGAGCACCAGCAGCTCGCGCCTGGTGAATGCGGCGGCTCTCATGATGGCAATGGTGTATTTTTTAAAAATTTATTTTAATAAAGCACCCAAAAAAAATTTGATTGGCTAATGTATTTTGGAAATTAACAGGACCAATTCTATTGGTTAGTGTATGAGTCATGTGTTCGACAGGGCCAGAAATCTCTTGAGAGTTATGATAGGCTTGATGCAGTGACATGCGTAAGCAAATTTAAATAAAGAAATGAACCCCGGAAAATATGCGTGGATCCAAACAAATAGAACAATTGTTTAATTGGGGCTAACATGTATTTTGACCAATAAAAGCGAATGTTTAAGCCGTACGTATTCTGCGGGTAAACACAAACACGGACAAGATTAAAGTTTATTGCATTGTGTTGAAAAAAAAACAAAAATTAAGCTAATTGATACATTGATTGGCAGGATACGATTGAGGGAGGTAGGCAGAATAAACGAGCAGGTAATCGAAATCTGACAGGCCCACTTCCGGTTTGTACTTGTTCGTGCGTTCCCTTCAAGCCATTTCGGGGATGTACGCTCGCTATTTGGCACGCTCGTTAGTTAGAGGAGGGGTCTGTTGAGTTTGGGGCGGATTTTTATCTGCGTACGAAAATACGAGCGAGTGCTTGAATTTAAATATTTTTTTACGTACGCCGAACGTACGTACGCCCACTTGCGTCCGGGTCTGAATCAGGGCCTTAATGTGTCTGTATGTTCCCACTAAGTACTTTTAGCAGGGCACTATGCCCTGCCCGTTTTGTTAACTGTGAAATGCACCCTGCCCGTTTTGTTGTTGATGAATAGTGCCCCGCTTTCTCCGGGTCAGACACACACACTATGGGACGGAGCTTTAGGGGAAGGCGTCACAAAGGGCCGGGCGCAGCTGCTCAACCCAGTCCCCAGGAGACGCACACAATGGATGGTATTTATTGGTAGCTCTTTGTCATAATAATTTTACCATCATATACTTAATTTTCTATTTAAACCACATGCACATTACGTAAACCATTGTTGTCACGCCAATTTTTAAATTCCATTCAGAAAAACTGGGCCCCTTGCTTGTGTCTGCCCCCCAGGCTGAAAGGTGCCAGCCAGCCCCTGGAGGTGCCTCTGGTTTGGGGGCAGGGTATAGGGAGAGTGGACCCAGTGCATCCTGGGAGCTGAAAGCTTTAACTGCATGGTGCCCAGATTCAGTTCCATTCCCTACACCCCCAAGGTCTGCCTGTGGACCCTATGGACTTCGAACAAAGAGTGTTAACAAATGTAAGTTCTTACCATAACTCTTATTATTTTTTCTTTACAGGTGCCACTAATTTTTTATATTTTTTCACATAGCTCTCATTTGTTATATTATGTTTCTATTTACTACTAATTGCGCTGCTTTACTTTTAAATATACTAGCATGGAGTTACATTATTATTTCTTTGCTATGTCAACTAATATTGACTGTACTTCTCATTAATGAAATAGTTATTAATATTTAATTATACAAATAACTATGCAAAACATTGGCTTTCCAACTGGTTTACTACTGTATGCACAAACAGGTGCAGAAACACAGTAGCACCTACTATACAAGTAAGCACTGAGAATGTTCAAACTTGTAGAAATAAAACACAGTAAAATTAAAATAACCTTTGCAAGCCAAAAATCCTTGGTTTGGAATTTTTAAAAAGTGACATGGATAACATGGATATGGTAAAATGTGCACTGTGGGCCTGATTCAGGTCTGGGCGCTAGTTAGTGTATTAATGAAGTTTTCTGATAATCGGAAAACTGCATGCACAGGGCCCATTCTGCGTATATGCAGAACAGGTCCTGCGAT
This sequence comes from Taudactylus pleione, assembly GCA_031769625.1. Taxonomy (NCBI): domain Eukaryota; kingdom Metazoa; phylum Chordata; class Amphibia; order Anura; family Myobatrachidae; genus Taudactylus; species Taudactylus pleione. The sequence continues at coordinate 4,215,730 of JAUIMM010000116.1, forward strand.
CTCGCTCACAGATCCCCCAAGCCGCAGGATTATTGACATGCTGCAGGGCTTGGATGGCGCATCGGGGGCGTGCCTGCACCGGCGAATGCAGATTTCCTGGCCTCCCAAGCTGCCAGCCTGAGTAAACTGAAGCTTACTCAGACTGGTCATTGCTGCCGCTATCACAACCGATGGTTGCAATGGTGATCCGATATACAGGACTCAGTGGGCGGCACCATTGCTACCCCAAGTCCCTCGCTTCTGGATAGCAGGGTACCTGGAAGGGCACCCTGCAGTCAGTATCGCTGTGGTAGTGACACCAGTAGTGTCCTTTATACACTGCAGACCAGCACCCACCCTTGTGTACAGTTCAGACGCTCCGGGCACTGCAGCACTTCTGGGTGCTGGCGGCTCCGTCCCCTATGTGCAACGTCATGACGTCTTGCGCAAAGGGGGTGGGGCGGGACAGGGCACTGTTATCACAAATTGGACTGTATATTTTTCAAATTGAACATGTGCTTTTATGCTGTGCTCTTTAATGGACACAGGGAGCATAAGGTGATATCCACCCTCACATTAGTATAGACTGGATGAATGACAATTAAGAGTAGTACTGTAGACAAATAAGAGTTGTACTGTACTTTATTTTTTTAAATAAAACAAAAAGTAACAAGACCAAAGTCCAAAAAGTATTTACTGGTTCACTAAAATAATAGGTTGATTTTGGATGATGTAAAACACATTTTTATACTGTTTTGATATTGTCTCACATTAAAATATTCCAAACTGTAGGATTTGACTCAAGAATGAGGTAGATTAAATGACAGCAGATAGATGGGGTCAGTGTGAAGAGCAGGGCTTGTACCGCACACAGCATCTCTCCATGCATAATGTCATATATTCTTATGGGTCACTGCATGCATATGCTATTGCGAAAGGTTATTGTAACCAGGCAAGTACCTCAGGGATTAGTGCTAGGCTCTGCTTTGTTTAATATAGAACCAGCATTATTGACTGCCCTTCTCATCCGTAAGGGACGATACAGAGAGATTTGCAACACATTTGATACCCCAGTACTGTACATGTAAGTCAAATGGTTGGTGATTGAGAAGAATAGAGTAACAGACTACACTTTGTTATCCTACATTTATTGGAAAAAAAATAATTGCATATAACACCCCAAAATCTAGATGCAATATTCATTCTAAATGTTACTGTGTTTAACAATAAGGGACATATTCATCACAATCCGCATTTTTAATGCAGATATGATAAATAATTGTCATGTAAATTCACAAATTGAAGATGAAAATCTTCACGTGAATTTACTAAAATCTTCTTGCCAGGATACGGGCTCAGCTAAGAGCCCACCCTGGCGAAAATCTGTAAGCAGCGTGATAGCGTAAAACTATCACACTGATTCCTGGTGGCAGCGCCCTCACTGAAAACTTTTGTAATTAGCTCATAGGCTACTATAGCACAAAAACCTCTGGAGATGGCGTTATCCTATTGGAGTCAAGCTTTGGAATGCAGAGCTTGGTAAATCTGACAGCTCTGCAGTCCCCATAGATACCTAAACAGGTGTTCTTCAGGAATATCCCACATATTCCTAATTGATAACTAGGCCCCTTTGAGACCTCCTGAATTAGGAGGTCTCATTTCAAATAAAATGGAGGTAAATAAGTATGTACATAAGATCATATAGATCAGTCTTTTAAAAAAAATCTGTTGAAATCCACATTATGGATCTTTCTTAGACAAACCTTGAACCAGTGATGATGATCCAGTTTATTTCTGTCTTCCTTCCTTTTTCCTATGTTTTTCTTTTTCCTATTTCCTATTTTTCCTTAGAAATTCTCTCCCTGGGCTCTTCGCTCATTGTATTGATATAATGCGCTGTATGAAAAGGGATCACTCCTCCTATATATTCCAACATACAGTACAAAGCCAAGGTGTGAATTCAGAAATGCCTTTTCCTGATGTGTCACAAACAAGTAGTGGTTGGACGCTATTGCCGCTACACAGTCTTTATTCCAGAAGGGAAGAAATGTGCAGAACCAAGCAGAACATCAATATGCTCAGTACGGGATGCAGTCAGGAAGCCGACGGTCGAAATGCCGACTGCCGACTTCCCTACTGTCTAATCCAGGGAGGGGTGTAATGACAGGCGTCTAAATCCTGACGTCTGTCATTTAACCTACGCCAAGAGCCTGACACCCGGCACACCGATCGAAGGTAAGCCATTTGCGGACAGCCGCAGGGGGCGACGGTTAGGGGCTCCCTGGGGGGACTTAGGGTTTGGCACCCCCCTGGAGGGTTCAATTTAGGCTAGGGGAAGGGGTGGGTTAGGATTAGGCACCCCCAGGGGAAATTAGGGTTAGGCACTCCCCCAGGAAATGTAGGTTTAGGCAGCGGGGAAGTGGGGGTAGGTTTAGTCACTTACAGGTTGGGTTAGGGTTAGGCACTTGGGGGGGAGGTTAGGGTTAGGCACCCCTAAAGGAGGGTTGGGGGGTTAGGGTAGTTAGTAGTTACCAAAACAGCAGTCGGGATCTTCACTGGTGCCGATCTTCTTCCAGCGTGGGGATTAGAACCTTTTCCATACCGATCCCGCTCAGTACACAGTAGACAACAGCACATCACACACTATGACGGATAACTGCCAATATATATTATGCTCCAATATTGCCAGCAGAGTTGCATTAAACATGGTGACATTTTATAGGAATAAAGGGATAACTATAAGAAGAGGGCTAAGTGCTAAATATGCTATAACTATCACTATTTGACACCTACATTGAACCGCGGTATGTATGAATGCAGATAACATGGAGAAAAATCACTTTTCTCTGCGTTATTTGCAAACATCTAAGGAATTCGCCCATAGGCTACTATAGGACAATGCCATCTGGAGTTGGCGTTATCCATTGGGGGCCCAGCTCCAGAATGTGAAGTTTGGTAAATGGGACAGCTTTGTTTCTATGGTTGCTGCAGCTGCTGTCGGAAATGGAGGTACCACAGCAGAAATCTCCGATATCAGCAGGGGTTCCTCCTTCATTCTGTACATTCAAGGGATCCTTAATATTTTGCTGTCACCATACTATTGTATGGCAAGGAAAAATCATTCAGATGTTATTAAAAAATTATAAGCGTACTTTTGTGGCTTATCGTTTGTATCACATATTGGCAGGTGTACCTAAAATAGGATAGGCCCCACAAAAGTGTATTCCAATCTGCCACTCAAGGAGAAAGGTATGTGTGCCATCCTGCGGTGACCTGGCAGCTTCTGTGGGTGTCTCAGGCTGCACACGAGATCAGCATTAAGCCTATGCACTGTGGGACTTGCAGGGATTGCCGGAGGGGGAGTTTTCTCTCTCCCACTCTGGCGGTTGATAACAGGTGAAGCAGGAAGACCTATAGCGGTACGATACGTGCTGATATAGTATATCTGCCCCAAAATTTAATGGGCAGAGCAGACCAAGATATGAATTCCGGTGACACTGTGCCTGATTCTGAGTTGCCCGCATGTCTGGATTGCCCCAGCAGCCATGTTTAGACCCCTACTCATCATCGTGAGCCACCCAGGCCCCAATAATAAAGTATTCAACTCGTGGATACCTAATTAGCTGAGCAATTCATTATTGCACTGGTGCGAGAACATCTGCTCTGAAAAGCAGCTGTCCCAGCGATCCCCTAACACTGCTGCTTCAGTAGCAGTGTTACTTACCGGACTGTGAAAACTCTAAAGCATGCAGAAATGAGTGTTTGCGCTTGTGTAACAGGCCCATTTATGATGATGAATGGGCCCCAAGTACAATACACTATTGTAGCTGACAGCGCACTGTCCACTGTTTTTCTATCTGTAACCACAACTTTCATTGTTAGTATCAGTACTTACTTCTACACCATGTGAGGTGCAAGAGACCTGTCTGAAACAGGCATCCCTTTGCCATTCGCACACCTCAGAATAGGTTTGTCAACTAGTGTGGCTACACACCCATGACATGCTCACAAAGAGGTACTCATATGTGCATCCACAAGGTAGCTGCCAAGTTGACACCCCACCAGAAACTCCTACTTCATAGGTACAGATACCCGGCCATAGTTGTAGCCTCTGTCAAGTTGTGTATGCACATTACAAATAATTTCTACATACGTCCTCTTATTGACTTGAGACCCACTCTCTCTACATTTACTTTGTTATTCCATGGAATATATTTGTACATTCACATTTTCTAAATGTATATCTTATGAAAATGGCTGTATGGAAATGGTTATATATGACAAGACTGGAAACACCTGAGATCAAATCCCACCGGTAAACATGCCAATTGTGGAATATGGGGACTATTTTACAGAACATTTTTGAATATTTTTAAAATTTATTATTTCCAGTAAACAGCTATCAGTAAAATACCATTTGAGCCATTGTTACTATTTATAAAGTGTGCCTCAGTGCTGTCATTGGGCCTGATTCAGACCCACTCGCGAGCGGCTGTCCGCTCGCAAGTGGGTCGATGTTCTGGACTGAGCATGAGGGAGCTCCGTCGTGCGCATGCGCCAGACGCGACGAGCGAAGGAAAGTCCTTCGCTCGTTGTGTCCGATCAAAGGGGGCGTGCTGTCAATGTTGATTGACAGCACGCCCCCTTTGGAAGGCGTGCCGGGGGCGTGCCTCCCTGACGGGGGCGTTCCCATGGGAACGCCTCCCGTCAGAAGCCGGCCCACTGACATCACTAGTGATGTCAGTGGGAGTGATTTTGGCTCTGATAGAGCCAAAATCACTCCGGAGCTTGCGGTTGAAAACCTCAACCGCAGGCTCTGGCTCGCAAATTCGATGGTCGCGATGGTCTCGACCATCGCGGCCATCAAAATGCACGCTCGTATAGCCTGTGGGTGGTGACCCACAGCTATACGAGCGTCCAGAAGGACGCTCCATTTTCATGGAGGCCGGCCCTCATTCAGAGCGTGCGCTCTGCTCAGAGCGTACGGCTCTGAATGAGGGCCATTATACAGTGTACCCAATAGCAACTTGTATATCATTTTCCCCATTGCTGCCAGCTTACAGTATGCACCTGACTTCCAGGTTTTCACTTTCTGCTCCTGTAATACTTGACCGTGAACAGGTATGAGATTTTGTCGTAAGAATCAATAACATCGGAACAGTTATTGATTAACACTTCCTATTTTTTACAGTGAAAGAAGATATGTTCCAACTCCGGGAGAAACTTGAGAAGCAGCCAGTGGAGATCCGTATATATGGCCTGATTCAGAGGCGCTCGCAAAAAGCGAGTGCTCGCTCTGAATCAGGGCGGGCGCTGTTTTTTTTAGTTGCGGCTTCCTGGCCGCTCGCATAGCTGTGGGTGACCACCCACAGCTATTGCGAGCGGCCAGGATGATAGTCACGACTCGCGATGGTCAAGACCATCGTGACCATCGGGCTTGCGACGAGACCCTTGAGGTAGGGTCTCGTGGCCGCAAACCCTAGAGAGCTTCTGGCTCTAATAGAGCCGGAAGCTCTCTCACTGACATCACTGGTGATGTCAGTGGGACCGCCCACAAACGGCAGGTGTTCGCTTGGGAATGCCTCCGTTTGTAAAGCCACCCCCCGGCCACGCCTACAAAATGGGGCAAGCTGTCGATCAACATCGACAGCCGTCCCTTTTGTAGTAAGCCACGGAGCGAGTGCTTTTTGCGCCACGTGTGCGCACTGGGCCACCATCGACCCGCTTGAGAGCGCTATGCGCTTGTGAGCGGGTCTGAATCTACTAAAGGTCGATGTTGATCTTGTTGAAATCGATCTAAACCGATTAATACTGATGGGCTTTCTGACCGTAAAATTTGCATATTTATCATCCATGGGGTTACAACTTCAATTGAAGTTGAAACCCTACAGATGATAAATATGTGGATCTTGTAGTTCTAAAGCCCATCGATGTTGATCGATTTAGATCAATTTAAACCGATCAAGATTGAACTTAAGTAAATTACCCCATGGACTCCTTAAAAATTTTACTCAGACCTGGGGGTTTATGTAATAGATTCTGAGCTGCAGCCGCTGCGGGAACTCCTGCGAGTCTTCCCGTATTTTTAAAGCGGCAATCATCTTGCAAAACCAGCTTGATTTTGCCTTTAAAATGATTGCCGCTCTAAATCTTGGATTCCATGAATAGTTGGTACTTGTGTATTCAATATTAACTGCAGTCAATGCAGGAAGGGACTCGATTTCTAACACACATGAACATGGTCATCTCTGCTAAATTGTTCTGCGCCATTTGTAGCAATGGCCTGTGACAAGTGCTCGAAGTGTGTAGTTATATAACCGCCGAGGCATTTGGAGAAGGCAACAGCACTGCTTTCTCCATATGCCTGGCACCCACTGAAATTGTGTTACCAGCCGGTACCTGGCAGCTCTCTCCCTGCAGCGGGAGAACAGAGCTCACTCCTGAGATCCGCCTCCAGACTCCCGTAGTGGGTGTTGGAGGAGACGTCATGACGTCTCTCCCTCTCCCACAGTGCCGAGTGTGGAGCTGTCAGACGGCGGCGGGAGCAGGAGCGGGGCATCAGGTAAGTATGTTTGTGTGTCTGTCTGTGTGCCTTTATGTGTATGTAAGGGGCACTACTACTACTACAAGGGGCACTGCTACTACTAGTGTTCACTCTAGGTCTGGCAGTAGGCAGGGCGCCAGACCTAGAGATAGGGAACTTCTGTGTGCACCGAAGGCGCGCGTGAGGCCAAAGAGGGGGCGTGTCTTTATGACGTGTCCCCTCTTTGTCACTCCTGGGGGCGTGCCTGGGACTTACGGACATTCCAGGCAGCCCCCAAGAGCTGCGGTAATTGTGAATGGCATCCATTCACCGGCGGTGACCGCTGCACCGCTGTTTTGACCACCTGTGGGACACTGTGACCCACGGGTGGAGACAGAACCAGCAGGTTTTCTCAGCGGGGTGCCCTTCAGAAATAGGGCAGGGTACGGCGCCCTGCTGAAACAGCCTAGCGGGAATGCTATACTACTACAAGGGGCACTACTACTACTACTATGGGCACTACTACAAGGGGTACTATTACTACTACTACTGTGGACACTACTACAAGTGGCACTGTTGTGGGCAATATATATAGGGGGCACTACTATTGTGGGCAATGTATAGGGGCACCACTACAAGGGGCACTACTACTACTGTGGGCAATGTATAGGGGGGCACTACTAAAAGCGGCACTACTACTGTGGACAATGTATAGGGGCAGTACTACTATTGTGGGCAATACTACAAGGGGCACTACTACTATGGGCAATGTATAAAGGGCACTACTACTGTGGGCATTGCATAGGGGGCACTCCTACTGTGAGCATTGCATAAGGGGCACTAATACTGTGGACATTGTATAAGGGGCACAATTACTGTAGGCATTGCATAAGGGGCACTACTACTGTGGGCATTGTATAGGGGGCACTACTATTGTGTGACATAATGTGTATAAGGTGTGGTACACTATACTGATGAAAGTGACCATGCCCCCTTTTCCGGTGCGTGCACGACTTCGGCGTGCACATAAGTACAACCTTGGATTTTCCATACCCCCACCTCAAAAGTCCCACTTCGACCACTGTCTGTGACCATAATAAACTCTACTTATCATGTCACATTTACTGCAGGAAAAATAGGACAAGGCCTAATGACTGATATCTCCATACAGTGGACCTCATTCAGAGTCGGTCGCAAGCGCTGAGCACTCGCAACCGACTCGATGATTTGGTCCATCGCACGCGCAGCGGCCGCACTGCACGTGCGCAAGCCCTGGAGCGAGAGAGAAACTCTCTTGCTCCGGAGCTCACTACAAAAGGGCCGGCTGTCGATGTTGATCGACAGCTCGCCCCGTTTTGTAGACGGGGCGGGGGGTGGTTACACAAACGGAGGCGTTCCTGACGGAACGCTTGCCGTTTTGTGGGCGGCCGCACTGACATCAACAGTGATGTCAGTGGGGAGTTTCCTGCACAATCAGAGCAGGAAGCTCCCTGGGGCTTGCGGGTGCCGAAACCCAACCTTAGGGTCTCGTCGCAAACCCCGATGGTCGCGATGGTTTTGACCATCGCGACCATCAACCTGTTCGGTCGCTAAGCTGTGGGTGGTAACCCACAGCTTAGCTAGCGACCAGGAGGCATCACAAAAATAAAAGAAGCGCCCACCCTCATTCAGAGAGAGCGATCACTTCTTACAACCGCCTTTGAATGAGAGCCAGTATCTCTAATAGTTACATCAAGTGACATTGTTTTTCAGGCCTGCAGCATTGCATTCATATGTAAAATGATAAGGTCCTAACAAAAACATAAATCGTTTAGACACATTGGATCTATAAATGTAATTTCATATAGAAGTGGGTTTAACTGCACCACAGCATTCCTGCATTAAATTGACATGAATCTCGCAACACTGCTAGGTGGACTCTGACCTCTCCACTAAATAATTCTGCTGTGGTTTCCTGTTGAATCTATCCCGCTCCTCACATCATGACGCTGCAGGCAGTCCCTGTCCTCATTAACATAAGCACAGCAGTGGACAAGTAACGGTCTCTCGCAACATCAAATCAACATACTCATGTCCTGAAACACTCTATGCTGCTGTGAACATTCCAATGCACTGATTAGTTACAGGGAGTTGTATCTCTACCCACTTGAAAACATTGCACCCACAGATGAAGAAGAATAAAGAAATGCTTAAATCATAGTCCAATGCACCTTCATAAGTGGCCAAAAAGTGGGGAAAAAAAATAGTGGAAAAAGCAGACAGAAAAACACTTTAGATATACACTTCATTATATCACAGATCAAATATGATTCTGTATTCTGAATCCCTGTAACCAGTAATAGTCACAGAACAAACATACTGTAGTAGTTTATTTTGTGAGCTGACTTAGGACCTCATTCAGAGCCGCTCGCAAAATGCGAGCGCTCGCTCTGAATGAGGGCAGCCGCTTCTCTGTAAAGAGCCGGCCTCCTGGCCGTTTGCTAAGCTGTGGGTGACGAGACCCTTGTAGTAGGGTCTCGTCTATCGCAAGCCCCGGTGAGCTTTCGGCTCTAATAGAGCCGGAAGCTCACCACTGACATCATGAGTGATGTCAGTGGGGCCGCCCCCAAACGGCAGGTGTTCCTTCGGGAACGCCTTCGTTTGGCCAGCCACCCCGCCAACAAAACGGGGCGAGCTGTCGAACACCATCAACAGCCACCCCTTTTGTAGTGGGCTCCAAAGCGAGAGAATTTCTCTCTCGCTCCGGGGCTTGCGCACGCGCAGTGCGGCCGCTGCTCGTGCGCAGGGCCTCAACATCGACCCGCTTGTGAGCGCTCAGCGCTTGCGAGCGGGTCTGAATGAGACCCTTAGTTTTGTGGAACACAATTTTGCAAGATAGAATGTGAAAACTGGTATGGTCCCTAAGGTGCAAATTTGCCATAGATCTCTGGTAAGGAATAAGTAACAATCCTTCTTTAGTACTTTTTTTAATTTAATATTGTTGGTATTTATATTTTGTTCATTATTTAAATGAGAATTAGTTCAGTTCAGAACATATGTGGAGAAAAGTTTGAAAAAAAAACATAAAAAGCACCTAAATAACAGATAATATACAGTAACATATCTATAATATCCATTAAAGCAGACATTCTGCCAAAGTTTGAAAGACTATGAAATCTTATATTGACCAAATAGGGCAATCCAGGAAGAAATGGATCTCATGAAAGTGTTTAAGACACCATTTTGCATTTCTAGTCTAAGAGCTACACAGATATTCAAGGGGCTATTTATTAAACAGGCAAAGATGGCTTTTTTGATTCACCCCATCCATCAAAGGGTTAATCCTGGTGGTAGCACTGCTATAGTAGTATTTTGTCATTGGGAAGTAGCTTTAATATTTGTGATATAATTATATATATTTTTTTTTTTATTTTTTTTTAGTGGAAGTGAAAGCCCAAGTCTGGGATTGCAGTTCCACTGTGTACACTCTAACAGCAAGCTGGGTCACGCATGGGCATATGCCACGAGACTAGTCTGGCAAAGTGGCAAGTGGTAAGTTAAGCCTTACTGCTCTTGTATAGTATTGTTGAGGTAGCTGAGAATTGCTTTATTTTATTAATAAATGGCATTAATAAAAAAAAATGTATTGCTGCGATGAGCAGCAACATAATAACATCGTTATTGCCACTTTGCACTAACAGTGGGATATATAACAAACACTTTTCTAAATGATCTGAAACAGTAAATACTAGGGATGTGCAGGCTCGGATAGGTTGATGGATAGGAATGATGATGTTCGTCCATGTAAGATGACGTTTTGCCTCTTTCTGAGTTCCGTTTTTTTGGAGGGAAAAATCCGAACTCAACGTGCAAACTCAAAGCTATCCGAGCCTGCACATCCCTAGTAAATACACTGTGCAGCTACTCTTTTCAGGGGTGCCGAGAGGGGGGGGAGCGGATACAGATTACCCGGGCTTCCTGAGGGGCCCGGGTCCAGTGCGCCCCCCCCCCTCCCTCACAGCAGCCCAGCACACAGCATATGCTGAGCTGCAGTGGGAGACTGCTCGTGGCTGCAGACAACAACAGTCTCCTATGCCTGTGGGGGGGAGCGATCAAACTGATCGCGCCGCCCCTGGCTTTGAGCCGGGCTGAGGGGCCTCAGAGTGCCCCCCCCCCCCTTCCCTTGCGCTGCAAAAAAAAAAAAATTCTCGGGAAGGGGGAGTGGCCACGCCTCCCGCAATTAGGCCATGCCCCCTGTTACCCGGGCCCTCCGCGGCTCTTGGCGGGCCTGACTCTTTGTGCATATATTTGCAAACTAATTCCATGTTAATTTTAAGGGGGGTCGACCTGGGCACGGGCTTGTTGGAGGGGACCGGCAAGGGCCGGGGTCTGACATCGCCCCCCTCCCTCTTACTGGGCTGAAGTAGTCTCTTCTCCTTTGCCTGTGAGGGGAGTGATCACACTGATCGCACTCCTCCTGGAATTGCGCCAGGCTGAGGGGCTCACAGCGCCGCCCTCCTCAGCACTTCGCGGCACTGCAAATAGGATTTTCCTTTTTTAAGAGGGCGTGGCCCCTGCAAGGTGGTGCAATTAGACCACGCCCCCACAGTAATGGGGCCCTGGCTGTTTCTATATTGCCCTGGTTATTTCCATGGACTTGTTTTCTGTAATAGGGAAGAATTGGACTCCTATATCACTGGATGCAGCAGCTCAGCTCATCTGGTCCATCCCACAGCATCTGCCTGCTTACCAAAAGTAGCCCAGTGGGCATCGCATTCCACAATTACTAACACCTTATCCAGATACTTGTAAAACATACAATTGATCAATGGAAATAATTTAAATGATTTGATCTTCACAATTCCCATGATAAACAACTTATTGATCACTACCTATAATTATCGTGCTCACATTTACTCTTATCCTGTTTAATCTTAATCAGCGGCAGTGACTGCTCTTCTTCAGGAATAATAATGAGGGTGTAGTGAGCGACACCTACTGAAATTGTCTTTGTCTTTTTTAGTAGAAGTTTCTGATTAAAAACAATTCTCAGATTTTTTTTCTTCCTCATTTTGCCATGATAATAATTTCTAGAGGCAAAACACCTGGCCATTCAGCAGAAGTGATTAATTTGATGTGTTTAGGGTGCAGAGTTACAGCTCAGAAAGGATGATGGATTGCAAGTAACGCAGTGGCTGATGGGACATGGCCTATGAATGTGTTGCATATCATCAGCTCCTTTGATCACTGGCAGATAAGTTCACAGATAATCTTCACATCTGTCCAAATAATAATATGTCTGAGTGTAACTGCACCTTGAATAACCAAGCCATTGTTCACAACCCTCCAGTGGAAAAAAAAGATTCAGGAAAGTCCTTGTAATCAATTTAAGTGAGATAACTAAGTGTGCATGTCACTTGTCAAATGTAATTAAATATAGAGGGTCAGGAAACTACAAATGAGTAGTAATTGCCAGCCGAATGGATCATTTCTATCTAAAAATCCACTGAATAAAGATATCGCTTAGCATCTTCAAACCGCTAGCAGATAATTTACATTTATACAATGCATAACTTGATGTACTACAAAACAAATAAACAAAACTCACTAGTAGCTCCATTGCTATTGGCCCACAGAGGTCTGCACAGCAGAGAGGATTGATCAGTCAACTGATTGATCACATGACCTTTCTGCCTTAGTGCAAAACCAAAGCAAACTCTTCTCCAAGCTCTACTATTTCCTGTAATGACAGATTTAGTGAGTTTGTGCTGCCTTTTCTGTCATCACAATATCAACTTCCACAACTGGCCTACTTGTTTATTTCTGGAAAGCATCAAAGGTTTATTCATCTTGGAGATAAGAGTTTGATATGTTCTGAAAAAAAAAGTAACCAGTTCCTCGACCATTTCCCAAACTCCGTATGGAACTCCACAGTGAGAAAATACAAAACATGATCCGAACAAACGTCTAAAAGTAAAATGGTGACATGTGAATATGTGTAGAATGTTTATATTTGTAAGACACAAGCATGTCCGCATGTAAATACTTTTTTCTGTTTGTTAGTTGTTGTATTTTTCTTTAGTAAAAACTAAATCTAGCACAAAAGAATAGTAACAGTGTAAACATTCTAAAACCGTAAATTATATTTTAAATTACAAGGAGACCATAGACCATGTAAACCTGACACATATCACATCTACATAAAAGATACTCCTGCATTTTATTAGAACCCAAGTTTTAAGGCAACCAAATGATGGGGCTGCTTCTGAGTATGGAGCAAAGCAAAAATAAAGAGCAAGTACTGTAACTATCACCTTGGCAAAACTGTGTTGCACTGCAGGTGAGATTTAGATTTGAGAGGGGTATGTCCAAACTCAATTCTAAACTACATTGTAAAAATAAAGTGGTACAGCATTTCTATGCTACATACAAAAGCAGCTAGTATTTACCAGTGGCGTAAGCTCATGCCAGGTGCCCGGAGGCAAGTTATAATTTTGTGCCTCACCCAAAAAAAAGGAAAATAAATATGTTGCATATCTATCTATCTATCTATCTATCTATCTATCTATCTATCTATCTATCTATCTATCTCTCTCTCTCTCTCTCTCTCTCTCTCTCTCTATCTATCTATCTATCTATCTATCCCGGGAAAAAGTGCCATGTATTGGGCGGCTGTGACGGTACACTCCAGGTACATATTTACAGCCATAAGTGGGGTGAATATATTGTGGGCAATGGAGGAGGTGCCCCTTCAGTGCTGGTGCCTGGCAGCAGGCGCCTCCTTTGTCTCCCATACTTCTGCCCTGGTATTTATCCTGCATGCACCCACATAGCCACGACACCCACACTGCATGCACACTCCACAAGGGGTTTCCTGCGCCACAATTACTTTACATCCACGGGACAAAGATCGTAACATTGAATTTTAAAGGCGCACAATTCAGAAATGGCGCAAAATAGTTAAATAAACAGAGCAATATAGGGGGGGAGTACTGTGCCGTACTTTGATAGCTACACTCTCACACTTGGTTCCTGAAAACCAAAATCAAATCAAACGGATACCCGCCAACATATCATTTAATTGTACTTTCAAAATAATCTGTATATTCAGTGTATTGTTTCCAGACAATAGAGGAAGAGTTAAAGCAAAAAAAAAAAAAAAAAAAAAACATAAACAGTCTATTTATCCTTCGGATGGCCAGAACATAAAATGAGGCATGGAATGAATACATACTTTCAAAAATTAATTAATAAAGTCTTTTACACACCCTTTTCTCTGTGAAAAGTATCACATGAGGAAGATTGGAATTAGAACTAACCCACGCCTATTATGGACACACAAGGCCCTGCAATGTTATTATCCTCAAGGGGTGTTGTATCAGAGTTCTTTGGATCCGTGAAAGGGTTGATTTGTGAAGAATGGTTGCTGGAATATCCTTGCACAAGGGTTAATAGAGGACAAATCCTTATTTTGGATATATGGGAGTACTAGGTCTTGCTCTGAAAATACATATAAGTAACTTGGTAGAACAAAGATCTTTCAACAATAAAGGGAATTCTGTCTGAAAGAGCCTGTGAGCCTGTACCTTCTCTACCCTTTTGGAACCTAGAACAGTTTTATCAGTACTTCTCCTCGCTGCTCATTACCTGTTACTGCGCTGGCAATAAAGAACAGTTCTGTTCACTATTGATATGTGTTCAAAGATCGCTCTGCTATTTGTGATTCATAACATCAAAAGATACAGTATCATAATAGGAAGGATAGCACATTTTTACTGTAGCACATAAAACAGCTTCCACGAATTTAGTGGAGAATGACTTCCTGTTCGGGTGGAGATGTACAGGCGTGTTCTTCCACAGGGACACGCCGACCCCATGGGGATTGCTACAGCTAGCATTGCCAAGGTCACTCCACCATGTTTTGTGCGTCATTTACATATTTTATATGAGTAATGATAGCTGGGACATAACAGTGAGGTGTGAAAAATGTTTCACATTCTGACAGAAAAACTTAACCTTATTATTATTACTAATATTTATATTATCATCATTGATTTGCATTTATTACTATATATAAAATATACAAATAAAATACATATCTAGATAAATGCACACACAAGGCAAACATATGTTCATATGTGAACATGTAGGAGTGATATTAAAATGTACAATATATTGGTAGTCACAAACAGTACAGCTTTTAGGGGAAGAAAAATAGCAGAGTCTAGAGACAGAAATTTCAAATCAAGGGTTGCTTGATAAATACAGAACTGTGTTGCCAGAGAAGTCAGATCAGCAGACCATTGCTTAGCTTTTAAAATGTTTTGCCAGTTTGGCTGCTATAGAGGGCGACATTAGTCTCTAATGGCATTCTGTCTATGGTGTGATGGTAGTGCCAAATTCAAAGTGACTACTCGCCACTGACCCAATGACTACGTCAGCCTTCTGTCTACAATATGGGCTGGGACAATAAAGATATCTCATAATAGATATAGGGGACTATTTACTAAGCCTTAGATAGAGATAAAGTGAACAGAGATAAGGTACCAGCCAATCAGCTCCTAATTGCCATGTCACAGGCTGTGTTTGAAAAATGGCTGTTAGAAGCTGGTTGGTTGGTACCTTATCTCCATCGACTTTATCTCCATCCAAGGCTTATGATGGGTACACACTATAAAAATATCTGCAGATGATGGTCGTTCATACACACTGAACGGCCATCATCTGTGTCTGGCCGCGGATCCTGGTGGGCGGGGGGGTGAGTTGGGGGCATTTCCCGTCCCCCTCCCTGCGGCTGCCGCTTTGTGTGCACAGGCGGTCTGCAGACCGCCCATACATACTTGCCGATGGACAGATATGTCTGCAGACATATCTGTCCATCACCTGTGCAGCACAGCCAATGTGATATGTTCAGACATATCGCGGGTACACACTGGCCAACACGCAACAGATATATTGGCCGATCAATTGATTCGCCAATATATCTGTCAGTGTGTACCCAGCTTAAGTAAATAGACCCCATAATATCTGATGCTAGTGAGTTTCTTCCTCCATCCATGGTGATAATGTCTATTCACAATGACCAAGTCTATAATCCCTTATTCACTAATACTACATTTTGTAGCATCTGGCAAGCTGTCAAGAGAGTGTTTTAGTATTTAAGTTTACTTGCTTAATCCAAACAATGTGGAAACCTGAAAACCACCCACTCATTGCCAGAATGGATTGTATGAATAAGACATAGATATTCCGCCCACCATTTTTATTCATGTATTTATGATTTAAACTCATCTTTTTTCTTCCACCTTCTTTCCCACTCTTGCTTCCTGCCCTCAGCTCCCCTGTGTCATCCATTTGTCTCCCCCTCCTTTTAGTATGTAAGCTTCTATGAGCAGGGCCCTCCTCCCTCCTGTCTCATCTACGTGCACTTCTGCTCGCCAGCTACACTCTTCACTTTCTCCGTGGGCTCTCCACCCCCTCATCATCTTTGGTCCGCCCCTCCTTCAGTGGCTTTAAACTTGTTCACTGTGCCCAAATCTATGACCTATGTGTACAGGTATAAGCTTGTACCTAATATTTATCCTCCCCCTTCCCTTGCACCAGTGACTGTGTCGAGTGACGTAGTGCTGTCTATTATTTGTGTACTGTATTGTTCTGTTTACTGTATTGTACTGTCTTGTTGTTACCCCTCTATACAATGCTGCATACCATTTGTGGTGCCCTATACATAAAGTGTATTAATAATAATGATAATAATGTGCATGGACAATCAGCTCACATCTATTCTGCAGCTAAGAAAATAGTCTTAGCTTCCTCCCAGTCATTTTTTTTCAAGCATTTACAGCTGAGTGTCCAGTCTGTAAGGTCATCACCTCATCTATCTGAGTACACCCTACAGTAGGTTACCTTAGGACTCGAGAAATGCAGCAGGCCTTACCCAGACTGTACAGCAGCAATTGTCACAAGTTGAATGTGCCCTATTGAAAACAGTTGAAGCATTGTTTGCTTATGTTTCCTGGCTTTTGTGACAAATCATTAAATGCTTGTTACTACCAATACTTAATTTGTTTTTATTAATTGATATATTTTGTAGGAAGTTACATAATTAAAATGTAACATTTATCCTGCTTGTCATCACTTATTGTTATATGCAATTTTAAGTAAATTTGTGCAAAAATAGCATTTAAAAATGTTATATGTTTGTGTAAATGCGCTGCTGTAGCCAATATTCCAGGACTGCCCTGAATCGAACAACTATTGTATGTGTAAGCGTAAAATAACGTAAGAAATAAAAATGTGCTTGGTGGTGCATGTATAAAGTTAGTAATAACCACCGAGATATAAGGCCTGCAGACAGCACAGACCTGTTCAATGTTTACATGTTAATGATACATCTTTCAATAATGTTGTGAAGGATAGGAAAGCTCCCCTTTGGCTGTTGGAACCTCCTGCAGTTAGAGGAGCTCTGAGTGGCATCCAAAAGGTTTTAAATAAGCAAGATGTGGCAAGAATAGATGTTTTCATTACATATGCTACATGTCAAGAATTAGGCTACTTAACTTAGTGTACCATATGCAGATGTCATTAAAGGTCGATGTTACATTACACTCTCTTCGTACACAAAACAAGAGTTCCATATGGTCCACTAGAATGGGACAGCCTGTTTTTTTTTCATCTTCCCACGGCTGCTCCTATTGTCCGTCACTCTTAGTCTTGAAGAGGAGGGGGTGTTAAGGGTTGCCCCTGTGCTTTTGTGCGTCACTCTAATTTGGGTCAAGCCAGCTCTCTTAGCCCCCACCCCCTTTCCTGTGATTCTCCCCAGCAAAGCCTATGTCAGCCTATTGGAACGTGAAATACTTACTGATGATCAGCTCTGCATTACAATCCTTTTCAGAAACAGTGTGACTGGCAAGAAAGGATGTTTGTGATTTTGAATGAGGGAGAACTCTTTCAAATCCATATAAATCAAGAGGCCCGTTTTCTGGCTGAAAGTGGCCTCTCTAGAAGAGTCACAAGATGTCCTGACATGTCCCCACCGTAGCATTTTGACCTTACATAAGTTTTTGATTGTAAATAAGACAGCCCTACCATTACCTCATTCATTAGATCATGTAGGGTTTATTTCTATGATCTTTACATGATATATATATGCACTTTTGAATATTTTTAATTTTAGCAAAATATTTCTGTTTGTGTAGAAGAAAATTTGCGTTATATACATGCTGTTATTTACTTTGCTGGTCATGTGCTGAATTAATTCATGCAAGCAGAAAAGAAGTCATTCCTTTTTTATTTTAAACAATAGGATTGTCCATGTTTCTAAAGTGATCCATTTTATGTTGGACTTCATGCATTGCATACTGATTTGTAATAAAGGTTATGTGAAAAATTGTCCCAGTAATGTTACTTTTCAACAAAAGGTCTAAACATCATATTCATCAGAGAAATTCATGGCAGAGAAAGGAAACAGCAGGGGCACAGCTAGAGAGAAGGTAGACTCTTAGGCATTGCTGGGGCCAGTGCCTCACTACACTAAGCTGATGGACTGAGGAGAGAAGTGCAGCTAAGCTTACTGAGCCTGCCAGGGAGCACAGGAATTGCTGGGAGAGTGAGTGCTGTAGAGAGGAGTCCTGCATGAAGAGGCAAATACAGAGAGGGTAAAGAAATTGCAGTGACATTATGTTGATAAAGGTGTTAACTCCTTAGTGAGAGCTGCAAATCATGCAGACAAAGGCCCATATTCAATTTGGAGCGAAAAGCCGGAATCGGCAAAAAAGTTTAGCCGATGACATAATTTCGCCAGGTGGAAAAGTATCGCCGTATTCAATTTGAAAGACTTTCTGCCTATGCGGAAAGCCAATGCAATGTAATAGGCGAAAAAGTTTCGCCTATGAATAGCAGGTGGATAAAAGTGCAGAATTGGGGGTTTGGGGTGTAACATTGCGGGAACCCCCATGCAGCCTTCAGACAGTCCCCCAAAGGTAAACTGCGGCAACATTTAAAAAAAAAAAAAAACTTAAGAACATCCTATAAAATCACTTTAAATTTGGGGGCGAAAAAACATAATGTTGGGGGACAAAGTTAAAAACTAGTGAGCCAGACTCCAGGGGGGTCCCCAAGTATGCTCCAGATGTTTTTATTATTGCAGGTGTTTGCGGCAGGTGGATTTTTCACGATATTTTAAACTTAACTTTACCAACTTTTAAATATGCTGGCCCCCATTTTCAAGTACCCCAATAAGGGATAAGTTATTTTCAGCAAAAAAACCCACCTGAATACTATTCTTCACCACTTATACAAAAACGCTATTTAGCAGCTATTGCGCCCATTTAAAAACACCAAATACCTTCAGCAAGCCAAATTGGGGGGGTACCATAGGTAACCCCCATGTCAGAGCATCTTTTGGGGGGTGTCAGGCTGATTTCCCCAAATCTGACATGACTTGGCTCTTGTTTAAGTTTCGCCGGGTCCCGGTTTTGCGTACTTTCAAATTGAACACGGTGATACGCGGGCACGCGCGCGATACTTTTCCACCTGCAAAACAGGCGAAGTAGGCGGAAAGTCTGGGAGGCGTAAAAATATCACAGGTCCGCTCAAATTGAATACGGCTCAAAGCTGCATGTTTGACAGAGAGAGATGCTGACTTTACAAAGAGTTGCCAATGCAACAGGTAGAGCCGTCAGGTAACTAGAAAAAGGAGAAACAAAGTACTCTCTTTGTTTTGGGGCACAATTTCTACCCCAATGGTAGTTAAAAAATAACCTTTATTGAATTATTATTAAAAATACATTATATGGTATAGACTGATTCAGAACACAACAAATAACATTTAACATATATTTAGTATCAAAATGATATAAGTGGCCCTATATAGGCCATAAGAATGAGTAGTGCCCATGGTCAGCTAAATCTTGAGCTGTTAGCACAGGGCCATCCATAATGGTTGTGATAATAAAGTAACAAGGTGAAATATATAGGAATAATATTCATAGATTTACGGGGATGCGATTCCCTAACATATGCATGGACAAATTCCAACCGCTGCAACAAAGAGCTACTTTTTAAATGAAAGCAGCCGTATGACAGAGCAAATACCTCAATTAGTAATATTATAGCTGTACAGTATGATTATTGGTTATGTCGGTAACAGTAGATAAATAAGAAATAGTGTATCACACACGTAGGCGAGACTGTTATAATATCAATATCAATAATATACAATGAATAAGGTGACAATAATAGTGGGTTAAAATATCGCACAGGAATGATTGTGACAATAACAGTCCTCGCAAGTCACAATATACTGTACATGTATCAATCACTACTTGTGTTTATCAAATTCAAAGTACTCCCAACATAACAGTTAATGCAAAGTAGCAGGAAATAGAAAATAATAATATAGGTTTGCTCAGTACTGTGATGAAAACAAAATTTTTTCTATGAATATTATTCCTATTACATTTACAAGTGATTAAAAAATGTGAGTTTAGCACTAAACACATTTTTTACAAATTCGCAACCTATTACATTTGGACCACAATGCGCTATAAGGACAAAGAAACAACATAAGTTTTTCAAATACGTTGCTCAGGTCTCTATAACCATTCTCTCAACCTTAACACAAATATCGCTTCATGACAGAAAATGGATATTTTAGACTTTGGCCAGTATTCAATTAGAAGCAAAAGGCCGAGATCCGCGATAAAGAATCGCCGATTGCGACTTTTTGTCAGGCGGAAACTTATCTCCGTATTCAATTCCATCCACATTTCGCGTACGCGGAAACGCAATGAAATGTAATAGGCGAAAAAGATTCGCCTCTGAATAGCAGGAGAAAAAAAGTGCAACATTTTTATTTAGGTGTGCAAAGGTGGGGAAACCACTCAGAACCCTTGGAACGGCCCCCCAAGGATAACTGCGTCAAAAAATCCCTAAAAAAATAATAAGGAACACCCCTAAAATTAGTTTGAATTTGGAGATGAAAAAGTACAAAGTGGGGCTACAAACATAAAAAAGTAGCGAAATAGACATTTTGGGGGTCTGCAAGTATGGGTGAGGTGCTTTTTGATTGCAGGTGTTTGCTGAAGGTGCGTTTTTTGTGTTTTCTATAACTTCACTTTAGCGACTTTTAAACCATGTTAGCACCCATTTTCAAGTACCCCAAATTTGACAGGACTACTTATTATCTCAAAAAAAACCTGCTATTCTTCACCACTTGTGCAAAGACGCTAATTAGAGTCAATTCTACCAACTTAAGTACCCCAAACAGTTTAATTAGGGCTAATTGGGCACTACTACATTGATCCCCAATGTCTCTGCATCTTTTTGGGGTGTTCAGGCTGATTTCCTTGAATCTGACACCACTTTTCACGTGTTTCTGTCATCGCGTCTTTTGGAATTGAATAGGGCGAATCGCGGGTATGCACACGATTAGTTTCCGCTGCTAAAATACGTGATGTAGGTGAAAAGTCCGGCAGGCAAAACTTTACTGTGTATGCGAAACTAATTGAATACGGCCCTATATGTAATATATACAATTTCCTAAACTTCTGAAGGAGATAAGAAAAGCACTCGACCAACCCTTTTCCCTTTCAGAACTAGAGGAATCTATATAAATGTTTCTCCATATGTTACAAGTTTAAATTAGGACAGGTATTGCATAGCTTACTACAAATCTGGTGAATAAAGATTAGTTGCCTTTCTCTTGCTAACCTTTACTGAAGTATCTGACTAAACCTTATTTTCTAAGCAATCACTAGAAGCTCATATTTTAAATATCCCAACAAAAGGTAAGTATCCCTCCCTGTGCTACTTAACCAGTTTCAGACCCCATCTCTTCTCCTCTCTGCAGATGCTGTGAAAGAGTTCAAGAAAATGAACTACCAGTATATGGAGCGGGTGCTAGAGTACATGGGCAGGGGCGTCAAGACAGGGTGGGCAGGTACTAATTACTTGGGCCTCGTGCCAGTTGGAGGTGCTTGGGTCAGACAACATTCCCAATGCTCTGCTCACTACCACTGGTCGTGCCTGTATAGCATCACAGACATGGCGGCACATCAGGCAGTGAGAAAGCGGAGACTGCTGCAGTAGTCTCCTCTCATTTCCCGGTAGTGGGCAGAGAGAAGTAGTATTACAGGTGGGGGCGATCGCACTGATTGCCCTCCCTTTACTGGAGACACCCCATTGTGCTGAACATTGCAGTTTCTCATGTTTTTTGGGGGGTGAAGGGGGTGGTCACCTCCTGGATTGGCCACGCCACTTAGTACCCAGGCCCATCAGAGCTTCTTGCACCTTTACGATACTCTACCGTGTTTCCCCGATAATAAGACACTGTCTTATTTTTTTTTTTGGTCCAAAAACCACCATAGGGCTTATTTTCGGGGTAGGGCTTATTTTAATTTGGATATTTAATTTAATGTTGAATGCAGCCTGTGCTCTCCCTCCCTCCTGTTGTTGATTGCAGCCTCTGCCTCTCTCTCTCCCCCCTATTGTTGAATAGTCTGTGCCTCTCCAGCCCGAACCCACACCCACCCCACCCCACCACGGTGTTGATTGCAGCCATTTCCCACTTACCTTTTTACAATAAGAAGAATCTGGAGGCGGCTTCTTCATCCATGATCCGCGGCTCCTCTGTAGTCCACTTTCAGAGGCGCGCCGTGACGTCATGACGTCACGTGCGCTGACTCCAGCAGACTGACTACAGTACCCATAAGCTGGTGGAGGAGCGGCCGGGTAGCCTCCTCCAGCTCTTTCATTTACCATAGTACCATACGGTACTACATGTGGGGGGCGGAGCTGGCTATTGTAGTGCAGGGACCTGCAAAAATTAGATTTTAATAGGTCTTACTTTCGGGGTAGGGCTTATTTTGGGCCATCCATCAAAACTAAGGATAGGTCTTATTTTCGGGGTAGGTCTAATTATCGGGGAAACACGTTACTTATAAAAGGTACCCATCAGGGTTAATGCAACCCATTTCTAACGGCACATGCTGAGGAAGTTCATAGGCCCTCTCATATTTGTCCTGTGTATGGGGGCGTTGGCTCTTCACTGTAATCTGGACGTCCCGGTAAGAGGAAAGGAATTTAAACTGACAGTAGGGTGAATTGTCCAGTGAATGAACAGTTAACAAAATTCTCTTGTTTAAGATGATGGTGTATGTAGCAGATACTGTACAACATAAATTAAATTTTGAGATATGTACCATCATCATTACTGTATATCATTACTATATATACTTTTTTGAAGAATTTGTGGTCTAAAGATTGTAGTAATAGTTAAAATTTTACAACCAAAACAGAAGAGGTGCAGAAATTACCAGTGAATGAACGCACAAAGCCAGCAAATGAATATGAAAGACCAGTGAATGAACACTGTAACTTACAGTACTTTAATAAAACAAAGGCAACGGGTCAACTTACTTTGATGGTATATTAAATCAAAGTACAAGATAATACAAGTAGATTAATAATAATTGAAGAAAAATATATTTTGATGTTTAAATGCTATTAAGTATAATTTTTGTCTATATTTAAGTATTTCTGAAACACTGTATACGCCATATCCTCTTGAACCAGTTATACTGCAATTATACTAGCAATTATTATTTCCTTCACCATGTTACTGTCGTACCATATTTGGTCCTCTTTCTCAGGAAATTAAAGTTCTTGTCTGAATTCTCAGGGGGAATTCAATTGCTTTTGTGACAGGACAATATTCAATTTGTTTCAGTTTTTCGCGCAAGTCGCTCCTAAGTAGATCGGTCTTAGCAGTGGAACCGCTAAAAAACAAAACACTAAACTGCTCTAAAGTCCTGCTTATTGCACCCAAATGATGGGTGTGGTAAAAAAGATAGACAGTTAAAAAGGTCGACACACTAAAGGCAGATATTGAAGAAGGTCAACAGGTACAAATGGTCAACAGGTTCAAAAGGTTGACAAAAAAAATGTTTCGATACACAAATGGTCGACACATGTTTTCTAAACCTAATCTTCTCCCTAACCCTGCCCTTGGTGCCTAACCTCCCAATTGGACCTCTCTGTTGAGAATAGTCCTACATTTTATAATAGGCTCAGACCGTGTGCAAAGGTGAATCCCCATATATTTTCAGTAACGATAGTTTACAGTCATACTTCACTGATTATGCCCAAACTCGTCTGATCTTGGAAGCGATCCAGTGGTAGGCCTGGTTAGTACTAATGTGGGAGACCACTTAAGAATACCAGGTTCTGTAAACATATATTGTACTGTTTAATGGGGATCATAGGACTGCATACTGTGTAGCCTATATACCAATCTCTATGGTATCTGTTGCTAAAATAAGCACATCCAATATAATTTATATTTTGGTGTGTGGGATACTTAGCAGAATTGTCTACTATATTTCGCCATTATATGTATGTACCTTTCATGAGTTTTATACAATAAATAAAAGTTATGTTTTACTTTATTTATAAGAATTCATATATAAGTGTGCCCCAAGAATAGCCTTACTTTTTCTCGTTGGTTAACAACAGTAAAGTATTAATATTATGTGAGATGGGTGCAGGTGCGTTGGTGTGGGTGTTGTCTTTACACACTCTCACCTTCAAGCCATTGAGATGTTCAGACAGTCTTGGAATGCCTTATATCTTCTCTCTCTGGAAAAAGTAAAATGTTAGAACTGGAAAATCGCACAATGTAAGACATTGATAACACAGAAGACAAGAAGAGGACATCTCGGTAGTTTGATACTGACACAATGGCCTCAGACATCACTCATATGTGCTCGCACACAAAGGTGAAACCATGTCTCTACTGCCTACCTGACAACCGATCAGCTACTGGTGATGGTCACAGTCTGTCCTAGCACCCATGTGCATCTGAGAGATTTCACCTATAATGGGAAGATGTATAAGGGTACATACACAACGGTCTGCCCTAGCACCCATGTCCATCAGACAGATCCATCTACAATGACAAACATGCACATAGAGGATACTCACCAGTACACTACTTGTCACCTTGATCAAGGATTCCTCTGCAAATCGGCATCTAAATGAGGAAGACAGACCACTCACACATATGAACTAACTCTTCCCTCGACAGTGTCATGCACGGAAACTGACTATCTACAATACACAGGCACTCAACAACTAACTAGCCTGGTGTGCAGTATAAACACTATGAGACTGTGGCCCTAATTCAGAGCCGGACGCTCTGACAGAGCGCTCGCTCTGAATCAGGGCAGTCCCTCTGAATTTAAGAGTGGCCTCCTGGCCACTCGCATAGCTGTGGGTGGCCACCCACAGATATAGCGACCGGCCAAAATGATGGTCGCGATGGTCAAGACC
Source organism: Taudactylus pleione (assembly GCA_031769625.1). Classification (NCBI taxonomy): domain Eukaryota; kingdom Metazoa; phylum Chordata; class Amphibia; order Anura; family Myobatrachidae; genus Taudactylus; species Taudactylus pleione. The sequence goes on from JAUIMM010000116.1 coordinate 4,240,541, forward strand.
ATCACGACCATCGGGCTTGTGACGAGACCCTTGTGGTAGGGTCTCACTGCCGCAAGCCCTAGAGTGCTTTTGGCTCTATCAGAGCCAAAAGCACTCCCACTGACATCATTAGTGATGTCAGTGGGGCCGGCACCAGACGGTAGGCGTTCCCATGGGAACAGCCTGCCCCCTTTGGTGCGAGACCCATAATGACGGCTTGGCCGTCGTTATTCGGGTCTCGCGCATGCGCACGACGGAGCCGCCTCCATTGTGCGCATGCGCACTTGGGCAACATCGACCCACTTGTGAGCGCTCAGCGCTCGCGAGCGGGTCTGAATCAGGCCCTGTGTGTGTACATAACAAGTTGCCAACTACTGCAAATTACAAAATAAAGACACTAGCAAAGGTAAAAAAGGATCACAATAACCAATAGGATTTCCACTAAAAACCTTTAATGAAGTCCTGACCCAAAGCAACCTATTGTCGGGTGACAGGTAGTGGTGCTGTATTTAATTCCCTATAGATGGCAGAAGGCGCACACACACACTATGGTCCCTCTCGTCATCTGTGGCACTATGCATCCACTGCACAGATGCTAGTGACCTGATGAGTTGGGATAGGCTGGACGGCATATTTATAACAGGGACTAGTACCCAATATATAGATCCTAGTCTTATGACCTACTCAGGGGCTCTCCAATATTAGATGCCTAGGGTGTTGTGTTGTGATTCTGTCTCATGCCAAAATTAATAATGTCCAAGTTCCTTCTGGATCCTCTACTTGACCAATACCATGTCTTCTGTTGATACCGGAGTGTCTTAATCCCGGCATCTTCACAGGGACAGATCTTCTGTCAAGCGCTTCCTTGTAGTGTTGAGACTTCCGTATTAAGTGTCTGTTGCCATGGCATCTTCTCCACTGTCATCTCTCTTCTTTCCGGTGGCTTCTCCTTTCTCCTGTTTTGCATCCTCTTTGTATCTTTGGGAGCTTTTCTCCATGCCCTCTCCACCAATAAACCAACTTGCCACCGCTCGTGGTGAACTAAAAACCCTAAACTAGGGAGCGGGGCCAAGACTTGGTGAGCCATGATTGGCTCACAACGACTTACTATGATTGCAAAAAATATGGTAGTTGCTCAATCAGCTTAATGATATACTACAGGTGCTTGTAAAGTGCGGGGTTTACACTGAACACAGAAATTTGTACAGCAATTTGTAATTATATGACCCAGAGTGGGTGCTACTATTATGTAGCAATAATTATTTTGGGGTGAGCATTTGGGAGTGGGGCCCCCGGGGTTGTTCTGGCTGGACCTTTCTCATGGCATCACCACTTAATTCACATAGAATATTTTTTCACTTCTCTATTCGTTTGTATATTATTTATGTCATTTTAATTCTTTTACATTTCATTAACACTTATTGATTTATCTTTACACATCTATCCTTTACACTTCACTATCACCTTTTTTCCCCTTTTCGTGTGATGCCCTGGGGATGGTCCTTGGCTGGAATTTTTTGGGGTGCCTTGCTTCTCCGACGTGAACCCCTTAATGTTAGGGACGCTGGTATAGAGGAGCCTTGACGTTGGCCCAGCGCTTATTCATATATTTGCAAATGTATGTAAACCAATACCTCTGAATTTCTATTATCATGTAGGATTCAAGTATTTTTGATTTATCTGCAGTGTGCTGGGGGGCAATTTTCTTTTTTCTGTGACTTGCTATGATTGTCTAGCCAGCCACAAGCTGTTATTGCCTCTCAGGTGGTGCCAAATACAAAATACTGCCATTTTATCGGCTGAGCTTCAAACTGTATAGAGTCAGGCTCACCACTGCTGGGAAAAAGCTCAGATTTGCCAGCACTGGATCAGATGGCATCGCTCATTCTCTTCTCCTACAATGAGTCCTCTTCGTCTAATGCCAGCTTCAGGGGTAAGCTCTTACCTGCCTCCACACCATCCTCTCAGGGCTTGCTAGGGTTCGATACTGTCCGCACCAGGGGTGCTGCTCCTGGGTACCCCTCTACAATAGCATGCCTTACACAGTTGGTACACATGCTTACAATTATATTACACATTAATACAAATGTGCTATTTATTTTTGCTGTCAACAGAAGCAACTATATTTTAAATCCAGCATATTAGGGATGTGCAAAATGGCAAATTATTATTTTTTTGGATGAAAAATGCATTACTCAAGCACAGATAGCATATGCCTAAAATAGTAATAATAAAAAGGATAATAATCAATAATAAAAAGTCACATTTCCCTATGTAAAACATACATTAATGCATTTTTAACAGCAGCCAGTACATCACTAACTGTTACACTACCCACCATCTAAATATTACTTGCTTGTATATTCAGACAGGGACAAAAATTAAAATCATCAACACAGATAACAACAAAACAACAGCTTAGCACTACATTTGTAAAGTACAATCAATCTTCCAATTCATTAAAAGTTTAGTAAAATCTGTACGTTGTTCATATTCTCACTACCCGTATAAAGTCTTGAACCCCGTTCATTGTGCCTTGGCATAAGCAATGTTTTCTTTTAGGGAGAGTGACAGGCGGAGAGATCTGACTGCTGCCTTTGCGCTATCCCTCATGAAAATGCATGTACCACCTCAGTAATTCTAACATCTCCCTCCCATGGTAATGTCAGCCTCTCATTACTGCCAGATTCTGACATTTTTGACACTCTGCTGCAATGAGGCACATTAGGGGGTCCTTAGATAATTTCCAGACGCAAGATTGTACTATCAGAGACCCTTCCTGTGTCAAACCATGACAGCAAAAGTTTCCTGTGCACAAATGTTTATGGATCTTTACTTGCCATGTTTTCAACACAATTGTTCTTGTTCAGTTTCCTAACAAAGTGAGTGATAGAAACACGAGTCGGACATTTAAGCAGAGGTGTCCCATGCCAGTCGAAATGGGCACTTGGTGTACTTTGGAATGTCCTGTCATCTTTATAAGCAAGTTACAAAATAGGTTCTCAATAGATTACAATGGTAATACTACGATGCATGAAAAGGATAGCTGACACGTGTCATTTGTACATTATTATATTTATAGAAAAATGTATATAATCCACCATAAATGTTGTATACTTCACATTTTTATTTCTTAAAGCAGGATATCACAAAAAAAGTCTTAAGAGGCAATGTATTGATATGGCAATATTAAGCAAACTTTTTTATGGGCAAATATTAATTGTACAGTATCTCTCAAGACTAATGATGGGAGATATTATATAGAGCACTTATTCTTTTATACACATATGTAGTAAGAAACAGCATAATAAAAATCCAGGAAAAGATACAAACAATCTGCTAACAATAAAACAAGCATAATATCTACTGCTTCCATCTACCCTCCAGAACATACATGTGTCTTGCACATCAACTCTATCATTTATAGGATCACTCCTACATATGAATTAATAAACACAAGAACAAAGAACTTTCTGTGACATGTGATTAAAATTGATGTTCATGATGCAAGAAACTAGTCTTATTTTTGGAAAAAATCCCAAAAGCTTCCATATTTATCCACCAATGGTATTTTTTACATGAATAATATTGTTAGCAGACTTTGTTAGTGCAAATGCCTTTGTTGCTTTACTACTATACCTTAAGTATAACAGGAATGTAATACTGTAACAGCATTATACAGACGTATCCTCTTGCATCTTTGCCAATCGCGCTACAAATGTGCACATGCATAGCGCCATGTGATTAGCTGCATGCGCTACGCTACAACCTGCCGTGCGCTGCATTTGCGCCATGCAATCCTATTAAGTTGCTGGTGTTTGTCGCAAAGAAGATGCAATTGGACACATCTGTGCTCTTTTCCTCATATCTGAACGCAAAGAGCAGTGGCCTACAAAGCAGTAATTCTCCTATTAGTATTATTAATTGTAACCAGGTTCTCTAGTAAAAGGTCCTCTAGTAGCAATTTCTCTAGCAGCAGGTCCTGTACCAGCAGGTGCATTAGTAGCAGTTTCTCTAGAAGCAGATCCTCTAGTAGCAGATCCTTTAGTAGAAGGTCCTCTAGTAGCAGGTCCTCTAGTAGCAAGTCCTCTAGTAGCAAGTCCTGTACTAGCAGGTGCAATAGTAGCAGATTCTCTAGAAGCAGATCCTCTAGTAACAGGTCCTCTAGTAGCAGATTCTCTAGAAGCAGATCCTCTAGTAGCAGGTCCTGTACCAGCAGGTGCCCTAGTAGCAGATTCTCTAGAAGCAGATCCTCTAGTAGAAGGTCCTCTAGTAGCAGGTCCTGTGCCAGCAGGTGCCCTAGTAGCATATCCTCAAGTAGCAGGTTCTTTAGGAACAGGTCCTCTAATAGCTGGTCCTCTTATGACAGGTGCTCTAGTGGTTGGTCCTCTAGTAGAAGGTCCTCCAGTAGCAGGTCCCAGAGGAAGCTTTCTAGTGGCTGGTTCACTATTAGAAAATTCTTTAGTAGCAGGTCCTCTGTTCTAAGTTACCCACATTCAATCTGTCTCAAAATCATGTTACATACATCTAAAAAACATATCCAAAATCTTACATAAGACACTGCAAAAATTAATCCATGCACTCATTATTTCCCGCATTGAGTATTGCAACAGTCTTCTTACTGGACCCCAAAACAGACTTCCTCGCAAAACATTCATCACCTGCTGACCTGCTCTATCAGTCCCTCCATTGGTTACCGGTTTTATACCATATTCAATATAACATACTTTTACTTACACTAAAGGCTAACAAAACTACACCAACATACATCTCATAAGTGTATCTCCAAATATCTTCCAACCTGACCTCTCCGCCCTGCACAAGATCTGTGTCTCTCATCCACACGCATTACTTGCTCCCATTCAAGGTTACAGGACTTTTTTTCAGGCTGCATCCACTCTGTGGAATGCCCCTCCCATGCACAATAAGACTCTCCTCTAGTCTCCAAACCTTCAAGTGTTCCCTGAAAACTCAACTCTCCAGAGAAGCTTATCAGATTCTATAACTGCCCACATAACCTTTAAAAGCTTCTCTATCTAATTACAGTCCACGCATAACATTACATATTTTCTCTTTCTTCACTTTCACTTCTTCCTGAGCCAGTGGCATAACTAGACCTAGGGGGCCCATAGCAAAATTTTCACAGGCCCCCCTAGGTTCCCACCCCACCCTCCCCTCCCCTCTCTTTGACTTACCTCTGGTGGTCATATTCTACTTTAGCATGTGCTGCGCAGGGCAGGTACACCTCCTTCACGGTCGGCTCCATCTCTCCTCACTGACTGATGCTGGAAGGAGGAGGTCATGCCTCCTTCCAGTATCAGTCAATGAGGAGAGCCGGAGGTGGAGCCAACCGGGATGGCAGATGTGCTTGCCCTGCAAAGTACACTGCTGGAGGACGCAACCACGGCTGGCCTGGCACCATAGGTGTAAGGGGAGGGCCAGGTCCTGGAGCCGGTCCAGGCCCCATAGCAGCCGCACCCCCTGCACCTACGGTAGTTACACCAGTGGATTGTTGGCCAATATTCCTGTATGACTATGGCCAATATTCAATTAGCGGCGAAAAGCCAGAATCCGCAAAAAAGTATCGCCGATTGCGACTTTCTGCCTATCGGAAATTTATCTCTGTATTCAATTGCAAACACTTTTCGCATACACGAAAACGCAATACAATGTAATAGGCGAAAAAGATTCGCCTGAGAATGCAAGTCGAATAAAGTGCAAAATCGCTATTTTGGGGTGCAAAGGTGGAAAAACCACTCTGCACCCTTGGGACAGCCCCCAGCTTTAATATGCATCATACATAGTATATTGTGTTGGATAATTCCAGCATATACAGGACCAGCGATCACAGTATGCCATTAGATGTGGCAGTAGGTCCATCCTGTCTGAGCAGAATGTTTTTTTTTCAGATGTGGGCACCATTCGTGAGCATTGGAGCAAGTCTGGGAGTCTGAGGGAGCAGCAGAAGAACATAGCACTGCCCTGGACATATACTGTATGTACATATCGGTCTTCTTATGTACTGGATAGTGTATTATTATACAGTATTAATTATTAACCCTTTTGATAGTCTATAGCAGTGCACCCCTAACTGCAGGTTTTCCACATCTCCTAGTTGATGCACAGGTATATTTATTACTGGCTGACACATTTAAAAAAATCCACAGTTGGTGCTAATCATTTCATTTGTGATACTGAACATGCAGCGCTAGTAACATTCTATTATATTACTATTTCTATTGTGGTCATGGTGTGTGCTGGGCAGACGGAACCCCCCCTGCGTTTGCCTATGATGCCTTTAGATTGTAAGCTTGCGAGCAGGGCCTTCCTAACTCTATGTCAGTTATATTACCCATTTGTTCTATTATTGTTGTTTCCAACTGTAAAGTGCAATGGAATATGCTGCACTATATAAGAAACTGTTATTAATAATAATAATAATAATAATACTTTTGTGTTACAAACTGAAACCTAATTACCCCTCATTAAAAGTCCAACAGTTAAATACCAAAGATGTAAATAAAATATTGATATGGCTTGCTTAAACCCCATACCTCTGTTCTCCAGCCCATAGACTTAATCATTAACTCATCTGGGCTCTTAATGTGGATGCCATTCAAGTTATTCAAGATTTTATATCATTTTCCACAACTTGTTTTAGTAACTCAGATTCTGTATTCCATAAGTCTTCCTTGTTGCAATATTCTGACTGATAAAATGTATGTGGTGAGGGCCATGGTACTGAATATATATCCCTGTCATATCAATGGGTATGGTACAAAATGTCTATATTTAGAATGTTAACAGAATGACTCAGTGACCAGCCCATGTGGGAACTGTCAGGAGTCGGAGCCAATCAGCGGCCACTCTACAGTTAGCGGTCGCTGATTGGCTGCCGACTCCTGACAGTTCACAATGATCAGTCAGGAGCCAGTTAGCGGTGTATGTGGTCACACACATACACCACTAATGTAAGTATCTGGGTCCGGTTGCATTTTTTATTTTTTTTACCAAGACCCCTGAATGCTACAGAGACCAGCAGGAGGATGAAGGAAAGTATTACCTACACATGTATCGATCTGCACACGATCAGACATTGTGTACGATTTCCCTTAAAACTCCTCTCCGGCAGCTCTGCACATGATTTGATGTTTAAAGTGTCCAATTTACAAACGATATATCATGCATCCAGACTTTTTTCAGTGCATTTGTATCCCGGCTTGGCAGATCTGCCCTACAGCACGGCAGATCTGACAATGCAATGTGCGACCAGCGGGGACGCACATCGCATCGTAAGTGGGGACTCACGATTTGGGCATTTTTTACACGATCTGTCGTTCCGATGCGTCGGAATCGGCCAGATTGTTTAAAAAATCGGTAAGTGCGTAGGCACCTTAAGATCTTTTTTTCAGTTACTCCAAACTAGGGATGTGCAGGCTCGGTTCTACTCGGTTCCGTTCGTTTTTTTTTTACCGAATCTTATTGGCTATCCAAAACTCGTGACAGCTGAAACCCAATAAGATTCTGGAAAAAAAAACGAACGGAACCGGGTAGAACCGAGCCTGCACATCCCTACTCCAAACGGGTTCTACAGGACAAGTGGACGTGACCAGCTGGCACAGGTAAGTATGTGTGAGTGAGATAGGAAGGTGTGTAATAAAGTTTTGCTTTAGATGGTGTGTGTGTACTGTGTGTTTTTTTAACTATTTAATTTACATTGGGGGTACGGGTGCCGGCTGCCTGCTGGCACATGTAGTTTCACAAGTGCCAAAGGGCAGGCATGCTATCACCTGTAGTTCCACTATAAATGACAATAGTTTAGACCTATATACCACATTATTACCCCTGTACCCACCGCTCCAGGGGTGCGGGGAATAGCCTCGGGCTTCAGCCTAAGCCTGGGGTTTCGGGAGAGGGGGGACCCCTCCTTGGGGGTCCCTACCTCCCCTGAGATCCCCTCTTTGGCCTGAATGGCTTGGGGTGTTAATGTTTTGGCCATGAAGGCCCAGTGATAGGGTATCCTGGCTGTGGCAATACACCCTGGTCACCCTTGATAAAGTGTGTTTATCGCATGAAACGCGTTGGAGGCTATCAGTGGAGACCACCAGGACATTCTGCACACCTAGCGGAACTCCCCGCATCCACACCGTCACCCACGGCACCCACCAAGTACATCATCACCCTCCGCAAGGCTGGGCCGGTCACGCCGGGATAGAGCTGTAAACTACCCACAGCTGCAAGCCGTGAGAGACGCTTTACCACCAGGAGGCAGCAGCGGGAAGGAGCGCGGAGATTAACATCTCAGTACCATCGGCAGGGATCGCATCATCACCGGGACAAGACCAACGGGACTTTACTGCCACTTCCATTCCAGGATAGAGGTAGAGAAAGTCAGTATGTGATCCCTTATACACCTTTTGGAACTTATCCTAGTAGGTCTCCATTGAATCATCTATGGTGTTTGTCAAACTTTTTTCTTTTCTTCTCTCTCTTTTTTCCTTGCTTGGTTTATTTTATTGGTTTTATTACATCAGTAGCGCTCTTATCATTATTTATCACGTTATTTCATATAGAGCTGCTTTTCATTTAGCGCGGCTACACTGTATCTGCTATCCACACCCTGGTCAGTTTGGGTCTGGTACTGGTTTTAAATATAGGGGGACCCCTACACATTTTTTTCCCCTATATTTAAAACAGCACTGGCCCTGCAGCCAGGTGCTGGTTCATAAATTACGGGGGAACCCTACTCATTTTGTTCCCCATAATTTTAGGAACCAGAACTGGCTGAGCAGTTTGGGGCTGGTTATGCTTTTGGGGCGGGGCCCTACGTCATTTTTTTTTTATAAAAACACTTTAAACTAGGTACACATGCAGAAATGTACACAAATCACACTGATCTGTGTATGTTTCTGCAAAACTCACAGCTCAGGAAGAGGTCTATTTGAAACTTTAATTTCTCTGCGAGTTTGCTACAATCTCACCCAAGACTGTAATCTTGATTCTTGGTAAATTCCAGAGTTGCATCTTTTTCATGAAAAGTACTTCAGAGTTTGGCCGATGGTGAGTTGATTCGAGTTTGCACTTTCACCCGAGTTTTTCAGTGAAAAATTAAAACTCTCTCCCAAACTCACACAAGTTTGTCTTTAGTAAATCTGCGAGATGAAAAACATGCCTAAACTCACCTAAGATTGCAATCTCGACCAAACTCGAATCTTAGTAAATTTACCCCTTTAAGTCAACATGTGAATTTTCGACAGTCACGATGTCAACGGATTGCCAGAATGTAAATGTCGACAGTTGATAATAATATAGCATTTTTCTTGCCTTTAAGCCCTTTGACTAATCCTACCCTAACTGCAGCCTAACCCTAACCATAAACCTAACCTTAACCGCAGTCTAACCCTCAAACTAAAATGAGCTGTCAACATTCACAATGGCGACATTATAACATTGTCAACATTGTGAATGTCATAATTTTGACTGTCAACATAACGTCAATGTCAAAATTCTGAATGTTGACATTCAGAGCATGTCAGCATTTTGACTACATACCATATCAATATTGTATATTACTATACATAGACAAGAGATGGATTGGGGCAAGAACGGCCTGCTAGGGTAATCAGTGGTTGGGGCATATATAAGCCACTGGAGGTGGCATAACTAGGCTGTAAAGAGTAAAGACATAGGTGGAGTGATTTGTCCTGTAAGGGAAGAGGAGGTATGTAGTCAGGAAGCCAGTGGACGAAATGCGACCACCGGCTTCCCGACTGTGAAATCCCGGCATGTGACTAATGACGCCTATCATTATCCAGATGGCAAAATCCTGACGCCCGGCATATCGAACGAAGGTAAGCTGGGCCTCGGGACCTCTTAGCCGCGGGATGGGGGGTTAGGTTTTGGGACTCCCGGGTGGACTTAGGGTTAGGCATCCCCCTGGGGACGGTTAGGCTGGGGAAGGGGGGTTAGGGTTAGGCATCCCCGGGGGAAGGTTAGGGTTAGGCACCCAATGGGTTTAGGGTGCGGGGAGGGGGGGTTAGGTTTAGGCACCCCTGGGGGGAGTGTTAGGGTTAGGCACTATGGGGGAGATTAGGTTTAGGCACCCATAAGGGAGGGTTAGAGGAGAGGAGGCACAGTGAGATACAGCTGTGGTGATTCCTGTCAGTAGGAACATTGGAGGGACTTCTCAGCTGGTGCTCCAGGGAGGAGGAGTTCCTGGGGTCTCTTAATGCCATAAATTAAGTTTAGAGGGGAAAATGCCACACAAAGCAGAATCAAAGAGCCAATATATTAAAAATCTAGAAGAGTAAGAGCTCCACCCTGGGGTAGATGAATTAACTGTTGAAGCGGCATCAGCGCACATTATGTGTGCTGATACTTCTTCTCCGTCATGTATGATTGGGGGTTTGGGCGGTAAATGACACGGGTGCTATGCGTCCCTGTCATTATCGGCGCTGCTATCTACAAGATAGCAGCGCCGATCGGCAGGGCTATGTATGAATGGTCAGTTCGCTTGACCGTTCCGCCAGCTTCAGCTATCGCTATCAAAAGCTGCAGGCTGGCGATGCCCTGTCCCCACAGCAGGAAAAACTCTGTCCCTGCTGCTGTGGATGCCGGCTCGAGGGCTGCACGCAGGATCTCGCAAAACTTGCGAGATTCCGCACATGCTCAGTGGAGCCGGCCGGCACTGAGACACAGCGCATCAGCACTAGACTGATGCGCTGTGGACTGTAGCGGGGATCGCTGGAGAGGGGAGTTATCATTCCCCCACTCCAGCCTTAGAGATGTTAATACATTGAATTAGGCTCTATGTGTAATCCAGAAAACAATTCATACTCAATTGGGTGTAAAATAATAAAAAATTGGGTTTGACAAATGTCAAGATATAGTAGAGATACCCAAAGAGTGCACTTGGAAACTGTACTCTCAAATACATTTTAAAAAGGAATTAAATATACATTCGCCGATAGGGGGAATATAATGCTGTACAATATGAAGACAACTTAAAAATAGTTTTTGCACAATTTTTTTTTCCAGTGAAACCCTGCTTCTCATGTTCCAAACAGGCAAGAAGTTTAAGTGTTTGAATGTATTTGTTATACATACACTGAAACAACATCAGAACATCTTGTTTGTGTGTGTGTGCGTGTGTGTGCATGTGTGTGCTCATGTGTGTGCGCGTGTGTGCTCATGTGTCCCCAAACTGATGCAACTGATGCCTAGACTGTATAAATAATTTTTCAAGCAAAGCAGAATGGCAGTCCACAAAATAATGAAGTGAATGAGATGCAAATATTGTATTGCTGGTCCACTGCAAAACTTCATTCATGAAAAATGTTACTGCAATTTTGCATGGTTATCTATAATTTTCTGGTAATCAGGGTTTACAGTAAGGGCACTTGGTAGTTTTATTACCTGTGTAAAAGTAGTTGTGCCTTTGTATGAGCCTCAACTTCTAATAATACTATAATTTACATAAGATCGCTCCATGATGTGTAATTGTTATAAAATGTAGAATCTCCATGCTTTCATATATACTCTGGTAGGTTCCTCATATTTCAGTTTCTGATTGTGACGTAAATCGAACCTCTATGGACCAATAAGCCAGTTCCTCACATGGTACATAGAATACTACTCTAAATCCAATTTAGACAGAGCTAAGAGAAGGCTTTGCAGAAATACCACCTATTTTTTGACCAATTAGTTTTATCACTGAATGGTCAATAGTAGGCTTGGGAGGAATTTTAAAATCAAATTATTGTTGTGGTGATAGCCTACCTGCTCCGACATGGATATTGACAAAGGCTTAACCTGGTATTTTAATAAGAAAACAAAACAGGCAGAAAAACTCTGGAGCTTCCAAGTCCATGTTTAATAAGACGTTTTAGAGGTTTGAGGCTATGAAGGAACAAACTTTACTTCACTAAATTAAAATCAAGCAGCAGTTCCACTAATAAACACATCATACTTTTTAAGCCCTGTCATTTTTTTTACATTCATACCATTACTTTTTTTAGAATTTTAGGAGGTAATACAATTAAAATGATGGCCAAAAAGTTGGAACAACGACACTTTATGACCACAGATATGGTCATAGGGGTGCACAGGAAAATTAGCGATGTTGGGTACCGTACCCTAACACAATGTGTGCTGCTAAACACTTAAATACTGTGGTCGCACATTGTGGAGGATTGAATACGAGCCTTAATATTTTATAACATATATGGTCTAGTACAGTGATTCCCAAATGTTCACCCTATAGAATCAGCATTTTTTTTCACTACACCCATAGGCCAAAAGATTCTTATTGAGAAAATCAACAAATATGATTAAATTAACTAAATCTTACTTGTCATCCTTAGGTTAAGCTATGTCAGTGGTTCCCAACCTGTGTGCCTTGGCACCCTGGGGTGCCTTGGGACACTTGCAGGGGTACCTCAGGTTGGTGGTACAGCACAAATCAAATTATTTATGGTCAATGTAATATAAATATATGGACAAATAGAAGCGCAAACCTGTCCATCACCACATACCTGAACCTAAGGATGACAGGTCAGCACAATTTACTTCACTTTACTACTCTACTACAATTTTTTCTGAATTTCTCAGTAACAAATTTTTGGCTTAGGGGTGCCATGAAAACTATGCTGATACTGTAGGGTGCCGTGATTCAAAAAAGTGTGGGAACCACTGAGCTATGTGATGGTAGACCAGGTTGCGCTTCTGTTTCTCCATATACTTTTTAATTGGCAGCAACCAGAACTGGTTTTGCATATCACATGGACCGTAAAGAATATGATTTGGTCCTGGACCACCAAACCTGTGGCAGCCCTGCAAATGCCCCGAGGGACCACTAGAACACAGCACCTAGTTTGCAGATTTAGGAAATATCACTTGGATGTACTAAGATTTGTTTACAGGGAAAGAGCTTACGAGAAATTTCTGTCCTTGCAAATCCTCTCCACGCATTTTTCTGAGACCACCTATCGTTATTGCACCCCTCGCCCCATCTCTGGCATTTACCTTGGCGATTGGTGATCCAGTGAGCTCCTCTGTGACTCCAGTCATCTGATTGCCGGGCCCCTGCTTTGTGACCCCGGTCATCTGATGTATGCTATAAACTGAGATGCCAGTTTACAGCACAAATCAGATGACCGCGGGCACAGAGCAGGGGCCCGGTAATCAACTTGTGGCACCTTATAAATAAACTTTGATGATGATGATATAGAAGTACGTAGAGTTTCTGTGACTATTTGTCTTGGAATTAAAAATAAAATTTGGTCTATCAAATTTATGGAGTTTCTGCTCCTTAATACTCATGATCAAACTTTCTTTTTACTATTTTGTGGATTTGTTTAGTTTTCTTTGTGGATTCTGAATAGTTGAAATAATAACATAGGGCTTTTCATACTGAATTTTCCTTTGTTTGCCTTTTTATGCTATTCTAAAATTGTTTTTAAAAAAAAGCTTACCTATTGTATTATTAATTTCCTTCCCACTACCTATAAACCTTGTCCATGTCCTGCAATGTTTTGTACTCTTAGAGGACTATGGCCCTCATTCAGAGGCGGTCGCAAGAAGCGATCGCTCTCTCTGAATGAGGGTGGGCGCTCTTTTTTTTTGTGCGGCCTCCTGGTCACTAGCTAAGCTGTGTGGGTTACCACCCACAGCTTAGCGACCGACCCTAGGGTTGGGTCTCGGCAACCGCAAGCCCCAGGGAGCTTCCGGCTCTGATCGAGCAGGAAGCTCCCCACTGACATCAGTGCAGCCGCCCACAAAATGGCAAGCGTTCCGTCAGGAACGCCTCCTTTTGTGTAGCCACCACCCCCGCCCCGCCTACAAAACGGGATGAGCTGTCGATCAACATCGACAGCCGCCCCTTTTGTAGTGAGCTCCGGAGCGAGAGAGTTTCTCTCTCGCTCCGGGGCTTGCGCACGCAGTGCGGCCGCTGCGCATGCGCAGGGCCTTAACATTGACCCGGTTGCGAGCGCTCAGCACTTGCGACCGGGTCTGAATGAGGTCCTATGTATCAAGCTGATTTTTATATAAAATTATGCATAAACTTTAGTTTCTGCATAATTGTATGTTAAGATCCTATGTACTAATGGCACAAAGCAGGAGATTTCACAGAAATCTCCGGCAAAGTGCTAATTAGCACTGCAGATCACAGTCCCCATTATTATCAATGCAGACTATGATCTGACCCTTGAGCTTTTTGGAGTTTAGCACCGGTAGTTTACACCATCTTCAGATGGTATAAACTACTGTTTGCCTATGGGGCTCCCTGTGCAGGAGAGAGATCTTTCGATCTCTCCCCCGTAGCCCCCGGCCCTCCCCAGAAGCTGACGCTGTGCTCATGCGCAGTGTCAGCTCCCCTCCGGGAAGTCTTTCACTTCTGTGAAATACTTTCCTAAATGACAGGGATATAACTCGCGGGGACAGCGTTTACAGCAACTACTGTCCCTGCGAGTTTCCGGTAGTACATAGCCGGGATATTATTATTAATGCATAGACCACTTAGTCACTCTTTTCTTGTTTTGTTCATACTGTTTCTGTTTATCTACTTTGGGCCTGATTAGATGTGGACGCAGTGCTGATATTTAGGCAAGTTTAAGCAATTATTAACCATTGCACATGCATGTAAGTGGCATTGCACATGCGCAGCAATTGAATTACGATTACGCTCTCACAGAGGATTCACTCGCAAGTGAGTGACAGGTAGTCAGCGTTTGGAGGGGATGTAGTCAGGAAGCCGATGGTCTAGATGCCGACCGCCTGCTTCCCAACTGTGAAATCCCGGCACGGTACTAATGACAGGCGTCGAAAACCCGATATACCGAACGAAGGTAAGCCGGGCGCGGATAGCCGCTAGGGGGGAGGGTTAGGTTTAAGGGCTCCCGAGGGACTTAGGGTAAGACACCCACCCAGGAGGGTTAGGTTTAGGCTGGGGGGGGTTAGGGTTACCCACCCCCAGGAGGAGGTTAGGATTAGGCACCCCCCTGGGAGACTTAGGTTTTGGCTGCGGGGCCGGGGGATTAGGTTTAGGCACAGCGGTATTACATACTACACCCGTTTGGAGAAGGTAACAGGAGGGCTAGAGAAACGCAGGCATTCTTGCGCGCAGCAGGAGAGCCTTCTCCGCATCTGGAGACCCACTATGTCTTATTTAGAAGGCTAAAAGGTGCCTGATCTGTATTCGATGTTTTCGGTTTTGTGTGTGAGGGGCAGATGTAAGATGCTTGCAGTGGGTGTCTCTAAGCACTGAACGGCGACTGGCTCATTAGCATATTTTCACAGCTGCGAAACTGTGAGAGATTGCAGCAGCGATGTGATTTGCGTGAGGCCCTTTGTAAGGCACTGCGTACCCCTTGTGGCACCAAATATATATAAATAAACGATTATAAGAATAATGTAGAGATCATCAAATTGTATTGTTTCACTACAGTTAATGTATACTTTCTATGAGGCACTGCACCAGCGTTTTCAAGGGTGAACCACCTGTTGCTTATTTTTTGCCATTTGGGCAATTTTATTTGGAATATCCGGGAATTGGCAATTACAAAGATATAACCAATCCACCCTACCATTGTGGGAAAGCTCTATCCAGCCCCACCTGCACCAAGCTGCAATCCAAGATACAGACTGCTGGTAATATTATGGACATCATTTATCCTGCATTAAGTTGCAGTTGAAATACTTCCACTACTAAAAAATATCTCATTTGACTCCAATTGTGGCCATTTGACTGTTATGTTGGCCATACACTAGAATGATTTTGGGCCGATTGCCCGATTTTCGACGCGTTGTAAGATGAATAGTGTAGAAATGGTGTAGATTTTAAGTAGGATACGATACGATGCGCACTCCCGCAGCTCCTAAAACGTATCGTATGATTAGATGTGCAGCACATATGATCCGTCGTATTCGTATGCTGATCGTGCCATGTTTTTCACCATGCGATGCATCCTGCGTCCGAACATCCGAGCGGCGTCATTTATATCTATTATGATCGCATGTTTTTGGTGAGGCACATGATCAAGCGTATCACGATACGTCGTATAGGGACAAGTGATCGTACGACAGATCGTATGTAAATCGTGTGTGAAATAAGCACCAAAACGTACGTGCCGGGGAGCTCCGGGGAGTTCAAGGGAAATGGTAAGATGAATCTTATCTTATGCTGGTAATACTAGTGTATGGTCAGCATTACACAACAATAACTAAGGCCATTTTACCAAGAAGCAACAATACAGACACAATATAGATACATTTATCATTGTTCTGGCAACTATCTGGTGAAAATGTACCTTTCCACAATATAAGCAATTGCAAGGAATTTATTATGCTATTATGTTTTAATGTATTTTAGTTTATGATGTCATTTGTTTTAGATATATAAGAATAAATTGTCTATTATTTATATTGCAACAACCACACGGCTCTTTTAGTATTTTATATGTGTAATACATATATTTTTTCATATATGGTATTGAGATTGATTTACTATAAGGTTTAATGAAAGGTTATATTGTATAGCACCTCTCACTTACCTTTTATTTAATATATTTATATACTTTCTATACCTCCTATAATTCTTAACATGTGTATGTAATAAAGAAGTGCGCGGACCCCCGTGTTTTGGTTTTGGTTCTAATTCATCAGCGGGTTTTAGTTTTGGTTTTGCCAAAACGACCCTCACATGTTTTGGCTTTGATTTTGGACCTGGATTTGTTTAAAAAATTGATAAAAACAGCAAAAATCATGTAATTTGGCCTGTTTTGTTCCTACAGTTTTAGTAACTTCAATACATTTTTTTCCAGTCAATTTTGACCACCTTACAGCTCACAATATGTTTTTCACCCATATTGGCCAAAGGGCCTGATTCAGAGCCGCTCGCTAGATGCGATCGATCACACGATGTGTATGCAAATTGCGTAGGTAGTGCTATGCATTAGCACGCCAAGTAGTTCTTAGAGAGTGATCACATAGTGAATGCAGACACCCACTAGCCTGTTTTAAGATGCCCACTTGTGTATGTCATGTCCAGGAAGTGTATGCAACCATCGGTACATTGGGTAACATCAGATGCTATAGCAGCACTTGAGGTTGACCATACCCTGCCGCAAGCACTGCGAGCACTTCATTGTAAAAACAAGCCAGGTGACATGTACTACACTCACTTTGCTGGGCTGTCTATGCACAGCGAGCAAATGCATTGTGAACTTTTGCTAAGGCATGCACACTGCGATGCATACGCATGCGCACAATGCATACCATCAGCAACAGCGAGAGTATGCATCTTAGCGAGGAGGTCTGAATGAGCTCCAAAGGCTGGTTGGATAAACTAAGCAACAAGGCAGCGGCACAAGCACACAGTAGTTTAAAGAACATTGCGGCACAGCAGTGGCAGATAGGATGGTAGTTTAATAAACTATACGACCCCATAGAAAGAATGTTTTCATTAATCAAGAACTAGTTCAGGGGCCCATGGGCAGTACAGGGAAGTGGAGGTGGAGTACGTAGTGGAAGGCAGGTGAAGCATTGGTTGGTTAATTAAAGAAATTTAATTTGAAACTTGGCCTTGCAAGATCTATTTTTCAGCAACCAAGAGAAGAGAAAAAGCCAGAATACAATGTTGTTAATGTAACCATGGATTCCTAACAAGGGTTGCAAGAAAAACTGGCCTTACAACCCCCCCCTACTGTACTTCCTAATTGGATGACAACCCCTGTAGTACATTTATGAGGTGCACCAGAGAGTCTGAGATTGAGCCCGGAGGGCAGTACAGGGAAATGGAGGTGGAGTATGTAGTGGAAGGCAGGTAAAAATAGAATGATTAATTAAAAAAAATTGAGACATGTCCTTGTATTTTCTTGTTCATATTATTAAATAATACTAAATATGCTCCATAATTGTGTTAATATTTTTATAATTTGTGAGGCACCACATCATTTCTGGTTAAAAATGTGTTGCAAATTAGTTCCGTATTACAGCAATAACCAATAAAAATGTTAGTCTATGCAAAAAATACCATCACCAATGCCCTAAAAAAATAAAGCCCATAATGAAATGAAAAGTAGTGCATGATGGAAATGTCCTTGCGCCTTCCCATTCACTTTTATGTTGTATATTAAAAATTATATGCACAGTTTAACAAACCAAGCAGTTCAGCGACAGGGACTGCCACTCTTGTGTCTGAAGTGCTTGGTTTGTTTGGGCCCCCACAAAACAATCTACTAATGGGCTTAAGGTAGGTAATAACATTGTTAAAAATCTCTACACTGGGAAGGTGTCACTATTATTCTTATCCTCCTCACCCTCATCAGTGTTAACATCATCATCACTTAATATTAGCTCATTCTCATTGGAATCCACCATTACAGAAGTCTCTATACTTTGTTGCAATTGACAGCAAAGGTCTTCCTCATAGAATTTGTACTTCATTTTTATGAACATGAGTTTTTCCACATTTTGAGGAAATAGCCTCCTACGCCAGTCATTCACAAGGTTTCGGCTGTGCTAAACAGTATTTCTGTGTACACACTGGAGGATGGGCAGCTTAAGTACACCAAAGCTAGTTTGTACAAGGAGCTCCAAATTGCCTTTTTTTCCTCTCTCTTAATAAAAAGGACTGTGTTACATTCTATATTGTACAATGTCATTAAAATACTCCTCCACAATCTTACTGATGCTTAGTGTATCAGACTGAATCATGTTAGAGGTGTCAATAATTGTGGGCAATTCTTCTAAGCCTGACCAGATGTTAAAATGGTGTTTCGCTTTGGTTTGCTGAGTTGACTCATCATCCACACCTCCAGTGGGTCTCTTGGAAAAGGTCAGTTTTTTCCTAGTAGCAGCATTTGAAGGAGAAACTGAAGCAGGAGACATCATCATGTCATGTACCATTGAACTGACAACTTGCTGGCAAAGAGCTCTTTGCAACTTTTAGGGGCATATTCAATTGCGGTCGTGAAATTTAAAATGTCCTGCAATGAGGGGGTTTTCTCACAGCCACAGGGTTTTGCTATTCAATAAGGTGACTGAAATAGAAAACACTACATCTTTTTTCTCGCACTTCCAAAGCAAGTCTGATTTTTCCTAAAATTGTTAATTTTAGCAAAAATCAGAGGAACTTGCTCTGGGACCCCACCGGCACCCCCCCCCCGAGGACTAATTAAGCTATTAGAAGTTTACAATTAGCTTAATTAGACATTAATTACTCACCTTCTGAAGCAGTGTCTTCTGCATCCACCGTCGGGAGCCAGCTCTTCTGCAGCAGGGTGAGTATGTGAGTGTGTGTTAGTGTTTGTAAGTGTGTATGAGTATGTATGAGGGTGTGTGTGAGTGACCCCCCCATGTGAGTGTATACCCTCCATAGTGGGCGCTGGGAGAACTACATCTCCCAGCATCCATTGTACCTCTCAGAACCACTGGAGCCTCCCAGCAGCCCCCAGGACTCCCATCAGACTTCTCCCCAGTGACAAAATGGAGGGGATGCCACCGGGAGTTGCAGAGACCACCGGAGACACCCAGACACGTAAGTATAATTTTTTTCTCACACGCCGCTGAGTTTTCACCTCTGAAAACTCTGCAACCATTATCCCTATTCATACCCACAGTAATCCAAAATTTGGTGCGAGTGGTGCAAGGTTTTTTACCTTGCTAAGCCTTGAACCAAGTTGGATATGCCCCTTAAGATCTGTGTCAGATGGAAAGAAAGACATTATATACGACAACCTAGGATCAAACATGGTTGTCAAAATGTTGTGATCCAATAGCAAGATCTTGACAACCCTTTGGTCCTGATGAAGTGAATGAAGAAGTTAAACTACAAGGCCAACATACTTAGCGGAATCACTTAATTTCATCTCCCCTTTAGTTTCTCCAGCTGCTTTTCCAGTAACAGTAGCAAAGAAATCACCTGACTCAAGCTGGCAGTGTCTGAACTCACTTCATTAGCTACTGCTTCAAATGGTTTTAGTAGCTTGCATAAAACAGAGTATTTGCCAGTGTGCTGGACTAAGGTACATTCCCCCTCCTCTCCCTATGTCATGACTTGTTATGTAGATTTGGATGGATTGTTGCTGTTCCTCCCTTCGCTGAAGTATTTAAAGGATGGAATTCCACCTCTTCAGTTGGTGGCATGGAAAATTGAACTATTCTTGCAGCTGCTGCAATTTTCTATATGGGGTTGCTGAATGCCAAATATGTCCAGAAGTTTTTCCGGCCACAGACAGCATCTCTTACACGCCCCTGTCATTTAAAAAAAAATTGAAACAGCAAGTTTATTGTGTGGGCAAAACATTGGACGTGTTCAAATTCACCCAATGGTAATGCTCTCACAACGTTAAATGCGTTATCAGAAATGACAAATCCTGAGGACAGTCCTAGCAGGGTAAGCCATTTCGCTTTCACATTGCTGAGTTTTTCAAACAGGTTTCACCAGTATGCCTTTAGTGAAGCCAGTGATACAGAAAGTAGCCTGCCTGAGAAAGAGCTGGCACTGTGTTTTAGATCGTGCTGCTGAAGCGATACACCCACCCAGTGGGTTTTCACAGTCATGTAATCTTTTGTTTTACCAGTGCCACTTGTCCACATATGTGTGGTTAATTGGGTACAATGACATTTATTAGGTCAAGAACTAGTTTTCTTTCAACATCCTGGTAAAAGCGTGGAATTGCTGTTCTTGTAAAATGGAATCGAGATGGAATTTGGTAGCGGATAGACAGGACCTCAATTAACTGTCTAAAATCACTTGCATTGATGGCGGATATTGGATGCCATAGCCATCATGGCTTCAGTGGTCCACTGTGCAACTGGATGGCTGCTCTCATATTTGCTTCTTCTTGCAAAGGATCATGTCATAGTTAATTGTTGTTGAAAACTAGTCTTCTTGGTCCCCTTCTGAGATGAAGATCCACCCCCAGCAGCAGCAACCCAAGCATGCAAGGATTCTTCTAGGGAATCCTGGATAGGTAAGAAGTCAGCTCAATGCAGGAGGATTACCTCCAAGAATTAATAAGGAAATTGATGATGAATGTGTTGGCAGTGGAGATTTCATTCGCTGGAATTGAGCTGAGAGCTAGTAGCTGCTGGACTGCTTATTATTATTTTACCAGACTTTTCAGTTTTTACAAAATGTTGCATGAACTCACTGCAAATAAGGTTCCTAGATGGTTAATGTCCCAACCTCTACTTATGTTGGTTTATACAGATGGTTTGAAAATGTTGTCAGGATTTGGGTAAAAATAATTCCACACAAAAGAGGTGGCTTTTTTGGTCTTTTGCCCAGGTATGACAATGGTTGTCTTTTTTTCACAGGCAAGAACTACTGCCACTGGTGGCTGATTTACTTTGACACAAACAACATTTTCATCATCAACAACCACATCCCCGCCAGATAAACAAATATCCCTCTCAACCTTTTGCACTTCCACAGTAACATCCTCAATTTCTATGTCACCATCTTTACCTGTGCTGCTAATCCCTGCATTTGCAGATGGTGCAGAAACTGTGGAAGGAGGATTCTCTAAGCGTGCAGTGTCAGAAATGTCAGACTCACACATAGCACTCGTGGAGACACTTAGACTTCTCAGGGATTTGTGAAGTTTGAGAACACTCCGTTTGTTCTTCAGCCTTAGTTTTGTTTTGGTGAACTGATTTGCCTGTTTAAAGATAACACATGTAGACTAAGAGGAGAACTTACGAAGCAGCGGCTTCTGTAAGCCGCTGCTACCCGATGGTTTGCGGGTCCATATTTAAAACGGCACCCACAGTCAGTGTAAAGCCCGTCATGCTTAACACTGACTACGGGTGTCATTTAATATACTCACATGCTACCTGCTGGGAAGAAGTGGCTCACAGAAGCTGCTGTTTCATAAATTCTCCCCTTAGAGTGGGAAGGTATTGCATGTGAGGTTTCAGAAAATGCCTGACAATGATTGGCCCCGGCTTCCACAATAGTCATTCTAGAGCATGAAACTTCAAAAGCAGGACCATCACTCACAAAGGAAGGTCATGGCCTGAGCCTTCCTTGCTACTGCATGTGGTCTGTGAAATGTTGTCAATTTAACATTTTTCGGCAGTCATTTTTCCCTTTCTTATTATAGGTGATTTTATTTAACATTTTGAAATATTATTTAGATTTCAGGTGCTCTTTCTTAAACTTTATTTCCCCTGCACCACTTTAAGTAGATGTTGAAGTACTGTCATGACTGCTGGCAGCAGCCACAGCACTGGTACGGGTTTGCTGCTCCTGCTCTTCTATCGACTGATCCATATCAACTCACAGCACTCCTAGTATAAGGGTGGCATCCTAATGGCATTATATTTTTTAACACACAAGTTTTATATTGCTAATTATAATTTAACAGTGCCTGAAGGCTATGAGCACACAACAAACTGCCTCACAGTGCCCCTAGTGTAAGCTAGGTAACATCCTAATAATTACATTATATTTTTTAACACACATGTTTTATATTATTAAAATTTTTAACAGTGTCTGAACACACAATAAACTGTCTCTTAGCGCCCTTAGTATAATCCGGGTAGCACCCTATCAATGTTATATTATTAAAAAATGTAACAGTGCCTGAAGGTCCTGAACACACAGTGGGCCTGATTCAGACGCGCTCACTTGTGCTGTGCGCTCGCAAGCGGGTCGATGGTGGCCCAGTGCGCATGCGCACGACGGAGCCGGCTATGTCGTGCGCATGCGCGAGACCTGTATAGCGACGGGCAAACCGTCGCTCTGGGTCTCGTAGCCAAAGGTGGCATGCTGTCGATGTTGAGTGACAGCACGCCCCCTTTGTTGGGCGTGCCAGCGGCGTGGCTGCCCAGACGGAGGCGTTCCTATAGTTCCCATATAGTTCTCCGAGTGATCCTTGTCCTTATTTTCCTTAGTTTCCTTATTTGTGTAGTGCTAATTTAGACTTTGAGGTTGTCTGTCCCCAATTATCTCCGTCCGGGAGTTCTCATTATACATTCAGGCTACATTTAAATAGTCTGGCAGTTGTGCTGTCAATTAGTATTTCCTAACGCTTGTTTTTAATGTGCATTTGTGTATTATGTCTTTGGGCATTATTGTATTACTTTGTATTTGGTGTAGGGTGTCACCATGGTTACTGGACGCGGCCGGTGGTGGGAGGCGCGGTGATGCGGCGTCGCAGGTGTGCGACGTCATCTCCTCCCCCGGCATCTGTGGTCTGGCGCGTGGTTCACGGGTGAGTACTTATATGTCTGTTGTATGTATGTTTTTATTGTTGTTATGGTCCCTGAGGAAAATCTCCAAGATGGTAGATTGAAACGTCGGCATTAAAATGACCTGTTTGTAACTTGTCTGCTGTGGTTACAAGTCCTGTGATTGCCACCCATCCAGCTTTTCATTATTTACAGATTGCTTGTACAATACCGGGGGGAGGACACCCAGGCAAGTACTTTGTGATATTTTTTTTGGATTGCCGGTGTATGGAGGAGGTATATATATATATATATATATATATATATAATGTAGGGCAATAATATATTAATATATTACAATAATATATCTATTTCCTTTGTAATCTTTCCCTGTTTTAAGGCTCATCATTTCTGTTCCTCATTTTTCCCTAACTAATGTGCCGTCCTAGATGCACCTAACAAGTTCGCAACTGCCTGGTGACTCGGGCCTCTGCCCACGGGCCTGTTGGGTTTGCCAAGTCAGTGATTGTTGCGGCTGGCCTTGAACATGACCCCTGGCACTGCGCTTGCAGCATCTGCTGTGAGGGTTGCAAGAGTGGGAGATCCGGCATCTGGTCGCTGGGGAGGCAGAACTTGATGGCTTCTGCGCCTATGCGTCCACTGTGTGGCTCCAGAGTTGCAGTCTGCCACCATTCTAACTAGCAGGTCAATGGTGATTTTTAGCCTCAATGAGGTGTAGTTGCCATTCACATGGATTGTGTACAGCTGCCAGTTTACAATCGCAGCCACAAATGTATTTTATGGCAGAGGGTCCAGCAGCATTAAATTAGCTTTCTGCGCCTCTGTTAAATGAGGGGGACATTATTTTGGTTAGTGGGGCAGTTTCTCATACTAATGCCTATGTTTTATCTAGGAATAGGAGTGGTGTGTGTTCTCATGCCTGCATTTCTAATAAGCACCATGACAGTAGGCAAAGTGAATACAGTGGTCATATGGTGCGTAGTGGGGGTTCGACAGTTGGGAAAGGTCTGCTACAGATTCATGATGTTCCTGCACAGGCATCTCAGATGGAGTCTCCTTCACAGGTCACTTTGACATCCATTGTAGCCACAATGCTTGCTGCGCTTGCACCCTTGTGGTGAGGGTCCATGCACAGGGTCTGCTGCAGCACATTAACCCCGTGGAGGTCACAGCTGTTGAACTGGGCAAGTTTCCACATAGGGTTAGTGCTTCACCTTTAACAACGGGCATTGCAGAGCAATGTGTTATTTTTATCACCTCTGCATCCATTGTCTTGGGACACACCATAGACTGTGGGTGTCAAGTGGAGGTGGCAGAGACTGTGAAGCAAGACCATTGTCCCCTGGAGGTGCATAGTAGGACAACTACTTCAGTCAATGTGGATGCCATTGCAGCGCTGCTGAAATTTTAAGACTTGGTTTTAGTGATGGCTTTAGACTACTGCTGCTTGGGTAAGTTAGATCCGTTGGCCCCAAAACTTTCACACTGCTTTAGATCTCCTGTAAGTGGTTTGAGACAAGGTGCGGAAGGAGGAGCTGTTGGGGCGATTGATTGGGCCTTTTACAGCTCCCCCTTTGCCTAATTTGCCCCTGTGAATTTAGTCCCCCCAAAAATTCCAGCTAAATATTGTCTCATTTAGCATTTGTATTATCCAGAGGGTTCGTCTGACAACGATACTATTCCGGCAATACTAAGAATAGCATCATTGACAGTCTTTCTTTTGCCCTTCTGCTCCACGGGAGGTTTCTGTCCTCCCTGAGCTCGCCTAGATATGGTGCTGTTGTTTGGTCCAGAGGCCCTTTTGGCTAAGTTGGATGTTGAATCTGGTTTTTGGTTTTTGCTATCACTCCACAAATTGTTTTGATTTATGGGCTTTCACCAGGATAAAAGTTTTCATGTTCATGGGTGCTTGCCCTTGGATGCTTTGCGGTGAGCGCATATTTTGAAAAGTTCAGCTTTTTTTACACTTGTGCATAGGTTCTGTCACAGGTGAATCCGATGATTTCCTGTTGATTGGTCATTGTGATTGCCTGCTTTGTACCAATCTCCTCAAGGCTGTTGAAGCATTATTCATGAAGTTCAGGCTTGCCATTGCTTGTAATAAGGATACAACATGTCGACTGTATTATCAAGTATCAAAACTGATACTTTGGATGTCTGTTGTCACTCTCCTGGAAATAAGTTGGCGAAATTGAGGGACATTATCTTACTTGCTTTGACATCACGTAAAGTTACACTGCATACTATTTTGGGGCTTTGAACTTCACTTGCAGAGATATTCCCATGGGTATTTTTTTCTGCCGGAAGTAGGAACAGGCTACTGCTGATGTTTGCAGCATCATATTATTCGTCTCTGGAGATCTGGAGGCAGAGATCTGGAGGGATATTCTGGTCATCAGGTTTCGAGATGCTCTTCTTTTTAGACCTGATGGGTCTTTCTTTCTCAAGAAGGGATATTTTTGCTCTTAGAAGACTTTGTTAGGGGTGTCAGGGGTGTTTATTTAGCTTAGTATGGTGGCGGCTTTAGTTTGGGAAACCTCATTTGGTTGGAAATAACAGCTGCAGTGAACAGCATAGATCTTGAAGTGCACTCCTTGCCAATACACGGGTTAGGCTGATTCTATCCTACTGGGTCAGCGGCACCACCGGTCCAGGTGGTCCTTATGGATTTATGTCATTAGGAGGAGAGCTGGATACCTTGAATGAAGTATGATGGGTTGGCAGAAGGCCGACCATCTAGGTCTTGGTGTGTTGAGTTGGAAGATGGTTATAATGTAAGTAGGGCTGTTCCTTCTTCACCACAATACTTCTCCTTTTAATTAATAACATTTTAAAATCAAATAAAATCTGACCATTTTGCCACCAATATTTCTGAGCCTTTATTTTAGATAAGTCTAAGTTGTATGTCAACCGTTTTGGAAGTGTGGTCTGACCTTAGCCGATACAGAGTTTATATCACAGACAAAACATAACACAGAACATAGATAGAGACAATGAGCCCAATGAAGCAAATTGAGTCAGGCACAAACATATTAATCAACACACATTAGAACAAAACACAAAAAGATATCAACATAACAGGATATATGATCAGCAATAATGTAATGCTAGGCTTGGACTTATATAGGTGGATTGGGCCACAGGGTACTGTAGCGCGTGATAAAGTATAGTGACTGCGCTCCCTATCCGTCAACCCCTGCTGTCTTTTCCCAAATAAAGGTGGGGTCCCTCCCCCTTCTACAAATAGCAATCAGAAAGAAGTGGGAAAATCTGGGCTGGAGTATGAAAAGATGGGGTTCATATCAAACAAATGTGTGTTTATTTCACAATTTTAAAAGATACAGTGCTGCTTCTATAAGCAGTATAGCATAAATATTACAGCTGTATAGATAAAGGCAACATAGTAACATCCCTATGGATAACATATGTTATGAAGTTTGTAGCGTAATAACAAAAACTTCTGATGCAGTAGAAGTCCATTTTAAGGTGGTGTTCGCAATGGTTCAAATAAATCTTAAGATTCTAAATACATATTGCTATGCACACACTTTAAATCAGTTTTATCTGGCCAGCAGTCATACACTCAGCCATAGACGTTCTCCTCGGGAAATATGTGTAAGCCTCAAGACCACGTCACGGCATCTCTGATGGGGTGCGGAACCCCAAAAAGCCAGCAAAGGCTAAGCCACGTGGCTTTTTGGGGTTCCGCGCACCAGATTTTGACTTAGAATTAGAAACCTCCAGTATCAGAGATGCCGTGACGTGGCCTGGAGGCTTACACATATTTTTGCAAAACTAAGATCTACCACCATGCAGTCTTTCAAATCTTATTGCTGATATAATTCTGAGTGCTGGGGGATACCCTTTGTTGTTTCTAGTATGTATTTAAAACCCTAAGATTAATTTGAACCACTGCGAACACCACCTTAAAATTTACTTCTTCTGCATCAGAAGTTTTTGCTATAATGCTACAAACGGTATCCATAGGGATATTACTACAGTATGTTGCCTTTATCTATATAGCTGTAACATTTATGCTATATTGCTTATAAACGCAGCAGTGTATCGTTTAACATTGTGAAATAAACACACAATGTTTGATATGAAGCCCATCTTTAATTACTCCAGTGCCATTTATTCTACTGTAGTGCATTGGCCTGTGATGCAATGCTGCAATTCTGCTCCAGTAGTGAACATCAAGCACTTTGTCACATAAGTACAGAAGTTGGCATGGGTAAAAATTAGCGATTGCATCGATGTACATGCACCTAATAAAGTTGCGCATGTGGTGTAACCATTATATTTGTTTGCTTAGAAAAAAAGTCAGATGTGGTAGTCAAAATAATTTTCTGTTTTGTATAGGCTAATTTGACAGTCAGCAACCAACATTTAAATTCATAGCGTCAACTGAGGAGCAATGCTGTCAGGCAGTGAGCAGTCTCATAGCTACTGTGACCACACTGACATATTGTTATTATTAGTCCACTGCCTGAGTAATTGATCCCAATACACAGACAGCAAGGCAGCAACAGTGAGTCAAAAGATCATAGAGAGTCTGAGGGACAGTTGGGAATGTGTCTAGCTATAGCCACTATTATTTTTACTAGCCTGTTGTTTACTACCGTGGATGTCAACCATCATTAATTTCACTTGCAGAGTGTCTTTTTCTTCCTTTACATATTTTATATTTTTGAATGACATGTATACGCCAATGTATACGCCTGTACATAAGCCCAAGTCAAAATTAAACATTAAAGTATATAAAACAACAAAAATGGAACTCTGTGTCAATGGTTTAATTTGTACACTGTAATTCCCATTTCATCTTGGTAATACAGGTTGAGTCTCCCATATCCAAAATGCTTGGGACCAGGGGTATTTTGGATATCGGAATATTCCGTATTTTGGAATATTTGCATACCATAATGAAATATCCTGGGAATGTGACCCAAATCTAAACACAGAATACATTTATGTATTATATACACCTTATACACACAGCCTGAAGGTAATTTTAAACAATATTTTTAATAATTTGTTCCTTAAACAAAGTTTGTGTACATTGAACCATCAAAAAGCAAATGTGTCACTATCTCAGTCATGCTAAAAATATTTTGTATTTCGGAATATTTGGATATGGGAGACTCAACCTGTATGGAATGAATTTCCCCTTATATTTCTCTTGTCTGTAACTTGTAATTTTGTAAAGAGCTATGAAAAAAGTATGCTACTGATATTATATAAATAAAGCATATACACATACTGTATATACATGTGTGGGAAATGCCATATCTCTATTTAATTTACAACTCTACAGTTAAAATAGTGGCAACTAATTGTATAAATTAGTAAAGCAATTTAGTATAACTAAATTAATTCTAGTCTTCCATAGCAAGTGATCTGAATATCTGCTTTTATTCAGAGGTAACTATTACAGGTGTTTGTATATTTTTTATGGAAACAGTAGTGATGACCGGGGGTTACCTCACCATCTTGGGAAACCAGGCCCCTGCCCAACCCCAGACAGTGTAGGTTACTATGGGGTTTAAACACTAAGCCTTGGAAAGAAATAAAGTGGATGGAGATAAAGTACCAACCAAACAGCTTCTAACTGTCATTTTTCAAACACAGCATGTAAAGTGATAGGAGCTGATTGGTTGGTACTTTATCTCCATCCACTTTATATCTTTCCAAGGCTTAGTACATAGACCCCTATGTACCCACCATTTCCCTCTCAGTGCCCCTGGTGATGACATAACTATATACCTATTAAAGCATCAAGTTCGAAGAACCAACTGATTATCATTAGCAAATTAATATACATGTTGAAAATATAAGTACTTATATTTTATTACAGTACTGACAATTCATACTGTAATAAAAGTGATACTCCATCTATGGATGTTGAACATACATCTGCTGAACTTGAATCTCCTAGGGTCTAATAATAGTGTTAATTCCACTTTATGAATAATTGTGTCTCTGTAAATCGTAGGCTATATTGTTGGTGTATTTTCCGCACTCATAAATAGAAACTAATAAATCATGATGTTTGGGTGGAGTTCATCTTAGTATGAGAGGGCACAGTGTCAAATCGTTGCCTTCTATGCCTAAAGCACATTGTCCATGCGCTGATTGTTTAGCATTTTGTTACTCTTGTATTTATTTATATTTAATCTGTCATCACGTACAGTATGCCACTTTCTCTGTTTTATTCAAATGCACAAGGCCATTGCTACATGCCTCCATTTTTTTTTATGTAGGAAGACTACTTAACATCACTTAACTGTTTTGTTTTCCATGAAAGTTATAAGTTAATGCGGAGCAGAAGGGGTTAAACTTCCCCTGACATTTACTTATGTCAAAAGGCAGCAAATCAGTGGAGAGCTTTCAGCCTCCTAGGAGAGGAGAGTTCACTGACAGACAGTGAGAGAATCTGAACTTAAATGGGAATCAAAAAGCAGAAGGCCCAGAGGAGTCTGACAGTTTGCAGCTGCTACCTGGGTCTGCTTAACGAAGACAAGTCCCGCTCGCATGAATAGTTAAATTAGCATGTGTATGCTCTCCCCTCATTATCACACATCTAACCCACCTTGATACGCAGGAAAATCTCCTTGTGATGTGACAGCCCAGCCACTGTCAGAGAGGAACTGTTACAGAATCCTTACTCTGTGGCAACGGGTTCTGAACTTCTCATTTTCTAAACACAGTGATACATTTTGACAGACTAAAAAGATGAGGAGAATTAACATTTACGGATGATCCCAAACAAAGCTCAGGCGGTGTCACAGCCCTAGATGTTGTCAGTTGCTTTAGCTATACATCGTCTACAGAAATGAACAGAGATATATATATTTATTTTTTTTAGAGAGATTTTTTGGTAGGTCATGTAGTGTGTATCCTAACATGTGAATAAATTGCTTCCACATCAGTGCAAGACAAGACAAGGTGTCATGGTCTCATGTAAATACCCCTATGATTTCCATTTTCCACTGCAGGGTTATGCTGTGAACCTATCATATATGTATAGTAACGAGTGTGCCATGTATTGCGGTGCAAGTGGTTAGATAAAAAAAGTTATCTACTGTTTACTGTCCAACATGACTCGTTTCACCAGCTGCATGAGCCCACTGATCTTCCAATTTGTCTAAATTAAATAATTGATATTGTTTTAGTCAGCACAGGCTGCTGCATTTAGATACACAGGGCTGCAGAACGCGGTGTCAGACACTTCCTTGCTGCATTAGCGATCCCAGCACTGTGACCAATGTCGCAGGCCGGGATCACAGTCGGAATCATCGGTTGCTTTTTTGGTCTGGCTGCAGGAGCTAAAGCTTCCCACAGCCCAAGGCCGGATTAAAGG
The DNA here is from genome assembly GCA_031769625.1 of Taudactylus pleione. Lineage (NCBI taxonomy): Eukaryota > Metazoa > Chordata > Amphibia > Anura > Myobatrachidae > Taudactylus > Taudactylus pleione. The sequence continues at coordinate 4,271,082 of JAUIMM010000116.1, forward strand.
AGGGGCGAGCGGGGCGATCATCCAGGGGCCCCCACACCTTTGGGGCCCCCACACTGACGAGAATAATGATTGGAACCTGGCCACTCACCCTGGCCAACTTCCGGTCCCGGCAGCATCACAGCCTCACTGCCACTGTTTCACCCGACAGTGGCTGTATGGAAGTCCCGCCCCCTTGTTGACAATGCCGCGATTCACGGGTGCACAATTAGGGGGCGAGGCTTAATGCAGTGAAGTGCCTGCCCCATCAGAACAGTTGCTGGGTTACCTGCTGCAGCTGCAAGAGGTTAGTGTGCGAGCTCCCTTCCTCCATCTCTCTTTCCCCCTCTGTCCTCTCCTCACTCTCTCTCCCTTCCTCTATTTCCCTCTTTGTCTCCCTCCCCATCCCTCTCTGCCTCATTCCCACCCCATCTCTTTCTCTCTCTCTCCTTGTCCCTTTCTCCCCCTCCCCCCACTCTCTATTTACTGTATCTATATTTCTATCTTTATCTATTAATATATATATTTATATATCTCAATTTATTTATCTATCTATATAATATATATACTGTGTATATATATATATATATATATATATATATATATAAATCTCCCCCACTCTAAATCCTGTATTTAACTTTTTTTTTTTCTATGGGGCCCCCACAACTTAGTTGCCCCGGGGCCCCCACAATCCTTAATCCGGCCCTGCCACAGCCTTACCGGATGCTGGCCAAGTAAGAGGACAGGAATCTGCTTTCATCAACGCAGACCCTGGCTTCGTCGCTCTTGGAAAATGGGGCAGATACGCCCCCATTTCCGGGAATGGTGACCAGGCACGTCCAAGGTCTGCCCCCCAAAATGCTGCAGCATGTCAGTCACAGGCGCAGCCCCCAAACAATCAGAGATGTACGTACATATATGAATCAGGCTCTCAGTTTAGATGAACCATTGTGTCCTCAGCAACATATTTTCTACATTGCTAGAATAGTACATAACATACTGTAATCATGTCAGGGGCAGTGGCATATCTATAATGGGTGCAGTGTGTGTAAACTTACCTGTCCGTGGTACCACGTCGGGTGTCAGCGCTGCACAGAACACTGGAAAATGGCCGCCGCGGCCATTGTCCCGGTGTTCTGCGCATGCGCAGTAGACTCCGAACACTAGAGTGTGCCAGGAGTCTACTGCGCATGCGCAGAACAATGGGAAAATGGCTGCCGCGGTCTTTTCCGGTGTTCTGCGCGTGCGCAGTAGATTCTGGGCACACTCTAGTGCCCGGAGTCTACTGAGGCTCCGGTGGCTGGCCAACCGCGTCAGTCGGCTGCCAGCCACCAGAGAGAGAGGAGGGCACCCCGCACGATGAGTGCACACGCCCCCCCCTCTCTTAAGATGCCCCTGGTCAGGGGGGAGATGAATTATCAACTTACACAAGTTTCCACTAGGGAAGAGAAAAATGTGCTCATGCTTCAGGTGACATCTCTATCTGGCAACATGAGGTTTAAGTAACTTGTTTTGGATTTAAATTTGTTTCTCTTATGCCCAAAGTAATGATGAAACTAAGTGGCTATTATTTAGTTCTTTTATAAATAGCTTTCATTTTGGCTATCGGAGATGGGGAAAAAATCAGACATTGTCATGGGCTATATTTGAGTTATCAAAGGACTCCCAAAAAACATAAACTGAATTTACTCCAGTGCATTGGTGTCCGCCACCGAAACTCACAGCACGTTGGATACATCATTAGAAATAATAATAATAATGAATACTCCCCTAAGTGAGATTTAATCAGAGCAGCCACAGAAGTATTGCTTATCCTATCTAAATAATGTACAACAAATATGACAAAGTGAATAGTGTAAATAATATTTCCAAACAGTGCGGTAACTAGGGGTGTGCGATCGGTGCAGCCACAAAGAGCGCAGGCCTCTGTGGACAGCACTGTTCGAACTGATCGGAACTTACAGGTAGATCTGAGCCGGGACTCGGTTTTACTATGAATCCCAATACTGCTCAGAGGCAGGACTCGGTTCTATGGGGAACCCGGGAACCCCAACGTTCAGGTGTTTTTGGTTTTCAGCAAAACCGAAACGCTCATCTCTAGTTTTTATCAATTTCAAAGAAATCCAAAACTAAAACCAAAACAGCCAAAACACTTGAGGGTGGGTTTGCCAAAACAAAAACACGGGGGTTCGTGCACACCTCTAAAATGTAGCCCCTGGGGACAATGGCTAACACCATCTACAAGCTTTTGGGAGCTTGATAATTTAGCAGCCCACCTAGAAGCCTATGCTCTTACCAATGAAAACTGTGGGTCCGCAGGAAGACATCTCCGATATCCGCTGCTGACACCCTTTCATGCACTCCTTGACAGAGACATTTTAGCAATGGGTTGGATGGGACTACAGCTTCAGGCCTCCATATAAAATAGGCCCATTGCCATGACAGAATGATGATGACCAACTGACAGTGTGGTTATAAATCATAAGTATTCATTTGTATTTCAATTCTCCTCACAAAATGATGCAATTTTTTCATTTTTTTTTTAAATGGTTTATTTATATAATTTTAAGTGCAAGAGACAATAACAACACAATTATCCAGATGAGAATAAGCAACCATTATATTACCAGGTACACATCTGAAGTGTATAATACCAATAATATCAAGAACAGTATCTCTAACAAAAATGGGCAATCATATACAGTACAGAAATATATTGCAAATAACTGGTTTTTAGACATAGCTGCTGTGAAAACCAACAAAAAGGAAAAGGGGGGGAGGTGGGAGGGAGACTGCTGGTCTAGCGCCCTGAAATAGTATGGAGGAATAATATATGTCCATAATATAGAATTAAGAGAGTGCACACATGCACACAACAAAATGAAAAAAAAAAATCCGTCATAGCAGAAGTACTGAAAGTCCACCAGGCGAGTGAGAGCTATATAAGGAATTTTGAATAATCTGAGATGGAGTGCTCTGTGGTATCTAAAAGTGTCTAAATAGTTTAAAAAAACACTAAGGATATTAGGATGGATAGATGGAGTCGAGTCGATGATGTCACTGATAATACCGAGAGTCAATATTTAGGATTATGCAAAGTTCAAAAAGAAATGTTCTAATACGTTGCACATAAAACAGGAAACAATAATACAGGTAGGCAAAAACTTGAGGCTGGATGTTGTGGATCGATGTTCAAACCATATATCTACACAGACAGTTACAGCCCGTAGTTAATACAGGTGGACAAAAACCTGAGGCTGAGCGTTGTGCATCAATGTCCAGAAGGTAAATATATATCCAACCATATAGTTAATGAATAATAGCCATTGATTGTAGTGTATTAAATCCCCATGGGGAACGTCAGTCCCATATGTTGAAATATACGGCTCGGCAAAAACTTTTGGCAGGATATTGTTAAAATGTACTGCAGTCCTTTCTTATTGAGGGATGAGGTAGCCACCTCCGTCTCGGCTCCCGTCACCTCAGAGACAAGGAACGCAGTATCAGGATATTGTGGACACAATCTGGCAGTGATAGGTAAGGGAAAACTTACTTACCAAAGCGTAGTGTTTGCTGGTCCTTTACCAGGGCCGGCTCCAGGGGTCAGAGCACCCTGTGCCGGCCCATCATATGGCGCCCTCTCATCGCGCGGCTTTGCCGAGCGCGGCTGAATTTGGGGCGTGGCCTAATTACCATAGGCCACACCCCCTATGTGACGTTATTTGGAGGCGTGCCCGCATGGCACGCCTCCAAATAACGTCAGGCTGGGGGTAAAGCCCAGCAATCCGTCACTGGCTGGGCTTCCCCCAGCCCTCTTCCGTCAGTGATGCGCGCGGCATCCATTCACACTCCGGGGGTCCGGCACCGCCGCACAGCTGCGGCGGTGGGGGTTCCCAACCTCCCAATTAGACCACCCACGGGCCACTTCGGCCCGCGGATGGAGCAGCGGGACAGTACTGTCCCGCTGAAATCGGGATGCTGGGGAAGGGTGCCGCCCTCTAGGAGTGGCGCCCTTGTGCGACCGCACTGGTCGAACACCCCTAGAGCCGGCCCTGTCTTTTACCTTACTGTGTCCTTCTCTGCCATGTGTATGTGAGTGTAGGGCCCAATAGGTGAGGAATCTCACTGAGACTTTAGGTTAAAATGGTATACAGGCTATTTAATGTGCATCCACGTCCAGACACTTGTCCATAGACAGATGATCCAGACTGTATGACATTCGGACTGCATGCAACCACTGCACATCGTGGCAGACGATAACCGGAAGTGCAGCCAGTTAGCGCTCAAACGGGAGACTTCACAACGAGACACACTATATAAGACGGTACCCCCTACCATTTGCATTTGAAAAAGCCCCATTTAGGGATGAAACGCGTTGGGGCTGCAAGCCTACTTTGTATAGATTTGGACAAAGTTGTCATGTCCTTTTTTGCTATCAAATATGTTAATTTTATGACTTGGATGTACATTAAATAGCCTGTATACCATTTTATCCTAAAGTCTCAGTGAGATTCCTCACCTATTGGGCCCCACACTCACATACACATGGCAGAGAAGGACGCAGTAAGGAGATGGACCAGCAGACACTACGCTTTGGTAAGTAAGTTTTCCCTTACCTATCACTGCCATATTGTGTCCACAATATCCTGATACTGCGTTCCTTGTCTCTGAGGTGACGGGAGCCGAGACGGAGGTGGCTACCTCATCCCTCAGTAAGAAAGGACTGCAGTACATTTTAACAATATCCTGCCAAAAGTTTTTGCCGAGCCGTATATTTCAACATATGGGACTGACGTTCCCCATGGGGATTAATACACTACAATCAATGGCTATTATTCATTAACTATATGGTTGGATATATATTTACCTTCTGAACATTGATACACAACACTCAGCCTCAGGTTTTTGCCCACCTGTATTAATTACGGGCTGTCATCCAGTAACTGTCTGTGTAGATATATGGTTTGAACATCGATCCACAACATCCAGCCTCAAGTTTTTAACTACCTGTATAATTGTTTCCTGTTTTATGTGCAACATATTAGGACATTTCTTTTTGAACTTTGCATAATCCTAAATATTGACTCTCGGTAATATCAGTGACATCACTGACTCGACTCCATCCATCCTAATACCCTTAGTGTTTTTTTAACTATTTAGACACTTTTAGATACCACAGAGCACTACCTCTCAGATTATTCTAATATTCTTCTACTGTTTTGAGGAAGTCGGTACACTTCCTGAGGCAGCTGCTAGTGGTATCAATCAGTTCTTTTCCCTACTCTGTGAGCACTGTCTGCCTGATCTATTATTCTATTATAAGGAATTTTGAAAGCTGTAACATGGGTCCCAAATCTGTAGGAATCAAAGGTTCTCTTATTAAGATATGCGCTAATCTTCTCCATACCCACCAAATACCAAATTTTAAGGATAGCTAGGAGAAGAGGAGGGGCCTCTAAGTGCTTCCAATGTAACGCAACTAGGCATCTGGCTGCATTTAATATTTGAACCACCAGCTTACTGGCAAATGTATCCAGTGTTGTGATTGGTAGACCCACTTTACTTATCAAATTTGCAATAATATCCCAGTATAATGCTATTTTGGGGCATGTCCACCATATGTGTATAAAAGAACCTACAATGCCACAACCTCTCCAGCACTGAGGAGATACAGAAGGAACCACTTTGTGTAGTCTAGTAGGGACCAAGGGCCTGATTCAGAGCCGCTCGTAAGCGGCCGGTCGTTCGTTCCGAGCGATGTTTGCACAACTGCGCATGCGTACGGATCGTAATACGCATGCGCGAACCACTCAATGAAGCCGAAAATCGTTTGTTCGCTAAATAGCGAATGCCTGCTATTTTGAGTGACATGAGGAGGCGTATGTGGGTGGTAACAGGGGAAGGTGCTTGAAAACGGGGAGTGGAGATCCGAACGCAGGCGTGCTTAAAGGTCAAAACGGGCGTTTTATGGGTGTGCATAATTAATACAGCAGCGTCATTGACCACGTCACTGGGTTATTTTATAGTCAGAACTGCTCGCATGATTGTGGTAGGAAAAACCAACCACAAGAATAGCGAGCAGTTCATACGCTGGTCGATGTACTCGATTAATCTAATAAATAGCGGACATGACGTAGGATGCGAGCGGGCAGGGGGCGTAGTTTTCAAAAAAACGACCGCAAGTTTTGTTCGCTCGTTCAGACCTAGAGGCGTGAACAGACCGCAAAGAGCGAACGGTTCAATTGAATAGCCACCCCTTTTTACTGAATGAGCGAGCGCAAATAGCGTCCGGCTCTGATTGAGGTCCCAAGTACCATCTGTAAAAAATCTTAAAGGCATTTTCCTTAACTAAGGTTGAAATAGATGTTTTTGAGATAGACATATGAATATCCGACCTAGGCCCCCATTTAGTAATGAGTTTTATCACCAAAACGAGTAATACATTTCACTGTGTATGATAAATGGTGTTCAAGCCAATCAGCTCCCAACTGTCATTTTTCTAACAGTTGACAGTTGGGAGCTGAGTAGCTGGAGCACTATTATCATACACAGTGAAATTTATCACTCGTTTTGGTGGTAAAACTCGTTAGTAAATGAGGCCCCATGTTTGCTCATCACAATTTTTCATTTTTTTACATATTTAGGGCATCATTTACTAATGAGTTTTAGCACCAAAACGAGTGATAAAACTCGTTAGTAAATGGGGGCCTTAGGGAGATATTGGGGCTGATAGTGTAGGGGGTGTACACTCACTGGCCAAACCTCCTCCACTTCTCACAATAGGCTCTTAATCCAGCCCTACCTACCCCTGGACTGGCTGTTTCCAGAAGATTCCCCGCAAAATGCTGTCAATAAATCTTTCCCGTAAAGATTAAGTTGTCACCATTCAATTAATTTCTCTCCAATAGTAACATTATGCTTGTCTTTTTGTGGTGTAGTTAACTGTTCCAGTGTACTTTGCAGCACTATAATATGGGCCATGTCCCTTTAGATAAAACAACGTGGTTTAGGAGTTCATATATGCAAGCCCGGCGACAGGAGATTCAAAGGGTACACCCAGAGGTGTAGCTAGGTTCTATGATGCCCGGAGCAAGGGTATGTTTCGGCGCCCCCCTCCCCTGTACTGAATTGGGGGCGCGGTTAAAATGTGGGGGCACGGCTAAAATATGGGGGCATGTTGCATTTGAAAGAAAAAAATCCTAAATTGGAAATTATAAGTGCTCTCCCCCCCTCACTGATTATAGCAGGCCATGCCCCATCACCTACTGTATAAAACCCCTCAGCCACTGCCAATGCCAGAATTAAATATATAAGTGCCCATCACCCCTTACCAAACCTCACCTCCCTCACGTAGGCACCTAAAAACTATATTTGTATATAAGTGTAGCATTGTCTGTGCAACAAATGGGTGCCGCGCTGCCAGTACCACCAGTATTGGACTGGGACATGAAGGGCTGCCTGGGGTAATGTAATGTTAGGGGCCCGTGGGTGGCAGGGAGAGGCACAGGGTGACTAGGGAAGCAGTGGTTGACAGTGGAAGAAGGCAGTGAGTGATAGCAGAAGGCAGAGAGTGATTAGGGAGGCAGTGGGTAAATGGGGAGACAAAGGGTGGCAGGGGTGAATAGGGAGGCAGTGAGTGGCAGCGGAAGACAGTGGGTGACAGAGAGAGGTAAAGTGACAGGGAGAGGCAGAGAGTGACTAGGTAGACAGGAAGAGGCAGAAAATAACTGAGGAGGCAGAGGCTGACTAGGAAGAGGGAGTTGGTGACAGGGAGAGGTAGAGAGTGCCAGGTTGAGGCAGAGAGTGACTGTGGAGTTAGTGGGTGGCAGCGGAAATCATAGAGTGACAGGTTGAGGCAGAGAGTGGCAGGTTGAGGCAGAGAGTGGCAAGGAGAGACGGAGAGGCAGTGAGTGACTGGGGAGTCAGTGAGTGGCAGCGGAAGGCAGAGAGATACAGTGAGAGCCAGAGATTGACAGGAGAGGCAGTGAGTGGCTAGGGAGGCAGTGGATGACAGGGAGAGGCAGAGAGTGACAGGAGAGGCAGTGAGTGGCTAGGGAGGCAGTGGATGACAGGGAGAGGCAGAGAGTGACAGGAAGAGGCAGAGAGTGATTGTCTGTCCTAATTGCCCAGTGTGTACATACCATAAGTGCGCACATACTGGGCGATTAGTGGCAGTTGGTGGCAGGGAAAGGCAGAGGGCGACAGCAAGAAGAAGAGAGCGACATGGGGAGGCAGCGGGGGGAATGGGGAGGTAAACCACCAGCAGCCCTCCCCCCAACACACACACCACCTACCCTTATCTCGTGCCCTACAACAATTAGTATACAATATATATATATATATATATATATATATATATATTAATGTATGTATGGCAATCTGACTCACTGTTCCTCTCTTTGTGGTGTGTGGACAAATGCACGGTCTGTCATCTGTGCCAAGACAGGTGGGGTGGAGGGTTTCTTTCTTCTTTTAAGATGAACTTCAAAAAATTACTTTGTAGGGGGAAAAACATTTATTATCTGTGCTAATGCTAAGAATATTACCCACACTAGGGGGGGTATTTAATTTGGGAGCGAAAAGTCCGTGCTGGACTTTTCGCTCCACATCGCAGCTTTTCCGGGGATAAAGTATTGCCCGCTTTATCCCCGTATTCAATTAGAAATCAACGAAAACGGGAGCCAGCGGAAATGTAAGCATCGCCAAAAAATGGGAATTTTCTGGAAATATTCCAGGGACCCCCCCTAAAGATGTCTAGACATGGGGGATCACTATGGGTACCCCCAATTTTACCTGCTGAAGGAAGTCGGGGTTTCTAATAGCCGCGTCAGGTGCATATTTGCGGCTATGAAGAAGGGGTGAAGAATAGCACTTAGATTATTTTTTTTGTAAAAATAACTATTCCTATCAAAATGAAAATGGTGGTAAGCATTTTATTAAGTCCCTAGAATAATTTTTAAAAATTCTGCAAAAATGCACGCTACTCCCGCAATGAAGAAAACACCTGCCGCATACTAGGGAACCCCTCTGAATTTAATTTGGCTATTTTAGAAGTGTGTTCCCTATTTATTTATTTTTTAATCCCCAATATTAAAGTAAATTTTTTGGTGTGTCCCGATTTTTTTTTAAAAACTTTTTTTTGACACAGTTTATTTTTAAATGACATTCCCAGGGGTGCAGGCTATTTTTTTTAAGCCTGTACCCCTAAACCCCAATTCTGCACTTTTTTTCGCCATGCAAAACATGGTGAAAACGTATTCCCCTCTTTTTTCAAAGACTTTTCGCACCTGCGAAAAGACTTTGAAATTGAATACGGGGATAATTGAAATAGGTGAAAATGAAGTCAAATGACGTTAATTTGAAGCGAATTGTTGGAGCGAAATGTTGGAATTGGCGATAATTTATCACCGATTCCAACATTTCGCTCCAAATTGAATATGGCCCTAGGGCTTACTAGTACTACTGTATATTACAAGCCTGGTGATATTATTTAATATACATAATAAATGTGTAATAAATGTTTATTTCTTACAACCCCCCTCTCATTCGGTTATATATATTTAATGTTTTGTCCCCCCCAACTCCTGCAGTTTTATAAATGTAGTGATTTTTTGTCCCCCTCTCCCCTTTATATATTTACTCTTTTGTTCCCCCAAACCTTAAGGTGCATACACGCTGGGCGATCAGGATAGACGGTATGATTACGACATCGTAATCGTACAGTCGTTCTTGATCCCCTGTAGTGCCTACACTGAACGATCAGTCAGTGCAGGCACCCTCCCTCATCCCTGAACATGGCCAATCTGTTGTTATCGGCAGATTGGCCTACATGTTGAGGCGATGATTGATGTCGGAAACGACCAGCGGGAGTGCGCATCACTGGTCGTTCCCGACATTATAGTGCACGATTTGTGCACGGTTACTGAGCGATTGCACAATTACGATGTCGTAATCGTACAATTGCTCAGTAATGTCGCTCAGTGTGTACGCACATTGACAGTTTATAAACCTAATAATCTTTTGTCACCTCCTCCCTGTATATATTTAATGTCCCTCCCCCACCCCTTTACATATATAGAGTACATCTACAACTCTTTCAGTTGTGCCCCTCCTGCCTTTTTTTTTTTTACTTACCTGTTCCTCCACTTTGCCTTCTGTTGTTTTCATAGGCTGCTGGGGCTGTGCTCTGGCTGGCCAAGTCTCTTGTTGCTGCTGAGCTGTGCTGCAGGTCTGAGCAGCTGTGGTCACCTTTCCTCCAGTAGTTTTGCTGTAATGACTTACTGCTGGGAAGGAAGGAGCCAGGAGGGCAGACAGCTGCAAAGACCTGCTGGTGGGAGACCCCCCCTCCCCTTCCCCCGACCGCTGCGCGCTAAGCCCCCCCCCCCCAGAAAAAGGAGGGGCCCGGAATCAGTGGAAACCGAGCTCACACACAGCTTTTTTTTTTTTTTTTCTGGGCACGCAGCACGTCCCGGCTCCTCTGTTTGTGCATGTGATGTCATAACGTCACATGCACAATGCACAAAGGCGGAAACGCTTCTGGAGCTGACTGCAGTGCGTGGCAGGCTGGCACCGGGCAGGCTGTCAGTTCTCACAGCTGCCGATAAGATTTTAGCTAGCCAGCGGGTGCCTCCTGACAATTTCGGCGCCTGGATCTTGCGCTCCACCAGAACCGCCCTCCCTACGCCCCTGGGTACACCTGTCCCAGGCCCAGAGGTTCAGAGGGACAAAGATCAAAAATCCTTAGGGGCTGCAGCACCAACCATGGACACCAAATTTTGATTTACAATACAGAACCCTTGCCCAAGTTACTCTCGTCCCCCGAAAGACACATCACCTGTTGCTATGCATGCGCCATGGTAATAAATGATGCCATTGTGTTTGTCAGGTTCCGACCTAGGATCGGCAGTTACTCACATCAGCGTCAACTTCACCTGACTTCTCACGTGATCAGATGTCTGGTGCAGCGGCGAGTGGTGCGCTGATAATTATGCCTTAGGTGCACTTGTCTTCTAGTTGCTGCTCCGTGATTTGGTTACCGAGGTTGCCATCATGGGCACAGCCATGACAGTATTAATCCCTCTGTGCAATGGTAGCATGATCTTTGTTAGCTGACGCTGCCTTCCAATGGACTTGTTCCTTTGGGTATTTAACAGGCTCTGGACAACAGGAAGTTGCCCATACAACGTTGTTTCTACTAGTGTTTGCTTGCCGTCACTACATTCCAGATTCCCTAGTTGTTCTACTCTCAAGTCTATTCTAAGTTCCTCCTGTGCCAGCGGTGCGTCTGAAACACCTTACCTGCGTACTCAGTACATTCTGCTAGTACCATCACAGTGACGCCCTCCTGTGCCAGTGGTGCGTCTGTAACAGCTTGCCCGTGTACTCTGTACATTCTGTGAGTACAAATCACAGCATCATCCGCCTGTGCCAGCGGTGCACCTGAACACCTAGCCCACGTAATCAGAACATTCTTCAAGTGCAACTACCATGTATACCTCCCGTGCCAGCGGTCATCTGTTACCTTGCCTGTATACTTAGTTCTATATCCTCATACAGTGAACTCACTAGTGCTTCTTTCTGAAGTACAAACCTCCTGGGCCTCAGCGGTGTTCTAATCCCCATTCCCCACGTGTATCGGATACCTGATCAAAGGGCTGCGACCTGCTTGTTACTGTAGGTGCAGCTTAAACCAATATCCCACTTGGAGGGGTCACTTGTGAACACCTCCCAGCAGGTTAGTCTCCGCGCCTTTGATCGGGTCTCGCCAACATCCGATACTTGTGGATGAGGAGGACATACATCCAGGCCCCTCGCCTTCGATTCCTTCCACAACCCCGGGCCTCAGCTTTCAGCCCCTTAGTAAGAGATCCTACTGAGTCTTTCGTGACAGTGTCATTACATGCGATGCTGTGCTGGCCCTTCTGTCCCTGCCTCCTGCTCCTACAGCTGTGGGCACCTAGGAAGACAAGGAGGAGATGAGACCGCAGACACCCAACCCACCACTAAGGCAACCGCAGGTATTAGCACATGCAGGGGATGATGGTGGGGGCAATGGTGGGGGTGGAGTGGGAGGAGGAGGGGTAACCCAGAGACATCTCTGTACCGGGACCCAAGATTTCTGTTGCTGGCCCTGCATATATGTGGACATTGTTTGTACAAACTTCCTGACTTCAGTAGTCTAACGGCTACGTTTCATCACCAGTTGGGACTTTTTAAACTGTTTTGTAGGATATCAGGCTGTGAAATACAGTATCACACTTTTAGTTGGCAAAATTTGGCCTTAAATATCGTAAGTCCTATCTGAACCAGGCAGCACAGCAGAATTAATAAACCGCCACTGCCACAGCTCTATTCATAGACTGCAAATTCTGCAAAATTATCATTTATAAATACAGCGCGGAAAGGCTGAATTAAAAAGCTCCTCTGACGTTGCCAGTTTCATTGTGAAACTCTAATTGCTTGAAATGTCACACAATTTCTCTCATCTTCAGTCAAAGTGGTATATTTACTAAAGTGCAGGTTTTTAGAAGTGGAGTTCTTGCCCATAGCAACTAATCAGATGCTAGCTATTATCTGCTAGAAGGTGCTAAAGAAATGATATGCATAATCTCATTGGTTGCTATGGGCAACATCTCCACTTCTGGAAACCCGCACTTTAGTAAATATACCCCAAAGGATTTGTTCCATCTGAAGAAGGTGAGAGATGTCGTCAGCCTGTTCTCAATTACCATTATCATATACTTCATTTTTCATAAACTTTTTTTTAAATTACACCATATATACTTTGGAATAAATATTACAACATAGCTATGATATAGAATGTAAGTATGGTGTAAGTGTGAATTTAGCCAAATGAATCACAACTTCGTTATTAGTAAAATTCGTATAGTTAATATCAAGCATGCTTTGCTAGTATGACTTTTCAAAATATAAAAACAAAATGCTCAATCATTGTACATGACATATTTATGCCTGTTCAGTACAGTAACATGATAAGTCATTGTTCTCTGACATCCAACTTTCTTTTATAATGCACGATTTGCATTGTGTTATAATAATAGGATCACGCAGCAGTTTCCATTAAAGCAAATTAAAATGTTAGAAAACGATAACTGTGAATCTTTTTAAATAGATTTCCCATATGTATTTCCACTACAAACCTCGTTCTGCCATCTGGGCATCAGCGGGGCATCTCAATACCTGGGTGATTTAATTAACATCCACTAGCCTACTAGAAGATGATTTTAAATTCTTTTTCCCATTGACAATGAGTAGCTTTTTCATAAGTCACTAGGGACCTGCGCAAGCACGGGGTAATTATTTGAGATAACATACAGCTCTGAGACCCTGGCTGGGGGTGGGGAGAGACGCATATGAAAGGAGGGCAAATGGATAGAAAAAGTCTATCATAAAAAGGTCAACATTTCCTATTATTTTGCATGCTGGCGATGGTCCATAAAGCCCTCTCACGATGAATGACAATTGTTTTGTTCGTTTGACTTACAGAAATATCTCATTCTGCATTGGTAAGCTGATGGCATGACACTCTAATTTGAATAATCTATTATGTTATAATGCTAACAGCGAAACCATTTATTTTATATAGAATATAATGTTCAAGGAAACATTATTCAACGTAAAAAGCATAAAGAAAATTTATAACATGTTTAATAACAAAATGCTCTATAAAAGTCATTGTGCTTAGAGACTTTATATATATTTTATTGCCATGTTGTCATTACTTGTGAAAGCTTGAGAAAGGCATTCACGTGATCTAATGCATTCATGAAACTTTCTACATAATATCCTTTTGTACAATGAACCGGAGGTCTGACAATCAATGTCTGGTCTGCGATTTACAGGAGGACTGAAAGGTAGATGCTCACCTAAATATTGCTTTCAGGCTGTATTTTTGTATAAAATAATGATCATTGCCACACACAATATAACTATGCTTTGCTGCCCAATCTCCCTGATATATCTATCATAGCGCAAGGTATCCCTTTGCTAGGGAAAATAGGTATTGTTGGTAGCAATAGGGGTCTCTGTGAAATTGTCGATACGTTATCAAAGGGGGTTAAGGGTTTGTTTATTTGTTTTATCTAGTGGAACTGGAAGCCTGAATTTAGACTTTCAGCTACCATTATGCATGCTGTATGGGCAGGGACGGACTTGGGCTATAGTTCAGCCCTGGCAGTCCGCCCTGTGCGCTCGCTCGCAAAGGGGGTGTGGTTGTTTCAAGGGGGTGTGCCACGAGTCACAGGAGCCTGGCCTCATAACACGCCCCCGTCTCTTTCCGGCCAAGCACAGTGCACTGCTCCATCTCTGCCATCTCTGCCTCCCCTACTGTCTCCCTGAGCTCACATAGTGAATACGGAGGTGGGAGGACTTTCAAACTCCTTGAGCTGGCCCTGAGGCCATCAGCCCTTCTGGCATTTGCCAGAAGTGTCCAATGACCAATCCGGCCCTGTTTATGGGCCAGTATTGCAGATCAGCTTAGTAACGATCAGCTGCCATGGCGATATTCTTTTCACAATTTTAGGCATACATTGATATTTTATTACCATGATCAGAATCGGGATGTAGTTATGAGACCCGCGGCCGCAAGACCGCCAGTCACAATTCCTACATCGGAATCCCGGCAAAGGATTCAAGATAGGTGTTGAAATACTGATGCCTATCTTTTCCAACACCGAAATGCAGAGGACACCAGCACAAACGAAGGTAATTCTAGGGCGCCCTTAGCGTTAGCTTGGGTTGGGGGGGGGTTAGGATTAGGGAGTCTAGCGGGGATAGGGTTAGGCACCCCTAGGGGGGGAGGGTTAGGGTTAGGCACCCCCAGGGAGATATTATGGTTAGGCACCCCCCCGGGAGGGTTGGGTTTAGGCACCCCTGGAGGAGTTTGGGTTAGGCACTACGGGGGAGGTTAGGGTTAGGCACCACTAAGGGAGAGTTGGGGAGGGGACAGGGGAGGGTTAGGGTACTTACCTGCCCCAGTCGGGATCTTCATCCTGTCGGGCATCCGCTGGCTGGATTTCAATCCCATTCCTCAGAATCAATATAACATGATACTTATTGTTGTGATGTCAGGAAAGTTAACTAAAAAAAGCTCCAAGTCTCCTATTTAAATAAATGTATGAAAGAGCGCACTAAGCAGAGCTCATGACCCTTTTCCTGTGACTCAAACATTGATCAGCTACTTTTACATATATTTATGATTAAGTTTACTAGTTTTGTTAGTTGTTTTCAATTTGGCCTCCTGCATTTGCAGCCACATGGGTTAGAGTTCAGTGGATGAGTTGTGTGTGTGGGTAAGGCCTTGCTGGGATGGTGGGGAAGATCTTTATTACTTGTTTATGTATGTAATACAGAATAATAAGATTAATAACTATTCTAGGAAATGGGTTTGGTTGTCCTTTAACCAAATTGCAGCCACTGACAGATGCAATTGCTTTCACTGTTCAGTCTTTGACCAGAAAAAAGGGACTTTGGTAAATTACTTTTCAGATTCCATGTTGCAGGTGACAATTTTTATTTTCAGCCTTAACTGTATGTGCCTGTGCAGATGTCCCTAGTCTTTCAGTGGCCAGACATAGAATAGAACATGAACAGACAGATCACAGGTGCACAACTAAAAATTACTGATTATATATATATATATATATATATATATATATATATGGAAATAGTAGTTCTTGGATCGCGCACAGTGTATTAACCTGATTGTGACATTAAAGTGCAGGTGTCATACATATAAAAAGTTAATCGACCACTTGAATCCTTCAAATAAGAGGAGGCAGCAGTCCCTTCCGTAGGTCTGTATGGCAATCAGATGAAATAGTGATCTGGAAAATGGGGTGGATAGGACAAGCGCCAAATAGTGTGATAAATTAAAAAATAATTGTGCCCGTGCTCAAATAATAATGTGCGTACCAAAAGATAAATCTTTAAGGCTTATCTGTAAATCTTGTCAGTCGATTGAGTATACAAAGCTGGACCCGGGTTACTGGTGCCAGATAGGACCTTAGTAGGGAAAGGCTCCGATAGATTCTTGTGTAGATGCATATAGTGTTAACCTTTGGTGACTTTATCCAGGTTTCTTCCTTATTTTTCAGCCCCAAAAGTACCCACATAAAGTGGTGATGGTTCCCCACTGTGAAGTTTCAGATTCAAAGTCACTGGTTTTTACGGCCCTGTGTAGAAGAGGAGGGTATGTAGTACAATATGGCAACTCCTACTGTATGCATCCTCCAAAATTATTGTAGGAATAGGACAAACTTGGTAGTTTTTAACTACAGCCATCCTCTTGTATATATCTAAATATGTGAGATATAGGGCTCTATTTACTACAATCCACATTGGTAATACAGATTGTAGTGTGATATTACCGACTGAATTCGCATTGCAAATTCAGGCAATATCACAGGGATTTACTACAAATCCCTTACAGGGACAGAGCTTGCGAGAAAGCTCTGTCCCTGCGAATCCCCTCCGCACACTAGTCATGGTATTTTCGCAAAAAAATACTGTGAAAAGTGCCCCGTGCATGTGCCGACCGGCCGCTGCTGCTACCCCCCGGTGCTAAGCCCCGCCCCCATCACCAGGCCCCACCCCTGCGATCACGGACCCCCCCCGCAACCTCCCTCCCCCGTGACCCCCCCTCTCCCTTAATTACACATACCTGCATGATCCGGGCCTGGCTCTGGTGATGTCCTCCGGTCAGCTGACATCCCATACTGCACTGGGACCCTGTCAGGCGACGACCGGGCCGCAGTGCAGCATGGGAGACCAGCTGACCAGAGAGAGGACATCACCGAAGCCCTGAACTCCAGTGCCTGGAGTCAGGTAAGTTTGTTTGTTTTTTACTGTGAATCAGCATGACACACAGCTGATCACTGGGGCCGGCTCCGGGCTCTGCTCTCCCCGTCAGAGCGGAGCAGGAGTCCGGTAACCGGGGAAGATCCTGGATAACGCCACCTCCAGGTGGCGTTATTATCACAGGGCTTTCCCCTGTATTTTTTCACATTTTATTTTTAGTAACTTTGGTCAGATCACATTTCCCATTACAATTATGGGAACTGCGATCTGCTTACTAACAATAAGTGATACTTAGGGGTTGGAGTAGAATTTTACGAATTCTACTCCAATTGCCTGTAGTAACTTTAGGTGATACTAAAATAATGTGAAAAGGGTGTGAAAACACCTTTTTTCACTTTATTTTAGTAAAAATAATGTTAATAAATAGAGCCCATAAAAACAGGGAAAACCGTTCCATTATACTGCTTGATTTATTCTTTTTTTATGTGTGTATTTTCACAGCAGCTGTTTGCAGCAAAATTGAGACTTCCAAAAGTCAGCTCATACACCAAATTTGTGAATGTACTGTATAAGAGTGGTATTTCCTCTTATCCAGTTTGTCAGCTACTGTACTGTATAATAACAATCAGATGTTATTCCAATAAACAACTTGTTATGGGAAATGTGATTGTTTGCAGCACAAAAAAATAAACTGTTATAACAATACAACTGGTGAGCAATTATCTGTGGTGACTGAGTTACATTGCTAAGCAAAAACAAAGCAATGGTGCCTTATTGCTACCAATTGTATAACTAGAGACCCATGGGCTCCTCTTGCATTTATCCATACATTCACAAATCCTTATTGACTGAAAATATGCTCCCTTAAGATCCACTGGTTCTGCCCCTTTGTTTTACCACAGTGTCAGGATTCACTGGAATATATAGGATTCTGTGTTGTCACACACTAGGAACAACCCAGGGGTGCAGAGTCTAAGGAGGTACTCCCGCAAGGCAAAACAGATTTATAGGGTGACACAATGCTAATGCAGCAAGTATATAAGAGGTATATAACGCAGCATATGACATGTGCACCAGATCCAGCCAGGAACATATAGGGGAATGTAGGTGGTGTGCGACAGGTGGGAGCACACACCTGTATCTTTACATACAGTGGTGGTAGTGCAGCATGTAAGCTGGTTCGGCAAGGGCAGTGGTACAGCGGTGGTGGTGCTGTGGAACTGACAGGGGTCTGTAGCCTGCACATGTATAGTCTGGAGACTCTTAGGGGCACGTTCTTACAGCTTGTAGGATGGAGCTAAAGTCGTACGTGCACGCCACATATGCGGAGTACAGCACAATGGTCTGGATCATACCTCCGGTGTCCCGGGGTCCTAAAGCCCAGTCAAAGAGACAGCACAGGGCTATCTTTCCTAGCAAGTGTAAGTCAGGACTGCCATGTACCTCCTAATATTAGTCTCATATCTTTGTCTACTCTCCTGGAATTTCCAGGAGACTCCCCTATTTTGAGGTGCTCTCCTGGGCTCCGGGGACAGTAGACAATTATTATTATCCTTTATTTATATGGCACCACAAGGGTTCCGCAGTGCTTTACAAAGTACATAAACAAATGAGCAAACAAGAAAAAAGTTGCTTACAATACAAAACAATGCAGGACAATGACATGGTTTGTAAACATTGCTGCATTAGCGATCAAAACACTCAAATAATCAGCAGCGCGTTAGAAACCAAGTGTTAGGTGTACTTGTGGGGAGTTAGGAGTACTGTAGATGATAGTATGAGTAGGGGAAGGAAAAGCACATGAAGGAAGAGGACCCTAATTGTGAGCAGCAGCATTAAGGACGGATTGGAGGGGAGAGAGGTGGGAGTCAGGGAAGCCAGATAGGAGGTTACAGTAGTCCAATCTGGAGATGACCAGTGAGTGGATGAGGGTCTTAGTAGCATCCAGGGTGAGAAAGTGTCTGATCTTGGAAATATTTTTTGAGATTGAAACGGCAGGACTATGAGAGGTGCTGAATGGGTGGTTTGAAGGAGAGGGAGGAGTCAAGGATAACTCCAAGATACCAAACTTGGGGGCTAGAGCAGATGGTAGTGCCGCCAATAGATAATGAAATTGTGGTAAGTGAGGTTATGCGGGAGAGTGGGAAGATGATCAGCTCAGAGAAGGTCCTTGATCCCATCTGCTTCCCCAGTGAAATGGCTTAGGCTGTGTTGATGCATACAATACTGTGGGGAGGCAAGATTCACAATACCATGGCGCACGAACTGCACAAACTCTCCACCCAGAGTCTCTGAGAGGTCATCAAAAAATAATAGGTTAGTGTACATAGAAGTTTTTCAATACCAGTGGGAGATATTAAGGAAATTTGACAGATTATTTTAGGGCCAACTTTACTCCAAGAGACTGCCTGCAATGATCTCTGTCTCTAATACAGTTAATGTACTGTAATATGTATTATGGCCTCAGTCTTTAAAAGAAACAAACTCCCCTCATACCTCTACATACAATATGGTAAATTCTCTACAATATAACATCCATTGGAGCATGTCACACATTTCATTTCAAAGGATTATTCTCAGAAAGTCTATGTACCGTGTTTCTCACTGAGGGTTTTAAAACAAAATTATTTTATAACAATGTTGATAGTTTTAAATCAAAGCGCCAGGGTGTGTTGGTGTAGTCGAAACAAAGGATAGGAGAACACAATAAAGGTTATATGCCACATCCCAGCAAAGCCCTTACAGCTATTAATTGGGGAGGATATGACCCCCATAAGAGAAAACTATTAAAGGTTCACCAAGGGCAGCAGTTATTCTTATAAATAGAGTGGCGGTCCTGTCACCCAGGCCAAACTTCCTAAAGAAAACATCTTCAGACAGCTCACATGAAGGGTTACACATGGAGCTGGGATAGGATGTATCTCTGACTTCTGATCTGTTATGATTGGCTTTGTAAAAGAGGAAACCAAAAGCTAAAAGGTAAAGCTACTGTAAATGGTGCTAACATATACAAAATGCTATCTTTTAGCCATGTGAATGATAAAGCAAATATGTAGAATTTTAAGGGGTTGGTTTTAAATCATATATTTCATAGAACAAGTATAGTAGTAGTTAGTTGTTTTTCTTTGCAAGTATTTGTTAATCTGAGGCCTAAAGAATAAGTAATGAACGATGAAGACGATATACAGTTAAACAGGAGCTTACCAAATTGCGGGAGAGAAGAGACAGATATATTGAAAGTGTACAGACAAGCAATACACTTATTCTGTTATTAGAACGAAGCTGTTTGGATTTGAGAAAACCGAACACACCCGAACTTTGAGAATCTGAGTCAAACCGAGACCCAATTCGGAATCACTTTGGCGTTCCGAGTAGAACTGAGAATTCTCACAATTTTTTATTTTTATTGCATTAAAGTCCCTCCCTCGTGGTTTCAGGCGCTGAGAGATGGTCAACATTGACTGGAAACAGTGGTGTCACTAAGGGGATGCGGACTGCACCAGGTGTAACCCTCTGAAGGGGTGACACCAAAATGCCTGCTTCTACTCATTGACCTGGAGCCGGGCGCTGTAATGTGATATTATTGTGCAGCCCCTCAGCTCCCAGTTACTGAGGAGGAGCCGGCAGTACTATAAGAGTCTCTGGGGCAGCCTGGCATCTCCGGGAGTGCTGGGCACACCCAGAGAGTGATAAAACCAGTGGGGTGCCGCAATGCCATGTCCCTTCCTAGTGAAGCCATGCCCCCTTTTCAGATGCAAGATTGTTGTGTGTGTGTAACAAAAGCTTTAAGCCAGCGGTTCTCAAATTGTGGGTCGCGGCCATCACAGCATGGCATTGAGTGTGCAGTGCTGTGGGCAGGCCAGCTTCAGGCACAATCACCACAGTGCCTTAAGACAGCCACCATAGTGCCTCGACACTGCCCTCTGGCTCCTTGCTCGCCATTCCTCCCCAAGGGACTAACATGCTCGTGGCTGCTGGCTGCCCTGACCTGTTTGCAGGTCAGTGCAGAAAACTCATTGCTGGTCTTTGCAGCCAGCAGATAGTATGGTTGACCCCACTGCCTTGTCATGCTTTTTATTTGAATCAAAAAAATTGCCGGGCAGTGCACCCGCCATGGTGGTTAATAAGTGAGCAGCACCCACGGGCCGGTTGTCCCCGTCTACCCATCCATGCCTCCTCCAACACTCAGTGCAACTGGTGAGTGTCAGAGGCCGGCCTTATCTGCCGACCCGCAGTCTCAAAGTCAATAAATAAATAGGGTGGGACAAGGGGCACAAGTTAAATAAATATATTATATAAGGGGGAACAGGTGGCACAACTTAAATATATATAAGGTGTGGCAGGTGGCACAACCTAATTAAATATGTAATGGAAGGGTAGGTGGCACAACATGTAATGGAAAAAATGTAAAAGGGCTAAAGCGCTGTATGAGAGCAGCCCCAATATGATATATAGAAAAAGGTTAGGGTACCAGCGCTATAACTTATTACTAAGTTGGGTATTATAAATAATAGTTAGGATGGACGCTTTCTCAGAATATTAAAAACAAATTTATTACAATATAAACATATATCATAATCTAAAAGGACATGAAAAATGAAGAAAGGTGTAAATAATAAATGAATAATAAAATTGGACAAATGGGTATGAGCTAGGATCGCATAGGACAACCATATGAAAAAACTATTAAGTCTCAAAATTGTTCAATTTGTATCCTTGGTATTAATTATGACTCATGAGGCAGCACAATATTACTGGTGCTGGAATACCAAACGTTCATTCAGTCCTTAACAGGATAACCGCAATGGTATAGGCTGAAGTGGGTCCTCCGGATGTTTGTAAACTGCTGCAATCGCTGAAATAATTCAGTCCAGAGTCATGGTAAATGTCCAAGTGAAATTAGGTATGGTAATGTGGCATAGATTAGTTAAAGCGCACATTAATTAAATATAAAAGCTCACAGGTGGCATACATTAATTAAACTCCCTCTGGCCCTCCCTGTCACCCACTGTTTCTCCCTGTTGCCCACTGCCTCCCCCTGTCACCCGCTGCCTCCCACTGTTACCCTCTTATTCCCACTGCCTCCCCCTGTCATGTACTGCCTCTCGCGGTCACACACTGGGGTCCTGTAATAATTTATATTGTCAGACATGGTCCCAGAGCAAAATAAGTTGAGAAGCCGTGCTCTAAGCGATTACTAGATGGGCACACGGGGAAGGGTTGCCTGTTTTAGGTGGATTTATTGCACCTGGCATGAGGATGGTGCCGATACTAATGATGATGGATAGTATGGCATCCCACTTGCATATGCAGGACCCCGGCAGTAGCTGAACGGAATCTCACATTAGCATAAGTAGTATTTCCAGCAACTGCAGACACTTTGCATGTGGCTCAGAACCAGCCCCTAAATATTACAGGCCTCGAATAAACTCATAAAAACGACATGGTAATGACACTATAATAATTTCTTATACCACATAGAGAATAAAGATAGAAATTTAGGGCTCGATCCAATTAGGAGCGAATAACTAGCGGCGTGAGTAAGTGCGGCTGTATGCAGAATTGTTACAACAGCAACTCGCCCCTTTGCACCTAGGACCTGATTCAGACTAGATGCGGCCGCTCGCTCCCAGCGTATTTACATTTTGCAAAGTGACGTCAAGTCAGCCGCTCGCTCGGCAAGGTATAAGTACGCCCACTATGTTTTGGCGAGCGATCACTTTGTGTTTATAGATGCCCACAAGCCTGTCTTTAGCCGCCCACTAGCGTACATCATCTCCAGGAAGTATATACAACCATCGGTACATCGGGTTCCATCGGATCTGACCGCAGCGCTTGCGGTTGACTGTTCCCTACCGCAAGCACTGAGAGCACTTCAGTGTATTATTCAACCAGGTGACATGTACTATGACACTGCCTGTTAATTATGCACGCCCTAGAAATGGCGTGGAAACACTCTGGCATGCCTGCGTCCGTAACTCCACTCCCCTGCTACTACTGCCCTGCCCCTGTTACCGCCCACAAATGGCCTCTCCTGTCACTCATTCCACTGGGCTGTCTTTGCAGGGCGAGCGAGCAAAATCCGATCGCTCGTACTAGATTGCACACGCGCACTACGAACTACACGCATGCGCACATTAGCGAACATCGTCTGCAACGAGCGGCCGCTTGCTTGCCGAGCGGGTCTGAATCAGGTCCCTAATTAGATTGAGCCATAAGAATAGCTTTCTGAAAATGACAAGGGAGAACTGCGAAGTCTGTCAACACTAAAAACTCTGGACATTTCCACAAGAATCTTTAAAATAAGCATCGCTACATTAAATTGTAAAACTATCCAAACACAATATCTGCAGTAAAATATTTAGGACAGAATAGTTTTCGAGAACTCTTTGAGATTTATACCTTTTCTTAACTTGCAAATGAACAAGATCGTGTTTCAGCAGCACAGGACAGGAGTTAATATGGAAGCAATTTTCAGACCCAGCCTACTCAAAGCCTGTAAACTGCATCTGTCATCAACTTTAAGAGACTGGGTAACAAATTTTGCAACAAATTAGATAATTACAGCTCAGATAACAAATGACATTTTCTTCCCTAATTACTGAACAAACATTATCGCAATCTAAAGGTAATAAGGAAATAGCCACTTTAGTAAGATTCAACTGTCAGCTCTCATTGCATCAAATAGGTGCATGCTAGAATAGTTACTTATTTAGAAAAATCACATATTATGTAACTGACATGCACATGTATTTATTTACAGTGCTACATTTTATAATGTACTCTTGTAAACTTAAATATTTTCTAAACGTGTAAAAACAACCTGCTCTTTCAATGGAACATTACACTGTTGCAGGCCAGAGTAAGGAGGCAGCATGTGGTCACATCATGAGTCACTCTTAGATAGACATACACGCAGGGACGGATTAAGTCTTTGGGAATTCTTGGACATTTAAAACAGAAATGCCCGTACCCACTCCTCTGGCCCTCCTTCTCTTGTTAGCACTGTCCCTATCCGGTGGTGGCAGGACGAAGAGGAAGACGCAGCGAGGTGCCATGCATTCGCAGAAAGGGCATGTCGGAAGTTGCGCCTCCGTGGAGAGCCGCTAGGTCCCAGAGCTGGATTAAAACCTCATACATGGAGCCGCTACGTCCCAGAGCCGGATTAAAATCTCATATAGAGAGCCGCTAGGTCCCAGAGCCAGATTAAAACCACATATATTAATATACTTGTTTGGTGCACCCTCCCTCATGATCCAGACATCCTTTAGTGCATGTCTATTCAATGAGGAATCCCTGTGTGTCAGTGTCGCAACAGACCATTAGCATATTTGCTATTGGGATTTTGATCTTGATGAATAGGACCCATATAACGTATCAATAGGTTCCTATTCTGTACCTCAGCAAAATTATTAAAATCAAAAGATTATGCTTACTTGCCATATTAGGATTCGGTAATATTGGTGTTGGACACAGCTGTACATCCATTTGTGTACGTCGCTTCTGGTCAGCAGCCACTAGGACACCACCAACTTCAGAAGAAGAGGAAGAAACAGGTAAGGGATGAAGAGAGCAGAAAAGGAACAAGAACTGTGCGGTTGGACAAGGTCAAGACAAAAAGAAAAGAGGTTTGTGAGAAGCACAAGGTAAAAGTGGGTGTTGGGACAATTGATAGAAGGATGGGGACAATCAGATGGGGAAAGATAAGGACAGACACAAAGATGAAATGTGAGGCAGAAGCACATATGGGGGATAAAGGATACACATGTGAAATTGAAGTCAAGGAAGAAAAGGGGAAATAGACAGGGGAGCATTAGATGGAGACATACAGATGTAGCCGCGCTCATCTATCCTGCGATGTGCGCGTATTTTAGCATAGATGGCGCGATTAGTGTGCCCGAATCTATGGCGTGCATCATCAAAGGCCAGGTTGGCACCAGCTCAAAGAATTTGTAGAAAGCACATCCTCTTACATTCATCAAGGAAGCCTCAAGTTCAGAAATGTTGCGCCCTCCAGGCACTGCCATCTTGGTCTGCCAACCCATGTTCTTTACCAGTATCAGTGTATGCTGGGCACACATTATACAATTATCTGGCCAATCCACCAGATAATGGCATATCCGCCAGATAATTGTACAGTATATTTGAGTGACTGAACACAAATTATCGGTCTCTCAGAAATGCTGAATCATCCGGCATATTCGAAAGATTGAATAATTTGTGAGCTGCTAATTGGCCACACCTGGCAGTGTGCGTGCTTTCCCAGGCTGACTGTGACATTTCCCCTGTTCCTTCACAGGGGAGGAACGGTGCAATGTCTTTCCCCCAGAGGAGCAATGCAGACATTGTGATACCATGCACAGTGACAGATCTCACAGTCTATGGCCACGATATCTGATGGGTGTCAGGGTAACAGAAAAAATGTTTGTCGGTCTGACAGACATTTTATCTGACAATGTATGCCCAACTTAACTCCCACAGAAAACAGAAGCCATTCGCCGTGTGTAGAGGGAGGGGGGCACTGTCATGGGCACTGAGATGGTATTGGAATAACAGCATTCCTGTTGTACTGTACCATGTGGATGAATACCACCACAAATTATTTAGAAAGGAGGGATGTTGATGGAGGGGAAGGGGGGGCTTCAGGTGATCTTGTTTCTGGGCACAGGGTCCAATCTCCTTTCGCAGAATACATTGGTGTTAAGATACCCATGTGACATCATAAAATTGCAATCTAACTGTGGGTTTGCGTCTTCATAAATTATTTTACTTTATAAAAGCAATAGGATTTGTCCAATGCTTTTTACGTGAATTAGGTACTCCTACACTCCTTGTTTCCAGAGTTGGTTCCATATTTAAAGGACTTTTGGCCTGATTCAGAGCTGAAAGCTAATCTTGCCCACCCCTGCGTCTCTGTATGCAGTGGTACAAAGAATTATTCTAATGCCACTGTAATGTGTATGTATCTGCTGCGTGTGTACAAAGATGTTGGTCGTATATCCAACTTACTTAGTAACCCTATGGTTGCTCAGGATGTTTGTCTGAAGTAAATCGCCAGGGTAAGTGGAAGTGCACACAAAGACGCAGCTGCTGGCTGCAACACTCCCACAGAACACTTGCAACATGCCTGTGTATGACTAGCTACCCCCATTCCCTTCCATAGACACACACTGACTGTTCATCACTCTGCATCTAAATACTCACTACCACCACCATCGGTTAACCATCGTGACACATGCACAGTGTGACTCAGACGCATACGCGTACAAAATATACAATATCAGCCACCTGCACATAGAATCCATTTTTGAATCAGGCTCTTTATTTTGTCATAAAGAACACATAAGTTATTTTTCTTGTATAAAAGAGAAAATGAGTCTAATTCAGAGGTGGGCCCAAAGGCCGCTGGTGCTGCATCTTCTTACACAGCAGATCTGAGAAGTAATGCAAATGTAGCAGCGGCCATCCTTTGTAAAGATAATTCCAAGTAAGACGTCGGATCCAGTGACACTGCGTCCAGAAATGCAGGCGCTGGATGCAACATGCTCCCGTAGCGGTGGCGGCATGCCTGCATTTCTGTTACCACTCCCATGTTACCTCCCCCAAATGGTCACTGTCTGTCAGTCACTCTGCATCTTAATCTATCAGCTCAAGACTAATGTGGCACATGCGCAGTGTGGCTCAGACACATGCACAGTAGACAAGAATGAAGGGGAAGGTGAACCCAGCAAGAGTACACATTGGCAGCCCTATTACTCCTGATCTAGTGTGCATAGGCTGCTCCATTTTTTATTTGGGATGTGGTGAGCATCCCGGCATGCGGGATGCCAACGGTCTAAATACCAATGCTGGAATCCTGGCTCCAGCAGCCCGACCGCCAGCATTCCGAAGGTAAGTATCGGGGGGTTAGGGGAAGGTTAGGGTTTAGGATTAGGCACTAGGGGGAGGGTTAGGGTTAGGCAGTAAGGGGGAAGGGTTAGGATTAGAGTGCGGAGAAGGAAAGGTTAGGTTTAGGCGCTGGGGAGGGAGGGTTAGGGTAGGGGTAAGTGGTAGTATACTTACCTACGGGTGTCGGGATTCTGACTGTCGGCACCCTGACCTCCGGGAACCCATACCCATCCCTTTTATTTATATGCCAATGTGATTAATCTTAAAAAGCAGTATACAATACTGTCACTTTAATCACTATTAAGTCCCTTATCCATTAACTTTAAAATACATGCTACAAGCGAATGCATTTGGTCAACAGCAGTCAAAAGTGCAAAGCATATTACATGATCAAGTTTGACTTGCGGTGTCAGAAATCTAGTGAATATGGGCCTTTAGATAAACTACCCATGGAAATCTACTGATCGATTCCTGTACATTGAATATACAGGGAATCTTAGATAGTACTAGATAAGCATACTCTCACAAAAGTTTTATTTGTGCTTGATCATTTGAAATTTTTTGATTGACATATCAAGCTTCAACTCTTTTTTTTCCACAAAGTCTACTAATTTCTATTGCCATTCTAAACGCAAAATAACAAAAACCACTGTACAGGCGTAAGACATATGCAATCAAAATAAATAAATATGTACCACTAATTGTTTCCTTCACTTCCTGGAAAGATGCATAATTCCTCTGTAACCGCTACTACCATTAGGAAGGTGTTGCTAAAATAGTTACCATCAGAGCAAATGCCTTCATTCTAATACAATGCTCCTGAAAAATTATAATATTCAGTAACAGGTGCTGTTTATATAATATACATTACAAGTCCATCCCTGCAGAACCTTCCTGATTTATAGTGTTGCAATGCTTAACCATCTTTCCACACCAAACTAGAGCAAGCATTATATAATTTATGTTTAATTTGTGATATAGGGATCCATGTACTGAGCCTTGGAGAGAAATAAAGTGGAGAAAAAAAAGTACCAACGAATCAGCTCCTAACTGTCATTTTTCAAACACAACCTGTTACGATCTGATTGGTTGCCTTATAGGGAAATTATACTAATGATCCCATTTAAATGTATATAGCTCTATATTTTTTTATATAACATCTACATAATGGAGGTAAGATGCAATCAGGGAGATTGCTAGACTCTTCAGGGAGTCAGGGAGGTTGCCATTTACAATATGAGTTTATCTCTCTCCAAGGCTTAGTTCATAGACTCCCCCTAATATAAACTCATACATGTTAAAAATCATAATTTCCTAAATTCGAACTTGGGGGTAAATGTAATTGCTTGCATGATGCAGACACTTTCAGAGTTTTCGGCAAGACTGACCAATGTTTTAAAAGGCCAATTATTTAAAAGGCAAAACCAAGTTAGTTTTGCCTCTTTAATGATTGCCCCTTTAAATCATTGGCCACACTCACTGGAAACTCTCTAATACCTGCATAACGCAGACTATTACATTTACCCCTGGGTCTGCATACAATGGGTCAAATGTAATAGGGTGTCTGTTTTGCGGTAAACTCGCATTTTTTCACAACTCACCCATGTAATAGGTTGTCAGCTCATTCGAAATTGCATTTTTTTCGCCATAAATAAAATTTGCAAATTAGAAATTTGCATCCAGATGTTTTCCCATTTGAAACATACAACTCGCCCAAAGTAATGGGGTGAGAGTTTCAAACTCGCCTAAGAAAGTTTACCAAAACTCACCAAGTAATAGACCAGCTTCAGGATGGCAAGCTTATCCCTTGCAGGTCAGAGCAACACAGAAACATGCACATATCCATGAGATGCCTACATGTTTCTATGTGTACATATGAAAATAGTTTTTTATTTTTAAAAAAATTATGTGCACTCCCTCCCCTGAAGCATAACCAGCCCTGGGCTCTGTACAGCCTGTGCTGGTTTTAAAATACAGGGGCCAAAATGCATAGGGGGCGCCAGTACTTTAAGAAACAGCACAGAGCTTTTCTTATCCGGTCCTGGTTGTGGAAAAACGGGACAAAACGAGTAGGGGTCCACTGTAATTTTCATAACCAGTACCAAACTCTTTCTAGCAGAGGGGTAAAACCACAGCCAGGGAAAACTTTTCACCGGTTTCCATGGCCAAAACATTACCCCTGACCGCTAGTTAGCCCAGGCTGGGGAGATGGGGACCCCCCAATAAACGGGTCCCCCTCTCCAGGGTACCCCAGGCCTAGGCTGATAGCCCGGGGCTATCCCTGGCACCCCTGGCCGGTGGGTGCCGGGTTGATAGTGTAGTGTTGTGTAAAAATTAGAAGTTAAAATATTGTCTTTAGCTGTGGTACTACACGTCCCAGCAAGACTCCCCCACATGCTGGTACTTGGAGAACCATGAGTACCAGCATGCGGGGCATTACGGGCCCTGCTAGAAAGACTACGGTGCTGGTTATGGAGATTACAGGGGACCCCTACTCAATTTGTCCCCCATTTTTGCACAACCAGGACCGACTCAGCAAGGCCCTGTGCTGGTACTTAATATACAGGGGCCCCCTATGCATTTTGGCCCTTGTATTTTAAGAACTAGGACAGGCTGTACAGAGCCCGGGTTTGGTTATGCTTCTGGGGAGGGGGTGGATGTCTTTTGTTTTTAAAACACACAGACAGAAGCCTTCATGGATCTCATTGATCTGTGATGGCTTCTTTATAACTTGCACCTTTTAATGCTAGGTACATTAAAAGGTGTAAGTTTACATAGGGAAATACACGCACAGAATCACATAGTGTGGTAGCCTCGAGCTGAAAAGTTTGCAGGCTATTACATTTGCGAGTCCCAGCACCAACTCACACCTTCAAAAAATGTGAGAAGGTCCGAGTTTGTACTGTTACTAAAATAGACAACCTGTTACATTTGGCCCAAAATATATATTTTTTTCATGTCAATTCTACTTTGTTCTATTACTGTTTTTAAAAAATAACATACACTGAGGCAGCACAGCAGTGTGGGGGGTTAATGTGCATTTAATGAACTAATGTGTTTTTTTTGTTGTAAGGAAATGCATCACAAGTTTTTCCTCTGATTAAAAAGAGTAAAAAGAATGGCTTTGTGTCATGTCAATGTGTGGGAAACATGCAAGGGTTATGCAATCGTTGTTTGGTGTAAGGGGGGAGAGAAGGGCCATGCTGTCTTTGTGACGTGGGTTTAGACAGGTGCCAAGCTAAACATGAGGAACTACCATGGGAAAAAAATGTATAAAGCACACCAGGAAAATGCACTATGGAGAACTATAGAAGCAGGTAGGAAGTTGTATCATTAACTGCAATATGGAAATTTTTGTATGATGATTTTTGTGTGAGTTTTGTAAAAATGTTGTATAGTAACTTTTATTTTATAAAGTTTTATTCAAAGATACATTGGGCAAATTCTATAACATGTAGCAGCAAAGCACTGTTTACTAAATCTCCCCTAGCCTTCCACAATAAAGATAAGGTCATATACACTAAAATATAGGAGTATATTGTCAGAGCATCACCATTGCAGTTTATGTTCTCATATGATGACGTCCAGCTTTTATTTCCAATGATGTGCCCATTATTATGGAGGCATACATGGATTAGCGAGGTCATTTACAATAAAGAAATGTTTTAAAAAATCTGGCAATTCAGGCATCAAAAAGTTGATGAACATTAAAGCCAGACATTGCCAAATCATCCCAGGCACGCAGTGCATGCTTCATGTCTAGTACGAAAGCTGCCATATCAGAAAGTCTGTTTGCCAGCATATGGTGAAGTAACAGTAGTAAACAGAGAAATAAAAGCCAGTAACTCAATCCATCATTCTAAGTGGAGTAAGTGTTGTGAAATGTACAACAAGGGTCGGAAGCCCGAAAATGAAGAATCCCTACGGCTAAGGTAAGTAAGCTAACCCTCCACTCCCCCACCTAACCCTAATCCTCCCTTGGAGGTGCCTAAACCTAAAACTCCTAGGGTGGTGCCTAACCCTTAGTCCCCCCAGGGGTGCCTAAACCTAACCCCCCCTTCCCGCACCCTAAACCTAACCCTCTTGAGGGAGTGCCTATCCCTAACCTCCCCGCAGTGGTGCCTAACACTAATCATCCCCCCCATCTCCACAGCCTAACCTTAACCCTCCCCAAGGGCTGCCTAACCCTGAGTCCCCCCTGGGGGTGCCTAAACCTAACCCTCCCCCCCTGAGGCTAAGAGCTAACAGTAGCTAGCTTACCTTCGTTCGGGATAATGTAAGTCGGGATTCTGTTCGTGGGCTAAAGATAAGCGTTGGGATTTCGACGCCCATCTTTAGTCCCAAGTCGGGATTTCAATGCCAGGATTTGGTCAGATGGCTTCCCAATCATTGGTATGTTGACTACATCCCATGATAAATTAAATAGTAGTATCCAGCGCTAACCTGCTCTAATGGTGTGTGGGAACGTTTTATGTCCAGTGGTGTAGTAGTGAGTACAAGATGCGAATAACTTTATATGGATTTATTAAAATGAAAAAAAGAGTTCAAGAAGTCGCTTGTTATTTTAAAATATGCAATATAGCAGGTGTCCAATTTCAACACCATAGGTGGGGATGAAGTTCCTGAGCAGTGACACTAGTAGATGGATAAGAGAGCTCCTTTAGGGTGCCTCTTTCCGTAGGTCACCAATGGGTGTCTACGTGTTCCTAGGTCAAAGTTACAGGGTCCTTGTTACGAAAAGATGTCTCTGGATAGGTGAGACACCTATGTCAAGGTGCAGGTGACATAAGGTAACCCCTGTGTGAGGTCCCTTTCCGTATGGCTCCCCGTGCCTACGTATCCCTGATATCACCTATCTGATAGTCTGTAGTAAAAGGTAGTGCTTGTATGCACATATGACGTGTCACGTTGTTATAATTTTATCCCCAATGGATTTGTGATGGTGCAGGGTGTAGGTGTACCCTCATGCAGGGCTAACCTTCCGTATGAATAATCATACGTATCCTCACTCAATGGTTAGTGTAATAGAGGAAAGGCACAGTGTGGAACAATCTTTAAACAGAGACAGGGGCGGCATCCCGCACTCCTGCCCTTACCATGGGCGCAGTAATACACTGGTCGCGATGTGTTCTCCCCCGTCTGTAACTGACTGCCGATCACTACTCTCCTTCACAGGGCCGGATGGGATGTCAGCGTGCACGATTCTTAAGGTGCGCCGGCGGCTGCAGGTGTTCATCAGGATCCTCTGTGATCCGTATAGACAGCCTCCGGTGACTCCTTTCCTCTCCAGCACCGGTTGTCACGAGGGGTGTGGGCAGGCAGGCAGGTGGGCGGACACTCAGCCAAATAGGTAGATGGTCTGTTACTGATGCCCAGGCGTAGACTGTTCTATTGGTCCGTTGGATAGCTGTGTGGTGCACGTGGTATCAACAACAACGCGTTTCAGCCTAATGGCCTTTTTCAAGTTGATATTCATTAGTCTCAATATGGTATATATCCCTGGATCCTCCAATCAGATCCTCAGTGGGCGTGTCTGTCTGGCTCTCCTCCTTGGAAAAGCGTTTATGGTCTGCTGGAATGTACCTGTAGTTGTTTAAAATGTTCTTACTTATAGGCCATGAGTGTAGTTAATCCACTGGTGTGAGAGCACCTCTCCAGCGGCTCTTAAGCTGTAAATCCTCCGGTCATATGGATGTATGTCCCGGCGCAGTGTAGCGGCTTCTCTCTCCGTGGTCACTCCAAAGCTAGCACTGTGAGTCTCACACCCCCTCAGGGCTAGACGGAGTCATGTGGGTGACTCCGTCTAGCCCTGAGGGGGTGTGAGACTCACAGTGCTAGCTTTGGAGTGACCACGGAGAGAGAAGCCGCTACACTGCGCCGGGACATACATCCATATGACCGGAGGATTTACAGCTTAAGAGCCGCTGGAGCGGTGCTCTCACACCAGTGGATTAACTACACTCATGGCCTATAAGTAAGAACATTTTAAACAACTACAGGTACATTCCTGCAGACCATAAATGCTTTTCCAAGGAGGAGAGCCAGACAGACACGCCCACTGAGGATCTGATTGGAGGATCCAGGGATATATACCATATTGAGACTAATGAATATCAACTTGAAAAAGGCCATTAGGCTGAAATGCGTTGTTGTTGATACCACGTGCACCACACAGCTATCCAACGGACTAATAGAACAGTCTACGCCTGGGCATCAGTAACAGACCATCTACCTATTTGGCTGAGTGTCCGCCCACCTGCCTGCCTGCCCACACCCCTCGTGACAACCGGTGCTGGAGAGGAAAGGAGTCACCGGAGGCTGTCTATACGGATCACAGAGGATCCTGATGAACACCTGCAGCCGCCGGCGCACCTTAAGAATCGTGCACGCTGACATCCCATCCGGCCCTGTGAAGGAGAGTAGTGATCGGCAGTCAGTTACAGACGGGGGAGAACACATCGCGACCAGTGTATTACTGCGCCCATGGTAAGGGCAGGAGTGCGGGACGCCGCCCCTGTCTCTGTTTAAAGATTATTCCACACTGTGCCTTTCCTCTATTACACTAACCATTGAGTGAGGATACGTATGATTATTCATACGGAAGGTTAGCCCTGCATGAGGGTACACCTACACCCTGCACCATCACAAATCCCTTGGGGATAAAATTATAACAACGTGACACGTCATATGTGCATACAAGCACTACCTTTTACTACAGACTATCAGATAGGTGATATCAGGGATACGTAGGCACGGGGAGCCATACGGAAAGGGACCTCACACAGGGGTTACCTTATGTCACCTGCACCTTGACATAGGTGTCTCACCTATCCAGAGACATCTTTTCGTAACAAGGACCCTGTAACTTTGACCTAGGAACACGTAGACACCCATTGGTGACCTACGGAAAGAGGCACCCTAAAGGAGCTCTCTTATCCATCTACTAGTGTCACTGCTCAGGAACTTCATCCCCACCTATGGTGTTGAAATTGGACACCTGCTATATTGCATATTTTAAAATAACAAGCGACTTCTTGAACTCTTTTTTTCATTTTAATAAATCCATATAAAGTTATTCGCATCTTGTACTCACTACTACACCACTGGACATAAAACGTTCCCACACACCATTAGAGCAGGTTAGCGCTGGATACTACTATTTAATTTATCATCTCCCTTTTTGAGTCTGGACAACTCTGTATCCAGCTGCTTCCGAGAACATTAGTAGGCATACGGTAGCGCTGGTATCCACATTCTGACTACATCCCATACAACAATGTGGGGCATATTTATCAAACAATATTTCTGGGATATCCGCCGTTTTTTGGGAATCCCTGCAACGTATCCCCTGGATTTAAGAGACATCTGCTGTGGTTCTGCCAAACTGTCAAATTTACCAAGTTCCTGAATGCAAAGTATCCCAGAACTTGGCCCCCAGTAGCTAAAATCATCTTCAGATGGATTTAGCCCATTGCTAACTCTCTCAATTTTCCTATTCTGAAGAAGTGGGCAGAACACCCGTGAAACGCAGAGGCGGTTGGAACTCCTCTGTCTGAACCAGATAATCTTACTAAGGATTTAGTATCTGCTTGGATTACTTGCTTGTTTCTTGTATCTGAGACATTGTTAGAATTTATGAAGAAAAAAAGGGAATTGAACAATCAAGGAGAGTTGAACAATCAAGGAGAGCCTCAATAAATATAACACACAAAATATGTTTTTAATTCATAGATGAAAGCATATATAGCATATGATCCAATGCATACCTGTACTCGTATGCTTCCGGGTCACGTGACACGGACCTCTCCTAAGTCACGTGAACCTCTAGAAGCAAACTCCAAGCGGCTCAATACGTCAACAGTCACATGATGTAAACATACACATGCCACTTAGACGTTGCTCGCTTCATAGATAACTCAGTCCGTC
Source organism: Taudactylus pleione (assembly GCA_031769625.1). Lineage (NCBI taxonomy): Eukaryota > Metazoa > Chordata > Amphibia > Anura > Myobatrachidae > Taudactylus > Taudactylus pleione. The sequence goes on from JAUIMM010000116.1 coordinate 4,305,690, forward strand.
AGCGATCACATGGTGTAAACAAACCCATACTGATAGACATCACTGGTATAAGAATATTCTCTCTATTCATTAATACATATATAAAGTAGGGGTGTGCACCGGCCACTTTTCGTGTTTTGTGTTTTGGTTTTGCATCTGGATCTTTCTTCGTGTTTTGGATCTGGATTGGTTTTGCCAAAACCACCCTTCCATGTTTTGGGTTCTGGGTTTTGTGTTTTGGATCTGTATTGTTTTGAAAAAAAGCATAAAAACAGCTAAAATCACAGAATGTGTGGGTTTTTCTGCTCCTATGCTATTATTAACCTCAATAACCTTAATTTCCACTCATTTCCAGTCTATTCTGAAAACCTCAGACCTCACAATAGTGTTTTATGTCCAAAAGGTTGCACCGAGGTCGCTGGATGACTATGCTAAGCGACATGAGTGGGCAGCACAAACACGTGGCCCATCTAGGAGTGACACTGCAGTGGCAGACAGGATGGCAGTTTGAAAAACTAGGCCCCAAACAGTACATAATGCAAAGAAAAAAAAGGTGCAAGATAGAATTGTCCTTGGGCCCTCCCACCCACCCTTATGTTGTATAAACAGGATATGCACACTTTAGCAAACCATTCATTTCAGCGCCAGGGTCTGCCACACGACTGTGGCTGAAATGATTGGTTCTTTGGGCCCCCACAAAACAAGCTGGCAATTAATCTGTCCCTGCACAAACTGGCTCAACGGAGGCAAGATGTCGTCCTCATCCACAGATTCCTCATCCTCTTCAGTGTTGTGTACATCCTCATCCTCACAGAGTATTAATTCGTCCCTGCTGGAATCCACCACCACAGGTCCCTCTGTACGTTCTGGAGGCTGGTCTCCCTGGAAGAGTTGATCATTCATTTTTATGAACATCATCTTCTCCACATTTTGTGGAAGCAACCTCTTACGCCTTTCGGTGACAAGGTTCCCGGCTGCACTAAACACTCTTTCGGAGTACACACTGGAGGGGGGGCAACTCATGTAAAATAGAGCCGGTTTGTACAGGGGCCTCCAAATTGCCTCTTTTTCCTGCCAGTACAGGTACGGACTGTCTGACATGCCTACTTGGATGTTGTCACCGATGTAATCCTTTAACAGACAGACGCACGCTTGTCGCTGCTGCTTTGAGGATGCAGGTGTGGCTACAGCCCACACAATTCACAAAGATAGAAAAAAGAAGAATTTTTTATTTTTTGTGGAGCGTACTTTGAGGGTTGCACCACCCTTTAACAGACAGACGCACGCTTGTCGCTGCTGCTTTGAGGATGCAGGTGCGGCTACTGCGCATACGTTTCACACACAAACACAGAAAAAAAGAAGATTATTTTATTTTGGTTGGAGTGCACTTTGGGGGTTACACCACCCTTTAACATACAGACGCACGCTTGTCACTACTGCTTTGAGGATGCAGGTGCTGCTACAGCCCACACAATTCACAAAGACAGAAAAAAAAGAAGAATTTTTTATTTTTTTGTGTAGCGCACTTTGGGGGTTACAGCACCCTTTAACGGACAAGCCATCTGGCCCTTTACTTATGACACAGGTGCACGCTTGACGCTGCTCCTTTGTTGATGCACGTGCAGCCACAGTGCACACAATTCACAAACACAGAAAATAATTCCTCCACCATTCTCTCAGTGGTGACAGTATCATATGCAGTGACAGTAGACATGTCAGAAATTGACATTGTTGGCACGTCCTTCAGTCCAGACCAGATGTCCAAACCGGCCCTTGACTTATGACACAGGCGCACGCTTGATGCTGCTGCAGTGTTGATGTACGTGCTGCTACTGCGCATACATTTCGCACACAAACACAGAAAAAAAATATTTTTTTATTTTTTGTGGAGTGCACTTTGGGGGTTACACCACCCTTTAACAGACTTATGGGACACAGGCGCTTGCTTGGAGCTGCTCCTTTGTTGATGCACGTGCAGCCACAGTGCACACAATTCACAAATACAGAAAATATTTTTTTATTTTGTTTGGAGTGCACTTTGGGGGTTACAGCACCCTTTAACGGTCAAGGCAGGCGGCCCTTTACTTATGACACAGGCGCACGCTTGACGCTACTTTGTTGATGCATGTGCGGCTACTGTGCACACAATTCACAAACACAAAAAAATATTTTTTTTATTTTTTTGGAGTGCACTTTGGGGGTTACAGCAGCCTTTAATGGACAATCCAGCTGGCCCTTTACTTATGGGACACAGGCGCATGCTTGGCGCTGCTCCTTTGTTGATGCTCGTGCAGCTACTGTACACACAATTCTCAAACACAAAAAAATATTTTTTTTTTATTTTTTTGGTGTGCACTTTGGGGGTTACAGCACCCTTTAATGGTCAAGCCAGCCAGCCCTTTACTTATGACACAGGCGCACGCTTGATGCTACTTTGTTGTTGCACGTGCGGCTACTGTGCACGCAATTCACAAACACAAAAAAATATATATTTTTATTTTTTTTGGAGTGCACTTTGGGGGTTACAGCGCCCTTTAACGGTCAAGCCTGCTGGCCCTTTACTTATGACACAGACGCACGGTTGGCGTTACTTTGTTGATGCACGTGCGGCTACTGCGCACACAATTCACAAACAGAGAAAAAAATTTTTTTTTTTTGGAGTGCACTTTGGGGGAGCACCCCTGATGCACAGATCACCCCCTGGACAACACTACAGCACCCCTCTAGGACTACAGCCTTTATGGGACACTGCACAACACAGTCCAGCCAGCTCCTATAGACTTTGGAGTGGACACAGCCCCTATGACTGCAACTGACTGCACAACACAGCCCAGCCAGCCCCTATGACAGCAGCACAACACAGCCCAGCCAGCCCCTATGGACAACAGCAGCACAACACAGCCCAGTCATCCTCTATGGACTGAGTGGTCACAGCCCCTATGTACAACAGCAGCACAACACAGCGCAGCCAGCCCTAGCTCCCACCCTCCTTCTTCACTGTCCACAGCCGGAGTGAGAAATGGCGCCGACGCGGGGACCTTTTATAGAATCCAAAACCCGCGAGATCCGGAAGGCGGGATGATGACATTTTGCCTCGATTTCAGATCCGAGTCAGGCAGGAAAAGTCGAGCCTGACTCGGATACGACTCGGATTGGGGGGGCTCGGGGGGGTTCGGATTTCCGAAATCCGAACCCGCTCATCCCTAATATTAAGAGAATCATATAACCAGCTCACATAACCAGCTGGTTCACATAACCAGCATATCTCATTACGTTACTACCAAAATCAATCAATAATCCCATATTGTTGATTATCCTATCCACACATTAATAACTATTGATGATACCATTAGTGAGGAGGAATGTTCCATGATCTGATGCATTACATTGCCAGATTATTACCTAATCTATCCATAGATGATGGCACTATGTAACATAGCCATAAATGACAGACAATATTATCCACATTATACATTTGATATGTAAAAAACCAAATAGTGTACTAAATAGAATGTACTGATATAAAATATTACATTGGTCTAAAAAGAATTAGGTGCAAGTAGAATGATGAATCATAACTATCAAATCCGTCTTATCTTGAGAAATGCTGACCATAACTATATATGGATATGCATATACAAGGCATAATGTAGGAAAACATATATATACAGTATATATACATTGTAATCTTAGAAGAGCAGGCAGATGATCGGTGATGGGGACCCTATCTACCTAATCCGGCCCCATCAACTAGATAGGGGCTAGAGAATGGAATCAAATTCAACTGATTCGTTTGAACCTTCTGGGTATAATAAATTTAATTTAAACATCCAATACACCTCTTGGCGGTAGAGAGCCATGAACCTATCCCCACCTCTAAGGGTGGTATTGATTAGCTCCAGACCCACTATTCTCAGAGTTTGGGGATCACTGTTGTGTTTATTCAGAAAATGTAGGGAAATGCGTTTAGCACCCCAGGATTTTCCCACTGGATTGGAGACTTACACGGGAGGCTCCGGACCAGCATCACTCCACTACCACCAGTGTGGTCCACTTGCTGTATAGGAGACAAGCCCATAACGGGCTACCTTTGAAGGCTGGTAATACAACATACTGTTTGCTGGATAATCATCCGGATTGCCATGAAATTTTACTCCATTTCACTATATGAATGCTGCTTTTGATTATGTGACTTTTTCATTGTGATTTTTATCCTTATCATCATTGTTTCATGGACCATGGTTCTAATTAGACTAAGTTAACTGATCCATCTACAAGATCTGATTACTATTGCTCTTTTAATTTTTATGTTTTGATTTTTATGCATTAACTTTATGCTATGGTTTTATATCATTAAACACATTCATTTTGAACCAAGCCGTATTAGACTTCTGAATAGGAGAGCCATCTATTTCTTTATCAGTATTAAGTATTATCTGATTGTTTATCTATACTCAGTATGATATATGTATTAATTGTTTGAGTGGAAGTTATTACAGTACACCTATTTATTTGATACTAGCGCTGTTCAATTCCCTTTTTTTCTTCATTATTATATCCTAACTTCGAGTTTGACACATTCCTTTTGAACCAGCTGCTTTTGACAGCGCCTTTCCAGTCTCCCTTCTATTATCTTATTGTGAGAATTTATGCTATATGGCAATTACTGACAGTTTGTCAATTCTACATAATTCAGTGATTACTTGGATCATGAAATAAAGTGAAAAACAAAAAAATTGTTGCTGAAGAATTTCTTTTACTGAGCTAAAATTCCTTGCCAGGATGAGTTATCGCTAAGAATAAAAGTCTGAAGCCACTCACCTGTATTAGGTGTGCTGTATACAGGGCGGCCGTAACTAGGGGTGTGGGAGCAGTGCCACCACACAGATGCAGGGCTCTGTGGGCGGCATCATCGCTGCCCCACGGCCCTTGCTCCTGGAACGCACCCTGCAGTGCCACCCGAAGTCTCCTTTGAATTTTCCAAGCATGCACCATGCCGTTTATGCTGACATTCAGAGCACACTTAGAATGCTTTGGGCAGTGCTGCACTTCCCAGTTCTGGTAGCCCAGACACTTCTTCTCAACATCATGATTAGGAGCGCACTGTCGCCCTGTTACAGTACTGGTTGTATACATTCAGAGATAAGAAGATTTAATTATATACATACTGTTGATATGTGTGTACTGTTTGTGGTGGAAAGCAGTTTATAATAGTAGACACCAGCGGAATCCGGGTACAGCCGGCAGCCTTAGTACTCAACCAGGTGTTTGGCTTAATGAAGTGTAGTAGAGATGTTTGTACTGCTGTACTCAAAGTTACACACCTAGTGGATCCAAATGGAGCAGAGCTTGAGTGGGACATGCAGAGGACCAGCTGGTCATGTATGGGGTAGTGGTGCAGGAATAAGCAGTATATATGCAGGGTCTCTGGAGCTAAATAGAACACATCCACTTTCCACTGTGGCACTCTAACAATGTGGCAAAATGGTGCTGCGCAAGTGCAGAACGCCAAATGGTGATGGATGGATATAGCACAATAGCGCACTTCCCATTTCTACACATACAGTATACACTACAAATATATCTGCTTTGCCTTTTTGGTACACCTGGCATAGGATCTTCTATCAATTATTCCACTTTGATTGGCAACTGGATTCCCCGGATTCAATTCAACAGGACAGCTCTACAGTATCTTCCACAGTGATTAAACGCAGGTTGGACGCAATTGCAGTTGAAGTGCATGCATGGAAGGATTGCACATAATTATGCAGCTGCACCACCACTATCCATCTGCTTGTGAAAGTAGCTGTGATCTTTATCAGCGCACACTTGCACCAGTCCTAACTTTGTTGTAAAAAATCTAATCATATAGATCACTGCGTAAGCAAAACTCTACATAGCCCCTGTTTCCACCTACAGATCCACATCATGCCCTCAGTCAACTTAGTTTATGTGCGAATGCTTTGCTACCAACCACTTATACCCACTCAGCCCCAAATGGCAATGTTACTAAGATGTATATGACTCTGAATCACACATAGTAGCTTATAGTGGCTATAGAGCTGTGCCATGCTAAACAACGTAAGACATGTCCGCAAAACAAGGCAGGACCCCACTTGCAATCTTTGGATTAAGACTTGGCACTTTCACTGGACAAACATCATTCCATTGTCCCCCAACCATCCAGCCGAATCTGGTCACATTTCTCAACAGGATCATAGGATCTCCTGTTCATCACGCACCAAGTTGCTCAGTGGCTGAGCTGTTACCATCGCCAGGAGATACCACATGTTCACATCTACCTCATTTGTTGGACATGGATTTCTACTAATATCTACCTACCAGACTGCAGAAACCCCCCTGGAATGCTGCCTTTATCGTCCAGCTATTGAGCTGACACCCCTACGGGGAAATATCCACATACATCCATAATCAAGCGGGATACGGACCATTGATTACACCAACCTGCAAGTTAGGTAACTCTGATGTCACACAGTGATGTTCCTGAGAATTCTCATACATATATTATATATATATTGTTTTATCCAAGACTCACCATTCAGTCCATTTTGACTTTTAAACTGCTTATTGCTTGCATCAATCCCAGTATATGTATACTAAATCTTTTTATATCATATGATCTATTCATAATTATTATTGATTATTCATATGTAAGGTTCATTTTTTAATTTTACTAAATATATGTTTCCTATACATCTGTCTCATGAGTAGTAAACTAAGGTGATTCTACATACATACTGTTCAACCAATTTCTGCATATTGACCTGTTTTAGTTTGCGCTATCATCACTTTTTCTTCTGTCCGCAAATCAAACCTGCATGAAACGCTTCATCATGTGAACCACTCAAGGAAGCAATTGTTAGACCACTTCTTAAAAAACCTAATTTAGACCCCAACTGCATGCAGGGGCGGCTCCAGGTGTTTCCATGCCCTGTGCAGAGAGAGACTCCGACACCCCTCACCCTGCGTGTGGCAAATCCGCGTATGCCCGAAAAGGGGGCATGACATAATTACCATAGGCCACGTCCCCTAAGAGGCGCTAATTGTGGGCGTGCTCATACGGCAAACCACCCATTTACCATCAGGCTGCGGGTGAGCCCAGCACTCCTTCAGTAGCTGGGCTGCCCCCAGCCCTCTCACTGCATTGAATGGATGCCACGAATGGCATGCATTCCTCTTCTCCGGGGCTGCGCCCAAAAAACGTGGCTGTCCAGCTGAAAATCAGGATGGTTGGGAGGGGTGCGCCCTCTATGGGGTGACGCCCTTGTTCGACCGCACTGGTCGAACATGCCTCGAGCTGGCCCTGACTGCATGACCAACTACAGACCATTATCAAACCTTCCTTTTCTAGGAAAGGTCATTGAGAAAGTGGTGGCAGCACAACTTGAAACCCACCTGTCTACCCATGATGTTTGTGATCCATTCCAGCCAGGATTCAGGAGAAGGCATAGCACTGAAACAGCCCTGGTATGTGTGCTTAATGATCTTCTGATGGCAAGAGCAGAGGTGATTGTTCAATCTTAATCCTTCTGGATCTCTATGCATCATGTGATACTGTGGACCACAAGAATCTAATTGAGCACCTGAAAAATTTATGTGGACTGGATGGCATAATTTCTCACTGGCCGGTCACAGAGAGTTTCTTCTGGAGTAAACTCTTCATCAATAGTGCCCCTTCCATGCGGTGTCCCACAGGATTCTATACTACCTCCCATGCTTTTCGCAGTATACATGCTACCACAGGGTGAAATAATCAGACGTCAAGGTCTGGTCTTCCATTGCTATGCAGATGATACACAACTGTACCTGTCCTTTGCTTCAGGTACTGTAAAACCCAATAACAACCCTAAATGGCTGCCTAGCTGAGCTCCAGGAGTGGATGAGTGCCAGTTGGCTGTGACTGAACCCCTATAAAACAGAGGTCATTATGATAAGTCACAGGACAAGACTGCACCGCAGCCAATCAACAGGGCTTACGCTTGGGGGTTCAGAACTACAAAACACTGAACATGTGCAGAATCTTGGTGTTGTCCTGGATAGTGGCATGATACTTAAACATCAGGTATCAGCCACGATCAAATCTTCATTCTTTCATCAGAATCACTTAATTCCCTCAGAATATCTGCCTAAAGTCATACATGCATTTATATCATCACGCTTAGACTACTGCAATGCCCTCTATCTTGGTCTCCCAGCCAAAGAATTGCACCGCTTGCAGATGATACAAAATGCAGCTGCCAGGCTATTAACCGACCAGGCATGTTCCAGCCACATAACACCCATTTTCTACTCTCTTCACTGGCTGCCTGTCAGATGGCGAATTGTTTTTAAGATTGGCTTACTGACTTTCAAAGCCCTTCATGACCAGGGCCCATAGTACTTGAAGCAGCTCCTGGTCCCTTACTGTCCCACTCGATTACTGCAATCTGCTGATGAAGGACTATTAACAGTATCTAGGATCTCCCAGATTTCATCATGGGGCCGAGCTTTCAGCTTTGTGGCTCCGACTCTATGGAACTCACTTCCCCGCACAGTTCGAGAGGCATCCACTCTAGAATCTTTCAAAAATAGACTCAAAACTCACCTATTTACCCAAGCATTTCACTAATGTACCTTGTTAAGCTTGTTTTGTATGTTGTGCTGTAAAGGCAAATGTAAAGCACTTTGAGTCCTTTAGGAGAAAAGTACTATATAAATAACATTATTATTATTATTATTATTATTATTATTATTATTATTATTATTATTATTATGTAGGAAACACATACTGTGTCTAGCAAATATCTAGTAGCAATAAAAGGGTTAATAGATAGCTGTTCTTTTGAGAATATGAAAAGCTTTCATATTCTTTTTTCAAAAATATGTAAACAAAGTACACATTGGCCAACACGTCTATTTTGTTCACGTTTATGTTAGCCTGTTTATGGGGATGCTTTCTGCATACTAATGGTGATATCAGCACACAGAGAGATAATTAGGCTCTAGCAGCGGAACCTTCCACCTTTGATACATATGACAGTGTCAGGTGTGCCATTTCTCCTACCTCTGTTACTCAGAATTGCAGTATAGAAAGCTCAACTTTCAAGCATGTGAACTGAATATATGATATTTGTTTTGAAATGCGTACTCGGCTCCTCTGACAGCAGCAATACATATATTGATAATTATCCTTTTTGCATATCACATATCTTTTGTCTTCTTTGTTTTCGCTAGCTTTCTGTTTTGAAATACGGTAAATTTGCACTACCCCCATCAATGGTTCTCCATTGTGTTTCATCTGCTTTATAAATCCGTTCCTCCAAAATATAGACCTTTTCAATGCAACATTCTAATTTTAAGATTAAAGCCCTGTTTAAGTTTAATGAAGTCGGTATATACTATATCATCCATGATATTTGAAAATGAAAATAAAGATTTTCACATTTTAATCTTTCCCCCAAAAGACTCCAGATTCTTCTCTCGCTAGATCAATCTCTATGGCCCATCTGAGTAATTTATAAAGTGCTACACTCTGCGGTATTGCTCTGCCTCATTATCATTCATCTTTTTTGCATATTTAACTACTGATTTTAATTAGTCTTTTATAATTAATGCACATAATTTTCATTTTTCTCTCAAGTGTCGATCACAGCAAAGAATATCAAGCCATTGCTATTATTTCAAGCATGATGCTTTGGTTCCGACTTTCATGGTATTCTGTGGATCCAGAAAACATGTAGTGGCAACAATACACACTGTTGGTCTAAACAAAGTCTGGATGAAGCACATCCCTGCTTAACAACAACATCCATCAATAAAATGAAGGTCACCTTGAAATCATTCTAATGTGCCATGGTTGGTTGAAGCAATAATGCAACAACAGATCTTTAATGGGCATATATGAGGTTTATTAAAACAGTTTCTATCAGAACAAGACAACAATACAAGTGCCCATGAATAAGGCTTTCCAAATCATTTAACAGTAAGAATATATCAGCATTTTACAAATAGAGGAATTCACTGAAAAATACTGCCTAAAACTCTTAGAAATGAAGCATGGCATTATGAAGGCAATGTCAATTATACCCCTTTTAGAAAATCCTGGATTTTGCACATGAATGTGCATCAATCCGGCTCTGGTGTATGTCTGAAAGGTGCGACCCGGGTTGACAGTCCTGGGTCCGCGACCCTGCTTGCTATCAGGGTTTTTCCAAGGACTTGCCACCCGGGTCTACGACCCAGCTCAAGTGTGAAAGGTGCGACCCGGGTCATGCCGAAAACAATTTGATTGGCTGGGGACAGTAGCGCCTGGAGAAGTGCCCAAGTGCCCTCTGAATTCCGTAAGGGTGTGAAGGGTGATGACCAGGAAATAACCTGGGTCGCCCCCATAAGTGTGAAAGGGGTAGCCCAGCTTCAAACCGTGCTCGATGTCCTGCAGCCGGGTTGAACCCGGGAATTTATGTCTGAAAGACGTATTAGTGATGAGCTTTATAAGGCTACATATTTCTTTTGAGACAATTGTGATTCTGCAAGACCCTAATCATGTACGGCTTGTTTAGATGCACTTTGTCACAGGCCATGTCTCACCGTTTTTTTCCCAGTACTTGTGTTACTGCTTGCAAAAACATAAGGTCACCAGGAATCACAATAACAATCTTCTTATGAGGACAGCATAAATGAAAAAGGTACACTAAACAATATGATGAGTGTGAGGATTTGGTTCAAGATGAACCTCTTAAGTCAGTTACACTCAGAGAGCACTGCTTCATTTATTAATCTAATAGGGGTTAGTGAGGATTATATTGAAAAAATCTAATTATAGCTGTCTATGAAGTGTGTATTATACTTACAGTGGAAGATTAAATTGAAAATATGTAGAAAACTGGCTGTGACAGACATCAGTACAGAGGACCAGACTTAGTACCCATTAGATCAGACTGTATGTGGGCATGTACAGTGCTCAGTGTACCAGATTCGGTGTATACCTCAACACATTGAGCTTAATGTGGCACAGTACATTGGACTGGATGTGTTCCTCAAAACACTGGTTTGGGCTGGATGTGAACCCTGATGCAATGGCCTGAACTCAATCAAGGCTGTAAACAATCAACAGAGCTGAATGTGGGCTCCAACACACTAGATAGATTGAATTTCCTGAATGCATTGGGCAGGACAGGAGTTGAGCATAAACATTTCAGACCAGACTGATTACAGAGACCACAGGAGCACAAGTATTGGCAGGTCTTTTGCCACACTGTTGCCCCAACAAGTATACTTGACTTTCTAGAGTTTCAACAGATCATTTAATAGTGGCAGTACTCCAGTATTAATTGTTTTCATCCACAAGAGTTAGGGAGAAATACATAATGTTCATGCCTGTCTCTTTACGATATTTGGTGTTTTCAACCTTTATGGAGGACTAGTGTCGTTATTTTGTAATTGTTTAGAGGGACAAGGGGGCAGCGAGATGCTCAGAGTGTGTAGAAGTTTTTTTTTTCAATCTCTGCTGCAGTTCATCCCAAAGGTGCTCGATGGGGTTGAAGTCAGGGCTCTGTGTGGGCCAGTCAAGTTCTTCCACACCAAACTCATCAAATCATGTCTTTATAGTCCTTGCTTTATGCACTAGGCCACAGTCATGTTGGAATAGAAAAGGGCATTCCCCAAACTGTTGCCACAAAGTTGGAAGCATAGCATTGTCCAAATTGTCTTGGTATGCTAAAGCATTAAGGGCCTTATTCAGACCCAGTCGCAAGCGCTGAGCACTTGCAACCGGGTCGATGTTTACCCACTGGGCATGCGCACGTCAGAGCCGGCTCCGACGAGCGCATGCGGAAGACCCGGCTAGCGACTGGCGCTCCGTCGCTACGGGTCTTGCACCAAAGGGGGTGGGCTGTCGATTGTGATTGACAGCTCACCCCATTTGGGAGGCAGGGAAGGGGGGGTGGCCGGCCAAACGGAGGCATTCCCGACGGAACACTTGCCATTTGGGGGCGGCCCCACTGACATCAGTAGTGATGTCAGTGGGGAGCTTCCTGCTTGATCAGGTCTCGTCGCAAGCCCCGGTGGTTACCACCCACAGCTTAGCGACCGACCAGGGTGATGGTCGCGATGGTCAAGACCATCACCCTGGTCGGTCGCTAAGCTCATTAAAAAAAAGAAGCGGCCGCCCTCATTCAGAGAGAGCGATCGCTTCTTGCGACCGCCTCTGAATGAGGGCCTAAGTTTGCCCTTCACTGGAGATAAAGGGCCTAGCCCAAACCCTGAAAAACAGCCACATACCATTATCCCTCTGCCACCAAACTTCACGGTTGGCACAGTGCAGTCAGGCAGGTAACCTTTTCCCGGCATCCACCAAACTCAGACTCGTCCATCTGACTGCCAAACAGAGAAGCTTTGATTCTTCACTCCAAAGAACACATTTCCACTGCTCTACAGTCCAATGTCGGTGTACCTTACACCACTCCATCCATTGCTTGGCATTGGACTTGGTGATGTGAGGCTTGCATGCAGCTGCTTGGCCATGGAAACCCATTCCATTAAGCTCCCACCATACAGTTTTGTGCTAACATTAATGCCAGTGGAAGTTTGGAATTTTTCAGCTAAGGAATCAGCAGAGCTCTTTCTACTCACCATGCGCCTTAGCAGTCGTTGACCCCGCTCTGTGATTTTACTAGAGATGTGCGCCGGGCCATTTTTGCAGGTTTTGGTTTTGGATCTGGATCTCCTTTGTGTTTTGGATCTGAATTTGGTTTTGCAAAACCGCCATTGCGTATTTTGGTTTTGGATTTGTATTTTTTCTAAAAGATCATAAAAACAGCTGAAATCATATAATTTGGGCCTGTTTTTGTTCCTACAGTATTATTAACCTCATTAACATTTATTTCCAGTCAGTTGTAACCACCTCACAGCTCACAATATTGATTTAATCCAATTTAGGCCAAAATGTTGCACCGAGCTAGCTGGCTGACTAAGCTAAGTGACATCAGTGGGTGTCACAAACATGTGACAGTTCAGCTTCCAACATGGCACATCTAGAAAACAGAGTGGCACTGCAGTGGCAGACAGTATGGCAGTTTAATAAATTATACGACCCCATATAGAAACCAATGAATGTTTTCATTAATCAAGAACTAGATCAGAGACCCAAAGGAGATGGAGTATGTTTATGGAATAGTTGAAGGCAGGGAAAGGAAGGATTGATTAGTTTGTTTGGGGTAGGGCTTGCAGCATCACAGTGCTTATATGGATACACTAGGGTACGGAAGCATACACTGGGGAACAGCCTGCAGTGTCACAGTACTTATATGGATACACTGGAGTATTTCCTGCAGCATCACAGTACTTATATGGATGGATAAACTGGAGTATGGTCTGCAGCATCACAGTACTTATATGGATGGATACACCGGGGTACATCCTGCAGCGTCACAGTGCTTATATGGATACACTGGGGAGTACAGCCTGCAGCATCATAGCACTTATATGGATGGATACACTTGGGTATGGCCTGCAACATCACAGTGCTTACATGGATACACTGCAGTACGGAAGCATACACTGGGGTTAGACCTGCAGTATCATAGTGCTTATATGGATACATTGGGGGGTATGGCCTACAGTGTCACAGTACTTATATGGATGGATAGACTGGGGTACGGCCTGCAGCATCACAGCTTATATGGATACACTGGGGTACAGAAGCATACACTGGGGTATGGCCTGCAGCATCACAGTGCTTATTTGAATACACAGGGGGGATGCGGCCTGCAGCATCACGGTGCATATATGGATACACTGGGGCACAGCACAAAAAAAAATACTTTTTCACTTTTTTTATTAACTTACTATTTTTTTTTTTGTAAAACTTTTCTTTACTTTTTTTTAAGCCCCTGGATGGACAGCGCACCCCTGGATGGACAGCACACACCTGGGTGGACAACACAGCTCAGCCCTGGATAGACAGCACCCTGGATGGACAGCACATCCCTGGATGGACAGCACAGCAGACCCCTGGATGGACAGCACACCCTGGATGGACAGCACAGCAGACCCCTGGATGGACAGCACAGCAGACCCCTGGATGGATAGTACACCCCTGGATGGACAGCTCACTGGATGGACAGCACACTCCTGGATGGACAGCACAGCACACACCTGGATGGACAGCACACCCCTGGATGGACAGCACAGCACACCCCTGTATGGACAACACAGCCCCCTGGATGGACAGCACAGCAAGTAAATGGTACCAATCACCCTGGGGAGGGATTTATATACAATCCAAAATGCGCTAGAATCTTATACGGGATTGATGACGTTTTGCCTCATTTTGGGTTCCAAGTCAGGTGAGCCTAAATCGGATCCGACTCGGAATAGCGATGTTCGTGTGGGACTGGTTCTCAGAGAACCAGACACGCTCATCTCTAGATTTTACGTGGTCTTCGCTTCGAGGCTGAGTTGCTGTTGTTACTAAACGCTTCCACTTTCTAACAATATCACTTACAGTTGACATTGGAATATCCAGCTTGGTTGAAATTTCACGAACCGTCTTACTGCAAAGGTGGCATCCTATCACAGTACCACGCCTGAAGTCACTGAGCTCTTCAGGATGATCCATCTTGTATCACAAATGTTTTCAAATGGAGACTGCATGACAAGGTGCTTGATTTTATACACCTGTGGCAACGGGTCTGATTTAAACACCTCAATTAAATAATCAACAGGTGCGGCCAAATACTTTTGTCCATATAATGTATGTATATACTATATATATATATTAGGGGTGTGCACCGGCCACTTTTCGTGTTTTGTGTTTTGGTTTTGGATCTGGATCTTTCTTCGTGTTTTGGATCTGGATTGGTTTTGCCAAAACCACCCTTCCGTGTTTTGGGTTCTGGGTTTTGTGTTTTGGATCTGTATTTTTTTTTTAAAAAGCATAAAAACAGCTAAAATCACATAATTTGTTGGGTTCTCTGCTCCTATGCTATTATTAACCTCAATAACCTTAATTTCCACTCATTTCCAGTCTATTCTGAACACCTCACACCTCACAATAGTGTTTTCATGTCCAAAAGGTTGCACCGAGGTAGCTGGATGACTATGCTAAGCGACACGAGTGGGCGGCACAAACACGTGACCCATCTAGGAGTGACACTGCAGTGGCAGACAGGATGGCAGTTAGAAAAACTAGGCCCCAAACTGTACATAATGCAAAGAAAAAAAAGAAGTGCAAGATGGAATTGTCCTTGGGCCCTCCCACCCACCCTTATGTTGTATAAACAGGACATGCACACTTTAACAAATCAATCATTTCAGCGCCAGGGTCTGCCACACAACTGTGGCTGAAATGATTGGTTCGTTTGGGCCCCCACAAAACAAGCTGGCAATTAATGTGTCCCTGCACAAACTGGCTCTACGGAGGCAAGATGTCATCCTCATCCTCCTCATCCACCGATTCCTCACCCTCTTCAGTGTGTACATCCTCATCCTCACAAAGTATTAACTCGTCCCCACTTGAATCCACCACCACAGGTCCCTCTGTACCTTCTGGAGGCTGGTCTCCCTGGAAGAGCTGATAATTCATTTTGATGAACATCATCTTCTCCACATTCTGTGGAAGCAACCTCCTACGCCTTTCGCTGACAAGGTTCCCGGCTGCACTAAACACTCTTTCGGAGTACACACTGGAGGGGGGGCAACTCAGGTAAAATAGAGCCAGCTTGTACAGGGGCCTCCAAATTGCCTCTTTTTCCTGCCAGTACAGGTATGGACTGTCTGACATGCCTACTTGGATGCTGTCACCGATGTAATCCTCCACCATTCTGTCAATGGTGACAGTATCATATGCAGTGACAGTAGACATGTCAGAAATTGTTGCCAGGTCCTTCAGTCCGGACCAGATGTCCAAACTTGGTCCTGCCTGCCCTGCATCACCGCCAGCGGGTTGCTTAGGATACCTAAGTTTTTTCCTGGCAGCCCCAGTTGCGGGAGAAAATGAAGAAGGAGCCGTTGACGTGTCACGTTCCGCTTCAGCTGACAGTGTGTTCACCAGCAGGTCTTTGCACCTCTGCAGGCTTGTGTCGGCCGGAAAGAGAGACACCACATAGGCTTTAAACCTAGGATCAAGCACGGTGGCCAAAATGTAGTGGTCTGATTTCAACAGATTGACCACCCTGGAATCCTGGCAAAGCGAATGAAGGGCTTCATCCACAAGTCCCACATGCTGAGCGGAATCGCTCCGTCTTAGCTCCTCCTTCACTTTCTCCAGCTGCTTCTGCAAAAGCCTGATGAGGGGAATGACCTGACTCAAGCTGGCTGTGTCTGAACTGACTTCACGTGTGGCAAGTTCGAAGGGCTGGAGAACCTTGCACAACACGGAAATCATTCTCCACTGCGCTTGAGTCAGGTGCATACCCCCTCCTTTGCCTATGTCATAGGTGGATGTATAGGCTTGTATGGCCTTTTGCTGCTCCTCCATCCTCTGAAGCATATAGAGGGTTGAGTTCCACCGCGTCACAACCTCTTGCTTCAGGTGATGGCGGGGCAGGTTCAAGAGTGATTTCTGGCGCTCCAGTCTTCGGCACGCAGTCGCTGAATGGCGAAAGTGGCCAGAAATTTTTCGGGCCACCCAAAGCGTCTCCTGCACGCCCCTGTCGCTTTTCAGAAAATTCTGCACCACCAAGTTTATTGTGTGAGCAAAACATGGGACGTGCTGGAATTTGCCCTGATGTAATGCCCGCACAATATTGGTGGCGTTGTCAGATATCACAAATCCCCAGGAGAGTCTAAGTGGGGTAAGCCACTGGGCGAGATTTCCCTCAGTTTCTCTAAGAGGTTGTCGGCGGTGTGCCTCTTACTGAAACCGGTGATACACAGCGTAGCCTGCCTTGTAACGAGCTGGCGTTTCTGAGATGCTGCTACTGGTGACGCTGCTGCTGTTGCTGCGTAAGGTGATACATCTACCCAGTGGGCTGTCACAGTCATATAGTCCTTAGTCTGCCCTGTTCCACTTGTCCACATGTCCGTGGTTAAGTGGACATTGTGTACAACGGCATTTTTCAGGACACTGAGGACACTTTTTCTGACGTTTCTGTACAGTCTCGGTATCGCCTGCCTAGTGAAGTGGAATCTAGACGGGATTTGGAACCGGGGACACACTACCTCCATCAATTGTCTAAATCCCACTGCACTAATGGCGGATACCGGACGCACGTCTAACACCAACATAGCAGTCAAGGCCTCAGTTATACGTTTTGCTTCAGGATGACTGCTGTCGTACTTCATCCTCCTCGCTAAGGACTGTTGGAGGGTCAATTGTTTAGTAAAAGTAGTGGTGTTCCTACTTCCTCTCTGGGATGATGAACGACTCCCAGCAGCAGCAACAGCAGCAGCGGCAGCAGTAGGCGTAGCAATGCAGGATCCTCCAGAGGAATCCCGGATAGGAGAGTCAGTCATGCCAGTGACATGGCCTGCAGGACTACTTCCGATCCTGACTAAGGAGGAAATTGACGAGGAGGGAGTTGACGGTGTGGTTTGCAGGCGCTTGGATACAACAGGACAACGGGATTTAGGTGTCCCTGGACTGCTTACGGTCTTAGCCAAAGTTTCTGAACTTGACAGTAACTTTTTATGAACGCGCTGCAGGTGCCGTATAAGGGAGGATGTTCCTAGGTGGTTGACGTCCCTACCCCTACTTATTTCACCTTTACATATGGTACATATGGCAAGACAGTTGTTGTCCGGATTTGGATAGAAATATTGCCAGACCAAAGAGGTGGAATGTTTGGTCTTCTGCCCAGGCATGACCGTGATGGGCTTTTTCATCCCACGGACAACAACTGTCTCCCCCGGAGCCTGATTTAAACAAACCACATCACCATCAGAATCCTCCTCGCCAACTTCCTCCTCAGCGCCAGCTACACCAGTATCCTCATCCTGTTGTACTTCAACAGTGACATCTTCAATTTGCATATCAGCAAGTGGACTGTGGGTGCTCCTTTCAGCACTTGCAGGGGGCGTGCAAATGGTGGAAAGAGCCACCTCTTCCCGTCCAGTGCTGGGAAGGTCAGGCATCGCAACCACCACCACACTTGGACTCTCCTTGGGGATTTGTGATATCTTCTTAGAAAGCACAGTTCTTCGCTGTGCTTTTGCCAGCTTAACTCTTTTGATTTTTTTAGTGGGAGGAGGGCTTCCATCGTCATGTGAAGCTGAACCACTAGTCATGAACATACTAGGGATCGACCTTAGCCGTTCCTTGCCACTCCGTGTCGTAAATGGCATATTGGCAAGTTTACGTTTCTCTTCAGCTGATTTAAATGTCTTTTTCAAGGTCATTTTCCTGAACTTTGCCATTTGGGATTGTATGTGCCCTCTACTATGACATTGGGCATCGGCCTTGGCAGACGACGTTGATGGCATGTTATCGTCTATGTCATGACTAGTGGCAGCAGCTTCAGCACTAGGAGGAAGTGGTTCTTGATCTTTCTCTATTTTATTTTTATCGGAGAAAGTTTGGTCCTCCATTTATGTTATATCGATTTGATATATACGTGCGGCTAAACCCAGAAAATAATTTTTTTTTTGGTTTGGACTGGAGTGTACTTTGGGGGTTACAGCACCCTTTAACGGTCAAGCCAGCCGGCCCTTTACTTATGACACAGGCGCACTCTTGGCACTACTTTGTTGATGCACGTGCGGCTACTGCGCACACAATTCACAAACACAGAAAATAATTTTTTTTTTAGTTTGGACTGGAGTGTACTTTCGGGGGTTACAGCACCCTTAACGGTCAAGCCAGCCGGCCCTTTACTTATGACACAGGCGCACGCTTGGCACTACTTTGTTGATGCACGTGCGGCTACTGCGCACACAATTCACAAACACAGAAAATAATTTTTTTTTTGGTTTGGACTGGAGTGTACTTTGGGGGTTACAGCACCCTTTAACGGTCAAGCCAGCCGGCCCTTTACTTATGACACAGGCGCACGCTTGGCACTACTTTGTTGATGCACGTGCGGCTACTGCGCACACAATTCACAAACACAGAAAATAATTTTTTTTTTGGTTTGGACTGGAGTGTACTTTCGGGGGTTACAGCACCCTTAACGGTCAAGCCAGCCGGCCCTTTACTTATGACACAGGCGCACGCTTGGCACTACTTTGTTGATGCACGTGCGGCTACTGCGCACACAATTCACAAACACAGAAAATAATTTTTTTTTTGGTTTGGACTGGAGTGTACTTTCGGGGGTTACAGCACCCTTAACGGTCAAGCCAGCCGGCCCTTTACTTATGACACAGGCGCACGCTTGGCACTACTTTGTTGATGCACGTGCGGCTACTGCGCACACAATTCACAAACACAGAAAATAATTTTTTTTTTGGTTTGGACTGGAGTGTACTTTCGGGGGTTACAGCACCCTTAACAGTCAAGCCAGCCGGCCCTTTACTTATGACACAGGCGCACGCTTGGCACTACTTTGTTGATGCACGTGCGGCTACTGCGCACACAATTCACAAACACAGAAAATAATTTTTTTTTTGGTTTGGACTGGAGTGTACTTTCGGGGGTTACAGCACCCTTAACGGTCAAGCCAGCCGGCCCTTTACTTATGACACAGGCGCACGCTTGGCACTACTTTGTTGATGCACGTGCGGCTACTGCGCACACAATTCACAAACACAGAAAATAATTTTTTTTTTGGTTTGGACTGGAGTGTACTTTCGGGGGTTACAGCACCCTTAACGGTCAAGCCAGCCGGCCCTTTACTTATGACACAGGCGCACGCTTGGCACTACTTTGTTGATGCACGTGCGGCTACTGCGCACACAATTCACAAACACAGAAAATAATTTTTTTTTTGGTTTGGACTGGAGTGTACTTTCGGGGGTTACAGCACCCTTAACGGTCAAGCCAGCCGGCCCTTTACTTATGACACAGGCGCACGCTTGGCACTACTTTGTTGATGCACGTGCGGCTACTGCGCACACAATTCACAAACACAGAAAATAATTTTTTTTTTGGTTTGGACTGGAGTGTACTTTCGGGGGTTACAGCACCCTTAACGGTCAAGCCAGCCGGCCCTTTACTTATGACACAGGCGCACGCTTGGCACTACTTTGTTGATGCACGTGCGGCTACTGCGCACACAATTCACAAACACAGAAAATATATTATTTTTTTAGCACTTGGGGGGAGCACCCCTGATGGACAGAGCACCCCCTGGACAACACTGCAGCACTCCTTTAGGACTGGGACACTGCACAGGACTTTGGAGTGGACACAGCCCCTATGGAGAACTGACTGCACAACACAGTCCAGCCAGCCCCTATGGACTTTGAAGTAGTGGACACAGCCCCTATTAACAACAGCAGCACAGCACAACACAGCCAGCCCCTATGGACTTTGAAGTAGTGGACAACAGCAGCACTACACTACACTACACTACACAGCCCTAACTCCCACCCTCCCTCTTCACTGTCCACAGCCGAGTGAGAAAATGGCGCCGACGTGGGTACCTTATATAGGATCCAAAACCCGCGAGACTCGGAAGGCGGGATGATGACGTTTTGCCTCGATTTCAGATCCGAGTCAGGCGGGAAAAGTCGAGCCTGATTCGGATCGGACTCGGATCGGGGGGGCTCGGGGGGGTTCGGATTTCAGAAATCCGAACCCGCTCACCCCTAATATATATACATATATATATATATATATATATATATATATACTCATTTATTGTCCGATGCATATAGTACAATATAAACGATAGAAAATTAAATATTCTAAAATGTTGAGTGTAAAGACATTTATAAGAATCTGGAAATAAAAAAGGAAATGAAGTGAGAGGACTTGGGCCTGATTCTGAGTTTGACACAGCTCCTTATAAGGCCACATCTGGTGAATTCTAGCAAACTGTGCATGCGCCATAGCAAACAGATGTGTCTTTGCTTATCTCCAGATGATTCTGAGTAATATCTCTCCGTTCGTCAAATGGACATTTTAGTGTGTCACGTGGACATTAACATTTAAGAGAACTGTGTTATTGGAGTGTCATGGGAGTGTTGTGGGCATGTGGCCAGAATTGCGTCCTTTTCGTGCATCATTCATGTGGCGAGGGGACACGTATTTCAGATGGGTATGTTGCACTCAGCTTAGGGGTACAGTAGGTGTAGTGTAAGTCCTGTTACCAGTGATGATGACTATGTCAGCACACAGAAATCAGTGGGGCAGCACGATGCGTACTCATGAAGGCTTGCGTTTAGTCGCCTTAGCAAAATATGAGCAAGGCGGTCACATATGGAGCTGCATGCGACTCCCAATATATAAATATACTGTATAAAAAGTTTACTTTACTTTAATGTTTATTAGTTTTGCATTCTTACTTGCAAATTGCCCTTATTCTGATGAAATATTTGAGTAATGAAGTTCATTTGAAAGATCCCTTTTCTATAGAAAGTAAAGTTTCAATCACAAGTGGACGCAGGGTGACAATGTAGGCTTGCAATACCAATCACTTCAAGAGGGGCATCAAGAATAAGACTGAAGCCTCTCATTACGTCAGCCGGAGGTTTCCATTCAAGCGCTCATTTGCACTAAGTCACTGTGGCTGACAAGCTTCTGTATTAAATAATGTCTCTCTTTTAATTTTGCTAACAGCTTTTACTTTAAGTGCTTTTATAAATTTGTTAAATTCATAGCAGAGGGAGTTGCCTCACTACTCGGTAACTAAGTACCCAAGCTCTGTTTGGTTTCTACAAAGACTATTTACTTAGGCTCCTTAATGTATTATTAAAATGGGTAAAGCCCCCTTGGGATATCATCTCGTTATATGCCTCCATTTGCCGAATAAACCATGCGTTGTTTTCATGTCTTCCTCTTGCTTCTTAATGATCCCATTAGTGATTCCAGAGGTATGCTTGCACCTCCTCTATCATTGCCATTTTATTATGCAGGCAAGTATAGGATTTGAGAAAAAAGGAGATTCTGTTTGAGGTTTGCAATTAGTCATGTGAATGATCACAGCTGTGGTACTGGCAGGTTCCCAGTATGGATATGATGATATTGTTCCTTTACACCTGCCCAGCCAACTCGAGAGCCTGTGTGTGGGATATATGTATACACTAGTGAGCTTACAGTGTTAACATTATATATGTACATCAGTCTTATTGTTACTAAGAATTGTATTAATCTAATAGATGGAAATACATACCTAAAAGTAACTGTATATGTGTGTGTGACTGTATAATTATGAGAAAAAATTATTTTCCTATATTGATATTTATCACTAATCATATCTGCTCTCTGGGCCTGATTCAGAGCCGGATGCTATTTGCGCACAATCGTTCAGAAAAAGGGGCCGGATATTTTAAAAGAGCGCTCGCTCTTTGCGGTCTTTTGACGCCTCTATATCTGAGCGTGGGAACGAAATATGCGCTCGCTATTTTGTAAAGACGCCCCCTGGCTGTTCGCATCACACGTCATCTCCGCTATTTATTAGATTAATCGAGTACATCGAAAGGCGTCTGAACTGCTCGCAGTGCTTGTAGTTGGATTTTCCTACCGCAATCTTGTGAACAGTTCAGGCTAAGAGACAACCAAGTGACGTGGTCGATGACGCTGCTTTGTTATTTATGCACACCCTTAAAACGCCCGTTTTGACCGTTTGGCACGCCTGCGTTCGGATCTCCACTCCCCGTTTTCAAGCACCTTCCCCTGTTACCACCCACAAACGCCTCCTCATCCTGTCACTCAAATTAGCAAGCACTCGCTATTTTGCGAACACACGATTTCCGACCGCACTGACTGGTTGGCGCATGCGCATTACGACTCATACGCATGCGCAGATGTGCGGACATCGCTCGGAGCGAACGAGCGGCCGCTTATTAGCGGTTCTGAATCAGGCCCTCTGTCTCTCTCACTATATTTATTATTTATTTATTTATTACCAGTTATTTATATAGCGCACACATATTCTGCAGCGCTTTACAGAGAATATCTTACCATTCACATCTGTCCCTGCCCCAGTGGAGCTTACAATCTATATTCCCTACCACATGCTCACAAACATACACACTATGGTCAATTTTGAGGGAAGCCAATTAACCTACCAGTATATTTTTGGAGTGTGGGAGGAAACCGGAGTACCCGGAGGAAACCCACACAAACACAGGGAGAATATACAAACTCCACACAGACTAAAAGACAAAAGATACATAGTGTAATACTTTTAAGGTAAAACATATGCAAGTAACAATAAAATATATTATGCGTACATTTATTTAAAAAAAACAATTTGCACATACAGTCAGGTGCATAAATATTGGGACATTGACAAATTTTCATATTTTGGCCTCTATTCACCACAATGGCTTTGAAATGAAACAAACAAGATGTGCTTTAACTGCAGACTTTCAGATTTAATTTGAGAGTAATTACATCCAAATCAGCTGAACGGTGTAGGAATTACAACGGTTTCTATATGTGCCTCCCACTTTTTAAGGGGCCAAAAGTAAACTAAACAATCCTAAATCTAACTTTCACTTTTTAATACTTTGTTGGAAATCCTTTGTAGGCAATTACAGCCTGAAGTCTGGAACGCATAGACATCACCAGATGCTGGGTTTCATCCCTGGTAATGCTCTGCCAGGCCTCTACTGCAAATGTCTTCAGTTCCTGCTTGTTCTTGGGGCATTTTCCCTTCAGTTTTGTCTTCATCAAGTGAAATGCATGCTCAATCGGATTCAGGTCAGGGGATTGACTTGGCCATTGCATAACATTCAATTTTAGCCTTAAAAAACACTTTGGTTGCTTTTGCAGTATGCTTCAGGTCATTGTCCATCTGCACTGTGAAGTGCCGTCCAATGAGTTCTGAAGCATTTGACTGAATATGAGCATATAGTATTGCCCGAAATACTTCAGAATTCATTCTGCTGCTTTTGTCAGCAGTCACATCATCAATAAATACAAGGGAACCAGTTCCATTGGCAGCCATACATGCCCACGCCATGACACTACCACCACCATGCTTCACTGATGAGGTGGTATGTTTTGGATCATGAGCAGTTCCTTTCCTTCTCCATACTCTTATCTTCCCATCACTCTGGTACAAGTTGATCTTTGTCTCATCTGTCCATAGGATGTTGTTCCAGAACTGTAATTGCTTTTTTAGATTTTGTTTGGCAAACTAATATGGTCTTCCTGTTTTTGTGGCTCACCAATGGTTTACATCTTGTGGTGAAAGCTCTATATTCACTCTTGTGAAGTCTTCTCTTGATTGTTGACTTTGACACATATACACCTACCTCCTGGAGAGTGTTCTTGATTTGGCCAACTGTTGTGAAGGGGTTTTTCTTCACCAGGGAAATAATTCTTCTGTCATCCACCACAGTTGTTTTCGGTGGTCTTCCGGGTCTTTTGGTGTTGCTGAGCTCTCCGGTGCGTTCTTTCTTTTTTTTTAAGAATGTTCCAAACAGTTGATTTGGCCACACCTAATGTTTTTGCTATCTCTCTGATGGGTTTGTTTTGATTATTCAGCCTAATGATGGCTTGCTTCATTGATAGTGTCAGCTCTTTGGATCTCATATTGAGAGTCGACAGCAATTGATTCCAAATGCAAATGTCACACCTAGAATCAACACCAGACCTTTTACCTGCTTAATTGATAATGAAATAACGAGGGAATAGCCCACACCTGTCCATGAAATAGCTTTTGAGTTGATATACCCATTACTTTTGGCACCTTAAAAAGTGGGAGGCACATATAGAAACTGTTTTAATTCCTACACCGTTCACCTGATTTGAATGTAATTACCTTCAAATTAAATCTGAAAGTCTGCAGTTAAAGCGCATCTTGATTGTTTCATTTCAAAGCCATTGTGGTGGTGAATAGAGGCCAAAATATGAAAATTCTGTCAATGTCTCAATATTTATGCACCTGACTGTATCTGAATAAACCAGAGGAACTCAGTCAAGTATCTCAGGTCCTGTCCCAACACGTCTCATCTTGGTGCCACACATGGCGTCACCAAGTCTTCCTCAGGGGCACATCTATGTGTGTATATATATATATATTTATATTCCATAGACAAAAAACCTTATGGTTTCACATGTCTCATTAAGGCTGCTTAAACATGATCTGAAAATTCACAAAACCTATTGATTTTCTGCCTCTCAAACTTCAAAAAGCAATGAAATTACGATCATTAAGGCTGACGCCTTAATGGACATGTTCCTTGCGCAATACAGATATGGTATGCCATCACACCCTGTGGTTAACTGCAGCTTCAGCACTCTCACAGAATGAGATTGCTGTCACTCACAAAATGGTGGAGCTGCTAATTCACAGAATTGTGTGCTCATTGGAATACACACATGCAGTCAATGCAACTGAGGTTTGAGCAGTTATGTGGCTCCCACATCCCACTCAGTGCCCACAATCTTTCCATTTGATCACCAAAACAATCTCACTGGCTTCCAACATCCTTCTCACTGCATACATTTATCTCATTTACAATACACATTCAGCTCCCTTATTTTTAAAAATATCATACTCGGTCTATGCATGTACACTTTCGTTCCCTATATGCCTCCATGCTGCTATATATTCCCCAATCCCTACTGCTGTGTGGTTTCCCAACTGTTATAGTCTGTGTTCCCTCATCCGCACCAATGTTTTTCCCCAGCCGCACCGCCATGCATCCGTGCCTTCTCCACAGCCACACTGCTGTCTTTCTCTCATCTGTGGTATTCTTTCTTCCTCCATCTGCACTATTCTGGTCCCCCAACTGTGCAACTCTGTCTCCCCCCACCACCCGCACCACTCTGTCTTCCTCCCCATCCACACCAATCTGTCTTCCCCAATTCCTACTGCTGTGTTGTCTCCGAACTATGGTAGTCTGTGTTCTCTCATCCGCACCAATCTGTCTTTCTCCATCTGCACCACCCTGCATCCGTACCACTCTGTTTCTTTCTGCACCACTGCCTTCCACTAAGCCACACCGCTGTCTTCCTTTCCTCTGTGGCACTCTTTCTTCCACCATCTGCACCACTCTGTCCCCACCCAACTGTGCAACTCTGTCTCCTCCGCCACCCGCACTACTCTGTCTCCCTACCCATCCACACTAATCTGTCTTCCCAATCCCTACTGTTGTGTGTTCTCCTATCTGTGCTAGTCTGTATTCCCTTATCCGCACCAATCTGTCTTTACCCATCTGCACTGCTCTGTCTTCCCATGTCCATGTCACTCTCTACCCCCATCCATGTCGCTGTCCCCCCAAACCATGTCACTCTGTTTCCCCCATCCGCACCACTGTTTTCCACCCATCTGCATTACTTTGGCTACCCCCCCTCTGTACTGCTTAACCTTCCCTCCTCTACACGCCTTTGTGTCTCACCTATCCACGCTGCTGTGTCTCCTCCCCCATCCACACCACTTTTATCTCATCTGCACAGCTCTATTTTCTACTTTGACCTCAGATGCATAGACTGCATATGTGTATTCCAATGAGCACACAATTTTGTCTATGGAATTTCATAGCTTTTTTAAAATTTATTAACTATCAGGGTTTGCATGAGCAAACCGGGCCACCTGCAGGGGAGAAGGGCAACAAAATGGTACAATAACGCAGGTGGAAGAGGGGACAGCACACAGGAGGTTGGTTTGGGAGGTGCAGGTGCGAAACGGCTGTAGGCATGTGGGGTAGCGGCAGCAGCGGTGGTGCAGAGCAGTGGCAGCGGTGCAGTGCAAAGGGGGCATCAGTGGGCGTCAGAGGGCTCACTGGTAGTGCGTATGCACCTGAGAAAATCAAATCAATAAATCACAGATGCACGAATGCAACAGTGAGATCCATCTACACATCTGTTAAAAATTGAATGTGTAAAAAAAAAAAGGCATAGCCCCGCCCCGTAGAAGACAACCAGCAATGGGCTTTGGAGCCTCAGTACTGGTTGTCCTACGTACAGGGGACAAATGACGTAGGGGTTTATGTGAGAAAGTTGCTGCACCTTAAGTGGAACCCCTGTTAGTGGGAACAAACAAATCTAAACACAAAAAATACTTAGAGGGCGCAATTTGCTTACATGTCTATTATGATACCAATCAAATAGTATATATACAAGTTTCAGATGTTTGATGGTTCAAATTAGCACCAATAGGATGTCCAGAAGAATTCCTTTGTAAAAGATCCCATTCATAACATGTCACTCTTCTCTTTAATACTGGATCGACTTTGGGGGTTGTGAATTTAATCCATTGGTCAGAAGGGAGAAACCTGCCTATTGAAATTTAGCCCTGTATGGGTATACAGCAGGATATCTATTGTCATCCTCCTCTGTTAATACAATGGAAAATTAATTGTGTAAGCAGTTTTTATGCATAAGTTTTATATGTCTATTTTACAAAAAATTTTAATAAATTCATTGTTTACTATATCTAATAGTCGGCCGTTGGGCCATTTCTTGGGTGATTCTGGTGAGCGGGTCTTTTTTCTCATTTTGTTTTGGAGCCTATGGTATCTACTATCTTATTCAA
The DNA here is from genome assembly GCA_031769625.1 of Taudactylus pleione. Classification (NCBI taxonomy): domain Eukaryota; kingdom Metazoa; phylum Chordata; class Amphibia; order Anura; family Myobatrachidae; genus Taudactylus; species Taudactylus pleione. The sequence continues at coordinate 4,333,199 of JAUIMM010000116.1, forward strand.
AGTCGATCTAGTATTAAAGAGAAGAGTGACATGTTATGAACGTGATCTCTTACAAAGGAATTCTTCTGGACATCCCATTGGTGCTAATTTAAACCATCAAACATTTTATATATACTACTTGATTAGTGTCATAAAAGACATTTATGCAAATTGCGCCCCCTAAGTATTTTTTGTGTTTATATATACAGTATATATATATATATATATAGAATAACAGCACTTTAGGTAAATATGCAATAAGCCAATCTTTATCAGTGCTACAGCTTCGTTTTGGGCCTCTTAAGGCAACTTGTTAACTTGTTGGATGCGCAAATCTTAATAGTTCAAAATAACCCAAGGTGAGAAAAGGTGTCCATATAAAAAATAAAAAATATATTGAATAAAACATAGAACAGTAAATACAAGCACAGCCAAGTGATAGCCCTGCAATGCATATACATATAGCCCTGCAGTACATATAGTATTAGTATGAAACATGGATCATCGCAGCATGTATGTAGAAGAAAACATCTTGTGCTGTCATTAGTTTTACCTAATAAAAATTCTTAAAGTGTAGACTTTAACCCATTTTATATTGGTCTACACTCCAGTCAAAGTCAGAAAAATGTTGTGTTTGGTACAAAGGAGAGAACTCATTGCAAAACTTCAGCCTCTAGAGTTATTAGAACGTGAGAAGATAGGTTAAGCATAACATATATATGCTGTATATTGTCCAATATTTCTGCCTATGTTGTATATATATAGATTGTAAGCTTATGAGTAGGGCCCTCTTACCTTTATGTATGTCTTTAACATGTGTCTTTTATGTATGTATGTATGTCTGTCTGTCTTTTACAACCCAGTAAAATGTTAATGTTGATTCAAATTGTAAAGCGCAATGGAATTTGCTGCGCTATACAGGTTAAGTCTCTCATATCCAAAATGCTTGGGACCAGGGGTATTTTGGATAACGGAATATTCTGTATTTTGGAATATTTGCATTCCATAATGAAATATCTTGGGACTGGGACTCAAATATACACACAGAAATGCATATATGTGTTATATACACCTTATACACACAGCCTGCAGGTAATTTTATACAATATTTTCAATAATTTTATGGCTCAAACAAAGTTTGTGTACAGAAATTAAATTAATTTATGTTTCATATGCACCTTATACACACAGCCTGAAGCTAATTTTATACAATATTTTTAATAATTTTGTGCCTTAAACAATGTTTGTGTACATTGAACCATCAAAACGGTTTGATTATCTCAGTCAAGCAAAAAAAAATCTGTATTTTGGAATATTCCGTATTTCGGAATATTTGGATATGGGAGACTCAACCTGTATAAGAAACTGTTAATAAATAAATTAAAATATATATATATATACAAATAGCTTTAGTCACTTAAAAATGTAAGGTGCATCTTTGCAACAATATCACAAAGTTCGTTAGAACTCAGCCCTAGGCTAAACAAAAATTTGAAGACTAAAAGTCCCTAATCTCCCCCCATCTTGGCACTGACAGACTAATGGCACTGTGGTTAAAAAAGGAGAATATTCTCCTTAAAACAAGTTCGCACTTTATAAGTTATTATTTGGTGATCATGGTGTTAAGCTGGGTATACACATAAAGATTTTTTGTCCAACCATCCAACTAGTTGATTGGTTGGAATGAAAATCTGGTAACGTATGGGAGTAACTGATGATCAGCAATTTGCTCCTAAATGCCAGAAAATAGATGAAAATGGTCGTCAGACAAGTTTGTTAAATGTTTGATCTAAATAATTTGTTCAAACAACAGTTTTTGTCCATTTTGGGAGCAAATTGCTGATTGTCATTTGCTTTCATACCTTACCAGATTTTCATTCCAACCAATCAACTAGTTGGATGGTTGGACAGAAAATCTTTACGTGTATACCAAGTTTAACACCCTGTTGAATAAGGAATGCTCTGCGCTGCCTTATATCCATAGAACCACAAAGCCAGCAGTCTCTAGGAGAATGCTATGATAAATGTAAAATAATATAACAATTGTAACTAATTCCAATGGAAATATAAATAAATTCCATGTACACATCTTTACTTTTGTAATACAGTTGCAAGTTGCTCCTCATGTTTTGCCACTTATGTGAAATTTTGCCCTAGGTTTACCGTCATAAGGCCGCACAAATTCTGTATGTTGTTGTTATATATTTTTAATGAATTATAAAATATTTTTGTTTGGGTGTGGTATCACTAGTCGACATTCAAAATGTCAACAGTCAGAATGTTGACACTAGAATGTTGACAGGTTCTGAATCTCAACAGTCAGAATGTCGACATGGGCAATAGGTTAATACCCAATATGTCAACATACAATTAGATCAACATGGTTAAAATGTTGACCTGTTCAGAATGTTGACATTTAACATGTCGACACTAGAATGTGGACACATGGTTTTTTCCTTATTGTAGCCTAACCCTAACCTCTAACTCTAAGCTTAACCCTAAATTTAAACCTAACCCTAAACCTAACTATAAAATTAAAAATCAACAAACCCATTTGTAAACATTCTGGCATTAACATGTTAAATGTCGACAAGCTGAGCGCTTTGTCGTGTTAACCATGTCAACCTTACTGTATGTCGACATATTGGTTGTCGACATATTGTCCATGTCGACATTCTGTACATATTCAGATCATGTCGACATTGTGTTGTCTACATTATGACATAAACCTAGCCCTAAACCTAAACCTAACCCTAAACCTAATCCTAAACCTAACCATAAATATAACCATAAACCTAACCCTAAGCCTAACCCTAACCCTAAGCCTAACCCTAACCCTGAAAATCAACAAAAAACCCATATATCAACATTCCTGTGTTGAAATGTGAAATAGCAACATTCTGAGCATGTCATCATTTTAACGACATCAACCTAATCATTTGTAAACATATTAGTTGTTGACATGTTCATTCTGTCTACAGTCAGAACCTGTCTACATTGCGTTGTCGACATTCTGACTGTCGACATTCTGTGACCATGACCTGACCGGATACTGTTTGTTTTGCACAAAAATATTGCTGGAGTTCTATATGCAACCAATAGATATTGCCTACTTTTATTAGTTATTTGTTTAATAGCATTAGTGATTTGATAAGAGCTGGTGGATCAATTATCGAAATATTTAATATTCAAAAAGCATATTTACGAAAACTTTGGTAAAAATGTTTATTAATATAAATATTTTAATGGTAAAAGATTTATATTATACTGCATATTGCGGAGTTTAGAGAATGAAAATAAGACAATGCAAACTGTAACATTCGTAAGACTTTCCCAGGTTTCCACTAAGGGAAAAAACAGTAGTTTCTCTTTTGCCCCTAAAGATGATAAATTATTATTTTGAACAATAAAGTTAGGGTAGTGTTGTTTTCCGGTGACAAGGTGCTATTGTAAGTTCATCATACTCTGCTTTACCTAATTCCCTCTATGGAACCAAAAGGGACGGCTCTGACCAAAGATCATGTTGACGAAACTCCATTCAGGAACAATTTATCATTCTAGAAAACAAAGCCAATTCACAGTAGATGGTTATCTGCTTCCTCTATCTGTGTTCATTTTTTTTCCACGTGCGCAGTATGCTGTCGTTGGGGAAAAATGTTTTCAGAGAGCGATAAATTGTACAAGACGTGGATTTATCCTTTCTTTACTATGTGAGTTAAGAGTCCCTTTGCTCTACATTATAACTCAGAACCAAAGGCCATGAGGTGCCATTAAATAAGGTTATCCAGTGTAGCCCATACATTACAGTATAAATGATAGCGATATATATATATATATATATATATATATATATAAAGTGATTTAATTTGCAGCCTCATGCTTTTATATTGGCATTGTATTGTATTCCAAAATGATTTCTAATACATTTTACAACAGGAAGTACCAATAATATTTTATACCATCACATACCCTGCACTTTGGCATGCATCTTAGGGCTACTCTTTATTACATATAGCTGTTGTGTGGTATATTATTACAAAAATACTTAAAATCATTATGTTGCTGTATGTTTACAAGTACAGTATGTGGCATGCATAAGTATAGTAAATCTAGGCCTTTATATGCAGCAACATTTAAAGCAATAGAAAATCTATTACCGTTATTTATCATTAAACATTTGTCGTGGCAGCTGAATATTGTGCAGATATCTGGCAATACCGACTGGCATTGGTAAACTTGCCTCTTTTTCTGCCAATCAGTGTCCTTTCTGGGCCAAGCATATGCACTGCACGGTAATACTCCTTTTACACCAGAGCAAAACCTGGGTTTTTGCTGGGTCTACCTGGGTTGCAGCTCAGTGTAAAAGGGCCCCTGAAAAATAACCCGGGTCAAGTGACCCAGAATTCCAACCCAGGTAGCTACCAGGGTTGGACCCAGGATTGACCCGGGTAATGGGGCAGTGTAAATGGTGCGACCCGGGTTATCCGACAAGGGTCATGCCTAAAATTAGCTGATTGATGGTTGTGGAGCAGTCACCTCCCACTTTTTATGACCTCACAAGTTTAGCAGGGCAGACCTGAGTTCAGTGTGAACAGGGCTGACCTGGGAGTAACCCAGATCGAAGGTGCAGTGTAAATGGGGTCTGACCTGGGTTGGAACCATATCCAAAAACCCAGGTTGGACCAGGGTTTTTTGGTGGAAAAGAGGTATTAGTCTGCTCTCATGCATATGCACTGCACTGTAAGTCTGCTATCAGGCATATGCACTGCACTGTAAGTCTCCTCTCAGCCAAGTGCACTGCACTGTAAGTCTGCTCTCAGGCATATGCACTGCACTGTAAGTCTGCTCTCAGGCATATGCACTGCACTGTAAGTCTGCTCTCAGGCATATGCACTGCACTGTAAGTCTGCTCTCAGGCATATGCACTGCACTGTAAGTCTGCTCTCAGGCATATGCACTGCACTGTAAGTCTGCTCTCAGGCATATGCACTGCACTGTAAGTCTGCTCTCAGGCATATGCACTGCACTGTAAGTCTGCTCTCAGGTATATGCACTGCACTGTAAGTCTGCTCTCACACACTTTCAGATTTCAGAAAATGTAAAAAAAAATAGTAAAAAAACAGGGGAAAATGGAGGATTTTAAAATAACGTATAAATGGAAAAATATGCTTTATTCCATTACATAAAGCATTTTTTCATCTATTGCCACTTGCTATTGTCATACTGAGATGGTGACAGTGATCAGACAATTGCAGCGGTAGAGGTCCAGCCACAATCCTTCTTAAATAGACTTCCCCACATTTAGCATTGGAAAGCTATTGCTGGAGGGGGTCACAATAGCGGGAAGCAATCGGGAAGCCGACTACCTATATACCGGCAGCCGGCTTCCTGACTGTCTTATCCCGGCAAGGGTGAAATGCCTGGCGTCTAGATGTAGACACCCAAAAATTTCCCCGACGCCGGGAGACCGGCGCCCGGCATCACGATCGTAGTGATGCCAGGCGCCGTGAGCGGACAGCCGTGGGGGGGAGGGTTAGGTTTAGGGCTCCCGGGGGGGACTTAGGGTTAGGCACCACCCCGGGAGGGTTAGGCTAGGGGGAGGGAGGGCTAGGGTTAGGCACCCCCGGGGGGGACTTAGGGTTAGGCATCCCCCCGGGGGACTTAGGTTTAGGCAGCGGGGAAGGGGGTGGTTAGGGTTAGGCACTTAGAGGGGGGATTAGGGTTAGGCACTTGGGTGGGAAGTTAGGGTTAGACACCCCTAAGGAGGGTTAGGGTTAGGGGAGTTAGGTTAGGTTAGTGGATACTTACCTATCCACGATCGGGATTTCCAGTGCTGTCGGGCTTCCGCTGCGTCGCACTCTGCTCCTGTCGGGCTGCCGCTGACGGGAATCATACCCATTCCCACAATAGCTCTTGGTGGCTTCAGGACTTGGTAGGAAATAGCGCTATCTTGGAGCTTTTGCAGGATTAAGGACTTTTCTGTTATATAATATAGTAAATAGGCCAAATAACTTAGTATAAGTATCAATGTGATAAATAGACCAAATAACTTAGTCTCAGTATCAATTTATATTTTTGATTAATGTAAAAAAATGTTCAACATGAAGCAAATGTATAGCTGCTAAGGTAATAAACATTCACAAAAATAAGGAATCAGGGTTACATTTCTGTATTATGTATTTTCATTCTGCAAACTGTAAAAGAGAAAAAAACGCTTTAAGGTGCAATTTCTTATAGAAAGACAGATAGACAGATAGATCGATGGATCGACAGACAGACAGATAAATGTTGCCATATTATCAACTACCATACATGATCTGAAGAGAGGAATCCTTAAACCCTGATTACACTCCTAATTTGAAACATATGAACTTTAACATAGATGTTATTCTTAATCTCTGTTCTTTGTCAGAGAGGGGGGTGCACAGAATAATAATTTGATATGCTTTTTAATAGAGATGAGCAGTTTGGATTGCTTGAAATCTGAACCCACCCGAACTTTAGGAATCCGTCAATCCGAGCGGTGGCTCTGGTCTTCCCATCTGACTCAGATTCCACTTCGAGGTAAAACGTCATCCTTGCGGCGTCAGATATATATAAGGAGCCGCAGACAGGACTAGTCACCATTTCCTTGTCAGGCACGCTGCTGTATGCTGCGCTTTACTCTGCTGTATAGGCTGTGCTGTGTTCAGACTCAGTAAAGGCTGTGCTGCTCTTAGTCAATGTATATAAGGGGTGCATGCTGCTGTATGCTGCGCTGTACTCTGCGGCTGTGCTGTGTCCAGACTCACAAGTGGCTGTGCTGCTCGTAGTCAATGTGTATAGGAGGTGCACGCTGCTGTATATTGTGCTATACTGTGTATATAGGCTGCGCTGTGTCCGACTTACAAGTGGCTGTACTGCTCTTAGTCAATGTGTATAGGGGATGCATGCTGCTGTATGCTGTGCTGTACTCTGCTATATATAGGCTGTGCTGTGTCCAGAAGTAAAGACATTCACGTACATATATAAACCCTGTGAATCCACACAGTTTGAATAGAGTTGCGACATCAAAAATTCCAAAAAATAAATTCAATTGTATAGTTTGGACTGTTTGGTGTGATTTACCCTAGTGCGCTTTGTTCACATGCATATATAGGCCCTGTGGCTCCAGTCTATGGAGGAATAGAGCTGTGACACCAAAAAAAAATTAAATTCAGCTGTTTGTACTGTTTGGTGAGCTTTACCCTAGTGCACTTTGTTCACGTGCATATTTAAGCCCTGGGGCTACACACAGTTTGAATAGAGCTGCAACATATATATATATATATATATATATAAATATATATATATATATATATATATATGAGGCAAACAACAGTGGCAGCGGCACTCCTCAATACAAAATGAGTATCACAGCAGGTTACAGAGAACCTTAACTTTTGGCTTTACTTCAGTTAAGTTTCTCTGTAACCTGCTTTGATATTCATTTTTTATTTTTTATTGAGGAGTGCCGCTGCCACTGTTGTTTGCCTTGTTGTTATCTGCGGAGGGCATCCTCTATAACAGGAGAGGAGGAGTGCCAAGCCTTTGTTGTGTATATATATATTAAATTGTACTGTTTGTACTGTTTGATGTGTATTACCCTAGTGCGCATTGTTGACATGTATATGTAAGTCATGTGGCTCCACGTGGTTTAAATAGAGCTGCGACATGAAATAATATATAAAAAATTTATTTCATTCTATTGTTAGTACTGGTTGATGTGCTTTACCCTGTGCACTTTGATCACATGCATATATAAGCCACACAGTGATCTGCAAATTGAAAAGTGGATAGCATTCAGTTCAGAAAAGAGCAACCAAATACTGTTGCTGCAGCTGCTGCCACCATTCATGACGACAACGCTAGTTCTTCAACGTCACCTACTAAAGCCGATACTCGAGGGCATAGAGGGTCTAAGTCAGGGCATCTAAAAAAAAATAAAAAAATACACAGTGCTCAAAAAAACACATCTAATAAAGAGAATGTGTGGTGCAGAAAAACATAAAACTGCCAACATGCCATTCACCACTTGCAGTGGCAAGGAAAGACTGAGGCCTTGGCCTTTATTTATGACTCATATTGGTTCGGCAAGTGTCAGTGAGGCATCTTCCTCTTGACAATGCAAGACCTTATCACTCAGAGTGTAGAAGAGGTGTAAACAAAATGAATACCACTAAGGCAGTAGAACAAACTGTGTGTTCAGAAACAGAAATGTCACAAATCCCTGACGAGAGTTTGTCCACAAGTGCTATGTGTGAGCTTGACCTTTCTGATACTGTTGTACTCACAGAGAAGCCACCTTCAACCATTTCTGCTCCCTCTGCAAATGTGGGGATGAACAGTACAAATATAGCTGATGATATAAAAGTTTAGGATGCCACAGATGAAGTGCAAGAGGATGAGGGGGATAGTTGTTTAGCTGACGCTGGTGCTAATGAGGATATTGAGGATGAGGATGTTGTTTGTGTAAGTCAGGCACCAGTGGAAGCAGCTCTTGGCCATGATATGGGGGAGGCCATTGTCATGCCTGGGCATATAACCAACAAATGCACCACTTATGTGTGGAATTATTTTTACCAAAATCCTGACAATTGTCAAGCCATCTGTATCATTTGTAAGTAGAGGTAGGGATATTAACCATCTAGGAACCTCCTCCCTGTTACATCATTTGCAGCGAACTCATTAAATTTCTTTTACAACATCAGAAACTGATACTAAAAAAATAACAACAAGCAGTCAAGCATCAGCTAGCTCCCTTCTTTCAATTTCAACTAGATCACAGCACCAGAAATCTCTACCGCCAACACCTTCATCCTCAATATCCACAGTAATGATTGGAGGTAGTCCTACATCCAATTTGTTAAGGCTAGGTGACTCCTCCCCATCCATGATTCCTCAGAAGAAACCTTCAGCACTAGGCCTACTGCTTCTGCTGGGGATGGCTCTTCATCCCAGAAGGGGATCAAGAAGACTACTATTTAAAAAAAACAACTGACTGTGAAATAATCCTTTGCAAGGGGAAGCAAGTATGACAGCTTTCATACGGTCACACAGCAGATCACTGATGCCATCACGGCTATGCTAGTATTAGATCTGTGTCCAATATCCGCAATTAATGCAGTGGGTTTCATACAGTTAATTTAGGTCCTGTGTCCCTGGTACCAAATTCCATCTCGGTTCCATTTTACCTGAAAAGACATTCCTCGGCTGTACCAGGGCATTGGAAAAAACCTAATTATTGGCCTGCAAAATGCCAATGTACCCACTGTACACCTAACCACAGATATGTGGACAAGAGGTAGTGGGCAAATTAAATTAAATTAAAGAGTACATGACTGTGACAGTCCACTGAATGCGTGACTTGTCTTTAGCAGCAGTATCTAACAAAGAATGCCAGCTCATTCAGATGCAGGCTACTCCGACTTCACTAAGAGGCATACCGCTAACAACCTCTTAGAAAAATTAAGACATGTCATAGCAAAATGGCTTACCCCACTTGGAATCTCCTTAGGATTTGTGACTTCTGACAATGCCACCAACATTGTGAGAGCATTACAGCTTGGTGAATTCAAAAACATCCCATATTTTACTCATACAATCAACTTGGTGGTACAGGGTTTTTTAAAAAATGACATGGGCAAGCAGGAGATGCTCGCCAGGATCCAAGGGTTGCCAATATCTTCAAATTAGATCACTAAATTTTGGCTACTGTGCTTGATCCTAGGTTAAAGTCATACGTCATGTCTATCTTTACAACTGACGCAGATCTTAAGAAATGCAAAGAGCTCCTGGTGAGCAAATTGACAGCTCAAGTGGTACACAACTCAGCAACATCTCCTCCTTCAGTTTCTGCAACAGCTGCCAAGTTAAAACTCACCTATCTCAAAAGACTGAGTAGTGATGCAGAGGAGTCAACACAACATTGTGACATCTGGTCGGGTCGAAAGGAATTGCTGACAATTAGTTACACTGCCATAGCTAGTCCATCTGATAGGGTCACCACCCAAAGAATGGTTGAAGATTATTTTCATGACACCTTACACATAGGCATGTCACAGAGTCCCTTTGACTACCGAATATACAAAAAGGCAATTTGGGGGCCCTTGTGGCTTTGCATTTCCTAAGCTGCACACCCTCCAGTGTGTACTCAGAAAGAGTTTTCAGCACAGCCTGGAACCTTATCAGCGATCAACGTAGGAGGTTACTTCCTCAAAATATGGAAAAAATGATGTTCATCAAAATGAACTGGAAATTCCCAGAGGAAGACTTTTACTGCCAATTACATAAAAAAAAATACAGAGGCACCAGTAATGGTGAATTCTAGCAGGGATTAATTAATATTGTGTGAGTCGGATGATGTACACACTGATGAAGGTGAGGAATTAGATGAGGAGAATGACCTGCATTATGGGATTGGGTATGAGATGCCAGCGGCATCCCGAGAGTAAAGATCTTGACAGTGGTAGGTAAGTATAGTACCACTAACCCTAACCCCTACCCTAACCCCTCCCTCCCCAGTGCTTAAACCTAAACTCCCCCTAGTGCCTAAACCTAACCTCCCCCTCCTCACATCCTAACCCTAACTCTACCTCCCCAGTGCCTAAACTTAACTTCACCCCTAGTGCTTAAACCTAACCTCCCCCTCACCTCACCCTTAACCTAACCCTCCCCCCTTACTGCCTAACTCTAACCCTCCCCCTAGTGTCTAATTCTAACCCTAAACCTCCCCTATGCCCTGATACTTTCCTTTGGGATGCCGCCGGTCGAAATACTGGTGTTGGGATCCCGAAGCTGTCGGGATTCAGGTGCCGGTATTTAGACCATCGGCATCCTGCAAGCCAGGATGTTGACTACATCCCACCTTATGCCCATTGGTAGCTTGTTTTGTGGTGGCCCAAACAAACCAATCACTTCAGTCACAAGTCCCTGTCGCTGAAGTAATTGGTTTGGTAAAACTGTGCACGTCCTGTTTAATATATACAACAGAAGGGTGTATGAATATCTAATAATCTTTATACCCAAATATCACTATTTAGCGTTGCAAGTTGCACAAGAAATAACTGTCTTCCAGACTTTGAGTGTGGTTCCAAAGCACAAAAAGTTATTATTACTATAAAAGAGTATTACGCTCTTTGATCTAAACAATGAGCGCAAAGGATTATTAAATACATAAGGTACAGTCGATACATACGCATACGCACCGGTCCCAGTTACAGTCATCAATCCAGAAGCCTGCGGTCATCCAAGAAGAATGTCTACTGACTGGGACCGGGACACAGGCTATATACCCTAACAGATCATGATAACAACAATGTAGACAGACAAACATAATTCCATTGGTTCTTGCTCTTGGTCTTTGTAGTACGCTGTAGTTCATAGGACAGTTCACTAGGGGTATGTCCCAATTCTCCAATTACATTGTCTTTCTTTAATTGATTTAAACTAGATAGAGACACTACATTACAGTGTATACATTCTAACCAATAATTTCCTATATTCCATAACCATCGAACGCAAGATGCAACTCCCTCGCTAATAGGTTCAGATATCTGGAAATAAACAGTGTGTCAGTTTAGTACCAAACATGCCATGTCTATCATGTTGTATACCATTAATATCAAATACATATATTTTACATCATAATGAATAACTTTAATATAAACCATAATGTGCAGGAACCTTTAATGAGTGTGTGTATATTTATGGTTATATGTAAGGATGCATTGTGTGTCTACATGCAATGTAAAAAGGTGCACTGTACAGCACCAAACATGCGCTGTGTGTGTTTCTATTTACAGTAGCAACTGTATATATGTGTACATGCATTGTGGATACACATGCGATCGTTTAAGTGTATATATACATATATATATATATATATATATACAGCTTCAAACAGTCAATGGGTACTATCAATATTACTTCTGTATGAGCTAAAAAATTACAGACAATGGAGTTTGTCCTGTTCATTTGTGAAGCAAGCCTTGGAAAACAGGCTGATAATTTTAACAAAAGGCTTTCCTATGTTTATCCAGAATACAACTGTTAGTTCTACTTAACCACATCAGCATTGGATACAAGGCCTACAATTGTTAACGATAGCTAAACATCTGACAATTGTTTCCAAATCCACATTCAAACCACTCCTTCTGAGTATATCAGTGTCTGTGTTATACTTCAATTGTCACAGACATACTGTATCTTTATGCGGAGCAAACACTCACAGTATCTTTGTGTATTCTTAATTATTTGTCACAGACATGTCTACAAGACTTTGTCTTTCATCACTGATATATGTGTATTAATAAATGTACGTATTGTTTTTGTAAGGACTTTTAACAGTGTTCTATTGCGTAGGAAACCCACGACGCTAAATAATAACATAGCGCCGTATACTGTGTAGGATTTGCAAAATGGCGCTGAGTAGCCATTCGCAAAATGGCATCGTGCAGATTTTGATTTTAACAGATTCTGTCTTAGCCAACCATTCGGCTTCGACAGGTGGATGGGTGCCCAAGGACAATTCCATCTTGCACCTCTTTACTTTGTATTATGCACTGTTTGGGGCATTGCTGACTGACATTTTTATAGTTTATTAGACTGCCATCCTGTCTGGCCCTGCTGTGTAGCAATGTTTCATAGATGTCCTATATTTTTTTAAACTGACGTGCATTTCTACTGCTGCTCTAACGCTTACTTTTTTTTGCCATACTGTATTTATTTTAACTAAAATCACAATTAGATATACTTGCAAAATACTCTTATGCCTTTTTCACCTAGATTTGTAGATACCAACCTGGTTGCCCTTTTTCTTAAACTTTCACTCCAATGTGTAACAACAGATGGGCTTGGCTTTCCTTGATCATAACTGTGATGTTTGGTCAGATGCAACTCAAGCACTAAATGGAGAGGCTATTTTGCGATGGTATCTGGAGATGTACTCCCCCCTCCCTTCCCAGCCTTCCCATACATAATCCCAGAAGCACGATGATGAGAGATGTTTAGTACCAGACTTTAAAAATCCTCTGCCCGCTTCCTGTTCAGAGCTTCCATTTTGTGTGCTGCCACATTAATAGTTCTTCCACCCTTTCAAGAATCCAAATCGGCAGGTGCAACACTGGCATTACTCCCGTCGGTGGGAGGGCACAATGACAATTCAATCTTGCACTGATTGGGGCATTGCTAAAAGTCTTTTTGTGTAGACAACAAACAATATTTTTATAGTTTATTAAACTGCCTTCTTATCTGCCACTGCAGTGCCATTATCATTCCTAGATGTGCCATGTTGGTAATTGAACTACCACAGTCGCTGAAATCTTCTACATGCGGTTATGAATGCCAAAAATGTCCAGAAATTTTTATGGCCACAGACAGCATCTCCTGCATGCCCATTTGATTTAAAAAATAGTTGGAACCACCCAAGAGCTCGACTTGGGCAAGGACAGATGTGATTGAGTAAATTGTCTTTGTAAATGCCTCCCCTCCTCCCTCAATTTGCTTTGGAATCCAAAACTTAAATTAAATTTACTATGAATCAACCCTTCCTTTCCCTGTCTTCAACTACATACATAATCTCCCTCAGTTTCTTGATTAATAAAAACATTTGTTTCCTGATGTGCCATGTTGGAAGTTGAACTGCCCCAGCCGCTGATATCTTTGACATGCGGTTGCTGAATGACGAAAATGTCCAGAAATGTTTATGGCCACAGAGAGCATCTCCTGCATGCCCCTTTCATTTAAAAAAGTATTCTGAAACACCAAGTAGATTTTGTGGGAAAAACATGGGATATGTTGTTCACCCATGCTCTCCCCTCTTCCCTCATAAATTTATCAAAACAATTTATTAAATTTACTACGAATCAACCCTTCCTTGCCCTGCCTTCAACTACATACATACTTTCATCACCCTCACGCCTCTTGGTTAATGAAAACATTTGTTTCCTGATGTGCCATGTTGGAAGTTGAACTGCCACGTATTTTTGTGCCGCCTACTGCCGTCGCTTAGCTTAGTCAGCCAGCTAGCTCAGTGCTACCTTTTGACCTAAACTGGATGAAAACAATATTGTGAGCTGCTCAAAATTGGCTGCGAATGAGTGGAAATTAATGTTATTGAGGTTAATAATGCTCTTAGAACTGAAATAGACTCAAATTATGTGATATTAGCTTTTTTTGTAAATTTTTGGAAAAAATACAAACCCAAAACTGGTTACGGCGTTTTGGCAAATCCAAAACCAGACAATAAATTAGAACCAAAACCAGCAAAAAATGGTTTTCCACGCATCTCTACTTTTTAATACTAGTTAGTAAAAAAAATACATTAAGTGCTATCAGTTAGTATTTGTATTTTTGGATTTTATTACATGGTGTTAAAAGGCATTAGAGCTAAAAGTGATATAAACCATTTATAATACTGCCATATCTAAATTCCCAATTTGACCACTTTGTTTGTGTATGTGTTTTCGTGTATATATATATAATTACAATTTCCTTAATAGTGACTCACCATCACGTGTTATTGGTTAAGAGCTGGCACTAATAAAATACATGAATGTCTTTGCTTAGTGCACCAACCATTTTTAGGTACTTTGAATTGCCTGTGTGCCCCAATTTTTCTTCCTTACTCTCTCTCTCTCTCTCTATATATATATATATATATGTGCGTGTCTATAAGGTTTTTACAGTGCCAGTGGTATGTGATGTCCCTAAAATTGTAACTTTCTAAAAAAGGAGTGCAATTAACTCAAAGCCTATCCCCCCACAATAACGGGGTGTCAGCTCAACCTAATCAATATAAGTCGTGGTCAGTGACTTCTAGAGCAATGTGAAAACAGTGTGATCAGGTCAGAGCACCTTAAAGTGCTTTGTGGTGCAAAAAATTAGCAAAAAATGCTAGTTAAATAGTATCAACAGTGGACTTCTTCAAGGGGATAGACCTCTCTAACCCCTTGAAGAAGTCCGCTGTTGACGAAACACTTTGGGAGCCTGTACCCTACCTGACTCTATCCTCCTATATATATGAGATAAGATAAGATCTTTATTTATTTATATGCTCTTTATATATTTTTATTCAGTTTCTGTTATATTAATAATTTTTAAATGTTATTTGTGTCCTTCTATTTATGTTTTTATGTTGGTTGTCATTATTACATTTGTCTTTTTATATTCACTTATTTATGGTCTAGATCTATTTGTATTAGACTTTAGTTACTATTATGTCTATTTAACTAGCATTTTTGTGCACATTTTTTGCACCACAAAGCACTTTAAGGCGCTCTGACCTGATCTTTAAGTTTATATACATATATATATATATGTGTCTGTGTATATATATATATATATATATACTGTATGTATATATATATATATATATATATATATATCTTTGTTATTCTTTTTATTTTATTTAGGCATATAGCTTAGTTATAACAGCAACATTTGGGGCAGGTGTACGCTATTTAACAAGCTTGAAAAAGAGCATATGGCTGCCTGAAACATTACTGTATTAAATATGCTGATGTCTAAAGAGACATTGGTGTTTGAAATCTGATCCTGGAGTGCTTTCTCCTTCTTGTGAACTACATTATTACTACATCCTGACACCCTGCTACTGGGAATGCATGGCCAAATCGAGGAGATGTGGGTTTGGAGCAGAAGCTGTCATCGGCCACTAGAGCATTTATACTAAAGATTAGCAGTTCGGTTTTGCAGAAAAACGAACACACCCGAACTCGGATAACATTGGGTTTCCGAGTAGAACCAAGTCCCTACTTGAGTCTTCTCACCAAGTTCAGAACTCAGAACTAAAACCCTGATCTTGCATATTTTGTATTGTATTTAAGTTCCTACCTCATGATTTCAGGTGCTGTGAGGTGGTCGGAATTGACTCTAAATTAATGTTATTGATGTTAATAATACTATAGGAATAAAAACAGGTCCAAGATACATGGTTTTAGCTGATTTTATAAAATTTTTAAGAAATCCAAAACCAAACCCGAACCAAAACACTTGAGAGTGGCTTTGCCAAAACATGACGATGATTTTAAACCAAACCCAAAATACATGAAAAGGTGAAGGGTTATTTTTTATTTTTTTTGGCCTATACAGTATATGAAGTGGGTTACCACTGGTTATCTCCAGCTATAACTACAACAGCGTTAAGTATCACCGACTCTAGATTGTCATGATGAAACCATATGTTTGTACATGAATACTGTTTAATTGAAATAAATTAGATTTTGAGCATCCCTCAGAATATAAATAATAATTATATTAATTATTATTATTGAGATATATATATATGTATGTATATATGTGTGTATATATATATATATATATATATATATAAACAGGCTTAATCCACTGCACTCAACCATCTGGGGTCCCCTTGGTATGTGACCACACCATCTATATTTATCATTTAGAGCACCACCATTTTGCAATTTTTATTGAAGTTTTACGTGTGGGGTTTATTTACTAAGAAGCAGCATATAAAAGCCACCACTTCCTGGGCGTGTTTAAGCCCAAAATTTAAACAACCCACATTTTGCTATTAAAAGCATTGTCCTTTTAAGTTTTGAGCTTAAACATGCTGAAGTTTAGTAAATAAACCCCTGTAACCACAACTATAAAACATGGAGGAGTGATAGTCTGAGGCTCTGTAGCCAGATCTTTAGTGGGCAACTTGCACTGAGTGACTGGCACCCTGATCCAAAAGGGCTATCACAGCATTTTGCAGCGACTTGTAATACCCTCTTGTCTACACCTAAATGGTCAAGGGCTTATCCTACAAAAGTTAATGACTCAAAACATACCTCGAGGTTATTTCAGAACTTTCTTCATGGAAAAACAAGACATTAGGCTTCAAATCAGAAGCCAGGAATAATTAAATTTTTGTTTTGCTTTAGCAGTGGAACTGGAAGCTCAAACTAGGTTTCCTGTTTCTAGAGTACAACGGGTCTTGAAAAGTGACACATTGCTAGTGATTGCTTTGCTTGTGGCAGCTGATTATAGTTTGTAATTTAAATCAATACTAGTAGCCACATTTTACATTTAGAAAATGTCAAACTTCAGACTATAATCATATGCTCTCTAAGTGGCTGTGTTTTCAATAATAATGAGATAATTGCTTTTATTTTCTAAACCAACAGAATCTGATTCTTTGCTTTGGGGAACTTTGAACAATTTTCGGTAAGTTCCCCCATTGTTTATTTTGTGTTCTGCACCAACGGTTATATTAGATAGTTACTTTAATATATCAACCTATACCCTTTGAGTGTGCCTATTTTATGTGTCATTAGTAGTAGACAGCTGTAGTATTTACAATTTATACATTTCGAAAAGTACCTGATCAATTCAACAGTAATTTAAAGAATTAAACTTTGACAGCAAGAAAACTCTTGACTCAGGGAAAATAAAATTGTTTATATTTATTTTGTGGCAAGAAGGTATTTGTTTAATTAAATTTGTACTTAAGTAGGCTTGGCTCAAAACACCATGATTTAATTGACTACATAAGCAACACTTTTACCTAATTGAAATCATTGTGTTAACTGTCTTATTCATGGGAACGTCCAAAACAATATTCATTTAAAGTGTTTTAAATTAACATGCAATAAATTATATTAATTATATTATCTACATACTTGGATGTGCTTCTGTCATTCTTTATTGATTGGAATAAATAACATTCCCAGTGGTTTGACTTTGGTTTCGTAATATTTCCAAGTGCACGCTTGCAAATAATAGCTTTAGTTATACCATATAAAATATGAACATTTGGATTGTCATTTTCAAATATGAAATATAAGTGATGAAGTGAAGGTTACAGAAATTATCTCCATATCCAAATCTGGTTTACTGTTGTAATTGAATAAGGCTTCTTCTATCATCTTATTTTAAGGTCACAGAAGCATAAAACAGCTTTTAGAGTATATTTATGTGAGAGGAAATTTGGATGGTGGTGAAAGTACAATAAATATGCATTTGTTTATAATCTGGAGCTTCCTTTGGCTTCTCGCACCACTGATTTGTTTAGGCTCTCCTTGGTATGTTCTGAGGCTGTCCAAATGATGGCCCACGTCCTGATTAAACTCTTTAAAGCCGTTTATGCAGCCCACTATCCCTGAAAACCTTTGTAAACTGTAAAGTATGACATCATTTTTTTCCTTCATTATTTTGAGTCTGCAAATACTTAGCTATTACACATATGTAAATACTTACAAAGTACTTATTCGAAATGTCTAAACTTCTGAAATTTTGTGGTATAAAATTATACTTCCAGAGTCACCCAAAATACTCTTCGCATTAGTACTACATTCAATTTTGTATTATTTTCCATGAAAGTCAATAATTATAATTATTTTTTGAAAAAACAAAAATCTCTTTTATTTATCAACAGCATCTTTGACAGTCAATCAATATTTGCACAGTACATGTATTTACTATTTTAAATATGCTCTAATCTATTTTTATGCTAGGCTATACTATCATAGTTTTCACATTATGGACTTGCTGAAAATAGGTTAAGAACATACAGTACAAGAAGACGATTCAGCCCCCTGCATAATCATTTATGTAACTTACTGAAATGCAGAATTTATTCAATAAAAGCAATTCTTTGAAATATAAAAAATAAAGAAGCTACTGTATAATAAAATTACATGATAATGAACCTACTGACTGTGGGCCTTATTAGAGATGGGTGCAAGATCAACTCCTTGTTTAAAAAATACACCATGGTTAACTGCACATATGTTTAATTTGAAACTCCAGGGTGCACATGACAAGGCGGATGGAAAACTATAAACACTACATGAGTAATATTAAACACTGAATGGCCAAATAATTTTGACCACCAGGTTAATACTTTGTTGAGCCACCTTTTGTCCTTAATACAGATTGAATTCTTCTATGCGTGCATTCTACTAACTATTGGAATGCTTTGTGGGGAATATTAAGCCAATTGCTTTGAACTGTATCTAAATAACAAGTCTGATGCGACGTGCAAAAAAAGATCCATGCTTTCATGTTGTTGTCTCCATATCCTCACTGTACCATCTGCATGGTGTTAGTGAAAACCTGATTTGTCAGAGCACATGACCCATTTCCAATCATTTACTGTCCAATTCCTGTTTTACTGCGCAAACTGGAGGCGTTTTACCATGTTTGCAGCAGATAGCAATGGCGTACGGACAGACCGTCTGCTTCTGTAGCCCATACAATATAATGTACTGCATACTGTTATTGAGAAGCTATCCAAATTGGACCCTGATTTAGATTATGCTATGAACAGTTTTCTTGTCTGCTGGTTCACTCTGTGTTCACTTTAACAGATTCTGCCTTCAAACAATTCACCAGTGCAGCCATTTTGGCCCCTTTTATTCTGACAAAACACAGGACAGGATTGGGAGTATGACCAGGGGGCATGACTAGGGGTGTGGCCAAAACCATACTTTATATGCCAAATCCCCCTCATGTCCTTTTATATTCCTCAGAACCCCTTCATGTCCTTATATGCCAGCCCAGAGCCCCTTCTTGACCTTATATGCCAGCCCAGGGACCCCTCATGCCTGTTTATATGTCAGCCCTATTGCCCTAATGTCCTTTTATATTAAGATTCCCCTTAGTCATGCCCCTTTATATGCCAGCCCCAGAACCCCCTCATTCATGTCCCTTTAAATGATAGTCTCAGATTCCACTGTCATGCCCCTTATTATGCCAGCATTTGAGCCCTGTCATGCTATTTTAACTACATACCCCTTCAGGCCTGACACACATTTAATGTCAATATCTAGACTGGTATAAATTGGGTCTGGAGCACGTATACACATTGGGTCAGCAGCAGCAGACATTGGGGGAGGGCAAGTGGCCCTGGGAGATTACATTCTAGGACTGGTGGCAGGCACAGGGTAACACACAGCCACAGTCATTGGTAAGGAGGATGTGGTGAAGATGACGATCTTCTTACCTCTAGCTCCACCTCTGAGTCCTCTGGCAGAGACTCTGTCACCTCCTCCCCTCACTGTGTGTAAAAGGATTAGCCCAACCTCAGTATCTGGTCTCCAGATGGCAAATAATACTCTCTAAGATTGTCTGAGGTGAGTTCTCCTGTGTTTGGCCTGCAACTGAGCAGTGCCAGTGTGTTGTCAGCACTGGTGACTGTGTGAGGTGAAGCTCCTGCACTCGTTGTCAAGACAGGTAGGCTCGAAAGTGCACAGGCACCACAGCCAGCCTAATTTATTATTCTCTGCTTAACAAGGAAAATCTTAAAATGTCTTGTTAATAAGAGTGGTGTGGGGTTCTAGAGTAAAGTAGTCAGATTTTCATTCTATGTAAATGTTCATCTCACCAAGCAGTACTGCCCCACACAGCAAGTGTACACCCCACTCCTCACCTGCCACAGTCGTCCAGATCTCCACCCACAGATGCCAGTGTTTCTCTTCTGGTGGCTCCCCTTCTCTTTCCCCCACTCTCTCAAGATCTTACCACGTGTACTCTGTGCAGAGGTGACTGTGTGAGGCACTGTCGTGGGGCTCCAAATCCAGACAGCGTGACAGAGGGCAGCATGGCTGAGAGTGCATGTTACAGCTAACGTGCACTCTCTTGCTGTATGCAGCAGCAAGCAGAGGCTGAGACAGTCACTTCTGAACTCAGAGCTCCACCTCACACAGTCGCCACCGGCAACGCACCACAAATTACACTTACACAGTACATTTCTCAATCCGCAGACCTAATATGGGGAATTGAATCAATATGGGATGTAGCATGTTCCTTTCAAATCAGGGACAATCCTGTAATATACAGTATGGGTGGCAACTATAGTTGTTGTGAGTGTTAACAATCATTTCACATTTGAAGTCTATTAAATTGCATCATTTACCCATTATTTCATGAGTGATACACTCCATTAGTCTCTGCATACCTTCACTTTTCCGTTCTTATACAGATTACGATATCTTATGTCAGCATCATCTGCAGAATGTCTACTTTGCATAGGATCGCTTGGTGGTCATAATAATTTGTCCACTCAGTGTATAACATCATTCATTTAGGGACCTATTTTTCAAACAATATTTGTGGTTACCCCCAATACTAAGGATCCATTTCTGACAGCAGCTACAACCCCTGTAGGTTTCTATGGGGCTGCAAAGCTGTTAGATTTGCCAAGCTTCAGATTGCAAAGCATTCCAGAATATGACCCCGATAGGATAACGCCATCTCCAGATGGCGTTATCCTATAGTAGCCTATGGACTACTATTTCTCTGCATGCACAGAATGGCCCTGACTCCGGCCCTGCTTTTGTGATCATTTCACTTCATTGCACATCTAAGGGCAGGCGCTTTTCGAAGCCCCTGCATGTGATTTTTAGTACATTCGGGCAAATGTGAAATTCTTATTGCTGCAAATAGCGGCAATAAGAAATTCTAATTATCAGTCTGAAACCTGATAGTTAGTAAATATGTTCCTTAGAGTTATAGGCACTCACAAACAGTTGTCCCCATAGTGATTGTCTTAGAACGCTTAATGGAAGCACTGGTTCAAGCAACAGGATGAAGTTCTTAGGATCCTCATTCCATTATTTGCAAACAGCTCCAGGCAATGCCAGTTTGGGCTGGTCACACTGTAACAGGGAAACCCACCTAAGGTTCTGTGTCATAACGGGTAGAAATAGGGGGAAATGGATCCAAAAGAATTTGCAAGGCACTACATTCTTTGTAATACAATGGAGTATCCTTATCTTTTGTCTTGGCAAAGTACCTACAAACAGGCATATATTACAAGGTTACAATGTCATCCCTACCAGTAGAATACAAAAAGGACAATATCATCAATGCAAGGAATGTAGCTTTATGGAAGAAGATATGAAGTAGATGTGTGACCAAAGCCACGTTTGGATAAAACTACTGGTGTAGAAATAGTGATGGTAGCAGAAGCTGGCAACTATCATGCTACAGGGTCCAAAGCTCCAGCTATAGGTTACACAGGCTCATGAGATAAGGTGTGAGAGTGTGTGGCTGTGTGTGTGTGTGGGGGGGGGGGTTAAGGAGAGCAAACAAGATAAATATTGTGTGAACCCTATGATTATTTTCATCAATGTTGTCTTTAAATGTGTAAGCAATCACAATGATATGTGCTTTAGTTGCTTATCTACGTTGATGTGTTAGGCAAGCACTTGCTCGTGGTCAGACATTGCAGGAACTGTAGACAATTTTGAAATAATAAGCTAACAAGGATATAACAAGCAAGATCCAAATAACAGCAATTGGTCTGATGTACAGAAAGGCAATTGCAGCAAGCAGTTGTGAGACAGAAACGTGCTCCAGTGATTGTTAGCAAGTAGACAAGAGAACTGCAAAGCGGCATCACTAAACTTGAACAGGTCAGTACACAGTTAATCCAATATGGAAGAAGACAGCAGAATAGGTCAGAAGCTGATGTCTTATTCAAATGTTTGCTGGGTGTGCACAGAGCAGGCTCAAGGAACAATCAACTAGCATTAACTGATAGGTGATGTCTCATTCTAAGGGATAGATGTACTAAGCCTTGGAGAGAGATAAAGTACCAACCAATCAGCTCCTAATTGTCATTTTTCAAACACAGTCTATAAAATGACAGTTAGGAGCTGATTGGTTGCTACTTTATCTCTCTCCAAGGCTTAGTACATCTCCCCCATATGTGTTAGGAATGTGGTTCTAATCACAGACAAGTTAGTTAGCAGTGCAAGTGCAGACACTTTACAAACATGTTGTAGTTGAAGACCCGTCTCTGACTACTCATACAGGCAATAACCTGGGACCTCTTGAGAACCATCTGGATTTTCTTCCGAGGTTTGTGAACAATGTGGATATCAATGATCTCCACCATGGAAAGACTTGTACTTTCCACAAGTCACCTCAAAGTACAGCAAAATGCACAGGAGCAATAAAAAGCCCATCATGTCATATTTATTCAAGAACTAGGATGATATCATTACAATAAGCTCATCACACTGCATCAAATGCCCCCGCTCACACCACATTAATATGTCTAACTATACCATATATTTTAGATTAACAGTTGTACAGTTCTACAAATGTCCCTGACAGTAACATTTGTGCACTTAAGTTTGGTAACCTGGGCTACTACTGTCTTTGGTAGAAAAGATTAACTTGGGTTAAACTAGTCTGGTAGGTGCAGGTTTGAACAGGATCATCATAACAAAGGTGTAGTTCAAATGTTAATGTACTGTAGGGATTTCCAGTAAGGATATATTTAGTGACTTGGTTTAATAAATGAGTGCAAGGGCAATGTGCTCTTGGGACAACTCAGTGATCATATAATGCTACAATGGTAAATTATTTGCGAAACAAGAATGCAGCAGGATGAGACAGTCGCTCTAAACCTAAACAGGCTTGATCATGATATAATCCACACTGCCCACATGGCAATTTTAGAGACCTGCATCTTTAGCATCTTTCTAATTCAGGCCTCTCTTGTGCTTGCCAATTCTTTCCCCATGCACAATCTTACCAACCCTAAAACTCCCCCTTCACACTCTTGCTCTGGAAGAGAGCAACACCAGCTTCTTCTATTCTATCTCTTGGCTATGGGTACCGTCTAGTAATATCTCTAAATCTGCTGCTATCATTAGTGGACGAAGCACCGGAGCAGGAGTTACACTTATTATTATTATTACAGTATTATTATTATTATTATTATTATTATTATTATTATTATTATTATTATTATTATGAAGAGGGGACATTGTTCACTTTTCATAATTGTTCCTCTCCTATGAAAAGAATGTTTTGGGCTTAAAAATAGTCAACCTATACCTGGGAAAGAGGGACATATTAAAAAGGAAGTGAAAGAAAAGCTTCAATTTCACAAGCACCAGAGTTGCCCCTTCCCAAAGACTGCCAGTCCTGCTCTGGGTTCTCCCAGCATGTCTTTGTGGGCTCCTGTAGTGATCCCTGTATAATGGAACATGGTCTCTAAAACTCATTAGACAGAGTAAAAAAGAACTTGAGATATAAATAAGTTATATGAAAGAAAACACTGCAGTCCTTCTATTCTTTCCTGATCCAGCATAGTCCTATGAGAAGTAAACTTTTTCTTTGTGATAATCTGTAGGAGTCCAATGGGGAGAGAGAAAACATAGAAAACAATATATAATAATCACACACTGGTATTGCCTACTAAATGTTTTGTGAGCTCCATGCTTTGACTTCATATCAATAGAGACTAAGGGGCCTATTCATCAACACTAAAATAATGTTTTTAAGGACATTACCGTTATTTGAGTATTCATGAAGACACTTAAGAAAGGGTATATCACTGATATCTCCTGGTTAAGTGCGCCTGTGTTAATTTCCACACTCCCCATACATTAGTATGGGGATATGGAAATTATGCTATTCATCAAATTCCGAAAATTATGTATTTTTGGAATTTGATGGTGTTACTATACGCCACTGTCAGGTGGTGTATAGCAGGTTACACTTACCTGCTGTCAGCTGTGCAGGTCCTCTGCGGGCTCCCTCCGTCACTCTGGTTGCTTCTTAGGCTCCGTGTTGTGAAGTCAGGAATATTAAATACAAAAATAATGCCTTATATCCCAAATCTTATGCATTAACTAACATAGTCTCACAGATTCCAATGTAATAGGTAATTATAGGTTAACCAGTAAATCACAGAAGGAGTTGTAAATCATGTTTGCTGGCCCAGGTTGGAACAAACAACCATGGTGTCATAAAAATGTGGAATTTCTATTCACCAACATTCCCTGTGTTTGATGTACAAATAAGCATGTGATGCCTGAGGTCCTTGGCACCAATATATAAATGACTTCTTATCTGCTGTTATTTTCTAACCCATACAGGACAATGGATGAACTGGTTTATGACCACCCCAGGTCTGCTGCACTGTAATTTTGATCTTAATTATACGTATTGCCTGCACACACCTGTGCATGTAAGTGCCCAGTCAATTGTTTTGTGACATAGACCTGTTTCTTGCACAAATTACTAACCATGGTCGAACAGTAAGACAAATGCATCAACATAAATTCTATCTAAATATTTAATATATATATTTAAACCTATTTAATGTATTTATTTCTTTGAAATATATATATATATATATATATATATATATATATATATATATGTACAGTATGTCTAGGATAGCAATTAGTGATGTGTTGTTTCTGGCGTTGTCTTTCATCCTCATATTCCTAGAGATATGTTTAATTTTACAAGTGATTACCAGCTGGCTGAGGTGGCAGTGCCCCCCCTTGTGGCCATAAGAGATTGGTTTAATTGGCCACACATTAATCTTCTAATGTAGTTATATCCCAATGCATTTTGAGGCATTTCTTCAAACTAAACTTTCCTTTATTTTACTCTTTTGTAATTTCAGTATATACAGTATATATAGAAATAGACATTTATATTACATGCATATAATCCCAGCTTTCCTGGCTCATACAATACAAATAGTCCAAGGATGGAACCACATATTAACATTGTGTTTAGGATCATACTGTACAGAATTGTGTTAGCAGTAATCCGATGGTTGCAAATAGATTGTCGCACATTGTGGCAAGCAGATATTAGCAATGTCGGATTTATGTTTAATAATAGCATATAACAATGGTAGATTTGAGCTAGTTTTTTGGAGGGACCCCAGAAGAAAACTCCTGTAACAGCAACCTGAGCCTATGCATCACCCACTGTTTGAACCAGCCAATGACCACCAGTGAACTGGAGACGTCCTGCCCCTGGACCAATGGAAGGAGACACAACTTACCATTATACACACCCATAATTTAACTGTATAAGAATGGGCTCCCCTGATCCAGAGACCAGTAGCTGTATTCTACCAGTCATCTGGTGACGACTGTACTGTGGATCCAGGCAGCGCATGCGAACGTATTTATACTGGTTTGTAAACTCTGATTTCTGTTCTTGAACTATATTGTACCACTGTGATAATAATATTATATATACTTTCAATACAATATTTACTTTTGTGTGTTGGACCACAGAAACTGTGGCTCACTTGCTTTCACAACAAGGTTATTATACTAAGAAATATATATATTGCACTGTAATTCTCATTGTATTTTGATATGAAGATAGCAACTATTATGCATACTGTTGTTGGTACAATAAGGCAAGGTATTGCGTATGCATCACACGTTGCATACACTGTGCATTCACATTTGCGTATTTCCATATGCAAGGTGCATCCACATGGCATCAACAGCCGTAGGGAGATTTAAACGGGATTTCACAGTGTGCTGTGTTGACACTGTGTTCTCCCGGCAGAACACAGTAAAGTTTAGAAGAAAAAAATTACCGCAGCTGTAGACATTGCTGCGCATGTGCTGGTTTTATGGATGTAACGGCGAATGCACAGCACTGATTACAGCTGCTGTAAATTAGAGTAGATAGGGAAAAGTATCTATTTTTCAAAAAAGCTGTCACCGCAAAAATGACAGGTTTTTGGAATAGATACTTATGGAGAGGAGGAATGATGAATTCCTCCAGTAATTAAGTAGAACTCCATGTGAGTTCTAAACCTAATTACCTCCAGAGAATTTTATGTGTTAATGAATAGACTCCTAATTTACTTGCTTTAAAGTTGTGGATCTATATTCTTTTCAATGGACTTTCTTCATATAACACAAAAGTAAATCCCTTGCTTTTTTAAAACTGTCCAAAATATTTAAAATTGCCATAATTCCTTTAGTTTTGGGAATAAAATCAGTATTTATTAGAGGATTTGGGGGTATATTTCCTAAAGTTCGATTTTGATTTTAGTGTAATTTGACATTCGATTTTCATTCGATTTTGCATTTGGATAGCTAATAAAGGTAAAATCGAATGTAAAATCGAACATGAAACCAAATCAAAATCAAACATTGGAAAAACATTGGTACATTTACATAGCCCAACACACAAATCCCACATTTACTAAGATTTGATTTGGAAAGGAACACCAAATCGATCTTAAAATCGAATCTCAAATCCCCAGATTAATAGACCTGCTACAGGCTTTCAATTTTAGCATGAGCAGGTCTATTTGACACAGATGCATGCACAGATCAATGAGATCCACGCATGCATCTGCGTTTAAATAACTTGCAAAGAGTTAAATAAAAAATAAATTGATGTGGGGTCCCCCCAAAAAGCATAACCAGCCCCAGGCTTTTCAGAGCCAGACCTGGTTGTGAAAATACAGGGGACAAAAGACATAGAGGGTCCCCTGTATTTAGCACAACCAGCACTGGGCTAAGCAAGCAGGTCCTGGTTTTGGAAATACAGGGGACAAAATGAGTAGGGGTCCCCTGTATTTGCCATAACCAGCACTGGACTCTTTCTAGCGAGGGAATAATGCCACAGCCAGGGAAACCCTTTCACCAGGTCTCCCGGTCAAAGCATTATGTCTGACCACTAGAGGTGGGGACCCCCCAATAAAGGGCCCCCCTCTCGAGGGCACCCTAGGCCTGGGCTGATAGGATGGGGCTATCCCCGGCACCCCTGGGTGTTGGGTGCTGGGTGGATTGTGTAGAAAGTGTTGTGTAACAAATAGAAGTGTTAACATTGTCTTTAGCACTAGAACTACAGGTCCCAGCAAGCCTCCCCGGCATGCTGGTACTTGGATAAATACAAGTACCAGTATGCGGGGCATTAAGGGACCGCTGGTACCTATAGTTCACCTGTAAAGACATTTTAAAATAGACACAAGACACACACACCGTGAAAGTATCGTTTTATTACACACATACATACACACACACATACTTTATAAAGAGAAAAACAGATAGGTGCACTGACTGTTCAGTTGCTGTCTAATATAAAAACCTGCAGCTGATACCAGGGGGACTTCTGCACTATGCCCTCAAAACAGAATAGAAAAAAAGAAATGAGGTATCTGCGCTGGTAGTTATATAAAAATATGACACCTTTATAGTAGAACAAATATAAATAAAATGTATTCAATAGTGAACTGCAGTTCAATAAAACATACACACATGTAACAAGTAAATGTTAAAAATGATAGCCATAAAAGATACAAACAACCATGTAATTGGGGTAATTCATTCAGAAAAATTGTATCCAGTTGTTCCCAACGGTTAGCTTAATATCCAGTGAAACGGAATAGGCAATTGACACTATAGTTTGTGCAAAAAGGGCTGTCCAATATAAGAGATGTGGTTCTATAACTGATCAGTGTCACAGATCGCTCTCACATCCCAATATGTATAGTCCGTAGATAAAACTCCTTACCCCACAGAGGCTCACAGGAGGGATATGTAACGGCAATGATATTCAACTGAGTCGCGCCGTTAAGGCGGCTCCTGCCTGCACTCTGGGTGGATGGCGGAGATCCGTTATTTAAATTTAGATCTATATACGTCAATACTTGCAGTCATATATTTAGTCTGGTTTTCATATAGGTTTTTTAGGTGATATTTATTTACAATCTGTTTTTGTTCATTTGGAGTATAGCCTACTGATGGCTTATATTAGGGACCTTGAGAGAGAGATATATTTGTATATTCTCTTTATCTAGGATACCTCTATCTTTTTATTAATATCTTTAGACTTGTTAGTATTTCTATAATATATTATCTACTGGTTATCAATTTTATGTCTCCTATATTGTCTCTTTTATTGTCTCCTTTTGTGTCTATACAACAAATAATTGTGTTTTTGTTAAAAATGATATATACTGTTTTGTGGGGAGTTGAATGTATCTATCAGCAGTAGAGGGCTGCATTAAGTCAGCCACACAGATGGATACAATGATCACTAATTGCATAATTAGATTGAGTTTAAAAAGCCCTCCCTACAGAGGATTGACATGCTTTTTGCCTTTTGAGAAAACCCCTGTATAGGGGAGAAACGCGTCAAGGAGCCAGTGAACTGCTGACCGCATCATACACTCCTGTTATACACTTTATTCAAGTGTTTGATATCCGGGCTCCCCGCTTCAAGCCAGCTGGATCCCCGTGTGCCTAGTTCCCGGCAAGCCGCCTATACAGCTCCCAGCGGATATTTGAATCTATCTTCATCAGCCACCGGGCTCCTGCGTTGTCAGGACGGACACGTGCCTATTGATTGCTGCTGGATATTCTCTTCTCCTGGAGCTCCTGTGCAGCGGTGTCCTCTTCATGCGGGCTGGTGCCCATCCGCCTGTGGTGTGTGCGGGAGCCACTCCGGTGGCATTATTCAGCTCCACTCCAACACCCTTTGTGCACCACGTTGCACCTTTCAATAACGGATCTCCGCCATCCACCCAGAGTGCAGGCAGGAGCCGCCTTAACGGCGCGACTCAGTTGAATATCATTGCCGTTACATTTCCCTCCTGTGAGCCTCTGTGGGGTAAGGAGTTTTATCTACGGACTATACATATTGGGATGTGAGAGCGATCTGTGACACTGATCAGTTATAGAACCACATCTCTTATATTGGGCAGCCCTTTTTGCACAAACTATAGTGTCAATTGCCTATTCCGTTTCACTGGATATTAAGCTAACCGTTGGGAACAACTGGATACAAATTTTATATAACTACCAGCGCAGATACCTCATTTCTTTATTTTACACACACATACTTACCTACAATCCCTGTAGCCATTCACGTCCTCTTCTCCATGTAGCATCCACGAGACCCTACGTCTTTTGTCAGTCCAGTAACACCAGATGTGTCAAGTTTAGGTCAATTGTATGTGAACAGGCTTGAAAATGGTTGATCAAACTTGAACAACCGGCTTGAGGGCCATTATGGTAGCATCTATCAATAATCATGAGTATCACCTGGAAGAGAAGTTGTTTCTGTTCAGCCATTACCACATTCCTTATTACTGTATCTAAAGTAAAATAATCATCCTTTTGTCCTTATTTCTGTGCTTTTTAAACACCTACCCACCAAAGCCGATATTCTCAAAATAAAAGTTCACCACCTCAGTGCCATACCTCAAAACAATAACAAAAAGTTAATGTGAGGAATGTCATAAAATGAGTAGGAAACCTCAGTAAACATCATTTACTCCTCCAGACCCAATGCCTAATGCTAAAGAAGATGTATTTAAAAAAACAAACATCAAGCTGTCTTTCTTAAGCAGTCAGAGATTTGTTTTAGAATGGTACCTGGCTCAAATGTTAACATGGATAGAAAAACTACAAAAATAGAAGCCAGTCTTTGATAAATCGCACTTTTAGTAATTATAGCCCTTGTTCTATTTAGAAAGCACATTTATATAATTGGCTACAGATGACATTAACATCATTGTTGTAATACAAACCAAGAACACAGGCTGTAGGTCAACTCTAGGCCAAGGGTCTTCTACTGTTCTCAGTTTGAACTGAAAAGATCACTGGAAGGACATCATTAACCAATTAAATATTAGAAATGAACATGAAATGTATTCTCTAGTGGTTTATTCAGTGTATTGCTAGAATAAAAAAGAAATATGACCATCTCTAAAATCATGTACATACTGTATATCTAATTCTTGTTCTCTGGTCCACAAGTATATTATCATTACTTCATTATCAGTAATAATTTTGAAAAGTTTAGTCTGTCAGTCATTCACTTTGGAGAATGGTAGAAAGTGTAATTGTCCCAGTAATAATCTGATGGCTTATTATCAGGCTTGGTCATAAATCCAACCAGACACTGATATCAGCTTGCATTGTGGTCATGTTCCAAAACCACTAACTCTTCACATTTTTCTACTTGGGAATATTTTAACAGATAGAATGAATAATGCCATATCTTTAATTATAATTGCCTATGTAGACTGTTCTGCTTAGTGCTGGCCTTAATGACATAGGGTTCAATCCTATTAGCCGCGATGATCTCGCCGGTGCGAGTCATCCTGGCAGTGGCCGCACTTTGTATTCGCCAAATTTTGCTTGCAGCCCCATAGGGCATTGAGCAAAGTTTAGCAAATTCAGGGTTGAGTCGGGCTGCAAAGGGTGCGATTTGCAGGTCCGTTGCCGGCGTTTTAACACCGTTGCAACAGCACTCGCACCCTTCGCACAGAATAGGATTGACCCCATAGAATTCTCTTAATGTAAACCTTCCCATTTATGAAGAAATGGGGCTTATGTAATAGGTTTATTTTTAAAGTGGCAATCATTTTAAAGGCAAAACCAGCTTGGTTTTGCCTTTAAAATGATTACTGCTTTAAAAATACAGGAATACTCGTAGGAGTTCCCGCAGCGGTTGCAGCTCATAACCTATTACATAAGCCCCATGATCTTTTATTAAAAATAAATGTTTATCAATATGTACCTTTAAAATCATGTTACTTATGTATGGGCAATATGCACCTTTAAAATCATATTTGCTTATGTATGGGGATCTATAATTAGAAATATAATTTCAAAAACATCATATAAATATGACTAAATTCAGACGTCAATATTTATTTTATGCATTAAAGAAAAAAAAGACTTACAATAGTCCTCATGCTCTAACAACAGTGGGTGTCTTGTAATGTCTCTGCTTACCTCTTACTTACTGATTCCAACTTCCAAGCGACCTTTCCTTATCTCAATAACTTCCTGTCCATTCATCAAACTGCTCTCATCGCAGATTTGCTCTCATCAGACATCCTCATCTTATGGTTTATCTGCTTATTAGAGCCTATCTCCCACAGTGAAAAATGGAAACTATAACTGCAACATTGATTTCTGAGACACCCAACCTTCTGACTGACTTGATTTGTTATGTGTTTAACCCCCTCATCTACTATTGATATTAGAAGCTTTCCTGACACACTTATAAATGCATTCCCCAATAAAGGTGGTTTTTCTGTTTATAATTTTTTTTTAATAGAAACTAAAGGGTTTTATATGAAACCTGCTGGCATATCAGTAGAACCTGTGAGATCCGATCTTTGCCAACTCCAAGCTGGTGCAAAATGGATCTTTTCACCAAGTGGAAATGTCTTTATGTGCAGTATTTAACACCCATAAAAATGAAGACTTTCTACCCCTTTATCACGTTGAAAAATAGCTCAATCTACCAAATTAATTCCTGTCTCAGCTCGCTGGTTCCTCTGCTCCATACTCAGCAAGCAATGTTCTTACTCCACCCAGAAACATTGATCAGCTGGGGCCATCTTCTGCTTTTATACATACTTATATACTGTAAAGTCATGTGCTTGGGAAGAAATCTGGGCATAAAGCAGAACATATAAACAGCATGGTTAACAATAATTACCTACAGTACACACAGTGGGCCTGATTCAGACCTGGTCGCAAGCGCTGAGCGCTCGCAAGCGGGTCAATGGTGGCCCAGTGAGCATACGCACGACGGAGCCGGCTCCATCGTGCGCATGCGTGAGACCCGGATAGCGACGGCCACTCCGTTGCTCCAGGTCTCGTACCAAAGGGGGCGTGCTGTCGATGTTGAGTGACAGCATGCCCCCTTTGGTGGGCAGGCTGGGGGAGTGGCTGCCCAAACGGAGGCGTTCCCATGTGAACGCCTCCGTTTGGGGGCGGCCCCACTGACATCACGAGTGATGTCAGTGGGAGAGATTTCGGCTCTGTAAGAGCCAAAATCTCTCTGCGGCTTGCGGAAACGAGACCCTACCACAAGGGTCTCATCACAAGCCCGATGGTCGCGATGGTCTTGACCATCGTGACCATCTTCCTGGCCGCTCGCTATAGCTGTGGGTGGTCACCCACAGCTATGCGAGCGGCCAGGAGGCCGTTCTAAAACAAAAAAAACCCGACCCTTATTCAGAGCGAGCTCTCTGTCAGAGCGACCGGTTCTGAATCAGGACCAGTGTCCAGAAATACCCACCTGCACACGTTCCTCTGCAATGCCTACAACCATGTATGGCCAATCAGCATTAACATGCCCATTGCCAAGTCATACACAGCAGTTTGAAGGGATCAAGATAAAACAGTGTGGCTGTAGTTTGATTAACGTATATGTGTGGTTTAATATAACCAATGAAAAACATGTATTTCCAAGAGCTATAATTGAACACAACACAGGCCCACCAGCATTCATGGATAGTCTAGTAATGTGGTTCTCAAACTCGGTCCTCAGGACCCCAAACAGTTCACGTTTTGCAGGTCACCAGGCAGGTGCACAGGTGTAATCATTACACACAGGTGGAGCTAATTATTTCATTTACGATTCATTGAGACCTGGAATACATGCACTGTTTTGGGTCCTGAGGAGTGAGTATGAGAACCTGTGGTCTAGTATAGTGACCATAGGAATGCCATGGGAAGGCCTCCGTCTGGGCAGCCATGCCCCCGGCCCGCCCACCAAAGGGGGCGTGCTGTCACTCAACAACGACAGCACGCCCCCTTTGGTACGAGACCCGGAGCGATGGATTGCCTGTCGCTATCCAGGTCTCGCACATGTGCACTGGGCCACCATCGACCCACTTGCGAGCTCATAGCGCTTGCGAGCGGATCTGAATCAGGCCCTCCGTCAGACCTAAACAAATGCACGTCTTTGATCCTGATTGTGCTATGAACCAAAACTCTGCCACCCATTGACAACAGACAACGAGACACCGCAGTGTTCAGCTTCCAGCTCACCTCTTCCATCACAGTACCTGGTTTGCTGGATTGGCAGAATACGATGAGGACTCATTGCGGACCAAAAAAAGACCACTCTCAATGCAACAGCTCAAAATCATGCACAATAGACCACCGAAGATCCAAAGACATACGCTTACCCAGATCATTGCCACCTAAGTGCACAATCAACATCTTAGGCCAACCAAACATTCGCACCACAGACATCAGGTGCCCTTTCAATTAATGCCATAGCATTCCTCTAAAACCCAACCACCTAACACAGGTGTAGTAGGTATTACTGCTGGCCATCAAATCCCGACAACGGCAGCCAGGCAAGGGTGAATATGCCAATCATGCCTAAGGTAAGTATCGCTAACCTAATTCTACCCCCTAACCCTCCCTTAGGGGTGCCTAACCCTAACCTCCCCCCCAAGTGCCTAATCCTAATCCCCCCTCTAAGTGCCTAAACCTAACCCCCCCTTCCCCGCTGCCTAAACCTAAGCCTGTCCCCTGGGGTGGGTGCCTAACCCTAACCTCCCCCCCGGGAGCCCTATACCTAACCCTCCCCCCTGCGGCTGTCCACAGCGGTGCCCAGCTTACGTTAATTTGGTATGCCGGGCGTCGGTCTTCTGGCGTATGGTTAATGACAGGCGTTGAGTGTTAGACGCCTGTCATTAGTACCACGCCGGGGTTAGAGAGTCTGGAAGCCGGCGGTTGGCATTTAGACTGTCGGCTTCCAGACTACATCCCCTTAACACTTTGGGCCGAAGCAAAAGAGCTTAAGTCATGTGCAGCAGCCGATTTAGCGGCCCAATAAATAAATGAATGGCCAATGATCCAGACTGGCCTGGTATCGTACAATCCTGTAAGAAAGACAATATAGTGTGTTTAGAAAGATGATGAAAAAACACTCTACTCTGAAACCACACCATGAACACAGGCAAACCGCAGACATGACAACATAAAACAACCCTAACGATGTTAGTGACAAAACACAAGCACGCCAACGAGGCTCTAGGTAAATAATAAAAACCTACTAGGATCTTTTCTACTTTTATAGGGAAACTATTTGTTGCCTCCGTAGGAAAAAATAAAAATCCCTCCAAACTCCTGAAAGCGAGTAGTCTAAACCCCTGGTTAGCATGCCGAAAAAGCGCTAGCAAGCACCTTGCCCGGACGCGCATAACGACAGAATGCTCCGAATTTCCACCCACCCAGAGCCTGAATCTCTGATGGTGAAAATCCGGAAGCGGCAGTAGACATGGCAGCCCCAATTCGGAATGAATGAGTGCCATATTCATGCGAAGG
This sequence comes from Taudactylus pleione, assembly GCA_031769625.1. Taxonomy (NCBI): domain Eukaryota; kingdom Metazoa; phylum Chordata; class Amphibia; order Anura; family Myobatrachidae; genus Taudactylus; species Taudactylus pleione. The sequence continues at coordinate 4,368,055 of JAUIMM010000116.1, forward strand.
GAGTCCGAGAGCTGCAATTCCCCACACTCTGGATGCTACTGCAAATATGCATGCACCAAAAACACCGGTCAGATCTTGGTGTCCGGACTTCTGCAAAGCTAGCCATCAACCCCGCCTAATCTGATCAGTTTTAGAGTGACGTATCTTGCACAAAAGAGAATCCTCGCCGCACAATACATTCCGAAGAAGCAGTGCAGACGGCGCAGCGCGTGCAGGTGCCACCAACTCACTAACCCGAAATGCACCATGAAATGCCATGGCAAATGCTAATTCGAATAAATTAACTTCAAACTGCAAGAAGCACACACCTTTGACTGCCGTCAATAGATGTGGCAACAAATCAAGATCTATCGGCCGTCGGCGATCCACTCCCACCAGCCTGGTCTGCGCCCAACCTTTTAGTGCTCGAGCGACTAAAAAACTATGGGTGGGGTTGGGCCGACCAAGCAAGCTAGAGAAGAAAGCCACCCCTGCTAACCACTTACGCACCGACGACAAGGAACGATGAGCCACAAAATAGGACCAGATAAAAGAGTGCATCAACTGATGCTGACTCCTACCTGTATTCCCAGGGGAAAGGCAATATTCTTCCCACTTACGCCAAGCAGCTACATATGAACTCAAAGTCCCAGGGGCAACAGAACACCTCGCTAGTTCCTCCAATCCGGCCTGATGACCTGCCAGTCATAATCAGGACAATTCTCTCCAAGAATCACTGCCTGCGGCTCTAGCTCCCAAAATTTGACCCAATTAAACCTAGAAAGGGCATCTGCAACCGCATTATCGACCCCAGGGATATGCTTAGCTGAAAGCTAATGTTACACACCAAGCAATGCAGCACCAATCTAGCAAGCAAACCGAATGAACGAACCAGGGCGACGGCATCGTCAAAAGACTGATACCTCACAGCCAGCTCACCTGGGATGGTGTCATTGACCAAGCTTCCGCAAGGTAAAGAAAGGTGCTGAATCAACCGATATTTACCCTGCCCCTTCTTCGGAACGACACCGACTGGAGAAAGCACAAGGTACACCAAAGGGGGTAGAGAAAAGGGGATCAACATTCTGCCCAACCTAACCTCCTTCAAAACTTTCTCCCGAACTAGGTGAGGGAGTTCAAAAGCAGACCGCAAGTTACGAGGTGTACCCGGCATTACCGGGCCGATAATAGGGTGCCGGCACCCGTCCAAAAAAACGTAACGCAAAAACTCACTGCTATCCAGGTATAATGCAAGCCATTTTAACAAAGGCGCAATGTGAATATGGGATGGATCTAAGCAAAGCCGGCCAGTCGGCTAGAAGATGCATCTTCGGAGGCCCAGCTGCAATCTTTTGCTGGATGCTGCCCCCCGCAACGACAGCAGGCATGTCAAAATCGGCACCGTGCACCAAGTCTACAGAAAGACCCATTAAAGGCGTAAGATCGACCATGCCCCCCCCGCCCGGAAAGCGAGTGCCAGCTGGGGGCTTACGCGCCGCTACTACTTGCGTGGATCCTGAAGCCGGCTGAGTAACCTCCAGCCATACCTCAACATCCTTACACCCAAAATCAATGAGGGAAAATCTCGACTGTTTCTTTTGGAATTCTACATCATATGTCCGCCACATGGACCCTTTATTGAGACGAGACATGCTATGGATCATGTGCAAATATTTTAGCGCGTTCGGATGTTCCGCTGGCCTAGACTCTAAATAGCAAGCATAAAACATATACATCCCTGCTAACCAGTTAGAATAAGACCTAAAAGCCTCCTCCCCAGTGCCCCCTTTTTTCTTGTCGGATCTAACTCCTTCTTGGACTTAAAGGTGAGCGTAAATACATCTACGTATTTACCTTTAGCAATACGATCACGTACACGCCTGCGCAATATGACCGTAGTGTCACAATGTACTATGTCTCCTTTAGGGTGCGTATCAGCCTCCGAGTCACTAGACATATCGGAGCTGGAACTACATGACCTGCGAGACTTACACGGAGAATTACATCTCGCTCACTTGGTTCGTTTAGGTACCGCTTCAGACGACGAAGAATCATCAATAAATAAAAATTTCAGGAGTGTCCTGGGCGCAACTGACACTCTAATAGCAATGGTAACCCACAGCTATGCGAGCGGCCAAAAGGCTGCAACTAAAAAACTAGTGCCCGCCCTGATTCAGAGCGAGCGCTCGCTTTTTGCAAGCGCCTCTGAATCAGGCCCTCAGTTCCTATGTGGTCAAATTACAATATAAGATAACTAATTTAATTCCTAAGTAAAACCGCTGGACCGGAAGTAGACCAAACTGCCGGACCGGAAGTGCATCATAGCTACTTCCGGTATGGATATTCTCCGCGTGTCCTGACATTCTCATCCTCTCCAGCTGGCTCTCTCATGCCGGACCTATTATCTTCTGCCCTCTGACGTTCTGCTCTGCTTCAGTGATCCCAGATATATGGACACCTGCAGCTTCCTCTATTTGGAACACAAGGTTGACCCGCCGTACTTCCAGTTTTGGCGGCCATCTTGATTGTGGAACATTATTGCAAGACAGCACTCATTAATGGGCCAGATTCATTCTAATAAATTTTAATTGTAATCTCTGCTCTCCTCTTTGTCGCAAATCAGTAACATATGTAACAACAAAACAAGGAAACATATACTATTTGGGCATGTAAAATAATGACGGGGGAACCAATATTTAGGCACATAATATGGTGAAATTTATGGATAAGAATGGCATATACTCATATAATTATAAAAATATAAATATTCATATTCATTATCTAGTCCTAAAAAGATGAAAAAATAAATACATATAAATGAATATCCTACCTGGACTCGCTAGACATATCGGAGCTGAACCTACGCGACCTGCGAGACTTACACCGAGACCTACACCGAGAATTACATCTCGCTCACTTGGCTCGTTTAGGTACCACTTCAGACAACGAAGAATCATCATCAGAAGATGAGGAAGAGGAGGAACTAGTTGCCTGCGCCACAGCTGCCCCCAATGCCGACTTACTCAAATTCCCATGTGGACCGTGACCCATCTGTGTCACCGCGTTAGCGATCTGGTCGGCAGAGTACATAGCTGCAGCAGCACCTGTAGAGAAGGAAAAAAGGATAACAGGCACATAATCCACAGCCACAATCACAGAAGTAGAAGGAGAAGTCAAAGGCGCAGCACCAGGGCCTGCAAACCCCTGCAAACCTAAAGCACGCGGGAGCTGACCTGTCAGGGGGGCCAACGCTTCCAGCAAGTGTGCCAAAGCACCTTCCAAAGCCACTAACGCATTAGCGGCCGCTAATGGATCTGTGGTTGATGTGGGTAGGGAAAACTGCGAACTGGGAGGAGCAAGAGTAGGCACAAAACCCATGAGTACGAGGGGGGGAGCTGATGGCACCTACTGTACTACATGTGCAGCATCACCTAGCGAAAGCTGCTGGGGAAAAACACGTGAGTTACATAAGCGCACCCGCCGCATATGTTTCACTAACGGCGGGTGTAGATATAACTCAGCACCAAATGACCCCCACTATACGCAGCTCTACCGGCAGACACCAACACACTGTACAGCAGGGCAGTGGATGATTGATCATAATGCCTCCCTGAGCTGCAGTAGCACACTGCATCTGAGCTGCAGCATCAACCTGGCCTGCAAGGTGCCCAACAGGGACCTGTGATGCCAAACTACGCCCCCTCCCAGACATAGAGCCCCTGGGCAATGTCACAGGTGAGGCCGTTAGCCCCGCCACTTGTCCGGAGCGCCACTGACCCCGGCCGGGGTCCGCAGCAACCAGAGCCCCATCAACATGTCCAGCACCAGCAGCGGGGACAAACGGAAGCACCTCTGACCCCGCCGATGCCCTGTTAGAGCCCAGGGATGCACCCACAGCAGCCGCATCCCTCATCAATATGCAGTGTGATGGGGCCCATCGTTGCTGCATAACACCGCCAGGAGCCAGGGCAGCCATCACTGGCAGTGACCCGCGCCATGACCCGGAGTTGCTGCAGGCCACATGACCACCAGCCTCACGGGTCTCAGCAGGCCCCACTCCGACAAAAGAACACGTTTCACTGGCCGGCGGGGCATCGCAAGGGGGGCAATATAGCGTGAGACAGAAGGAATGAGGGACAAAACAAAGTTTAAAATGTAAAGTAAGGCTGAGGGACATTAACAAAAGATTGAGGGCCTGATTCAGACCCGCTCACGAGCGCTGAGCTCTCGCAAGCGGGTGGATGTTGGCCCAGTGCGCATGCGCACGACGGAGGCAGCTCCATCGTGCGCATGTGCGAGATCCGGATCGCTCCGGGTCTCGCTACAAATGGGGCGTGCTGTCGATGTTGAGTGACAGCATGCCCCCTTTGGTGGGCGGGCTGGGGGCATGGCTGCCCAGACAAAGGCGTTCCCATGTGAACACCTCCGTTTGGGGGCGGCCCCACTGACATCATGAGTCATGTCAGTGGGAGAGATTTCGGCTCTGTAAGAGCCGAAATCTCTCTGCGGCTTGTGGAAACGAGACCCTACCACAAGGGAGCCAGCTCCGTCGTGCGCATGCGTGAGACCCGGCTAGCGATGGGCAATCCGTCACTCCGGGTCTCGCACCAAAGGGGGCGAGCTGTCGATGTTGAGTTACAGCCCGCCTCCTTTGGTGGGCGGGCCGGGGGGGTGGCTGTTGAAACTGAGGCATTCCCAAGGGAGCACTTGCCATTTGACGAGTGATGTCAGTGGAGAGCTTCAGGCTCTGTTAGAACCGAAAGCTCTCTGGGGCTTGCGATGAACAAGACCCTACCACAAAGGTCTCTTCGCAAGCCCGATGGTCGCAATGGTCTTGACCATCGCGACCATCATCATGGCCGCTCACTATAGCTGTGGGTGGTTACCCACAGCTATGCGAGTGGCCAGAAGGCCACTCCAAAAAAAAAATGCCCTGATTCAGAGCGAGCGCTCTTTCACCCACAGGTATAGCGAGCGGCCATGATGATGGTCGCGATGGTCAAGACCATCATGACCATCCGGCTTGCGACGAGACCCTTGTGGTAGGGTCTCATTGCCGCAAGCCCTAGAGAGCTTTCGGCTCTAACAGAGCCGAAAGCTCTCCCACTGACATCTTTCCGCTCTAACAGAGCCGAAAGCTCTCCCACTGACATCACAAGTGATGTCAGTGGGGCCGGCCCCAGATGGTAGGTATTCCCATGTGAACGCTCCCGTCTGGGCAGCCACGCCCCCGGCCTGCCCACCAAAGGGGGCGTGCTGTCACTCACCATCGACAGCACGCCCCCTTTGGTACGAGACCTGGAACGACGGAGTACCCATCGCTATCCGGGTCTAGCGCATGCACACGACGGAGCCGGCTCCGTCGTGCACATGCGCACTGGCATACCATTGACCCAGTTGCGAGTGCACAGCGCTTGTGACCGGGTCTGAATCAGGCCCCGAGTTTGAGAATCACTGGCATTATTTGCTCTGTGCATGCCCAGAATACTGTCACACACATATCCATACAGATTTGTGTGATTCTACCACTAAATGCCTGCTTGCGCTTGGATATACTAAACAGGGCGGAACATGTGTGCTCTAATGCAGGCCATGTACATTAGGGTTTTCAATCAATAATAAATGCCCATATATGCCTGAGTAAGTAGTATTATTTGAAGGTAAGCAGGGGCATTTGCAAATAGCTTATCATGATAATAATGAGGAAGGTCACAGGTGTTGAAGCCAGGAGAGCGCTACCAAGATATCTTAGAACAGAAAGGGTAGTTGCTGGTGCCTATAGTGGGAGAGAACCTTTGGGTATGCAGCCAAGGAAAAGAAAGGCTCCCCAAATTACCTTTTAGTATATTAGAAAATGGTATCTCTGGTGCTGACTTAAAAGTATCAAATTGTCTCAGTTATAATGTGGAGTATTAAGTAGAGAACCACTAAATATTGGAGGTTTGTTTTACCTTTTACTCAATAAATAAGCTGTGTGCACAAATAAGGTAATGTCCAAACTGGAGTAGGTTTTGTATACATTATTGTGGTTTTTAGTGAAGTAACAATATATACGGTGCCCTAGAGTGCTTCCAATCCTATAACAGGCATGAATGACAGATAATGTAAAACAGCAAAAGTATCCTAAAGTAGGAATACTCCTCTGTAATATACTACATTATTAAACTAATAATAAAGAAGGAATACTCCTCTGTAAGATACTACACTGTAACATTAATAATAAAGTAGGAATACTCCTCTGACAGATACCACATTGTAACACTAATAATAAAGTAGGAATACTCCTCTGACAGATACTACATTGTAACACTAATAGTAAAGTAAGAATACTCCTCTGACAGATACTACATTGTAACACTAATAATAAAGTAGGGATACTCCTGTGACAGAGACTACAGTGTAAAACTAATAATAAATTAGGAATACTCCTCTGACAGATACTATATTGTAACACTAGTTACAACATTGTAGCAATAAAGTAGGAATACTCCTCTGACAGATACTACATTGTAACACTAATAAAAAAGTAGGAATACTCCTCTGACAGATACTACATTGTAACACTAATAATAAAGTAAGAATACTCCTCTGACAGATACTACAGTGTAAAACTAATAATAAATTAGGAATACTCCTCTGACAGAAACTACATTGTAACACTAATAATAAAGAAAGAATACTCCTCTGACAGATAATACATTGTAACACTAATAATAAAGTAGGAATACTCCTCTGACAGATACTAGATTGTAAAACTAATAATGAAGTAGGAATATGCCTCTGTCAGATATTACATTGTAACACGAATAATAAAGTAGGAATACTCCTCTAACAGATACCATATTGTAAAACTAATAATAAAGTAGGAATACTCCTCTGACAGATACTACATTGTAATACTAATAATAAAGCAGGAATACTCCTCTGACAGATACTACATTGTAATACTAATAATAAAGTAGGAATAATCCTCTGACAGATACTACATTGTAACACAAATAATAAAGTAGGAATACTCCTCTGACATATACTACATTGTAACTAATAATAAAGTAGGAATACTCCTCTATAAGATACTACATTGTAACACTAATAATAAAGCAGGAATACTCCTCTGACAGATACTACATTGTAACACTAATAATGAAGAAGGAATACGCCTCTGTCAGATATTACATTGTAACACAAATAATAAAGTAGGAATACTCCTTTGACAGAAACCATATTCTAAAACTAATAATAAAGTAGGAATACTCCTCTGACAGATAATTCATTGTAACTCTAATAGTGAAATAGGAATACTCCTCTTACAGATACTACATTGTAATACTAATAATAAAGTAGGAATACACCTCTGTCAGATACTACATTGTAACATTAATAATAAAGTAGGAATACTCCTCTGACTGATACTACATTGTAACACTAATAATAAAGTAGGAATACTCCTCTAACAGATAATACAGTGTAAAACAAATAATAAAGTAGGAATACTCCTGACAGATATTATACATTAATAATACTCCTCTAACAGATAGTACATTGTAAAACTAACAATAAAGTAGGAATATTCCTCTGTAAGATACTAGATTGTAACATTAAAAATAAAGTAGGGATACTCCTCTGACACATACTATATTGTAAAACTAATAATAAAATAGGAATACTCCTCTGACAGATACTACACTGTAACACTAATAATAAAGTAGGAATACTCCTCTGTAAGACACTCCATTGTAACACTAAAAATAAAGTAGGAATACTCCTCTGACAGATACTACATTAGAAAACTAATAATAAAGTAGGAATATTACTCTGACAGATGCTACATTGTAACACTAATAATACTCCTCTGACAGATACTACATTGTAACACTAATAAAAAAGTAGGAATACTCCTCTGACAGATACTACATTGTAAAACTAATATTAAACTAGGAATACTCCTCTGACAGATACTACATTGTAACACTAATAATGAAATAGGATTACTCCTCTGACAGATACTACATTGTAAAACTAATAATAAAGTAGGAATACTCCTCTGACAGATACTACATTGTAACACTAATAATAAAGTAGGAATACTCCTGTGACAGAGACTACAGTGTAAAACTAATAATAAATTAGGAATACTCCTCTGACAGATACTATATTGTAACACTAGTTACAACATTGTAGTAATAAAGTAGGAATACTCCTCTGACAGATACTACATTGTAACACTAATAATAAAGTAAGAATACTCCTCTGACAGATACTACAGTGTAAAACTAATAATAAATTAGGAATACTCCTCTGACAGAAACTACATTGTAACAATAATAATAAAGAAGGAACACTCCTCTGACAGTTACCACAGTGTAACACTAATAATAAAGTAAGAATACTCCTCTGACAGATAATACATTGTAACACTAATAATAAAGTAGGAATACTCCTCTGACAGATATTAGATTGGAAAACTAATAATGAAGTAGGAATATGCCTCTGTCAGATATTACATTCTAACACGAATAATAAAGTAGGAATACTCCTCTGACAGATACCATATTGTAAAACTAATAATAAAGTAGGAATACTCCTCTGACAGATACTACATTGTAATACTAATAATAAAGCAGGAATACTCCTCTGACAGATACTACATTGTAATACTAATAATAAAGTAGGAATAATCCTCTGACAGATACTACATTGTAACACAAATAATAAAGTAGGAATACTCCTCTGACATATACTACATTGTAACTAATAATAAAGTAGGAATACTCCTCTATAAGATACTACATTGTAACACTAATAATAAAGCAGGAATACTCCTCTGACAGATACTACATTATAACACTAATAATGAAGTAGGAATACGCCTCTGTCAGATATTACATTGTAACACAAATAATAAAGTAGGAATACTCCTTTGACAGAAACCATATTCTAAAACTAATAATAAAGTAGGAATACTCCTCTGAAAGATACTTCATTGTAACTCTAATAGTGAAATATGAATACTCCTCTTACAGATACTACATTGTAATACTAATAATAAAGAAGGAATACACCTCTGTCAGATACTACATTGTAACATTAATAATAAAGTAGGAATACTCCTCTGACTGATACTACATTGTACCACTAATAATAAAATAGGAATACTCCTCTGAAAGATACTACATGTCACACTAATAATAAAGTAGGAATACTCCTCTAACAGATACTACAGTGTAAAACAAATAATAAAGTAGGAATACTCCTGACAGATATTATACATTAATAATACTGCTCTAACAGATACTACATTGTAAAACTAACAATAAAGTAGGAATATTCCTCTGTAAGATACTAGATTGTAACATTAAAAATAAAGTAGGAATACTCCTCTGACACATACTATATTGTAAAACTAATAATAAAATAGGAATACTCCTCTGACAGATACTACACTGTAACACTAATAATAAAGTAGGAATACTCCTCTGTAAGACACTCCATTGTAACACTAAAAATAAAGTAGGAATACTCCTCTGACAGATACTACATTGTAAAACTAATAATAAAGTAGGAATATTACTCTGACAGATGCTACATTGTAACACTAATAATACTCCTCTGACAGATACTACATTGTAACACTAATAAAAAAGTAGGAATACTCCTCTGACAGATACTACATTGTAAAACTAATATTAAACTAGGAATACTCCTCTGACAGATACTACATTTGTAACACTAATAATAAAGTTGGAATGCTCCTCTGTAAGATACTACATTTCAAAACTAATAAAAAAGTAAGAATACTCCTCTGTAAGATACTACATTGTGAAAGTAATAATAAAGTAGGAATACTCCTCTGACAGATACTACATTGTAAAAATAATAGTAAAATAGGAATACTGCTCTGACAGATACTACATTGTAACACTAATAATAAAGTGGGAATACTCCTCTGACAGAAACTACATTGTAACACTAATAATAAAATATGAATACTCCTCTGACAGATACTACATTGTAACACTAATAATAAAGTAGGAATACTCCTCTGTAAGATACTACATTGTAACACTAGAAATAAAGTAGAAATACTCCTCTTACAGATTCTACATTGTAAAACTAATAATAAAGTAGGAATGCTCCTCTGACAGATACTACGTAGTAACACTAATAATAAATTAGGAATACTACTCTGTAAGATACTACATTGTAACACTAATAATAAAATAGGATTACTCCTCTGACAGATACTACATTGTGAAACTAATAATAAAGTAGGAATACTCCTCTGACAGATACTACATTGTAAAACTAATAATAAAGTAGGAATACTACTCTGACAGATACTACATTGCAGCACTAATAATAAAGTAGGAATACTCCTCTGTAAGACACTCCATTGTAACACTAAAAATAAAGTAGGAATACTCCTCTGACATATACTACATTAGAAAACTAATAATAAAGTAGGAATATTACTCTGACAGATGCTACATTGTAACACTAATAATACTCCTCTGACAGATACTACATTGTAACACTAATAAAAAAGTAGGAATACTCCTCTGACAGATACTACATTGTAAAACTAATATTAAACTAGGAATACTCCTCTGACAGATACTACATTGTAACACTAATAATGAAGTAGGATTACTCCTCTGACAGATACTACATTGTAAAACTAATAATAAAGTAGGAATACTCCTCTGACAGATACTACATTGTAACACTAATAATAAAGTAGGAATACTCCTGTGAGAGAGACTACAGTGTAAAACTAATAATAAATTAGGAATACTCCTCTGACAGATACTATATTGTAACAATAGTTACAACATTGTAGTAATAAAGTAGGAATACTCCTCTGACAGATACTACATTGTAACACTAATAAAAAAGTAGGAATACTCCTCTGACAGATACTACATTGTAACACTAATAATAAAGTAAGAATACTCCTCTGACAGATACTACAGTGTAAAACTAATAATAAATTAGGAATACTCCTCTGACAGAAACTACTTTGTAACACTAATAATAAAGAAGGAACACTCCTCTGACAGTTGCCACAGTGTAACACTAATAATAAAGTAAGAATACTCCTCTGACAGATAATACATTGTAACACTAATAATAAAGTAGGAATACTCCTCTGACAGATACTAGATTGGAAAACTAATAATGAAGTAGGAATATGCCTCTGTCAGATATTACATTCTAACACGAATAATAAAGTAGGAATACTCCTCTGACAGATACCATATTGTAAAACTAATAATAAAGTAGGAATACTCCTCTGACAGATACTACATTGTAATACTAATAATAAAGCAGGAATACTCCTCTGACAGATACTACATTGTAATACTAATAATAACGTAGGAATAATCCTCTGACAGATACTACATTGTAACACAAATAATAAAGTAGGAATACTCCTCTGACATATACTACATTGTAACTAATAATAAAGTAGGAATACTCCTCTATAAGATACTACATTGTAACACTAATAATAAAGCAGGAATACTCCTCTGACAGATACTACATTATAACACTAATAATGAAGTAGGAATACGCCTCTGTCAGATATTACATTGTAACACAAATAATAAAGTAGGAATACTCCTTTGACAGAAACCATATTCTAAAACTAATAATAAAGTAGGAATACTCCTCTGACAGATACTTCATTGTAACTCTAATAGTGAAATATGAATACTCCTCTTACAGATACTACATTGTAATACTAATAATAAAGAAGGAATACACCTCTGTCAGATACTACATTGTAACATTAATAATAAAGTAGGAATACTCCTCTGACTGATACTACATTGTACCACTAATAATAAAATAGGAATACTCCTCTGAAAGATACTACATTGTCACACTAATAATAAAGTAGGAATACTCCTCTAACAGATACTACAGTGTAAAACAAATAATAAAGTAGAAATACTCCTGACAGATATTATACATTAATAATACTGCTCTAACAGATACTACATTGTAAAACTAACAATAAAGTAGGAATATTCCTCTGTAAGATACTAGATTGTAACATTAAAAATAAAGTAGGAATACTCCTCTGACACATACTATATTGTAAAACTAATAATAAAATAGGAATACTCCTCTGATAGATACTACACTGTAACACTAATAATAAAGTAGGTATACTCCTCTGTAAGACACTCCATTGTAACACTAAAAATAAAGTAGGAATACTCCTCTGACAGATACTACATTGTAAAACTAATAATAAAGTAGGATTATTACTCTGACAGATGCTACATTGTAACACTAATAATACTCCTCTGACAGATACTACATTGTAACACTAATAAAAAAGTAGGAATACTCCTCTGACAGATACTACATTGTAAAACTAATATTAAACTAGGAATACTCCTCTGACAGATACTACATTTGTAACACTAATAATAAAGTTGGAATGCTCCTCTGTAAGATACTACATTGCAAAACTAATAAAAAAGTAAGAATACTCCTCTGTAAGATACTACATTGTGAATGTAATAATAAAGTAGGAATACTCCTCTGACAGATACTACATTGTAAAAATAATAGTAAAATAGGAATACTGCTCTGACAGATACTACATTGTAACACTAATAATAAAGTGGGAATACTCCTCTGACAGAAACTACATTGTAACACTAATAATAAAATATGAATACTCCTCTGACAGAAACTACATTGTAACACTAATAATAAAGTAGGAATACTCCTCTGTAAGATACTACATTGTAACACTAGAAATAAAGTAGAAATACTCCTCTTACAGATTCTACATTGTAAATCTAATAATAAAGTAGGAATGCTCCTCTGACAGATACTACGTAGTAACACTAATAATAAATTAGGAATACTACTCTGTAAGATACTACATTGTAACACTAATAATAAAATAGGATTACTCCTCTGAAAGATACTACATTGTGAAACTAATAATAAAGTAGGAATACTCCTCTGACAGATACTACATTGTAAAACTAATAATAAAGTAGGAATACTACTCTGACAGATACTACATTGCAGCACTAATAATAAAGTAGGAATACTGCCAGTAAATACATTGTAACACTAATAATAAAGTAGCAATACTTCTCTGACAGACTCTACATTGTAACAATAATAATAAAGAGAGAAAACTCTCTGACAGATACTACATTGTAAAAACAATAGTAAAATAGGAACACTCCTCTGGCAGATACTACATTGTAACACTAATAATAAAGAGGGAATACTCCTCTGTCAGATACTACATTGTAAAACTAACAATAAAATAGGAATACTCCTCTGACAGACACTACATTGCAACACTAATAATAAAGTAGGAATACTCCTCTGTAAAAGACTACATTGTAACACTAAAAATAAAATAGGAATACTCCTCTGACAGATACTACATTGTAAAACTAATAATAAAATAGGAATACTCCTCTGACAGATACTACATTGTAACACTAATTATAAAGTAGGAATACTCCTCTGACAGATACTCCATTGTAATACTAATAAAAAAGCAGGAATACTCCTCTGACAGATACTACATTGTAAAACTAATAATAAAGTAGGAATACTACTCTGTAAGATACTACATTTTAAAACTAATAATAAAGTAGGAATACTACTCTGACAGATACTACATTGTAACACTAATAATAAATTAGGAATACTCCTCTGTAAGATACTACATTGTAACACTAATAATGAAATAGGATTACTCCTCTGTAAGATACTGCATTGTAAATCTAATAATAAAGTAGGAATACTCCTCTGACAAATACTTAATTGTAAAAATAATAGCTAAAGAGGAATACTCCTCTGACAGATACTACATTGCAACACTAAAAATAAAGTAGGAATACTGCCAGTAAAACATCGTAACACTAATAATAAAGTAGGAATACTTCTGCGACAGATACTACATTGTAACACTAAGAAAAAAGTGAGAATACTCCACTGCGATACTACATTGTAAAAACAATAGTAAAATAGGAACACTCCTCTGACAGATACTATATTGTAACACTAATAATAAAGTGGGAATATTCCTCTGACAGATACTACATTGTAACACTAATAATAAAGTAGGAATACTCCTCTGAAACATACTACATTGTAAAACTAATAATAAAGTAGGAATACTCGTCTGACAGATACTACAATGTAACACTAACAATAAAGTAAGAATACTCCTCGGTAAGATACTACATTGTAAATCTAATAATGAAGTAGGAATACTCCTCTGACAAATACTTAATTGTAAAAATAATAGCTAAATAGGAATACTCCTCTGACAGATACTACATTGCAACACTAATAATAAAGTAGGAATACTGCCAGTAAAAACATCGTAACACTAATAATAAAGCAGGAATACTTCTCTGACAGATACTACATTTTAACACTAAGAAAAAAGTGAGAATACTCCTCTGTCAGATACTACATTGTAAAACTAATAATAAAATAGGAATACTCCTCTGACAGAAACTACATTGTAACACTAATAATAAAGTAGGAATACTCCTCTGTAAGATATTTCATTGTAACACTAAAAATAAAGTAGGAATACTACTCTGACAGGTACTACATTTTAAAACTAATAATAAAGTAGGAATACTCCTCTGTTAGATACTACATTGTAACACTAAAAAAAAAGTAGGAATACTCCTATGACAGATACTACATTGTAAAACTAATAATAAAGTAAGGATACTCCTCTGTAAGATACTACATTTTTAAACTAATAATAAAGTAGGAATACTCCTCTGACAGATACTTCATTGTAAAAATAATAGTAAAATAGGAATATTCCTCTTATAGGTACTACATTCTAACATTAATAATTAAGTAGGAATACTCCTCTGACAGATACTACATTGCAATACTAATAATAAAGCATGAATACCCCTCTGACAGATACTACATTGTAACACTAATAATAAAGTGAGAAAACTCCTCTGACAGATACTACATTGTAAAACTAATAATATCGCAGAAATACTCCTCTGACAGTTACTACATTGTAACACTAATAATAAACTAGGAATACTCCTCTGACAGATACTATATTGTAAAACTAATAATTAAGTAGGAATACTCCTCTGACAGATACTACTTTTTAAAGCTAATGATAATGTCGGAATACTCCTCTGACAGTTACTACAGTGTAAAACTAATAATAAATTAGGAATACTCCTTGGACAGATAATACATTGTACAACTAATAATAAAGTAGGAATACTGACAGATACTACATTGTTAAAAATAATAGTAAAATAGGAATACTCCTCTGACAGATACTAAATTGTAAAACTAATAATGAAGTAGGAATACTCCTCTGACAGATACTACATTGAAGCACTAGTAACAAAATGAGAATACTCCTCTGACAGACACTACATTGTAAAAATAATAGTAAAATAGGAATACTCCTTTGACACATACTACATTGCAACACTAATAATAAAGTAGGAATACTCCTCTGACAGATACCATATTGTAAAACTAATAATAAAGTAGGAATACTCCTCTGACAGATACTACATTGTAATACTAATAATAAAGCAGGAATACTCCTCTGACAGATACTACATTGAAGCACTAGTAACAAAATGAGAATACTCCTCTGACAGATACTAGATTGTAAAACTAATAATGAAGTAGGAATATGCCTCTGTCAGAAATTACATTGTAACACGAATAATAAATTAGGAATACTCCTCTGACAGATACCATATTGTAAAACTAATAATAAAGTAGGAATACTCCTCTGACAGATACTACATTGTAATACTAATAATAAAGCAGGAATACTCCTCTGACAGATACTACATTGTAATACTAATAATAAAGTAGGAATAATCCTCTGACAGATACAACATTGTAACACAAATAATAAAGTAGGAATACTTCTCTGACATATACTACATTGTAACTAATAATAAAGTAGGAATACTCCGCTATAAGATACTACATTGTAACACTAATAATAAAGCAGGAATACTCCTCTGACTGATACTACATTGTAACACTAATAATGAAGTCGGAATACGCCTCTGTCAGATATTACATTGTAACACAAATAATAAAGTAGGAATACTCCTTTGACAGAAACCATATTCTAAAACTAATAATAAAGTAGGAATACTGCCAGTAAATACATTGTAACACTAATAATAAAGTAGCAATACTTCTCTGACAGACTCTACATTGTAACAATAATAATAAAGTGAGAAAACTCCTCTGACAGATACTTCATTGTAAAAACAATAGTAAAATAGGAACACTCCTCTGGCAGATACTACATTGTATCACTAATAATAAAGTGGGAATACTCCTCTGTCAGATACTACATTGTAAAACTAACAATAAAATAGGAATACTCCTCTGACAGACACTACATTGCAACACTAATAATAAAGTAGGAATACTCCTCTGTAAAAGACTACATTGTAACACTAAAAATAAAATAGGAATACTCCTCTGACAGATACTACATTGTAAAACTAATAATAAAGTAGGAATACTCTTCTGACAGATACTCCATTGTAATACTTATAAAAAAGCAGGAATACTCCTCTGACAGATACTACATTGTAATACTACTATTAAAGTATTAATACTCCTCTGACAGATACTACATTGTAACACTAATAATAAAGTAGGAATACTCCTCTGTAAGATACTACATTGTAACACTAATAATGAAATAGGATTACTTCTCTGACAGATACTACATTGTAAAACTAATAATAAAGTAGGAATACTCCTCTGACAGATACTACATTGTAACACTAATAGTAAAGTAGGAATACTCCTCTGAAACTTACTACAATGTAACATTAATAATAAAGTAAGAATACTCCTCTGTAAGATACTACATTGTAAATCTAATAATAAAGTAGGAATACTCCTCTGACAAATACTTAATTGTAAAAATAATAGCTAAATAGGAATACTCCTCTGACAGATACTACATTGCAACACTAATAATAAAGTAGGAATACTGCCAGTAAAAACATCGTAACACTAATAATAAAGCAGGTATACTTCTGTGACAGATACTACATTGTAACACGAAGAAAAAAGTGAGAATACTCCTCTGACAGATACTACATTGTAAAAACAATAGTAAAATAGGAACACTCCTCTGACAGATACTACATTGTAACACTAATAATAAAGTGGGAATATTCCTCTGTCAGATACTACATTGTAACACTAATAATAAAGTAGGAATACTCCTCTGAAACATACTACATTGTAAAACTAATAATAAAGTAGGAATACTCGTCTGACAGATACTACACTGTGACACTAACAATAAAGTAAGAATACTCCTCTGTAAGATACTACATTGTAAATCTTATAATGAAGTAGGAATATTCCTCTGACAAATACTTAATTATAAAAATAATATCTAAATAGGAATACTCCTCTGACAGATACTACATTGCAACACTAATAATAAAGTAGGAATACTGCCAGTAAAAACATATTAACACTAATAATAAAGTAGGAATACTTCTGTGACAGATACTACATTTTAACACTAAGAAAAAAGTGAGAATACTCCTCTGTCAGATACTACATTGTAAAACTAATAATAAAATAGGAATACTCCTCTGACAGAAACTACATTTTAACACTAATAATAAAGTAGGAATACTCCTCTGTAAGATACTTCATTGTAACACTAAAAATAAAGTAGGAATACTACTCTGACAGGTACTACATTGTAAAACTAATAATAAAGTAGGAATACTCCTCTGACAGATACTACATTGTAATACTAATAATAAAGCAGGAATACCCCTCTGACAGATACTACATTGTAACACTAATAATAAAGTGAGAAAACTCCTCTGACAGATACTACATTGTAAAACTAATAATTTCGCAGAAATACTCCTCTGACAGATACTACATTGTAATACTACTATTAAAGTATTAATACTCCTCTGACAGATACTACATTGTAAAACTAATAATAAAGTAGGAATACTACTCTGTAAGATACTACATTTTAAAACTAATAATAAAGTAGGAATACTACTCTGACAGATACTACATTGTCACACTAATAATAAATTAGGAATACTCCTCTGTAAGATACTACATTGTAACACAAATAATGAAATAGGTTTACTCCTCTGACAGATACTACATTGTAAAACTAATAATAAAGTAGGAATACTCCACTGACAGATACTACATTGTAACACTAATAGTAAAGTAGGAATACTCCTCTGAAACTTACTACAATGTAACATTAATAATAAAGTAAGAATACTCCTCTGTAAGATACTACATTGTAAATCTAATAATAAAGTAGGAATACTCCTCTGACAAATACTTAATTGTAAAAATAATAGCTAAATAGGAATACTCCTCTGACAGATACTACATTGCAACACTAATAATAAAGTAGGAATACTGCCAGTAAAAACATCGTAACACTAATAATAAAGTAGGAATATTTCTGTGACAGATACTACATTGTAATGCGAAGAAAAAAGTGAGAATACTCCTCTGACAGATACTACATTGTAAAAACAATAGTAAAATAGGAACACTCCTCTGACAGATACTACATTGTAACACTAATAATAAAGTATGAATATTCCTCTGACAGATACTACATTGTAACAATAATAATAAAGTAGGAATACTCCTCTGAAACATACTACATTGTAAAACTAATAATAAAGTAGGAATACTCGTCTGACAGATACTACACTGTGACACTAACAATAAAATAAGAATACTCCTCTGTAAGATACTACATTGTAAATCTTATAATGAAGTAGGAATATTCCTCTGACAAATACTTAATTATAAAAATAATAGCTAAATAGTTATACTCCTCTGACAGATACTACATTGCAACACTAATAATAAAGTAGGAATACTGCCAGTAAAAACATATTAACACTAATAATAAAGTAGGAATACTTCTGTGACAGATACTACATTTTAACACTAAGAAAAAAGTGAGAATACTCCTCTGTCAGATACTACATTGTAAAACTAATAATAAAATAGGAATACTCCTCTGACAGAAACTACATTTTAACACTAATAATAAAGTAGGAATACTCCTCTGTAAGATACTTCATTGTAACACTAAAAATAAAGTAGGAATACTACTCTGACAGGTACTACATTGTAAAACTAATAATAAAGTAGGAATACACCTCTGACAGATACTACATTGTAATACTAATAATAAAGCAGGAATACCCCTCTGACAGATACTACATTGTAGCACTAATAATAAAGTGAGAAAACTCCTCTGACAGATACTACATTGTAAAACTAATAATAAAGTAGGAATACTCCTCTGTTAGATACTACATTGTAACACTAAAAAAAAAGTAGGAATACTCCTATGACAGATACTACATTGTAAAACTAATAATAAAGTAAGGATACTCCTCTGTAAGATACTACATTTTTAAACTAATAATAAAGTAGGAATACTCCTCTGACAGATACTTCATTGTAAAAATAATAGTAAAATAGGAATATTCCTCTTATAGGTACTACATTCTAACATTAATAATTAAGTAGGAATACTCCTCTGACAGATACTACATTGCAATACTAATAATAAAGCATGAATACCCCTCTGACAGATACTACATTGTAACACTAATAATAAAGTGAGAAAACTCCTCTGACAGATACTACATTGTAAAACTAATAATATCGCAGAAATACTCCTCTGACAGTTACTACATTGTAACACTAATAATAAACTAGGAATACTCCTCTGACAGATACTATATTGTAAAACTAATAATTAAGTAGGAATACTCCTCTGACAGATACTACTTTTTAAAGCTAATGATAATGTCGGAATACTCCTCTGACAGTTACTACAGTGTAAAACTAATAATAAATTAGGAATACTCCTTGGACAGATAATACATTGTACAACTAATAATAAAGTAGGAATACTGACAGATACTACATTGTTAAAAATAATAGTAAAATAGGAATACTCCTCTGACAGATACTAAATTGTAAAACTAATAATGAAGTAGGAATACTCCTCTGACAGATACTACATTGAAGCACTAGTAACAAAATGAGAATACTCCTCTGACAGACACTACATTGTAAAAATAATAGTAAAATAGGAATACTCCTTTGACACATACTACATTGCAACACTAATAATAAAGTAGGAATACTCCTCTGACAGATACCATATTGTAAAACTAATAATAAAGTAGGAATACTCCTCTGACAGATACTACATTGTAATACTAATAATAAAGCAGGAATACTCCTCTGACAGATACTACATTGAAGCACTAGTAACAAAATGAGAATACTCCTCTGACAGATACTAGATTGTAAAACTAATAATGAAGTAGGAATATGCCTCTGTCAGAAATTACATTGTAACACGAATAATAAATTAGGAATACTCCTCTGACAGATACCATATTGTAAAACTAATAATAAAGTAGGAATACTCCTCTGACAGATACTACATTGTAATACTAATAATAAAGCAGGAATACTCCTCTGACAGATACTACATTGTAATACTAATAATAAAGTAGGAATAATCCTCTGACAGATACAACATTGTAACACAAATAATAAAGTAGGAATACTTCTCTGACATATACTACATTGTAACTAATAATAAAGTAGGAATACTCCGCTATAAGATACTACATTGTAACACTAATAATAAAGCAGGAATACTCCTCTGACTGATACTACATTGTAACACTAATAATGAAGTCGGAATACGCCTCTGTCAGATATTACATTGTAACACAAATAATAAAGTAGGAATACTCCTTTGACAGAAACCATATTCTAAAACTAATAATAAAGTAGGAATACTGCCAGTAAATACATTGTAACACTAATAATAAAGTAGCAATACTTCTCTGACAGACTCTACATTGTAACAATAATAATAAAGTGAGAAAACTCCTCTGACAGATACTTCATTGTAAAAACAATAGTAAAATAGGAACACTCCTCTGGCAGATACTACATTGTATCACTAATAATAAAGTGGGAATACTCCTCTGTCAGATACTACATTGTAAAACTAACAATAAAATAGGAATACTCCTCTGACAGACACTACATTGCAACACTAATAATAAAGTAGGAATACTCCTCTGTAAAAGACTACATTGTAACACTAAAAATAAAATAGGAATACTCCTCTGACAGATACTACATTGTAAAACTAATAATAAAGTAGGAATACTCTTCTGACAGATACTCCATTGTAATACTTATAAAAAAGCAGGAATACTCCTCTGACAGATACTACATTGTAATACTACTATTAAAGTATTAATACTCCTCTGACAGATACTACATTGTAACACTAATAATAAAGTAGGAATACTCCTCTGTAAGATACTACATTGTAACACTAATAATGAAATAGGATTACTTCTCTGACAGATACTACATTGTAAAACTAATAATAAAGTAGGAATACTCCTCTGACAGATACTACATTGTAACACTAATAGTAAAGTAGGAATACTCCTCTGAAACTTACTACAATGTAACATTAATAATAAAGTAAGAATACTCCTCTGTAAGATACTACATTGTAAATCTAATAATAAAGTAGGAATACTCCTCTGACAAATACTTAATTGTAAAAATAATAGCTAAATAGGAATACTCCTCTGACAGATACTACATTGCAACACTAATAATAAAGTAGGAATACTGCCAGTAAAAACATCGTAACACTAATAATAAAGCAGGTATACTTCTGTGACAGATACTACATTGTAACACGAAGAAAAAAGTGAGAATACTCCTCTGACAGATACTACATTGTAAAAACAATAGTAAAATAGGAACACTCCTCTGACAGATACTACATTGTAACACTAATAATAAAGTGGGAATATTCCTCTGTCAGATACTACATTGTAACACTAATAATAAAGTAGGAATACTCCTCTGAAACATACTACATTGTAAAACTAATAATAAAGTAGGAATACTCGTCTGACAGATACTACACTGTGACACTAACAATAAAGTAAGAATACTCCTCTGTAAGATACTACATTGTAAATCTTATAATGAAGTAGGAATATTCCTCTGACAAATACTTAATTATAAAAATAATATCTAAATAGGAATACTCCTCTGACAGATACTACATTGCAACACTAATAATAAAGTAGGAATACTGCCAGTAAAAACATATTAACACTAATAATAAAGTAGGAATACTTCTGTGACAGATACTACATTTTAACACTAAGAAAAAAGTGAGAATACTCCTCTGTCAGATACTACATTGTAAAACTAATAATAAAATAGGAATACTCCTCTGACAGAAACTACATTTTAACACTAATAATAAAGTAGGAATACTCCTCTGTAAGATACTTCATTGTAACACTAAAAATAAAGTAGGAATACTACTCTGACAGGTACTACATTGTAAAACTAATAATAAAGTAGGAATACTCCTCTGACAGATACTACATTGTAATACTAATAATAAAGCAGGAATACCCCTCTGACAGATACTACATTGTAACACTAATAATAAAGTGAGAAAACTCCTCTGACAGATACTACATTGTAAAACTAATAATTTCGCAGAAATACTCCTCTGACAGATACTACATTGTAATACTACTATTAAAGTATTAATACTCCTCTGACAGATACTACATTGTAAAACTAATAATAAAGTAGGAATACTACTCTGTAAGATACTACATTTTAAAACTAATAATAAAGTAGGAATACTACTCTGACAGATACTACATTGTCACACTAATAATAAATTAGGAATACTCCTCTGTAAGATACTACATTGTAACACAAATAATGAAATAGGTTTACTCCTCTGACAGATACTACATTGTAAAACTAATAATAAAGTAGGAATACTCCACTGACAGATACTACATTGTAACACTAATAGTAAAGTAGGAATACTCCTCTGAAACTTACTACAATGTAACATTAATAATAAAGTAAGAATACTCCTCTGTAAGATACTACATTGTAAATCTAATAATAAAGTAGGAATACTCCTCTGACAAATACTTAATTGTAAAAATAATAGCTAAATAGGAATACTCCTCTGACAGATACTACATTGCAACACTAATAATAAAGTAGGAATACTGCCAGTAAAAACATCGTAACACTAATAATAAAGTAGGAATACTTCTGTGACAGATACTACATTGTAATGCGAAGAAAAAAGTGAGAATACTCCTCTGACAGATACTACATTGTAAAAACAATAGTAAAATAGGAACACTCCTCTGACAGATACTACATTGTAACACTAATAATAAAGTATGAATATTCCTCTGACAGATACTACATTGTAACAATAATAATAAAGTAGGAATACTCCTCTGAAACATACTACATTGTAAAACTAATAATAAAGTAGGAATACTCGTCTGACAGATACTACACTGTGACACTAACAATAAAGTAAGAATACTCCTCTGTAAGATACTACATTGTAAATCTTATAATGAAGTAGGAATATTCCTCTGACAAATACTTAATTATAAAAATAATAGCTAAATAGTTATACTCCTCTGACAGATACTACATTGCAACACTAATAATAAAGTAGGAATACTGCCAGTAAAAACATATTAACACTAATAATAAAGTAGGAATACTTCTTTGACAGATACTACATTTTAACACTAAGAAAAAAGTTAGAATACTCCTCTGTCAGATACTACATTGTAAAACTAATAATAAAATAGGAATACTCCTCTGACAGAAACTACATTTTAACACTAATAATAAAGTAGGAATACTCCTCTGTAAGATACTTCATTGTAACACTAAAAATAAAGTAGGAATACTACTCTGACAGGTACTACATTGTAAAACTAATAATAAAGTAGGAATACTCCTCTGACAGATACTACATTGTAATACTAATAATAAAGCAGGAATACCCCTCTGACAGATACTACATTGTAGCACTAATAATAAAGTGAGAAAACTCCTCTGACAGATACTACATTGTAAAACTAATAATTTCGCAGAAATACTCCTCTGACAGTTACTACATTGTAACACTAATAATAAACTAGGAATACTCCTCTGACAGATACTATATTGAAAAACTAATAATTAAGTAGGAATACTCCTCTGACAGATACTACTTTTTAAAACTAATGATAATGTAGGAATACTACTCTGACAGTTACTACAGTATAAAGCTAATAATAAATTAGGAATACTCCTCTGACAGATAACACATTGTACAACTAATAATAAAGTAGGAATACTGACAGATACTACATTGTAAAAATAATAGTAAAAAAGGAATACTCCTCTGACAGATACTAAATTGTAAAACTAATAATGAAGTAGAAATACTCCTCTGACAGATACTACATTGAAGCACTAGTAACAAAATGAGAATACTCCTGACAGACACTACATTGTAAAAATAATAGTAAAATAGGAATACTCCTCTGACAGATACTACATTGCAACACTAATAATAAAGTAGGAATACTGACATTAAAAACATTGTAACACTAATAATTAAATAGGAATACTACTCTGACAGATACTATATTGTAACTCTAATAAAAAAGTGGGAATACTTCTCTGACAGAAACTACATTGTAACACTAATAATAAAATATGAATACTCCTCTGACAGATACTACACTGTAACTCTAATAATAAAGTAGAAATACTCCTCTGTCAGATACTACATTGTAAGATTAATAATAAAGTAGGAATACTCCTCTGACAGATAATACATTGTAACACTATTAATAAAGTAGGAATAGTCCTCTGTAAGATACTACATTGTAACACTAAAAATAAAGTATTAATACTCCTCTGACAGATACTTCATTGTAAATCTAATAATAAAATGTGAATACTCCTCTGACAGATTCTACATTGTAACACTAATAGTAAAGTAGGAATATTCCTCTGACAGATACTTCACTGTAACACAAATAATAGAGTAGGAATACTGCTCTGTAAAATACTACATTGTAACACTAAAAATAAAGAAGGGATACTCCTCTGACAGATACTACATTGTAAAACTAATAATAAAGTAAGAATACTCCTCTTTAAGATACTACATTGTAAAACTAATAATAAAGTAGGAATACTCCTCTGACAGATACTTCATTGTAAAAATAACAGTAAAATAAGAATACTCCTCTGACAGATACTCCATTGTAACACTAAAAATAAAGCAGGAATTCTCCTTTGACAGATACTACATTGTAATACTAATAACAAAGTCGGAATACTCATCTGACCGACACTACATTGTAAAACTAATATTAAAGTAGGAATACTCCTCTGTCAGATACTACATTGTAAAACTAAAAATAAAGTAAGAATACTCCTCTGACCGACACTACATTGTAAAATTAATATTAAAGTAGGAATACTCTTCTGACAGATACTACATTGTAAAACTAATAAAAAAGTAGGATTACTCCTCTGACAGATAATACATTGTAACACTATTAATAAAGTAGGAATAGTCCTCTGTAAGATACTACATTGTAACACTAAAAATAAAGTAGGAATACTCATCTGACAGATACTTCATTATAATAATAATAATAATAATAATAATAATAATAATAATAATAATAATAGTAAAATAGGAATACTCCTCTGACAGATACTGCATTGTAACACTAATAGGACTCCTCTGTCAGATACTACATTGTAACACTAATAATAAAGTAGGAACACTCCTCTGACAGATACTACATTGTAAAACTAATAATAAAGTAGAAATACTCCTCTGACAGATACTACAATATAAATCTAATAATAAAGTAGGAATAGTCCTCTGACAGATACTACATTGTAACACTAATAATAAGGTAGGAATATTCCTCTGTAAGGTACAACATTGTTACACTAAAAATAAAGTAGGAATACTCTTCTGACAGATACTTCATTGTAAAAATAATAGTAAAATAGGAATACTCCTCTGTCAGATACTACATTGTACCACTAATAATACTCCTCTATCAGATACTACATTGTAACACTAATAATAAAGTGAGAATGCTCCACTGACAGACACTACTTTGTAACAGTAATAATAAAGTAGGAATACTCCTCTGACAGATTCTACATTGTAACACTATTAATAAAATAGGAATACTCCTCTGACAGATACTACTTTGTTAAACTAACAATAAAGTAGGAATACTACTCTGACAGATACTACATTGTAATACTAATAATAAAGTAGGAATACTCCTCTGACAGATACTACATTGTAAAATTAATAATAAAGTAGGAATACTCCTCTGTAAGAAACTACATTGTAAAAATAATATTAAAATAGGAATACTCCTCTGACAGATACTATATTGTAACTCTAATAATAAAGTGGGAATGTTTCTATGACTGAAACTACATTGTAACACTAATAATAAAATATGAATACTCCTCTGACAGATACTACATTGTAATACTAATAATAAAGTAGGAATACTCCTCTGACAGATACAACATTGTAAAACTAATAATAAAGTTGAAATATTCCTCTGTAAGATACTACATTGTAACACTAAAAATAAAGTAGGAATACTCCTCTGACAGATAATGCATTGTAAAACTAATAGTACTCCTCTGTCAGATACTGCATTGTAACACTAATAATAAATTAGGAATACTCCTCTGACAGATACTACATTGTAATATTAAAAATAAAGTAGGAATACTCCTCCATAAGATTCTGCATTGTAACACTAATAATAAAGTAGGAATACTCCTCTGACAGTAACTACATTGTAAAACTAATAATAAAGTAGGAACACTCCTCTGACAATTACTACATTGTAACACTAATTTAAAGTGGGAATACTCCTTTGACAGATACTACATTGTAACGATATTAATAAAGTAGGAATACTCCTCTGACAGATACAACATTGTAACACTAATAATATTCCTCTGTCAAATACTACATTGTAAAACTAATAATGAAGTAGGAATACTCCTCTGACAGATACTGCATTGTAGCATTAGTAACAAAGTGAGAATGCTCCTCTGACAGACACTACATTGTAAAAATAATAGTAAAATAGGAATACTTCTCTTACAGATACTACATTGTAAAACTAATAATAAAGTTGGAACACTCCTCTGACAGATACTACATTGTAACACTATTAATAAAGTAGGAATACTGACATTAAAAACATTGTAACACTAATAATTAAATAGGAATACTCCTCTGACAGATACTATATTGTAACTCTTATAATAAAGTGGGAATACTCCTCTGACAGTTACTACACTGTAACACTAATAATAAAGTAGGACTACTCCTCTGCCAGATACTACATTGTAAAACTATTAATAAAGTAGGAATACACCTCTGACAAATAATACATTGTAACACTAATAATAAAGTAGGAATACTCCTCTGTAAGATACTACATTGTAACACTAAAAATAAAGTAGGGTTACTCTTTTGACAGATACTACACTGGAAAACTAATAATAAAGTAAGAATACTCCTCTGTAAGATACTACATTGTAAAACTAAGAGTAAAATAGGAATAATCCTCTGACAGATACTACATTGTAACACTAATAATACTCCTCTGTCAGATACCACATTGTAACACTAATAATAAAGTAGGAATACTCCTCTGACAGAAATTACATTGTAAAACTAATAATAAAGTAGGAATACTCCTCTGACAGTTACTAAATTTTAAAACTAATAATAAAGTAGGAATACTCCTCTGACAGATACTTCATTGTAAAACTAATAATAAAGTAGGAACACTCCTCAGACAGATACTACATTGTAATACTAACAATAAAGTAAGAATACTCCTCTTTAAGATACTACATTGTAAAACTAATAATAAAGTAGGAATACTCCTCTGACAGATACTTCATTGTAAAAATAACAGTAAAATAAGAATACTCCTCTGACAGATACTACATTGTAACACTAATAATAAAGTAAGAATACTCCTCTGACAGATACTCCATTGTAACACTAAAAATAAAGCAGGAATTCTCCTTTGACAGATACTACATTGTAATACTAATAACAAAGTCGGAATACTCATCTGACCGACACTACATTGTAAAACTAATATTAAAGTAGGAATACTCCTCTGTCAGATACTACATTGTAAAACTAAAAATAAAGTAAGAATACTCCTCTGACCGACACTACATTGTAAAATTAATATTAAAGTAGGAATACTCTTCTGACAGATACTACATTGTAAAACTAATAAAAAAGTAGGATTACTCCTCTGACAGATAATACATTGTAACACTATTAATAAAGTAGGAATAGTCCTCTGTAAGATACTACATTGTAACACTAAAAATAAAGTAGGAATACTCATCTGACAGATACTTCATTATAATAATAATAATAATAATAATAATAATAATAATAATAATAATAATAATAATAGTAAAATAGGAATACTCCTCTGACAGATACTGCATTGTAACACTAATAGGACTCCTCTGTCAGATACTACATTGTAACACTAATAATAAAGTAGGAACACTCCTCTGACAGATACTACATTGTAAAACTAATAATAAAGTAGAAATACTCCTCTGACAGATACTACAATATAAATCTAATAATAAAGTAGGAATACTCCTCTGACAGATACTACATTGTAACACTAATAATAAGGTAGGAATATTCCTCTGTAAGGTACAACATTGTTACACTAAAAATAAAGTAGGAATACTCTTCTGACAGATACTTCATTGTAAAAATAATAGTAAAATAGGAATACTCCTCTGTCAGATACTACATTGTACCACTAATAATACTCCTCTATCAGATACTACATTGTAACACTAATAATAAAGTGAGAATGCTCCACTGACAGACACTACTTTGTAACAGTAATAATAAAGTAGGAATACTCCTCTGACAGATTCTACATTGTAACACTATTAATAAAATAGGAATACTCCTCTGACAGATACTACTTTGTTAAACTAACAATAAAGTAGGAATACTACTCTGACAGATACTACATTGTAATACTAATAATAAAGTAGGAATACTCCTCTGACAGATACTACATTGTAAAATTAATAATAAAGTAGGAATACTCCTCTGTAAGAAACTACATTGTAAAAATAATATTAAAATAGGAATACTCCTCTGACAGATACTATATTGTAACTCTAATAATAAAGTGGGAATGTTTCTATGACTGAAACTACATTGTAACACTAATAATAAAATATGAATACTCCTCTGACAGATACTACATTGTAATACTAATAATAAAGTAGGAATACTCCTCTGACAGATACAACATTGTAAAACTAATAATAAAGTTGAAATATTCCTCTGTAAGATACTACATTGTAACACTAAAAATAAAGTAGGAATACTCCTCTGACAGATAATGCATTGTAAAACTAATAGTACTCCTCTGTCAGATACTGCATTGTAACACTAATAATAAATTAGGAATACTCCTCTGACAGATACTACATTGTAATATTAAAAATAAAGTAGGAATACTCCTCCATAAGATTCTGCATTGTAACACTAATAATAAAGTAGGAATACTCCTCTGACAGTAACTACATTGTAAAACTAATAATAAAGTAGGAACACTCCTCTGACAATTACTACATTGTAACACTAATTTAAAGTGGGAATACTCCTTTGACAGATACTACATTGTAACGATATTAATAAAGTAGGAATACTCCTCTGACAGATACAACATTGTAACACTAATAATATTCCTCTGTCAAATACTACATTATAAAACTAATAATGAAGTAGGAATACTCCTCTGACAGATACTGCATTGTAGCATTAGTAACAAAGTGAGAATGCTCCTCTGACAGACACTACATTGTAAAAATAATAGTAAAATAGGAATACTTCTTTTACAGATACTACATTGCAAAACTAATAATAAAGTTGGAACACTCCTCTGACAGATACTACATTGTAACACTATTAATAAAGTAGGAATACTGACATTAAAAACATTGTAACACTAATAATTAAATAGGAATACTCCTCTGACAGATACTATATTGTAACTCTTATAATAAAGTGGGAATACTCCTCTGACAGTTACTACACTGTAACACTAATAATAAAGTAGGACTACTCCTCTGCCAGATACTACATTGTAAAACTATTAATAAAGTAGGAATACACCTCTGACAGATAATACATTGTAACACTAATAATAAAGTAGGAATACTCCTCTGTAAGATACTACATTGTAACACTAAAAATAAAGTAGGGTTACTCTTTTGACAGATACTACACTGGAAAACTAATAATAAAGTAAGAATACTCCTCTGTAAGATACTACATTGTAAAACTAAGAGTAAAATAGGAATAATCCTCTGACAGATACTACATTGTAACACTAATAATACTCCTCTGTCAGATACCACATTGTAACACTAATAATAAAGTAGGAATACTCCTCTGACAGAAATTACATTGTAAAACTAATAATAAAGTAGGAATACTCCTCTGACAGTTACTAAATTTTAAAACTAATAATAAAGTAGGAATACTCCTCTGACAGATACTTCATTGTAAAACTAATAATAAAGTAGGAACACTCCTCAGACAGATACTACATTGTAATACTAACAATAAAGTAAGAATACTCCTCTTTAAGATACTACATTGTAAAACTAATAATAAAGTAGGAATACTCCTCTGACAGATACTTCATTGTAAAAATAACAGTAAAATAAGAATACTCCTCTGACAGATACTACATTGTAACACTAATAATAAAGTAAGAATACTCCTCTGACAGATACTCCATTGTAACACTAAAAATAAAGCAGGAATTCTCCTTTGACAGATACTACATTGTAATACTAATAACAAAGTCGGAATACTCATCTGACCGACACTACATTGTAAAACTAATATTAAAGTAGGAATACTCCTCTGTCAGATACTACATTGTAAAACTAAAAATAAAGTAAGAATACTCCTCTGACCGACACTACATTGTAAAATTAATATTAAAGTAGGAATACTCTTCTGACAGATACTACATTGTAAAACTAATAAAAAAGTAGGATTACTCCTCTGACAGATAATACATTGTAACACTATTAATAAAGTAGGAATAGTCCTCTGTAAGATACTACATTGTAACACTAAAAATAAAGTAGGAATACTCATCTGACAGATACTTCATTATAATAATAATAATAATAATAATAATAATAATAATAATAATAATAATAATAATAGTAAAATAGGAATACTCCTCTGACAGATACTGCATTGTAACACTAATAGGACTCCTCTGTCAGATACTACATTGTAACACTAATAATAAAGTAGGAACACTCCTCTGACAGATACTACATTGTAAAACTAATAATAAAGTAGAAATACTCCTCTGACAGATACTACAATATAAATCTAATAATAAAGTAGGAATACTCCTCTGACAGATACTACATTGTAACACTAATAATAAGGTAGGAATATTCCTCTGTAAGGTACAACATTGTTACACTAAAAATAAAGTAGGAATACTCTTCTGACAGATACTTCATTGTAAAAATAATAGTAAAATAGGAATACTCCTCTGTCAGATACTACATTGTACCACTAATAATACTCCTCTATCAGATACTACATTGTAACACTAATAATAAAGTGAGAATGCTCCACTGACAGACACTACTTTGTAACAGTAATAATAAAGTAGGAATACTCCTCTGACAGATTCTACATTGTAACACTATTAATAAAATAGGAATACTCCTCTGACAGATACTACTTTGTTAAACTAACAATAAAGTAGGAATACTACTCTGACAGATACTACATTGTAATACTAATAATAAAGTAGGAATACTCCTCTGACAGATACTACATTGTAAAATTAATAATAAAGTAGGAATACTCCTCTGTAAGAAACTACATTGTAAAAATAATATTAAAATAGGAATACTCCTCTGACAGATACTATATTGTAACTCTAATAATAAAGTGGGAATGTTTCTATGACTGAAACTACATTGTAACACTAATAATAAAATATGAATACTCCTCTGACAGATACTACATTGTAATACTAATAATAAAGTAGGAATACTCCTCTGACAGATACAACATTGTAAAACTAATAATAAAGTTGAAATATTCCTCTGTAAGATACTACATTGTAACACTAAAAATAAAGTAGGAATACTCCTCTGACAGATAATGCATTGTAAAACTAATAGTACTCCTCTGTCAGATACTGCATTGTAACACTAATAATAAATTAGGAATACTCCTCTGACAGATACTACATTGTAATATTAAAAATAAAGTAGGAATACTCCTCCATAAGATTCTGCATTGTAACACTAATAATAAAGTAGGAATACTCCTCTGACAGTAACTACATTGTAAAACTAATAATAAATTAGGAACACTCCTCTGACAATTACTACATTGTAACACTAATTTAAAGTGGGAATACTCCTTTGACAGATACTACATTGTAACGATATTAATAAAGTAGGAATACTCCTCTGACAGATACAACATTGTAACACTAATAATATTCCTCTGTCAAATACTACATTGTAAAACTAATAATGAAGTAGGAATACTCCTCTGACAGATACTGCATTGTAGCATTAGTAACAAAGTGAGAATGCTCCTCTGACAGACACTACATTGTAAAAATAATAGTAAAATAGGAATACTTCTTTTACAGATACTACATTGTAAAACTAATAATAAAGTTGGAACACTCCTCTGACAGATACTACATTGTAACACTATTAATAAAGTAGGAATACTGACATTAAAAACATTGTAACACTAATAATTAAATAGGAATACTCCTCTGACAGATACTATATTGTAACTCTTATAATAAAGTGGGAATACTCCTCTGACAGTTACTACACTGTAACACTAATAATAAAGTAGGACTACTCCTCTGCCAGATACTACATTGTAAAACTATTAATAAAGTAGGAATACACCTCTGACAGATAATACATTGTAACACTAATAATAAAGTAGGAATACTCCTCTGTAAGATACTACATTGTAACACTAAAAATAAAGTAGGGTTACTCTTTTGTCAGATACTACACTGGAAAACTAATAATAAAGTAAGAATACTCCTCTGTAAGATACTACATTGTAAAACTAAGAGTAAAATAGGAATAATCCTCTGACAGATACTACATTGTAACACTAATAATACTCCTCTGTCAGATACCACATTGTAACACTAATAATAAAGTAGGAATACTCCTCTGACAGAAATTACATTGTAAAACTAATAATAAAGTAGGAATACTCCTCTGACAGTTACTAAATTTTAAAACTAATAATAAAGTAGGAATACTCCTCTGACAAATACTTCATTGTAAAACTAATAATAAAGTAGGAACACTCCTCAGACAGATACTACATTGTAATACTAACAATAAAGTAAGAATACTCCTCTTTAAGATACTACATTGTAAAACTAATAATAAAGTAGGAATACTCCTCTGACAGATACTTCATTGTAAAAATAACAGTAAAATAAGAATACTCCTCTGACAGATACTACATTGTAACACTAATAATAAAGTAAGAATACTCCTCTGACAGATACTCCATTGTAACACTAAAAATAAAGCAGGAATTCTCCTTTGACAGATACTACATTGTAATACTAATAACAAAGTCGGAATACTCATCTGACCGACACTACATTGTAAAACTAATATTAAAGTAGGAATACTCCTCTGTCAGATACTACATTGTAAAACTAAAAATAAAGTAAGAATACTCCTCTGACCGACACTACATTGTAAAATTAATATTAAAGTAGGAATACTCTTCTGACAGATACTACATTGTAAAACTAATAAAAAAGTAGGATTACTCCTCTGACAGATAATACATTGTAACACTATTAATAAAGTAGGAATAGTCCTCTGTAAGATACTACATTGTAACACTAAAAATAAAGTAGGAATACTCATCTGACAGATACTTCATTATAATAATAATAATAATAATAATAATAATAATAATAATAATAGTAAAATAGGAATACTCCTCTGACAGATACTGCATTGTAACACTAATAGGACTCCTCTGTCAGATACTACATTGTAACACTAATAATAAAGTAGGAACACTCCTCTGACAGATACTACATTGTAAAACTAATAATAAAGTAGAAATACTCCTCTGACAGATACTACAATATAAATCTAATAATAAAGTAGGAATACTCCTCTGACAGATACTACATTGTAACACTAATAATAAGGTAGGAATATTCCTCTGTAAGGTACAACATTGTTACACTAAAAATAAAGTAGGAATACTCTTCTGACAGATACTTCATTGTAAAAATAATAGTAAAATAGGAATACTCCTCTGTCAGATACTACATTGTACCACTAATAATACTCCTCTATCAGATACTACATTGTAACACTAATAATAAAGTGAGAATGCTCCACTGACAGACACTACTTTGTAACAGTAATAATAAAGTAGGAATACTCCTCTGACAGATTCTACATTGTAACACTATTAATAAAATAGGAATACTCCTCTGACAGATACTACTTTGTTAAACTAACAATAAAGTAGGAATACTACTCTGACAGATACTACATTGTAATACTAATAATAAAGTAGGAATACTCCTCTGACAGATACTACATTGTAAAATTAATAATAAAGTAGGAATACTCCTCTGTAAGAAACTACATTGTAAAAATAATATTAAAATAGGAATACTCCTCTGACAGATACTATATTGTAACTCTAATAATAAAGTGGGAATGTTTCTATGACTGAAACTACATTGTAACACTAATAATAAAATATGAATACTCCTCTGACAGATACTACATTGTAATACTAATAATAAAGTAGGAATACTCCTCTGACAGATACAACATTGTAAAACTAATAATAAAGTTGAAATATTCCTCTGTAAGATACTACATTGTAACACTAAAAATAAAGTAGGAATACTCCTCTGACAGATAATGCATTGTAAAACTAATAGTACTCCTCTGTCAGATACTGCATTGTAACACTAATAATAAATTAGGAATACTCCTCTGACAGATACTACATTGTAATATTAAAAATAAAGTAGGAATACTCCTCCATAAGATTCTGCATTGTAACACTAATAATAAAGTAGGAATACTCCTCTGACAGTAACTACATTGTAAAACTAATAATAAAGTAGGAACACTCCTCTGACAATTACTACATTGTAACACTAATTTAAAGTGGGAATACTCCTTTGACAGATACTACATTGTAACGATATTAATAAAGTAGGAATACTCCTCTGACAGATACAACATTGTAACACTAATAATATTCCTCTGTCAAATACTACATTGTAAAACTAATAATGAAGTAGGAATACTCCTCTGACAGATACTGCATTGTAGCATTAGTAACAAAGTGAGAATGCTCCTCTGACAGACACTACATTGTAAAAATAATAGTAAAATAGGAATACTTCTCTTACAGATACTACATTGTAAAACTAATAATAAAGTTGGAACACTCCTCTGACAGATACTACATTGTAACACTATTAATAAAGTAGGAATACTGACATTAAAAACATTGTAACACTAATAATTAAATAGGAATACTCCTCTGACAGATACTATATTGTAACTCTTATAATAAAGTGGGAATACTCCTCTGACAGTTACTACACTGTAACACTAATAATAAAGTAGGACTACTCCTCTGCCAGATACTACATTGTAAAACTATTAATAAAGTAGGAATACACCTCTGACAGATAATACATTGTAACACTAATAATAAAGTAGGAATACTCCTCTGTAAGATACTACATTGTAACACTAAAAATAAAGTAGGGTTACTCTTTTGACAGATACTACACTGGAAAACTAATAATAAAGTAAGAATACTCCTCTGTAAGATACTACATTGTAAAACTAAGAGTAAAATAGGAATAATCCTCTGACAGATACTACATTGTAACACTAATAATACTCCTCTGTCAGATACCACATTGTAACACTAATAATAAAGTAGGAATACTCCTCTGACAGAAATTACATTGTAAAACTAATAATAAAGTAGGAATACTCCTCTGACAGTTACTAAATTTTAAAACTAATAATAAAGTAGGAATACTCCTCTGACAGATACTTCATTGTAAAACTAATAATAAAGTAGGAACACTCCTCAGACAGATACTACATTGTAATACTAACAATAAAGTAAGAATACTCCTCTTTAAGATACTACATTGTAAAACTAATAATAAAGTAGGAATACTCCTCTGACAGATACTTCATTGTAAAAATAACAGTAAAATAAGAATACTCCTCTGACAGATACTACATTGTAACACTAATAATAAAGTAAGAATACTCCTCTGACAGATACTCCATTGTAACACTAAAAATAAAGCAGGAATTCTCCTTTGACAGATACTACATTGTAATACTAATAACAAAGTCGGAATACTCATCTGACCGACACTACATTGTAAAACTAATATTAAAGTAGGAATACTCCTCTGTCAGATACTACATTGTAAAACTAAAAATAAAGTAAGAATACTCCTCTGACCGACACTACATTGTAAAATTAATATTAAAGTAGGAATACTCTTCTGACAGATACTACATTGTAAAACTAATAAAAAAGTAGGATTACTCCTCTGACAGATAATACATTGTAACACTATTAATAAAGTAGGAATAGTCCTCTGTAAGATACTACATTGTAACACTAAAAATAAAGTAGGAATACTCATCTGACAGATACTTCATTATAATAATAATAATAATAATAATAATAATAATAATAATAATAATAATAGTAAAATAGGAATACTCCTCTGACAGATACTGCATTGTAACACTAATAGGACTCCTCTGTCAGATACTACATTGTAACACTAATAATAAAGTAGGAACACTCCTCTGACAGATACTACATTGTAAAACTAATAATAAAGTAGAAATACTCCTCTGACAGATACTACAATATAAATCTAATAATAAAGTAGGAATACTCCTCTGACAGATACTACATTGTAACACTAATAATAAGGTAGGAATATTCCTCTGTAAGGTACAACATTGTTACACTAAAAATAAAGTAGGAATACTCTTCTGACAGATACTTCATTGTAAAAATAATAGTAAAATAGGAATACTCCTCTGTCAGATACTACATTGTACCACTAATAATACTCCTCTATCAGATACTACATTGTAACACTAATAATAAAGTGAGAATGCTCCACTGACAGACACTACTTTGTAACAGTAATAATAAAGTAGGAATACTCCTCTGACAGATTCTACATTGTAACACTATTAATAAAATAGGAATACTCCTCTGACAGATACTACTTTGTTAAACTAACAATAAAGTAGGAATACTACTCTGACAGATACTACATTGTAACACTAATAATAAGGTAGGAATATTCCTCTGTAAGGTACAACATTGTTACACTAAAAATAAAGTAGGAATACTCTTCTGACAGATACTTCATTGTAATAATAATAGTAAAATAGGAATACTCCTCTGTCAGATACTACATTGTACCACTAATAATACTCCTCTATCAGATACTACATTGTAACACTAATAATAAAGTGAGAATGCTCCACTGACAGACACTACTTTGTAACAGTAATAATAAAGTAGGAATACTCCTCTGACAGATTCTACATTGTAACACTATTAATAAAATAGGAATACTCCTCTGACAGATACTACTTTGTTAAACTAATAATAAAGTAGGAATACTACTCTGACAGATACTACATTGTAATACTAAAAATAAAGTAGGAATACTCCTCCATAAGATTCTGCATTGTAACACTAATAATAAAGTAGTAATACTCCTCTGACAGTAACTACATTGTAAAACTAATAATAAAGTAGGAACTCTCCTCTGACAATTACTACATTGTAACACTAATAATAAAGTAGGAATACTCCTTTGACAGATACTACATTGTAACGCTATTAATAAAGTAGGAATACTCCTCTGACAGATACAACATTGTAACACTAATAATACTCCTCTGTCAAATACTACATTGTAAAACTAATAATGAAATAGGAATACTCCTCTGACAGATACTGCATTGTAGCACTAGTAACAAAGTGAGAATACTCCTCTGACAGACACTACATTGTAAAAATAATAGTAAAATAGGAATACTCCTCTGACAGATACTACATTGTAAAACTAATAATAAAGTAGGAACACTACTCTGACAGATACTACATTGTAACACTATTAATAAAGTAGGAATACTGACATTAAAAACATTGTAACACTAATAATTAAATAGGAATACTCCTCTGACAGATACTATATTGTAACTCTAATAATAAAGTGGGAATACTCCTCTGACAGTTACTACACTGTAACACTAATAATAAAGTAGGACTACTCCTCTGCCAGATACTACATTGTAAAACTAATAATAAAGTAGGAATACACCTCTGACAGATAATACATTGTAACATTAATAATAAAGTAGTAATACTCCTCTGTAAGATACTACATTGTAACACTAAAAATAAAGTAGGGTTACTCTTCTGACATATACTACACTGGAAAACTAATAATAAAGTAAGAATACTCCTCTGTAAGATACTACATTGTAAAACTAAGAGTAAAATAGGAATAATCCTCTGACAGATACTACATTGTAATACTAATAATACTCCTCTGTCAGATACCACATTGTAACACTAATAATAAACTAGGAATACTCCTCTGACAGAAATTACATTGTAAAACTAATAATAAAGTAGGAATACTCCTCTGACAGTTACTAAATTTTAAAACTAATAATAAAGTAGGAATACTCCTCTGACAGATACTACATTGTAAAACTAATAATAAAGTAGGAACACTCCTCAGACAGATACTACATTGTAAAACTAACAATAAAGTAGGAATACTCCTCTGACAGATACAACATTGTAAAAATAATAATAAAGTATGAATACTCATCTGACAGAGAATACATTGTAACACTAATAATACTCCTCTGTCAGATACTACATTGTAACACTAGTAATAAAGTAGGAATAGTTCTCTGTACGTTTCTACGTTGCAAAACTAATAATAAAGTAGGATTACTTCTCTGACAGATACTACATTGTAAAACTAATAATAAAGTAGGAATACTCCTCGGAAAGATACCACATTGTAACACTAATAATAAAGTAGAAATATTCCTCTGTAAGATACTACATTGTAACATTAAAAATAAAGTAGGAATACTCCTCTGACAGATAATGCATTGTAAAACTAATAGTACTCCTCTGTCAGATACCGCATTGTAACACTAATAATAAAGTAGGAATACTCCTCTGACATATACTACATTGTAATACTAAAAATAAAGTAGGAATACTCCTCCATAAGATTCTGCATTGTAACACTAATAATAAAGTAGTATTACTCCTCTGACAGTAACTACATTGTAAAACTAATAATAAAGTAGGAACTCTCCTCTGACAATTACTACATTGTAACACTAATAATAAAGTAGGAATACTCCTTTGACAGATATTACATTGTAACGCTATTAATAAAGTAGGAATACTCCTCTGACAGATACAACATTCTAACACTAATAATACTCCTCTGTCAAATACTACATTGTAAAACTAATAATGAAGTAGGAATACCCCTCTGACAGATACTGCATTGTAGCACTAGTAACAAAGTGAGAATACTCCTCTGACAGACACTACATTGTAAAAATAATAGTAAAATAGGAATACTCCTCTGACAGATACTACATTGTAAAACTAATAATAAAGTAGGAACACTCCTCTGACAGATACTACATTGTAACACTATTAAAAAAGTAGGAATACTGACATTAAAAACATTGTAACACTAATAATTAAATAGGAATACTCCTCTGACAGATACTATATTGTAACTCTAATAATAAAGTGGGAATACTCCTCTGACTGAAACTACATTGTAACACTAAAAATAAAATATGAGTACTCCTCTGTAAGATACTACATTGTAACACTAAACATAAAGTAGGATTACTCCTCTGACAGATACTTCATTGTAAAACTAATAATAAAATGTGAATACTCCTCTGACAGATTCTACATTGTAACACTAATAATAAACTAGTAATACTCCTCTGACAGTTACTACACTGTAACACTAATAATAAAGTAGGACTACTCCTCTGCCAGATACTACATTGTAACACTAATAATAAAGTAGGAATACTCCTCTGACAGA
This sequence comes from Taudactylus pleione, assembly GCA_031769625.1. Lineage (NCBI taxonomy): Eukaryota > Metazoa > Chordata > Amphibia > Anura > Myobatrachidae > Taudactylus > Taudactylus pleione. The sequence continues at coordinate 4,408,383 of JAUIMM010000116.1, forward strand.
TACTACATTGGAAAACTAATAATAAAGTAAGAATACTCCTCTGTTAGATACTACATTGTAAAACTAATAATAAAGTAGGAATACTCCTCTGACAGATAATTCATTGTAAAAATAATAGTAAAATAAGAATACTCCTCTGATAGATACCACATTGTAACACTAATACTAAAGTAGGAATACTCCTCTGAAAGATACTCTATTGTAATACTAAAAATAAAGCAGGAATACTCCTTTGACAGATACTACATTGTAATACTAATAGTAAAATAAGAATACTCCTCTGATAGATACCACATTGTAACACTAATACTAAAGTAGGAATACTGCTCTGTAAGATACTACATTGTAACACTAAAAATAAAGAAGGGATACTCCTCTGACAGATACTACATTGTAAAACTAATAATAAAGTAAGAATACTCCTCTTTAAGATACTACATTGTAAAACTAATAATAAAGTAGGAATACTCCTCTGACAGATACTTCATTGTAAAAATAACAGTAAAATAAGAATACTCCTCTGACAGATACTACATTGTAACACTAATAATAAAGTAACAATTCTCCTCTGACAGATACTCCATTGTAACACTAAAAATAAAGCAGGAATTCTCCTTTGACAGATACCACATTGTAATACTAATAACAAAGTCGGAATACTCATCTGACCGACACTACATTGTAAAACTAATATTAAAGTAGGAATACTCCTCTGTCAGATACTACATTGTAAAACTAATAATAAAGTAAGAATACTCCTCTGACCGACACTACATTGTAAAATTAATATTAAAGTAGGAATACTCTTCTGACAGATACTACATTGTAAAACTAATAAAAAAGTAGGATTACTCCTCTGACAGATAATACACTGTAACACTAATAATAAAGTAGGAATAGTCCTCTGTAAGATACTACATTGTAACACTAAAAATAAAGTAGGAATACTCATCTGACAGATACTTCATTATAATAATAATAATAATAATAATAATAATAATAATAATAATAGTAAAATAGGAATACTCCTCTGACAGATACTGCATTGTAACACTAATAGTACTCCTCTGTCAGATACTACATTGTAACACTAATAATAAAGTAGGAACACTTCTCTGACAGATACTACATTGTAAAACTAATAAAAAAGTAGAAATACTCCTCTGACAGATACTACAATATAAATCTAATAATAAAGTAGGAATACTCCTCTGACAGATACTACATTGTAACACTAATAATAAGGTAGGAATATTCCTCTGTAAGGTACAACATTGTTACACTAAAAATAAAGTAGGAATACTCTTCTGACAGATACTTCATTGTAAAAATAATAGTAAAATAGGAATACTCCTCTGACAGATACTACATTGTAAAATTAATAATAAAGTAGGAATACTCCTCTGTAAGATACTACATTGTAAAAATAATATTGAAATAGGAATACTCCTCTGACAGATACTATATTGTAACTCTAATAATAAAGTGGGAATGTTTCTATGACTGAAACTACATTGTAACACTAATAATAAAATATGAATACTCCTCTGACAGATACTACATTGTAAAACTAATAATAAAGTTGAAATATTCCTCTGTAAGATACTACATTGTAACACTAAAAATAAAGTAGGAATACTCTTCTGACAGATAATGCATTGTAAAACTAATAGTACTCCTCTGTCAGATACAGCATTGTAACACTAATAATAAAGTAGGAATACTCCTCTGACAGATACTACATTGTAATATTAAAAATAAAGTAGGAATACTCCTCCATAAGATTCTGCATTGTAACACTAATAATAAAGTAGGAATACTCCTCTGACAGTAACTACATTGTAAAACTAATAATAAAGTAGGAACACTCCTCTGACAATTACTACATTGTAACACTAATTTAAAGTAGGAATACTCCTTTGACAGATACTACATTGTAACGCTATTAATAAAGTAGGAATATTCCTCTGACAGATACAACATTGTAACACTAATAATATTCCTCTGTCAAATACTACATTGTAAAACTAATAATGAAGTAGGAATACTCCTCTGACAGATAGTGCATTGTAGCATTAGTAACAAAGTGAGAATACTCCTCTGACAGACACTACATTGTAAAAATAATAGTAAAATAGGAATACTTCTCTTACAGATACTACATTGTAAAACTAATAATAAAGTTGGAACACTCCTCTGACAGATACTACATTGTAACACTATTAATAAAGTAGGAATACTGACATTAAAAACATTGTAACACTAATAATTAAATAGGAATACTCCTCTGACAGATACTATAGTGTAACTCTAATAATAAAGTGGGAATACTCCTCTGACAGATACTACACTGTAACACTAATAATAAAGTAGGACTACTCCTCTGCCAGATACTACATTGTAAAACTAATAATAAAGTAGGAATACACCTCTGACAGATAATACATTGTAACACTAATAATAAAGTAGGAATACTCCTCTGTAAGATACTACATTGTAACACTAAAAATAAAGTAGGAATACTCCTCTGACAGATACTACATTGGAAAACTAATAATAAAGTTGAAATATTCCTCTGTAAGATACTACATTGTAACACTAAAAATAAAGTAGGAATACTCCTCTGACAGATAATGCATTGTAAAACTAATAGTACTCCTCTGTCAGATACAGCATTGTAACACTAATAATAAAGTAGGAATACTCCTCTGACAGATACTACATTGTAATATTAAAAATAAAGTAGGAATACTCCTCCATAAGATTCTGCATTGTAACACTAATAATAAAATAGGAATACTCCTCTGACAGTAACTACATTGGAAAACTAATAATAAAGTAAGAATACTCCTCTGTAAGATACTACTTTGTAAAACTAAGAGTAAAATAGGAATAATCCTCTGACAGATACTACATTGTAACACTAATAATACTCCTCTGTCAGATAACACATTGTAACACTAATAATAAAGTAGGAATACTCCTCTGACAGAAATTACATTGTAAAACTAATAATAAAGTAGGAATACTCCTCTGACAGTTTCTAAATTTTAAAACTAATAATAAAGTAGGAATACTCCTCTGACAGATACTACATTGTAAAACTAATAACAAAGAAGGAACAATCCTCACACAGATACTACATTGTAAAACTAACAATAAAGTAGGAATACTCCTCTGACAGATACAACATTGTAAAAATAATAATAAAGTATGAATACTCATCTGACAGATAATACATTGTAACAATAATAATACTCCTCTGTCAGATACTACATTGTAACACTAGTAATAAAGTAGGAATAGTTCTCTGTACGTTTCTACGTTGCAAAACTAATAATAATGTAGGATTACTTCTCTGACAGATACTACATTGTAAAACTAATAATAAAGTAGGAATACTCCTCGGAAAGATACCACATTGTAACACTAATAATAAAGTAGAAATATTCCTCTGTAAGATACTACATTGTAACATTAAAAATAAAGTAGGAATACTCCTCTGACAGATAATGCATTGTAAAACTGATAGTACTCCTCTGTCAGATACCGCATTGTAACACTAATAATAAAGTAGGAATACTCCTCTGACAGATACTACATTGTAATACTAAAAATAAAGTAGGAATACTCCTCCATAAGATTCTGCATTGTAACACTAATAATAAAGTAGTAATACTCCTCTGACAGTAACTGCATTGTAAAACTAATAATAAAGTAGGAACTCTCCTCTGACAATTACTACATTGTAACACTAATAATAAAGTAGGAATACTCCTTTGACAGATACTACATTGTAATTCTATTAATAAAGTAGGAATACTCCTCTGACAGATACAACATTGTAACACTAATAATACTCCTCTGTCAAATACTACATTGTAAAACTAATAATGAAGTAGGAATACTCCTCTGACAGATACTGCATTGTAGCACTAGTAACAAAGTGAGAATACTCCTCTGACAGACACTACATTGTAAAAATAATAGTAAAATAGGAATACTCCTCTGACAGATACTACATTGTAAAACTAATAATAAAGTAGGAACACTCCTCAGACAGATACTACATTGTAACACTATTAATAAAGTAGGAATACTGACATTAAAAACATTCTAACACTAATAATTAAATAGGAATACTCCTCTGACAGATACTATATTGTAAATCTAATAATAAAGTGGAAATACTCCTCTGACTGAAATTACATTGTAACACTAAAAATAAAATATGAGTACTCCTCTGACAGATACTACATTGTAACACTAATAATAAAGTAGGAATACTCCTCTGACAGATAATACATTGTAACACTAATTATAAAGTAGGAAAAGTCCTCTGTAAGATACTATATTGTAACACTAAACATAAAGTAGGATTACTCCTCTGACAGATACTTCATTGTAAAACTAATAATAAATGTGAATACTCCTCTGACAGATTCTACATTGTAACACTAATAATAAACTAGTAATACTCCTCTGACAGTTACTGCACTGTAACACTAATAATAAAGTAGGACTACTCCTCTGCCAGATACTACATTGTAAAGCTAATAATAAAGTAGGAATACACCTCTGACAGATAATACATTGTAACACTAATAATAAAGTAGGAATACTCCTCTGTCAGATACTACATTGTAACACTAAAAATAAAGTAGGGATACTCCTCTGACAGATACTACATTGGAAAACTAATAATAAAGTAAGAATACTCCTCTGTAAGATACTACATTGTAAAACTAATAATAAAGTAGGAATACTCCTCTGACAGATAATTCATTGTAAAAATAATAGTAAAATAAGAATACTCCTCTGATAGATACCACATTGTAACACTAATACTAAAGTTGGAATACTCCTCTGAAAGATACTCTATTGTAATACTAAAAATAAAGCAGGAATACTCCTTTGACAGATACTACATTGTAATACTAATAATAAAGTAGTAATACTCCTCTGACCGACACTTCATTGTAAAACTAATATTAAAGTACTAATACTCCTCTGACAGATACTACATTGTAAAACTAATAATAAAGTAAGAATACTTCTCTGTAAGATACTACATTTTAAAACTAATAATAAAGTTGTAATACTCCTCTGACAGATAATACATTGTAACACTAATAATAAAGTAGGAATAGTCCTCTGTAAGATACTACATTATAACAGTAAAAATAAAGTAGGAATACTCATCTGACAGATACTTCATTATAATAATAACAGTAAAATAGGAATACTCCTCTGACAGATACTACATTGTAAAACTAATATTAAATTAGGAATACTTCTCTGACAGATACTACATTATAAATCTAATAATTAGTTAGGAATATTCCTCTGTAAGGTACTACATTGTTACACTAAAAATAAAGTAGGAATACTCTTCTGAAAGATACTTCATTGTAAAAATAATTGTAAAATAGGAATACTCCTCTGACAGATACTACATTGTAACACAAATAATACTTCTCTGTCAGATACTACATTGTAACACTAAAAATAAAGTAGTAATACTTCTGTTACAGATACTACATTGTAAAACTAATAATAAAGTAGGAATACTCCTCTGTCAGATAGTACATTGTAACACTAATAATAAAGTGAGAATACTCCTATGACAGACACTACATTGTAACAGTAATAATAAAGTAGGAATACTCCTCTGACAGATACTACATTGTTAAACTAATAATAAAGTAGGTATACTCCTCTGATAGATAGTACATTGTAACACTAATATTAAACTGAGAATGCTCCTCTGACAGACACTACATTGTAAAAATAATATTAAAATAGGAATACTCCTCTAACAGATACTATATTGTAACTCTAATAATAAAGTGGGAATGCTCCTCTGACAGAAACTACTTTGTAACACTAATAATAAAATATGAATACTCCTCTGACAGATACTACATTCTAACACTAATAATAAAGTAGGAATACTCCTCTGACAGATACTACATTGTAAAACTAATAATAATTTAGGAATACTCCTCTGTAAGATACTACATTGTAACACTAATAATAAAGTGAGAATACTCATCTGACAGATACTACATTGTAAAGTAGGAATACTCTTCTGACAGATACTTCATTGTAAAACTAAGAGAAAAATAGGAATACTCCTCTGACAGATACTACATAGTAACACTAATAATACTCCTCTGTCAGATACCACATTGTAACACTAATAATAAAGTAGGAATACTCCTCTGACAGATATTACATAGTAAAACTAATAATAAACTAGGAATACTCCACTGACAGTTACTACATTGTAAAACTAATAATAAAGTAGGAATACTCCTCTGTAAGATACTACATTGTAAAATTAATAATAAAGTAGGATTATTTCTCTGACAGATACTACATTGTAAAACTAATAATAAAGTAGGAATACTCCTCGGAAAGATACCACATTGTAACACTAATAATAAAGTAGAAATATTCCTCTGTAAGATACTACATTGTAACACTAAAAATAAAGTAGGAATACTCCTCTGACAGATAATGCATTGTAAAACTAATAGTACTCCTCTGTCAGATACCGCATTGTAACACTAATAATAAAGTAGGAATACTCCTCTGACAGATACTACATTGTAATACTAAAAATAAAGTAGGAATACTCCTCCATAAGATTCTGCATTGTAACACTAATAATAAAGTAGTAATACTCCTCTGACAGTAACTACATTGTAAAACTAATAATAAAGTAGGAACTCTCCTCTGACAATTACTACATTGTAACACTAATAATAAAGTAGGAATACTCCTTTGACAGATACTACATTGTAACGCTATTAATAAAGTAGGAATACTCCTCTGACAGATACAACATTGTAACACTAATAATACTCCTCTGTCAAATACTACATTGTAAAACTAATAATGAAGTAGGAATACTCCTCTGACAGATACTGCATTGTAGCACTAGTAACAAAGTGAGAATACTCCTCTGACAGACACTACATTGTAAAAATAATAGTAAAATAGGAATACTCCTCTGACAGATACTACATTGTAACACTATTAATAAAGTAGGAATACTGACATTAAAAACATTGTAACACTAATAATTAAATAGGAATACTCCTCTGACAGATACTATATTGTAACTCTAATAATACTCCTCTGTCAGATACTACATTGTAACACTAGTAATAAAGTAGGAATAGTCCTCTGTAAGATACTACATTGTAAAATTAATAATAAAGTAGGAAAACTTCTCTGACAGATACTACATTGCAAAACTAATAATAAAGTAGGAATACTCCTCGGAAAGATACCACAATGTAACACTAATAATAAAATAGGAATATTCCTCTCTAAGATACTACATTGTAACACTAATAATAAAGTAGGAATACTCAACTGACAGATACTTCATTATAATAATAATAATAGTAAAATAGGAATACTCCTCTGACAGATACTGCATTGTAACACTAATAGTACTCCTCTGTCAGATACTACATTGTAACACTAATAATAAAGTAGGAACACTCCTCTGTCAGATACTACATTGTAAAACTAATAATAAAGTAGGAATACCCCTCTGACAGATACTACAATATAAATCTAATAATAAATTAGGAATACTCCTCTGACAGATACTACATTGTAACACTAATAATAAGGTCGGAATATTCCTCTGTAAGGTACAACATTGTTACACTAAAAATAACGTAGGAATACTCTTCTGACAGATACTTCATTGTAAAAATAATAGTAAAATAGGAATACTCCTCTGTCAGATACTACATTGTACCACTAATAATACTCCTCTATCAGATACTACATTGTAACACTAATAATAAAGTGAGAATGCTCCACTGACAGACACTACATTGTAACAGTAATAATAAAGTAGGAATAATCCTCTGACAGATTCTACATTGTAACACTATTAATAAAGTAGGAATACTCCTCTGACAGATACTACATTGTTAAACTAATAATAAAGTAGGAATACTACTCTGACAAATAGTACATTGTAACACTAATAATAAAGTGAGAATGCTCCTCTGACAGACACTACATTGTAAAAATAATATTAAAATAGGAATACTCCTCTGACAGATACTATATTGTAACTCTAATAATAAAGTGGGAATGCTCCTATGACTGAAACTACATTGTAACACTAATAATAAAATATGAATACTCCTCTGACAGATACTACATTGTAATACTAATAATAAAGTAGGAATACTCCTCTGACAGATACTACATTGTAAAACTAATAATAAAGTAGGAATACTCCTCTGACAGATACTACATTGTTAAACTAATAATAAAGTAGGAATACTACTCTGACAGATAGTACATTGTAACACTAATAATAAAGTGAGAATGCTCCTCTGACAGACACTACATTGTAAAAATAATATTAAAATAGGAATACTCCTCGGACAAATACTATATTGTAACTCTAATAATAAAGTGGGAATGCTCCTATGACTGAAACTACATTGTAACACTAATAATAAAATATGAATACCCCTGTGACAGATACTACATTGTAACCCTAATAATAATGTAAGAATACTCCTCTGACAGATACTACATTGTAAAATAGGAATACTCTTCTGACAGATACTACATTGTAAAACTAAGAGTAAAATAGGAATAATCCTCTGACAGTACTACATTGTAACACTAATAATACTCCTCTGTCAGATACCACATTGTAACACTAATAATAAAATAGGAATACTCCTCTGACAGAAATTACATTGTAAAACTAATTTTAAAGTAGGAATACTCCTCTGACAGTTACTAAATTTTAAAACTAATAATAAAGTAGGAATACTCCTCTGACAGATACTACATTGTAAAACTAACAATAAAGTAGGAATACTCCTCTGACAGATACAACATTGTAAAAATAATAATAAAGTATGAATACTCCTCTGACAGATAATACATTGTAAAACTAATAATACTCCTCTGTCAGATACTACATTGTAACACTAGTAATAAAGTAGGAATAATTCTCTGTACGTTTCTACATTGTAAAACTAATAATAAAGTAGGATTACTTCTCTGACAGATACTACATTGTAAAACTAATAATAAAGTAGGAATACTCCTCGGAAAGATACCACATTGTAACACTAATAATAAAGTAGAAATATTCCTCTGTAAGATACTACATTGTAACACTAAAAATAAAGTAGCAATACTCCTCTGACAGATAATGCATTGTAAAACTAATAGTACTCCTCTGTCAGATACCGCATTGTAACACTAATAATAAAGTAGGAATTCTCCTCTGACAGATACTACATTGTAATACTAAAAATAAAGTAGGAATACTCCTCCATAAGATTCTGCATTGTAACACTAATAATAAAGTAGGAATACTCCTCAGACAGTAACTACATTGTAAAACTAATAATAAAACTAATAATAAAGCAGGAACACTCCTCTGATAATTACTACATTGTAACACTAATAATAAAGTACGAATACTCCTTTGACAGATACTACATTGTAACACTATTAATAAAGTAGGAATACTCCTCTGACAGATACAACATTGTAACACTAATAATACTCCTCTGTCAAATACTACATTGTAAAACTAATAATGAAGCAGGAATACTCCTCTGACAGATACTGCATTGTAGCACTAGTAACAAAGTGAGAATACTCCTCTGACAGACACTACATTGTAAAAATAATAGTAAAATAGGAATTCTCCTCTGACAGATACTACATTGTAAAACTAATAATAAAGTAGGAACACTCCTCTGACAGATACTACATTTTAACACTATTAATAAAGTAGGAATACTGACATTAAAAACATTGTAACACTAATAATTAAATAGGAATACTCCTCTGACAGATACTATATTGTAACTCTAATAATAAAGTGGGAATACTCCTCTGACTGAAACTACATTGTAACACTAAAAATAAAATATGAGTACTCCTCTGACAGATACTACATTGTAACACTAATAATAAAGTAGGAATACTCCTCTGACAGATAATACATTGTAACACTAATAATAAAGTAGGAAAAGTCCTCTGTAAGATACTACATTGTAACACTAAAAATAAAGTAGGAATACTCCTCTGACAGATACTTCATTATAAAATTAATAATAAAATGTGAATACTCCTCTGTCAGACTCTACATTGTAACACTAATAATAAACTAGTAATACTCCTCTGACAGTTACTACACTGTAACACTAATAATAAAGTAGGACTACTCCTCTGCCAGATACTACATTGTAAAACTAATAATAAAGTAGGAATACACCTCAGACAGATAATACATTGTAACACTAATAATAAAGTAGGAATACTCCTCTGTAAGATACTACATTGTAACACTAATAATAAAGTAGGAATACTCCTCTGACAGATAATTCATTGTGAAAATAATAGTAAAATAAGAATACTCCTCTGACAGATACCACATTGTAACACTAATACTAAAGTAGGAATACTCCTCTGAAAGATACTCTATTGTATTACTAAAAATAAAGCAGGAATACTCCTTTGACAGATACTACATTGTAACACAATGAATAAAGAAGGAATACTCCCCTGACAGATACTACATTGTTAAACTAATAATAAAGTAGGTATACTCCTCTGATAGATAGTACATTGTAACACTAATATTAAACTGAGAATGCTCCTCTGACAGACACTACATTGTAAAAATAATATTAAAATAGGAATACTCCTCTAACAGATACTATATTGTAACACTAATAATAAAGTGAGAATGCTTCTATGACAGACACTACATTGTAACAGTAATAATAAAAGTAATAATAAAGTAGGAATACTCCTCTGACAGATACTACATTGTAACACAATGAATAAAGAAGGAATACTCCCCTGACAGATACTACATTGTTAAACTAATAATAAAGTAGGTATACTCCTCTGATAGATAGTACATTGTAACACTAATATTAAACTGAGAATGCTCCTCTGACAGACACTACATTGTAAAAATAATATTAAAATAGGAATACTCCTCTAACAGATACTATATTGTAACTCTAATAATAAAGTGTGAATGCTCCTCTGACAGAAACTACATTGTAACACTAATAATAAAATATGAATACTCCTCTGACAGATACTACATTCTAACACTAATAATAAAGTATGAATACTCCTCTGACAGATACTACATTGTAATACTAATAATAAAGTAGGAATACTCCTCTGACAGATACTACATTGTAAAACTAATACTAATTTAGGAATACTCCTCTGTAACATACTACATTGTAACACTAATAATAAAGTGAGAACACTCCTCTGATAGATACTACATTGTAAAGTAGGAATACTCTTCTGACAGATACTACATTGTAAAACTAAGTGAAAAATAGGAATACTCCTCTGACAGATACTACATTGTAACACTAATAATATTCCTCTGTCAGATACTACATTGTAACACTAATAATAAAATAGGATTACTCCTCTGACAGATACTACATTGTAACACTAATAATAAAGTAGGAATACTCCTCTGACAGATACTACATTGTAAAGCTAATAACAAAGTAGGAATAATCCTCTGATAGATACTACATTGTAAAAATAATAATAAAGTAGGAACACTCCTCTGACAGATACTACATTGTAACACTAATGATAAAGTAGGAATACTCCTCTGACATATACTACATTGCAACATTAATAATCCTACTCTGACAGATACTACATTGTAACAAAAATAATAAAGTAGGAATACTCCTCTGACAGATACTACATTGTAACACTAATAATAAAGTTGGAATACTCGTTTGACAGATACTACATTGTAACGCTAATAATACTCCTCTGTCAGATACTACATTGTAACACTAATAATAAGGTAGAAATACTGACAGTAAATACATTGTAACACTAATAATAAAGTAGGAATACTCCTCTGACAGATACTACATTGTAACATTAACAATAAAGTGAGAATACTCCTCTGACAGATACTACATTGTAACACTAATGATAAAGTAGGAAATCTCCTCTGACAGATACTACATTGCAACATTAATAATACTACTCTGACAGATACTACATTGTAACAAAAATAATAAAGTAGGAATACTCCTCTGACAGATACTACATTGTAACACTAATAATAAAGTTGGAATACTCGTCTGACAGATACTACATTGTAACACTAATAATACTCCTCTGTCAGATAGTACATTGTAACACTAATAATAAAGTAGAAATACTGACAGTAAATACATGGTAACACTAATAATAAAGTAGGAATACTCCTCTGACAGATACTACATTGTAACACTAACAATAAAGTGGGAATACTCCTCTGACAGACACTACATTGTAAAAGTAATAGTAAAATAGGAACACTCCTTTGACAGATACTACATTGTAACACTAATAACAAAATATGAATACTCCTCTGTCAGATACTACATTGTAAAACTAATAATAATGTAGGAATAATCCTCTGACAGAAACTACATTGTAACACTAATAATAAAATATGAATACTCCTTTGACAGATACTAGATTGTAACACTCATAATAAAGTAGGAATACTCCTCTGTCAATTACTACATAGTAAAACTAATAATAAAGTACTAATACTCCTCTGACAGATACTACATTTTAACACTAATAATAAAGTAGGAATACTCCTCTGTAAGATACTACATTGTAACAATAAAAATAAAGTAGGAACACTCCTCTGACAGATATTACATTGTAAAACTAATAATAAAATAGGAATACTCCTCTGACAGATACTACATTGTACAACTCTTAATAAAATAGGATTACTCCTCTGACAGATACTACATTGTACAACTCTTAATAAAATAGGATTACTCCTCTGACAGATTCTACATTGTAAAACTAATAATAAAGTATGAATTTTCCTCTGACAGATACTACATTGTAACACTAATAATAAAGTAGGAATTCCCCTCTGACAGATACTACATTGTAACACTAGTAATAAAGTAGGAGTACTCCACTGACAGATACTACATTGCACAACTAATAATAAAATAGGATTACTCCTCTGACAGATATACATGGTAAAACTAATAATAATGTAGGAATACTTCTTTGACAGATACTACATTGAAGCACTAATAATAAATTAGGAATACTCCTCTGTCAGATATTACATTGTAACACTAATAATAAAGTAGAAATACTCCTCTGACAGATACTACATTGTAACACTAATAATAAAGTAGGAATACTCCTCTGACAGATACTATATTGTAAAACTAATGATAAATTAGGAATACTCCTCTGACAGATACTAAATTGTAAAACTAATAATTAATTAGGAATATACCTCTGACAAATACTACATTGTAACACTAATGATAAAGTAGGAATTCTCCTCTGACAGATACTACATTGCAACATTAATAATACTACTCTGACAGATACTACATTGTAACAAAAATAATAAAGTAGGAATACTCCTCTGACAGATACTACATTGTAACACTAATAATAAAGTAGGAATACTCGTCTGACAGATACTACATTGTAACACTAATAATTCTCCTCTGTCAGATACTACATTGTAACACTAATAATAAAGTGAGAAAACTCCTCTGACAGATACTACATTGTAAAATAGGAATACTCCTCTGACATGTACTACATTGTAAAACTAATAATAAAGTTGGAATGCTCCTCTGACAGATATTACATTGTAACACTAATAATAACCCTCTGTCAGATACTACATTGTAACACTAATAATAAAATAGGAATACTCCTCTTACAGATACTACATTGTAGAACTAACAATAAAATTGGATTACTCCTCTGACAGATACTATATTGTAAAACTAATAATACTCCTCTGTCAGATACTACATTGTAACACTAATAATAAAGTAGAAATACTGACAGTAAATACATTGTAACACTAATAATAAAGTAGGAATACTCCTCTGACAGATACTACATTGTAACACTAACAATAAAGTGAGAATACTCCTCTGACAGACACTACATTGTAAAAGTAATAGTATAATAGGAACACTCCTCTGACAGATACTACATTGTAACACTAATGATAAAGTAGGAATTCTCCTCTGACAGATTCTACAGATACTAAATTGTAAAACTAATAATTAATTAGGAATATAACTCTGACAAATACTAAATTGTAAAACTAATAATAAAGTAGAAATACTCCACTGACAGATACTACATTGCAACATTAATAATACTACTCTGACAGATACTACATTGTAACAAAAATAATAAAGTAGGAATACTCCTCTGACAGATACTACATTGTAACACTAATAATAAAGTAGGAATACTCGTCTGACAGATACTACATTGTAACACTAATAATACTCCTCTGTCAGATACTACATTGTAACACTAATAATAAAGTGAGAAAACTCATCTGACAGATACTACATTGTAAAATAGGAATACTCCTCTGACATGTACTACATTGTAAAACTAATAATAAAGTAGGAATGCTCCTCTGACAGATACTACATTGTAACACTAATAATACCCCTCTGTCAGATACTACATTGTAACACTAATAATAAAATAGGAATACTCCTCTTACAGATACTACATTTTAGAACTAACAATAAAATTGGATTACTCCTCTGACAGATACTACATTGTAAAACTAATAATAAATTAGGAATACTCCTCTGACAGATACTACATTGTAACACTAATATTAAAGTAGGAACACTCCTCTGACAGATACTACATTGTAAAACTAATAACAAAGTAGGAATAATCCTCTGATATATACTACATTGTAAAACTAAAAATAAAGTAGGAACACTACTCTGACAGATACTACATTGTAACACTAATGATAAAGTAGGAATACTCCTCTGACAGATACTACATTGCAACATTAATAATCCTACTCTGACTGATACTACATTTTAACAAAAATAATAAAGTAGGAATACTCCTCTGACAGATACTATATTGTAACACTAATAATAAAGTTGGAATACTCGTCTGACAGATACTACATTGTAACACTAATAATACTCCTCTGTCAGATACTACATTGTAACACTAATAATAAAGTAGAAATACTGACAGTAAATACATTGTAACTCTAATAATAAAGTAGGAATACTCCTCTGACAGATACTACATTGTAACACTAACAATAAAGTGAGAATACTCCTCTGACAGACACTACATTGTAAAAGTAAAAGTAATAGTATAATAGGAACACTCCTCTGACAGATACTACATTGTAACACTAATGATAAAGTAGGAATTCTCCTCTGACAGATACTACATTGCAACATTAATAATACTACTCTGACAGATACTACAATGTAACAAAAATAATAAAGTAGGAATACTCCTGTGACAGATACTACATTGTAACACTAATAATAAAGTTGGAATACTCGTCTGACAGATACTACATTGTAACACTAATAATACTCCTCTGTCAGATACTACATTGTAACACTAATAATAAAGTAGAAATACTGACAGTAAATACATTGTAACACTAATAATAAAGTAGGAATACTCCTCTGACAGATACTACATTGTAACACTAACAATAAAGTGAGAATACTCCTCTGACAGACACTACATTGTAAAAGTAATAGTAAAATAGGAACACTCCTTTGACAGATACTACATTGTAACACTAATAATAATGTAGTAATAATCCTCTGACAGAAACTACATTGTAACACTAATAATAAAATATGAATACTCCTTTGACAGATACTACATTGTAACACTCATAATAAAGTAGGAATACTCCTCTGTCAATTACTACATTGTAAAACTAATAATAAAGTACTAATACTCCTCTGACAGATACTACATTGTAACACTAATAATAATGTAGGAATACTCCTCTGTAAGATACTACATTATAACAATAAAAATAAAGTAGGAACACTCCTCTGACAGATACTACATTGTAAAACTAATAATAAAATAGGAATACTCCTCTGACAGATACTACATTGTACAATTCTTAATAAAATAGGATTACTCCTGTGACAGATACTACATTGTACAACTTCTAATAAAATTGGATTACTCCTCTGACAGATTCTACATTTTAAAATAATAATAAAGTATGAAATTTCCTCTGACAGATAATACATTGTAACACTAATAATAAAGTAGGAATTCTCCTCTGACAGATACTACATTGTAACACTAGTAATAAAGTAGGAGTACTCCTCTGACAGATACTACATTGCACAACTATTAATAAAATAGGATTACTCCTCTGACAGTTATACATGGTAAAACTAATAATAATGTAAGAATACTCCTCTGATAGATATTACTTTGTAAAACTAATAATAAATTAGGAATACTCCTCTGTCAGATATTACATTGTAACACTAATAATAAAGTAGAAATACTCCTCTGACAGATACTACATTGTAACACTAATAATAAAGTAGGAATACTCCTCTGACAGATACTATATTGTAAAACTATTGATAAATTAGGAATACTCCTCTAACAGATACTAAATTGTAAAACTAATAATTAATTAGGAATATAACTCTGACAAATACTAAATTGTAAAACTAATAATAAAGTAGAAATACTCCACTGACAGATACTACATTGCAACATTATTAATACTCCTCTGACAGATACTACATTGTAACAAATAAAATAAAGTAGGAATACTCCTCTGACAGATACTACATTGTAACACTAAAAATAAAGTAGGAATACTCCTCTGATAGATACCACATTGTATATCTAATAATAAAGTAGGAATACTCCTCTGACAGATACTACATTCTAACTCTAATAATACTCCTCTGTCAGATACTACATTGTAACACTAATAATAAAGTAGGAATACTCCTCTGTAAGATACTATATTTTAAAACCTTTAATAAAGAATGAATACTCCTCTGACAGATACTACATTGTAACACTAATAATAAAGTAGGAATATTCCTATTTAAGATACTACATTGTAACAGTAAAAATAAAGTTGGAATACTCCTCTGACAGATACTTCATTGTAAAAGTAATAGTAAAACAGGAATACTCCTCTGACAGATACTACATTCTAATACGAATAATACTCCTCTGTCAGATACTACATTGTAGCACTAATAATAAAGTATGAATACTCCTCTGATAGATACTACATTGTAATACTAATAATAAAGTAGGAATACTCCTTTGACAGATACTACATTGTAATACTAATAATAAAGTAGGAATACTCCTCTGACAGATACTACATTGTAAAACTAATAATATAGTAGGAATACTCCTCTGTAAGATACTACATTGTAACACTAATAATAAAGTGAGAATACTCCTCTGACAGATACTACATTGTAAAATAGGAATACTCCTCTGACATGTACTACATTGTAAAACTAATAATAAAGTAGGAATACTCCTCTGACAGATACTACATTGTAACACTAATAATACCCCTCTGTCAGATACTACATTGTAACACTAATAATAAAATAGGAATACTCCTCTTACAGATACTACATTGTAGAACTAACAATAAAATTGGATTACTCCTCTGACAGATACTACATTGTAAAACTAATAATAAAGTAGGAATACTCCTCTGACAGATACTACATTGTAACACTATTAATAAAGTAGGAATACTCCTCTGACAGATACTACATTGTAAAACTAATAACAAAGTAGGAATAATCCTCTGATAGATACTACATTGTAAAACTAATAATAAAGTAGGAACACTCCTCTGACAGATACTACATTGTAACACTAATAATAAAATAGGAATACTCCTCTGACAGATACTACATTGTACAACTCTTAATAAAATAGGATTACTCCTGTGACAGATACTACATTGTACAACTCTTAATAAAATTGGATTACTCCTCTGACAGATTTTACATTTTAAAACAAATAATAAAGTATGAAATTTCCTCTGACAGATACTACATTGTAACACTAATAATAAAGTAGGAATTCTCCTCTGACAGATACTACATTGTAACACTAGTAATAAAGTAGGAGTACTCCTCTGACAGATACTACATTGCACAACTATTAATAAAATAGGATTACTCCTCTGACAGTTATACATGGTAAAACTAATAATAATGTAAGAATACTCCTCTGATAGATATTACTTTGTAAAACTAATAATAAATTAGGAATACTCCTCTGTCAGATATTACATTGTAACACTAATAATAAAGTAGAAATACTCCTCTGACAGATACTACATTGTAACACTAATAATAAAGTAGGAATACTCCTCTGACAGATACTATATTGTAAAACTATTGATAAATTAGGAATACTCCTCTAACAGATACTATATTGTAAAACTAATAATTAATTAGGAATATAACTCTGACAAATACTAAATTGTAAAACTAATAATAAAGTAGAAATACTCCACTGACAGATACTACATTGCAACATTATTAATACTCCTCTGACAGATACTACATTGTAACAAATAAAATAAAGTAGGAATACTCCTCTGACAGATACTACATTGTAACACTAAAAATAAAGTAGGAATACTCCTCTGATAGATACCACATTGTATATCTAATAATAAAGTAGGAATACTCCTCTGACAGATACTACATTCTAACTCTAATAATACTCCTCTGTCAGATACTACATTGTAACACTAATAATAAAGTAGGAATACTCCTCTGTAAGATACTATATTTTAAAACCTTTAATAAAGAATGAATACTCCTCTGACAGATACTACATTGTAACACTAATAATAAAGTAGGAATATTCCTATTTAAGATACTACATTGTAACAGTAAAAATAAAGTTGGAATACTCCTCTGACAGATACTTCATTGTAAAAGTAATAGTAAAACAGGAATACTCCTCTGACAGATACTACATTCTAATACGAATAATACTCCTCTGTCAGATACTACATTGTAGCACTAATAATAAAGTATGAATACTCCTCTGATAGATACTACATTGTAATACTAATAATAAAGTAGGAATACTCCTTTGACAGATACTACATTGTAATACTAATAATAAAGTAGGAATACTCCTCTGACAGATACTACATTGTAAAACTAATAATATAGTAGGAATACTCCTCTGTAAGATACTACATTGTAACACTAATAATAAAGTGAGAATACTCCTCTGACAGATACTACATTGTAAAATAGGAATACTCCTCTGACATGTACTACATTGTAAAACTAATAATAAAGTAGGAATACTCCTCTGACAGATACTACATTGTAACACTAATAATACCCCTCTGTCAGATACTACATTGTAACACTAATAATAAAATAGGAATACTCCTCTTACAGATACTACATTGTAGAACTAACAATAAAATTGGATTACTCCTCTGACAGATACTACATTGTAAAACTAATAATAAAGTAGGAATACTCCTCTGACAGATACTACATTGTAACACTATTAATAAAGTAGGAATACTCCTCTGACAGATACTACATTGTAAAACTAATAACAAAGTAGGAATAATCCTCTGATAGATACTACATTGTAAAACTAATAATAAAGTAGGAACACTCCTCTGACAGATACTACATTGTAACACTAATAATAAAATAGGAATACTCCTCTGACAGATACTACATTGTACAACTCTTAATAAAATAGGATTACTCCTGTGACAGATACTACATTGTACAACTCTTAATAAAATTGGATTACTCCTCTGACAGATTTTACATTTTAAAACAAATAATAAAGTATGAAATTTCCTCTGACAGATACTACATTGTAACACTAATAATAAAGTAGGAATTCTCCTCTGACAGATACTACATTGTAACACTAGTAATAAAGTAGGAGTACTCCTCTGACAGATACTACATTGCACAACTATTAATAAAATAGGATTACTCCTCTGACAGTTATACATGGTAAAACTAATAATAATGTAAGAATACTCCTCTGATAGATATTACTTTGTAAAACTAATAATAAATTAGGAATACTCCTCTGTCAGATATTACATTGTAACACTAATAATAAAGTAGAAATACTCCTCTGACAGATACTACATTGTAACACTAATAATAAAGTAGGAATACTCCTCTGACAGATACTATATTGTAAAACTATTGATAAATTAGGAATACTCCTCTAACAGATACTATATTGTAAAACTAATAATTAATTAGGAATATAACTCTGACAAATACTAAATTGTAAAACTAATAATAAAGTAGAAATACTCCACTGACAGATACTACATTGCAACATTATTAATACTCCTCTGACAGATACTACATTGTAACAAATAAAATAAAGTAGGAATACTCCTCTGACAGATACTACATTGTAACACTAAAAATAAAGTAGGAATACTCCTCTGATAGATACCACATTGTATATCTAATAATAAAGTAGGAATACTCCTCTGACAGATACTACATTCTAACTCTAATAATACTCCTCTGTCAGATACTACATTGTAACACTAATAATAAAGTAGGAATACTCCTCTGTAAGATACTATATTTTAAAACCTTTAATAAAGAATGAATACTCCTCTGACAGATACTACATTGTAACACTAATAATAAAGTAGGAATATTCCTATTTAAGATACTACATTGTAACAGTAAAAATAAAGTTGGAATACTCCTCTGACAGATACTTCATTGTAAAAGTAATAGTAAAACAGGAATACTCCTCTGACAGATACTACATTCTAATACGAATAATACTCCTCTGTCAGATACTACATTGTAGCACTAATAATAAAGTATGAATACTCCTCTGATAGATACTACATTGTAATACTAATAATAAAGTAGGAATACTCCTCTGACAGATACTACATTGTAAAACTAATAATATAGTAGGAATACTCCTCTGTAAGATACTACATTGTAACACTAATAATAAAGTGAGAATACTCCTCTGACAGATACTACATTGTAAAATAGGAATACTCCTCTGACATGTACTACATTGTAAAACTAATAATAAAGTAGGAATACTCCTCTGACAGATACTACATTGTAACACTAATAATACCCCTCTGTCAGATACTACATTGTAACACTAATAATAAAATAGGAATACTCCTCTTACAGATACTACATTGTAGAACTAACAATAAAATTGGATTACTCCTCTGACAGATACTACATTGTAAAACTAATAATAAAGTAGGAATACTCCTCTGACAGATACTACATTGTAACACTATTAATAAAGTAGGAATACTCCTCTGACAGATACTACATTGTAAAACTAATAACAAAGTAGGAATAATCCTCTGATAGATACTACATTGTAAAACTAATAATAAAGTAGGAACACTCCTCTGACAGATACTACATTGTAACACTAATGATAAAGTAGGCATACTCCTCTGACAGATACTACATTGCAACATTATTAATCCTACTCTGACAGATACTACATTGTAACAAAAATTATAAAGTAGGAATACTCCTCTGACAGATACTACATTGTAACACTAATAATAAAGTTGGAATACTCGTCTAACAGATACTACATTGTAACACTAATAATACTCCTCTGTCAGATACTACATTGTAACACTATTAATAAATTAGAAATACTGACAGTAAATACATTGTAACACTAATAATAAAGTAGGAATACTCCTCTGACTGATACTACATTGTAACACTAACAATAAAGTGAGAATACTCCTCTGACAGACACTACATTGTAAAAGTAATAGTAAAATAGGAACACTCCTCTGACAGATACTACATTGTAACACTAATGATAAAGTAGGAATTCTCCTCTGACAGATACTACATTGCAACATTAATAATACTACTCTGACAGATACTACATTGTAACAAAAATAATAAAGTAGGAATACTCCTCTGACAGATACTACTTTGTAACACTAATAATAAAGTTGCAATACTCGTCTGACAGATACTACATTGTACCACTAATAATACTCCTCTATCAGATACTACATTGTAACACTAATAATAAAGTAGAAATACTGACAGTAAATACATTGTAACACTAATAATAAAGTAGGAATACTCCTCTGACAGATACTTCATTGTAACACTAACAATAAAGTGAGAATACTCCTCTGACAGACACTACATTGTAAAAGTAATAGTAAAATAGGAACATTCCTTTGACAGATACTACATTGTAACACTTATAACAAAATAGGAATACTCCTCTGTCAGATACTACATTGTAAAACTAATAATAATGTAGGAATAATCCTCTGACAGAAACTACATTGTAACACTAATAATAAAATATGAATACTCCTTTGACAGGTACTAAATTGTAACACTCATAATAAAGTAGGAATACTCCTCTGTTAATTACTACATTGTAAAACTAATAATAAAGTACTAATACTCCTCTGACAGATACTACATTGTAACACTAATAATAATGTAGGAATACTCCTCTGTAAGGTACTACATTGTAACAATAAAAATAAAGTAGGAACACTCCTCTGACAGATACTACATTGTAAAACTAATAATAAAATAGGAATACTCCTCTGACAGATACTGCATTGTACAACTCTTAATAAAATAGGATTACTCCTCTGACAGATACTACATTGTACAACTCTTAATAAAATAGGATTACTCCTCTGACAGATTCTACATTGTAACACTAGTAATAAAGTAGGAGTACTCCTCTGACAGATACTACATTGCACAACTAATAATAAAATAGGATTACTCCTCTGACAGATATACATGGTAAAACTAATAATAATGTAAGAATAATCCTCTGATAGATATTACTTTGTAAAACTAATAATAAAGTAGGAATACTCCTCTGACAGATACTACATTGTAACACTAATAATAAAGTAGGAATACTTCTTTGACACATACTACATTGAAGCTCTAATAATAAATTAGGAATACTCCTCTGTCAGATATTACATTGTAACACTAATAATAAAGTATAAATACTCCTCTGACAGATACTACATTGTAACACTAATAATAAAGTAGGAATACTCCTCTGACAGATACTACATTGTAACACTAGTAATAAAGTAGGAGTACTCCTCTGACAGATACTACATTGCACAACTAATAATAAAATAGGATTACTCCTCTGACAGATATACATGGTAAAACTAATAATAATGTAAGAATACTCCTCTGATAGATATTACTTTGTAAAACTAATAATAAAGTAGGAATACTCCTCTGACAGATACTACATTGTAACACTAATAATAAAGTAGGAATACTTCTTTGACAGATACTACATTGAAGCTCTAATAATAAATTAGGAATACTCCTCTGTCAGATATTACATTGTAACACTAATAATAAAGTATAAATACTCCTCTGACAGATACTACATTGTAACACTAATAATAAAGTAGGAATACTCCTCTGACAGATACTATATTGTAAAACTATTGATAAATTAGGAATTATCCTCTAACAGATACTAAATTGTAAAACTAATAATTAATTAGGAATATAACTCTGACAAATACTAAATTGTAAAACTAATAATAAAGTAGAAATACTCCACTGACAGATACTACATTGCAACATTATTAATACTCCTCTGACAGATACTACATTGTAACAAATATAATAAAGTAGGAATACTCCTCTGACAGATACTACATTGTAACACTAAAAATAAAGTAGGAATACTCCTCTGACAGATACCACATTTTATATCTAATAATAAAGTTGGAATACTCCTCTGACAGATACTACATTCTAACTCTAATAATACTCCTCTGTCAGATACTACATTGTAACACTAATAATAAAGTAGGAATACTCCTCTGTAAGATACTATATTTTAAAACCTTTAATAAAGAATGAATACTCCTCTGACAGATACTACATTGTAACACTAATAATAAAGTAGGAATATTCCTATTTAAGATACTACATTGTAACAGTAAAAATAAAGTTGGAATACTCCTCTGACAGATACTTCATTGTAAAAATAATAGTAAAACAGGAATACTCCTCTGACAGATTCTACATTCTAATACTAATAATACTCCTCTGTCAGATACTACATTGTAGCACTAATAATAAAGTAGGAATACTCCTCTGATAGATACTACATTGTAATACTAATAATAAAGTAGGAATACTCCTTTGACAGATACTACATTGTAATACTAATAATAAAGTAGGAATACTCCTCTGACAGATACTACATTGTAAAACTAATAATATAGTAGGAATACTCCTCTGTAAGATACTACATTGTAACACTAATAATAAAGTGAGAATACTCCTCTGACAGATACTACATTGTAAAATAGGAATACTCCTCTGACATGTACTACATTGTAAAACTAATAATAAAGTAGGAATACTTCTCTGACAGATACTACATTGTAACACTAATAATACCCCTCTGTCAGATACTACATTGTAACACTAATAATAAAATAGGAATACTCCTCTTACATATACTACATTGTAGAACTAACAATAAAATTGGATTACTCCTCTGACAGATACTACATTGTAAAACTAATAATAAAGTAGGAATACTCCTCTGACAGATACCACATTTTATATCTAATAATAAAGTTGGAATACTCCTCTGACAGATACTACATTCTAACTCTAATAATACTCCTCTGTCAGATACTACATTGTAACACTAATAATAAAGTAGGAATACTCCTCATTAAGATACTATATTTTAAAACCTTTAATAAAGAATGAATACTCCTCTGACAGATACTACATTGTAACACTAATAATAAAGTAGGAATATTCCTATTTAAGATACTACATTGTAACAGTAAAAATAAAGTTGGAATACTCCTCTGACAGATACTTCATTGTAAAAATAATAGTAAAACAGGAATACTCCTCTGACAGATTCTACATTGTAACACTAAAAATAAAGTAGGAATACTCCTCTGACAGATACCACATTTTATATCAAATAATAAAGTTGGAATACTCCTCTGACAGATACTACATTCTAACTCTAATAATACTCCTCTGTCAGATACTACATTGTAACACTAATAATAAAGTAGGAATACTCCTCTGTAAGATACTATATTTTAAAACCTTTAATAAAGAATGAATACTCCTCTGACAGATACTACATTGTAACACTAATAATAAAGTAGGAATATTCCTATTTAAGATACTACATTGTAACAGTAAAAATAAAGTTGGAATACTCCTCTGACAGATACTTCATTGTAAAAATAATAGTAAAACAGGAATACTCCTCTGACAGATTCTACATTCTAATACTAATAATACTCCTCTGTCAGATACTACATTGTAGCACTAATAATAAAGTAGGAATACTCCTCTGATAGATACTACATTGTAATACTAATAATAAAGTAGGAATACTCCTTTGACAGATACTACATTGTAATACTAATAATAAAGTAGGAATACTCCTCTGACAGATACTACATTGTAAAACTAATAATATAGTAGGAATACTCCTCTGTAAGATACTACATTGTAACACTAATAATAAAGTGAGAATACTCCTCTGACAGATACTACATTGTAAAATAGGAATACTCCTCTGACATGTACTACATTGTAAAACTAATAATAAAGTAGGAATACTTCTCTGACAGATACTACATTGTAACACTAATAATACCCCTCTGTCAGATACTACATTGTAACACTAATAATAAAATAGGAATACTCCTCTTACATATACTACATTGTAGAACTAACAATAAAATTGGATTACTCCTCTGACAGATACTACATTGTAAAACTAATAATAAAGTAGGAATACTCCTCTGACAGATACTACATTGTAACACCATTAATAAAGTAGGAATACTCCTCTGACAGATACTACATTGTAAAACTAATAACAAAGTAGGAATAATCCTCTGATAGATACTACATTGTAAAACTAATAATAAAGTAGATACACTCCTCTGACAGATACTACATTGTAACACTAATGATAAAGTAGGAATACTCCTCTGACAGATACTACATTGCAACATTATTAATCCTACTCTGACAGATACTACATTGTAACAAAAATAATAAAGTAGGAATACTCCTCTGACAGATACTACATTGTAACACTAATAATAAAGTTGGAATACTCGTCTGACAGATACTACATTGTAACACTAATAATACTCCTCTGTCAGATACTACATTGTAACACTAATAATAAAGTAGAAATACTGACAGTAAATACATTGTAACACTAATAATAAAGTAGGAATACTCCTCTGACAGATACTACATTGTAAAACTAATAACAAAGTAGGAATAATCCTCTGATAGATACTACATTGTAAAACTAATAATAAAGTAGGAACACTCCTCTGACAGATACTACATTGTAACACTAATGATAAAGTAGGCATACTCCTCTGACAGATACTACATTGCAACATTATTAATCCTACTCTGACAGATACTACATTGTAACAAAAATAATAAAGTAGGAATACTCCTCTGACAGATACTACATTGTAACACTAATAATAAAGTTGGAATACTCGTCTGACAGATACTACATTGTAACACTAATAATACTCCTCTGTCAGATACTACATTGTAACACTATTAATAAATTAGAAATACTGACAGTAAATACATTGTAACACTAATAATAAAGTAGGAATACTCCTCTGACTGATACTACATTGTAACACTAACAATAAAGTGAGAATACTCCTCTGACAGACACTACATTGTAAAAGTAATAGTAAAATAGGAACACTCCTCTGACAGATACTACATTGTAACACTAATGATAAAGTAGGAATTCTCCTCTGACAGATACTACATTGCAACATTAATAATACTACTCTGACAGATACTACATTGTAACAAAAATAATAAAGTTGGAATACTCCTCTGACAGATACTACTTTGTAACACTAATAATAAAGTTGGAATACTCGTCTGACAGATACTACATTGTAACACTAATAATACTCCTCTGTCAGATACTACATTGTAACACTAATAATAAAGTAGAAATACTGACAGTAAATACATTGTAACACTAATAATAAAGTAGGAATACTCCTCTGACAGATACTTCATTGTAACACTAACAATAAAGTGAGAATACTCCTCTGACAGACACTACATTGTAAAAGTAATAGTAAAATAGGAACACTCCTTTGACAGATACTACATTGTAACACTTATAACAAAATAGGAATACTCCTCTGTCAGATACTACATTGTAAAACTAATAATAATGTAGGAATAATCCTCTGACAGAAACTACATTGTAACACTAATAATAAAATATGAATACTCCTTTGACAGGTACTACATTGTAACACTCATAATAAAGTAGGAATACTCCTCTGTTAATTACTACATTGTAAAACTAATAATAAAGTACTAATACTCCTCTGACAGATACTACATTGTAACACTAATAATAATGTAGGAATACTCCTCTGTAAGGTACTACATTGTAACAATAAAAATAAAGTAGGAACACTCCTCTGACAGATACTACATTGTAAAACTAATAATAAAATAGGAATACTCCTCTGACAGATACTACATTGTACAACTCTTAATAAAATAGGATTACTCCTCTGACAGATACTACATTGTACAACTCTTAATAAAATAGGATTACTCCTCTGACAGATTCTACATTGTAAAACTAATAATAAAGTATGAATTTTCCTCTGACAGATACTACATTGTAACACTAATAATAAAGTAGGAATTCTCCTCTGACAGATACTACATTGTAACACTAGTAATAAAGTAGGAGTACTCCTCTGACAGATACTACATTGCACAACTAATAATAAAATAGGATTACTCCTCTGACAGATATACATGGTAAAACTAATAATAATGTAAGAATACTCCTCTGATAGATATTACTTTGTAAAACTAATAATAAAGTAGGAATACTTCTTTGACAGATACTACATTGAAGCTCTAATAATAAATTAGGAATACTCCTCTGTCAGATATTACATTGTAACACTAATAATAAAGTATAAATACTCCTCTGACAGATACTACATTGTAACACTAATAATAAAGTAGGAATACTCCTCTGACAGATACTATATTGTAAAACTATTGATAAATTAGGAATTATCCTCTAACAGATACTAAATTGTAAAACTAATAATTAATTAGGAATATAACTCTGACAAATACTAAATTGTAAAACTAATAATAAAGTAGAAATACTCCACTGACAGATACTACATTGCAACATTATTAATACTCCTCTGACAGATACTACATTGTAACAAATATAATAAAGTAGGAATACTCCTCTGACAGATACTACATTGTAACACTAAAAATAAAGTAGGAATACTCCTCTGACAGATACCACATTTTATATCTAATAATAAAGTTGGAATACTCCTCTGACAGATACTACATTCTAACTCTAATAATACTCCTCTGTCAGATACTACATTGTAACACTAATAATAAAGTAGGAATACTCCTCTGTAAGATACTATATTTTAAAACCTTTAATAAAGAATGAATACTCCTCTGACAGATACTACATTGTAACACTAATAATAAAGTAGGAATATTCCTATTTAAGATACTACATTGTAACAGTAAAAATAAAGTTGGAATACTCCTCTGACAGATACTTCATTGTAAAAATAATAGTAAAACAGGAATACTCCTCTGACAGATTCTACATTCTAATACTAATAATACTCCTCTGTCAGATACTACATTGTAGCACTAATAATAAAGTAGGAATACTCCTCTGATAGATACTACATTGTAATACTAATAATAAAGTAGGAATACTCCTTTGACAGATACTACATTGTAATACTAATAATAAAGTAGGAATACTCCTCTGACAGATACTACATTGTAAAACTAATAATATAGTAGGAATACTCCTCTGTAAGATACTACATTGTAACACTAATAATAAAGTGAGAATACTCCTCTGACAGATACTACATTGTAAAATAGGAATACTCCTCTGACATGTACTACATTGTAAAACTAATAATAAAGTAGGAATACTTCTCTGACAGATACTACATTGTAACACTAATAATACCCCTCTGTCAGATACTACATTGTAACACTAATAATAAAATAGGAATACTCCTCTTACAGATACTACATTGTAGAACTAACAATAAAATTGGATTACTCCTCTGACAGATACTACATTGTAAAACTAATAAAAAAGTAGGAATACTCCTCTGACAGATACTACATTGTAACACTATTAATAAAGTAGGAATACTCCTCTGACAGATACTACATTGTAAAACTAATAACAAAGTAGGAATAATCCTCTGATAGATACTACATTGTAAAACTAATAATAAAGTAGATACACTCCTCTGACAGATACTACATTGTAACACTAATGATAAAGTAGGAATACTCCTCTGACAGATACTACATTGCAACATTATTAATCCTACTCTGACAGATACTACATTGTAACACTAATAATAAAGTTGGAATACTCGTCTGACAGATACTACATTGTAACACTAATAATACTCCTCTGTCAGATACTACATTGTAACACTAATAATAAAGTAGAAATACTGACAGTAAATACATTGTAACACTAATAATAAAGTAGGAATACTCCTCTGACAGATACTACATTGTAAAACTAATAACAAAGTAGGAATAATCCTCTGATAGATACTACATTGTAAAACTAATAATAAAGTAGGAACACTCCTCTGACAGATACTACATTGTAACACTAATGATAAAGTAGGCATACTCCTCTGACAGATACTACATTGCAACATTATTAATCCTACTCTGACAGATACTACATTGTAACAAAAATAATAAAGTAGGAATACTCCTCTGACAGATACTACATTGTAACACTAATAATAAAGTTGGAATACTCGTCTGACAGATACTACATTGTAACACTAATAATACTCCTCTGTCAGATACTACATTGTAACACTATTAATAAATTAGAAATACTGACAGTAAATACATTGTAACACTAATAATAAAGTAGGAATACTCCTCTGACTGATACTACATTGTAACACTAACAATAAAGTGAGAATACTCCTCTGACAGACACTACATTGTAAAAGTAATAGTAAAATAGGAACACTCCTCTGACAGATACTACATTGTAACACTAATGATAAAGTAGGAATTCTCCTCTGACAGATACTACATTGCAACATTAATAATACTACTCTGACAGATACTACATTGTAACAAAAATAATAAAGTTGTAATACTCCTCTGACAGATACTACTTTGTAACACTAATAATAAAGTTGGAATACTCGTCTGACAGATACTACATTGTAACACTAATAATACTCCTCTGTCAGATACTACATTGTAACACTAATAATAAAGTAGAAATACTGACAGTAAATACATTGTAACACTAATAATAAAGTAGGAATACTCCTCTGACAGATACTTCATTGTAACACTAACAATAAAGTGAGAATACTCCTCTGACAGACACTACATTGTAAAAGTAATAGTAAAATAGGAACACTCCTTTGACAGATACTACATTGTAACACTTATAACAAAATAGGAATACTCCTCTGTCAGATACTACATTGTAAAACTAATAATAATGTAGGAATAATCCTCTGACAGAAACTACATTGTAACACTAATAATAAAATATGAATACTCCTTTGACAGGTACTACATTGTAACACTCATAATAAAGTAGGAATACTCCTCTGTTAATTACTACATTGTAAAACTAATAATAAAGTACTAATACTCCTCTGACAGATACTACATTGTAACACTAATAATAATGTAGGAATACTCCTCTGTAAGGTACTACATTGTAACAATAAAAATAAAGTAGGAACACTCCTCTGACAGATTCTACATTGTAAAACTAATAATAAAGTATGAATTTTCCTCTGACAGATACTACATTGTAACACTAATAATAAAGTAGGAATTCTCCTCTGACAGATACTACATTGTAACACTAGTAATAAAGTAGGAGTACTCCTCTGACAGATACTACATTGCACAACTAATAATAAAATAGGATTACTCCTCTGACAGATATACATGGTAAAACTAATAATAATGTAAGAATACTCCTCTGATAGATATTACTTTGTAAAACTAATAATAAAGTAGGAATACTCCTCTGACAGATACTACATTGTAACACTAATAATAAAGTAGGAATACTTCTTTGACAGATACTACATTGAAGCTCTAATAATAAATTAGGAATACTCCTCTGTCAGATATTACATTGTAACACTAATAATAAAGTATAAATACTCCTCTGACAGATACTACATTGTAACACTAATAATAAAGTAGGAATACTCCTCTGACAGATACTATATTGTAAAACTATTGATAAATTAGGAATTATCCTCTAACAGATACTAAATTGTAAAACTAATAATTAATTAGGAATATAACTCTGACAAATACTAAATTGTAAAACTAATAATAAAGTAGAAATACTCCACTGACAGATACTACATTGCAACATTATTAATACTCCTCTGACAGATACTACATTGTAACAAATATAATAAAGTAGGAATACTCCTCTGACAGATACTACATTGTAACACTAAAAATAAAGTAGGAATACTCCTCTGACAGATACCACATTTTATATCTAATAATAAAGTTGGAATACTCCTCTGACAGATACTACATTCTAACTCTAATAATACTCCTCTGTCAGATACTACATTGTAACACTAATAATAAAGTAGGAATACTCCTCTGTAAGATACTATATTTTAAAACCTTTAATAAAGAATGAATACTCCTCTGACAGATACTACATTGTAACACTAATAATAAAGTAGGAATATTCCTATTTAAGATACTACATTGTAACAGTAAAAATAAAGTTGGAATACTCCTCTGACAGATACTTCATTGTAAAAATAATAGTAAAACAGGAATACTCCTCTGACAGATTCTACATTCTAATACTAATAATACTCCTCTGTCAGATACTACATTGTAGCACTAATAATAAAGTAGGAATACTCCTCTGATAGATACTACATTGTAATACTAATAATAAAGTAGGAATACTCCTTTGACAGATACTACATTGTAATACTAATAATAAAGTAGGAATACTCCTCTGACAGATACTACATTGTAAAACTAATAATATAGTAGGAATACTCCTCTGTAAGATACTACATTGTAACACTAATAATAAAGTGAGAATACTCCTCTGACAGATACTACATTGTAAAATAGGAATACTCCTCTGACATGT
Source organism: Taudactylus pleione (assembly GCA_031769625.1). Taxonomy (NCBI): domain Eukaryota; kingdom Metazoa; phylum Chordata; class Amphibia; order Anura; family Myobatrachidae; genus Taudactylus; species Taudactylus pleione. The sequence goes on from JAUIMM010000116.1 coordinate 4,440,621, forward strand.
ACTACATTGTAAAACTAATAATAAAGTAGGAATACTCCTCTGACAGATACTACATTGTAACACTAATAATACCCCTCTGTCAGATACTACATTGTAACACTAATAATAAAATAGGAATACTCCTCTTACAGATACTACATTGTAGAACTAACAATAAAATTGGATTACTCCTCTGACAGATACTACATTGTAAAACTAATAATAAAGTAGGAATACTCCTCTGACAGATACTACATTGTAACACTATTAATAAAGTAGGAATACTCCTCTGACAGATACTACATTGTAAAACTAATAACAAAGTAGGAATAATCCTCTGATAGATACTACATTGTAAAACTAATAATAAAGTAGATACACTCCTCTGACAGATACTACATTGTAACACTAATGATAAAGTAGGAATACTCCTCTGACAGATACTACATTGCAACATTATTAATCCTACTCTGACAGATACTACATTGTAACAAAAATAATAAAGTAGGAATACTCCTCTGACAGATACTACATTGTAACACTAATAATAAAGTTGGAATACTCGTCTGACAGATACTACATTGTAACACTAATAATACTCCTCTGTCAGATACTACATTGTAACACTAATAATAAAGTAGAAATACTGACAGTAAATACATTGTAACACTAATAATAAAGTAGGAATACTCCTCTGACAGATACTACATTGTAACACTAACAATAAAGTGAGAATACTCCTCTGACAGAAACTACATTGTAAAAGAAATAGTAAAATAGGAACACTCCTCTGACAGATACTACATTGTTACACTAATGATAAAGTAGGAATTCTCCTCTGACAGATACTACATTGCAACATTAATAATACTACTCTGACAGATACTACATTGTAACAAAAATAATAAAGTAGGAATACTCCTCTGACAGATACTACTTTGTAACACTAATAATAAAGTTGGAATACTCGTCTGACAGATACTACATTGTAACACTAATAATACTCCTCTGTCAGATACTACATTGTAACACTAATAATAAAGTAGAAATACTGACAGTAAATACATTGTAACACTAATAATAAAGTAGGAATACTCCTCTGACAGATACTACATTGTAACACTAACAATAAAGTGAGAATACTCCTCTGACAGACACTACATTGTAAAAGTAATAGTAAAATAGGAACACTCCTTTGACAGATACTACATTGTAACACTTATAACAAAATAGGAATACTCCTCTGTCAGATACTACATTGTAAAACTAATAATAATGTAGGAATAATCCTCTGACAGAAACTACATTGTAACACTAATAATAAAATATGAATACTCCTTTGACAGGTACTACATTGTAACACTCATAATAAAGTAGGAATACTCCTCTGTTAATTACTACATTGTAAAACTAATAATAAAGTACTAATACTCCTCTGACAGATACTACATTGTAACACTAATAATAATGTAGGAATACTCCTCTGTAAGATACTACATTGTAACAATAAAAATAAAGTAGGAACACTCCTCTGACAGATACTACATTGTACAACTCTTAATAAAATAGGATTACTCCTCTGACAGATACTACATTGTACAACTCTTAATAAAATAGGATTACTCCTCTGACAGATTCTACATTGTAAAACTAATAATAAAGTATGAATTTTCCTCTGACAGATACTACATTGTAACACTAATAATAAAGTAGGAATTCTCCTCTGACAGATACTACATTGTAACACTAGTAATAAAGTAGGAGTACTCCTCTGACAGATACTACATTGCACAACTAATAATAAAATAGGATTACTCCTCTGACAGATATACATGGTAAAACTAATAATAATGTTTGAATACTCCTCTGATAGATATTACTTTATAAAACTAATAATAAAGTAGGAATACTCCTCTGACAGATACTACATTGTAACACTAATAATAAAGTAGGAATACTTCTTTGACAGATACTACATTGAAGCACTAATAATAAATTAGGAATATACCTCTGACAAATATTAAATTGTAAAACTAATAATAAAGTAGAAATACTCCACTGACAGATACTACATTGCAACATTAATAATACTCCTCTGACAGATACTACATTGTAACAAATATAATAAAGTAGGAATACTCCTCTGACAGATACTACATTGTAACTATAAAAATTAAGTAGAAATACTCATCTGACAGATACCACATTGTATATCTAATAATAAAGTAGGAATACTCCTCTGACAGAAACTACATTCTAACTCTAATAATACTCCTCTGTCAGATACTACATTGTAACACTAATAATAAAGTAGGAATACTCCTCTGTAAGATACTATATTTTAAAACCTTTAATAAAGAATGAATACTCCTCTGACAGATACTACATTGTAACACTAATAATAAAGTAGGAATATTCCTATTTAAGATACTACATTGTAACAGTAAAAATAAAGTTGGAATACTCCTCTGACAGATACTTCATTGTAAAAATAATAGTAAAACAGGAATACTCCTCTGACAGATTCTACATTCTAATACTAATAATACTCCTCTGTCAGATACTACATTGTAGCACTAATAATAAAGTAGGAATACTCCTCTGATAGATACTACATTGTAATACTAATAATAAAGTAGGAATACTCCTTTGACAGATACTACATTGTAATACTAATAATAAAGTAGGAATACTCCTCTGACAGATACTACATTGTAAAACTAATAATATAGTAGGAATACTCCTCTGTAAGATACTACATTGTAACACTAATAATAAAGTGAGAATACTCCTCTGACAGATACTACATTGTAAAATAGGAATACTCCTCTGACATGTACTACATTGTAAAACTAATAATAAAGTAGGAATACTCCTCTGACAGATACTACATTGTAACACTAATAATACCCCTCTGTCAGATACTACATTGTAACACTAATAATAAAATAGGAATACTCCTCTTACAGATACTACATTGTAGAACTAACAATAAAATTGGATTACTCCTCTGACAGATACTACATTGTAAAACTAATAATAAAGTAGGAATACTCCTCTGACAGATACTACATTGTAACACTATTAATAAAGTAGGAATACTCCTCTGACAGATACTACATTGTAAAACTAATAACAAAGTAGGAATAATCCTCTGATAGATACTACATTGTAAAACTAATAATAAAGTAGATACACTCCTCTGACAGATACTACATTGTAACACTAATGATAAAGTAGGAATACTCCTCTGACAGATACTACATTGCAACATTATTAATCCTACTCTGACAGATACTACATTGTAACAAAAATAATAAAGTAGGAATACTCCTCTGACAGATACTACATTGTAACACTAATAATAAAGTTGGAATACTCGTCTGACAGATACTACATTGTAACACTAATAATACTCCTCTGTCAGATACTACATTGTAACACTAATAATAAAGTAGAAATACTGACAGTAAATACATTGTAACACTAATAATAAAGTAGGAATACTCCTCTGACAGATACTACATTGTAACACTAACAATAAAGTGAGAATACTCCTCTGACAGAAACTACATTGTAAAAGAAATAGTAAAATAGGAACACTCCTCTGACAGATACTACATTGTTACACTAATGATAAAGTAGGAATTCTCCTCTGACAGATACTACATTGCAACATTAATAATACTACTCTGACAGATACTACATTGTAACAAAAATAATAAAGTAGGAATACTCCTCTGACAGATACTACTTTGTAACACTAATAATAAAGTTGGAATACTCGTCTGACAGATACTACATTGTAACACTAATAATACTCCTCTGTCAGATACTACATTGTAACACTAATAATAAAGTAGAAATACTGACAGTAAATACATTGTAACACTAATAATAAAGTAGGAATACTCCTCTGACAGATACTACATTGTAACACTAACAATAAAGTGAGAATACTCCTCTGACAGACACTACATTGTAAAAGTAATAGTAAAATAGGAACACTCCTTTGACAGATACTACATTGTAACACTTATAACAAAATAGGAATACTCCTCTGTCAGATACTACATTGTAAAACTAATAATAATGTAGGAATAATCCTCTGACAGAAACTACATTGTAACACTAATAATAAAATATGAATACTCCTTTGACAGGTACTACATTGTAACACTCATAATAAAGTAGGAATACTCCTCTGTTAATTACTACATTGTAAAACTAATAATAAAGTACTAATACTCCTCTGACAGATACTACATTGTAACACTAATAATAATGTAGGAATACTCCTCTGTAAGATACTACATTGTAACAATAAAAATAAAGTAGGAACACTCCTCTGACAGATACTACATTGTACAACTCTTAATAAAATAGGATTACTCCTCTGACAGATACTACATTGTACAACTCTTAATAAAATAGGATTACTCCTCTGACAGATTCTACATTGTAAAACTAATAATAAAGTATGAATTTTCCTCTGACAGATACTACATTGTAACACTAATAATAAAGTAGGAATTCTCCTCTGACAGATACTACATTGTAACACTAGTAATAAAGTAGGAGTACTCCTCTGACAGATACTACATTGCACAACTAATAATAAAATAGGATTACTCCTCTGACAGATATACATGGTAAAACTAATAATAATGTTTGAATACTCCTCTGATAGATATTACTTTATAAAACTAATAATAAAGTAGGAATACTCCTCTGACAGATACTACATTGTAACACTAATAATAAAGTAGGAATACTTCTTTGACAGATACTACATTGAAGCACTAATAATAAATTAGGAATATACCTCTGACAAATATTAAATTGTAAAACTAATAATAAAGTAGAAATACTCCACTGACAGATACTACATTGCAACATTAATAATACTCCTCTGACAGATACTACATTGTAACAAATATAATAAAGTAGGAATACTCCTCTGACAGATACTACATTGTAACTATAAAAATTAAGTAGAAATACTCATCTGACAGATACCACATTGTATATCTAATAATAAAGTAGGAATACTCCTCTGACAGAAACTACATTCTAACTCTAATAATACTCCTCTGTCAGATACTACATTGTAACACTAATAATAAAGTAGGAATACTCCTCTGTAAGATACTATATTTTAAAACCTTTAATAAAGAATGAATACTCCTCTGACAGATACTACATTGTAATACTAATAATAAAGTAGGAATATTCCTATTTAAGATACTACATTGTAACAGTAAAATTAAAGTAGGAATACTCCTCTGACAGATACTTCATTGTAAAAATAATAGTAAAACAGGAATACTCCTCTGACAGATAGTACATTGTAACACTAATAATAAAGTGAGAATGCTGCTATGACAGACACTACATTGTAACAGTAATAATAAAAGTAATAATAAAGTAGGAATACTCCTCTGACAGATACTACATTGTAACACAATGAATAAAGTAGGAATACTCCTCTGACAGATACTACATTGTTAAACTAATAATAAAGTAGGTATACTCCTCTGATAGATAGTACATTGTAACACTAATATTAAACTGAGAATGCTCCTCTGACAGACACTACATTGTAAAAATAATATTAAAATAGGAATACTCCTCTAACAGATACTATATTGTAACTCTAATAATAAAGTGTGAATGCTCCTCTGACAGAAACTACATTGTAACACTAATAATAAAATATGAATACTCCTCTGACAGATACTACATTCTAACACTAATAATAAAGTATGAATACTCCTCTGACAGATACTACATTGTAATACTAATAATAAAGTAGGAATACTCCTCTGACACATACTACATTGTAAAACTAATAATAATTTAGGAATACTCCTCTGTAACATACTACATTGTAACACTAATAATAAAGTGAGAATACTCCTCTGATAGATACTACATTGTAAAGTAGGAATACTCTTCTGACAGATAGTACATTGTAACACAAATAATATTCCTCTGTCAGATACTACATTGTAACACTAATAATAAAATAGGAATTCTCCTCTGACAGATACTACATTGTAACACTAATAATAAAGTAGGAATACTCCTCTGACAGATACTACATTGTAAAACTAATAACAAAGTAGGAATAATCCTCTGATAGATACTACATTGTAAAACTAATAATAAAGTAGGAACACTCCTCTGACAGATACTACATTGTAACACTAATGATAAAGTAGGAATACTCCTCTGACATATACTACATTGCAACATTAATAATCCTACTCTGACAGATACTACATTGTAACAAAAATAATAAAGTAGGAATACTCCTCTGACAGATACTACATTGTAACACTAATAATAAAGTTGGAATACTCGTTTGACAGATACTACATTGTAACGCTAATAATACTCCTCTGTCAGATACTACATTGTAACACTAATAATAAAGTAGAAATACTGACAGTAAATACATTGTAACACTAATAATAAAGTAGGAATACTCCTCCGACAGATACTACATTGTAAAACTAATAATAAAATAGGAATACTCCTCTGACAGATACTACATTGTGCAACTCTTAATAAAATAGGATTACTCCTCTGACAGATACTACATTGTACAACTCTTAATAAAATAGGATTACTCCTCTGACAGATTCTACATTGTAAAACTAATAATAAAGTATGAATTTTCCTCTGACAGATACTACATTGTAACACTAATAATAAAGTAGGAATTCTCCTCTGACAGATACTACATTGTAACACTAGTAATAAAGTAGGAGTACTCCACTGACAGATACTACATTGCACAACTAATAATAAAATAGGATTACTCCTCTGACAGATATACATGGTAAAACTAATAATAATGTAAGAATACTCCTCTGATAGATATTACATTGTAAAACAAATAATAAAGTAGGAATACTCCTCTGACAGATACTACATTGTAATACTAATAATAATGTAGGAATACTTCTTTCACAGATACTACATTGAAGCACTAATAATAAATTAGGAATACTCCTCTGTCAGATATTACATTGTAACACTAACAATAAAGTAGAAATACTCCTCTGACAGATACTACATTGTAACACTAATAATAAAGTAGGAATACTCCTCTGACAGATACTATATTGTAAAACTAATGATAAATTAGGAATACTCCTCTGACAGATACTAAATTGTAAAACTAATAAGTAATTAGGAATATACCTCTGACAAATACTAAATTGTAAAACTAATAATAAACTAGAAATATTGACAGTAAATACATTGTAACACTAATAATAAAGTAGGAATACTCCTCTGACAGATACTACATTGTAACACTAACAATAAAGTGAGAATACTCCTCTGACAGACACTACATTGTAAAAGTAATAGTATAATAGGAACACTCCTCTGACAGATACTACATTGTAACACTAATGTTAAAATAGGAATTCTCCTCTGACAGATACCACATTGCAACATTAATAATACTACTCTGACAGATACTACATTGTAACAAAAATAATAAAGTAGGAATACTCCTCTGACAGATACTACATTGTAACACTAATAATAAAGTAGGAATACTCGTCTGACAGATACTACATTGTAACACTAATAATACTCCTCTGTCAGATACTACATTGTAACACTAATAATAAAGTGAGAAAACTCCTCTGACAGATACTACATTGTAAAATAGGAATACTCCTCTGACATGTACTACATTGTAAAACTAATAATAAAGTAGGAATGCTCCTCTGACAGATACTACATTGTAACACTAATAATACCCCTCTGTCAGATACTACATTGTAACACTAATAATAAAATAGGGATACTCCTCTTACAGATACTACATTGTAGAACTAACAATAAAATTGGATTACTTCTCTGACAGATACTACATTGTAAAACTAATAATAAATTAGGAATACTCCTCTGACAGATACTACATTGTAACACTAATATTAAAGTAGGAATACTCCTCTGACAGATACTACATTGTAAAACTAATAACAAAGTAGGAATAATCCTCTGATATATACTACATTGTAAAACTAATAATAAAGTAGGAACACTCCCCTGACAGATACTACATTGTAACACTAATGATAAAGTAGGAATACTCCTCTGACAGATACTACATTGCAACATTAATAATCCTACTCTGACTGATACTACATTGTAACAAAAATAATAAAGTAGGAATACGCCTCTGACAGATACTACATTGTAACACTAATAATAAAGTTGGAATACTCGTCTGACAGATACTACATTGTAACACTAATAATACTCCTCTGTCAGATACTACATTGTAACACTAATAATAAAGTAGAAATACTGACAGTAAATACATTGTAACTCTAATAATAAAGTAGGAATACTCCTCTGACAGATACTACATTGTAACACTAACAATAAAGTGAGAATACTCCTCTGACAGACACTACATTGTAAAAGTAATAGTATAATTGGAACACTCCTCTGACAGATACTACATTGTAACACTAATGATAAAGTAGGAATTCTCCTCTGACAGATACTACATTGCAACATTAATAATACTACTCTGACAGATACTACATTGTAACAAAAATAATAAAGTAGGAATACTCCTCTGACAGATACTACATTGTAACACTAATAATAAAGTTGGAATACTCGTCTGACAGATACTATATTGTAACACTAATAATACTCCTCTGTCAGATACTACATTGTAACACTAATAATAAAGTAGAAATACTGACAGTAAATACATTGTAACACTAATAATAAAGTAGGAATACTCCTCTGACAGATACTACATTGTAACACTAATAATAATGTAGGAATAGTCCTCTGTAAGATACTACATTATAACAATAAAAATAAAGTAGGAACACTCCTCTGACAGATACTACATTGTAAAACTAATAATAAAATAGGAATACTCCTCTGACAGATACTACATTGTACAACTCTTAATAAAATAGGATTACTCCTCTGACAGATACTACATTGTACAACTCTTAATAAAATTGGATTACTCCTCTGACAGATTCTACATTTTAAAACTAATAATAAAGTATGAATTTTCCTCTGACAGATACTACATTGTAACACTAATAATAAAGTAGGAATTCTCCTCTGACAGATACTACATTGTAACAGTAGTAATAAAGTAGGAGTACTCCTCTGACAGATACTACATTGCACAACTATTAATAAAATAGGATTACTCCTCTGACAGTTATACATGGTAAAACTAATAATAATGTAAGAATACTCCTCTGATAGATATTACTTTGTAAAACTAATAATAAAGTAGGAATACTCCTCTGACAGATACTACATTGTAACACTAATAATAAAGTAGGAATACTTCTTTGACAGATACTACATTGAAGCTCTAATAATAAATTAGGAATACTCCTCTGTCAGATATTACATTGTAACACTAATAATAAAGTAGAAATACTCCTCTGACAGATACTACATTGTAACACTAATAATAAAGTAGGAATACTCCTCTGACAGATACTATATTGTAAAACTATTGATAAATTAGGAATACTCCTCTAACAGATACTAAATTGTAAAACTAATAATTAATTAGGAATATAACTCTGACAAATACTAAATTGTAAAACTAATAATAAAGTAGAAATACTCCACTGACAGATACTACATTGCAACATTATTAATACTCCTCTGACAGATACTACATTGTAACAAATATAATAAAGTAGGAATACTCCTCTGACAGATACTACATTGTAACACTAAAAATAAAGTAGGAATACTCCTCTGACAGATACCACATTTTATATCTAATAATAAAGTAGGAATACTCCTCTGACAGATACTACATTCTAACTCTAATAATACTCCTCTGTCAGATACTACATTGTAACACTAATAATAAAGTAGGAATACTCCTCTGTAAGATACTATATTTTAAAACCTTTAATAAAGAATGAATACTCCTCTGACAGATACTACATTGTAACACTAATAATAAAGTAGGAATATTCCTATTTAAGATACTACATTGTAACAGTAAAAATAAAGTTGGAATACTCCTCTGACAGATACTTCATTGTAAAAATAATAGTAAAACAGGAATACTCCTCTGACAGATTCTACATTCTAATACTAATAATACTCCTCTGTCAGATACTACATTGTAGCACTAATAATAAAGTAGGAATACTCCTCTGATAGATACTACATTGTAATACTAATAATAAAGTAGGAATACTCCTTTGACAGATACTACATTGTAATACTAATAATAAAGTAGGAATACTCCTCTGACAGATACTACATTGTAAAACTAATAATATAGTAGGAATACTCCTCTGTAAGATACTACATTGTAACACTAATAATAAAGTGAGAATACTCCTCTGACAGATACTACATTGTAAAATAGGAATACTCCTCTGACATGTACTACATTGTAAAACTAATAATAAAGTAGGAATACTCCTCTGACAGACACTACATTGTAACACTAATAATACCCCTCTGTCAGATACTACATTGTAACACTAATAATAAAATAGGAATACTCTTCCTACAGATACTACATTGTAGAACTAACAATAAAATTGGATTACTCCTCTGACAGATACTACATTGTAAAACTAATAATAAAGTAGGAATACTCCTCTGACAGATACTACATTGTAACACTATTAATAAAGTAGGAATACTCCTCTGACAGATACTACATTGTAAAACTAATAACAAAGTAGGAATAATCCTCTGATAGATACTACATTGTAAAACTAATAATAAAGTAGATACACTCCTCTGACAGATACTACATTGTAACACTAATGATAAAGTAGGAATACTCCTCTGACAGATACTACATTGCAACATTATTAATCCTACTCTGACAGATACTACATTGTAACAAAAATAATAAAGTAGGAATACTCCTCTGACAGATACTACATTGTAACACTAATAATAAAGTTGGAATACTCGTCTGACAGATACTACATTGTAACACTAATAATACTCCTCTGTCAGATACTACATTGTAACACTAATAATAAAGTAGAAATACTGACAGTAAATACATTGTAACACTAATAAAAAAGTAGGAATACTCCTCTGACAGATACTACATTGTAACACTAACAATAAAGTGAGAATACTCCTCTGACAGACACTACATTGTAAAAGTAATAGTAAAATAGGAACACTCCTCTGACAGATACTACATTGTAACACTAATGATAAAGTAGGAATTCTCCTCTGACAGATACTACATTGCAACATTAATAATACTACTCTGACAGATACTACATTGTAACAAAAATAATAAAGTAGGAATACTCCTCTGACAGATACTACTTTGTAACACTAATAATAAAGTTGGAATACTCGTCTGACAGATACTACATTGTAACACTAATAATACTCCTCTGTCAGATACTACATTGTAACACTAATAATAAAGTAGAAATACTGACAGTAAATACATTGTAACACTAATAATAAAGTAGGAATACTCCTCTGACAGATACTACATTGTAACACTAACAATAAAGTGAGAATACTCCTCTGACAGACACTACATTGTAAAAGTAATAGAAAAATAGGAACACTCCTTTGACAGATACTACATTGTAACACTTATAACAAAATAGGAATACTCCTCTGTCAGATACTACATTGTAAAACTAATAATAATGTAGGAATAATCCTCTGACAGAAACTACATTGTAACACTAATAATAAAATATGAATACTCCTTTGACAGGTACTACATTGTAACACTCATAATAAAGTAGGAATACTCCTCTGTTAATAACTACATTGTAAAACTAATAATAAAGTACTAATACTCCTCTGACAGATACTACATTGTAACACTAATAATAATGTAGGAATACTCCTCTGTAAGATACTACATTGTAACAATAAAAATAAAGTAGGAACACTACTCTGACAGATACTACATTGTACAACTCTTAATAAAATAGGTTTACTCCTCTGACAGATACTACATTGTACAACTCTTAATAAAATAGGATTACTCCTCTGACAGATTCTACATTGTAAAACTAATAATAAAGTATGAATTTTCCTCTGACAGATACTACATTGTAACACTAATAATAAAGTAGGAATTCTCCTCTGACAGATACTACATTGTAACACTAGTAATAAAGTAGGAGTACTCCTCTGACAGATACTACATTGCACAACTAATAATAAAATAGGATTACTCCTCTGACAGATATACATGGTAAAACTAATAATAATGTAAGAATACTCCTCTGATAGATATTACTTTATAAAACTAATAATAAAGTAGGAATACTCCTCTGACAGATACTACATTGTAACACTAATAATAAAGTAGGAATACTTCTTTGACAGATACTACATTGAAGCACTAATAATAAATTAGGAATATACCTCTGACAAATACTAAATTGTAAAACTAATAATAAAGTAGAAATACTCCACTGACAGATACTACATTGCAACATTAATAATACTCCTCTGACAGATACTACATTGTAACAAATATAATAAAGTAGGAATACTCCTCTGACAGATACTACATTGTAACTATAAAAATTAAGTAGAAATACTCATCTGACAGATACCACATTGTATATCTAATAATAAAGTAGGAATACTCCTCTGACAGAAACTACATTCTAACTCTAATAATACTCCTCTGTCAGATACTACATTGTAACACTAATAATAAAGTAGGAATACTCCTCTGTAAGATACTATATTTTAAAACCTTTAATAAAGAATGAATACTCCTCTGACAGATACTACATTGTAATACTAATAATAAAGTAGGAATATTCCTATTTAAGATACTTCATTGTAACAGTAAAAATAAAGTAGGAATACTCCTCTGACAGATACTTCATTGTAAAAATAATAGTAAAACAGGAATACTCCTCTGACAGATAGTACATTGTAACACTAATAATAAAGTGAGAATGCTGCTATGACAGACACTACATTGTAACAGTAATAATAAAAGTAATAATAAAGTAGGAATACTCCTCTGACAGATACTACATTGTAACACAATGAATAAAGTAGGAATACTCCTCTGACAGATACTACATTGTTAAACTAATAATAAAGTAGGTATACTCCTCTGATAGATAGTACATTGTAACACTAATATTAAACTGAGAATGCTCCTCTGACAGACACTACATTGTAAAAATAATATAAAAATAGGAATACTCCTCTAACAGATACTATATTGTAACTCTAATAATAAAGTGTGAATGCTCCTCTGACAGAAACTACATTGTAACACTAATAATAAAATATGAATACTCCTCTGACAGATACTACATTCTAACACTAATAATAAAGTATGAATACTCCTCTGACAGATACTACATTGTAATACTAATAATAAAGTAGGAATACTCCTCTGACAGATACTACATTGTAAAACTAATAATAATTTAGGAATACTCCTCTGTAACATACTACATTGTAACACTAATAATAAAGTGAGAATACTCCTCTGATAGATACTACATTGTAAAGTAGGAATACTCTTCTGACAGATACTACATTGTAAAACTAAGTGAAAAATAGGAATACTCCTCTGACAGATACTACATTGTAACACTAATAATATTCCTCTGTCAGATACTACATTGTAACACTAATAATAAAATAGGAATTCTCCTCTGACAGATACTACATTGTAACACTAATAATAAAGTAGGAATACTCCTCTGACAGATACTACATTGTAAAACTAATAACAAAGTAGGAATAATCCTCTGATAGATACTACATTGTAAAACTAATAATAAAGTAGGAACACTCCTCTGACAGATACTACATTGTAACACTAATGATAAAGTAGGAATACTCCTCTGACATATACTACATTGCAACATTAATAATCCTACTCTGACAGATACTACATTGTAACAAAAATAATAAAGTAGGAATACTCCTCTGACAGATACTACATTGTAACACTAATAATAAAGTTGGAATACTCGTTTGACAGATACTACATTGTAACGCTAATAATACTCCTCTGTCAGATACTACATTGTAACACTAATAATAAAGTAGAAATACTGACAGTAAATACATTGTAACACTAATAATAAAGTAGGAATACTCCTCTGACAGATACTACATTGTAAAACTAATAATAAAATAGGAATACTCCTCTGACAGATACTACATTGTGCAACTCTTAATAAAATAGGATTACTCCTCTGACAGATACTACATTGTACAACTCTTAATAAAATAGGATTACTCCTCTGACAGATTCTACATTGTAAAACTAATAATAAAGTATGAATTTTCCTCTGACAGATACTACATTGTAACACTAATAATAAAGTAGGAATTCTCCTCTGACAGATACTACATTGTAACACTAGTAATAAAGTAGGAGTACTCCACTGACAGATACTACATTGCACAACTAATAATAAAATAGGATTACTCCTCTGACAGATATACATGGTAAAACTAATAATAATGTAAGAATACTCCTCTGATAGATATTACATTGTAAAACAAATAATAAAGTAGGAATACTCCTCTGACAGATACTACATTGTAATACTAATAATAATGTAGGAATACTTCTTTCACAGATACTACATTGAAGCACTAATAATAAATTAGGAATACTCCTCTGTCAGATATTACATTGTAACACTAACAATAAAGTAGAAATACTCCTCTGACAGATACTACATTGTAACACTAATAATAAAGTAGGAATACTCCTCTGACAGATACTATATTGTAAAACTAATGATAAATTAGGAATACTCCTCTGACAGATACTAAATTGTAAAACTAATAATTAATTAGGAATATACCTCTGACAAATACTAAATTGTAAAACTAATAATAAAGTAGAAATATTGACAGTAAATACATTGTAACACTAATAATAAAGTAGGAATACTCCTCTGACAGATACTACATTGTAACACTAACAATAAAGTGAGAATACTCCTCTGACAGACACTACATTGTAAAAGTAATAGTATAATAGGAACACTCCTCTGACAGATACTATTATTATTATTATTATTATCCTTTATTTATATGGCGCCACAAAGGTTCCGCAGCGCCTTACACAGTACATAAATGAGCACACAAGAAAAACAGTTAATAGTAATACAAAACAATGCAGGACAAGGACAAGGTTATAAACTCAGCTGCAAAACACAAGCAGCAGGACATGAGCAACCAGGTGGTAGGTGCCATTGTAGGGAGTTAGGAGTAAATTATACTATAAGTAGGGGGAGGAGAAGCACGTGAGGATGAGGGCCCTGCTCGTGAGAGCTTACATTCTAAAGGGGAAGGGCAGACAGACAGGGGAGACACAGAGGGGTAGATAGTGAAGAAGGAGCATGGAGCAGTGGGTTAGGATATGTGCTGCGGAATGTGTGTGTATAAGACGACCTGATGTTATGTAAAAATTAAGTCCTTCATACATCTATCTCTATGATAGAAAATAGATTGTTTGTGTTATTTACATGAGAGATGTACAAAGTAAAGTAGAAGCACTTTAATTTGTGTGTTACATTTTAGCATCTATATACAGCCTGACAAGAAATGCAGCTATTATGGGACTGTCCCGCCATCCTAATACAGTAGTGACTACTTTAGTTCCAGCTGCTGGGTGCTATGCCATGCTCCTGTGAGTGGGTGCATCTCACATGCTAGACCCACTCACAAATGGGTGCAGCCATACATGATGTGGTCCCACAGGATGTTGCAGTACCCGGGCCCAGAATTTCTCTTGGCAGCCCTGGAGGTGACAGACAGAACGAGGAGGGAATGGGGCTTAGTAGTGGGGTAACAAGACCATGGAGGGAGGTGGTTGAGAGTGGAGGTATAGGAGAAGTGGGGGAAAGAAGCAGAGGGTTGGAAGCAGACTGATGAGAGAAAAAAAGGAAGAACAGCAAGTGGAGGAAACAGGAGGGGGAAGAGAGGGACGGATAAAGTAGAGGATTATGTGGACATAGAATATGGGGGTTGTGTGAAGTAAGGGTGTTCATGCTGTGAACAAGGTAATAATTGAGATGTAAACTGGAGTGGAGGCTGTGTGATGTAGAGACAGTGAGATATAGAGTCAGTGTGGATTAAAGTTGTTAAATGTTCAAAAATACATGTAAAGAACAGTGCTGCTAATGTATGAGCGCAGCTCCAAAAGTGATATATAAAGGAGAAGTATGTGAGTAGTGGGTGCAGGAATTAGTTTATAAACAAATGATTAATGTGGATAGATGTGACACAATTGGAAAAGGCAATACAAAATGAATGAGGACAAAATTACAATGTACCCGAGCTGATCCAGTCCAAAGTGTTCTGTTCAACAAAGATCAATCAATCAATCAATCAAACTAATAATAAATTAGGAATACTCCTCTGACAGATACTACATTGTAACACTAATGTTAAAGTAGGAATTCTCCTCTGACAGATACTACATTGCAACATTAATAATACTACTCTGAGAGATACTACATTGTAACAAAAATAATAAAGTAGGAATACTCCTCTGACAGATACTACATTGTAACACTAATAATAAAGTAGGAATACTCGTCTGACAGATACTACATTGTAACACTAATAATACTCCTCTGTCAGATACTACATTGTAACACTAATAATAAAGTGAGAAAACTCCTCTGACAGATACTACATTGTAAAATAGGAATACTCCTCTGACATGTACTACATTGTAAAACTAATAATAAAGTAGGAATGCTCCTCTGACAGATACTACATTGTAACACTAATAATACCCCTCTGTCAGATACTACATTGTAACACTAATAATAAAATAGGGATACTCCTCTTACAGATACTACATTGTAGAACTAACAATAAAATTGGATTACTTCTCTGACAGATACTACATTGTAAAACTAATAATAAATTAGGAATAATCCTCTGATATATACTACATTGTAAAACTAATAATAAAGTAGGAACACTACTCTGACAGTTACTACATTGTAACACTAATGATAAAGTAGGAATACTCCTCTGACAGATACTACATTGCAACATTAATAATCCTACTCTGACTGATACTACATTGTAACAAAAATAATAAAGTAGGAATACTCCTCTGACAGATACTACATTGTAACACTAATAATAAAGTTGGAATACTCGTCTGACAGATACTACATTGTAACACTAATAATACTCCTCTGTCAGATACTACATTGTAACACTAATAATAAAGTAGAAATACTGACAGTAAATACATTGTAACTCTAATAATAAAGTAGGAATACTCCTCTGACAGATACTACATTGTAACACTAACAATAAAGTGAGAATACTCCTCTGACAGACACTACATTGTAAAAGTAATAGTATAATTGGAACACTCCTCTGACAGATACTACATTGTAACACTAATGATAAAGTAGGAATTCTCCTCTGACAGATACTACATTGCAACATTAATAATACTACTCTGACAGATACTACATTGTAACAAAAATAATAAAGTAGGAATACTCCTCTGACAGATACTACATTGTAACACTAATAATAAAGTTGGAATACTCGTTTGACAGATACTATATTGTAACACTAATAATACTCCTCTGTCAGATACTACATTGTAACACTAATAATAAAGTAGAAATACTGACAGTAAATACATTGTAACACTAATAATAAAGTAGGAATACTCCTCTGACAGATACTACATTGTAACACTAACAATAAAGTGAGAATACTCCTTTGACAGACACTACATTGTAAAAGTAATAGTAAAATAGGAACACTCCTTTGACAGATACTACATTGTAACACTAATAATAATGTAGGAATAATCCTCTGACAGAAACTACATTGTAACACTAATAATAAAATATAAATACTCCTTTGACAGATACTACATTGTAACACTCATAATAAAGTAGGAATACTCCTCTGTCAATTACTACATTGTAAAACTAATAATAAAGTACTAATACTCCTCTGACAGATACTACATTGTAACACTAATAATAATGTAGGAATACTCCTCTGTAAGAGACTACATTATAACAATAAAAATAAAGTAGGAACACTCCTCTGACAGATACTACATTGTAAAACTAATAATAAAATAGGAATACTCCTCTGACAGATACTACATTGTACAACTCTTAATAAAATAGGATTACTCCTCTGACAGATACTACATTGTACAACTCTAAATAAAATTGGATTACTCCTCTGACAGATTCTACATTTTAAAACTAATAATAAAGTATGAATTTTCCTCTGACACATACTACATTGTAACACTAATAATAAAGTAGGAATTCTCCTCTGACAGATACTACATTGTAACAGTAGTAATAAAGTAGGAGTACTCCTCTGACAGATACTACATTGCACAACTATTAATAAAATAGGATTACTCCTCTGACAGTTATACATGGTAAAACTAATAATAATGTAAGAATACTCCTCTGATAGATATTACTTTGTAAAACTAATAATAAAGTAGGAATACTCCTCTGACAGATACTACATTGTAACACTAATAATAAAGTAGGAATACTTCTTTGACAGATACTACATTGAAGCTCTAATAATAAATTAGGAATACTCCTCTGTCAGATATTACATTGTAACACTAATAATAAAGTAGAAATACTCCTCTGACAGATACTACATTGTAACACTAATAATAAAGTAGGAATACTCCTCTGACAGATACTATATTGTAAAACTATTGATAAATTAGGAATACTCCTCTAACAGATACTAAATTGTAAAACTAATAATAAAGTAGAAATACTCCACTGACAGATACTACATTGCAACATTAATAATACTCCTCTGACAGATACTACATTGTAACAAATATAATAAAGTGGGAATACTCCTCTGACAGATACTACATTGTAACACTAAAAATAAAGTAGGAATAGTCCTCTGACAGATACCACATTGTATATCTAATAATAAAGTAGGAATACTCCTCTGACAGATACTACATTCTAACTCTAATAATACTCCTCTGTCAGATACTACATTGTAACACTAATAATAAAGTAGGAATACTCCTCTGTAAGATACTATATTTTAAAACCTTTAATAAAGAATGAATACTCCTCTGACAGATACTACATTGTAACACTAATAATAAAGTAGGAATATTCCTATTTAAGATACTACATTGTAACAGTAAAAATAAAGTTGGAATACTCCTCTGACAGATACTTCATTGTAAAAATAATAGTAAAACTGGAATACTCCTCTGACAGATACTACATTCTAATACTAATAATACTCCTCTGTCAGATACTACATTGTAGCACTAATAATAAAGTAGGAATACTCCTCTGATAGATACTACATTGTAATACTAATAATAAAGTAGGAATACTCCTTTCACAGATACTACATTGTAATACTAATAATAAAGTAGGAATACTCCTCTGACAGATACTACATTGTAAAACTAATAATATAGTAGGAATACTCCTCTGTAAGATACTACATTGTAACACTAATAATAAAGTGAGAATACTCCTCTGACAGATACTACATTGTAAAAAAGGAATACTCCTCTGACATGTACTACATTGTAAAACTAATAATAAAGTAGGAATACTCCTCTGACAGATACTACATTGTAGAACTAACAATAAAATTGGATTACTCCTCTGACAGATACTACATTGTAAAACTAATAATAAAGTAGGAATACTCCTCTGACAGATACTACATTGTAACACTATTAATAAAGTAGGGATACTCCTCTGACAGATACTACATTGTAAAACTAATAACAAAGTAGCAATAATCCTCTGATAGATACTACATTGTAAAACTAATAATAAAGTAGGAACACTCCTCTGACAGATACTACATTGTAACACTAATGATAAAGTAGGAATACTCCTCTGACAGATACTACATTGCAACATTATTAATCCTACTCTGACAGATACTACATTGTAACAAAAATAATAAAGTAGGAATACTCCTCTGACAGATACTACATTGTAACACTAATAATAAAGTTGGAATACTCGTCTGACAGATACTACATTGTAACACTAATAATACTCCTCTGTCAGATACTACATTGTAACACTAATAATAAAGTAGAAATACTGACAGTAAATACATTGTAACACTAATAATAAAGTAGGAATACTCCTCTGACAGATACTACATTGTAACACTAACAATAAAGTGAGAATACTCCTCTGACAGACACTACATTGTAAAAGTAATAGTAAAATAGGAACACTCCTCTGACAGATACTACATTGTAACACTAATGATAAAGTAGGAATTCTCCTCTGACAGATACTACATTGCAACATTAATAATACTACTCTGACAGATACTACATTGTAAAAAAATAATAAAGTAGGAATACTCCTCTGACAGATACTACTTTGTAACACTAATAATAAAGTTGGAATACTCGTCTGACAGATACTACATTGTAACACTAATAATACTCCTCTGTCAGATACTACATTGTAACACTAATAATAAAGTAGAAATACTGACAGTAAATACATTGTAACACTAATAATAAAGTAGGAATACTCCTCTGACAGATACTACATTGTAACACTAACAATAAAGTGAGAATACTCCTCTGACAGACACTACTTTGTAAAAGTAATAGTAAAATAGGAACACTCCTTTGACAGATACTACATTGTAACACTTATAACAAAATAGGAATACTCCTCTGTCAGATACTACATTGTAACACTAATAATAATGTAGGAATAATCCTCTGACAGAAACTACATTGTAACACTAATAATAAAATATGAATACTCCTTTGACAGATACTACATTGTAACACTCATAATAAAGTAGGAATACTCCTCTGTCAATTACTACATTGTAAAACTAATAATGAAGTACTAATACTCCTCTGACAGATACTACATTGTAACACTAATAATAATGTAGGAATACTCCTCTGTAAGAGACTACATTATAACAATAAAAATAAAGTAGGAACACTCCTCTGACAGATACTACATTGTAAAACTAATAATAAAATAGGAATACTCCTCTGACAGATACTACATTGTACAACTCTTAATAAAATAGGATTACTCCTCTGACAGATACTACATTGTACAACTCTAAATAAAATTGGATTACTCCTCTGACAGATTCTACATTTTAAAACTAATAATAAAGTATGAATTTTCCTCTGACACATACTACATTGTAACACTAATAATAAAGTAGGAATTCTCCTCTGACAGATACTACATTGTAACAGTAGTAATAAAGTAGGAGTACTCCTCTGACAGATACTACATTGCACAACTATTAATAAAATAGGATTACTCCTCTGACAGTTATACATGGTAAAACTAATAATAATGTAAGAATACTCCTCTGATAGATATTACTTTGTAAAACTAATAATAAAGTCGGAATACTCCTCTGACAGATACTACATTGTAACACTAATAATAAAGTAGGAATACTTCTTTGACAGATACTACATTGAAGCTCTAATAATAAATTAGGAATACTCCTCTGTCAGATATTACATTGTAACACTAATAATAAAGTAGAAATACTCCTCTGACAGATACTACATTGTAACACTAATAATAAAGTAGGAATACTCCTCTGACAGATACTATATTGTAAAACTATTGATAAATTAGGAATACTCCTCTAACAGATACTAAATTGTAAAACTAATAATAAAGTAGAAATACTCCACTGACAGATACTACATTGCAACATTAATAATACTCCTCTGACAGATACTACATTGTAACAAATATAATAAAGTGGGAATACTCCTCTGACAGATACTACATTGTAACACTAAAAATAAAGTAGGAATAGTCCTCTGACAGATACCACATTGTATATCTAATAATAAAGTAGGAATACTCCTCTGACAGATACTACATTCTAACTCTAATAATACTCCTCTGTCAGATACTACATTGTAACACTAATAATAAAGTAGGAATACTCCTCTGTAAGATACTATATTTTAAAACCTTTAATAAAGAATGAATACTCCTCTGACAGATACTACATTGTAACACTAATAATAAAGTAGGAATATTCCTATTTAAGATACTACATTGTAACAGTAAAAATAAAGTTGGAATACTCCTCTGACAGATACTTCATTGTAAAAATAATAGTAAAACTGGAATACTCCTCTGACAGATACTACATTCTAATACTAATAATACTCCTCTGTCAGATACTACATTGTAGCACTAATAATAAAGTAGGAATACTCCTCTGATAGATACTACATTGTAATACTAATAATAAAGTAGGAATACTCCTTTGACAGATACTACATTGTAATACTAATAATAAAGTAGGAATACTCCTCTGACAGATACTACATTGTAAAACTAATAATATAGTAGGAATACTCCTCTGTAAGATACTACATTGTAACACTAATAATAAAGTGAGAATACTCCTCTGACAGATACTACATTGTAAAATAGGAATACTCCTCTGACATGTACTACATTGTAAAACTAATAATAAAGTAGGAATACTCCTCTGACAGATACTACATTGTAGAACTAACAATAAAATTGGATTACTCCTCTGACAGATACTACATTGTAAAACTAATAATAAAGTAGGAATACTCCTCTGACAGATACTACATTGTAACACTATTAATAAAGTAGGGATACTCCTCTGACAGATACTACATTGTAAAACTAATAACAAAGTAGCAATAATCCTCTGATAGATACTACATTGTAAAACTAATAATAAAGTAGGAACACTCCTCTGACAGATACTACATTGTAACACTAATGATAAAGTAGGAATACTCCTCTGACAGATACTACATTGCAACATTATTAATCCTACTCTGACAGATACTACATTGTAACAAAAATAATAAAGTAGGAATACTCCTCTGACAGATACTACATTGTAACACTAATAATAAAGTTGGAATACTCGTCTGACAGATACTACATTGTAACACTAATAATACTCCTCTGTCAGATACTACATTGTAACACTAATAATAAAGTAGAAATACTGACAGTAAATACATTGTAACACTAATAATAAAGTAGGAATACTCCTCTGACAGATACTACATTGTAACACTAACAATAAAGTGAGAATACTCCTCTGACAGACACTACATTGTAAAAGTAATAGTAAAATAGGAACACTCCTCTGACAGATACTACATTGTAACACTAATGATAAAGTAGGAATTCTCCTCTGACAGATACTACATTGCAACATTAATAATACTACTCTGACAGATACTACATTGTAAAAAAATAATAAAGTAGGAATACTCCTCTGACAGATACTACTTTGTAACACTAATAATAAAGTTGGAATACTCGTCTGACAGATACTACATTGTAACACTAATAATACTCCTCTGTCAGATACTACATTGTAACACTAATAATAAAGTAGAAATACTGACAGTAAATACATTGTAACACTAATAATAAAGTAGGAATACTCCTCTGACAGATACTACATTGTAACACTAACAATAAAGTGAGAATACTCCTCTGACAGACACTACTTTGTAAAAGTAATAGTAAAATAGGAACACTCCTTTGACAGATACTACATTGTAACACTTATAACAAAATAGGAATACTCCTCTGTCAGATACTTCATTGTAAAACTAATAATAATGTAGGAATAATCCTCTGACAGAAACTACATTGTAACACTAATAATAAAATATGAATACTCCTTTGACAGGTACTACATTGTAACACTCATAATAAAGTAGGAATACTCCTCTGTTAATTACTACATTGTAAAACTAATAATAAAGTACTAATACTCCTCTGACAGATACTACATTGTAACACTAATAATAATGTAGGAATACTCCTCTGTAAGATACTAAATTGTAACAATAAAAATAAAGTAGGAACACTCCTCTGACAGATACTACATTGTAAAACTAATAATAAAATAGGAATACTCCTCTGACAGATACTACATTGTACAACTCTTAATAAAATAGGATTACTCCTCTGACAGATACTACATTGTACAACTCTTAATAAAATAGGATTACTCCTCTGACAGATTCTACATTGTAAAACTAATAATAAAGTATGAATTTTCCTCTGACAGATACTACATTGTAACACTAATAATAAAGTAGGAATTCTCCTCTGACAGATACTACATTGTAACACTAGTAATAAAGTAGGAGTACTCCTCTGACAGATAATACATTGCACAACTAATAGTAAAATAGGATTACTCTTCTGACTGATATACATGGTAAAACTAATAATAATGTAAGAATACTCCTCTGATAGATATTACTTTATAAAACTAATAATAAAGTAGGAATACTCCTCTGACAGATACTACATTGTAACACTAATAATAAAGTAGGAATACCTCTTTGACAGATACTACATTGAAGCACTAATAATAAATTAGGAATACTCCTCTGTCAGATATTACATTGTAACACTAATAATAAAGTAGAAATACTCCTCTGACAGATACTACATTGTAACACTAATAATAAAGTAGGAATACTCCTCTGACAGATACTATATTGTAAAACTAATGATAAATTAGGAATACTCCACTGACAGATACTAAATTGTAAAACTAATAATTAATTAGGAATATACCTCTGACAAATACTAAATTGTAAAACTAATAATAAAGTAGAAATACTCCACTGACAATACTACATTGCAACATTAATAATACTCCTCTGACAGATACTACATTGTAACAAATATAATAAAGTAGGAATACTCCTCTGACAGATACTACATTGTAACTATAAAAATAAAGTAGAAATACTCCTCTGACAGATACCACATTGTATATCTAATAATAAAGTAGGAATACTCCTCTGACAGATACTACATTCTAACTCTAATAATACTCCTCTGTCAGATACTACATTGTAACACTAATAATAAAGTAGGAATACTCCTCTGTAAGATACTATATTATAAAACCTTTAATAAAGAATGAATACTCCTCTGACAGATACTACATTGTAATACTAATAATAAAGTAGGAATATTCCTATTTAAGATACTACATTGTAACAGTAAAAATAAAGTAGGAATACTCCTCTGACAGATACTTCATTGTAAAAATAATAGTAAAACAGGAATACTCCTCTGACAGATACTACATTCTAATACTAATAATACTCCTCTGTCAGATACTACATTGTAGCACTAATAATAAAGTAGGAATACTCCTCTGACAGATACTACATTGTAACACTAAAAATAAAGTAGCAATACTCCTCTGACATACCACATTGTATATCTAATAATAAAGTAGGAATACTCCTCTGACAGATACTACATTCTAACTCTAATAATACTCCTCTGTCAGAAACTACATTGTAACACTAATAATAAAGTAGGAATACTCCTCTGTAAGATACTATATTTTAAAACCTTTAAAAAAGAATGAATACTCCTCTGACAGATACTACATTGTAACACTAATAATAAAGTAGGAATATTCCTATTTAAGATACTACATTGTAACAGTAAAAATAAAGTTGGAATACTCCTCTGACAGATACTTCATTGTAAAAATAATAGTTAAACAGGAATACTCCTCTGACAGATACTACATTCTAATACTAATAATACTCCTCTGTCAGATACTACATTGTAGCACTAATAATAAAGTAGGAATACTCCTCTGATAGATACTACATTGTAATACTAATAATAAAGTAGGAATACTCCTTTGACAGATACTACATTGTAATACTAATAATAAAGTAGGAATACTCCTCTGACAGATAC
Source organism: Taudactylus pleione (assembly GCA_031769625.1). NCBI lineage: Eukaryota > Metazoa > Chordata > Amphibia > Anura > Myobatrachidae > Taudactylus > Taudactylus pleione. Next base: position 4,466,411 of record JAUIMM010000116.1, read on the forward strand.
TACTTTGTAAAACTAATAATATAGTAGGAATACTCCTCTGTAAGATACTACATTGTAACACTAATAATAAAGTGAGAATACTCCTCTGACAGATACTACATTGTAAAATAGGAATACTCCTCTGACATGTACTACATTGTAAAACTAATAATAAAGTAGGAATACTCCTCTGACAGATACTACATTGTAACACTAATAATACCTCTCTGTCAGATACTACATTGTAACACTAATAATAAAATAGGAATACTCCTCTTACAGATACTACATTGTAGAACTAACAATGATATTGGATTACTCCTCTGACAGATACTACATTGTAAAACTAATAATAAAGTAGGAATACTCCTCTGACAGATACTACATTGTAACACTATTAATAAAGTAGGAATACTCCTCTGACAGATACTACATTGTAAAACTAATAACAAAGTAGGAATAATCCTCTGATAGATACTACATTGTAAAACTAATAATAAAGTAGGAACACTGCTCTGACAGATACTACATTGTAACACTAATGATAAAGTAGGAATACTCCTCTGACAGATACTACATTGCAACAAATATAATAAAGTAGGAATACTCCTCTGACAGATACTACATTGTAACTATAAAAATAAAGTAGAAATACTCCTCTGACAGATACCACATTGTATATCTAATAATAAAGTAGGAATACTCCTCTGACAGATACTACATTCTAACTCTAATAATACTCCTCTGTCAGATACTACATTGTAACACTAATAATAAAGTAGGAATACTCCTCTGTAAGATACTATATTATAAAACCTTTAATAAAGAATGAATACTCCTCTGACAGATACTACATTGTAATACTAATAATAAAGTAGGAATATTCCTATTTAAGATACTACATTGTAACAGTAAAAATAAAGTAGGAATACTCCTCTGACAGATACTTCATTGTAAAAATAATAGTAAAACAGGAATACTCCTCTGACAGATACTACATTCTAATACTAATAATACTCCTCTGTCAGATACTACATTGTAGCACTAATAATAAAGTAGGAATACTCCTCTGACAGATACTACATTGTAACACTAAAAATAAAGTAGCAATACTCCTCTGACATACCACATTGTATATCTAATAATAAAGTAGGAATACTCCTCTGACAGATACTACATTCTAACTCTAATAATACTCCTCTGTCAGAAACTACATTGTAACACTAATAATAAAGTAGGAATACTCCTCTGTAAGATACTATATTTTAAAACCTTTAAAAAAGAATGAATACTCCTCTGACAGATACTACATTGTAACACTAATAATAAAGTAGGAATATTCCTATTTAAGATACTACATTGCAACAGTAAAAATAAAGTTGGAATACTCCTCTGACAGATACTTCATTGTAAAAATAATAGTTAAACAGGAATACTCCTCTGACAGATACTACATTCTAATACTAATAATACTCCTCTGTCAGATACTACATTGTAGCACTAATAATAAAGTAGGAATACTCCTCTGATAGATACTACATTGTAATACTAATAATAAAGTAGGAATACTCCTTTGACAGATACTACATTGTAATACTAATAATAAAGTAGGAATACTCCTCTGACAGATACTACTTTGTAAAACTAATAATATAGTAGGAATACTCCTCTGTAAGATACTACATTGTAACACTAATAATAAAGTGAGAATACTCCTCTGACAGATACTACATTGTAAAATAGGAATACTCCTCTGACATGTACTACATTGTAAAACTAATAATAAAGTAGGAATACTCCTCTGACAGATACTACATTGTAACACTAATAATACCCCTCTGTCAGATACTACATTGTAACACTAAAAATAAAATAGGAATACTCCTCTTACAGATACTACATTGTAGAACTAACAATAATATTGGATTACTCCTCTGACAGATACTACATTGTAAAACTAATAATAAAGTAGGAATACTCCTCTGACAGATACTACATTGTAACACTATTAATAAAGTAGGAATACTCCTCTGACAGATACTACATTGTAAAACTAATAACAAAGTAGGAATAATCCTCTGATAGATACTACATTGTAAAACTAATAATAAAGTAGGAACACTGCTCTGACAGATACTACATTGTAACACTAATGATAAAGTAGGAATACTCCTCTGACAGATACTACATTGCAACATTATTAATCCTACTCTGACAGATACTACATTGTAACAAAAATAATGAAGTAGGAATACTCCTCTGACAGATACTACATTGTAACACTAATAATAAAGTTGGAATACTCGTCTGACAGATACTACATTGTAACACTAATAATACTCCTCTGTCAGATACTACATTGTAACACTAATAATAAAGTAGAAATACTGACAGTAAATACATTGTAACACTAATAATAAAGTAGGAATACTCCTCTGACAGATACTACATTGTAACACTAACAATAAAGTGAGAATACTCCTCTGACAGATACTACATTGTAACACTTATAGCAAAATAGGAATACTCCTCTGTCAGATACTACATTGTAAAAGTAATAGTAAAATAGGAACACTCCTTTGACAGATACTACATTGTAACACTTATAGCAAAATAGGAATACTCCTCTGTCAGATACTACATTGTAAAACTAATAATAATGTAGGAATAATCCTCTGACAGAAACTACATTGTAACACTAATAATAAAATATGTATACTCCTTTGACAGGTACTACATTGTAACACTCATAATAAAGTAGGAATACTCCTCTGTTAATTACTACATTGTAAAACTAATAATAAAGTACTAATACTCCTCTGACAGATACTACATTGTAACACTAATAATAATGTAGGAATACTCCTCTGTAAGATACTACATTGTAACAATAAAAATAAAGTAGGAACACTGCTCTGACAGATACTACATTGTAAAACTAATAATAAAATAGGAATACTCCTCTGACAGATACTACATTTTACAACTCTTAATAAAATAGGATTACTCCTCTGACAGATTCTACATTGTAAAACTAATAATAAAGTATGAATTTTCCTCTGACAGATACTACATTGTAACACTAATAATAAAGTAGGAATTCTCCTCTGACAGATACTACATTGTAACACTAGTAGTAAAGTAGGAGTACTCCTCTGACAGATACTACATTGCACAACTAATAATAAAATAGGATTACTCCTCTGACAGATATACATGGTAAAACTAATAATAATGTAAGAATACTCCTCTGATAGATATTACTTTGTAAAACTAATAATAAAGTAGGAATACTCCTCTAACAGATACTACATTGTAACACTAATAATAAAGTAGGAATACTTCTTTGACAGATACTACATTGAAGCACTAATAATAAATTAGGAATACTCCTCTGTCAGATATTACATTGTAACACTAATAATAAAGTAGAAATACTCCTCTGACAGATACTACATTGTAACACTAATAATAAAGTAGGAATACTCCTCTGACAGATACTATATTGTAACACTAATGATAAATTAGGAATACTCCACTGACAGATACTAAATTGTAAAACTAATAATTAATTAGGAATATACCTCTGACAAATACTAAATTGTAAAACTAATAATAAAGTAGAAATACTCCACTGGCAGATACTGCATTGCAACATTAATAATACTCCTCTGACAGATACTACATTGTAACAAATATAATAAAGTAGGAATACTCCTCTGACAGATACTACATTGTAACACTAAAAATAAAGTAGGAATACTCCTCTGACAGATACCACATTGTATATCTAATAATAAAGTAGGAATACTCCTCTGACAGATACTACATTCTAACTCTAATAATACTCCTCTGTCAGATACTACATTGTAACACTAATAATAAAGTAGGAATACTCCTCTGTAAGATACTATATTTTAAAACCTTTAATAAAGAATGAATACTCTTCTGACAGATACTACATTGTAACACTAATAATAAAGTAGGAATATTCCTATTTAAGATACTACATTGTAACAGTAAAAATAAAGTAGGAATACTCCTCTGACAGATACTTCATTGTAAAAATAATAGTAAAACAGGAATACTCCTCTGACAGATACTACATTCTAATACTAATAATACTCCTCTGTCAGATACTACATTGTTGCACTAATAATAAAGTAGGAATACTCCTCTGATAGATACTACATTGTAATACTAATAATAAAGTAGGAATACTCCTTTGACAGATACTACATTGTAATACTAATAATAAAGTAGGAATAATCCTCTGACAGATACTACATTGGAAAACTAATAATATAGTAGGAATACTCCTCTGTAAGATACTACATTGTAACACTAATAATAAAGTGAGAATACTCCTCTGACAGATACTACATTGTAAAATAGGAATACTCCTCTGACATGTACTACATTGTAAAACTAATAATAAAGTAGGAATACTCCTCTGACAGATACTACATTGTAACACTAATAATACCCCTCTGTCAGATAGTACATTGTAACACTATTAATAAAATAGGAATACTCCTCTTACAGATACTACATTGTAGAACTAACAATAAAATTGGATTACTCCTCTGACAGATGCTACATTGTAAAACTAATAATAAAGTAGGAATACTCCTCTGACAGATGCTACATTGTAACACTAATAATAAAGTAGGAATTCTCCTCTCACAGATACTACATTGTAAAACTAATAACAATGTAGGAATAATCCTCTGATAGATACTACATTGTAAAACTAATAATAAAGTAGGAACACTCCTCTGACAGATACTACATTGTAACATTAATGATAAAGTAGGAATTCTCCTCTGACAGATACTACATTGCAACATTAATAATACTACTCTGACAGATACTACATTGTAACAAAAATAATAAAGTAGGAATACTCCTCTGACAGATACTACATTGTAACACTAATAATAAAGTTGGAATTCTCGTCTGACAAATACTACATTGTAACACTAATAATACTCCTCTGACAGATACTACATTGTAACATTAATAATAAAGTAGAAATACTGACAGTAAATACATTGTAACACTAATAATAAAGTAGGAATACTCCTCTGACAGATACTACATTGTAACACTAACAATAAAGTGAGAATACTCCTCTGACAGACACTACATTGTAAAAGTAATAGTAAAATAGGAACACTCCTTTGACAGATACTACATTGTAACACTAATAACAAAATATGAATACTCCTCTGTCAGATACTACATTGCTCAACTAATAATAAAATAGGATTACTCCTCTGACAGATATACATGGTAAAACTAATAATAATGTAAGAATACTCCTCTGATAGATATTACTTTGTAACACTAATAATAAAGTAGGAATACTTCTTTGACAGATACTACATTGAAGCACTAATAATAAATTAGGAATACTCCTCTGTCAGATATTACATTGTAACACTAATAATAAAGTAGAAATACTCCTCTGACAGATACTACATTGTAACACTAATAATAAAGTAGGAATACTCCTCTGACAGATACTATAATGTAAAACTAATGATAAATTAGGAATACTCCTCTGACAGATACTAAATTGTAAAACTAATAATTAATTAGGAATATACCTCTGACAAATACTAAATTGTAAAACTAATAATAAAGTAGAAAAACTCCACTGACAGATACTACATTGCAACATTAATAATACTCCTCTGACAGATACTACATTGTAACAAATATAATAAAGTAGGAATACTCCTCTGACAGATACTACATTGTAACACCAAAAATAAAGTAGGAATACTCCTCTGACAGATACCACATTGTATATCTAATATTAAAGTAGGAATACTCCTCTGACAGATTCTACATTCTAACTCTAATAATACTCCTCTGTCAGATATTACATTGTAACACTAATAATAAAGTAGGAATAGTCCTCTGTAAGATACTATATTTTAAAACCATTAAAAAAGAATAATAAAGTAGGAATATTACTGTTTAAGATACTACATTGTAATAGTAAAAATAAAGTAGGAATACTCCTCTGACAGATACTTCATTGTAAAAATAATAGTAAAACAGGAATACTCCTCTGACAGATACTACATTCTGATACTCATAATACTCCTCTGTCAGATACTACATTGTAGCACTAATAATAAAGTAGGAATACTCCTCTGATAGATACTACATTGTAATACTAATAATAAAGTAGGAATACTCCTTTGACAGATACTACATTGTAATTCTAATAATAAAGTAGGAATACTCCTCTGACAGATACTACATTGTAAAACTAATAATATAGTAGGAATACTCCTCTGTAAGATACTACATTGTAACACTAATAATAAAGTGAGAATACTCCTCTGACAGATACTACATTGTAAAATAGGAATACTCCTCTGACATGTACTACATTGTAAAACTAATAATAAAGTAGGAATACTCCTCTGACAGATACTACATTGTAACACTAATAATACCCGTCTGTCAGATACTACATTGTAACACTAATAATAAAATAGGAATACTCCTCTTACAGATACTACATTGTAGAACTAACAATAAAATTGGATTACTCCTCTGACAGATACTACATTGTAAAACTAATAATAAAGTAGGAATACTCCTCTGACAGATACTACATTGTAACACTAATAATAAAGTAGGAATACTCCTCTGACAGATACTACATTGTAAAACTAATAGCAAAGTAGGAATAATCCTCTGATAGATATTACATTGTAAAACTAATAATAAAGTAGGAACACTCCTCTGACAGATACTACATTGTAACAGTAATGATAAAGTAGGAATACTCCTCTGACAGATACTACATTGTAACACTAATAATACTCCACTGTCAGATACTACATTGTAACACTAATAATAAAGTAGAAATACTGACAGTAAATACATTGTAACACTAATAATAAAGTAGGAATACTCCTCTGACAGATACTACATTGTAACACTAACAATAAAGTGAGAATACTCCTCTGACAGACACTACATTGTAAAAGTAATAGTAAAATAGGAACACTCCTCTGACAGATACTACATTGTAACACTAATGATAAAGTAGGAATTCTCCTCTGACAGATACTACATTGCAACATTAATAATACTACTCTGACAGATACTACATTGTAACAAAAATAATAAAGTAGGAATACTCCTCTGACAGATATTACATTGTAACACTAATAATAAAGTTGGAATACTCGTCTGACAGATACTACATTGTAACACTAATAATACTCCTCTGTCAGATACTACATTGTAACACTAATAATAAAGAAGAAATACTGACAGTAAATACATTGTAACACTAATAATAAAGTAGGAATACTCCGCTGACAGATACTACATTGTAACACTAGCAATAAAGTGAGAATATTCCTCTGACAGACACTACATTGTAAAAGTAATAGTAAAATAGGAACACTCCTTTGACAGATACTACATTGTAACACTAATAACAAAATATGAATACTCCTCTGTCAGATACTACATTGTAAAACTAATAATAATGTAGGAATAATCCTCTGACAGAAACTACATTGTAACACTAATAATAAAATATGAATACTCCTTTGACAGATACTACATTGTAACACTCATAATAAAGTAGGAATACTCCTCTGTCAATTACTACATTGTATAACTAAAAATAAAGTACTAATACTCCTCTGACAGATACTGCATTGTAACACTGATAATAATGTAGGAATACTCCTCTGTAAGATACTACATTGTAACAATAAAAATAAAGTAGGAACACTCCTCTGACAGATACTACATTGTAAAACTAATAATAAAATAGGAATACTCCTCTGACAGATACTACATTGTACAACTCTTAATAAAATAGGATTACTCCTCTGACAGATACTACATTGTACAACTCTTAATTAAATAGGATTACTCCTCTGACAGATTCTACATTGTAAAACTAATAATAAAGTATGAATTTTCCTCTGACAGATACTACATTGTAACACTAATAATAAAGTAGGAATTCTCCTCTGACAGATACTACATTGTAACACTAGTAATAAAGTAGGAGAACTCCTCTGACAGATACTACATTGCACAACTAATAATAAAATAGGATTACTCCTCTGACAGATATACATGGTAAAACTAATAATAATGTAAGAATACTCCTCTGATAGATATTACTTTGTAAAACTAATAATAAAGTAGGAATACTCCTCTGACAGATACTACATTGTAACACTAATAATAAAGTAGGAATACTTCTTTGACAGATACTACATTGAAGCACTAATAATAAATTAGGAATACTCCTCTGTCAGATATTACATTGTAACACTAATAATAAAGTAGAAATACTCCTCTGACAGATACTACATTGTAACACTAATAATAAAGTAGGAATACTCCTCTGACAGATACTATATTGTAAAACTAATGATAAATTAGGAATACTCCTCTGACAGATACTAAATTGTAAAACTAATAATTAATTAGGAATATACCTCTGACAAATACTAAATTGTAAAACTAATAATAAAGTTGAAATACTCCACTGACAGATGCTACATTGCAACATTAATAATACTCCTCTGACAGATACTACATTGTAACAAATATAATAAAGTAGGAATACTCCTCTGACAGATACTACATTGTAACACTAAAAATAAAGTAGGAATACTCCTCTGACAGATACCACATTGTATATCTAATAATAAAGTAGGAATACTCCTCTGTCAGATACTACATTGTAACACTAATAATAAAGTAGGAATACTCCTCTGTAAGATACTACATTTTAAAACCTTTAATAAAGAATGAATAATCCTCTGACAGATACTACATTGTAACACTAATAATAAAGTAGGAATATTCCTATTTAAGATACTACATTGTAACAGTAAAAATAAAGTAGGAATACTCCTCTGACAGATACTTCATTGTAAAAACAATAGTAAAACAGGAATACTCCTCTGACAGATACTACATTCTAATACTAATAATACTCCTCTGTCAGATACTACATTGTAGCACTAATAATAAAGTAGGAATACGCCTCTGACATATACTACATTGTAATACTAATAATAAAGTAGGAATACTCCTTTGACAGATACTACATTGTAATACTAATAATAAAGTAGGAATACTCCTCTGACAGATACTACATTGTAAAACTAATAATATAGTAGGAATACTCCTCTGTAAGATACTACATTGTAACACTATTAATAAAGTGAGAATACTCCTCTGACAGATACTACATTGTAAAATAGGAATACTCCTCTGACATGTACTACATTGTAAAACTAATAATAAAGTGGGAATACTCCTCTGACAGATACTACATTGTAACACTAATAATACCCCTCTGTCAGATACTACATTGTAACACTATTAATAAAGTAGGAATACTCCTCTGACAGATACTACATTGTAACACTAATAATAAATTAGGAATACTCCTCTGTCAGATATTACATTGTAACACTAATAATAATGTAGAAATACTCCTCTGACAGATACTACATTGTATCACTAATAATAAAAAAGGAATACTCATCTGACTGATACTATATTGTAAAACTAATGATAAATTAGGAATACTCCTCTGACAGATACTACATTGTAAAACTAATAATTAATTATGAATACACCTCTGACAAATACTGCATTGTAAAACTAATAATAAAGTAGAAATACTCCACTGACAGATACTACATTGCAACATTAATAATAAATCCCTGACAGATACCACATTGTAACAAATATAATAAACTAGGAATACTCCTCTGACAGATACTACATTGTAACACTAATAATAAAGTAGGCATACTCCTCTGACAGATACCACATTGTCTATCTTATAATAAAGTTTGAATACTCCTCTGACAGATACTACATTGTAATACTAATAATACCCCTCTGTCAGATACTACATTGTAACACTAGTAATAAAGTAGGAACACTCCTCTGACAGAAACTACATTGTAACACTAATAATAAAATAGGAATACTCCTCTGACAGATACAACATTGTAGAACTAACAATAAAATTGGATTACTCCTCTGACAGAAGCTACATTGTAAAACTAATAATAAAGTAGGAATACTCCTCTGACAGATACTACATTGTAAAACTAATAATATAGAAGGAATACTCCTCTGCAAGATACTACATTGTAACACTAATAATAAAGTGAGAATACTCCTCTGACAGATACTACATTGTAAAATAGGAATTCTCCTCTGACATGTACTACATTGTAAAACTAATAATAAAGTAGGAATACTCCTCTGACAAATACTACATTGTAACACTGATAATACCCCTCTGTCAGATACTACACTGTAAAACTAATAATAAAGTAGGAATACTCCTCTAACAGATACTACATTGTAACACTAATAATAAAGTAGGAATACTCCTCTGACAGATACTACATTGTAAAACTAATAACAAAGTAGGAATAATCCTCTGATAGACACTACATTGTAAAACTAATAATAAAGTAGGAACACTCCTCTGACAGATACTACATTGTAACACTAATGATAAAGTAGGAATACTCCTCTGACAGATACTACATTGCAACATTAATAATCCTACTCTGACAGATACTACATTGTAACAAAAATAATAAAGTATTAATACTCCTCTGACAGATACTACATTGTAACACTAATAATAAAGTTGGAATACTCATCTGACAGATACTACATTGTAACACTAATAATACTCCTCTGTCAGATACTACATTGTAACACTAATAATAAAGTAGAAATACTGACAGTAAATACATTGTAACACTAATAATAAAGTAGGAATACTCCTCTGACAGATACTACATTGTAACACTAACAATAAAGTGAGAATACCCCTCTGACAGACACTACATTGTAAAAGTAATAGTAAAATAGGAACACTCCTCTGACGGATACTACATTGTAACACTAATGATAAAGTAGGAATTCTCCTCTGACAGATACTACATTGCAACATTAATAATACTACTCTGACAGATACTACATTGTAACAAAAATAATAAAGTAGGAATACTCCTCTGACAGAAACTACATTGTAACACTAATAATAAAATATGTATACTCCTTTGACAGATACCACATTGTAACACTCATAATAAAGTAGGAATACTCCTCTGTCAATTACTACATTGTAAAACTAATAATAAAGTACTAATACTCCTCTGACAGATACTACATTGTAAAACTATTAATAATGTAGGAATACTCCTCTGTAAGATACTACATTGTAACAATAAAAATAAAGAAGGAACACTCCTCTGACAGATACTACATTGTAAAACTAATAATAAAATAGGAATACTCCTTTGACAGATACTACATTGTTTTACTACTAATAAAGTAGGAATACTCCTCTGACAGATACTACATTGTAAAACTAATAAGAAATTAGGAATACTCCTCTGACAGATACTACATTGTAAAACTAATAATCAAGTAGAAATACTCCTCTGACATATACCACATCGTAATATTAATAATACTGCTCTGACAGATACTACATTGTAACAAAAATAATAAAGAGGTAATACTCCTCTGACAGATACTACATTGTATCCCTAATAATAAAGTAGGAATACTCCTCTGATAGATACTACATTGTACATCTAATAATAAAGTAGGAATACTCCTCTGACAGATACTACATTGTAACTCTAATAATACTACTCTGTTAGATACAATATTGTAACACTAATAATAAAGTAGGAATATTCCTCTGTAAGATACTACATTGTAACACTAAAAATAAAGTGGGAATACTCCTCTGACAGATCCTTCATTGTAAAAATAATAGTAAAATAGGAATACTCCTCTGACAGATACTACATTGTAACACTAATAATACTCCTCTGTCAGATACTACATTGTAACACTGATAATAAAGTAGGAATACTCCTCTGACAGATATTACATTGTAATACTAATAATAAAGAAGGAATACTCCTCTGACAGATACTACATTGTAAAACTAATAATAAAGTAGGAATATTCCTCTGTAAGATATTACATTGTAACACTAATAATAAAGTTAGAATACTCCTCTGACAGATACTACATTGTAAAATAGGAATACTCCTCTGACAGATACTACATTGTAAAACTAATAATACAGTAGGAATACTTCTCTGCAGATTCTACATTGTAACACTAATAATACTCCATTGTCAGATACTACATTGTAACACTAATAATAAAGTTTGAATACTCCACTTTAAGATACTACATTGTAAAACTAATAATAAAGTGAGAAAACTCCTCTGCCAGATACTACATTGTAACACTAATAATAACGTAGGAACACTCCTCTAACAGAAACTACATTTTAATACAAATAATAAAATAGGAATACTCCTCTGACAGATACTACATTGTACAACTCTTAATAAAATAGGATTACTCCTCTGACAGATACTACATTGTAAACCTAACAATAAAGTAGGAATAATCCTCTGACAGATACTACATTGTAGCACTAATAATACATTTCGAATACTACTCTGACAAATACTACATTGTAACACTAATAATAAAGTAGGAATACTCCTCTGACAGATACTACATTGTAACACTAATAATAAATTAGGCATACTCCTCTGTCAGATATTACATTGTAACACTAATAATAAAGTAGAAATACTCCTCTGACAGATACTACATTGTAAAACTAATAATAAAGTAGGAACACTCCTCTGACAGACACTACATTGTAACACTGATGATAAAGTAGGAATACTCCTCTGACAGATACTACATTGCAACATTAATACTCCTACTCTGACAGATACTACATTGTAATTAAAATAATAAAGTAGGAATACTCCTCTGACAGATACTACATTGTAACACTAATAATAAAGTTGGAATACTCGTCTGACAGATACTACATTGTAACACTAATAATACTCCTCTGTCAGATACTACATTGTAACACTAATAATAAAGTAGAAATACTGACAGTAAAGACATTGTAACACTAATAATAAAGTAGGAATACTCCTCTGACAGATACTACATTGTAACACTAACAATAAAGTGAGAATACTCCTCTGACAGACACTACATTGTAAAAGTAATAGTAAAATAGGAACACTCCTCTGACAGATACTACATTGTAACACTAATGATAAAGTAGGAATTCTCCTCTGACAGATACTACATTGCAACATTAATAATACTAGTCTGACAGATACTACATTGTTACAAAAATAATAAAGTAGGAATACTCCTCTGACAGATACTACATTGTAACACTAATAATAAAATATGAATACTCCTCTGTCAGATACTACATTGTAAAACTAATAATAATGTAGCTATACTCCTCTGACAGAAACTACATTGTAACACTAATAAAAAATATGTATGCTCCTTTGACAGATACTACATTGTAACACTCATAATAAAGTAGGAATACTCCTCTGTCAATTACTACATTGTAAAACTAATAATGAAGTACTAATACTCCTCTGACAGATACTACATTGTAACACTAATAATACTCCTCTGTCAGATACTACATTGTAACACTAATAATAAAGTAGAAATACTGACAGTAAAGACATTGTAACACTAATAATAAAGTAGGAATACTCCTCTGACAGATACTACATTGTAACACTAACAATAAAGTGAGAATACTCCTCTGACAGACACTACATTGTAAAAGTAATAGTAAAATAGGAACACTCCTCTGACAGATACTACATTGTAACACTAATGATAAAGTAGGAATTCTCCTCTGACAGATACTACATTGCAACATTAATAATACTACTCTGACAGATACTACATTGTTACAAAAATAATAAAGTAGGAATACTCCTCTGACAGATACTACATTGTAACACTAATAATAAAATATGAATACTCCTCTGTCAGATACTACATTGTAAAACAAATAATAATGTAGCTATACTCCTCTGACAGAAACTACATTGTAACACTAATAATAAAATATGTATGCTCCTTTGACAGATACTACATTGTAACACTCATAATAAAGTAGGAATACTCCTCTGTCAATTACTACATTGTAAATCTAATAATAAAGTACTAATACTCCTCTGACAGATACTACATTGTAACACTAATAATAATGTAGGAATACTCCTCTGTAAGATACTACATTGTAACAATAAAAATAAAGTAGGAACACTCCTCTGACAGATACTGCATTGTAAAACTAATATTAAAATAGGAATACTCCTTTGACAGATACTACATTGTTTTACTACTAATAAAGTAGGAATACTCCTCTGACAGATACTACATTGTAAAACTAATAAGAAATTAGGAATACTCCTCTGACAGATACTACATTGTAAAACTAATAATCAAGTTGAAATACTCCTCTGACATATACCACATCGTAACATTAATAATACTGCTCTGACAGATACTACATTGCAACAAAAATAATAAAGAGGTAATACTCCTCTGACAGATACTACATTGTATCCCTAATAATAAAGTAGGAATACTCCTCTGATAGATACTACATTGTACATCTAATAATAAAGTAGGAATGCTCCTCTGACAGATACTACATTGTAACTCTAATAATACTACTCTGTTAGATACAATATTGTAACACTAATAATAAAGTAGGAATATTCCTCTGTAAGATACTACATTGTAACACTAAAAATAAAGTGGGAATACTCCTCTGACAGATACTTCATTGTAAAAATAATAGTAAAATAGGAATACTCCTCTGACAGATACTACATTGTAACACTAATAATACTCCTCTGTCAGATACTACATTGTAACACTGATAATAAAGTAGGAATACTCCTCTGACAGATATTACATTGTAATACTAATAATAAAGAAGGAATACTCCTCTGACAGATACTACATTGTAAAACTAATAATAAAGTAGGAATACTCCTCTGTAAGATATTACATTGTAACACTAATAATAAAGTTAGAATACTCCTCTGACAGATACTACATTGTAAAATAGGAATACTCCTCTGACAGATACAACATTGTAAAACTAATAATACAGTAGGAATACTTCTCTGCAGATACTACATTGTAACACTAATAATACTCCTTTGTCAGATACTACATTGTAACACTAATAATAAAGTTTGAATACTCCACTTTAAGATACTACATTGTAAAACTAATAATAAAGTGAGAAAACTCCTCTGACAGATACTAAATTGTAACACTAATAATAACGTAGGAACACTCCTCTGACAGAAACTACATTTTAATACAAATAATAAAATAGGAATACTCCTCTGACAGATACTACATTGTACAACTCTTTATAAAATAGGATTACTCCTCTGACAGATACTAAATTGTAAACCTAACAATAAAGTAGGAATAATCCTCTGACAGATACTACATTGTAGCACTAATAATATATTTCAAATACTACTCTGACAGATACTACATTGTAACACTAATGATAATGTAGGAATACTCCTCTGACAGATACTACATTGTAACACTAATAATAAATTAGGCATACTCCTCTATCAGATATTACATTGTAACACTAATAATAAAGTAGAAATACTCCTCTGACAGATACTACATTGTAACACTAATAATAAAAAAGGAATACTCCGCTGACAGATACTATATTGTAAAACCAATGATAAATTAGGAATATTCCTCTGACAGATACTACATTGTAAAACTAATAATTAATTAGGAATACACCTCTGACAAATACTGCATTGTAAAACTAATAATAAAGTAGAAATACTCCACTGACAGATACTACATTGCAACATTAATAATAATCCTCTGACAGATACCACATTGTAACAAATATAATAAAGTAGGAATACTACTCTGACAGATATTACATTCTAACACTAATAATAAAGTAGGCATACTCCTCTGACAGATACCACATTGTATATCTAATAATAAAGTAGGAATACTCCTCTGACAGATACTACATTGTAATACTAATAATACCCCTCTGTCAGATACTACATTGTAACACTAATAATAAAGTAGGAATGCTCCTCTGACAGAAACTACATTGTAACACTAATAATAAAATAGGAATACTCCTCTGACAGATACTACATTGTAGAACTAACTATAAAATTGGATTACTCCTCTGACAGATGCTACTTTGTAAAACTAATAATAAAGTAGGAATACTCCTGTGACAGATACTACACTGTAAAACTAATAATATAGTAGGAATACTCCTCTGTAAGATACTACATTGTAACACTAATAATAAAGTGAGAATACTCCTCTGACAGATACTACATTGTAAAATAGGAATACTCATTTGACATGTACTACATTGTAAAACTAATAATAAAGTAGGAATACTCCTCTGACAGATACTACATTGTAACACTAATAATACCCCTCTGTCAGATATTACATTGTAACACTAATAATAAAATAGGAATACTCCTCTTACAGATACTACATTGTAGAACTAACAATAAACTTGGATTACTCCTCTGACAGATACTACATTGTAACACTAATAATAAAGTAGGAATACTCCTCTGACAGATACTACATTGTAAAACTAATAACAAAGTAGGAATAATCCTCTGATAGATACTGCATTGTAAAACTAATAACAAAGTAGGAATAATCCTCTGACAGATACTACATCGTAACATTAATAATACTGCTCTGACAGATACTACATTGTAACAAAAATAATAAAGAGGTAACACTCCTCTGACAGAAACTACATTGTATCCCTAATAATAAAGTAGGAATACTTCTCTGATAGATACTACATTGTACATCTAATAATAAAGTAGGAATACTCCTCTGACAGATACTACATTGTAACTCTAATAATACTACTCTGTTAGATACAATATTGTAACACTAATAATAAAGTAGGAATATTCCTCTGTAAGATACTACATTGTAACACTAAAAATAAAGTGGGAATACTCCTCTGACAGATACTTCATTGTAAAAATAATAGTAAAATAGGAATACTCCTCTGACAGATACTACATTGTAACACTAATAATACTCCTCTGTCAGATACTACATTGTAACACTGATAATAAAGTAGGAATACTCCTCTGACTGATATTACATTGTAATACTAATAATAAAGAAGGAATACTCCTCTGACAGATACTACATTTTAAAACTAATAATAAAGCAGGAATACTCCTCTGTAAGATATTACATTGTAACACTAATAATAAAGTTAGAATACTCCTCTGACAGATACTACATTGTAAAATAGGAATACTCCTCTGACAGATACTACATTGTAAAACTAATAATACAGTAGGAATACTTCTCTGCAGATACTACATTGTAACACTAATAATACTGCTTTGTCAGATACTACATTGTAACACTAATAATAAAGTTTGAATACTCCACTTTAAGATACTACATTGTAAAACTAATAATAAAGTGAGAAAACTCATCTGACAGATACTACATTGTAACAGTAATAATAACGTAGGAATACTCCTCTGACAGAAACTACATTTTAATACAAATAATAAAATAGGAATACTCCTCTGACAGATACTACATTGTACAACTCTTAATAAAATAGGATTACTCCTCTGACAGATACTACATTGTAAACCTAACAATAACGTAGGAATAATCCTCTGACAGAAACTACATTGTAGCACTAATAATACATTTCGAATACTACTCTGACAGATACTGCATTGTAACACTAATAATAAAGTAGGAATACTCCTCTGACAGATACTACATTGTAACACTAATAATAAATTAGGCATACTCCTCTGTCAGATATTGCATTGTAACACTAAAAATAAAGTAGAAATACTCCTCTGACAGATACTACATTGTAACACTAATAATAAAAAAGGAATACTCCTCTGACAGATACTATATTGTAAAACTAATGATAAATTAGGAATATTCCTCTGACAGATACTACATTGTAAAACTAATAATCAAGTAGAAATACTCCTCTGACATATACCACATCGTAACATTAATAATACTGCTCTGACAGATACTACATTGTAACAAAAATAATAAAGAGGTAATACTCCTCTGACAGATACTACATTGTATCCCTAATAATAAAGTAGGAATACTCCTCTGATAGATACTGCATTGTACATCTAATAATAAAGTAGGAATACTCCTCTGACAGATACTACATTGTAACTCTAATAATACTACTCTGTTAGATACAATATTGTAACACTAATAATAAAGTAGGAATATTCCTCTGTAAGATACTACATTGTAACACTAAAAATAAAGTGGGAATACTCCTCTGACAGATACTTCATTGTAAAAATAATAGTAAAATAAGAATACTCCTCTGACAGATACTAAATTGTAACACTAATAATACTCCTCTGTCAGATACTACATTGTAACACTGATAATAAAGTAGGAATACTCCTCTGACAGATATTACATTGTAATACTAATAATAAAGAAGGAATACTCCTCTGACAGATACTACATTGTAAAACTAATAATAAAGTAGGAATACTCCTATGTAAGATATTACATTGAAACACTAATAATAAAGTTAGAATACTCCTCTGACAGATACTACATTGTAAAATAGGAATACTCCTCTGACAGATACTACATTGTAAAACTAATAATACAGTAGGAATACTTCTCTGCAGATACTACATTGTAACACTAATAATACTCCTTTGTCAGATACTACATTGTAACGCTATTAATAAAGTTTGAATACTCCACTTTAACATACTACATTGTAAAACTAATAATAAAGTGAGAAAACTCCTCTGACAGATACTACATTGTAACACTAATAATAACATAGGAATACTCCTCTGACACAAACTACATTTTAATGCAAATAATAAAATAGGAATACTCCTCTGACAGATACTACATTGTACAACTCCTAATAAAATAGGATTACTCCTCTGACAGATACTACATTGTAAACCTAACAATAAAGTAGGAATAATCCTCTGACAGATACTACATTGTAGCACTAATAATACATTTCGAATACTACTCTGACAGATACTACATTGTAACACAAATAATAAAGTAGGAATACTCCTCTGTCAGATATTACATTGTAACACTAATAATAAAGTAGAAATACTCCTCTGACAGATACTACATTGTAACACTAATAATAAAAAAGGAATACTCCAATGACTGATACTATATTGTAAAACTAATGATAAATTAGGAATACTACTCTGACAGATACTACATTGTAAAACTAATAATTAATTAGGAATACACCTCTGACAAATACTGCATTGTAAAACTAATAATAAAGTAGAAATACTCCACTGACAGATACTACATTGCAACATTAATAATAAATCTCTGACAGATACCACATTGTAACAAATATAATAAAGTAGGAATTCTCCTCTGACAGATACTACATTGTAATACTAATAATACCCCTCTGTCAGATACTACATTGTAACACTAATAATAAAGTAGGAACACTCCTCTGACAGATACAACATTGTAGAACTAACAATAAAATTGGATTACTCCTCTGACAGATGCTACATTGTAAAACTAATAATAAAGTAGGAATACTCCTCTGACAGATACTACATTGTAAAACTAATAATATAGTAGGAATACTCCTCTGTAAGATACTACACTGTAACACTAATAATAAAGTGAGAATACTCCTCTGACAGATACTACATTGTAAAACTAATAATAAATTAGGAATACTCCTCTGACAGATACTACATTGTAAAACTAATAATCAAGTAGAAATACTCCTCTGACATATACCACATCGTAACATTAATAATACTGCTCTGACAGATACTACATTGTAACAAAAATAATAAAGAGGTAATACTCCTCTGACAGATACTACATTGTATCCCTAATAATAAAGTAGGAATACTCCTCTGATAGATACTGCATTGTACATCTAATAATAAAGTAGGAATACTCCTCTGACAGATACTACATTGTAACTCTAATAATACTACTCTGTTAGATACAATATTGTAACACTAATAATAAAGTAGGAATATTCCTCTGTAAGATACTACATTGTAACACTAAAAATAAAGTGGGAATACTCCTCTGACAGATACTTCATTGTAAAAATAATATTAAAATAAGAATACTCCTCTGACAGATACTACATTGTAACACTAATAATACTCCTCTGTCAGATACTACATTGTAACACTGATAATAAAGTAGGAATACTCCTCTGACAGATATTACATTGTAATACTAATAATAAAGAAGGAATACTCCTCTGACAGATACTACATTGTAAAACTAATAATAAAGTAGGAATACTCCTATGTAAGATATTACATTGAAACACTAATAATAAAGTTAGAATACTCCTCTGACAGATACTACATTGTAAAATAGGAATACTCCTCTGACAGATACTACATTGTAAAACTAATAATACAGTAGGAATACTTCTCTGCAGATACTACATTGTAACACTAATAATACTCCTTTGTCAGATACTACATTGTAACGCTATTAATAAAGTTTGAATACTCCACTTTAACATACTACATTGTAAAACTAATAATAAAGTGAGAAAACTCCTCTGACAGATACTACATTGTAACATTAATAATAACATAGGAATACTCCTCTGACACAAACTACATTTTAATGTAAATAATAAAATATGAATACTCTTCTGACAGATACTACATTGTACAACTCCTAATAAAATAGGATTACTCCTCTGACAGATACTACATTGTAAACCTAACAGTAAAGTAGGAATAATCCTCTGACAGATACTACATTGTAGCACTAATAATACATTTCGAATACTACTCTGACAGATACTACATTGTAACACAAATAATAAAGTAGGAATACTCCTCTGTCAGATATTACATTGTAACACTAATAATAAAGTAGAAATACTCCTCTGACAGATACTACATTGTAACACTAATAATAAAAAAGGAATACTCCGATGACTGATACTATATTGTAAAACTAATGATAAATTTGGAATACTCCTCTGACAGATACTACATTGTAAAACTAATAATTAATTAGGAATACACCTCTGACAAATACTGCATTGTAAAACTAATAATAAAGTAGAAATACTCCACTGACAGATACTACATTGCAACATTAATAATAAATCTCTGACAGATACCACATTGTAACAAATATAATAAAGTAGGAATTCTCCTCTGACAGATACTACATTGTAACACTAATAATAAAGTAGGCATACTCCTCTGACAGATACCACATTGTATATCTTATAATAAAGTAGGAATACTCCTCTGACAGATACTACATTGTAATACTAATAATACCCCTCTGTCAGATACTACATTGTAACACTAATAATAAAGTAGGAACACTCCTCTGACAGATACAACATTGTAGAACTAACAATAAAATTGGATTATTCCTCTGACAGATGCTACATTGTAAAACTAATAATAAAGTAGGAATACTCCTCTGACAGATACTACATTGTAAAACTAATAATATAGTAGGAATACTCCTCTGTAAGATACTACACTGTAACACTAATAATAAAGTGAGAATACTCCTCTGACAGATACTACATTGTAAAATAGGAATACTCCTCTGACATGTACTACATTGTAAAACTAATAATAAAGTAGGAATACTCCTCTGACAGATACTACATTGTAACACTAATAATACCCCTCTGTCAGATACTGCACTGTAACACTAATAATAAAATAGGAATACTCCTCTTACAGATACTACATTGTAGAACTAACAATAAAATTGGATTACTCCTCTGACAGATACTTCATTGTAAAACTAATAATAAAGTAGGAATACTCCTCTGACAGATACTACATTGTAACACTAATAATAAAGTAGGAATACTCCTCTGACAGTTACTACATTTTAAAACTAATAACAAAGTAGGAATAATCCTCTGATAGATACTACATTGTAAAACTAATAATAAAGTAGTAACACTCCTCTGACAGATACTACATTGTAACACTAATGATAAAGTAGGAATGCTCCTCTGACAGATACTACATGGCAACATTAATAATCCTACTCTGACAGATACTACATTGTAACAAAAATAATAAAGTAGGAATACTCCTCTGACAGATACTACATTTTAACACTAATAATAAAGTTGGAATACTCGTCTGACAGATACTACATTGTAACACTAATAATACTCCTCTGTCAGATACTACATTGTAACACTAATAATAAAGTAGAAATACTGACAGTAAATACATTGTAACACTAATAATAAAGTAGGAATACTCCTCTGACAGATACTACATTGTAACACTAACAATAAAGTGAGAATACTCCTCTGACAGACACTACATTGTAAAAGTAATAGTAATATAGGAACACTCCTCTGACAGATACTACATTGTAACACTAATGATAAAGTAGGAATTCTCCTCTGACAGATACTACATTGCAACATTAATAATACTACTCTGACAGATACTACATTGTAACAAAAATAATAAAGTAGGAATACTCCTCTGACAGATACTACATTGTAACACTAATAATAAAATATGAATACTCCTCTGTCAGATACTACATTGTAAAAGTAATAGTAATATAGGAACACTCCTCTGACAGATACTACATTGTAACACTAATGATAAAGTAGGAATTCTCCTCTGACAGATACTACATTGCAACATTAATAATACTACTCTGACAGATACTACATTGTAACAAAAATAATAAAGTAGGAATACTCCTCTGACAGATACTACATTGTAACACTAATAATAAAATATGAATACTCCTCTGTCAGATACTACATTGTAAAACTAATAATAATTTTGGAATACTCCTCTGACATAAACTACATTGTAACACTCATAATAAAGTAGGAATACTACTCTGTCAATTACTACATTGTAAAACTAATAATAAAGTACTAATACTCCTCTGACAGATACTACATTGTAACACTAATAATAATGTAGGAATACTCCTCTGTAAGATACTACATTGTAACAATAAAAATAAAGTAGGAACACTCCTCTGACAGATACTGCATTGTAAAACTAATAATAAAATCGGAATATTCCTTTGACAGATACTACATTGTTTTACTACTAATAAAGTAGGAATACTCCTCTGACAGATACTACATTGTAAAACTAATAATAAATTAGGAATACTCCTCTGACAGATACTACATTGTAAAACTAATAATCAAGTAGAAATACTCCTCTGACATATACCACATCGTAACATTAATAATACTGCTCTGACAGATACTACATTGTAACAAAAATAATAAAGAGGTAATACTCCTCTGACAGATACTACATTGTATCCCTAATATTAAAGTAGGAATACTCCTCTGATAGATACTACATTGTACATCTAATAATAAAGTAGGAATACTCCTCTGACAGATACTACATTGTAACTCTAATAATACTACTCTGTTAGATACAATATTGTAACACTAATAATAAAGTAGGAATATTCCTCTGTAAGATACTACATTGTAACACTAAAAATAAAGTGGGAATACTCCTCTGACAGATACTTCATTGTAAAAATAATAGTAAAATAGGAATACTCCTCTGACAGATACTACATTGTAACACTAATAATACTCCTCTGTCAGATACTACATTGTAACACTGATAATAAAGTAGGAATACTCCTCTGACAGATATTACATTGTAATACTAATAATAAAGAAGGAATACTCCTCTGACAGATACTACATTGTAAAACTAATAATAAAGTAGGAATACTCCTCTGTAAGATATTACATTGAAACACTAATAATAAAGTTAGAATACTCCTCTGACAGATACTACATTGTAAAATAGGAATACTCCTCTGACAGATAATACATTGTAAAACGAATAATACAGTAGGAATACTTCTCTGCAGATACTACATTGTAAAACTAATAATACTCCATTGTCAGATACTACAATGTAACTCTAATAATAAAGTTTGAATACTCCACTTTAAGATACGACATTGTAAAACTAATAATAAAGTGAGAAAACTCCTCTGACAGATACTACATTGTAACACTAATAATAACGTAGGAATACTCCTCTGACACAAACTACATTTTAATACAAATAATAAAAAAGGAATACTCCTCTGACAGATACTACATTGTACAACTCTTAATAAAATAGGATTACTCCTCTGACAGATACTACATTGTAAACCTAACAATAAAGTAGGAATAATCCTCTGACAGATACTACATTGAAGCACTAATAATACATTTCGAATACTACTCTGACAGATACTACATTGTAACACTAATAATAAAGTAGGAATACTCCTCTGACAGATACTACATTGTAACACTAATAATAAATTAGGCATACTCCTCTGTCAGATATTACATTGTAACACTAATAATAAAGTAGAAATACTCCTCTGACAGATACTACATTGTAACACTAATAATAAAAAAGGAATACTCCTCTGACAGATACTATATTGTAAAACTAATGATAAATTAGGAATATGCCTCTGACAGATACTACATTGTAAAACTAATAATTAATTAGGAATACACCTCTGACAAATACTGCATTGTAAAACTAATAATAAAGTAGAAATACTCCACTGACAGATACTACATTGCAACATTAATAATAATCCTCTGACAGATACCACATTGTAACAAATATAATAAAGTAGGAATACTCCTCTGACAGATACTACATTGTAACACTAATAATAAAGTAGGCATACTCCTCTGACAGATACCACATTGTATATCTAATAATAAAGTAGGAATACTCCTCTGACAGATACTACATTGTAATACTAATAAAACCCCTCTGTCAGATACTACATTGTAACACTAATAATAAAGTAGGAATACTCCTCTGACAGAAACTGCATTGTAACACTAATAATAAAATAGGAATACTCCTCTGACAGATACTACATTGTAGAACTAACAATAAAATTGGATTACTCCTCTAACAGATGCTACATTGTAAAACTAATAATGAAGTAGGAATACTCCTCTGACAGATACTACATTGTAAAACTAATAATATAGTAGGAATACTCCTCTGTAAGATACTACATTGTAACACTAATAATAAAGTGAGAATACTCCTCTGACAGATACTACATTGTAAAATAGGAATACTCCTCTGACAGATACTGCATTGTAAAACTAATAATACAGTAGGAATACTTCTCTGCAGATACTACATTGTAACACTAATAATACTCCTTTGTCAGATACTACATTGTAGAACTAACAATAATATTGGATTAATCCTCTGACAGATGCTACATTGTAGAACTAACAATAAACTTGGATTACTCCTCTGACAGATACTACATTGTAAAACTAATAATAAATTAGGAATACTCCTCTGACAGATACTACATTGTAACACTAATAATAAAGTAGGAATACTCCTCTGACAGATACTACATTGTAAATCTAATAACAAAGTAGGAATAATCCTCTGATAGATACTACATTGTAAATCTAATAATAATGTAGGAACACTCCTCTGACAGATACTACATTGTAACACTAATGATAAAGTAGGAATACTCCTCTGACAGATACTACATTGCAACATTAATAATCCTACTCTGACAGATCCTACATTGTAACAAAAATAATAAAGTAGGAATACTCCTCTGACAGATCCTACATTGTAACACTAATAATAAAGTTGGAATACTCGTCTGACAGATACTATATTGTAACAATAATAATACTCCTCTGTCAGATACTACATTGTAACACTAATATTAAAGTAGAAATACTGACAGTAAATACATTGTAACACTAATAATAAAGTAGAAATACTGACAGTAAATACATTGTAACACTAATAATAAAGTAGGAATACTCCTCTGACAGATACTACATTGTAACACTAACAATAAAGTGAGAATACTCCTCTGACAGATACTACATTGTAACACTAATAACAAAATATGAATACTCCTTTGACAGATAATACATTGTAACACTCATAATAAAGTAGGAATACTACTCTGTCAATTACTAAATTGTAAAACTAATAATAAAGTACTAATACTCCTCTGACAGATACTACATTGTAACACTAATAATAATGTAGGAATACTCCTCTGTAAGATAATACATTGTAACAATAAAAATAAAGTAGGAACACTCCTCTGACAGATACTACATTGTAAAACTAATACTAAAATAGGAATACTCCTCTGACTGATACTACATTGTAAAACTAATAATCAAGTAGAATTACTCCTCTGACAGATACCACATCGTAACATTAATAATACTGCTCTGACAGATACTACATTGTAACAAAAATAATAAAGAGGTAATACTCCTCTGACAGATACTACATTGTATCACTAATAATAAAGTAGGAATACTCCTCAGACAGATACTACATTGTACATCTAATAATAAAGTAGGAATACTCCTCTGACAGATACTACATTGTAACTCTAATAATACTACTCTGTAAGATACAACATTGTAACACTAATAATAAAGTAGGAATATTCCTCTGTAAGATACTACATTGTAACACTAAAAATAAAGAGGGAATCCTCCTCTGACAGATACTTCATTGTAAAAATAATAGTAAAATAGGAATACTCCTCTGACAGATACTACATTGTAACACTAATAATACACCTCTGTCAGATACTACATTGTAACCCTGATAATAAAGTAGGAATATTCCTCTGACAGATGTTACATTGTAATACTAATAATAAAGAAGGAAAACCCCTCTGACAGATACTACATTGTAAAACTAATAATAAAGTAGGAATACTCCTCTGTAAGATATTACATTGTAACACTAATAATAAAGTTAGAATACTCCTCTGACAGATACTACATTGTAAAATAGGAATACTCCTCTGACAGATACTACATTGTAAAACTAATAATACAGTAGGAAAACTTCTCTGCAGATACTACATTGTAACACTAATAATACTCCTTTGTCAGTTACTACATTGTAACACTAATAATAAAGTTTGAATACTCCACTTTAAGATACTACATTGTAAAACTAATAATAAAGTGAGAAAACTCCTCTGACAGATACTACATTGTAACACTAATAATAAAGTAGGAATACTCCTCTGACAGAAACTACATTTTAATACAAATATTAAAATAGGAATACTCCTCTGACAGATACTACATTCTACAACTCTTAATAAAATAGGATTACTCCTCTGACAGATACTACATTGTAAACCTAACAGTAAAGTAGGAATAATCCTCTGACAGATACTACATTGTAGCTCTAATAATACATTTCGAATACTACTCTGACAGATAATACATTGTAACACTAATAACAAATTAGGAATACTCCACTGTCAGATATTACATTGTAAAACTAATAATAAAATAGGAATACTCCTTTGACAGAAACTACATTGTTTTACTACTTATAAATTAGGAATACTCCTCTGACTGATACTACATTGTAAAACTAATAATTAATAAGGAATACACCTCTGACAAATACTGCATTGTAAAACTAATAATAAAGTAGAAATACTCCACTGACAGATACTACATTGCAACAATAATAATAAATCTGTGACAGATACCACATTGTAACAAATATAATAAAGTAGGAATACTCCTCTGACAGATACTACATTGTAACACTAATAATAAATTAGGCATACTCCTCTGTCAGATATTACATTGTAACAATAATAATAAAGTAGAAATACTCCTCTGACAGATACTACATTGTAACAATAATAATAAAAAAGGAATACTCCTCTGACAGATACTATATTGTAAAACTAATGATAAATTAGGAATATGCCTCTGACAGATACTACATTGTAAAACTAATAATTAATTAGGAATACACCTCTGACAAATACTGCATTGTAAAACTAATAATAAAGTAGAAATACTCCACTGACAGATACTACATTGCAACATTAATAATAATCCTCTGACAGATACCACATTGTAACAAATATAATAAAGTAGGAATACTCCTCTGACAGATACTACATTGTAACACTAATAATAAAGTAGGCATACTCCTCTGACAGATACCACATTGTATATCTAATAATAAAGTAGGAATACTCCTCTGACAGATACTACATTGTAATACTAATAAAACCCCTCTGTCAGATACTACATTGTAACACTAATAATAAAGTAGGAATACTCCTCTGACAGAAACTACATTGTAACACTAATAATAAAATAGGAATACTCCTCTGACAGATACTACATTGTAGAACTAACAATAAAATTGGATTACTCCTCTAACAGATGCTACATTGTAAAACTAATAATGAAGTAGGAATACTCCTCTGACAGATACTACATTGTAAAACTAATAATATAGTAGGAATACTCCTCTGTAAGATACTACATTGTAACACTAATAATAAAGTGAGAATACTCCTCTGACAGATACTACATTGTAAAATAGGAATACTCCTCTGACAGATACTGCATTGTAAAACTAATAATACAGTAGGAATACTTCTCTGCAGATACTACATTGTAACACTAATAATACTCCTCTGACAGATACTACATTGTAAAATAGGAATACTCCTCTGACAGATACTGCATTGTAAAACTAATAATACAGTAGGAATACTCCTCTGACAGATACTACATTGTAGAACTAACAATAATATTGGATTAATCCTCTGACAGATGCTACATTGTAGAACTAACAATAAACTTGGATTACTCCTCTGACAGATACTACATTGTAAAACTAATAATAAAGTAGGAATACTCCTCTGACAGATACTACATTGTAACACTAATAATAAAGTAGGAATACTCCTCTGACAGATACTACATTGTAAATCTAATAACAAAGTAGGAATAATCCTCTGATAGATACTACATTGTAAATCTAATAATAATGTAGGAACACTCCTCTGACAGATACTACATTGTAACACTAATGATAAAGTAGGAATACTCCTCTGACAGATACTACATTGCAACATTAATAATCCTACTCTGACAGATACTGCATTGTAACAAAAATAATAAAGTAGGAATACTCCTCTGACAGATCCTACATTGTAACACTAATAATAAAGTTGGAATACTCGTCTGACAGATACTATATTGTAACACTAATAATACTCCTCTGTCAGATACTACATTGTAACACTAATATTAAAGTAGAAATACTGACAGTAAATACATTGTAACACTAATAATAAAGTAGAAATACTGACAGTAAATACATTGTAACACTAATAATAAAGTAGGAATACTCCTCTGACAGATACTACATTGTAACACTAACAATAAAGTGAGAATACTCCTCTGACAGATACTACATTGTAACACTAATAACAAAATATGAATACTCCTCCTCTGATACTACATTGTAAAACTAATAATAATGTAGGAATACTCCTCTGACAGAAATTACATTGTAACACTAATAATAAAATATGAATACTCCTTTGACAGATAATACATTGTAACACTCATAATAAAGTAGGAATACTACTCTGTCAATTACTAAATTGTAAAACTAATAATAAAGTACTAATACTCCTCTGACAGATACTACATTGTAACACTAATAATAATGTAGGAATACTCCTCTGTAAGATAATACATTGTAACAATAAAAATAAAGTAGGAACACTCCTCTGACAGATACTACATTGTAAAACTAATACTAAAATAGGGATACTCCTCTGACTGATACTACATTGTAAAACTAATAATCAAGTAGAATTACTCCTCTGACAGATACCACATCGTAACATTAATAATACTGCTCTGACAGATACTACATTGTAACAAAAATAATAAAGAGGTAATACTCCTCTCACAGATACTACATTGTATCACTAATAATAAAGTAGGAATACTCCTCAGACAGATACTACATTGTACATCTAATAATAAAGTAGGAATACTCCTCTGACAGATACTACATTGTAACTCTAATAATACTACTCTGTAAGATACAACATTGTAACACTAATAATAAAGTAGGAATATTCCTCTGACAGATGTTACATTGTAATACTAATAATAAAGAAGGAAAACCCCTCTGACAGATACTACATTGTAAAACTAATAATAAAGTAGGAATACTCCTCTGTAAGATATTACATTGTAACACTAATAATAAAGTTAGAATACTCCTCTGACAGATACTACATTGTAAAATAGGAATACTCCTCTGACAGATACTACATTGTAAAACTAATAATACAGTAGGAAAACTTCTCTGCAGATACTACATTGTAACACTAATAATACTCCTTTGTCAGTTACTACATTGTAACACTAATAATAAAGTTTGAATACTCCACTTTAAGATACTACATTGTAAAACTAATAATAAAGTGAGAAAACTCCTCTGACAGATACTACATTGTAACACTAATAATAAAGTAGGAATACTCCTCTGACAGAAACTACATTTTAATACAAATATTAAAATAGGAATACTCCTCTGACAGATACTACATTCTACAACTCTTAATAAAATAGGATTTCTCCTCTGACAGATACTACATTGTAAACCTAACAGTAAAGTAGGAATAATCCTCTGACAGATACTACATTGTAGCTCTAATAAAACATTTCGAATACTACTCTGACAGATACTACATTGTAACACTAATAATAAATTAGGAATACTCCACTGTCAGATATTACATTGTAAAACTAATAATAAAATAGGAATACTCCTTTGACAGAAACTACATTGTTTTACTACTTATAAATTAGGAATACTCCTCTGACTGATACTACATTGTAAAACTAATAATTAATAAGGAATACACCTCTGACAAATACTGCATTGTAATACTAATAATAAAGTAGAAATACTCCACTGACAGATACTACATTGCAACAATAATAATAAATCTGTGACAGATACCACATTGTAACAAATATAATAAAGTAGGAATACTCCTCTGACAGATACTACATTGTAACACTAATAATAAAGTAGGCATACTCCTCTTACAGATACCACATTGTATATCTTATAATCAAGTAGGAATACTCCTCTGACAGATACTACATTGTAATACTAATAACACCCCTCTGTCAGATATTACATTGTAACACTAATAATAAAGTTGGAACACTCCTCTGACAGAAACTACATTGTAACACTAATAATAAAATAGGAATACTCCTCTGACAGATACAACATTGTAGAACTTACAATAAAATTGGATTTTTCCTCTGACAGAAGCTACATTGTAAAACTAATAATAAAGTAGGAATACTCCTCTGACAGATACTACATTGTAAAACTAATAATATAGTAGGAATACTCCTCTGTAAGATACTACATTGTAACACTAATAATAAAGTGAGAATACTCCTCTGACAGATACTACATTGTAAAATAGGAATACTCCTCTGACATGTACTACATTGTAAAACTAATAATAAAGTAGGAATACTCCTCTGACAGATACTACATTGTAACACTAATAATACCCCTCTGTCAGATACTGCATTGTAACACTAATAATAAAATAGGAATACTCCTCTTACAGATACTACATTGTAGAACTAACAATAAAATTGGATTACTCCTCTGATAGATACTACATTGTAAAACTAATAATAAAGTAGGAATACTCCTCTGACAGATACTACATTGTAACACTAATAATAAAGTAGGAATACTCCTCTGACAGATACTACATTGTAACACTAATAACAAAGTAGGAATAATCCTCTGATAGATACTACATTGTAAACTAATAATAAAGTAGGAACACTCCTCTGACAGATACTACATTGTAACACTAATGATAAAGTAGGAATACTCCTCTGACAGATACTACATTGCAACATTAATAATCCTACTCTGACAGATACTACATTGTAACAAAAATAATAAAGTAGGAATACTTCTCTGACAGATACTACATTGTAACACTAATAATAAAGTTGGAATACTCATCTGACAGATACTACATTGTAACACTAATAATACTCCTCTGTCAGATACTACATTGTAACACTAATAATAAAGTAGAAATACTGACAGTAAATACATTGTAACACTAATAATAAAGTAGGAATACTCCTCTGACAGATACTACATTGTAACACTAACAATAAAGTGAGAATACTCCTCTGACAGACACTACATTGTAAAAGTAATAGTAATATAGGAACACTCCTCTGACAGATACTACATTGTAACACTAATGATAAAGTAGGAATTCTCCTCTGACAGATACTACATTGCAACATTAATAATACTACTCTGACTTATACTACATTGTAACAAAAATAATAAAGTAGGAATACTCCTCTGACAGATACAACATTGTAACACTAATAATAAAGTAGGCATACTCCTCTGACAGATACCATATTGTATATCTAATAATAAAGTAGGAATACTCCTCTGACAGATACTACATTGTAATACTAATAAAACCCCTCTGTCAGATACTACATTGTAACACTAATAATAAAGTAGGAATACTCCTCTGACAGAAACTACATTGTAACACTAATAATAAAATAGGAATACTCCTCTGACAGATACTACATTGTAGAACTAACAATAAAATTGGATTACTCCTCTAACAGATGCTACATTGTAAAACTAATAATGAAGTAGGAATACTCCTCTGACAGATACTACATTGTAAAACTAATAATATAGTAGGAATACTCCTCTGTAAGATACTAAATTGTAACAGTAATAATAAAGTGAGAATACTCCTCTGACAGATACTACATTGTAAAATAGGAATACTCCTCTGACAGATACTGCATTGTAAAACTAATAATACAGTAGGAATACTTCTCTGCAGATACTACATTGTAACACTAATAATACTCCTTTGTCAGATACTACATTGTAGAACTAACAATAATATTGGATTAATCCTCTGACAGATGCTACATTGTAGAACTAACAATAAACTTGGATTACTCCTCTGACAGATACTACATTGTAAAACTAATAATAAAGTAGGAATACTCCTCTGACAGATACTACATTGTAACACTAATAATAAAGTAGGAATACTCCTCTGACAGATACTACATTGTAAATCTAATAACAAAGTAGGAATAATCCTCTGATAGATACTACATTGTAAATCTAATAATAATGTAGGAACACTCCTCTGACAGATACTACATTGTAACACTAATGATAAAGTAGGAATACTCCTCTGACAGATACTACATTGCAACATTAATAATCCTACTCTGACAGATACTACATTGTAACAAAAATAATAAAGTAGGAATACTCCTCTGACAGATCCTACTTAGTAACACTAATAATAAAGTTGGAATACTCGTCTGACAGATACTATATTGTAACACTAATAATACTCCTCTGTCAGATACTACATTGTAACACTAATATTAAAGTAGAAATACTGACAGTAAATACATTGTAACACTAATAATAAAGTAGAAATACTGACAGTAAATACATTGTAACTAATAATAAAGTAGGAATACTCCTCTGACAGATACTACATTGTAACACTAACAATAAAGTGAGAATACTCCTCTGACAGATACTACATTGTAACACTAATAACAAAATATGAATACTCCTCCTCTGATACTACATTGTAAAACTAATAATAATGTAGGAATACTCCTCTGACAGAAATTACATTGTAACACTAATAATAAAATATGAATACTCCTTTGACAGATAATACATTGTAACACTCATAATAAAGTAGGAATACTACTCTGTCAATTACTAAATTGTAAAACTAATAATAAAGTACTAATACTCCTCTGACAGATACTACATTGTAACACTAATAATAATGTAGGAATACTCCTCTGTAAGATAATACATTGTAACAATAAAAATAAAGTAGGAACACTCCTCTGACAGATACTACATTGTAAAACTAATACTAAAATAGGAATACTCCTCTGACTGATACTACATTGTAAAACTAATAATCAAGTAGAATTACTCCTCTGACAGATACCACATCGTAACATTAATAATACTGCTCTGACAGATACTACATTGTAACAAAAATAATAAAGAGGTAATACTCCTCTGACAGATACTACATTGTATCACTAATAATAAAGTAGGAATACTCCTCTGACAGATACTACATTGTAACTCTAATAATACTACTCTGTAAGATACAACATTGTAACACTAATAATAAAGTAGGAATATTCCTCTGTAAGATACTACATTGTAACACTAATAATAAAGTTAGAATACTCCTCTGACAGATACTACATTGTAAAATAGGAATACTCCTCTGACAGATACTACATTGTAAAACTAATAATACAGTAGGAAAACTTCTATGCAGATACTACATTGTAACACTAATAATACTCCTTTGTCAGATACTACATTGTAACACTAATAATAAAGTTTGAATACTCCACTTTAAGATACTACATTGTAAAACTAATAATAAAGTGAGAAAACTCCTCTGACAGATACTACATTGTAACACTAATAATAAAGTAGGAATACTCCTCTGACAGAAACTACATTTTAATACAAATATTAAAATAGGAATACTCCTCTGACAGATACTACATTCTACAACTCTTAATAAAATAGGATTACTCCTCTGATAGATACTACATTGTAAACCTAACAGTAAAGTAGGAATAATTCTCTGACAGATACTACATTGTAGCTCTAATAATACATTTCGAATACTACTCTGACAGATACTACATTGTAACACTAATAATAAATTAGGAATACTCCACTGTCAGATATTACATTGTAAAACTAATAATAAAATAGGAATACTCCTTTGACAGAAACTACATTGTTTTACTACTTATAAATTAGGAATACTCCTCTGACTGATACTACATTGTAAAACTAGTAATTAATTAGGAATACACCTCTGACAAATACTGCATTGTAAAACTAATAATAAAGTAGAAATACTCCACTGACAGATACTACATTGCAACAATAATAATAAATCTGTGACAGATACCACATTGTAACAAATATAATAAAGTAGGAATAATCCTCTGACAGATACTACATTGTAACACTAATAATAAAGTAGGCATACTCCTCTGACAGATACCACATTGTATATCTTATAATCAAGTAGGAATACTCCTCTGATAGATACTACATTGTAATACTAATAATACCCCTCTGTCAGATATTACATTGTAACACTAATAATAAAGTTGGAACACTCCTCTGACAGAAACTACATTGTAACACTAATAATAAAATAGGAATACTCCTCTGACAGATACAACATTGTAGAACTAACAATAAAATTGGATTTTTCCTCTGACAGAAGCTACATTGTAAAACTAATAATAAAGTAGGAATACTCCTCTGACAGATACTACATTGTAAAACTAATAATATAGTAGGAATACTCCTCTGTAAGATACTACATTGTAACACTAATAATAAAGTGAGAATACTCCTCTGACAGATACTACATTGTAAAATAGGAATACTCCTCTGACATGTACTACATTGTAAAACTAATAATAAAGTAGGAATACTCCTCTGACAGATACTAGATTGTAACACTAATAATACCCCTCTGTCAGATACTGCATTGTAACACTAATAATAAAATAGGAATACTCCTCTTACAGATACTACATTGTAGAACTAACAATAAAATTGGATTACTCCTCTGATAGATACTACATTGTAAAACTAATAATAAAGTAGGAATACTCCTCTGACAGATACTACATTGTAACACTAATAATAAAGAAGGAATACTCCTCTGACAGATACTACATTGTAACACTAATAACAAAGTAGGAATAATCCTCTGATAGATACTACATTGTAAAACTAATAATAAAGTAGGAACACTCCTCTGACAGATACTACATTGTAACACTAATGATAAAGTAGGAATACTCCTCTGACAGATACTACATTGCAACATTAATAATCCTACTCTGACAGATACTACATTGTAACAAAAATAATAAAGTAGGAATACTCCTCTGACAGATACTACATTGTAACACTAATAATAAAGTTGGAATACTCATCTGACAGATACTACATTGTAACACTAATAATACTACTCTGTCAGATACTACATTGTAACACTAATAATAAAGTAGAAATACTGACAGTAAATACATTGTAACACTAATAATAAAGTAGGAATACTCCTCTGACAGATACTACATTGTAACACTAACAATAAAGTGAGAATACTCCTCTGACAGACACTACATTGTAAAAGTAATAGTAATATAGGAACACTCCTCTGACAGATACTACATTGTAACACTAATGATAAAGTAGGAATTCTCCTCTGACAGATACTACATTGCAACATTAATAATACTACTCTGACATATACTACATTGTAACAAAAATAATAATGTAGGAATACTCCTCTGACAGATACAACATTGTAACACTAATAATAATGTAGGAATACTCCTCTGACAGAAACTACATTGTAACACTAATAATAAAATATGTATACTCCTTTGACAGATACTACATTGTAACACTCATAATAAAGTAGGAATACTCCTCTGTCAATTACTACATTGTAAAACTTATAATAAAGCACTAATACTCCTCTGACAGATACTACATTGTAACACTAATAATAATGTAGGAATACTCCTCTGTAAGATACTACATTGTAACAATAAAAATAAAGTAGGAACACTCCTCTGACAGATACTGCATTGTAAAACTAATAATAAAATAGTAATACTCCTTTGACAGATACTACATTGTTTTACTACTAATAAAGTAGGAATACTTCTCTGACAGATACTACATTGTAAAACTAATAATAAATTAGGAATACTCCTCTGACAGATACTACATTGTAAAACTAATAATAAATTAGAAATACTCCTCTGACATATACCACATCGTAACTTTAATAATACTGCTCTGACAGATACTACATTGTAACAAAAATAATAAAGAAGTAATACTCCTCTGACAGATACTACATTGTATCCCTAATAATACAGTAGGAATACTCCTCTGATAGATACTTCATTGTACATCTAATAATAAAGTAGGAATACTCCTCTGACAGATACTACATTGTAACTCTAATAATACTACTCTGTTAGATACAATATTGTAACACTAATAATAAAGTAGGAATATTCCTCTGTAAGATACTACATTGTAACACTAAAAATAAAGTGGGAATACTCCTCTGACAGATACTTCATTGTAAAAATAATAGTAAAATAGGAATACTCCTCTGACATATACTACATTGTAACACTAATAATACTCCTCTGTCAGATACTACATTGTAACACTGATAATAAAGTAGGAATACTCCTCTGACAGATATTACATTGTAATACTAATAATAAAGAAGGAATACTCCTCTGACAGATACTATATTGTAAAACTAATAATAAAGTAGGAATACTCCTCTGTAAGATATTACATTGAAACACTAATAATAAAGTTAGAATACTCCTCTGACAGATACTACATTGTAAAATAGGAATACTCCTCTGACAGATACTACATTGTAAAACTAATAATACAGTAGGAATACTTCTCTGCAGATACTACATTGTAAAACTAATAATACTCCTTTGTCAGATACTACATTGTAACACTAATAATAAAGTTTGAATACTCCACTTTAAGATACTACATTGTAAAACTAATAATAAAGTGAGAAAACTCCTCTGACAGATACTACATTGTAACACTAATAATAATGTAGGAATACTCCTCTGACAGAAACTACATTTTAATACAAATAATAAAATAGGAATACTCCTCTGACAGATACTACATTGTACAACTATTAATAAAATAGGATTACTCCTCTGACAGATACTACATTGTAAACCTAACAATAAAGTAGGAATAATCCTCTGACAGATACTACATTGTAGCACTAATAATAAATTTCGAATACTACTCTGACAGATACTACATTGTAACACTAGTATTAAAGTAGGAATACTCCTCTGACAGATACTACATTGTAACACTAATAATAAATTAGGCATTCTCCTCTGTCAGATATTACATTGTAACACTAATAATAAAGTAGAAATACTCCTCTGACAGATACTACATTGTAA
Organism: Taudactylus pleione; assembly: GCA_031769625.1. NCBI lineage: Eukaryota > Metazoa > Chordata > Amphibia > Anura > Myobatrachidae > Taudactylus > Taudactylus pleione. Next base: position 4,504,455 of record JAUIMM010000116.1, read on the forward strand.
CACTAATATTAAAAAAGGAATACTCCTCTGACAGATATTATATTGTAAAACTAATGATAAATTAGGAATATTCCTCTGACAGATACTACATTGTAAAACTAAAAATTAATTAGGAATACACCTCTGACAAATACTGCATTGTAAAACTAATAATAAAGTAGAAATACTTCACTGACAGATACTACATTGCAACATTAATAATAATCCTCTGACAGATACTACATTGTAACAAATATAATAAAGTAGGAATAATCCTCTGACAGATACTACATTGTAACACTAATAATAAAGTAGGCATACTCCTCTGACAGATACCACATTGTATATCTAATAATAAAGTAGGAATACTCCTCTGACAGATACTATATTGTAATACTAATAATACCCCTCTGTCAGATACTACATTGTAACACTAATAATAAAGTAGGAGTACTCCTCTGACAGAAACTACATTGTAACACTAATAATAAAATAGGAATACTCCTCTGACAGATACTATATTGTAGAACTAACAATAAAATTGGATTACTCCTCTGACAGATGCTACATTGTAAAACTAATAATAAAGTAGGAATACTCCTCTGACAGATACTACATTGTAAAACTAATAATATAGTAGGAATACTCCTCTGTAAGATACAACATTGTAACACTAATAATAAAGTGAGAATACTCCTCTGACAGATACTACATTGTAAAATAGGATTACTCATCTGACATGTACTACATTGTAAAACTAATAATAAAGTAGGAATACTCCTCTGACAGATACTACATTGTAACACTAATAATACCCCTCTGTCAGAAACTACATTGTAACACTAATAATAAAATAGGAATACTCCTCTTACAGATACTACATTGTTGAACTAACAATAAACTTGGATTACTCCTCTGACAGATACTACATTGTAAAACTAATAATAAAGTAGGAATACTCCTCTGACAGATACTACATTGTAACACTAATAATAAAGTAGGAATACTCCTCTGACAGATACTACATTGTAAAACTAATAACAAAGTAGGAATAATCCTCTGATAGATGCTACATTGGAAAACTAATAATAAAGTAGGAACACTCCTCTGACAGATACTACATTGTAACACTAATGATAAAGTGGGAATACTCCTCTGACAGATACTACATTGCAACATTAATAATCCTACTCTGACAGATACTCCATTGTAAAAAAATAATAAAGTTGGAATACTCCTCTGACAGATACTACATTGCAACATTAATAATCGAACTCTGACAGATACTACATTGTAACAAAAATAATAAAGTAGGAATACTCCTCTGACAGATACTACATTGTAACACTAATAATAAAGTTGGAATACTCGTCTGATAGATACTACATTGTAACACTAATAATACTCCTCTGTCAGATACTACATTGTAACACTAATAATAAAGTAGAAATACTGACAGTAAATACATTGTAACACTAATAATAAAGTAGGAATACTCCTATGACAGATACTACATTGTAACACTAACAATAAAGTGAGAATACTCCTCTGACATACACTACATTGTAAAAGTAATAGTAATATAGGAACACTCCTCTTGCAGATACTACAATGTAAAACTAATGATAAAGAAGGAATTCTCTGACAGATACTACATTGCAACATTAATAATACTACTCTGACAGATACTACATTGCAACAAAAATAATAAAGTAGGAATACTCCTCTGACAGATACTACATTGTAACACTAATAATAAAGTTGGAATACTCGTCTGACAGATACTACATTGTAACACTAATAATACTCCTCTGTCAGATACTACATTGTAGCACTAATAATAAAGTAAAAATACTGACAGTAAATACATTGTAACACTAACAATAAAGTAGGAATACTCCTCTGACAGATACTACATTGTAACACTAACAATAAAGTGAGAATACTACTCTGACAGACACTACATTGTAAAAGTAATAGTAAAATAGGAACACTCCTTTGACAGATACTACATTGTAACACTAATAACAAAATATGAATACTCCTCTGTCAGATACTACACTGTAAAACTAATAATAATGTAGGAATACTCCTCTGACAGAAACTACATTGTAACACTAATAATAAAATATGAATACTCGTTTGACAGATACTACATTGTAACGCTCATAATAAAGTAGAAATACTCCTCTGTCAATTACTACATTGTAAAACTAATAATAAAGTACTAATACTCCTCTGACAGATACTACATTGTAACACTAATAATAATGTAGGAATACTCCTCTGTAAGATACTACATTGTAACAATAAAAATAATGTAGGAACACTCCTCTGACAGATACTACATTGTAAAACTAATAATAAAATAGGAATACTCCTTTGACAGATACTACATTGTTTTACTACTAATAAAGTAGGAATACTCCACTGACAGATACTACATTGTAAAACTAATAATAAATTAGGAATACTCCTCTGACAGATACTGCATTGTAAAATTAATAATCAAGTAGAAATACTCCTCTGACAGATACCACACCGTAACATTAATAATACTGCTCTGACAGATACTACATTGTAACAAAAATAATAAAGAGGCAATACTCCTCTGACAGATACTACATTGTTTCACTAATAATAAAGTAGGAATACTCCTCTGATAGATACTACATTGTACATCTAATAATAAAGTAGGAATACTCCTCTGACAGATACTACATTGTAACTCTAATAATACTACTCTGTAAGATACAACATTGTAACACTAATAATAAAGTAGGAATATTCCTCTGTAAGATACTACATTGTAACACTAATAATAAAGTGGGAAAACTCCTCTGACAGATACTTCATTGTAAAAATAATAGCAAAATAGGAATACTCCTCTGACAGATACTACATTGTAAAACTAATAATACTCCTCTGTCAGATACTACATTGTAACACTGATAATAAAGTAGGAATACTCCTCTGACAGATATTACATTGTAATACTAATAATAAAGATGGAATACTCCTCTGACAGATACTACTTTGTAAAACTAAAAAGAAAGTAGGAATACTCCTCTGTAAGATATTACATTGTAACACTAATAATAAAGTTAGAATACTCCTCTGACAGATACTACATTGTAAAATAGGAATACTCCTCTGACAGATACTACATTGTAACACTAATAATACTCCTTTGTCAGATACTACATTGTAACTCTAATAATAAAGTTTGAATACTCCCCTTTAAGATACTACATTGTAAAAGTAATAGTAAAATAGGAACACTCCTTTGACAGATACTACATTGTAACACTAATAATAAAGTTTGAATACTCCACTTTAAGATACTACATTGTAAAACTAATAATAAAGTGAGAAAACTCCTCTGACAGATACTACATTGTAACACTAATAATAACGTAGGAATACTCCTCTGACAGAAACTACATTTTAATACAAATAATAAAATAGGAATACTCCTCTGACAGATACTACATTGTACAACTATTAATAAAATAGGATTACTCCTCTGACAGATACTACATTGTAAACCTAACAATAAAGTAGGAATACTCCTCTGACAGATACTACATTGTAACACTAATAATAAAGTAGAAATACTCCTCTGACAGATACTACATTGTAACACTAATATTAAAAAAGGAATACTCCTCTGACAGATATTATATTGTAAAACTAATGATAAATTAGGAATATTCCTCTGACAGATACTACATTGTAAAACTAAAAATTAATTAGGAATACACCTCTGACAAATACTGCATTGTAAAACTAATAATAAAGTAGAAATACTTCACTGACAGATACTACATTGCAACATTAATAATAATCCTCTGACAGATACTACATTGTAACAAATATAATAAAGTAGGAATAATCCTCTGACAGATACTACATTGTAACACTAATAATAAAGTAGGCATACTCCTCTGACAGATACCACATTGTATATCTAATAATAAAGTAGGAATACTCCTCTGACAGATACTATATTGTAATACTAATAATACCCCTCTGTCAGATACTACATTGTAACACTAATAATAAAGTAGGAATACTCCTCTGACAGAAACTACATTGTAACACTAATAATAAAATAGGAATACTCCTCTGACAGATACTATATTGTAGAACTAACAATAAAATTGGATTACTCCTCTGACAGATGCTACATTCTAAAACTAATAATAAAGTAGGAATACTCCTCTGACAGATACTACATTGTAAAACTAATAATATAGTAGGAATACTCCTCTGTAAGATACTACATTGTAACACTAATAATAAAGTGAGAATACTCCTCTGACAGATACTACATTGTAAAATAGGATTACTCATCTGACATGTACTACATTGTAAAACTAATAATAAAGTAGGAATACTCCTCTGACAGATACTACATTGTAACACTAATAATACCCCTCTGTCAGATACTACATTGTAACACTAATAATAAAATAGGAATACTCCTCTTACAGATACTACATTGTTGAACTAACAATAAACTTGGATTACTCATCTGACAGATACTACATTGTAAAACTAATAATACAGTAGGAATACTCCTATGACAGATACTACATTGTAACACTAATAATAAAGTAGGAATACTCCTCTGACAGATACTACATTGTAAAACTAATAACAAAGTAGGAATAATCCTCTGATAGATACTACATTGTAAAACTAATAATAAAGTAGGAACACTCCTCTGACAGATACTACATTGTAACACTAATGATAAAGTAGGAATACTCCTCTGACAGATACTACATTGCAACATTAATAATCCTACTCTGACAGATACTCCATTGTAAAAAAATAATAAAGTAGGAATACTCCTCTGACAGATACTACATTGCAACATTAATAATCCTACTCTGACAGATACTACATTGTAACAAAAATAATAAAGTAGGAATACTCCTCTGACAGATACTACATTGTAACACTAATAATACCCCTCTGTCAGATACTACATTGTAACACTAATAATAAAATAGGAATACTCCTCTTACAGATACTACATTGTTGAACTAACAATAAACTTGGATTACTCCTCTGACAGATACTACATTGTAAAACTAATAATAAAGTAGGAATACTCCTCTGACAGATACTACATTGTAACACTAATAATAAAGTAGGAATACTCCTCTGACAGATACTACATTGTAAAACTAATAAAAAATAGGAATAATCCTCTGATAGATACTACATTGTAAAACTAATAATAAAGTAGGAACACTCCTCTGACAGATACTACATTGCAACATTAATAATCCTACTCTGACAGATACTCCATTGTAAAAAAATAATAAAGTAGGAATACTCCTCTGACAGATACTACATTGCAACATTAATAATCCTACTCTGACAGATACTACATTGTAACAAAAATAATAAAGTAGGAATACTCCTCTGAGAGATACTACATTGTAACACTAATAATAAAGTTGGAATACTCGTCTGATAGATACTACATTGTAACACTAATAATACTCCTCTGTCAGATACTACATTGTAACACTAATAAAAAAGTAGAAATACTGACAGTAAATACATTGTAACACTAATAATAAAGTAGGAATACTCCTATGACAGATACTACATTGTAACACTAACAATAAAGTGAGAATACTCCTCTGACAGACACTACATTGCAAAAGTAATAGTAATATAGGAACACTCCTCTAACAGATACTACATTGTAAAACTAATGATAAAGTAGGAATTCTCTGACAGATACTACATTGCAACATTAATAATACTACTCTGACAGATACTACATTGCAACAAAAATAATAAAGTAGGAATACTCCTCTGACAGATACTACATTGTAACACTAATAATAAAGTTGGAATACTCGTCTGACAGATACTACATTGTAACACTAATAATACTCCTCTGTCAGATACTACATTGTAAAACTAATAATACAGTAGGAATACTTCTCTGCAGATACTACATTGTAACACTAATAATACTCCTTTGTCAGATACTACATTGTAACACTAATAATAAAGTTTGAATACTCCACTTTAAGATACAACATTGTAAAACTAATAATAAAGTGAGAAAACTCCTCTGACAGATACTACATTGTAACACTAATAATAACGTAGGAATACTCCTCTGACAGAAACTACATTTTAATACAAATAATAAAATAGGAATACTCCTCTGACAGATACTACATTGTACAACTATTAATAAAATAGGATTACTCCTCTGACAGATACTACATTGTAAACCTAACAATAAAGTAGGAATAATCCTCTGACAGATACTACATTGTAGCACTAATAATACATTTCGAATACTACTCTGACAGATACTACATTGTAACACTAGTATTAAAGTAGGAATACTCCTCTGACAGATACTACATTGTAACACTAATAATAAATTAGGCATTCTCCTCTGTCAGATATTACATTGTAACACTAATAATAAAGTAGAAATACTCCTCTGACAGATACTACATTGTAACACTAATAATAAAAAAGGAATACTCCTCTGACAGATACTATATTGTAAAACTAATGATAAATTATGAATATTCCTCTGACAGATACTACATTGTAAAACTAATAATTAATTAGGAATACACCTCTGACAAATACTGCATTGTAAAACTAATAATAAAGTAGAAATACTCCACTGACAGATACTACATTGCAACATTAATAATAATCCTCTGACAGATACCACATTGTAACAAATATAATAAAGTAGGAATAATCCTCTGACAGATACTACATTGTAACACTAATAATAAAGTAGGCATACTCCTCTGACAGATACCACATTGTATATCTAATAATAAAGTAGGAATACTCCTCTGACAGATACTATATTGTAATACTAATAATACCCCTCTGTCAGATACTACATTGTAACACTAATAATAAAGTAGGAATACTCCTCTGACAGAAACTACATTGTAACACTAATAATAAAATAGGAATACTCCTCTGACAGATACTATATTGTAGAACTAACAATAAAATTGGATTACTCCTCTGACAGATGCTACATTGTAAAACTAATAATAAAGTAGGAATACTGCTCTGACAGATACTACATTGTAAAACTAATAATATAGTAGGAATACTCCTCTGTAAGATACAACATTGTAACACTAATAATAAAGTGAGAATACTCCTCTGACAGATACTACATTGTAAAATAGGATTACTCATCTGACATGTACTACATTGTAAAACTAATAATAAAGTAGGAATACTCCTCTGACAGATACTACATTGTAACACTAATAATACCCCTCTGTCAGAAACTACATTGTAACACTAATAATAAAATAGGAATACTCCTCTTACAGATACTACATTGTTGAACTAACAATAAACTTGGATTACTCCTCTGACAGATACTACATTGTAAAACTAATAATAAAGTAGGAATACTCCTCTGACAGATACTACATTGTAACACTAATAATAAAGTAGGAATACTCCTCTGACAGATACTACATTTTAAAACTAATAACAAAGTAGGAATAATCCTCTGATAGATGCTACATTGGAAAACTAATAATAAAGTAGGAACACTCCTCTGACAGATACTACATTGTAACACTAATGATAAAGTGGGAATACTCCTCTGACAGATACTACATTGCAACATTAATAATCCTACTCTGACAGATAATACATTGTAAAAAAATAATAAAGTTGGAATACTCCTCTGACAGATACTACATTGCAACATTAATAATCGAACTCTGACAGATACTACATTGTAACAAAAATAATAAAGTAGGAATACTCCTCTGACAGATACTACATTGTAACACTAATAATAAAGTTGGAATACTCGTCTGATAGATACTACATTGTAACACTAATAATACTCCTCTGTCAGATACTACATTGTAACACTAATAATAAAGTAGAAATACTGACAGTAAATACATTGTAACACTAATAATAAAGTAGGAATACTCCTATGACAGATACTACATTGTAACACTAACAATAAAGTGAGAATACTCCTCTGACATACACTACATTGTAAAAGTAATAGTAATATAGGAACACTCCTCTGACAGATACTACAATGTAAAACTAATGATAAAGAAGGAATTCTCTGACAGATACTACATTGCAACATTAATAATACTACTCTGACAGATACTACATTGCAACAAAAATAATAAAGTAGGAATACTCCTCTGACAGATACTACATTGTAACACTAATAATAAAGTTGGAATACTCGTCTGACAGATACTACATTGTAACACTAATAATACTCCTCTGTCAGATACTACATTGTAGCACTAATAATAAAGTAAAAATACTGACAGTAAATACATTGTAACACTAACAATAAAGTAGGAATACTCCTCTGACAGATACTACATTGTAACACTAACAATAAAGTGAGAATACTACTCTGACAGACACTACATTGTAAAAGTAATAGTAAAATAGGAACACTCCTTTGACAGATACTACATTGTAACACTAATAACAAAATATGAATACTCCTCTGTCAGATACTACACTGTAAAACTAATAATAATGTAGGAATACTCCTCTGACAGAAACTACATTGTAACACTAATAATAAAATATGAATACTCGTTTGACAGATACTACATTGTAACTCTCATAATAAAGTAGGAATACTCCTCTGTCAATTACTACATTGTAAAACTAATAATAAAGTACTAATACTCCTCTGACAGATACTACATTGTAACACTAATAATAATGTAGGAATACTCCTCTGTAAGATACTACATTGTAACAATAAAAATAAAGTAGGAACACTCCTCTGACAGATACTACATTGTAAAACTAATAATAAAATAGGAATACTCCTTTGACAGATACTACATTGTTTTACTACTAATAAAGTAGGAATACTCCACTGACAGATACTACATTGTAAAACTAATAATAAATTAGGAATACTCCTCTGACAGATACTGCATTGTAAAATTAATAATCAAGTAGAAATACTCCTCTGACAGATACCACACCGTAACATTAATAATACTGCTCTGACAGATACTACATTGTAACAAAAATAATAAAGAGGCAATACTCCTCTGACAGATACTACATTGTATCACTAATAATAAAGTAGGAATACTCCTCTGATAGATACTACATTGTACATCTAATAATAAAGTAGGAATACTCCTCTGACAGATACTACATTGTAACTCTAATAATACTACTCTGTAAGATACAACATTGTAACACTAATAATAAAGTAGGAATATTCCTCTGTAAGATACTACATTGTAACACTAATAATAAAGTGGGAAAACTCCTCTGACAGATACTTCATTGTAAAAATAATAGAAAAATAGGAATACTCCTCTGACAGATACTACATTGTAAAACTAATAATACTCCTCTGTCAGAAACTACATTGTAACACTGATAATAAAGTAGGAATACTCCTCTGACAGATATTACATTGTAATGCTAATAATAAAGATGGAATACTCCTCTGACAGATACTACTTTGTAAAACTAAAAATAAAGTAGGAATACTCCTCTGTAAGATATTACATTGTAACACTAATAATAAAGTTAGAATACTCCTCTGACAGATACTACATTGTAAAATAGGAATACTCCTCTGACAGATACTACATTGTAACACTAATAATACTCCTTTGTCAGATACTACATTGTAACTCTAATAATAAAGTTTGAATACTCCCCTTTAAGATACTACATTGTAAAAGTAATAGTAAAATAGGAACACTCCTTTGACAGATACTACATTGTAACACTAATAACAAAATATGAATACTCCTCTGTCAGATACTACATTGTAAAACTAATAATAATGTAGGAATACTCCTCTGAGAGAAACTACATTGTAACACTAATAGTAAAATATGAATACTCCTTTGACAGATACTACATTGTAACACTCATAATAAAGAAGGAATACTCCTCTGTCAATTACTACATTGTAAAACAAATAATAAAGTACTTATACTCCTCTGACAGATACTACATTGTAACACTAATAATAATGTTGGAATACTCCTCTGTAAGATACTACATTGTAACAATAAAAATAAAGTAGGAACACTCCTCTGACAGATACTACATTGTAAAACTAATAATAAAATAGGAATACTCCTTTGACAGATACTACATTGTTTTACTACTAATAAAGTAGGAATACTCCTCTGACAGATACTACATTGTAAAACTAATAATAAATTAGGAATACTCCTCTGACAGATACTGCATTGTAAAACTAATAATCAAGTAGAAATATTCCTCTGACAGATACCACACCGTAACATTAATAATACTGCTCTGACAGATACTACATTGTAACAAAAATAATAAAGAGGTAATACTCCTCTGACAGATACTACATTGTATCACTAATAATAAAGTAGGAATACTCCTCTGATAGATACTACATTGCACATCCAATAATAAAGTAGGAATACTCCTCTGACAGATACTACATTGTAAATCTAATAATACTACTCTGTAAGATACAACATTGTAACACTAATAATAAAGTAGGAATATTCCTCTGTAAGATACTACATTGTAACACTAAAAATAAAGTGGGAATACTCCTCTGACAGATACTTCATTGTAAAAATAATAGTAAAATAGGAATACTCCTCTGACAGATACTACATGTAACACTAATAATACTCCTCTGTCAGATACTACATTGTAACACTGATAATAAAGTAGGAATACTCCTCTGACAGATATTACATTGTAATACTAATAATAAAGATGGAATACTCCTCTAACAGATACTACATTGTAAAACTAATAATAAAGTAGGAATACTCCTCTGTAAGATATTACATTGTAACACTAATAATAAAGTTAGAATACTCCTCTGACAGATACTACATTGTAAAATAGGAATACTTCTCTGACAGATACTACATTGTAACACTAATAATACTCCTTTGTCAGATACTACATTGTAACACTAATAATAAAGTTTGAATACTCCACTTTAAGATACTACATTGTAAAACTAATAATAAAGTGAGAAAACTCCTCTGACAGATACTACATTGTAACACTAATAATAAAGTAGGAATACTCCTCTGACAGAAACTACATTGTAACACTAATAATAAAGTAGCAATATTCCTCTTTAAGATACTACATTGTGACAGTAAAAATAAAGTAGGATTACTCCTCTGACAAATACTACATTGTAACACTAATAATACTCCTCTGTCTGATACTACATTGTAGCACTAATAATAAAGTAGGAATACTCCTCTGACAGATACTACATTGTAATACTAATAATAAAGTAGGAATACTCCTCTGACAGATACTACATTCTAGAACTAATAATATTATTGGATTACTCCTCTGATAGATACTACATGGTAAAACTTATAATAAAGTAGGAATACTCCTCTGACAGATACTACATTGTAACACTAATAATAAAGTAGGAATACTCCTCTGACAGATACTACATTGTAAAACTAATAACAATATAGGAATACTCCTCTGACAGATACTACATTGTAAAACTAATAATAATGTAGGAATACTCCTCTGACAGATACTACATTGTAAAACTAATAATTAGAGATGAGCGTGTTCGGATCTTAGAGATCCGAAACCACCCGAATATCGGGGATCCGGGGTGATCCGAGCTAAGCTCGGATCTCCCTGTGTGGCCCAGGTCCCTCACCCGAGGCAAAACCTTGTGACCTCGTTGTCGGGTCATGAGGTTTTGTTTTGAGCGGGCTTAATGCTGATTGGCTGAGAAAGCCATCTGTCATGGCTCTCAGCCTATCAGTGTTAAGCCCAATGAAAATGCACAGACAGAGAGAAAAAGAAGATGGCACCTGCCATTCCCCACTTCCTGTCACCACCGCCCCCCCCTGCTGCCGACACCACCGACACCCCCACTGTCTGCATCCCCCGTTTCCGACACCACAGCTGCCGACACTCCTGCACTGCTGCCACACGTACTGAGGACACCATCGGCAACCCCCAGACTGCCGACACTCCCACACTGAGGACACCACCAGCACCCCTGCACTGCCGACACTGTCAGCACTCATGCACTGAGGACAATGTTGGCACCCCCACTCTGCCGACACCGCTGGCACCCTGCATTGAGAACACCCCTGCACTGCCGACACATTCAGCAAACCTGTACTGAGGGCACTGCTGGCACCCCCGCTCTGCCAACACAGCCAGCAAAACTGCACTATAGACAACGCTGGCACCCCCGCACTACCATTCCATGTATTGAGTACACCGCCAGCAACCCCTGCACTGTCGACACAGCCAGCAAACCTGCACTGCCGACACAGCCAGCAAACCTGCACATTGCCGACACTGCCAGCAATCCTGCACTAAAGACACCACTGGCACCCCCACACTGACGACACAGCCAGCAAACCTGCACATCACCGGTACCCTACATTGAGGACACTGCCAGCACCGCAGCACTGCCATTCCATGTACTGAGGACACCGTCAGCAACCCCGCTCTGCCGACACTGCTGTCACAGTAAGTGCACTATTGGTGTATCCAACCCACACTGTATAACACATTGTATCCGTGTTGGAAATTAGAAGCTGAACTGCCACATGTTATTGCCGCCCACTGTGTCACTTAGCTTAGTCAACCAGCTAGCTGGATGCAACCTTTTGGCCTGAACTAAATGAAGCAAATAATATTGTGAGGTGGTCAGAATTGATTGGAAATTACTGGAAATAAATGTTATTGAGGTTAATTTTACTGTAGGAACAAAAACAGGCCCATTTTATGTGATTTTAGCTGTTTTTATTGTTTTTTAAGAAAAAAAGATCCAAAACCAAAACATGAAAACAAAACATGGAGGTGAGGTTTTGGCAAAACCAATCCAGATCCAAAACCAGGGGGGATCCAGATCCAAAACCAAAACCAAAACACGAGGGTCGGTGTACAGCTCTACTAATAATACTCCTCTGACAGATACTACATTGTAACACTAATAATAAAGTAGGAATACTCCTCTGACAGATACTACATTGTAACACTAATGATAAAGTAGGAATACTCCTCTGACAGATACTACATTGTAACACTAATGATAAAGTAGGAATACTCCTCTGACAGATACTACATTGTAAAACTAATAATAAAGTAGGTACAGAATTTGAATTGACCTTTGATTTGTATAATAATTATTAAAATACTTTATAAAGCTTTTTATATAAAAACATGGAACAAAGCATAAAAATAAAGTATAAAATAAATAAGATTACATGACTTACAGGGGCCTGATTCTGAGTTACATACAAAAGCAAACGCAGCAGTGTGTATTGATTGCTATCCGTCTATGAGTTTATTGAAATGACTTACAAACTTCCTTCCTTGTGTACATCCGTACGGCCGAATGTGTAAAGACTAAGACGCCAACTTTTAGTGCCCATGCACACTATAAATTCGATTGGTGCATCCTTGTCACCAGCATCATCAGTCACACCAGTGAAAATTTCACCAGCCCTATGGCAGGAGCAGTTTCTCCGTGTGATCATGGCCTCCTATGCTTGCGGCTGAGCGTCTTTGAGCTTTGCATTGACAAATTTGCGACATGCCCATAGTATGCCCACTGTACGGACCATTGTTACATGCAGCTCTGGCCACCTCCCAGTCACCACACAGGATGCTCATCACTTTTCCAAAACCTTTCTAATACCATCTGAATTGAAGGCAACAGCCCCTTTGTTCGTATGCTCTGCATTACGAATGCACCACACAGGTTATCAGAACTTTCTGCACATACACAGTTGCAAATAATCGCTCTACTACGTGAACATTGGCACAGATTACGTGTGACTCAGAATAAGGCCCTTTGGGTGTACAGTCGCTCCTGGCTGTTTTGTAGGTGCTGCAATGATTTTTTTCCCCATGAAAAAGACTTGATTTTCACATGTCTTAGAAGATTCTCTATCTAAACCTCTTGAGGAAACTTCCACTATATAAGGTGGGGAAACGTGTAAGCGGGGGACTAAGGACCTCATTCAGAGCTGCTCGCAAAATGCGAGCACTCGTAATGAGGGCGGCCACTTTTTTTTTTAAATCCAGCCCCCTGGCCGCTCGCTAAGCTGTGGATGACAACCCACAGCTTTAGCGAGCGGTCAGGTTGATGGTCACGATGGTCAAGACCATCGCGACCATCAGGGCTTGCGACGAGACCCTTGTGGTAGTGTCTCGTCTGCCGCAAGCCCCAGTGAGCTTTCGGCTCTAATAGAGCCGGAAGCTCACCACTGACATCACGAGTGATGTCAGTGGGGCCGTCCCCAAATGGCAGGCGTTCCTTCGGGAACGCCTCCTTTTGGCCAGCCACCCCCCCCCCCGCCCTGCCTACAAAACGGTGCGAGCTGTTGATCACCATCGACAGCCGCCCCTTTTGTAGTGAGCCCCGAAGCAAGAGAATTTCTCTCTCGCTCCGGGGCTTGCGCACGCGCAATGCGGCCGCTGCGCATATGCAGGGCCTCAACATCGACATGCTTGCGAATGCTCAGCACTTGCGAGCGGGTCTGAATGAGGCCCCAAGATGTCTGTTTGACTGACGCTAAATGTTATTAACTCCCTGCTTGAATATATGTCCATCTGCCTCCATCTCAAACACTGTGCCAATTCACTGCGCCCCACCGCTACCTAAACCATGGAGAAACGCCGGCACACTATCTCCAAAGAGGACTCCTTCCTCACTGGTATGGAGTCAGGTGCCGAGAGTAACGGAGCGGTAGGAGCAGGGCTGCTGCATGGGGGGAGGTTGAGCTGTACCCCATCATGAGAGTGTGCACACCTCTGGGACAATTATAATGATAATAAATACTTAAGAACTTTGTAATTTCTATTACATTCCAGATTTTATTGGTATAAGTATCTCTGGCAATCCTTGGATATACTTTGTATCAAGTACTACCATCTGCAATTGCATCAGGACTTTTATTTAATAAAACTACCATAGCAATTCCAAAATTGCATCAAATGATTTTAAATCTTCCTTGCACATTGTTCTTGTACATGTATATTTATATATTTATCTTTTTTGCTTTGTTTATAATAATAATTATTATTTAATGCTAATTTGTTGCGCTCTTTGAGGATTTATAGTTCTTACTATCTTCGTATATTTGAGTACTGGTCAGAGGTACTATTTAGGAGCAGCAATTAATTTCATATAATGAGAGAAGATTTTATTTTAAATTGTGTATAATTGTTTGATTAGCGCCTGATATATCTAGGATTATAGCAATAACTAGACTTATGGGTATATTTACTACAGTGCTCGTTTTTAGAGTGGAGTTGTTGTCGATAGCAACCAATCAGATTCTAACTATTATCTTCTAGAAGGTGCTGCATAAATGATAGGTAGAATCTGATTGGTTGCTATTGGCAACAACTCCACATCTAAAAACCAGCACTTTAGTAAATATACCCTTTGTAGTGGTCTTTTACAGCATCAAGAACTTATATGTGAAAGTTCATTTCTAGGCGCACAAATATCAATGTAATAAAATCATTTAAAAAGTATAAATGTGGCACATGAAACAAAAGCAGTTTTAATGCCCTGCAACTCTCATGAGTTATATAGGATGTAAGTGAGGCTCAAATTAATAAAAAACTGTATTTTATTACAAAAAATATGTAATAATAATGTAATTAAATAAATAGTGACATTTTCACTTTTGCTGGCATTCTCTTCCCCAGCTGGGACCACACTTCCATATGGCTGCCACAGTTGCCAATGTTTTAAAATTAATTGCAGGGTCACATTGTTACTTAGACAGCACTACAAACCCCATCATGCCCTGTTTCTTCAATTTGATTATGACATATGCTTTGTATCTTAAATATGCTTTTCAATACCATTATCAACTCACAATACCCTGAGAATAGGAATAGAAAGTAAAAGAATTTAGTTGGTCAACAATATTGAAATCTAGGAATATTTCTTCTACGGATAAAATCTTTCAGTGACAAATCTATAAACCATTGGACATCCAGTAGCTGTAAGTTTCTTGAGGAAGTTCCCATAAGCATAAAGGACCTCATTCAGAGTCGGTCATTGCGGCCGCACGGTCGTACGCCACCGATGTTCGCTACTATACTGCGCATGCGTAAAGTTCGCAATGCGCGTGCGCAAACTAGCCGCTATGATCAGAAATTTCTCTCTCCTTGAACAAAGCCAGGTCGGTAGTTTGAGTGACAGAATGAGGCGTTTGTGGGTGGTAACAGGGGAAGGTGCTTGAAAACGGGGGAGTGGAGATCCGAACGCTGGCGTGCCTAATTATGCGAACGGCATTTTATGGGAGTGCATACGGTTTATGGGAGTGCATAATTAACAAAGTAGCGTCATGGCACATGTGACATGGGAGGTTTTTACACTGACATGATCGTAGAGCTTAAGAGAGGGTATGGTCAACCTTAAGCTCTACGACCAGTTCCGATGGTTCTCGATGGTCTCGATTAATCCCTATATGCCCGGAGATGACGTGCAATGCGTACGAGAAGGGGGGCGTATTTTTTGAATTCCGACCGCTTCCTCCCCTTGGTCGGCCAGCTACCAATCCGAACTTAGGGACGCAACTTGCGAGGGAATCATTGGAATATCCTGCCCCTTTTCCCGTACGACCGTGCGGCCGCTTCGACCTACTCTGAATGAGGTCCAAAGTGCCTGTGTAAATTTGTATGTGCATGACGGTCACATAGGCAGTATTGCACATCCACATGTGGTTGGTAAATGACTCTCACTGGTTTTAAAAAAAAGTTGTAGGTTATTTCAGGATCTATAAAACTGAAGAGAGGTAAAACAAATGCTAATTTGTAACATCCCATTTATACTGCATTAAGATAGTGGTGTACACAAAATGAGGAGTTTAGAAGATTAGGGTATCTTTTCTTAAATAAAAACCAGGACCATAATATGTCTTGTGTTGCTCCCACATTCAAAAATAAAGGTTTTTGTTGCTGCATTTAATATTTAAATGAGAGATTTGCGGTTTGATTCTCCAGAAATCCAAATCCACCCAAATTTCGTAAATCCAGACAGATCAGAGTGATAGTTTTGATCTCTTGAAGAGATCCGGACAGATACGAGTCTTGGTTCTTATCTCTCTGCGATTAGGAATTCGGATTTTAAATCAGAATTTCGGGTATTGCAAAAATTGATTTTAGTTGTTTTTAAAAACTTTTTAACATTTAAAAAAAAAAAAAAACCTCATATCCAAAATCAAAACCAAAACATGGGGGTCTGCGCACATCTCTAATTTAAATAAGCTATATAATAGAGATTCCACAATTTGTGAATGTACTTTGTGTTGCGGCTGGCTGCAGATCCCCTTTCCCACTGCAACATCTTCAGAGAAGTGGGTCATTTGGTATTGGCCTATATACTCAGTGGGTATGTATACCTAACAACTTCCAAGTGTATACAAAGATGTCAGATTTATTCTGATCATGTATTTTAATCTTATTAAATATTTTTGCATGAGTATGTCCTATATCATACAGTATATCATTAAGTAAACTGCACTGTTTACATCACTGGGGGAAATTCAATTGTTTTTTGGTCGCCCTGCACCCGATGGAGCAATTCAATTGTTGTTTAGTTTGTGCACAAATACTATGTATGCCTATTATTTCTGCTCGCCCCCTCCTGAGGAGGTGAGCAGAAATGTGCAAAAAAACTGGCTTTTCACGCATTTTACGTGTTGCACCCAGTAGTTTAAACGGGCTTAGCCATTTTGCGTGGCTAAACCCGGTCTATTAGGGTATGATGAGCACGATAAGTGAATGGGCGCCCAGAGTTGGAACAACAATTGAATATCGCCCTGTCTAAAGTGACGGGGATTCAGGCACGCAAAACAATTGATTTGCCCCCAATGTGTGCTACAATCAACTTCTAAATTAGCTAATTTTGTAGATCTGTTTAAGTGTTGACCAAATTCCTGTAACATACAGTAGAGTTCATGTATAAGTGTTTCCATTATTTCTGCTCATTCAAATTTGAAAACATCTGGAAAAAAAAACAATTATTCCAATTTTTATACAGCCTTAAAGAAAAAAAAAAAGAAAGCAGACTTATTTTATTGCAATTACAGATAACCGTTCCCATAGCTTTTCACATTACAGCATGTATGTTTTTAGACTGGTTATAAGTTGTTGTTTTTTATTGTATCAAAGCAATGCATTGCCTAATAGAGAAAAGTCTACAGAACCATCAGAAGAATGCTATAAATATACATATGTACCAGTACACATGGAGAGTGTTACTTTCAAAATATGACATCAGTGGGTTATGCGGCTTCGAACCTTGAAACATATGTAAGTTGGCAAAGATTTAAGGTCAAAATCTGTTAATGCCATTTTATTTAAAAAACAGAAGAATCTGAAAATCCATGTGTGTTTTTACTGGCTCTAGAGGCAAGTCTGTAAATCCAATTTTGCATCATACAGAATGTTTTTTTCTGCTCACAAATGTGTTTGGCTTAAGACAAAAAAATTATACAATTGTAGACAATAAAAATGATGTCTATTTAATTGATAAAAAAATGGTATTTGGCAATTTAATGCAGTTAGTACAGTTCTGTATTCTGGGATTAAATATTTAGCACATGAACAAGACAAGAAAAATAACTGCATATACGAATATTCTTTTGTACCTAGCTCATGCACATGTTAATAGTTACTAGACATAGATAACACACACATCACAGGAATCAAGATAAAGATACATTGGACAATATACAAAGCACAATGTGCCCAATTCAAATTAAAATGATAATTTTGAATACCAGCCTCTTCCTTTCCACAGATAACACTGTTATTTTATTATTATCATTCAATTAAGGTACTTAACATTAAAATGAAAAAGACAGAGTAATAAATGACCACATATCTGCCTATTCTCGCCACAAAATTCCACTGTTAAAATAAACATCACTAACTGAATCTGAAAGCTAATTTAAAATATCCCAAATTAATAGCAGATTAATATAGAATTGAAAAAAATGGAGCACCGCTAACAGTACAAGAAAAGGCGCTTGTTATAAACAGGATTGATAGATAGATATCGAAATGACCTGTACATGCCACCAGTTAGTGAAAAAAGATATTTGCTCCAATATTTCATTCTCCCAGAAAAGTTTTACCAAAGATTCTTGGAAGACTGAATCTTTGGAATAAAGATCTTTCACCATCATATGGCGAGTGCTGGTCTTTTGGAATATTATTTTGGATTTATCTAATTGGGAGTTCCTCTACCAGGCACCCCAATATTTAATATGTGAGCAATGAGCACATGCTCCTGTTTATTGCATGCCTCAGACGGCGTAGCATTAGCTTTTTCATAAGAAGATGTTTTAGGAGAGGGGGATCTGAGTGCCCACACATATATGAGAGACCTCCCATGTTTTCCAGCTCCTCCTATTCCTTGGCCTACATGTTACTAGTAGGAGAGGCCTTCATCACAATCCACTTCAATTGAACCTTTAACTACAATTTATTATTTGACACATGTAAGTAAATTAATCTACAATATATGATATATTTATATTGCTCTATTAATTAAGCTTCTCTTACCCCTCTATGGAGCAACCACATGATGGAATTGTTTGTGGCTTTGATGAATGCGCATCCTTCGCTTCTTTCCCATACTTGCGTAATACCAGATTCCAGGGTGTTGGTCATCAACACCCTGGAATATATAATAACACATATCGAAACCAGTTTCGTAAACCCACAGTGGTTTTTACAATGCGAAGTTGCTCGTAAATCTTTTTGTTACAAAATGTTTTTTCGCATTGTGAAACTCTGCGATAATAGGTTGATTGTTTTCGCTAAAATAATGCAAAAATGATACATAGGCCACCAATATATCTACAGGTACAAAATCTCAAATCTAACAAGCAAAACCAGTATGAAACCACCCTATCATTATAATAAAATACTTAATCCATTTCTAAATATTGAGATATTCTACTCTCACTTGTAAGCTTATAGCTGTAGACATTAGTGCAGTGACAATGAAAGTTCCGGTTCACATTTCACTGCATTCTGGGTTTCACAAAATCATGTGACCTGTGGTTCCTCACACAATTTCTCCTGATAGCCCAATAACACACAGAACCAGCATAGCAAATAGTAACATTGGCCTCTATCCTCTGATAACAGTCATATGCTCCCTTTTGCATGAAACGTTCTGTGTTTAATTTACTTAAGTCTAAGCCCCCAGTTTCCAAGTCTTTCTCTTAGGCCTGAGGCCTAGGAGAAGTTCTTGCCGCTGGTCTCTGGAGTACTTTTGCTATTGACTTTGATATATCACAGACACATATTTTAATGCAACTTTATTTTTCCATGCTGACTAAAGTTTGCAATGGAATTTTATCCTATTACTTTTAAAATGAAGACAGCTGCGGGTAGCTGTTAAACAGACTCAAACAATGACCAGGGCCTTGTTTTACATAACACATCAGGCGCAAATTGTGTTAAAAAGAAATACAACAATTCAAAGCACATTAATTAGCTGGAAACAAAACGTTGGCTTTTTCAATACGTATCACTCCTGATGCAGGACTTGCTCCCCCCGCCCCCTTTCCCCATGTTCCCAAATAGTGCATGTTTACTTACATGGTCATATAATCACACATGGTTCTAGTTTGATCTGTTATGTCCTAATAAGAGAATGCAAATGAGAGGCAATTAACATCCAGATTGGAAACAAATGACATTGCAAGATACAGACCCATTTTGCAGCATCAACAAGAAATTAAGTCAAACAGAAATCTATGTGTATTTGTTGTCAACCACAGCTGGTAGATTTTAGATAGATGGTACACAAGCACCCTTCACATAACAATAAGGGTGCAATTCAATTCTTTTCACCGACAGCTGACCCCCCCCCCTTGTGCCTGACAGAGCTATTCAATTATTGCTCCTGCCGGGCGCGATCAACTGGAGGCGCTGGCATTTCAGCTCACTCGAGCTTAAATGTGCGAAAAGTGACCCCTTTGGATGCCCAAACGGCACTTTTCACAATCGCGCCCAGTACTTTGGTCCAGTTTAGCTGCTTTACGCAGCTAAACCTGACCTCTATGGGTGTAATCATTGGCATAGTTTGAATAGCCGCCCTGCGATCTCCCATCACTTTAGACGATTGAATTCCACCCTAAATGTCTATTTTTGTATCCTAAGTAATTCTGCATGATAAATGATTGCACCATTAGATTATATAAGCACACATTGGGCCTGAAACTCACATACAATGCCGATGATCACGGAGTTCAGTCATTTTGTTGCTACTATCTGTAAATCACTAAAAATTTGGACAGCGCATGCGACCCGCATGCGTGTACAAAGTTGTGATTGAGACACACGGAATGAGAAATGTGCAGGACATTCTTGGGTGTTGACTGGAAGGTGGCTATTTAGAAGCTCAAAGATTGTCCGCCTTATGGGAGTGTTATGGGAGTGTCCCAGGCCCGTTGTTGACCTGGTTCTGAGCTCAGAAGCTTAATCGCTCACCTTGGAGACCACACTCTGCCAGAGAATCTGCACCTAGCACGGGGCTGGTGGATGGTTTGCACCAAGCGGTATTACAGCATCTGAAGACACTGAAAGTGGGCGTTTCAGTCCTTGCACATTTAGACACACACTAGTACACCAGGGGAGGGGTTGATACTAGTATTAGGAAAGTCATACACCAGGGGAGAGGCTGATACTAGCATTAGGAAAGTCATACACCAAGGGAGGGGCTGATACTAGCATTAGGAAAGTCATACACCAAGGGAGGGGCTGATACTAGCATTTGGAAAGTCATACACCAGGGGAGGGGCTGGTACTAGCATTAGGAAAGTCATACACCAAGGGAGGGGCTGATACTAGCATTAGGAAAGTCATACACCAAGGGAGGGGCTGATACTAGCATTAGGAAAGTCATACACCAAGGGAGGGGCTGATACTAGCATTAGGAAAGTCATACACCAGGGGAGAGGCTGATACTAGCATTAGGAAAGTCATACACCAAGGGAGGGGCTGATACTAGCATTAGGAAAGTCATACACCAAGGGAGGGGCTGATACTAGCATTAGGAAAGTCATACACCAGGGGAGGGGCTGGTACTAGCATTAGTAAAGTCACAGGTGCGACTACGGCAAAATGACTCAAAAGCAGCAGCAGCAGTGTGCAACTCAGAATAAGCTCCAATAGGCATGGCAGCTAGATTGGGGGCAGTTTGTGATTCTAAAAGCCTCATCCCAAATAATTGATGCACTTATTTACCCCAAAACATTCTCTATCTTGAGATAAACATGAATTCTTCAGTTTTATTCCCACTGTTAATTTATTCTTGCTGGTGGAATAAAAATACATGTATTGCTGGTGAGGCTATGAGCTGCCTCTTAGCCCTAGGAAGAGCCTGAGCTGCAAACTTCAGTCCCAGCCAGATGGTGGAGCATTGCGTGCGCAAGCCCCGGGGAAAGAAATTCTCTCACTCCGGGGCTCGCTACAAAAGGGGCGTCTGTCGATGTTGATCGACAGCTCACCCCGTTTTGTAGGCGGGGTGGCCGGACAAACGGAAGCATTCCTGAAGTAACATCTGCCGTTTGTAGGCGGCCCTACTGACATCACCAGGGGCTTGCGGTAGACGAGACCCTACCGCAAGGGTCTCGTCGGAAGCCCCAATGGTCGTGATGGTCTCGACCATCACCTGGTCACTCGCTAAAGCTGTGGATGGTAACCCACAGCTTAGCGAGTGGCCAGGAGGCCGCCTTTCTAAACAAAAGCAGCTGCCCTCATTCAGAGCGAGCAGCTCTGAATGAGGGCCCAAGGGTACAGATAGGGGCATACAGCTCTGCAAATGGATGAAAATACACATTTAGTTCTGTAGTGACTAAATGGAAGAAAAATGGCATATACAGCATAAAGATAAAGCACTGTGTCACAGTAGTTAGTATTGCTGTCTTTAAGATTTGTGGCCTCTGGTATGATTTTGAATAGGGTGCTCTGTGTATATTACTTGTAGGGTCTCCCAGTATTCATGTAGATTTCCTCCAGGATGTACAGTTTCCTCCTATGACCCAAAAACATAAGGCTGGGTACTTGTTCCTCTACCCCAGGGCCGTATAAGGCCCAAGGAATCATTTGGTCTGGCCCTCTGAGCTTTTTTCTGATAGCCTCATCTGGCTAGCAGGGTACCTAGAATGGCACCCTGCAGCCAGAATCTATGCAGCAGTGCTACCTGGAGCATCCTTAGGACACTTCAGATAGTCTCACCGCTGCCCTTACAGCTCACTGGAGCAACCTGAGGATCACCAGTGATTGTGGTCCCGCCCCCATGTGATGTCACACGAAGAGGGCGTGGCCAGCACCATGCCCGCAAATAATGTTATATATATCAAAAGGTTCCCCACCCCCGCTCTACCCAAATGATACCTACCTAGTGAATGGTTTGTGTGCATGTCATAGGTATATTAGATTGCTACACTGGGGCAGAGACTGATCTGCCAAATAAAGTTATTGGGATATGTGTGCGCTATATAAATAACTGGTAATAATAAATAAATAAATATATATACTGTAGTACTGAAGGATATGCTGACAACATATACATGATGACAATTAATAAGGGTACAAATGTTATATGTAGTGTTTATGTGAAAGTCTCACAATTGTTTTGTGAATATTTCAGACATTCAAAATGAAAACCATAAGAAAGATACAAAGGATTGACCCAAAGAAACACGAGCAATACCATTAAGCACTACAAAACTAGAAAAATACTTTAATACTGTTAACATGATATATATCTCCTTTAAGGCCATGACTAGCAGAAATTATAATTACTTACTTACAATGTAATGTGGATATATTCAGGTTACCTCTAGATTAAAAGAAAAATATGCCAGAAATAGACACAAAAAAGACCTCATATTAGTGATTATGACGGTGATATTTACATATATTTTCCTCGTAATCTAAATGACGTTGTTGTGTATTTTGTAGTAAAAACAGTTACCTTTTTGTCCTGTAAATTTTCAAGACTATTTTATATAATAGGGGAATTGTTTATCTTACTGTAATTACCTGAGGCTAATGAAATTATATTAATCATGCAATTTTCACCTTTTTAATACAGCTAACATTATTAAACAAAAAAAAAAACTATAAAGTTCAAGACATCCACAATTCAGCATTTTTAATAAACAGCTTATGTAGAACTCATTATTTTTTCATATATTTTTGCCTTCTCGGTGTATGTATTATAGTAATGACTGGAATGCATAACGCTCAGATATTACATATTTGTGTCAACTAAGACAGACTTGGGTGGTTGTAGCAAAACTATTTCAGTAGACTTCAGATAAGAGAAAACTTGGGTGTGCAGCACCTATAATTAGTCATAATTATTCTGTATTTATAGGGGTCAATTGAACCCATATAGTTCCTTTCTTACAATACAACTTAAGGCCATACTTGTCTTCTCTCCCAGACTGTCCGGGGGACTTACGAATTTTGGGGAGATCCCACAGACACTCAGGAGAGTAGGTTACCTCAACTACCTAGTAAAATGGGCAGAATGAGTAATGTCATGACACAATTCTCAGAGAATTGCATCATCTTGGGGCCAAATTACAAGAAGTGTCCACCCTGCCCCCCAGAGTGATGAGCTATATTCCCCTCCCTGTGGGGAAAATTTAATCTTTCACATCAGTCCCTGCCCCCTGGAGCTTACAGTGTAAATTCTTTATCACACACATGGGTACATGTGTCAGAAGATAATACACCTAATAGAATGTCTTTGTGGGAGAAAACCAGAGCACCTGGAGGAAACCAACACAAACTCCATACAGACAGTGCCTTGGAGGAATGTAACCCCAGTGCTGCATGTACCCAATCAGAACAGTGGCTACAAGTTTGTTGTCTGCCACACCTGTAGCGGTACAGAAATTGCACAATTTTGGCAGTCACCCTACAGTTAATCTCAAGGACACTAGTTGTTCTCTTGCAAGTGCCTCAGATAATTCATCAGCCAATGATGTACCTCTATGTGACACCAGCAGAGGATTTTCAACCTGTAGATGAATCAGCTGCCAACTGCTGGCAACAACTGCACCATTGGCTCATGGCCCAGCTACCTGCGCTGTTCTATCCCCGCACTTGCTAAAAGAATTTGCCGTTGCCCACACAAAATCCAAATTATTTCTATTCCCATGACATTTATTTATGTATTTACTTATTAACACCTTTATATATATATATATATATATATATATATATATATATATATATATATATATTAGGGATGTGCAGGCTCGGATAGGTTCGAGTTTGCACGTGGAGTTCGGATTTTTCCCTCCAAAAAAACGGAACTCAGAACGAGGCAAAACGTCATCTTACATGGACGAACATCATCATTCCTGGACAAAAGACCAGGAATGATGATGTTCGTCCATGTAAGATGACGTTTTGCCTCGTTCTGAGTTCCGTTTTTTTGGAGGGAAAAATCCGAACTCCACGTGCAAACTCGAACCTATCCGAGCCTGCACATCCCTAATATATATATATCACAGTCATTCACATCAGTCCCTATCCCACTGGAGCTTATCACCTATGTTCCCTATAACCGTTATGGGCACACACAAACTACAGTAGGGTTAAGTGTTTCAGAAGCCTTTTAATAACTCATAACTTCAGTGCAGTGATGCTAACCACTACTTCATCTGTACCACTTGTCTGACCTCATCAACATTACCACCTTTCCAAGAGATTCTGTAAAGTTGTGTATATCATCTCCTTTGTACAGCGGTACAGAATCCATACGGTGCCATTTAAATAAAATATAATAATATTAGTAGGGTGAAATACACTATGTTCAGTATATCCATCATACAGAAAAGTGGTACTGTTCAGTTATGCAGACATGCTGTACTAAATAGGAGCAGAGTGAGCTGTACACATAGCAAATGTGCGCAGGGGGCCAGGATGGCATTCGCCAGGGACACCGGCCAAAGGGGGGGCACCTTCCGGCAGTGCCACCAGCAGCCAATGGGTGGACTACCCCAGGGGCTTGAACTAGCCCCGCTAGTCCCCCAGGCCCCACAAGTGTAGGGCAGACCGCAGTGAGAGCGATCTGCCTTACACAGTAACAAGCAGACAGGCGGCGGCTGTGTGTTTGTTATAGCAGCCAGCCAATGAGAGTCAGACAGACTCTCATTGGCTGCTGCGTCCACGGAGGGAGCCGGCAGTAGCTCACTCATGAGCTCCGTCTTCCAGCTCCCCCACAGCGGGTGATGGGAGAGACGTCATGATGTCTCTCACATCCCATAATGCTGAGCGAGAGCGGGCCCGTAGAAGAGAACAGCGGCGATCATCGGCAGGAGCAGGGATCAGGTAGGTTGTTTTTTTTCTGTGTGTGTTTTTTTTTCTGGTACAGCACAGGGGAGGTGAGTGTGGCTACTAGGGGGCACTGAATATGGGGTGGCCACTATTAGGGGCACTTTATGGGGGATTGGCTGCTACTGGGGGCACGTTATGGGGGGATGGCCACTACTGGGGGCACTGTATAGGGGGGCCGCTACTGGGGGCACATTATGGGGAGGTGGCCGCTACTGGGGGCACTGTATAAGAGGGGGTGCTACTGGGGGCATGGCCGCTACTGGGGGCACTGTATAGGGGGACTACTACTGGGGTACTGTTAAGGGGGGGACTACTACTGGGGGCAATGCATAAGAGGGACTACTACTGGGGGGCACTGAATAGGGTGGACTACTGTGGGCACTGCATAGGTGGACTACTACTAGGGACACTTCCTGAAATTATCGGGGGAGGGGGGCGCCAGTCCATTACCTTGCCAGGGGTGCTCGAGTCCCTAGATACACCCCTGCGAGCGCTGCATGATAAGAATTTTGGATTTTGAATGTACCATACTCAAGATTTTGGGCGGCATCCAGTTAACCCTGAACATTGTTTGGGCACTAATGGATAGCTGCGATCGATGAAAAACGGGGATTTTTCGCTGATTATCCCCGTTTTTCGATTTTTTTGTCATCCTATCCTATTATTTCAGTTGAAATAATAGGATAGTTCTCCCGAAAACACATAGGATCCGTGATAAGCTTGCGGACCTATGTGTTTTCACCATTTAGGTGGTGAAAAAATGTCACTTATCGGGGATATCCAATTAGCCCGACATTGTTCGGGCGCTAATATATAGCCACGATAGTTGAAAAAAGGCGATTTATCACAGATTATCTCCTTTTTCCGCCAATGTTTTTTTCACCCTATCCTATTATTTTGGTCGAAATAATAGAATAGTTCTCCCGAGAACACATAGGACCTGCGATAAGCTCACGGACCTAGTGTTTTCGCCATTTAGGTGGTGAAAAAATGGTACTTATCATGTTTTATTTTTCGGGACACATAAGGTCCCGAAAAATATCCACGATTAGTGCCGGCGTCGGGCGGCACTTCGGGGCTAATAGGATAGCCCTAGGATAGCCCTGCCTCGATCAATTAGCAGCGCTACTTTAGCGCTGCTAATTGGATACCCCCAATGTGTTTGTTTTGGCATGGTGTGACCTGGGTAGGGCCAGTGTGTTTCCATGGTTTATTTAATAGTACATTGTGTTGAGATCTAAGCTCACTGCGCTGGTTCTTCATTGGTGTAGGCTGTAACCAACAGAGGGAGGAAGTTTCCTTGTGGTTCAGTTCCTCACTTAGATGCTCCTGTTAATTTCATATGAAAGACTGGACACTAATCTAACGTGTCATGAATTATGCTTAGGTCACAAAATTCACCCCATGCTACCTTTCAGGGGCTAAATAAGGTAAAAAAAAGATGAATCTATTCCAAATCAGGAGATAGAATCATGGGAAAATGGGAGCCTTGCAGAACAGACAAATCTCAGGTGCACAACTCCAAATTATTAATAATATATATATATATATAAATGCAATAAAATTTTGCAATCAATAGATGTTTTTAGCATAATCATGGCCAAGGCTATGCGCCTACCCACCATATACAGGTAACCTCTTTCGGGTAGGTCCCTAACATACTAGGGTTCATATCCAGAGCGCAGGACCCCGCAAAACTGTCCCAGCCAAGCTGCCCCAGGGCACCACCATAGTAAGAAAAGTGCAGTGTAAAGAGATAGTTAGGAGCAGCTGCAGCTGCATATAAAGAATGAAAATAAAAAAGTGAAGTACATATATATTAAACACACAGTGAAGGGGGGTTAAAATGTGTTATAAAGGAAAATGTGTTATAATGCGGTGCCCTGAAACAGATCAAGCAATGCAATCCAGGGGGACCCACGCCCCAAAAATGAACCAAAGTTGCACTACAGTATATAACTTGTAGGACTTACCTAGAATTGTGCCTAATACCAGTATGCATATACATTACCAGACTCCATGCTTTGAAACCAGTAAGGTAGGGGTGCTAATCCAGAATGAGGGCGTCTCCTTTCCCTCAGAAGTGCAATAAAGCACATTAAATGGAGTATATGGGAAAGATTTCTGGACTGCACAACCTGACTATATATATAATGGGAGGTGCTACCTGATGAGACTAATTGCAGGCACAATTATTTTCATTCTTTATATGCAGCTGCAGCTGCTCCTAACTATCTCTTTACACTGCACTTTTCTTACTATGGTGGTGCCTTGGGGCAGCTTGGCTGGGCCAGTTTTGGGGGGTCCTGCGCTCTGGATTTGAACCCTAATATGTTAGGGACCTACCCGAAAGAGGCTCCCTGGATATGGTGGGTAGGCCCATAACCTTGGCCATGATTATGCTAAAAACCTCTATTGATTGCAAAATTTGATTGCATTTATATATATATATATATATATATATATATTATTAATAATTTGGAGTTGTGCACCTGAGATTTGTCTGTTTCTGTGCCTGCAATAAGTCCCATCAGGTAGCACCTCCCATTATATATATATAGTCAGGTTGTGCAGTCCAGAAATCTTTCCCAAAATGGGAGCATTGTAAGTTAAACATCTCATCAGGAAAAAAATAGAACTGTTCAGGCAAAATGAAGTCACAGGAGAGTACCAGACTTAAGGTAGGTACACATTTAACAATTATTTAGCCGATTTGCCAATAATCGGGTGATGGGCCTGATTTATTATATAGTGTAAACGCATGAGTGTTTCAGCATGCTGGCGATAAAACGGTTAAGAAAAAACGTCCACAAACACATTCTTTTGATTTTCTGATCGGTTGACCAAGACAGAAAATCTATTGAGCAATGTGTTTATTCTCAATAATCTGACAATTTCCTAAATTTTCGCATGACTACGTCATCCTCCTTGTGGGCAGATATATGAAAAATCAGTGTGGGGTGGTCGAATATCGATAACTTCTAATAAAAAATCACATAATGTGTAGCACAGACATTGGGTCTTTCGATTTGCCAAAACATCGTCCCGTTTGTCGGCCCAATCAAACATATCGGACAGTGTGTACCTAGCTTTAGGAAGACATTGAGTCTTGTTTTGAATCTTTGCCTACTGCCTACAAAGGAATTCAGAGAAAGGACTGGATTCTGATAAGGATTCCTTTTTGTGCCCATAGATAGACTGAAGGTATCAGATTTGTTTGCATCACCCACAGATGGACTTTTTCTCTTCTGAAGTGGAACTCTACATGCTCAGTTTTGCCAAATCCTAATATCACCAAATATATTAAGCTACAATAACTAGAAACCCACAATTGCAAAAGAAACCCACAAAGATCAGGTACAACACAAGTTGATACAGTAGTTGTAGTGACCACCCTTAGGCTCTTTAGGTCTAGACTTTACCATAACTCACAAGTCCCAACATTTGGGAGACCAGAATCCAGAAGCACCAACTGTGGGAGGAAAGCATCTGAAACACATACACATACAGTACATCCCGCCTCAAACTGGGACTGTTACATTGACATTTAGATGGTTGGTAGGTATAGCTTTGTAGAGAATATATTGTAAGAAAATATACTGATAATTATGCCAAGTATACAAACCAAGAGAATGTTTACTGTGTTCATATATAATGAAAAGGAGCCAATAACAAGAAGTATATACTGTACAGAGGACAGCGCAAAAGAACTGGTATTCTTTAGTGAATATTTCTAAGAACAAAATAAGAATTCATTATTTGGAACGGGATGCGGTCAATATGCCGACCGCAGGGATTCTGGCGCTCAGAATGCTGGCACCGGAATCCCGACACTTGGAATCCCGACCGTCGGAATTCCACAGGTAAGTAGCGGGATTGGGGGGAGGGTTATGGTTAGGTGTTAGGAACTAGGGAAACTGCAAATAGAAAGTATGGTGGTCGCTCACATCAGCTTAATGATATTGCTCAGGTGCTTGTAAAGGGCAGGGTTTATACTGAACCACAGAAAAAGAAGATTCCCTCCAGCACACTGCAGCAATATTAGCAAAAATACTTGAATCCTACATGATAATAGAAATTCAGAGGTATTGGTTGCATACATTTGCAAATATATGATTAAGCGCCGGGCCAGCGTCAAGGCTCCTCTATACCGGCGTCCCTAACATTAAGGGGTTCACGTCCGAGGCGCAGAGCAGCCCAAAAGAACCCAGCCAAGGACCACGCCCAGGGCATCACACGAAAAATGGAAGAAAGGTGATAGTGAAGTGTAAAGTATAGATGTGTCAAGATAATCAATGTGTTAATTTAATAAGAAAGAATTAAAATTACATAAATAATAAACAAACATATTTGATGGTAAGAACAGTTTGGTGACAAACAATGCCTTTTCCAGCATGATGGAGAACCTTTACATAAGGTAAAAGTGATAGCTAAATGGCTCTGGGGAACAAAACATCGAAATTTTGGGTCCATGGCCAGGAAACTCCCCAGACCTTAATCCCATTGAGAACTTGTGATAAATCCTAAAGAGGCGAGTGGACAAATAAAAACTCACAAATTCTGACAAACTCCAAGCATTGATTAGGGAAGAATGAGCGGCCATCAGTCAGTATGTGGCCCAGAAGTTGATTGACAGCATGCCAGGGCGAATTGCTGAGGTCTTGAAAAAGAAGGGTCAACACTGCAAATATTGACTCTCTGCATAAACTTAATGTAATTGTCAATAAAAGCCTTTGACACTTATGAAGTGCTTGTAATTTTACTTCAGTATACCATAGTAGCATCTGACAAAAAGGTCTAAAAACACTGAAGCAGCAAACTTTGTGATAACCAATACTTGTGTCATTCTCAAAACTTTTGGCCATTGCTGTATTTGCGTGTGTGTTTGAAAATGTATTCTTTTTTAATGAAAGTATTATATGCAATGTGCAGTATCATATATTATTAATATACAGGGCATGATTAATCTGTGGGTACTGTTGCACTGAATGCAGGCCTGGGGAAACAATGTTGGCATGGCAACACAAGCACAAACATACTAGTCCTTCACAAAGTGGGACAGTTTGCAGCAATCCTCGTGCTCCCCACTTCCCACTCCTCCTTCTTTCCCACTGTGAACTGATTGGATTTGCACAGAATGAGCATAATCAGAACACAGCTGGTAGTTAGGAAACTAATTGCTCCACTAATGTGACCTCCATGGTACCACAACAGTGAACACGTAGGAATGTCAACGGCAAATGCTTGACCCAAATCTCAGCACTCCTCACTGCATATTTCCCATGCTTCCCCTGTGTCCAGCCACTACAAGCAGTAGTATCCTGGTGGGTAGGAGAATAAGTAAAACATCAATGCAAATAAAATTACAAAAAAACAAAACAACAACAAATAACACAAAGACACCCAACAGTTTTGGAGCCTGAAGCAAGTACCCTCTTTGACCTACTGCCCAGTATATGACTGAAGTATCAGCTAACCCAACTGAGCATGCAATAAGGGTTTTGTCAACTTTCTACATATGGCTTTGTCTGAGAAAACACTGACACAGTCAAATACATTCAATACATATCTACATCTAACGTGAGAGAATTCAGAGATGAGAGATCAATGGCGAGTCATTAGCCCCCCCGTCTTGTTGAGAACTCAGCAAGTTGTACTCTAACACTATGTAATCATCTCTGCATGTCCTAAACTTTTAAAAAGAAGAAGAGCATCAGGTTAATGTAAAATGGGAAAACAAATGTAAATTGACAGAATGGTTTATGGTCACGTGAGGAGCATATTTTTACTCTGTACAGACAATGTCCTTTGGTCTCACTTTACCTTATAAGTTTTCACTTCAAAAACATTTGAAAACATCGCCTGTTTTTTTTCACAGCACAAGTTGTAAATGTTTTTCTTGCGAGAGCATACATGACAATAAATTAGGTGGATATTAATCACAACTGTTTTTCTGTAATGCTTACAAATGCTTTTTTTTTCATTCGTTTTGCATAAATGATTTCTCTATGCAAACACACTTAGCAACAGAGCAAATCTTCTATGCTTGATGACAGGGAATTATTTTAAATGAGATTCTATTTATCTGGACACACTGGTAAATTAGTTCCATGCTCTTTAATGTATCAGGAAGCAAAGAGTTTGGGTAGAACGCATGGTATTGTTTTTTGTTTATTACAGTGTGGACTGTAGCTTGATTCTGATTATAAACAGCAGTCGAGGTAAAACATGATGGGAACACAGCTGCATTTCATTGGCTTCATTATCCCTATCCTATATACAGGTCCCCAAAAATTACTTTTCAAGCGGTACTGTAGCACAAGCCGTAAGACACTGCAAGGGAGGGTCATTTATAAAGTGTAGAGCAAGTATGTCTGCCCATATGTATCCCAGTCATACGTGATTGACATATTGCATATGTTTGTTGTCAAAGAAGATACATAATCTGTCAATGTAGTCTGTCTGCAGAACTTGAGGCTGATGCAAAGTCATGGGCTGCGGAAAGGGGAGAGCAAGGGGGCGGCTCCACCCTCAATAATTTGAAAGGCGCGGCGGCCACTGATAGCTATAGAGTGTGCGGCCACTGCACCGCATGGAGAAGAAGATGTAATGTGTGGCCTTTAAGTTAAAACACCACACATTACACCTCCTCCTCTGTGCAGTGCTATAAAGCACAGCCCCTGACCGCCCGTGGCCGCCCAGCAACAGGTAAGACAGTGGGAGGAAGGCAGGGGGGTTGCAGGGGCATCGGATCGATTTCATATTGTCCCCCCAACATAAAATCGAGGGCAGAGTTGAACGTAAGTCTGTTTGCTGAGTGCATAATGTTCTGGAACTGCACACACACAAGTACGGGCGATGCAGATTCGTATGCATTTCACATTTACTCTTATGACTGAGGAGGTGTAACTGGGCTGTAATGGGGCAAAGATCAGTGAGGGCCTGTCCATGAAACTGTGGGCTGTGCAGAGCTGGACATAAGTATAAATACACATGCTTTCAAACATTTATTTTACACCAAGTAAAGGCTGGTGCAAGTGTGTCATTGTCATGATGATTTATAACAAACCAAGTGTATGGATCAGGGACTGGCACAGGGAGCATATGGGGATTGGGGACTGGCAAAGGGAGCATATGGGGATCGGGAGCTGGCACAGGGGGCATGTGGGGATCGGGGGCTGGCATAGGGGGCATGTGGGGATCGGGGGCTGGCACAGGGGGCATATGGGCGGATTTACACATTGTTTTCTGCGCATGCAATGCAGGAGCACACAGGGCTGATTTCCATCTAACTGTGCTGCAGACCTTTGTATGTAGCATAAAGTTCGACATTTCTATCTTCTGCTCTCAATGTTGACACCACCTGCTAATGGGGTTTGCTATAGGTATAAGAATATTCAGTGTGTATATGTGCTAACTAAGGTGGTCAAATAGGCAACTAGAAAGAAAAATTGTCAACAGACTTTAGCTTATTTTCAATAACAAATGTCAATGGGCGGGACAGCTGACCCGGGTCTAAGGAAGTCTACAGCAGCCACATATATGCTGTCACCACCACTGCCTGCTATCACTCATTTCCAATATCACATTTTATTAAATGAGTTAATCTTCAGTGTACAGAAAACATAATGATTAGAAGGGTACATTGGAGATCCAGGTTCTATATCTGTTTTTCATTTTGAAGCCCGAGGTGCTTGCTTCAGTCACCCAGTGCAGTGTGAACAAACTATGCTGGGGGCTTGGGTCTTTGGACCCTCTCCAAAAGGAGAAGGACCTCATTTCTCCCCATCCCCTTGGAGGCCCCAATGAGGAAAAATAGGAATCTTTGGGACTTCGCCAAAGCTAGGGGGTCCCCTTGACACCCTGACCCCCAGAGCCAAAAGACCCCTTAGGAGGCAAGACTTGGGGTCACCTCTTTCTCCCCAGGGTCAGCCAAAGCTTCAGTCTGGGGAACGGATTCTTCAGCTCTCTCCAGAAAAAGAGCCTCAGATGACATGAGAAGAGGGTTGCCCATAAGGGTCTACACCCAAAACACCACAAAAGTGAAAATACACATACACAAAACATAAAAAGGTGTGGTGAAGTGCCAAAAAAGTGCTAGTGCAATAAATAAATAAATAAGCACCAGCATTCTATATCTGTATGGCACGTAACATTGATAACCAGTAGACAACCTAGTTATTGCTGGAAGCCAGTTAATGAGCTAGTTGGGTTTCAGGAAATAGAGTATGTTATAAATAGGCTTACCATATCTTCCCTTTAATTTGATACACATATGAATTACACAGATTCTGACTGACTGACTTCAAGTCTCCATTTCACCTGGTTTTAATCAGCCATATAACCTATGCAATTCACATGTGTCACGAATTAAAGGGATGATATGACAAGCATAAATATATAGATGAAAAAGGAGTGGCACTCACACTCTATGGAAGCATACATAGGTACATGATGGTCCCATGCCCACTACAATCACTATGTGTGAAGTTCGTCAGGGGCAATGGACGTCGGGCATAAGACCATGATGTCCCTATGTATACATTGTTTGTATTTTTTATTTTCACTTTAAAAATAAATAGATAAAACCTAGAGTTGAGCGGTTCCGTTTTTCTGAAAACTGAACACACCCAAACTTTGGTTCCGAGTCAAACCGAATCCTGGCTCGGATTACTTAGGGGTTCCGAGTAGAAACGAGTCCCGATTCGGGTCTTCTCGCCAAGTTTGGAATACGGATCAAGAAACTGTATCTTGCATGTTTTGGATTGCATGTAATTCCCTCCCTCATGATGTCCGATGCTGTGAGGTGGTCAACATTGACTGGAAATTAATGTTATTGATGTTACTAAAACTATAGGAGCAAAAACAGGTCTAAGTTATATGATATTATCAATTTTTTTTTTTTTTTTAAAGTAATCGAAAACCGAAAAGAACGAAAACACTTGAGGAAGTTTTGCCAAAACAAAAACACAGGTGTCTGCACAGATCTTTAATAAAAACTAAGGTCTTTGGCTTTCTCCATACAAAAACTCATCTTACTGCCATCTTAGACCAGGCTGCAAAAATTACCCTGTACACAAATACAATGACTGTTAGCAAGGTTATTAAACCTCTACAATTTTTCCTTACCACACTTATACAGGAGTAAAAAACAACAACAGTGCTGGGGCCCATATAAGTAGAACTTAATTTAGATGATAATTATATTAGAGATTAGGGATGTGCGCCAACCCCCGTATTTTGGTTTTGGTTTTGGATCTATATCTCCTTCAAGAATTTGGATCTGGATTTGGTTTTGCAAACCACCCTCAAGTGTTTTGGTTTTGGTTTTGAATCTCGATTTTTGAAATAAAAAATAGATAAAAAGTTTTAAAAACAGCTAAAATCATGTAATTTATGCCATCCAAAACCCGAAATTCGGATTTAAAATCCGAATTCCGAACCGCAAAAAGATCAGAACCGGATTTACCCGGATCCCCTCAGGAGATTAGAACCGCGACTCGGATTTACCCGGATTCACAAAATTCGGGTGTATTCGGATTTCCGGAGAACCGAACCGCACATCTCTATTAGAGATGTGCGCTTACCCCCGTGTTTTGGTTTTGGATCTGGATTAATCTTCATGTTTTGGTTTTGCAAAACCACCCTCAAGTGTTTTGGTTTTGGTTTTGGATCTGGGTTTGTTTGTTTTTAAAAAAATTCTAAACAGTTTTAAAAACAGCTAAAATAATTTAATTTATGCAGTTCAAAACCCAAAAATCGGATCAGAACCGCAACTCGGATTTATTCGGATTCACAGAATTCATGTGGATTCAGACTTCTGGAGAACCAATCCACACATCTCTAAATTATATAAATATCAAATTATTAAATGCAGTTTGAGCTGTTTAAAATTTATTCCGGAGCCCCCAAAAGAGGATAATTAGTATAAAACAAACTCTGCAGCTACAATTAATCTCTGCAACAAATGGATTACAATTTAATTATGATTCCTGAGACAAGGAAGTAAAATGAGTTGACCTTGATATCAAGAGGAAGTGATAGTAGTATTTGAAAAGTATATAATAGATTGTTCTCTATTTACATGGATGTTTCACTCACACTTCTACTCCAATACAGAAATGTCAGTGTTCATCAACCTTCATAGAGCACTGTTAGGACCACAAGACCCTGATGTCATAATATTAAACAGCATGACAGACACTCAATAAGTCAGAGTACGTTATATATTTTTAACTGTGCAGCCTTCAACATATTGCACGTTCCCAGAGATATGTAAGTGAACCTTTCATCATCCGCGGGTAAAATTTACAGCTTGTAGCCTTCATCATGTTAAGAACATCACACAATCCCCCTTATTCAGACTTTAATAAGGAAGCTGAGGGAAATTTAACCTGGGCTGTTTTGCGGGTGACAGAACAGAAAAATGTTCTGGAGTCAAAAGTTAGTAAAGCGTCTCCAGCACAGGCCATTAAAACGCAAGGCTGGCACAGCTGGTTATTGGAACCATGTGTCCAGAGGAATTTTTCTTCTGGTTAGACATTCCAAAATATTGTCCCGAAGCCAAACCGTTCGGTGTTAGGCTAATTTAAGCAGTATGTTGAAATCAGCTTCGAAGGCTTTGATCATACTGAGATTGTTTGTTACAAATTGAACACACCAGCCCCCATTCCTGGCTGACTGCGCCCCTGGATTTGTAAAATTAAATGCCTCGTTTAATGCACTTTGTACATGAGAAGGAAAGTTTTTGCTTGAGGATCTGATAAGGATTTTTTCACCTACATTGTACCTCTAAGCTTTAACCCATTCACTGCCAGCGATGACACTCAGGTAACTAAAAAAAATGAATAACATTATTCAATGAGTAAGAGAGTCAAACTCCCCTTACAAAACACAAATACAGTGTCAGAAATGTAATCCTGCATGTTACAGACACTTTCTGTAATATGCAGAGACATGAGATGCTGCTAAGCTGTTTCAGTTGGAACAATATGGAAGACTTTGCATTATCTACAAAGGGTGTAAGGAGTTACAAAATGGTAGTTCTCAATGGCTTTTAGCAGGCCAATTTCTTGTTGACCGACCTCTACTTATCATGCTTTAGTGAAATGAAAGACAGAAGTATGTTGGGCTCACGGATTGAAACCCTTTGCGTGGACAAGAACAGAACAAAAGTATACTTTGATCAGATGAGATGGACTACTTTATTCAACTTTGGTGTTTCCAATGGAAAAATATAGCATTGAGCATTTTTACTGCTTTTCTTATATCAATCCATAATCCAAACAGTTATTTTTGTGAAATGGTCCCCACACACCAGACGTTATTTATTTGAGTATAAAAGTCTCTTACATTCTTGTTAAGCTGCCTATTATCAAACAAAATGTACACAATGGACAAACTGTACATATTTAATATAATATAACACTGCAAAGCTTGACCTACAGGTCACTCACATTTGGCCTTCCCAATAATTAATGTTTCAACTGAAATATCTATACATAATAATATGCATTATTTGCGATAGATGGAGCAAAGCCATTCTTCAAAATGATTAGAAAACAAATGATTTCTGCTAAAGTTAAGGTTATAAATTTCTCGTACACTGGTGTGATCCATTTGCAGGTATACAATGTTTGAGACTTACCACAAACGCTGAAACACCATTAAAATGACCAATCTCACCATTTCCTGTTAATTTATATTTCCAGTCCTGGAAAACCAAATCTTATTATGAACATAACTTGGTAAACTACTTTTCCATTGCTTTATATTCTCTGCTTTATGTGCAGTTTACTGTGTTTTTTTTGACTCTCAAAATATGTTCACTTTGTAGTGGATGACATTTCATAATGATAATGTGAAGAGAGATAAAGTACAAATCAATCAGCTCCTAACTATTATTTTTCAGACACTAACTGTAAAATGACAGTTAGATGCTGATTGGTGAGAACTTCATCTCTCTCCAAGCTTTGATAAATATCCCCCTGCGTGTGGCTGTGAAAATAGTTGGCACAGTTTACATACAGATTTGTCCTCTTGCACCTTTGCCAATCGCGCTGCAAACGTGCACATGTATCATGCCATGTGATTAGCCGCGGTGCGTGCGTCATGCTACCCCATGTCGTGCACTGTGGGCCTGATTCAGACCCGCTTGCGAGCGCTGAGCGCTCCCAAGTGGGTCGACGATGCCCAAGTGCGTATGCGCACGACGGAGGTGTCTCCGTCTTGCGCATGTGCGAGACCCGAATAACGACGGCCAAGCCGTCGTTATGGGTCTCGCACCAAAGGGGGCGTGCTGTTGATGGTGATTCACAGCACGCCCCCTTTGGTAGGCATGCCGGGGGCGTGGCTGCCCAGACGGAGGCGTTCCCATGGGAACGCCTACCGTCTGGGGCCGGCCCCACTGACATCACTAGGGATGTCAGTGGGAGTGCTTTTGGCTCTGATACAGCCAAAAGCACTCCAGGGCTTGCGGCAGCGAGACCCTACTGCAAGGGTCTCGTCGCAAGCCCGATGGTTGCAATGGTCTTGACCATCGTGACCATCATTTTGGCTGCTCACTATAGCTGTGGGTGGTCACCCACAGCTATGCGAGCGGCCAGGAGGCCGCTCCAAAAAGGAGAAGGGACGGCTCTGATTCAGAGCGAGCGCTCTGTCAGAGCGTCCGTCTCTGAATCAGGGCCTGTGTTCACACCATGCAATCCTATAGCGTCGTGGGTGCGAACGCAGCATGCATACCCGTTTGCGGGTGTGCGACTCGCCCCTTGCATGGCACGATTTGCCGCATAAGCGGCAAACATGCAGAAGGACTTATCTGTAAATGCTTTATTTATGTTATCTCAAACCTTATGGGCTATTTCACACACTGGTTTTGACGGCCGCTTTTTTGCTGTGTACTAATTTTAGTGCACTATGTAAATAGATGGGGCCTTTCAGACGGCACAGTCGGCGTGTTACAGCCGGGAATGCCCACTGACAAGGACGGCTGCCGTGCTGTGTCCGTGCCATCACTGCAAGTCAGTGAAGTACGTGTTGTTATGTTTGCTTTCACACACACCGGGTTTTCTGAGCTTGTACCCACCCACAACTCCATCTTTTCCACATGTTGTGGTACCTGAGTGTCAACATGAGTGACAACTGTGACATAGATACTGAGAGGCTGATATCATTAGTAGAAGCCAGACCACTTTTATGGGACAAAACAAGATATTTATAAAGATAGAAATACCACTGGAAAGGCCTGGCAAGAGGTTTGCTTGAATTGAAAGAAGATTTCTATGTTTTGGGAGACAATGATAAAGATATATATAGTTAGTACTTTTATTTGTAGTGCTGTTTTCATTTATTGTGTATAACCTAGTATTATCTTTGAATAGAGATGTGCAGTATTATCTTTGAATAGCGATGTGCAGTATTATCTTTGAATAGCGACGTGCAGTATTATCTTTGAATAGCGACGTGCAGTATTATCTTTGTATAGAGCTGCTTCTGCACATGCCTACTACATTAAGAAAACAAACCACAACATTAAAAACAGCTCAAAACCGTAGCATGTGAAAGGCACTTATTGCCGGCAAAAACATGGCCGGCTTTTGCCGTTTTTTTTCTGGCCGGTCAAAATGTGAAATAGCCCTTACATTGAGTTTCAGTGCAATAGCTCTGTTATTAGTTTACCTAAACTGGTTTCACTGGGAAAACTCTATGAAGTTAACGCCGTTTAGAGCATTCTGGTCTCAACAAGGAGCAGAATTGTGCCATTCATTTATAGCAAACATTTCCGTGACCAGCAGAGTGCATGATAGGAAACACTGGTTTTAAATCTTTCTGTTCAGTTCTATGTTTTTTTTTTTCTTACTGTCTTTAAAAGATGCAAAAGCCAGAGCAAGATGAGCTTCAATCCCCTGCTCATTAGGTTCTCAAAGCTTTGATTTTCATTTGCAACCATCTAAGCAGTCCTTATTTCTGCTCTCATGAACCCAAGCTGCAAAACGCTTGCTGCAATTTTCTTATTGCCATATTTATTTTAGTCCAAACCATGACAAGGGTCAGGAGTTCAAGGAATAAAGCATTTTGCCATATGGTTATACTTTATTTCCATATCGTGTTCAGAGGCTCTAATATCTTTAACCGAACATAATGATCTTAGAAGCTGCTGCCACATTTTGTAGATTGTTAACCCGTACCAGTGAGCTTTTCAGTAGTCTGACTTTTCTCTTGTCCATAGCAAAATCAATAGCGATAGGCAAAGGGGTGGTGCTGCAACCCATAGTAACCTAGGAAATGCTATTCATTTTTGTATTGAGGCTTAGAAAATGAAAGCAATCATCTGATTGGTAATTAAATTACCCCACTAATAATATCAACTGTTCAGCCTAGACAAAATAAAACAGAAAGACAAGTATTATGTACATGGGGCTACACATATCTACAGCGACACACAGTGGGGAAGTAGATCAACAGACAAAATATAGAAGAAGCATAAATGCAGGAACAGCAAGAAATTAAGCATAAAAAAGAACTTAAGACATATAGTAAGAGGTATGATTTATAACACAAAATACATACCTATGGGTGTGCTCCAGGTGGGAGGGGCATGGGTGTTGTGCCAATGATCGCAACATCACTGTAGTGCCACTTTTCCATAACAGAGCATGTGAGATGTGTGTGGGGGGTGGGGGGGGGGGGGTTTGTCTATTCTCTTGGGAATCCAGGAGTTTCCCAGATACTTCTGGAGAGTAGATAAGTATTTGCAAGAAGCATGAGGTGAGGACAGACAAGAAGACAGGTGGAGAGGAGGCCCTCCATGTGACAGCTTACAATATCATGGATTGGGCAAGACTTAAGGTGCGTATCCATTTGACGACTGTGAAACGAGTGCACGATTACGACATTGTGATCGTGCAGTCGTTTCACAGTCTGTGATGTGCCTACACTGAACGATCAGTTGTTCAGTGAAAGCACATCAATCATCCCCGAACATGGGCAAACTGAGGTGGTCGTCAGGTTGACCAGCATGTTCGGGTGATGATAGATGTCAAAAACGACCAGCGGGCACGCGCATAACTGGTTGTTTTTTACATTAAACTGCCCGATTTGTAAACAATTAACAAGCGATTGAACGATAATGATGTCGTTATTGTTCAATCGCCTTGTTTAATCGCGTAGTGGATACGCACCTTTAGAGTATCTGCAATGTATTTTATAAAGAGTAATGTTAATGGACATGTACAGCCAAACTAGTTCTCGTCGTTAGGTGTGTTGTCTGCAAAATATATAATTTTTCATGGGAATGAGAGAATATTCTGTAAAACAAGATTATTCCATTGGCAATGTATGCTGCATTCAAGATAAAAGTTTTCCCAAATTATAAAGTTTACATAGCTTAAAATGTTCCAGTTACATTAGTTGTATGTATAAGGTTACACTGAAGTACAAATTACAATCAACAAGATCACTTTTCAAAAGTTATCACACAAGAGGAATACAACATGGAGAACACATAATAAAAAGTAAACTGATGCAATTGTAAGTAACATAGATGTATTTTTACAAATTCAAGAATATGTTACTGTAGTTTATGGATACAATTAGTACTTAGTTACTTTTATCTCCCTCAAAGCATTTAAGGGCTTGTTACTAAAAATACTAAAGTTGTCATGTTTTATATATTTTTTTGACAATGGTCTTAAAGTATCCTGAGCCTTGAAAGTTTGTTGGAATCCTCCTATAGACTTTGTTGTTGAAAAAGAAGATCTCAAAGAGCTTTTCAGTGTTAACTCGACAATAGATTATTAGTCAATAAAGCATTGGTCAGCAGGGTATGCAGTCAGCATTTCTACAATCAGAAGGTTGACACTGATTATGTCAACATGGTTAAAATATCGGCAACATTAATGTTGACACCTGCAAAGTTTCTACATTGACAAAATGTCGACATGAGACAGAAATGTCGACATTGTGTACTGGTAAAGTTAGCATTATTGTTGGGGATAGAGATAGAAATAGACAAAAAGCCAAGTGCCAACATTCAACAATGTTGACATGGTTAATGTTGACATAATGAATATGTCAACATATACAATGTCGATATTACAACCATGTTGGTATAATAAGTTCCAACATTGTGAATGATGACAAGATACACCACACCATAGTCATAAACTCCTGGTATTTAAGACGTACTATACATCACCCTGAGCCTAAGCCCTGTATGTTAGCTCCACTGTCCCATTACGTTCCCTCTAGGATTGCACTCGCACCTTGTGCTCACTTAATAGAAGTACTCAGAAGTGCTCTGTTATAGTGCTCAGAACTATAACTGAGCAATAGGTTATCTTTAGCTACTGTGAGATACATTACGACTGACTGGTTTGTTTTCTGACTATCCATGTTTTGTTGTGACCCTTTGCTTTTGGCCCTTATTCTGAGCTTGTACCTGTGCTACCAGTCCTGAGCTCTGACCTGTCACAAAAAACAATTGAGTTTCAATGTTAGTGTTGTGGTCCTCATTGCGTAAACCACCTAGTGGTGTGAATCCTGGAAGCCTTGACCTGTGAGTGTCCTGTGAGTCATTATCTCCTTGTGGGTGTCCCTTATGAACACCAGATACCATGTACACTCTACTCTTAAAGTTAGCCAGCATCAACTGATAATCACACAAGGGATCCACTTGTACAGCCTGCAGTAACAAATTCAACATGTGATATCATTTCATGAGGAATGCTGGTTACAAATTAGAAGAGCTTCATATATTATTATCATTATTATTATTTATTTATATTGTGCCCATCATATTAAGTATAGACAATATATACATACATACATGGCCTAAAGTATGTGGGCATCCAAACATCACATCCATATGTGCTTGTTAAACACCTCATTCCAAGCCAAGGACATTAATATGGGGTTGGTCTCCCGTTTGCTGCTATATACTGTACATACACACACAAGGGCAGTAGTAAGGACCCAATACAGTTAGAGCTCTGTGTAGACCAGTAAGGTTCTTCCATTCCAAAGTGAACAAACCATTTTTGATGGACCTTGTGTTTGGCATTGTCATGTTGAAACAGGAAATGGACTTCCCCCATCTGTCGCCACAAAGATGAAAGCATCAAATTCTCCATACTGTCTCTAGAATGTTATTGGATGCCATATAATTAAGATTTCCCTTTGCTGGTACTATGGAACCCTGGTTAAACCATGAAAAACAGCCCCAGACCATTATTCCTCATCCACCAATCTTTACAGCTGGCAGTACACTTTCAGGCAGGAAGTATTGTCCTTGCATCCATCAAACCCAGATCCATAAGATACCAGAGGGTGAAGAACATGG
This sequence comes from Taudactylus pleione, assembly GCA_031769625.1. NCBI lineage: Eukaryota > Metazoa > Chordata > Amphibia > Anura > Myobatrachidae > Taudactylus > Taudactylus pleione. The sequence continues at coordinate 4,548,205 of JAUIMM010000116.1, forward strand.
TGATCTGAGTCTTGTTTGCACCTGCTTGTAGAATCTGATTGGTTGCTATGGGCAACATCTCCATTTCACTCTCACTTTTGTAAATATACCCCATTTGTCATTTGATGTTGCACATGGTGATACAAGCTTTATGTCCAGCTATTTGTGCCCTAATGAGTGTTGCTACCTACATACTTAAATGTATATGTATGTGTCATCATTCTATATATTATACAACTGTTGTATGTGTTAAAATTAATTTCATTACATATCTATAGCTTAAAGGTAGTGTATTAGGTATACATACATATTGCTAGCACTTTTATACATATATGTGAATATATCCCAGCCAGGTGGGAATGTGATGACCTGCTGGGGCTCGTGGCAGGGACTCTCTCATCTCTCCCATGACAGCTGAGACACTGTACTGAAGAGGGAGAGCTGTCTGGGCTTCTGGTGGTGCTGATCACAGAATCCTGCCAAAGAGGAACAGGTCTGACAGCATATAGTTTACATCAGTACACCATTTAGCTATTGGAATAAGCACATTATTAATGTCCCAGTTGTACTAGAGGAGAAACTGATCATAATTGGACTTCAATATCTGCAGCTTAGAGATATTGTTTAACCTCCTGGGTTATTGAAACATCACTTGATTCACTGCATTGCTACATGTCTATATATAGTCAGATTCTTGCTGCAGTGACAATCCTTTACGAACATCAACAAGGCAGTGATCACCGTCTAAATATTCATAAACTACAGTGAAAGTGAATTGCTAACAAACCCGCATTTGCACCATACAAGGGCCCAACATAGTAACAACAGTCTTGTTATGGGCAGAATTCAGTATCAGTATACAGCCTTCTTTATAGGGACAGCAACATTATTTTCATTAACACCCAGGAAAAATAATTAAGTTATTATCTAGCTACTATGTGTGCACAAACTTAAAAGTGTCTGGCAAGAATGCACAAATTTCATAATAACATTACAGTGTGTTACTAGTACTTAACTTGGGTAAAGTTAAATTTTGTGCAGTAGGATACATTCTTATGTGAATTGCTAACAAACCCGCATTTGCACCATACAAGGGCCCAACATAGCAACAACAATCTTGTTATGGCCAGGATTCAGCATCAGTATAAATCCTTCTTTATAGGGACAGCAGCACTATTTTCATTAACACCCAGGAAAAGGAATTAAGGGGTCTATTTACTAAGCAGTGTTAGGAGACAGAGTGAAAAGTGATAAGGTGCCAGCCAATCAGCTCCCAACTGTCATCTCAAAGGCTGTGTTTGAAAAATGACAGTTGGGAGCTGATTGGCTGGCACCTTATCACTTTTCACTCTGTCTCCTAACACTGCTTAGTAAATAGACCCCTCTGTTATTATCTAGCTACTATATGTGCACAAACTTAAAAGTGTCTGGCAAAAATGCACAAATTTCATACTAACATTACAGTGTGTTACTAGTACTTAACTTAGGTAAAGTTCAATTTTGTGCAGTAGGATACATTCTTATGATTTAGGAAAGTATATATGTTATTGCATGTGTATTTAATATGAACTACTAACTCAATTTGCCTATACAGTACAAGCATTGAAGAAGTTCCAGTTTAATAAATATTTTGTAATGTTTTGCAACTTTGTGTGTTGTGCAGCATTAGTGTGGAAAGTTTGTTTTCAAATACTGTCATATTGTAAAAACCAATCTATGTTAAACGTAATGCATTGTTTCATCAGAGAAATAAATTGTCCTTGAATAAAGATAATTCTTCTTTAAAAAGTGTTAATTATTGTGCTAAGGACCATACTCCTTACCTCTCTGATGGAACCAGAAGGAAAAAGGGGAACAGACTAGTGCAGAGGAATACTCCCTTACCGGGTAACATACGTGATCAATTGGGATTGCACCACTTACCTCACCTGATGGGGTGTCACATTTGGCCATGGAAAATCAGTCCATGAAGCTCATGATGAAGAGTTGTTGTTTTTATGTTGCTTATAGAGGCAGTTTGTGACAGTTGACCAGAGCAGCTTTATCATGGCAATAATGTAACAAACTCACTTGGAAAGGTGGAATCCTATTACAGTGCTACATTAATAGTCAGTGAATTCATTGGCAGTTGGATATCTGTACTTATATTTGTTACATACTTGCCTACTCTCCCAGAAGGTGCTGGAGACTCACGATTTATAGGGGTAGTCACCCGTACCCCCGAATTTTCCATTTCCTGCCCTCTTCCTAGTTAGTAAAGTGGGTAGGATGGAGAGATAATACTGGGGCTTTCTGGTCCGTTGGGAGAGGACAGGGCTAAAATGATACAGGGCCTAATGATGTGAGAGCACGGCCCCGCTCCTCTAAAGTGGTCAGCTGCATCTCCTCTCCAGGCTTCTCCAGGAGAGGAAACTTTAAAAGTTGGTAAGTATGACTTGTTATCGACAGGGTACTTAGTGATACTCCTAAAGGTGTTACTCTGTCAGACTCAGGGCTTATTCTTTTGCATTTGATGTTCACCTCAATTTAAGTAGCTATGTATGTTACATATAATATTAATCTATATGGTATACTTCCCAAATGTCTTACCACATCTATATGAGCCTGAAAAAATAAATCAGCAATAGAAGAGATTACTTTGTTAAATTTATTACTAAAGCTTTGTATATAGTTCTAGAATACCATTAGATCCATGCTCATCCTCTGCACATACCACCAATCCCCGTGGAGCCCCCTGCTCATATCCTCAGCCCTGTTCACCATGTACACATATCCCCACTCTCACTGATCCCCACACATATGCCCAGTCCCTGATCACCTCCACTCTGCTGCTGCCAAGTTAAGGTGCGTACACACTGTGCGATCAGGAAAGACAGTACGATTACGACATTGTAATCGTACCGTCGTTCCTGATTCCCTGCAGTGCCTACACTGAATGATCAGTCATTCAGTGCAGGCACAGTCCATCATTCCTGAACATGCAGGCAAATCGTTATCGGCAGAATGGACTGCATGTTCGGGCGTGCGCATCGCCGGTCGTTTCCTACATTTTAGTGCACAATTTGTGCACGATTACGGAGTGATTGCACTATTACGATGTCATAATCGTGCAATCGCTCAGAAATATCGCTCAGTAATATTTGCCCTTCTGCTCCACGGGAGGTTTCTGTCCTTTACACCTTTACAGTTTTAATTATTGGTGGCAGAACAGAATTCTGATGGGAGCTGTAACATCAGGAGGTTGTGCACTTTGAGGAAGCCCAGAGAGGCTGACTAGCGTAATAGGGCCTGACTAGCCCTGAGCCGCAGGCAGGATCTGTTCCTTACATCACTGAGTTGCTCCACTTCCGAGTCCCCTCATCAGTGTCACCGATGTTATGTGTCACGTGACGTGACGCTGATGAGGAAACTTGGGAGCCGCTTCATGTGAGGACCCCCCTGTGTGTGGGAGCCCCAGGGTGACTGCGTCTGTCACTGCCCTTAATCCAGTCCTGGGTTCTATGACAGAGTGATAGATTTACAATGAATAAATTTCTTATTGTATAGCTACTAACACAGGAGCTGCTAACATGAAGGATATTTTCATTTCTCAAAGCGTCTTAAGGTTATCCAGTGAGCTGCATGATCACTTTTATATATGCAAAAGAAGCACATTCTTTTATTCTTAACTCCATCTCTTTAATCATATTGTCCATTTCCAAATTTTCACTGTAGGGCAAAAAAACTGCTCCATGCAGAGTGTGTTTTCTGTTACTTTACACGTGTCACATATATTTTCCTCTTCCATATTTCTTTCAAATTCCCTTATTTAAATCCACAAGCGCCGGCACAAAATAAAACTCTAAGCCCATTAATGTATTTCAGAAGTAACAATCATGGCTTTTTATGGATGCCATCAATCATTTCAAAATGACTTAGAACTCAGAAGAAAATAAACAGCATAATTTATGTAAAACAGCGTAAAAAAGGGTTTAAGTCATAGAGAAAACATGGTTTTCTTTAACTGGTATAAAACAGATTGTATAGTACAAAAATTGTGATAAAAGTAGCTTGATTTGATAAATTATTTCTTCTTTCTTTCAAAATGTGCATTATTGTGGTAAAGAATTGCTGTAGAGGGAGAGAGCATTACAGCCATAATATATCAATTGGGAAATGAATGTCTTTTAAAGAGATTATATTTGTTCTGTCTTCTGATCTAATGTATATAAACACAGTGGCTAATAAGGCATAGCTTAACCACTTACCAGTATCCTTTGAGCCCAATACATCTCTAGGTAAAGCACTAAAAGGAAACAAGGACCAAATTAAGAAGAAGGTTCATGGAGACTGTTGAGATTAAGGGCCTGATTCAGACCCACTCGCGAGCGGCTGTCCGCTCGCAAGTGGGTCGATGGTGTGCACTGCGCATGCGCACGATGGAGGGAGTTCCGTCGTGCGCATGTTCGAGACGCGACGAGCGAGGGACTTTCCTTCGCTCGTTGTGTCTGATCAAAGGGGGCGTGCTGTCGATGTTGATTGACAGCACGCCCCCTTTGGTGGGCGTGCCGGGGGCGTGCCTCACAGACGGGGGCGTTCCCAAGGGAACGCCTACCATCAGAAGCCGGCCCCACTGACATCACTAGTAATGTCAGTGGGAGTGATTTTGGCTCTGATAGAGCCAAAATCACTCCGGGCCTTGCGGTTGAGAAACTCAACCGCAGGCTCCGGCTCGCAGTGGCGATGGTCGCGATGGTCAAGACCATCGCGACCATCAACCTGCACGCTCGTATAGGCTGTAGGTGGTGACCCACAGCTATACGAGCGTCCAGGAGGACGCTCCATAATTATGGAGGTGGGCCCTGATTCAGAGCGAGCGCTCTGGTCAGAGCGTCCGGCTCTGAATCAGGGCCTAAATTCCATATCTTGCTTAATAATCTAAAGGTGCCCACAGACATAGCGATATTTTACCTGATCTGGCCGATTCCGACACATTGGAACTACAGATCGTGTAAAATATGGCCAAATCCTGAGTAAACCTTGAGTCCCCACTCATGATCACGATGCGATGCACGTCTCCGCTGGTCGCACATTGCATCATCAGATTTGCCGTGCAGTAGGGCAGATCTGACAATCTAGGACGCGATGCACTGTGAAAGTCTGACTGCAGGAGAGATCGTATGAAGATTGGACACCAAGTCGTGTGCAGATCGTGTGGAGATCGTGTGCAGAGCTGCCGGGGAGAGTTTCAAGGGAAATCGTACACATCGGCTGATTGTGAGCACATCGCTATGTCTGTGGGCACTTTAAGAACTGGACTTTAGAGATTTCTTGGAATAAAGGAAAACTCTTCCCATCTCCATTAGTCAGTTTAAGTATTTATTTACATTTTATAGAAAACATATACTGTATATACGTAGTAATATCATAATGGAGTTGAGGTCAAACCAGCTAAATAGTTATCAATGAACCTACATAATTTTTATTTCTATGGGTTGTATTAGGCATGCAGATGCAGGCAGTGGGTATGCATAAGTGGCCAAAGTACAGTAAGGTCATTGTGTAAATGGGTAGCTGCGAATTGTAACTTAAATGGCTGGTAAAATAGTTGCAAATGTAACTGGCTGTAACTCACCTTCTGATGAAACCGTCGACGTATATGGACGGAGAAACATGTTAGTATAGCTGCAATTACTTTATTTGGATGCCTGCTCCATTTTCCACTTGATAAGGTGACTGTTTGCTGCTGCATTAACTACAAACCAGAGCTGAAAGCTGTATTATTACCAAGTGCCTGGGATACATCACTGCAAGAGGTTAAAAAAGCAATAAACAGCCCTCATACTGCACTTAGTAGTGTCCTGGACTGGTCACCGGAGGCTGTGAGGTTGAGCATAGCGCTAAGCCAGATACAAACAGCGGCTAGAGCTCTGCCCCAGGCACATTGTGACAGCATTGGGATTTCCGGAGGAATCGGGGTTGAGCATAGCGCTAAACCAAACGTCACCAGCAGCTAGCACACTCTCCCCTTACCCCTGACCAGGGGCTGGCTGGCAACTTTTAGCCTGGGGGGCAAATGCATGCAGGCGGTCCTGGCAGAGGGGTAGCGTGTAGCCAGGGTGCCCGAAGAACATGCGTGCTGCGGCGCCCCCCCCTCAAGTGTTCCAGGGAGGAGGCGGGTCCATATGGGATTAATGTAAAGTAAAAATAAAGATTAGGAACAGCCCCATCATGGTGCCCATATGCAGTGCACCCCTGTGCCCCAGGAGAGGATCCCCTTATGCAGGCCTCCCCTTATGCCCCCAGTAGTGATCACCCTATGCAATGCCCCTTATATAGTGCCCCCAGTAGTGGTCCTCCCTGTGCTGTGCCCCTTGTGCCCCCAGTAGTAAGCCCCTTATATAGTGCCCCCATTATTGGTACCCCCTATGCAGTGCTCCTTGTATAGTGCCCCCAGTAGCAGTCCATACCCCATGCAGTGCCCCCAATAGTGGTAACCCTTATGCAGTGCCCCTTAAATAGTGGCCCCGGTTGTAGTCTCCCCCTATGCAGTAACCCCAGTATTGCCCTTTTTATAGAGCCCCCAGCAGTGGTCCCTCGATGCAGTGCCCCCAGTGGTAGTCCCCTCCCCCCTATGTAGTGCCCCTAGTAGTAGTCCACTCCCCCCTATGCAGTGCCCCTAGTAGTTGTCTCCTCCCCTTGTAGTGCCCCTAGTAGTAGTAGTCCCTCCTTGTAAAAGTAGTCCCCCCTTGTAGTGCCCCCAGTAGTAGTCCTCCCAGTTGAAGTCCCCCCCTTGAAGTGCCCCCAGTTATAATCCCCAGTAGTGGTCCCCCCTTGTAGTGCCCCCCCTGTAGTGCCCCCAGTAGTGGTCTCCCCCTTGTAGTACCCCCAGTAGTGGTCTCTCTCTTGTAGTGCCCCCAGTAGTAGTCCCTCCCTCTTGTAGTGCCCCCAGTCCAGTAGTGGTTCCCCCTTTGTAGTGCCACCAGTAGTCCCCCCCTTTGCAGTGCCCCCAGTAGTAGTAGTCCCCCCCTTGTATTGCCCCCATTAGTAGTAGTCCCTCCCTTGCAGTGCCTCCAGTAGTGGTCACCATGGAATGTGCCCCCATTAGTAGTAGTCCCCCCCTTGCAGTGCCTCCAGTAGTGGTTCCCCCCTTGTGGTGCCCCCAGTAGTGGTCTCCCCCTTGTAGTGCCAGCCCCCCCCCCCCCAGTAGACACACATAGTAAAAAAAAAAAAACACTTACCTGAATCCCCGCTCCAACCGTCGCCGTCCGCTCCTCCGTCTGTACTTCCCGGGCATTATGGGACAGACGTCATATGATGTCATGACGTAAGATGGAGCGGCTCCTGCAGTGGGCACAGCAGCAGCTACTGAGAGTCTGACAGACTCTCATTGGCTGCTGCTTACAACAAACACACAGCTGCCAGAGCCGGCGGCTGTGTGTTTGTCACTTGTGTAGCGCTGACCGAACTCCGTCCGGTCAGCGCTACACACGCGCTGCAGTCTGTGTCACAGTGACACAGACTGCCCGCGGCCCGCATGACGCTGCGGCCCGGGGGGCACATGACACCCTACCCCCCGGCCGAGCACGCCACTGCCCCTGACTCAAGGGGATAACATCTATGAGGTTTGAAGCATAGCACAACTTATTTGATTGGAAATTTATCTGCGCTTTCCCCTTTATGCATATACTTGACAATCAGGTGTGTGTGATATTCATGACTGCAACACAGATACAGTTTACTGGTCATTTTTAAATTGCAATACCTGGCACTTATTATTAATATCACCCAAGTGGATACCAATAAATTGCTTTAATAAATACCTCTTTGGAGCGGAGACACCTGTTGGATAAACTGTTCTATAATTTATATGAAAAAGTTTATTACCTATTATTGATGACAGTAAGGCTTTTATCTTGTACTGTTTTTATTGATGTGACTTGTTTATATGTTTAATTGAATACATTTTTATGAATATATATATTAGTAGATTGATCTTTGCGCCCCCTTGGTGATAATTTGTTACCATCTAGAATATATCTTGCTTAATAGTCTAAGAACTGGACTTTAGAGATTTTTTGGAATAAAGGAAATTTCTCCCCATCTCCATTAGTCAGTTTAAGTATTTATTTACATTTTATAGAAAACATATACTGTAATAATATCATGATGGATTTGAGGTCAAGCCAGCTAAATAATTATTAATGAACCTACATCATTTTTATTTCTACGGGTTGTAATAATAGGCATGTAGATGCAGGCAGCGGGCATACAGAAGTGGCCAAAGTACAGTAAGGTCATTGTGTGGGCGGGTAGTTGCAAATTGTGGCTTAAATGGCTGTTAAAAAAGTTACAAATGTAACTGGCTGTAAGGTTCTGGCTTGTAGCTGCTAGAGCACTGTTGTAATTTGATGAGGATGACAACTGCACCTGATTGCTCAAAGTATTAAAAACACTCCCAGTTATGCAAATACAGTAAAACTGTTGAAAATGTGTTTTAAAAATCACTTTATGCTGCATTGAACACTTGGTTTAAAGAGGCAGACTATATGGGCCAAGTGGTTCTTATCTGCTCTCAAATTCTATGTTTCTATGTAATGCTGCACACTCAGGGACTGAATGCCTGATTCAGCAAGGATCGCTATTATGCTAGTACGCACACAACACAGTTGCTAATATCAGCGATGATATGCAAATTATTGTATTCGCATTGCGATCGCAGCCTAACATAAGGACACCCACTTTCCCTTACTCACATCAGTATACTTTAGCAACATAGTGAAAAAATCGGTAACATCGAGTAACATCGGACCCATATGCACTTTTGCACAAGCCCACACCTTACTCAGAAATTGTTAAATTCCACGCACGCTATGAGACCTCACACTGCGTATGGCATCGCAGTGACTAATTTATGCTTGCCCCTGCAATGGCATGCGAAGGCACTGGCACACCTGTGTTTCCCCGACCACAACCCCCCATCACCACCCACAAATGGTACTTCCTGTCAGTCACTCTTGGTGGGGTCTACAAAGCCTCTTTGATCGCAGTCCTGATCGCAATAGCTAGTTCTCAGATACGTACTCAATGCCAATATTTACGCAGTTGAACGATTATCAGCCGACTGCACGTGCGTCACGGTTGCACTGCACACGCGCCAAAGTACCTTAGCAATGCCACTAACAGTGAGGATTTCTTTGCAAAGTCATTGACATTCAGGGACCATTTGGGAGCGATTATGGGGAGTAGCAGAAAAAATGCAGACGTGTCGCAATTATTTTCAGGGCGTGTCTAAGCCTACAACTGCGATCTCATATGCAGATGAAGTGGTTCTGATGTCTCAAGTCAGGCGGCCATTCTGCACAACCATAAGGCTACTCAGTTGGGCAATTATGGAATGATCTGCGTAGGCGACTGCGAATGTTCACACAGTTGCTTGGATTTGTGATGACCCCGGCGTCTGCAACATTGGCATATTTTCAAACAGCAGATGCGAATGCATTAGCGTACATATCTGAATCTGAGGAAGGCTGTATATATATATATATATATATATACACACAGTATATATATATATACATGTATATATATATATATATATATATATTTATATATATGGAATGTCATGCCAGCAGTAAAGCAACCTGAGACCATTCATGTGTGGGGTTGCTTCTCAGCCAAGGGAGTGGGATCACTCACAATTTTGCCTAATGGTGCGCACAAACGTAGCGATCTGTCAGCGATACGATATCGCTGACAGATCGTTATGCACCCTCCCTGGTATGTTGGATGATAAATATCGATCATCCAGCACACCACCAACTCACCGACGACTATAGTGACCCGCGATCATCGATTGCGGGTCCCTATAGTAACTTGCTCGATATTGAGCAAGTTGACTGGTATGCACGGCCGATGGACGATATCCCTATTGTCCATACGGTTGCTGCACATCGCTGGTTGCTGGTAAGTAGGTAGGGACCTTTCAAATGAGCGATTTCAACAATAATGGTAACGATATCATTATCGTTTAAATCATTCTTAAATATTGCTACATTTATATGCACTTTAAGAACACAGCCATGAATACAGAATGGTACCAAAACATCCTCCAAGACCAACTTCTCCCAACCATCCAAGAACAGTTTTGTGATGAACAATGCCTTTTCCAGCATCTTGCCATAAGGCAAAAGTGATAACTAAGTGACTACTGGGAACAAAACATCGAAATTTTGAGTCCATGGCCAGGAAACTCCCCAGACCTTAATCCCATTGAAAACTTGTGGGCAATCCTCAAGAGGCGGGTGGACAAACAAAAACCCACAAATTCTGACAAACTCCAAGCATTGGTTAGGGAAGAATAGGCGGCCATCAGTCAGTATGTGGCCCAGAAGTTGATTGACAGCATGCCAGGGCGAATTGCAGAGGTCTTGCAAAATAAGGGTGAACACTGCAAATATTGACTCTTTGCATTAAGTTAATGTAATTGTCAATAAAAGCCTTTGACATTTATGAAATGCTTGTAAATTTACTTCAGTATACCATAGTAACATCTGACAAAAAGGTCTAAAAACACTGAAGCAGCAAACTTTGTGATAACCAATAATTGTGTCATTCTCCAAACTTTTGGCCATGACTCAAAACTTTCATAACCCCAGCTGCTGGGATGCTGACGCTCAGAATGCCGGAATCCTGACCCCAGTCAGAATCCCGGCACCGGCATCCAGACTGCCCGCATCATGATGCCATGTAGTGGGGTTAGGGGGAGGGTTAAGCTTTGGGGTTAGGGTTAGGCACTAAAGGGAGGGTTAGGGTTAGGCACTAGGGGGGGAGGGTTAGGTTTAGGCACTAGGGTGGCAGGGTTAGGTTTAGGCAGCGGGGAAGGGAGGTTAGGGTTAGCATACTTACCAACAGGTGACGGTATCCTAACCCTGTCAGGACGCCGGCGTTGGGATTCTGACCACCGGGATCCCAAGTGCGGGCATCCTGTACGGGTATGCAGTCGGGAAACTGGCTGCCTTAATACCATCAGCCGGCTTCCCAACTGCTTTATCCCAGCATGGGATAAATGACTGGCGTCTATATCTAGACGCCTGTCATTTCCCCGCCGCCGGGCGCCGCGAGCGGACAGCCGCGGGGGGGAGGGTTAGGTTTAGGGAACCCGGGGGGTACTTAGGGTGAGGCACCCCCCGGAAGGGTTAGGGTTAGGCTAGGGGAAGGGGGTAGGGTTAGGCACTCCCGGGGGGAGGTTAGGGTTAGGCACCCCCCTGGGAGACTTAGGTTTAGGCAGCGGGGAAGGGGGTTTAGGGTTTGGCACTTAGAGGGGGGATTAGGGTTAGGCACTTGGGGGGGAGGTTAGGGTTAGGCACCCCTAAGGAGGGTTAGGGGGTTAGGTTAGGTTAGTTTATACTTACCTTAGGGATGATCAGGATTTCCAGCGCTGTCGGGCTTCCGCTGCCGGGCTCTGCTGATCTGTCGGGCTGCCGCTGCCGGGAATCGAACTGCCGGCCATGCTGCAGCCGGGATTCCATACCGATTCCCCTGTACGCACCCACCTATGAAGTTAGGCAGAACTGATGTAGGTAAATATTAGAAGAATAAGGTTATGCTATTTCCTCTCTTCTCCTAACCTTTTGGAAGTATACCAAGTATATAAATATTTATTGTTGGTTTCACATTCCATGTTTTGGAAATACTTACATAAGGGATAGAAATTAATATATTTTGAGACTTTTTCTTATATAAAGTATTTAAAGGTTTCCATAATTGTTGGCTATGGGCCTAATGCAGAGTTGTACGCTAATGCTCCCGCAGCTGTGATTTGCGTAGTTGTGGATGTGTGAGAATATGAAATTTCAGCAGCGTCCAGGATTTGTACTGAGACTCCCACCTGAGCCATCGCAGCTGTCCACAATTGTGTACACATACCCAGCATTAGGCAAACATCGACTCCTAGAGTGAGTCTATGGTCAGGCAGAATGGCAGCTGTAACTGAGACTCTGGAGTCATGTGAACTGCCTACAGGATTGCAGATGCAGGACGTGACACGCCCCCGAAGCGGTTGAGACACTCCTGCGTTTTTTGCCGTCACTCCCCGTTGCCTCCCCCAAACATTCTCTGCCTGTCACTCACACTGCATTTAAAGATTTGCAGTGTGCGACTACAGTAAAGTACCTTGACGCATGCACAGTGGCAAAATATCACTCCATTTCTAAAAACATCGGCATTGCGTATAACTCTGAACCAGGCCCTATATGTGTCATTGCTCTCACAGTATCAATGTATGTCATGAAATATCCATATTTTCAAGGACTTAAGTTAGTGCAGAGAATCCAAATTAGCAGTGACCTCATTTTAACCCTTAGGTCTTCCAAAGTGCATGGTCATACTCAGCAGTTCCCTAAGGATATCATGTTCATCATTTACATTTCAGAAATCATTTTAAATTGGTTTGTTACATTGGTGCCTGCTGGTGTCTGCAAAATCAGAAGACCATAATAATACACAAAGTCCCAGCTCTCAAAATCGTCCAGACTATAAAAGATGGATGTGTTTTTCTGCAGTTCTACATGCTGTACCAATACTCATGCAAAATAAAACTGTATTCACTTAGTCTATTTTTAACAATTTTTTTCTATTATAGTTATTAATGTTTTTATTTCTTAGAAGCACTAAACAAGGACCATACATGATGTTCAAATTGAATATTGTTTATTGCCTAGCAAATGGGACTGTGTTCAAAAATGTTAATTAGTTCCATTTGCTTCCTCTTCTTCCTGATTGTAAATAATAATAAGAATATTTACTTGGGAGAAACTATAAGTATTTGTTAAAAATATAAATTTTCTTATTCTACTGTATGTAGCTGGAATTGAATAAAAAAATAAATACAAATAAAACTAATATGAATATCAAACTTAATTAAAAATTAAGGCCCTCATTCAGAGCCGTACGCTCTGAGCAGAGCGCATGCTCTGAATGAGGGCCGGGCTCCATTTTCATGGAGCGTCCTCCTGGACGCTCGTATAGCTGTGGGTCACCACCCACAGGCTATACGAGCGTGCTTTGTGATGGCCGCGATGGTCGAGACCATCGCGACCATCGAATTTGCGAGCCGGAGCCTGCGGTTGAGGTTTTCAACCGCAAGCTCCGGAGTGATTTTGGCTCTATCAGAGCCAAAATCACTCCCACTGACATCACTAGTGATGTCAGTGGGCCGGCTTCTGACGGGAGGCGTTCCCGTGGGAACGCCCCCGTCAGGGAGGCACGCCCCCGGCACGCCTCCCGGCACGCCTCAACATTGACAGCACGCCCCCTTTGATCGGACACAACGAGCGAAGGACTTTCCTTCGCTCGTCGCGTCTGGCGCATGCGCACGACGGAGCTCCCTCCGTCGTGCGCATGCTCAGTGCATAACATCGACCCACTTGCGAGCGGACAGCCGCTCGCGAGTGGGTCTGAATCAGGCCCTAAGACCACGCGTGTGCTTTTTCTCATTACAAGTTTGCTTGCATTTGGATCAGAGAGAGGCACAGTATATTGTTTTGCTGTAGGTGTAATTCTGACCACACACACTGCAATGTGCAACATTTCTGTATGGAAATAACAGTGATTATCGGTTCTTTATCAGGCACATTAGTAAAAGTTGACGGAAGAAGAACACAGATTATTGCTATTGTGCTGCTGTCATCTTCTGACCACGCAATTAGACCTGAGTCATGTCGCAATTTGTCAAATTATGCAATGGTCTGCCACCCGGCATTCACCCTGAATAGGTTGGCCTATGTGTGCCTAAATTAAAAATTTGCCACATGAAAGAAGGTTACTTAAGTTATGTTTTGCGCATATTCATTATGCATGTAAAGGAATCATAGTATCATACATGCATAATGTCAGTCTAAACTGCCCATGTTAAAGTATGACTGAAGCATAATAAAAAAAAACTTATTTCACATTTTTTTTCATGAGCATATTATCTTTTCTAAAAAAACTTGGAGTACATCTTTCTGCAGCCTAAGTAGCAGCAAATAAGGCTGAATGGGACCATAAATGCACTGCAGAGATGGCAGCTCTCTCTACCTCTATCTTGATCAAGGATGAATGAAGAGCTGGACAGACATAGAGCATAACGAAGTGAGCAGAAGGCCTATAACAGTCTGTATCAGCCAGCAAGGGAATTACAAGGGAATAAAAGCATGCATCAGCTATATTGGAGGTGTCTGACAACATACTAAAGAACAGTAAATGTTAGGGGTGGCAGGACCGCTTCCCCTACTGAAAAACTGGCACAATAATCACCTGCTCAATATGCAGCTTGGATCACTGCTTCCCGGGAACTTGAGCCCCTCTCCTGGCAGTGCTTCCAGGATTACTACCCATCCAGGATTCCACCGGACAGTCCGGTAATCACCAAATCTGTCCTGAGTAAAGTGGTAACCTAATCCCAAATGTTAAATGTCTGGGATTGAAAATGTTATGTAATGGCTATCTGGGAGGTTCCAGCATCGCTGCTGTGATGACATCTTATCATTAAAACTACAGGTTCCGGCAGACCTCTTTGTCAGGGACAAGACTCATTGTGAAACCAGCTGCTCTTGCGAGAACCAGCATGAGAGAGCTAGTAAGAGAGGATGCATGGTGCAAGCTTCAGTACAGGAAGGTTATTGGTGAGTCCATGACTATGCTCAAAGTATGACTAGGAGTGTGTCATGGTGTATTGATGGCCTGCTCAACTTGTCGGCTATCTTCTTTATATCCCTATATAGATGCTGCAGAAAACTTTGTGGCTGTGGTCAAGGTAGGGTGCAAAAGTATTAAGAGTTTTTGAGCCTGCAGTGCCTATTTTTCTATCCTTGCTTCCCCTCCTGTCAAAAGCTGAAACTGATATAGGGGGTCATTCAGACCCACTCGCGAGCGGCAGTACGCTCGCAAGTGGGTCGATGTTCCCCACTGCGCATGCGCACGATGGAGGGAGCTCCGTCGTGCGCATGCGCGAGACCCAGCGAGCGACGGGCTTCCCATCGATGTTGATTGACAGCACGCCCCCTTTGGTGGGCGTGCCGGGGGCGTGCCTGCCAGACGGAGGCGTTCCCATGGGAACGCCTACGTCTGAAGCCGGCCCCACTGACATCACTAGTGATGTCAGTGAGAGTGATTTTGGCTCTGATAGAGCCAAAATCACTCCAGGGCTTGTGGCTGGGAAACCCAACCGCAGGGTTTCCCTCGCAAGTCCGATGGTCGCGATGGTCAAGACCATCGCGACCATCTTCTTGGATGCTCGTATATGCTGTGGGTGGTGACCCACAGCTATACGAGCGTCCAGGAGGACGCTCCATTTTAATGGAGGAGGGCCCTGATTCAGAGCGAGCGCTCTGGTCAGAGCGTCCGGCTCTGAATCAGGCCCATACTCATGATGATTCAGTTACTTATAGACTTTACTCACATTAAAGGAGTGTAACTATTAGAGACCAGTCAATATATTTTATAGCTGCCTATTTAAACACTGCGCTCATCAGGGAGTATCTGTCTATGATAATTCTAGTTAGAGAGCACTCCCTTCTAACAGCCATATTCATCCATTAGCGTTTACTTCAGATTACTGAACGACCAGTCTACTGTTACCTGTTACATATGTCATAGTAGGGATCCTGGGAGAAGAGGGAGTAGCTGAGCACTGGAATTCCTTAGTATAACTATAACATATATAGGACTATCCACATATCGCAAATTAGGCATGTAATAAGTAGTACAAATACCAAGTTATGGAGATGCATCCAAAGAGTATAAATCTAGAAGACTTGGGTAGACAAGGGGAAAAAAGAACCCTCCGTTTAGGGACACTCTGCCTATAATAAAATGTAAGTTTTAATGGATATACTGTACATGAAATCAATATGCTAATAAACAACAGCAAATACACAAAACATACAATGTGTACATACAATGTGAATGAATAAAACATCAATATGGTGAGAGAGAAAGGGGAAGATAAAATAATCCTTCCATCAAAGGTGAAAATATACAAAAACAATGTAAACATAAATGTTAAGATTTTCCTGCAACCAGAAAAAATAACAGGAATATATTGGAAATAGTAGAAAAAAAACATTCATGTGTAAAGTACAACATCAATGTGTCAATCGCAAACAGTATATAATAATATATTTTGTATAATTACAGAAAGAAAAAAAGGGATCTGGCTAGAACAGAAAAAAATCTTATACTGCATCTCATATATATCACAGATCTATGACTTCCTACCTATCTATACACCCTATATGTCGCTATGTAGCGTTATAGTTCGCACAATAAATAATTGCTTTCCAGACTTGGATTGTGCTTCCAAAGCACAAAAGATATTATTCACCAAAAAGCAGATAGTTACACGCTGTGATCTAAATACAATTAGAGCAAACAAATTATACAATCACAAGGTACAGTCGAATACATACGCATGCGCTCTGGATCCAGATTCCCGGCATCAAACGTGAAGCCTCCGTCATGCTAGGGAACCTTTCTATGCAAGTGTGCAGTGTGTTAGCGTTGTGCGTCTACGTGTTTGTGAAGTACATGTAGTACGTGTTTTGCAGGGTTGTTCATATTATATGTTTTAGTACATGTATGTATTTATATAATGAGGACTTTTACCATTGTTCTATTGTGTGTGAATCGCACGAGCTAAATAATAGCATCGCCATATGTATTGATATTGTGTGAGATTCGCTAAAATGGCGTTGGGTGGCCATTCGCAAAATGGCGTCTTGTTGCCATTCGTAAAATGGCGTCATGCATATTTTAATTTCAACAGATTCTGTCTCAGCCAATTATCCGGCTTCAACAGATCATATGCCAATTTTTCAATTCAAGTAATATTATAAATTACACGGTACATCAAAGTATAGATATAGACTCCTAAAAAAATGGAGGTATTAGACAGCTGCTGTTCTTTATGGGCGGGATGCACTAAAGCAAGAAATGCACTCAAACCCCCAAAAATGCAGTTTTCGGGGGTTTGACCGCATAATATGCACCAAGCCCCGGAATGCGATGCAGATGGCGTTATCCTATAAAAGTCTATGGGCTTCTCTTCGCAGAGTACTGTGAGAGGGATCCAATCGGATGCTCAGAATGACACCAGGGGGACTTCTGGGTCATAAACCCGGAAGTCTATCAAACGCAAAAGACAGCTCTTACTCTTTGCATGCATGCCTGCATCAATTACGCTGGTATGCATGAACAAAAATGCAAAGGACAGCTCTCTCGGTAAGAGCTTTTACGAGTGAGAGAATACCGGGTCTATGATGTAGAAGTCCCTCTGATGTCATTTTGTGCATGCCATGGGGGATGCTGGGAGGGATCTGATTGGATCCGTCTCATAGCACTCTGCGAAGAGAAGCCCATAGGCTTCTATAGGGTAACGCAATGCATTCCGGGGCTTTGATGCGGTGGGTAACGACATCTTCAGACGTTAACCACAGCATACAAGTCCCGGAAAGCATCACATTCCGAGGCTTGGTGCATATGAGATATGCCCTCAAACACCCTAAAAAATGTTCATGGGTTCGACAGCATTTCTTGCTTAGTGCATCCTGACACGAGAGAGCTGTCCTTTGCGTTTTTGTTCATACAAACTGGTGTAATTAACACCAGGATGCATGCAAAGAGTAGCGGGATGCACCGCATCCCGAATGCTATGCGTCATGCATCCCGCCTCTAGGTACAACCGGCCATTTGTTCATAGTACTAGTGCTATTACCCACTCACCTTTTGTGGTGGGCGTGGAGTTAAAAATATGAAAGACTTATTCTTTTTGATTGATTCACTACATGTCCCAGGTATCTCTATCAAGAAAATTGTGGTGATTTGGGGCTTCTTGTAAGTAGCCACAAATCCAGAGTTTATAAAATTCTGACCCTTATGCAGCAATACTTACTGTAAAGGGGCCTACTGTCAGGGTAGGATTAGGACTTGGACCCGGAGTGAAGCTAGAAGAGGTCTTCAGGGCAGATTGCTGGTACTGGAAGATTGCAGGTTTCAGAGGGGTATGATTCATGAGTGGCCCGCTGGCAGGTGGTAGCCCAGACGGAGGTAAACGTGACAGATATGTTGAGTACTGCCGACTGGTAACTGGCTGACTGGGGAGAAGCGCAGACTGTTCGGATGTCAGCAGGAATCCCCCTAGGGGTGGTAGCCTGGAGAAGCACTGCTGTCTCACAAGAGGTCTGACAAGAGTAGCTGGAGTCTGGAGCAAGCAGGGTCTGTGGATGGTAGCTAGGAACAGGTAACAGCGAGGGAGCACAGAGAACTAGTACCCAGCTTGCACTGGGATTAACGTTGCACTGGCAAGGAAAGGACTGCTCAGCAGCCCTTAAATACCAAAGGAAGTGCATGGTTGCTAGGATTCCTGATAATGCTCTGGCAGATTGGAAATGAGTCACCTGATGAAATCCAAGATGGCGACGCCCATGTAGTGCTGCAGCACTGCCTAAAGTGACTCACACTGACACCTGCATTCAGAACTCTGTGTCTGTGTGACCCCGAAGTATGCAGCGCTGACCTCCAGATGCCCGCGCCCCCGCCAGAGGGACCCCGCCACAGTGTCCGAACAGGTAAGGTTGCTGGCCGTGGACATACACAGCCCTGGTCATGACACCTATCCATTGCACGACTTTGTGAACAATCCGACCAAAACCAGGAGGTTTTGGTCGCATTGTTCACAAAGATGGACAGCCGGCAAGGAACAGCGATGTGCATGCACGCTGGGTCCTTGCCGACCCCGACTATCTACTGAACATGCTTGTGAACCTGACGACGCTCATCATGTTTGGCATGTTCAGAGATAGGAGGTCGGACTCCTGCACTGAATGACGTTCAGTGAACGCTGTTCAGTGTAGGCACCGCATCTCGGCGACCTGAAGGTCTGAACGCTGGTCGTTCAGTCTTTCAGGTCGCCTAGTGGATAGGCCCCTTTAGTCTTAACATGTACAATAAAAGTTCCAATGCCTGTACATTCATTCTGAATTTGATTATAAAATAGTTCCAAATTAAGTGGCAAAAATAAAGTTACAAAAAGTGAATGGACTTTTAGTTTTGCCTATAAAGCAGAACTTATTCTTAATGCTTTCCCTCTCCGTACTGTTTATATATTTTCCAAAAAAGGAGTAAATGCATTTTGATCTGGAACATTGTTTCAGCATACTTGTAAAACCTGATCTCCACGCATTCGGTGTGGGCAATATTCTTTGAAAGAGTATAAAAAATGCATGTCAGCCATCACAGCTTTACCGCTTTATGTACAATATCAAATTCTTCCCTTGCTTTGCCTTTCTGTTGGCTTTGAAAAGGTGACAGTGCCATGAATACATGTTCACAAATACAAACTCAGGCCCATTCCTGAGCATCGGAGCCGATGAATTCTATGAATGCCAGTAAACATTAATCATTATTGTTAGCATGCTGTGAGAATTTGTCTTACTCTTCTCTTCATGTTTGGGTTTTGATATTGGTAGTGACAGGATTACAACACAGTAACAGCCGCAGTCCAGAAATAAAATATAAAAAAAATCGTTTATGAAATAGCAATTTTATATGGATAAGAGTGGTTTCCTTTTAGCCTGTTTACCCAACTTATTAGTTGTGGTTTTTGCAACATATTATGCAATAAAAAGCAAACTTTCTCCAGTACTAATTCTTTTCACAGTAACCTATTTAGATCCTGGGAGTGCTTTACTTTATAGAAACAACATTCGGCATTTGCTAAAGCTCTCAAAAATGAGATTGTTCAGAAACTATATAAAGGAATGTTTTGCATATTACCAAATGACAAGCGCATTCAGCATAATGCTGTGTTTATTTGGACAGGGATTTATTTAAGCGTATTTGCAGCAGTTTGTACTTCATATATGTCCCAGAGATGCCCTTAAAGCACTTCTCTATTCACTGATAGTAGTCCATTGAAGGAGTGGAAAATGAGGATTCACCTCTGAACCTACATGCCCACAAGATTCTCACAATACACTCAGTGGTGCCAAGAGATCCTGGGGTGCTTGGCTACTCCCCCTCTGAAGAAAATACTAATGTGGTGTTGCTCACTGCAAGGGTGGACATTTACCCCCCCCCTCAGCAGCACTGCAATGGGGGGACATTTGCCCTTCTCAGCAGAAAAAATGCTCTCAAGGCTGCTGCCTGTGAGAGTCCCTAGTGACACACGCTCCAAAGGTGCAGCCTCTCCTCTATGGGTACAAGATGGCTGTCCTCTCTTGGCACCATTTCCAAGCTGGTGACAGCTGGGATGGGGCATCAAACTAGGGTCATGGTGATGGGCACAGCAAACGCAACATCACTTACGGGCCTTGTAGTTTTTCTCACCATGACTATGGAGAGTGAGAACACCAAGATGGCACTCTGCTGCAACTGACCCGGGCCTCTCCAGCAAGGCCGGGTAATCAGTACCCGCTCTCCCTCCACTCTCGGCACCCCTGGGTACACTTATCCTGTGTCTGAGCACTGCTGCAAATCAGCTATGCCCATACAGCCGAAAGTGAGATGTGAATGAGATGTGAGTGACTTTAAATAACTTGTAGATGGGTGCGCACGTCTCTGACATATGCATAGTTGCTAAATATCATGAGATTCATCCTCAAAGCGGACTTTTGTGTATCTCTGAATCATCCCCAGATGTATGTCTAGTCGTAGAGCGCTTAAGATACCTCTTATGTGGGAAGGAAATGTAAAATATATGCAGCATTTGTTTGCTTTTTACATTTGTTCATGTCAGCCATGTGCATTTCTATGGCATTCAGGGATCTCCTTCTGGTATTTAGTACCTTTTTGGAGCACTTTAAATAGAGTCCCCTTTCCATGGACAGAGAAACACGTTAGGATGACTTTAAGAGACTCTGGGCCTGATTCAGACCCCGGCCTGATCGTGACCATCGGGCCTGATTCAGGCCCAATGGTCGCGATGGTCTTGACCATCGCGACCATCATCATGGCCGCTCGCTATAGCTGTGGGTGTTAACCCACAGCCATGCGAGCGGCCAAGAGGCCACATCTTAAAAAAACATGCGCCCACCCTGATTCAGAGCGAGTGCTCGCTTTCTGCGAGCGCCTCTGAATCAGGCCCACTGTCCACGCCAGCGCCATCATTTTAGGACAGCAGTGATTGCCATATTCCCCCTGGAACATACAGCAAGTGTCCGCTAATATATACTGCATCTAAAGGATCAGACAAAAGAGGCACTAAGCAGGAGGGTAAGAGAGACATTCACTATTTTTCTCTCCCCTCCGTTACAGCAGTGAAGGTGCTGAGGGCTCACCAGGGACAGAGGGGTTGAGCATAGTGCTATTGCCAGAGACCATCAGTAGCTAGTGCTCTTCCTGCCTGCCCCTTATTGTGATATCAGTGTAAGGGTTGAGCATAGCGCAGTGCATGAAATAGGAGAACAGCCTGCGCTCACCCCTTTGGGACACTATTATGGCAACACACTTGTGCTAAAGTGACTGCTAATAAGGATCCGGATAAGAGAGATATTCGGCATAATTAATCTCTTGATCACCCAAGCAATAATTATTACTACAAACACTGGTTATTATTGGAGCAGTATTTTTTATGGGATATTTCCCTCTAATTTTTAACATTTATTGTTAAGGTCTATAACTGATATTTGTGAAATGGTGATTTTTATTATTGTCTATTATGATGTTTATATGATTTAGTGAATATATTTTGACATTGTTAATTGTTTTACGCTCCCCCTTTGTGGTATTTATTACCATTTCCATTCTTTCCACTTTAAAAAATTACTCACTTTCAAATATTCCAAGAAAATTGTGAAGAATTATTTATGTTCTTCAATAAACGTTTTCTAGTCAAAGACAAGTTTATGACAGAAAGCTTTATCATGGAATGGTTCTTCAGTACAGGTACAATTATACTTGGACATTTTGAAAATGTCTCTATTTTCCCAAAAATATTACCTACAGTTGTTGTTACTTGACGTGACCAATATGTTGCCATTATTGTATCATATGCTCTATTTCAAAATGAGATATCCAACAATAATTGAAAAAATGTTTGACACTCTTTCCCTAACTTTCATACTTTGACTATATGCTGTAGCCTAGTTTAATTTGACTCATGAATCTTTATTATATTACCCAGGGGAACCAAGAGAAGGGAAGTAGCCTCTAAACTAGCCCAGGCTTGTTGGAGGGGCCTGGCGGGGTCTGGGTCCACCCACTCCCCAATGAGAGAGAGGACTGACTGCTGCAGTCTCTCTCCCCAGCCCAGCACATGGAGCAGTAGTCAGTCCTCTCACTCCTTGCATGATGTGCTGGGGAGGGAGTGATTGCACTGATCTCAAATCCTGAATCTGCCCCTGGCTAAACAGCCCCGTCTCCCCCCTCCCATGAGCAGTGTGTGGTGCTGTGCATAATTATGTAACTTTTTTTGTAGGGGGCGTGGTCACACCTTTACGATTTCACCACACCGCCCCAGTACCCTGGCCTGTCACCACTGTAGACGGCCCTGATTATACCACCTCATGATTGTGAGTGTATCTGTAATGCTTATACCATCATTCCTACATTCTCAATCAGTTCTCAATGACTTGCTGCTTCCCCTAATTGCACTGTTTGCTGAAACTCAGGGAACCCCCATTTCTGTAGTATGAATCAAAGTCACTGCAGATTCTTCTTAGTCCATGTCAGTACCATATCTAGGGGTGTGGGTGACCCTGGCAAAGTGAAGGACTTGACTAACTAAAACTTCTACTCAGCTCCATCACAACTTCATAACGTTATGAGTGCTGCACTCCTGGGCCACAACATCATGGACAGAGTGCCTTTCCCAGTGTGAGGCAGCTGCGGGCCCCTCAGGGGTTCAAATCTGTGTCTGAGCCAGGTGGCACCGCCCAACCAACTCCCTGGCGAGTGCCATCCTGGTCAAACTCTAATTGCGGCCATGGTTCATGTTGCCTCTTGACAGTCTCACAACACCTCTGGCTTTCCACCAGGCTTAACTACGGAGCACGACAAACATCAGCATGGATCAGTCCTTGGGGCTGCAGTGAGGGAAATTGTGGGTAAGGTGATTTTTTTTCACCCCACTACGTAGTGCAGTGTTACGGTATCCTAAGTAATTTTATTTTCTCATTTAACATTAGTTGAAAGCATCTGAAAAAGATCAGCTCAAAGTTAGTATGGACTGAACAGGCCAAACTTAGCGGGGGCTAAAGCTTAAACATTATCCAGAAATAACAGTGAGTACCATAACTTACAAAGGTCAAATATAATTTCTTTGTAAATCTATATAATTTAAATATATATATAATATTTTTGGGGCTGTACGAGCTACAGAAATCATAAAAATGTTACGTTTGAAACTTTTTGCCAATAGCTCAATTAAAGTAAATACATAATAATTAAATATTTTTTTTTCGCAGCATTAGGAAATTACGTAATTGCGTCAGCAGCAACATAACCACTTATCCAAAGCATCACATATACAACAGAGATGTATTGTGCTGGGTTTGAATGAAAGTTGAAAGGTTATAATAGCATGCATTTCAGTACTAACACATCACTGTGAGGGGGGCTGCTCTCAGAACTATTTTTCTTTCTAAATGAACTTTTTAACTGCTGATTTGTATAAGCAACAAAATAGTCATATATATATGAGCATATAACACAGAAATATACAGACAGAAAGTCAGCTATGAGTCACACTTTATAAACTAAATTCAGCATTATCATTGAATAATATACAATGAGCTGAATATAATTTATTTAACTTGGGCCTTAATGTCTTTAGAACTATATGTTTGAGTAACGATGGATAGCGATTATATAACCCAAGCAAACAAGGGAAAAAGCCTAAAGTACCAGCAAATGAAAACAGTCTGCAGACTAATTGCAAAAATCATTATTGTTGAAAGTGGATGTCATGGCTAATGCATATTGTGCTTGAAAAACGCTTTCTGGATTATTTCCTGGAGAGATAAATGCTTGAACAGGTCACTGAAATTCCCAGAATATAAACACTGTCTCTTGGTGGCAGACTTATTTTTTGGGGGCTTGTTTGGTACTCATTAATATAATTGATAGTACACTAAGGAACCTCTTTGCAATAGCGGATATCTTCGTTTTTATGCGGAAGAAATCAGTATATTGTATACAATTTTTTTCATAAAGTTCCACATTTGTGAGAATTCATTTTCAGTTACAATATTGTGTACAGTGTGTTCATTAAGGGACTTTGTGTCTGAGGTTTTTTTAGCCACCTTAAATCTGGCCACACATAGCCTATTTTGCTGTTGACTCAAGCATCCAGTGACAGGTCCATTTTCCATTTTGGCCACATCTATCCCAGGCCTGGACTGAGAGGGGGGCCTGCCCCTGGCTACTACAGTAGGGACCGCACTGAACCTCTCACCCAGGCTGCACTGAGGTCATCTTTCAGCTCAAACGCGGCCCGGGACCACCCCCTCTACCACTCCTAGCCTGCCCCGGCATGCAAAGGAGTGATCATTGCTGGGTGCCTGAGATGTCCCCGGGTATGCAGGAGAGTGGTTGGTACTCATTTGGGCCAATTTCTGCACCTGATCTTCCTGAGATGCTGGTTGTGGTAGAGGAAAGCCACTGAAACCTCCTCCAACAAGGGGCAGGGAAATTCCTATCCCGCTAACGTGACAATTTCTTCACTGGTGAGGACTACCATTATAATATGCTAACGTTACTGCTGAGAAGGGAATGGAATGGATCACTGAGAGACAGAGGGGAATGTATGGGTATTGCTAAGTTAGAGAGTGAAAAATGTGGGGGTGTCACAGAGACAGAAGGGAATGTGAGGTATCACTGACACAGAGGAGAGTGTGGGGGGTCACTGTGACAGAGGGGAATGTGGGGATGTCACAGAGACAGAAGGGAATGTGGGGAGTCACTGACACAGAGGAGAGTGTGGGGGGTCACTGTGACAGAGGGGAATGTGGGGATGTCACAGAGACAGAAGGGAATGGGGGGTGGTTACTGAGACAGAGGGGATTGTGTGTGTGTGTGGGGGGGAGTCACTGAGAGAAAGGGAAATGTGTGTGTGTGTGTGGGTCACTGAGAGACAGAGGGTAATGTGGGGGGGGGGTCACCACAGATACAGGGTAATGTGGAGGGCAGTCACTGAGAGACATAGAGTAATGTGGGGGGTCACTAAGAGACAGAGGCAAATTTGTTGGGTCAGAGAGACAGAGGAGAATGTGGGGGCGACTGAGAGACAGAGGGAAATGTGGCTATGGGCTGTGTATGTGTGTGTGAAACTATGCAGGGGGGTGGGCTGCCTATTTTGTCACTCCTGGGCCCCACAATGTCTGATGGCAGCCCTGCACCTGTGTATTACTTAACTGGATGAGATCTGGTCAGTCCGTGTTCAGTTACTGTTGCCAGGCTACCAGATTAACAGGTTAATGTATCAAGCAGTGAAAAGAGTGGAGAAGTGAACCAGTGCAGAGTTGCCTATAGCAACCAATCAGCTTTGAGGAAGCCTTTATCAAATACATGACATAAAATGAAAGGTAGTTGCTGTTTGGTTGCTATGGCCAACTTCTCCACTGGTCCACTTCTCCACTCATTTCACTGTTTGATACATTAACCCCAAAATGTCTGTGTCTCTGATACACATTTATCTGTCAGTGTATGCCCAGCATTAGATATGCCACTAAATTATCACTGGTAATGTAAAACAGATATCATAACTTGCTTTTCTTTAAGATATCTTAACTAGAAGGGAAAAGTTGCTTTTCATTGGAAAGTAAAACATTCTATAGATCTACGCTACCATAATCTTACCCTTGGTGTGTTACGTTCCGTGTGTGCTACATCAACATAGAAACAATTTTATCCTACACATGAAGAAACTCAGCATACAAGAAATGGTAGGTATAGTTTGCTTGCAATTATCATATCAAGATCTTCCTGGGAGATCAGTAATTACAATGAAGCCATAGGCAGATCTTCTGTGATTATGCTTAATGATATATTGAGAGTTTGATTCCTGATAAATGCCAGTGCTCAAATATTCCTACATTATATCTGCTTTGCTAATCATGTTACCATTACTGTACAATTTTCAATATATGTCACTCAACAACATGTCATTGAATGTGTAAATATGTAAATATTACATGCTACTGGGTGTGATCCTTATATTCATTATCTCACAGCACAATCATGGGGAGAGCTTGTTCCTTTCATGCTAGTGTTGCATATAAAAAAGATTATTATAAAAAACATTTAACAAGGGACTAAATACATTTGCAATATTTCAGATATCATCATCATACATTTGATTTGGTTAAATATTAGTTCTGCATTTTTATTAATTGTTGTTGGTATAGGTTGGCATGGGCTAAAATCAATGATTAAGGAAAATCCTGATTCTTGTGAACATTGAAAAAATGTTAAAGTATTTTTTTATCAAAGATGATGGGGCTCAAATGTTTATTTGGTGTAAAATAAGTGTTTCCAAACTGTACATGCGCACCAAAAATGTGTACACATACGTCCATATGCAGATTTCGCTGCACGTTACCTTTACGACTACTTACAACTGTAAAAGAGGAATGGGGGAGGAAACGCTACAGGTGAGCATAACCAGAGTTTGTTTAATTGCGGACAACAAGACAATGATATAAAAAAACATACTCTTTGGATGGTGCAAGAAGAAAGGTTACTCCTGATTGGACAGATTGCCACAGGTATTCATACTCCTTGCTCCTTGGAAGGTGTAAGATGAAAGGTTACTCCTGATTGGACAGATTGCCACAGGTATTCATACTCCTTGCTCCTTGGAAGGTGTAGGATGAAAGTTTGCTCCTGATTGGGCAGATTGCAACAGGTATTCATACTCCTTGCTCTTTGGAAGGTGTAAGATGAAAGGTTACTCCTGATTGGACAGATTGCCACAGTTATTCACACTCCTTGCTCTTTGGAAGGTGTAAGATGAAAGATTACTCCTGATTGGGCAGATTGCAACAGGTATTTATACTCCTTTCTGGAAGTAAGGAGGCAATTATATTACATGCAAAAAAAGGCTTCTCCAAATGTTTTAATTAAATCAGTGTATAACACAACTTTTGTCACTAAGCTAGACATGCATTTGAAACCAATTAAAGATTGTCCTACAAGTATTCTATAAAAAAAAAAATCTAAGTTCACCTTGGAGTAGGTCTCGGATAAACCAGGCATACTCTCCTTGGATATCAATTCCATAGGGTATGGACTGGTTTGCTATAATGAGAGAGATGCTGCAGAACTAGTACAAACCAACTGAGATTGTACTTCTGTCCCACACATTTATCAAATGATGGCAAAAGCAGACTCATTTTGCAAGGCATAATGATATCCAGAACATCCCCAGGAAAACCATATGTTTGCAAAAATCACATTCTATATGGCACTAATCTGGTATGTGAGGGGCAGTGCTATTAAACGCTCTAAAATACCCCAAATCTGCAGCTGAGGCATAATTTTTCCTGTTGTATTGGCAGGACATAAAAGTATTACAGGAGCTTTGAGATGAATACTATGTTGTACGGAAATGTACTGTATGTCCCAGTCTGGACTTAATGCCATTAAACCACTATTCACCTGGTTCTGCATTTGGGTGCAAAATTTTGCAACTATCATCATCATAGTTTGACCTTAACTGTTCCTAGTCATATCATAACTACAGCACATGGCAGAAAGAATGTACTGTACATAGGCTATAAAGTCTGCAAAGGGAGACTCACAAATACAGCGTGACTTGGCATTCTGCAGAAAAAAATGAAAAAAGCACAACTCCAAGATCGCAGTGCCAGAATTTTGCACCTCTTTCCACCGCAAAACTCTATATGCACATAATTCTGCTGCAACTTCCTCATAACTTTAATTACTACTATTCTAAGCACTGTATAGTTAAAGATGCAGTGGTCTGACATAATTGCTAACATCTGGGATACCTCTGTGGTGTTAAGTCTAAGCAATGGTTGTACATGGGGGGTCTGGTATGTTAGGTTAACAGTTATCATATCGACATGCATAAGCTTTGACAAGAGAATGTCGACATGCTTAGCATGTCAACGGTGACCATGCCAACATTCATCATGTCTACACAAAGGGCTATATTACAGGTGGAATGCTCCAGAACGCAGTTCCAGAAATTCTTTTCTGGAACTGCGAAAAAAATTCTATCATCTTTAACGGTGTTCCAGAATCTTTACGTGTAATATGCTGCAAATGGCAGATCCTCGGATTCGCTGTCTGAGCGACCAGAGGAGACATCGGGGAACAACCCAAGAAGCCAGGCCCCCAGTGCTCAGACTCAGATAAGAAGACAGACAGGAAGTGTGTTTTCACTTCCTATATGAACAACTGCAGAGGATGCCGGACAGGAGCAGAGCAGCAACAGAAGCCTATAACAGCCACGCAGGACACAGCCAAAAGGTAAAAGCCTACATGATAAGGAGGCAATTAGACAGGTTAGGGGGGAGAGATTTGGAGTGAGGGTGTCTCAGGGGGCAATGTGACAGCTTTTAAGGGTGTGGTGGACAGAGAGATTTGGTGAGAGGGTGTCTCAGATAGCAATATGACTGCTTTGGGTGTTGTGTGGGACAGAAAGATTTTTACAGAAGCATATTCAGGGGACAATGTGTGCTATGGGGGGAAAAGGGATATGGAAAGGGAATCGGTATGTAATGCCAGCTGTCAGGATGCCTCCTGTCAAAATACCGACAGCGGCATCCCAATGGTTGGTATCCCTAGAGGGGTCAGGTAAGTATATTTACTCTTCCCCCTTCTCCCCCTAACCCTCCTTTTTTGTAGCCTAACCCTCCCCACTCCGCACCCAAACCATCCACGTTAGTGCCTAAACCTAAGTCTCCCCCCTTCATGCCTAAACCTAACCCTCCCCATTTAGTGCCTAACCCTAACCCTCCCCCCAGTGGTGCCTAACCAACCCCTCTAGGGGTGCCTAACCCTAACCTCCCCCCAAAACCTAACTCTAACCCCGCTACGCTCCCTAAACCTAACCCCCCACCCACCCACGGCCAACGCTAGGGGCTCTCCGGACTTACCTCGTTCGGGCTGGCATCCTTCAGCATTCCGGCGCCGGGATTAAGATAGGCATTGGTATTTTGATGCCTATCTTAAGCCCCTTGTCGGGATTCCCCTGTCGGTATAACTATATCCCATGGAGACAGTAGAGCTCAGTGGGCAATAGGTCTGCAATGGAGAGGGGGCAGAGAGATATGGAGAGAATAGGCTCAGGGCAGTCAGACTGCAATGGGGGCAGATATATGGAGATAGGGGTCTCAGGTGGCAATGTGACTGTTTTGAGGGGTGTGAAGGACAGAAAGATTTGGAGAGAGGTTAGCTCAGGGGACAGTGTGACTGCTATGGGTGTGGAGAGATTTGGAGAGAATTGGCTCAGGAGGCAATGTGACGGCTATAGGGGTGAGTGGAGGACAGAGATCTTGAAAGGGGAGGGCTTCGGGCAATGTGACTGCTATGGGGGTGGGGGGCAGAGAAATATGGAGAGAGGGTGTCTCAGTAGGCAATGTGACTGCTTTGGTGGTGTGGGGGACAGAATGATTTGGAGATAGATGCTCAGGTGGCAGTGTGACTGCTATGAGGGAAGAGAGATATGAAGAGAGTAGAGCTTAGTGGTCAATGAGACTACTGTGGATGGGGGCAGAGAGATATGGAGAGAGGGGGATCACGGCAATGAAACTGCAATGGGTGAAAGAGATTTGGAGAGAGGAGGGCTCAGGGGACCATGAGACTGCTATGGTGGAGTGGGGTGAAGAGACATAGGGGTATATTTTCTAAAGTGAGAGTTTTTAGAAGTGGAGATGTTGCCCATAGTAACCAATCAGATTCTAGCTAATATCTTCTAAAAGGTGCTAGTTAAATGTAAAGTAGAATCTGATTAGTTGCTATGGGCAACATCTTCACTTCTAAAAACTCTCACGTTAGTAAATATACCCCATAGAGAGAGGAGGGCTCATGGGTGATGAGAGGGGGGGATGCAGATATGGAGGAAGGTGAACTTGGCAGAATGAAACTGCTGTAGCATACTTACCTACTTTAATTAACTCCTCTCCGGGAGAAGCACAATATGCACTGCAGGCAGTAAATCATAGAGTATGGTTATTCAAATTAACAGGTTTGGCTATAGCTACTAAACAAAAGGAAATATAAAAATGCACAAATGTCTGACCAGAAAGTCAAGATGTACTGTAATGTCACAATTCTACATATCTTAGATAGACCACAGATAATAGCTGGTACATCTTCTCTGGCCTACTGCCTAATACCAGTATAATGCTGCTGAGAATACAAAGGTCAATTATAAAGGGCACAATTTGTGCATTTGCACGTGTACCTAGATTGACCATCTAGCCCACATAAAGGAGCACACCTATCCCCTGCTTTAGAAGTTTGCCTACCTGTGCACAGAGGGTGGATATTTATTGGGGTTAGCCAAGTTTATGCCTTACATTATATATGAGGGGATATTGCCTACCCTCCAACATGACCCCTTCCACCCGGTACAAAATCTACTCCTGGACTTCCATCTAATTAAAGATTGCAGACACCTGTGTTGAACTAGGTAATAGATGAGGCAGGTGTTTCACCACCGATGTCTGCGCTCATCAATTAAGAGAGAAATCCAAAAGCAGGGTCTGATATTGTTATTTATTACATGTGATAAGTGGTTATTTTTTATTACATTGCTCAGAGTGCATCTAGAAATTTGCATCTGGTGACTTTAAACTTAAATTAAAAAAAACATCTCATATTAATATAAAGTAGACCTAGGGGTGAGCAGATCTGAGTTGTTGTAAAATCTAGGTTCTTTTGCTTACTGGCCATTTGGTTGTATATTCCTTTATGCTACAGCAAACATCATCATAGAGTACCCTACTGATCCTTTACTTCCATAAAATGAAGTTTTGTTTCTGAACTGGTCAGCAAAGCTCCTACTACATCAAGAAAGTCCTTCACTCCACCCAAATACTCACCGCTGCATGTGCAATCTGCTGCTCCTCTGTAAACTTTGTTCTGCAGGCCATTGCATCTCAGTGGAGATCTAGGGACACTTACTGAAGAAAAATTGCACATTGGGTCCAACATTTCTGAATACAGGTTGAGTCTTCCATATCTAAATATTCCGAAATACGGAATATTCCGAAATACGGAATAATTTTGGCATGACTGAGATAATGAAACCTTTGATTTTTGATGGTTCAATGTACACAAACTTTGTCTAAGGCACAAATTATTAAAAATATTGTATAAAATTATGTTCAGGCTGTGTGTATAAGGTGTATATGAAACATAACTGAATTTCATGTATGTACACAAACTTTTCTTGCGCCACAAAATTATTGAAAATATTGTATAAAATTACCTGCAGGTTGTGTGTATAAGGTGTATACAACACATAAATGCATTATGTGTGTATATTTGGGTCCCATTCCTAAGATATTTCATTATAATATGCAATTATTCCAAAATACGGAATATTCCGTTATCCAAAATACCGCTGGTCCCAAGCATTTTGGATATGGGAGACTCAACCTGTACTAGACTTTAATCCTAAATGTGGTTAAGAAAACATTTTATCACATCACACCCAAACACACCATGACATATCATATACGGTATCATAAGCATAATGCCAGTGGTAATGAACAGCAAGATTATAAATGCTACGTAGAACGTCTATCAATTTACTGTATAATATATCAGGAATCATACTATAACCTACCAGTAATAATTCACACACAAAATAAATGCCAGTAATGTCCAGTAGTATCAGAAATGTAAGCATATCCAGGAGTATTACTGATCACTAGTACCAGCATAATGCACAATAAGATGGCCATCAATTATGCCCCTAACAGCTATAAGCAATAAGATTCACAGTAGTAAAAAAAACAAAACAAAACAATGTCCCAGTTAAATGTGTGTAACACCCTCTGTGACTGTGGGCGGAGTGATATAGGGGTCTATTTACTAAACAGTGTTAGGAGACAGAGTGAAAGGTGATCAGAAAGTGATAAGGTGCCAGCCACTCATCTCCTAACTGCCATCTAACAGGCTGTGTTTGAATAATAAGAGTTGGGAGCTAATTGGCTGGCACCTTATCACTTTTCACTCTGTCTCCTAACACTGTTTAGTAAATAGACCCCCTAGTGTGGTATGTGTGTGACCTGTTGGTGAACAGAGGAGTGGAGTGATACAGCTCTGTGTGATTTTTCCTGTCAGAGAAAGAGGGGCAGAGTTAAGCTGGGTACACGCTAGACGATATGTCGCCTGATAGGGCGGATCGGGCCAACATATCGTTCATGTCAGCAAGTGTGTAAGCACTATGACCGACATGAGCACTCCTGCAGGGTCGTTCATCGCATCGACAGATTGTGCCTACATGCTGCTCAATCTGTCAAGTTGATGAACGACCCCATGCTTGGGGAGACGGCTGTGAATGACATGTGGTCGTTCACCAGATCGTGCATTGTCAAATGACCGCATGATATATGTCGTTCATTGCATTGTGCGTCGGCCAAGCACACACCTCGTCTAGTGTGTACCCAGCATTAGACACAGAGCTGTGGTGATTCCTGCTAATGAGAACAAATGGGGACATCATAGCTGGTCCTCCAGGGAGGAGGAGAAGAGTTCCTGGGGTCCCCAGGTGCAATCCATTGTTAAAGAGTGGGAGTCACCCCCAATTATGCTGAGTGAGAAATTGCCACACAAAGCAGGGGCAAAGAGCCCATGTATACAGAGTGAAGAATCATCAATGGAAAGGGGGCATGAGCCCAGCTATGTAGGGTATGATCCACACATTATGACTAAAGTGGGGAACATTTCGCACATACAAAAGACCCCAGCAGCCAGGAAACGGTGGGGTCAGTGCAGGGTCCGCATGGCTAAAGTATATAGGAAGATGAAATCCCCATAATAGAGGAAAAGAGAGTGTGAGGCTATAAGCAAGGGAACGCTAAGGCAGCAGAAGGGCCCCAAAGTCTGAGGAGAAGTGCTGCAGAGGTGAGATAGAGATGCAGAGATGTGATAAATAAAGATATGTAGAGCTGTGATAGAGTCATGCAGAGCTGTGATATAATAAAGAGAAGCTGAGTTGTGACAAGTAAATAAGACTCCATTTAATAACATAACTAGCTGTCGGTGGTATAATTATTTAAGTATCACTGGATCTTACAGTAAAACTTTGATACCGCTGGCAACGTCACTTACCTGTCCAGCGAGATTCTGTGGTGTCTCCCTCCTGTGCAGCATCCTCTACTGTGCTGTGTTGCCTCAGACTAACGCTGCTGGCGATGAGTCACTAATGCGCAGTCGCGATGACAGCCTGCGTATGGGAATTGTGCTTCAACCTGTCGGGGATTCAGCATCAGATTATGACATCTTTGGGCATACCGTTGTTTGTTAAATATTAAACAGATGTCATAACACCATTTAGCATTAAAAATGAGTGCTAAAGGGGTTATGACTCGTTCTTAAATATAGCCCTAAAAGGTGTAGGCATAAATAATGCTGCAAGAGGAGAGTGAGAAGCAGCTCAAAGTGGTAACACTTTGTAGAGTGTAGTAACTGCATATGAGCTGAGTGTGTGCCTGGTGTCTGTAAATGAGAGCTTGCTTAAAAAAAGGGAATATGTTTGGAATGACAGGTACTGACACCTAACTTATTATAATGGCAATGTACACACGGGATGAGGTTAGCAGACCGGCGGACGGGATGCCTCCGGTCTAAATCCCGATGGTGGAAGTCCGACACGGGACTTTAGTGAGAAGTTGAAATACCGGAATACAGACAGACGCCAGCCTGAACGAGGTAAGTCCGGGGCGTCTAAGCTGTTAGCTGCGAGGGGGGGGGTGTTAGGTTTAGGCAACATAACGAGGTTAGGGTTAGGTTTAGGGAGGGGAAGCTAGGGATAGGCTTCCCTAGTGGGGTCGATAGAGTTAGGCACCACTGGGGGGGTTAGGTTTAGGCACTAATGGGGAGGGTTTGGGTGCAGGTGGGGCAGTTAATGTTAGGCTACAAGAAGGGAGGGTTAGGGGGAGAAGGAGTTAGGGTTAGTACACTACCGCAATCCCTGACAGGATACCGACTATCGGGATGCCGCTGTCGGTATTTTGACAGCCTGCATCCCGACTGCTGGTATTACATACCCATTCTTCACTATTAATCCTGCATGAGTAGTCACCCCTTAGTCTCTAATTGATCACACTAATAAACTACCCAGGGTAGAAGAATGCATCAGCGAGGAGGTGTCCTGCCTACTCATGCACCTCATACCAGCTATACAGTGACAAGTGGTTACATGGTTGTTAGCAGAGGTAATGTCCAATAAGGTGCCCGATAATAGCAGAGATCTTATATATACAATTCATTGGTCTGTTTGTTTGTTTCTGTCCGGTTATGCACTTGGACACACCTGTACCAATTGGGATGAAACCAATGTGAGGTGGTCCATTTGGATCCTGGCAATTGTTAGGAGGGTTAGGGACCTGGTCGGACCTCTCGTTGGTGTACGCAGGACAGAACTTTGACCCGGGGAGCCTGTTCTGAGCCTTCCACTGGATGGATTTGGATAAAAACTTCACAGAGTAGTAACATTCGATCCTAGAAGACATATTAGAGGGTTGAGGTCCTGGTTGGACCTACCATTGGTGTATGCTGGGCAGAATTTTGACCTGGGGAGCCTGTTCTGAGCCTTCCACTGGATGGATTTGGATGAAAACTTCACAGAGTAGTAACATTGGATCCCAGAAGACCTACTAGGGGGTTGAGGACCTAGTCAGACCTCAAAGCGGAGTGTGCCGGGCAGATCTTTGAACCAGGGAGCAAGATCAATTCTGTTAGATCCTCATAACGTTAGTGCTCAATAACATGCCCATAGTTCCCACACCTTGACATATGTACTCCTTACTGTAAATTATATGGATATTAGAAGTTATCATACAACATGTGTGTACAAGTCTCAAAAAGAGGTAACTTCTAGTGTCTGTGTCTAGATTGAAGCATATCTTAGGCTTGCAGTCAATTACACCCAGGTCTGTAAACAGGGATGTGCGAGCGGTGCTGTCGGCCATAGCGCAGGGCTCTGTGGGCAGCACCGATGCTGCCCCACTGCCTCTACATCTGGTTAGCAGGGTACCTGTAACGGCACCCTGCAGCTTGTATTGTTGCTATAGTGCCAACCTTTGGATGCCCAGGTATGCACCCTGCAACCTGTACAGCTGCTTGGAGCTCTGAGCAGTGCTGCACTTCCAAGTGCTAGTGACCCCAGGGGGCAGAGCCGGCACAGGGCGCACAGTCACCCTGTTACAGCACTGCTTACACCCATAAAGATAGAATGAGTACAGCAAGGAGATGTGACCTAATGTGACTTACATACCCATAAATGCTTCTTAGGAGGAGTTTCTTTTCAGTTGTTTATTTACTAATCATCGATCATCAGTGACTTTGACCAATGGATTTAAAACAGCAAAAGAAATAAATGCTAAATCAGCCTTAATGCTTTGCATTTATTTCTATTGCCAATTTAAATCTATTGGTCAAAGTCGTTGTTGATCAGTGGATTTGACAACCCGCTGATTAAGGAATATACCCCCGGGGTGTTAAGATATGTGATGTTTTTGAGATGGATGCAGTGTCGGACTGGGACATGAAGGGCCCACCGGGAGAATGAAGTGATAGGGGCCCATATTTAGGGGTGTGACCAGCCTCTAAAGGGGGTGTGGCCAGCCTCCACAGAGGCTTGGCTAACCATTAGAGAGTGCATGGACTGGGCTCCTTAAAATTGTATATATAGTGCATACTGCTAGTGCATGCATGATAATGTACCATATTAATAACAGAAGTGCATTTTAGAAAATACACAGGCAGTGGGGCCCACCGGGGGATTCCCCTGTACCCCTGTGGGCCAGTCCAACCCTGGATGGATGTATCTGAGACATCTGTAACTCAACAAACACACTGCTTTTACAACAGATTGTTTATGTGTAGCGCCAAATGACAAACTCCAAACAAGTCCCTCAATATATATTGTAGGCTAACTGGATCAGCTCATTACAGTGGGTAGTATATTTTATTTTTATTGTATTTACTATGTATTTTTTTTTTAACTTAGCTTTGACCAGCCACATTCTTCCCCCTGTAAAACTATAAGAGAAGGGGTATTAGGCAGTGTGGTACATAAGTAATTTTAATTTAGGGTGTATTCACTGACTATGTGTAGTGCAATACCATCTCTACATGCAGCCATGTCTATATGTGTCTCTGTGAGGGCAACAGTATAGAGTGGTTACTAGACCATAGTTTCCCAAACACGGTCCTCATGGCACCCTAGCAGTCCAGGTTTTAAGGATAATCATGCTTGACCACATGTGACTTAATTAGTACCTCAGTCAATTTGATTTAACCACCTGTGATCAACCATAGATATTTCTAACAGCTGAACTGTCGGGGTGCCTTGAGGACAATGTTTGTGAACCTCTGTATTAGACTAATAGCACTCATTTTATTTTTGCAATTAACATAGCGCATACTCTGAATATGAGGCTCAGGAAAGGTGAACATTTCCAGTGGTTATAACCCAAAGCATCGCTTCTCCGTTTCCCCCATTATACTCTCACAGTAACATAACTTCCCAGGCAACTACGGGCTCATAGAGTTAAAAAATCCAATCTGCACTGACCACATGAAAAGGAAATGAGGATGGACTGCTGTCTTAAATGTGAATCATGTCCTTCTGCCTTCTGACTTTGTTCTGTAACTATTCAGCCTTTGATAAACTGACAAGGGCTTATTGGTAATGGTGCGTTTGTCTGTTAATGGCAGAGGTATGCACAAAATTATCAAAAGCA
Source organism: Taudactylus pleione (assembly GCA_031769625.1). Taxonomy (NCBI): domain Eukaryota; kingdom Metazoa; phylum Chordata; class Amphibia; order Anura; family Myobatrachidae; genus Taudactylus; species Taudactylus pleione. The sequence goes on from JAUIMM010000116.1 coordinate 4,585,092, forward strand.
GAATGCTTCAGAAGGTCATATCTCCAGGGAGAGGGATAAAAAATAATGATAAACATGCCGGAGAAAGCTCAGTATGTTGCTAGCTGTAGCCAGAATGAGAGTATTGCTTATTATTAAATCATCATTAAGCATTGGAGGCGAAGGACATTTAGTACATGACAAAATGCATGTTTTCATACTACCTAGTAGTTATTTTAACCCCTTGGTTGCTACAGTATATCCTTTCTTTGGATACATCCAGAGCTGCATGTTTGTCATACGAATTACTTTAAAGGGGGGTAACACCACACCTAAATATATTTTAGTTATTACTTCCAAATACTAGTACTTTGGTAAGGGTCAGCACAGTCCTAGTACATAAGATCAACAGAGAACAATGCTGGATCTCTGCAAAGATCTCTGAGTGCCAGAGGAGGGAGGTGTCCTGCAGTATGCTCACACTAAACACACAACTTACAGCCTGGTCAATTGTCAGAACTTGGCTGCATTTAGTGGCTTCCAGTGATAGCAATGCACACTGTAATGCATAACACGCTTCAAAAATCATGGCCACAATGTGATGTGAGCTATTGTGAATGCCATAGTAAGGCCACTGAAATGATAACGGAGTCCTGATTGGTTGATGGTCCACTTGTCATTTAAGGCTACAACATATCTTTACCATCTGATTATAATTCTGCTGAATAAAAGTACCAGATGCGGGACCCCCACTCCAATACTAGCATGGGAAAAAGGTGGATTATATTGTGCTCTTCTGGATATTATTATTTTATTGAGAAGTACCTTAAATTCACTCTACTAGCACATTTATGTATGTATTTACTGTTTGTTTATTTATTAAGTTATTTAGATTCAATTTTTCACATCAGTCCCTGCCCCAGTGGAGTTTACAATCTATTTGTCCAATCACATGGACACACATACAAACAAGAGTTAATTTTTCCGCTGAAGATAAGTAAACTTCCCCTGTGTACTTGGGGTGTGGGAGGAGGCCAGTGCACTTGTCACGGCATTAGAGATATCCACATTTTTTTAATATATATTTCATTACTTATTATAAAGATAGGTAATCATTACCTGAAACACGTCCACATTTTCTAAAATGCTCCCCATTGTCATCCCTTCCCTGCCCTGTCAATCATGCTGTGGCATAGGTGGCACTGAGACCGTGGTCACAGACACCAACCGGCACAGGCGCCGATTGGCCACCATCGAAATCAGGCCCTATGTACATCATGAGGCTGATTCTGAGTCGGATGCAGGCATTCAGTGAGCATACTATGGGAGTGTTGTGGACAGGTCAATGCAAGCGACTGCATTCACAGATGCACAACCGCAAGCATAGGAGGCCATGGTCAGACGCAGGGGCAGAACTATGGTAGACAATAGAGGCACCTGCCGCCAGGCTCCAGCTCTGAAGGGGCACCTTCTCCATTGTCCACATCATATTCTCCCCACTTAGGTCTGTAACTATGTACCCGGAGTGTACCGTCATGGCTGCCCAATGCATGGCACCTCTTCCCAGCACCTGAGAAGCCACCATACACTAGTGGAGAGCTCCATGTCAGACCATCAGCTGCTGCCTTCGTCTATCTGTAGCCGGTCTGCATGTGAATCGCTACATTACAGTGTCAGTGGCTGTGACTGGGGGGGGCACCAAATTATAACTTGCCTCCGGGCGTCTGGGATGAACTTACGCCACTGGTCAGATGGATAAACTGCACCTGCCATAGGGCTTGTGCAAGTTGCAATGGTGCGACCGATGGTGGAGTGTAAGGACGCACCAATCGGTATTCCAGAGTACACGGGCACTAAAAGTGGGTGTCTCAATACTTGTACATTCGGCCGCACGGATGTACACAAGGAATGGAGTTTGTATGCCATTTGCATAAACTCTTAGATGGACGATGGCCTATACATACTGCTGGGAGGTATGCTAACAGCTGTATAATGTCTCATCCCTGAAAATAAACAAATTACACCCGCAAAGGTGCTCATTGTGATATCAGATACATGCCCAATGCTGCATTGAAACCGATTAGTCACCACATACACAGTGGAAGAATTCCGGTATTCACCTTGTATTGTGATACTGTGAACACGTGTACAACGTGTAAAGTGGTCTCGTGAATGGCTCCCAAGAAGGAATTATTAATTGAAAAGCGATCTGCCATAGTCACTTTGAGTAATGCCAGGCATAGTTTGTGTGAAATTGCTCACCTAGAGAAGGCTTCTGTTGGTGGTATGCAGTGTACCCTCAAGAGATACGCTGTAAACAACAGTGTACGTGATCGCCCACGCATGGGTGTATTAAGATACCAAAAATACAAAAAAGAGGCGCAAATCAACCAGTAGGAATAGGATATAATATCTATTTATTATTAAAACATGCCCTCCAGGCTAAAAAGATATTAGGAAATATTCAGACAATATAATATAACAACGCTCCAACAAAATATGTATAAAATCACATCCAATAGAAAATTCTGTTAACTAGCAGCACATTTTATAATTAGCAGCAATACTCCGGTTTCCTCCCACACTCCAAAAATATACTGGTAGGTTAATTGGCTCCTAACAAAAATTAACCCTAGTGTGTATGTGTGTGTGAGCATGTGGTATGGAATATAGATTGTAAGCTCCACTGGGGGAGGGACTGATGTGAATGGACAAATATTCTCTGTAAAGCGCTGCGGAATATGTGTGCGCTATATAAATAACTGGTAATAAATAATACATAAATAGTATAAATTGGCTAGCAATCTAAATTATGGCTAGCAGCAAAAAATATATAAAAAACATTCTTTTCTTGCAGCAATTATAATGCGCAAAAAAATGCAATTAATGCAATGCAATTATAATATCAATGCAATTATAATCTCTTTGCGCAAATACAACTACATGGCACTGGTCACCCTAAAAAGAAATTTACACATAAACTTTCCACGTGTTAATGAACATAATTTCTCCATTGGATATAATTGCTTGATCTTTTTTAATTAGTAGTAGTCGCATCCATTCACTGACAACCAGCAATCCAAAATATTCAATAGTTGTTAGATGTCTCCTATTTGGAATGTATTGTTAGTAGCCAAAATAGAAAAGTAGACAGTCCCCGTGATAGGCAGTAGTTTTTAGTCATCTCACAATCACACACGGGTTGTTAGTAATTAGCCACACAAAACAGTCCAGCATAATTAACAGCTGTTTATCCAATATTTAGTAGTATTTGGTTAGTACCAGCACACTGATTGGTAATCGGCACACTGAACAGTCCCGTATCATTAACAGCCTTTTGTTTGTTAGCTGATAGTTTAAAGTCAATGTCCAGTCCCGCCAAGGACTGCCACAACACTGTGAAAAATTGCAAACAGTCTGACATGCAGTCACCAGCAGACCATCTCCTATATCACGGAGACACAGCCCGGACCTGCTGGTATGCTTCTCATCCCAAACAGCCAGGGTTAGAGGGGCAGCAGCCTTAACAACTCTTTTCTGGAGATAATACAGGCTCACAATAATGCCCTTTCTATAGCTTCAGCTTCTCTCCAAGATGATGGGAAATCCTTATATTGTAATGCGTTTCTCTGCCTATAGTGTATACTCAGCGGCTCCCTCAGGTCTCTGTCCAGGGCTCTCTGCTCTCTACCCGGCGGCCAGCAGTGCACTGAGTGTAGCAGTAGACTCTGGGCACTAATCAGTGCCAGAGTCTACTGCACAAAAATGGTGTGGCAGCCATTTTCCCAGCAATTTACCTACTGCGCATAGCAAGACAATTTGTACAGTGCCGCTACCGCCTACGCGGGACTCCAAGGAGGTAAATATTGAATAAATGGGTGCAGGGTGCGCAGTGTGGGCCCTTCTGAACCATGGGTCTGTGTGCACCCATTATAGATACGCCCCTGCACCCACGACTTGGACAACTTCGAGTGACCACAAAACAGGAGGACAAACAGGAAACCACAACTGGTGGTGAATCCTGACATGACTGGCTAGCAGACATGCGCCAGCCAGTGAATCGGCAGCGCCAAGTAGGGTAAGCGGGTCTAAGCACCTGATTTGTGACAGCAACTGTGAAACCATTTTCCCATGCAATGGGTGCAAATGCATTTATTTATTTTAAGGATAAATGCTGTCTGCTTTTGCATGTCAACCACAATACTGGGCAGCTGTATTTTATAAAAGGCCAGCTGGGACATGCCCCCCCCAGCTCTAATCTCTTTGCGCATTTTAAACCTGCCCCACCTGCAGTGCAACATGGTTTTGTCCGGGTGCAATTTTACTCCTTTTTTTGCTTTGCTACCTACTCTGAATGAATACCTCAATGTTCCTTTAGAGAAAATTTTAATTGCCATGTAGAAGATTAATTTTTTAATTAACTCATGCTATGTGGTCTATTCATCATGACATAATTATCATTAGTGATAATTATGTTTTAAACTCTCTGCGAGTTTAAAAAATGTTTTGTAGGCATTCATCATGCATCCCTAACAAAAGTATCACTTCCCAAAGAATTTCTTCACTGCAGCATGTCTCTACCCTCTCTATTCACTGCTGTCTTTCACCCCCTAAGCCCCCTGCACCCTCCGGTGTCCGATCCAGCCCCCCTCCCTCGTCCGGGTGTCTAATCTGGCCCCCCTCTCCCCCGTGGGTGTCCGATCTGGCCCCACCTTCCCCCCGCGGATGTCCGATTCGGACTCCCGTGGGTATCAGATACCCCCCCCACGCAAGTGTAGTACTTAGCTCCTGCTGGAGACCTGTATAGCTTGCTATATACCGCTGTTAACCCTGTGCATCACCGCTGTACTGTTGCTACTGCTGTTAACCCTCTGTGTTACTCCTGTTACCAATGAACCTGCTAGCCTGGTTAAGGACTCTCTTTGTGGACTCACCTCCACTTCACATTCCACTGACATCCTATTGAAACCACCCAGGTTCAACCAATAGGTCATATCAATAGCATTAGCATACCTTCAGCATTCCACTCATAGCAGAGATACATTCACATTACATATGACAAAGAATCAGACCCATAATCTGGAAAATATCTTGTTACTCATCCCTAGCAGTTACAGTTACAGGTTCCTGCAATATAATATGATCTAGTACAGTGGTTCTCAAACTCGGTCCTCAGGACCCCACACAGTTCACGTTTTGCAGGTCACCCAGAAGGTGCACAGGTGTATTCATTACTCACTGACACATTTTAAAAGATCCACAGATGGAGCTAATTATTTCACCTGTGATTCTATGAGGAGACCTGGAAAACATGCACTGTTTTGGGTCCTGAGGACTGAGTTTGAGAACCTGTGATCTAGTAGGTGAAGGGGCTCAAAGAGTGACAATACTTGGTTCACACTAAATACAATATAATGCAGTGCCATCACTGTTTATAAGGGAAACATGACTGTTATAAGAAATAATGCACACCACTGCAGAACACCTCAGTGACTGATTATCCATGCACAATAATTTACATGAGGGATTACATTACTCTACAATGTCCACCATGTGTGTTATCAGTAGAGATGTGCGCCGACCCCCGTGTTTTAGGTTTGGTTTTGAATCTGTATCTCCTTGTGTTTTGGATCTGGATTTAGTTTTGCCAAAACCGCCCCTTGTGTGTTTTGGTTTTGGATCTGTATTTTTTTTTCAAAGATGTATAAAATCTGCTAAAAATCACATTATTTTTTTTTGTTCCTACGGTATTATTAACCTCAATAACATTAATTTCCACTCGTTTCCAGTCAATTTTGACCACATCACAGCTAACAATATTGTTTTCATCCAGGTTAGGCCAAAAATTTGCACCAAGCTAGCTGGCTGACTAAGCTAAGTGGCAGCAGTGGGCGGCACAAACACATGGCAGTTCAACTTCCAACATGGCACATCAGGAAACAAATGTTTTTATTATTCAAGAGGCCTGAGGGAGTTGGAGTATGGATGTAGTTGAAGGCAGGGACAGGAAGGGTTGATTGGTAGTAAATTTTATTTAATTTTTTATTCCAAAGTAAAATTATGAGGGAGAAGGGAAGGGGAGGAGGTGAGGCATTTACAAAAAATATTTTACTCATTCACATCAGTCCTTGCCCCAGAAGAATCCTTGAGTGCTATGCCTGCTGCTGCTGGTGCTGGGAGTGGACCACTAGTAGTACTTTCCAAAACAATTGACTGTTAAATTATCCTTTGCAAAGATTCCACTTGAAAAGCATTTCCCAACCTGTACAGCGACATTAAAAAAACATAGTTAGTGGCCTCCAAACTGCAATTGTACCCACTGTCCACTTAACCACAGATATGTGGACAAGCTGAACAGAGCAAATGCAAGATTTCAGAATTAAGGTTTAAGTCTTACGTTCTGTCTTTCTTGAGAATCCTTGAGCACCATGCCTGCTGCTGTTGGGAGTGGATTTTCATCCTAGAAGGGATGAAGACATTGTGTCTTTCTTGCCAACAGACAGATCTGAAGAGATGTAATGAGCTGTTGGTAAGCAAATTGTCAGCTCAAGTGGCACGTGATGCTGCGATGGCTTCTCCTTCAGTTTCTCTAGCAAGTGCATCTGCCGAGAAAAAATTAAACTTTTCAAAACACCCACTGGTAATGCAGATGAGCCAACACAACCAAGTTTTATTTTTTTACATCTGGTCAGGTCAGGCCTTTGCACAAACTGACTTTGCTTTACTTGAGCTGCCCACCCTCCTGTGTACTCAGAAAGAGTTTTCAGCACAGCCGGGAACCTTGTCAGTGATCGGCCTATGAGGCTACTTCCCCAAAATGTGGAAAAGATGATGTCCATCAAAATGAACTACAAACTCTATGAGAAAGACCTTTACCATCAATTACGTGCAAAAATTACAGAGGTGATGGTAATGGTGGATTCCAGCGGGGACAAATTAATATTGAGTGAAGTTGATGTATACACTGATGAGGGTGAGGAATCGAATGATGATGATGGTGATAACATCTTGCCTCTGTAAAGCCAGTTTGTGCACATAGAGATCGTGTCAGCTGCCCATTGGTAGTTTGTTTTGTGGGGGCCCAAACAAACCAATCACTTCATGATTAAGGAGATTGTTGAAGAAGGTGTTGGTGGTGAAGATGGCAGGTGCTTGGATCTAGCAGAGAGAAGGGAGCTAGCTGACACTAAACTGCTTGTTGTTACTTTTTTAGCCAAAGTTTCTGAATTTTGCAAAAACATTTTTGATGGATGCGCTGCAGATGATGTAACAGGGTGGAGGTTCCGAGATGGTTAAGTTACCTATCTCTACTAATTTTGGCTTTACAAATGGTACAGATGCCTTCTCAACTGTTGTCAGGATTTGGTTTTAAATAATTCCACACCCAAAATGTTTCTTTTCTGGTCTCATGCCCAGGCATCACCCCAGCCTATAACCTCAGTTTATATCATTAACCCAGCCTATACCATCACCCCAGATTATACCAGCACCCAAGCCTATATCGTCATCCCATCCTGTGGTGTGTTTAAATTACAGGTACACTCCCTGTTAGATTGGAGATTCACTGTCCACTTAATGGATGTGAGCTCCATTTTAGTCCATATCACCACACCCTTACACATCTTCTGACCTGGGCTACAGGAGGAGCAGCTGCACTCTGGAATATGGTTGCATGGAGTTGCCCCTCTGACTCTCTGAAATTCAGGTAGATTGGCCATGGGCAGGGAGTATTCCATTTTTTAAACCATATTCTCTATTTTCACCTTTTGACAATATGTTTATGTGAATCTCAGCTGAGGGGTTTGTGATGTCATTATGTTTAATATATTCTGCACGTTATTTAGCACTTTGTTGTGGTCTTGTAGTCGGCATGTAGACTAATAATTTATTCATGATTGAGGAAAGAAGTGAAAAGTTGTATTTTTTTATTGCTAACTTTGTGTTATTAAATTGTAAAATTGTGAAATTTCCACTTACAGTGTCACAAGACTTTTTACGAATACACTGTGTTTTTACTAACAGTGTCACTATTTCATTATGAATACACTGCGTTTTCCACTTACAGTGTCACAATATTTTTTACGAACACACTGTGTTTCCACTAACCGTGTCAATATTTTATACGAATACACTGCATTTCGACTAACACTGTCAATATTTTTTACGAATACACTGCATTTTCCACTTATTGTCACAATATTTTTTATGAATACACTGTATTTTCCACTTACAGTGTCACAATATTTTCTACGAATACACTGCATTTCCACTAACAATGGCAATATTTTTTACGAATACACTGCATTTTTCACTTACAGTGTCACAATATTTTTTAAGAATACACTGCATTTTCAACTTAGTGTCACAATATTTATTATACACTGTGCTACCACTTACAGTGTCACAAGCAGTACATGTATGAATATTACACTGCAGTCTAACAGACAGCGTCACAGTAAAAAAAAATAATAATAATATAGTACACTGGGGTACAGCACAAAAAAATATATATTATTTATTTATTAATTATATTGTTATTAGCTTTTAATTTTTATACACTTGGGACCCTTGGATAGACAGAGCACCCCTGGTTGGACACAGCAGCCCCTGTCATGGATGGACACAGCTGCCCCTGGATGGACACAGAAACCCCTGAAGGACACAGAAGTCCCTTCCCTGGATGAATACAGCAGCCCCTGGATGGACACAGCAGACCCTGGATGGACATAGCAACCCCTGGATGGACACAGCAGCCCCTGTCCTAGATGGACACAACAACCCCTGGATGGACACAGCAGCCCCTGGATGGACACATCAGCCACTGCCCCTGGATGGACACAGCAACCCCTGGATGGACACAGCAGATGCTGGATGGACACAGTAGCTCCTGCCCTAGATGGACACAACAACCCCTGGATGGACACAGCAGCCCCTGGATGGACACAGCAGACACTGCCCCTGGATGGACACAGAAACCCTTGGATGGACACAACAGACCCTGGATGGACACAGCAGCCCCTGGATAGACATAGCAGCCCCTAGATGGATACAGCAGCCCCTGCCCTAGATGGACACAACAACCCCTGGATGGACACAGCAGCCCCTGGATGGACACAGCAGCCACTGCCCCTGGATGGACACAGCAGACCCTGGATGGACACAGAAGCCCCTGCCCTTGATGGACACAGAAGCCCCTGGATGGAAACAGCAGCCACTGTCCCTAGATGGACACAGAAACCCCAACCCTGGATGGACACAGCAGCCTCTGCCCTGGACAGACACAGCAGCTCTTGGATGGACACAGCACATCCGTTCACTACACTATCCACAGCCGGAGTGAAAATGGCACAGATCGTGGGGACTTATATATAATCCAAAACCCATGAGAATCCGACAGCGGGAGGATGACGTTTTCCCTCGTTTTGAGATCCGAGTCACTCAGGAAAACCTGAGCCGGACTCAGTTCTCGCCTCGGAACTGCAAGTTCGGGTAGGTCCGGTTCTCTGAGAACCGGACCCACTCATCTCTAGTTATCAGTGCCTTGTTTCTTATATGCCTGGTCAGCACAGTTGGCAAAGTGGTTACCATGACTGCCTCATAGCCCTGAGTTCCTGAGTTAAGTTCCTGACCAAGGTACTATCTGTGTTTCCTCCCACACTCCAAAAACATACTGGTAAGTTAATTGGCTATAGAAAAATTAACCCTACTGATCTACGTGTCCATGTGATATTGAATATATATTGTAAACTCCACAGAGGCAGGGACTGCATGATGACTGAAATAATCCCTGTAAAGCACTGTGCAATATGATTCCGCTACATAAGTAACTGTTAACAAAGAAATACCAGTGACCAGACCATTTCCCTTATCTTTGTTCTTAGCATATGCAACACCGAAAACCTGGTTCTGAGTAAGAAGCAAAGTGAATGTTTTTGCGTAAAACTGATTTACTACCTAATACTAATGCCAGTATGCATTCAACTAATCCGGGATTCGTGCCGCTCACTGATTTTATGCTGGCCGTCATCACTTATACCAGCCTAGGTGTAAGAGATCCATCCCTTCTCCTTACATACGACATAAGAGCTTTAGCTACACGCCCAAGATACTCCCACCAGACAGCTCTCTTGCATGTTTCACCCAGTTTCAGCCCATTACATGCTAAGCAAAATCCATTCTATTTAGAATTGATTGTAGATACACAAATATGCGTAAACTGGCTTCTGTCCATGCATTGTACAGTATGCTATAGATCTCTATTTTGTATCTGTGGATGAGAGAGATCAGACTGATTAAATATCAGGCCCAGAGCCTCAAACTTTGGAAGAGATCCTCTCACTTAGAAAAGCTGAGACTGTGTAATGCCAGTTTTTCATGTATAAATAATGCCACTTACACAATTGTATTTATAAAGATTAGATTTTAATTGCTGTAATTGTGCAATACTGTATATCTATCAACATTACTAAAGAGTTGTGGGGAGCTAGGTGAAAAGTATTAGTAATATTATTATTAAACATCATCATAGAGTATATATATAGTATATGCATTTTACTTAACGCTGTATAAATAATGTAAATGTTGACCATATGTTACATGGGAATATAAAACATCTACTGAAAAGTAGTGTCATAGATTCCTTGGCTCAAGTTATACTTCTTTACTGCAACTAATGCATGTTTGCTTTAAATCCCCAAAATACAACACTGTTACACTTATGTTGTAAATTAAAAATAACATAACTAGAAATATAACTTATTGAGTTTTCCACCAATATTTAGTTGCACAACTAGAGGTATATGCATTGATTTTGAATCTAGGAATCTAATCAGTGTCATTGTCTAATTATTGTTTGCACTAACGTATTCTGGTGCAGGATAGTTAGTGGCAGGCTCCTTCTTACAGTTAACAATGCCACAATCCTGTCTTTTCCCTTTTCCCAGGTTCCAGTAAAATTAGGCCATTTCTCCCTGTCACAATCAATCATCATTTCAACTCCAATCAGATAAACCTTTCATCTTCTCCCTATCTAAATTGTTCCTCCCAGGGTGATTCACTGAAGCTTAGAGCAACCGTCAGACTCCCAACACAAAAAACCAAGGAGATATTTGATAGTTCATTTGTTCGTTGATGGTATTTACATCTTGTGCTGTTGAGATTTTATTAAAGGCCAGTTATGGGCTTACATGAAGGAGGAAAACAATGCATCTCTGTCTCTGTAGCCATGCAAGGCTACTTTAGTTTCATCCTCACATAACACATAGCTCGGAGGTATTTTCTTAACATTGCCAAAGCTTGAAAGAAAACCTTGGATGATGTTTGCGTTGAGGTAGCTACAGACCGGCCTAATAACGATGTGATGATGTGTAGATGAATTTCTGCTCCTTCGTGACACAGGGATTAAGTCTCCTCTTATCTCCAAAACATCAGAAAAAGTGTCTGGGTTTTAATTTCACTGTGAAGTCACAGGGGACAACAGTTATGTTATGTGACTATGAACAAAGTGGGCTTCCCCCAAGCAAGAGAAGAATGGATTATCTTAGATAAGCAAGGAACACATGAGAAGGTTGAAGAGTAGTGATCTTCCATAAAAGAAACAAGCAGGGACTTAGAGTGTTGTTGCTGTAAACTTGGTGCCTTCTAAACAAGGGGTTGGTCAATGGTCACATTACATTAGGGTGGTGATAAATGGATGAGGTCGCCTTTCTTGAAGACGATGACTAAATAAACCATCTAGAACACACTATCATCACTGCACCCTAATGGACCATTACAATGTATCATTGTGTCTGCTCATCCTCATCTGACTCCTGGTTACCCCCCTCCTCCTTCTCTGCTTTATAATGTGAAGAGAAATGATTGTTCTTTCAGTATGATCTCACGCTCGAAAGGTGCGGTCCCAATTACTTGCTTCAAAACATACATATGTAGATTCACTGTATAGTGCATGGTGTTGAATAGGCTGTATGTGTAGAATCATAATGGATTCCCATACTGATATGAATGGAACCATTATGAGTGAAATTCAGTAAATGAATTTAAAAAAATTAGTAAATAAGCATTTGTTTTCCTGTTTCCCAAACATTTGTAATGATTTTGTGCTGGGGAATTGTATTTTAAGTTTATTTACCATTATTTACACTCTTTATTATTAAAGTGCAACACAAACTACAGTGATGTACAGTAATGAAATAAAGCACAAATAAAAAACATGCTAAGAAAAAGGTGAAAGTGCCCTCTTCACTAGAGCTTACAATCTAAAAAGAACACAAGAGGGGTGAAATAAAAGGCACAGTTGAATGTTTCAAGCAGTGGAGGAAAAATATATTAGATATTTGACTGCACAGAGAAATAAAGTCATTTGGACAGCAGATGTCACTGGAGAATATGAGGGGAATACTATAAAATGTGTATTCCTCATATTATGGGGCGAGAGTAATGTGACTGTAAAGGTAAAAAAGGTCTATATGGGAGGGTAATTATAAAAGAGATATGTAGCCCTGAAAATCCCATACATATTAACATTATAACTGGTATTCCCCTAGAAGTGCAACTAATCTACAGGCACCAACACATACAAGCATATGTCAAAGGTGAACCATTTAGTGCAATGCCTAGTGCTCATGGAAGGAATGTGGGAACCTATTGTTATGATCACATGGCTTAGTGTGCAAGTGACATTGACTTTGAAACTGATTCTTTCTGGGTCTCACAGAGAATCTGGGGGAGCGACATTGGCATGATAGTGTGCTCTGTGGAGTACTACACAGTATACAAAAGCTGATAGAATAATTAAAAACTTGTTAATTCTAAGCATGATGGTGTTTGAAGAAATAAAATGAATAACATTGTTTAAAAGATGAGAAACTAATCAGAGCAGAACCATATTTCCCTTTCTATCTCTCACTCTTCAGACTTGCATTTTCTCCTGCAACTGAATAGCCAATGAAACGTTGTAACACACACAGACGTTTTTGACTTAATTGAGGTGTACCAGAGATTTACAGCTTTTCTACCTCATTCACCAACTGAAAACATTCACTTAGGCGGATGAAAAGTGTATATTTTATTCCACTGTAAGCACATGTAAGGGGAAATAGATTACTATATAAAATATTAATACTATTTAATATATTAAACAAAAAACTAATCTGAAACCACTAATGAGATTATAGAGAAACACTGCAGAAGGGTTTCTGTGATAGGGGAACTAGCGTAACCTGCTGCTGTTAGTGAAGTAGACTGGTAATCTCTCTAATAGAAGAAATCTTCAAATGATGGGGTAAGGCATATTAACATAATTCAAATAATACATTTTAACTATAAAAGGGTATGGCAAAATGTATGCTCATGTTCATAGTCTTTGTGAGTGTAAGCTATCTATCCCTTTGTGTCCCTGAATGAGGTTTGAAAGTAGCCGTAACCCTATCAGTGCCTGAGGTCTATCACTAGCAGATCCAAGCCAATATATGTGTTATAGGGTGGGTACACACCTAAATGACCGGCAATCGTGACACACTTAAAAGATTAATGAAAGACGGAATGATCACTGTTCTGTCCTTCATTAATATGTACAGCTTCACATGCGATATCATGTGATTGGCTGTGCAGCACAGCCAATCACACTATATCGCACGCGGCCGAAGGGAGCGCGCAAATCGGGCATATCGTACCGATATCATCCTGGTGTGTATGCACCCTTAAAGCAGAGGTTCCCAAACTCCGCCATTACAATCCACATTTTAAGGATATCCATGCATGAGCACAGGTGACTTAATTAGTACCTCATTCAATTTGATTTAACCATCTGGACTTAAGAATGGATATCCTTAAAACCTGGACTGTAATGGCGGAGTTTGGGAACCATTTTTGTGCTCAATTTTTAATTTTATCCACCATATACCACAAACAATTGGTCTGAGCAGGCGTTATTTTCCACTAAGAAAGTGTCAAAGGAAATACAGTGTGATTTCAGTTATCAGTGATAGATAATTACGATGGAAAATTAGGTCACAATGCAGAGTCACCTGTTATATTATTATTTAAGTAATTTATTGGGTAATTTTATTAGTGATTTTATTAGAGAATCCTTGGAAGTGAGACAGCTTTGTGTGCAACCTTAACCCTTTCAGTGCCTCTGATTTTGGAAAATGCTCTCCCTGGCAGGGACAGTAATACACCTTTTACACCGGAGCTAAAACCCGGGTTTTCACCGGAGCTAAAACCCGGGTTTTTGAAGGGTTAACCCGGGCAGCTCCCTGGTGTAAAAGGGGAGAGAGTTGGATCGCCGGGTCGAGTGACCCGGCAATCCAACCCAGGTAACTAGCAGGGTTTAACATGGGCGTAGCCCGTGAAACCCTGCTGTGAGAACAGCGCACTCCGGGTCACGATGACCTGGAGTGCGCTGCTAGCCGGCCGATTGGTCCGGCTTCAGTGGCGCTTGGAGATGACGTCATCTATGCAGACCCGACTGCGGTGTGAGCGACGCTGACTCGGGAATATCCCGAGTCGGCGCCGGCAAAATTCCGGGTCTGATCCGGATAGGAACTTTGTTCCAACTCCGGGTGAGACCCGGAATTTAGCTGGAAAAGGGGTATAATTTGCAAGATTTTTAAATGTGTGAGGGGTGTGGTACAAAATGCTGATATTCAGACTGTGGAAGCCAGACTGTCGACATACTCTGAATGTAGATATGATTGTAATGTCAACATTTAAAATGCTGATATTCACAATGTCGACATTGACATAATGTCAACATTTTTCTTGTCTACAATAAACATGTTAATATAGCGTTTTAAGGCGACTATAGCCCTAACCCTAACTGTAGCCTAAAGCTGGGCATCCACTATACAATTTTCTCTCAGATATCTGTCCAATCTGGCTGGTTGGAATGAAAACCTGGTAATGTATGCGAGCAAATGACAGTCGATCATATGGTTTTAAACACTGAAAAAAGGACAAAACCAATTTGCCTGGACAACCACTTTTGGCTATTTTCCAGTGTTTGTGAGCAAATGGACGATTGTCATTTGCTCCCATACATTACCAGGTTTTCATTCCAACCAGCCACATTGGACAGATATCTGACAGAAAATGTTATAGTGGATGCCCAGTTTAAACCTAACTGCAGCCTAACCTTAACCCTAACTGCAGCCTAACCATAACCCTAACTAAAGCCTAAACAGGTCTGCCAAGAGCCGCGGCAGGCTCAGGTAACAGGGGGCATGGCCTAATCAAGGTAGGCATGGCCACGCCCCCTTCATGAAAAATAATAAATAAAAAATTTCAGTGCCGCGCGCTGGTGAGGGGGGCGCTCTGAGCCACCTTAGCCCGGCGCAAAGCCAGGGGGAGCGCGATCAGTGTGATCGCTCCCCCCCACAGATATAGGAGCCTGCCACTAGCAGTCTCCCACTGCAGCTCAGCACACGCTGTGTGCTGGGCTGCTGTGAGGGAGGATGGGGGCGGCGTCAGACCCCCGCCGGGCCCCTCAGGAAGCCCGAACTCAGGTAATTTGTACCCACTCCCCACCCCTCTCTACGCCCCTGAGCCTAACTATAACCCTATTTGCAGCCCAACCATAACCCTAGTTGCAGCCTAACCCTAACTGCAGCCTAACCTTCACTGCAGCCTACACTTAACCCTAACTGCACCCTAACCCTAACTGCAGCCTAATCTTACCCCTAACTGCAGCCTAACTTTAACTGCAGCCTAAACCTAACACTAATTGCAGCCTAACATTAATCCTAACTGCAGCTTCACCCTAATTGCAGCCTAATCTTAGCCCTAACTGCAGCCTAATCTTAACCCTAACTCCAGCCTAACCCTAATTGCAGCCTAACCCTAACCCAACTGCAGTCTGACCCTAACTGCAGCCTAACCCTAACTGCAGTCTAACCTTAACCCTAACTGCAGCCTAACCCTAACCCTAACTGTAGCCTAACCCTAACTGTAGCCTAACTCTAAGTGTAGCCTAACCCTAACTGCAGCCTAACCTTAACTGCAACCTAACCTTAAACCTAACTACAGCTTAACCTTAACCATAGCTACAGCCTAACCCTAACTGCAGCCTAAACCTAACACTAATTGCAGCCTAACATTAACCCTAACTGCAGCTTAACCCTAACTGCAGCCTAATCTTTACTCTAACTCCAGCCTAACCCTAATTGCAGCCTAACCCTAACTCTAACTGCAGCCAGACCCTAACTGCAGCGTAACCCTAACCCTAACTGCAGCCTAACCCTAACTGCAACCTAATCTTAAACCTAGCTACAGCCTAACCTTAACCCTAACTACAGCCTAACACTAACTGCAGCCCAACCCTAACTGCAGCCTAAGCAACACTGCAGCCTAACCTTAAACCTAACTACAGCCTACATTAACCCTAACTGCAGCCTAACCCTAATTTCATCTTAACCTTAACTCTAACTGCAGCCTAACCCTAACCCTAATTGCAGCCTAACCCTAACCTTAAATGCAGCCTAACCCTAACTACAGCCTAACCTTAATCCTAACTACAGCCTAACCCTAACCCTAATAAGGATTCTGTCTTTGAACCTTATAAATACCCGTGCCTATACCTTCTAATATCCTTCCTATAAACCTCTAAGGATGACGCTAATTTGCGTACGCAGTCATACATTAAATAAAGACTCCAGACCTAGAACCTGCGGTTCCAAAGCACAAAGTATTATTCAATTAAAAGTACAGCAGTTACACGCTATGATCCTCATATAATCTTAGCGCAAAGAGATTATACAGACCCAAGTACAATTATACATACGCAGCGCACTCTGGTCCAGATGTTAGGCATCAGCAAGAAACCCCTTGTCAATCAGCATTCAGCACGAAGACTAGGAACCCAGGGTCAGAGCACACATATTTATACCCCCCAGGAATAAACAACACAATAGAGAAGTTTGTTGCTAATACTATTGGTCCTAAAGGAGAGGGCATATGTTACAAGGCATTTAACAGGTTGGTTCAAATAGACACAATCCAGCCTCTAACAACTGGTGGTCTCTGGTTTCCCACTTCATGCAAATCAGTTGTTCATATAATGTACATTTTGTTGCTTGAAGTCTCTGTGGTCCATAAGTTGAGAATGCATGTTACGATCTCTCCATCGATATTACCGGAATACTGTTGAGAGAGTACGCATCAGTACAATACCAAACATGGCTTACTTATCACGTATAAAACCTTAGTTACGAAATAACCTTTATTTCCTAGCAATGATAATAAATGTGCATACTCGAATCTCATACCTTAAAGCTTATGGAACCTTGTATGTGAATATGTAATGTGTGAGTATGTGGGGTTTGATGTAAAGACGCTAGTTAACTTGGGGCAGATGCGTGTGCATGGAGCTAATATTCAGCGTTTTCATACAGGGTCTTATGCATTCGCTAATATGCGACTAGTTAACAGCGCAATTGTGTGTATTAATGTGTGTATGAGAAATGGTGCACTTAAATCTTACTTAAACTAAGTGAACACCTAGCAGTGTGGAATGCTGAGCATTATAGTTCCATGACTTGCTCATGCCCCAGCAGCCCCCACCCTTTTCAGGCTCCAAAATACTGGTCTTTGTTCTCCCAGGGCCTGTGTAGATGCAAATTAGCACAGCTACAAGACCCAAACCTCAGATAACACTCTTGGCTTTGAAGGTAATTTATTGTAGAAAGCCTGCTAATGTAAGGTGCTACAAACGACCCTCTTGCTGTATTCGAGCAGGGCCACCTGGAATGAGAGCAGACGTTATGTCCATGAAGCTTGTCTTCACAGGCTAGTTGTCATGTGGCCAGTTGCTCTGTTTAGCTAATGCAATCCAATTTTGACATACTGTACAGCCATTTCTGAAATATATCCTTTAGGGGAATTATAATAATACACACACTTTATCTAGAGCACCCAAACTACGTAAAGTCATGAAATGGGCTTTTGATGAATCGCCGTAACTTATGGCGATGGTCACAGATGCAATCGCATGATGCTAATAGTAATATCGCCACATGTACTAAAGTGTGAGTTTATCTAAAATGGTGCTTAGGCGGCCATTCGCAAAATGGCGTCTTGCGATCTCATTTCCAAGATGGCGTCTTGTGGCCAGTCGCAAGATGGCGTCGCTGCGATCCAATTTTAAACTGATCTTGTCTCAGCCAATTATCCAGCTTCGACACTAACTACAGCCTAACCTTAACCCTTACCCTAACTGCATTCTAACCCTAACCTTAAAAAAAGACTCTTGACATTCTCCCTGTTAACATTCACAATTTCGACATAATGACCATTTGGACTTTGTGTCATGTTGACATTGTGAATGACATTGTCCATGACGACACTCTGAATGTAGACGTTTGGACTACTGTATGTCAACATTCTGATTTCGGAAATTCAGAATGTTGCCATAATGACTGCATTCCCTATGAGCGCATTTCAGGTTACACACTCTATCAAAGCTTGAATATGTAAAATTCCACTTTTGATTATATTCGCAGTATACCCCACAAAATTCTACTGTGCTAATGTAACCAATTTAAGAAGCATCAAAAGTCTTTCAGTCAAACAGAATTAAATTGTAAAAATCCTTACAACACTTTGACTTTCTGAATAGAATATACTCAGTTCTTACTTCTTAGTAATCAAAACTATGATAAAACTAAATGGTCAGTGAAGGAAAAAACAATTATAAATATTTTTTGTTTAATTTGAAATTAACAATATTGAACAATCTGAATTAAATAATTTTACCTTAAACATTTTACATATCTTTCTCAAAGCTTTCAAGAATAGCAGTTCACCCTCACAAAGTAACTTAATATACTGGTATGATCAGGCAGAATTGTTTAAGCAAAATGTAGTGTTAAAGACACATAAATGCTTCTAAAGTAGGTCAGATTGGGTGAAGAATATTTGAATAATTGACTTTGATTAAGTATCATAGTGAAAACGAAAGTCCCCAATAATGCTGAGTTTTGCGGACTGCATTATACATTGCCACTTGCTTTTTTAAATAGGTCAGAAATGGTGAAATGCTCTATAGCAGTTGAGCTCGTGCTCCAATATATATATATATCTTCCAATTGGCCCAGCACTCTCCTTCCAGTGAATGAAACAATGCCGCGGTGCTCACTACAGTATATCCATACACCTCCAGGCAGGGGCATTTCTGGAGAGGAGGGGGCCCATGTGCAGTCTCCGACATGGGACCCCTCCTCTCCGCCCAGCAGCCGGCAGCAGGGCAGCCATCAGAAATCGTGGGGCCCGGTACTGACAAAGATGGCAGGGCCCCCCCGGGGGATGGCGCAGAGGTGGGAGGAGCTGTGTATAATGTGGGTGGAGCTACACAGGGGGGGGCATCAATTAGTGCTTCACCCAGTTTAAAAATTCTCAAAGTTTGGGGTGGGGAAGACAGGATGGGAGTGGGTGGCACAGGGCTGGGAAGGCTGGACTGGGAGGGCACAGGGAAGGTTGGACTGGGGGTGCACAAGGCAGGGAAGGCTGGACCTTAATTGGGGGGCACAGGGCAGAGAAAGCTGGATGGACTAGGGGGGGTAGGAAAGGCTAGGTACACTAGTGGGGAGGCACAGGGCAGAGAAGGTTGGACTGGGGTGGGGGACAGGGCAGGGAAGACTGGCTGGATTAGGGGGGGCACAGGACAGGGAAGGCTGGCTAGACTAGGGGAGCATGGGGCAGGGAAGGCTGGCTGGAGTAGAGCATATGGGCAGGGAAGGCTTGCTGGTTTCTTGCAGTAGGTGGAGCGGAGGGGCACAGGGCAGGGACTCTTCCTACCTTGTTTCTTCAGAGGGCCCGGGCCGGGAGACAGCAGTGAAGAATATATGAATCGGCAGCCGGGTAGACACATGGCAGCCAGCGGTAATTGAAATACGACGCTGCCCGCGAGCCAATCACAGCTCGCGGACCGGCAGCCAATCAGGAGCGGCCACAATGGCTGCTCCTGATTGGCTGCTGGTCCGCGACTTGTAAGTCTTGCGGCCGGCACCATATATCAAATACCGCCGGCGGCGCTGTGTTTCCCCGGCTGCTGATTCCTATACTCTGCACTGCTAACTCCCGGGCCCCTGCTCTCTCCGGGCCCGGGACTCCGGGCCCGGCAGTCCCCCCCCTGACGGCGGCCCAGGCCGGCAGCGCACTGAGCTGTGCGCGGCCAGCGCTGGGGTTATAGACTCTGAGCACTAGAGTGTGCCCAGAGTCTATAGAGTATGCACAGGTAACCGGGAAAATGGCCACGGCGGCCATTTTCCATATACTGCGCATGCGCAAATGATGGGAAAATGGGCACCGCGGCCATTTTCAAGTCGTTTTACAGCGCCGGACGCCCTCGCCGACGTGGGACTCCGGAGAGGTAAGTATTATTATGGGTGCAGGGTGTGCGGTGCGGGGCCCCCCCTAGACTCAGGGGCCCGTGTTCCCCGCACAAACTGCACCCATTATAGATACGCCCCTGCCTCCAGGTGTGGCATTCAGCGGTCTTAGTAAATAAACATATCCATGCAGCAATCTTTGCATGGATATGTTTATTTACTAAGACCGCTGAGTGCCACACCTGGAGGTGTATATATATATATAAATATATACATATATATATATATATTAGCTAAGCTCGGATCTTCCTGCCTGCCCCAGATCCCTTACCCGAGGCAAAACCTTTGTATTGAGCGGGCTTAGCTCTGATTGACTGAGAGAGCAGTCTGTCACGGCTCTCAGCCAATCAGCATTAAGCCCATTGAAAATGCACACAGAAGAAAAAGAAGATGGCGCCTGCCATCCCCCGCCGCCTGACACCGCCGGCACCCCCACTGGCAGCAACCCCTGCTGCCGACACCACCACTGCTGACACGCCTGCACTGCTGCCCCACGTACTGAGGACACCATCAGCGGCCCCCACTCTGCCGACACTCCCACAATGAGGACACCACCAGCACCCCTGCACTGCCGACACTGTCAGTACACATGCACTGAGGACACCGCTGGCACCCCCGCTCTGCCAACACCGCCAGCACCCTGCATTAAGAACACCCCTGCACTGCCAACACAGTCAGCAAGCCTACACTGAGGACACCGCTGGCACCCCCGCTCTGCCGACACCCTGCATTGAGAACACCCCTACACTGCCGACACAGCAAACCTGCACTGAGGACACCGCTTTCACCCCTGCTCTGCCGACACCGCCGGTACCCTTCACTGAGAACACTGCCAGCACTGCCGTTCCATTTACTAAGGACACCGCCAACAACCCCTGCACTGCCGACACAGCCAGCAAACTTGCACTAAAGACACCACTGGCACCCCCGCACTGCCGACACAGCTAGCAAACCTGCACTAAAGACACCGCTGGCACCCCCGCACTGCCGACATCACCGGTACCTTTCACTGAGGACACTGCCAGCACCGCAGCATTGCTATTCCATGTACTGAGGACACCGCCAGTAACCCCGCTCTGCTGACACTGCTGTCACAGTAAGTGCACTATTGGTGTATCCAACCCACACTGTATGACACACTGTATCCGTGTTGGAATTTAGAAGCTGAACTGCCACATGTTAGTGCCGCCCACTGTGTCACTTAGCTTAGTCAGCCAGCTAGCTGGATGCAACCTTTTGGCCTTAACTAGATGAAGCAAATAATATTGTGAGGTGGTCAAAATTTATTGGAAATTACTGGAAATAAATGTTATTGAGGTTAATTATACTGTAGGAACAAAAACAGGCCCATTTTATGTGATTTTTGCTGTTTTTATGATTTTTTTAAGGAAAAATCCAGATCCAAAACCAAAACATGAAAACAAAACACGGAGGTGAGGTTTTGGCAAAACCAATCCAGATCCAAAAACAGGGGGGATCCAGATCCAAAACCAGAACCCGAACACGAGGGTCGGCGCACATCTCAAATATATATTTATTTATTTATACAGCAGCACAACAGCGGCACTTCGGAGACTTGCATAAAGGTGAAAAAAGGTGTCATTTACTCAAGATTAGATTAAATGACATCTTTTTTCACCTTTATGCAAGTCTTCGGAGTGCCACTGTTGTTCTGCTGTATGCATTGGGGGAGCGATCTCCATGTCTGAGGGCACGCGGAGCAAGTTATAGACCCTCATTGTGGTCTGCAGAGTGCCAGGCTTCCAACATGCAATATATATATATATATATATATATATATATAAACACACACAAAGTGGGAGAGATAATAAATATGCCCCAGGATAGCATGGTATAGACCCAATGCCTGCCAGATTGACCCAGAGTGACCCACTTTCAACTACACTAAGGTAAATTGAATCATAACATCTTAAAGTACCTCTGTAACTTTAAGATATTGAAAACTATTTTTTTCTTTGAACCAATCTCGGGTGGAAGGTTCATAAGTCCACCATCAGATATTTTGCTTGCTAAGGTGATTTTTTGACCTTGAAACCCGAGTTGGAGAGCACACCATCGTCCCAAACATTCCTTCAATAATTCTATCAATAATAAACTGATCTCTCTCAAGGGCCAACTCAACCAGATTCTATAGCTTTCATGTTCAAGAAATTCCTCAATCACTATTCTTTAAATCCCTATTTCACATTCGTACTCTATACTACCAAAGCCAATTTCTTATGTCCCAAAAGACACTCAAAAAATGTATTTGGCATAAGTTAAATGCTGGTCAGACTGCACTTCTGCATCCCTCTTTCTGTTATTATCTGTAAAAACCCTAAACAAAAAAATGAAAAAAAAATAAAAAATATATGGAATACTTCTGTACCCACTTCACCCATCATTGACATTTTTTGAGATGACAAATGGGAATGATTAAACACAGTAGATCAGCGTTAACTTGACATCCCATTGCAACTCTGTTAAAAAGTAGAGTTTAGAATGATATTACCTCCTCACCGCATTACAGACGGTTAAAGCCACCTTCCACATCTTTAGGCCAATATGTGTATCTCATCTATTGCAGGTGAGAAAGTTGAGACTGCAGTCGGATAAGCTGCAGTGACATCACTAGCTATGTTTATATGTAACCTACCAGCCCACACAGTGTATTCCTGCAGAACAAGTGTGCAAGTCTGACACTGTCTGTCACCACTATGCCATCTGATTTAGAGAACCGCCTCTACCTTAACATAGCAACCTGCTGTTCATGGGTGAAGGACAACACGATGGACATCTTTAGCTAAGTACAAACACTTCCATTATTTCAGGTATATTACTCAGCTCAATTATACACAAACTTGGCTATATATATGACTGTCAAACTGTGGGTTTACTTGTTCTTTAACTAGCTGGCAAGTCATTGAGTCATTTCTGGCATCAACAGAATGGTACTATACAATTATTCTTTTTTTATACTCTTTTAAATAGCAAGCTTGTTTGTTTACACAGTAGCAGTGTTTAAAAAAAGTGTGTTATATAAAGCACCTGTAACAACTACCGCAGGATGTACCGAAATAGGATTTACTAGTTTGCCCCACCTTGCAGCGAACTCTGCCCTTTTAAATGGTTAGTTTCCAAATTAGGGCATGGTAGAGATAGAAGGTTACCGCAAAATACAAGAATATTCTAAACATTACGGATATATTTTTAAAATAAGTAAAAGTGAATGTCTCTTTTAATGAAGTAGCCAGGTTCTAATTGTATCCTCATTCCTATGCAGCTCAGTAAAACCTTTACACAGAAGAGTGTTTTTTATAGTCCCACTAACAAGAGAGTGTAGGACTTGTGGTTAAAATTGATAGCAGACAACTTGACAGCTTTCTGACCGTCAATCACCAGCATCTAGCACAGCACTTTTAAGAGTTTTATGGTGTTTTACAGCTGTATATAAATCTTGACCAAGTGCTTATTGTTTAAAGAGCTTTTAACAAGTTAGTGGCCGTAGGCTGGAGGAAAAATATCTAAACCGTACTTTTAAAAGGACAGTCATGCACAGATCTAGCTAGCATTAGCTGAAATATAAAGTAAAAAAATTAATTGAGCAAAATAATTAATCGTTTTTTATGTTTTAATAAATTATACCTGCTGTTGCCAGCCCAGCGATCATTGGAAATAACGATGCTAAACCAAGTGCTTTTGCATGATAATGTTTACATTAAAAACATTTTATAAAATGCTTTATATAAATCGCTAATATGATAATGATGAACCTGCAGCAAATTTTCCTATGAATTGTGTTTTGCTGCAGAGGATGGAAATTTTGCCTTTGCTGTTCCGACATTCCACACCACATCTGCAACTGTGCATTTCTCAATAGTTATAGTCTGTGAATGATACAGGGACAACAATCAATTCATTTTGTGGTTGGGGTCAATTCATTTTGTGCAGTGATTTGGGCTGATTCATTTTGTGCAGTGATTGGGGCCGATTCATTTTGTGCAGTGGTTGGGGCCGATTCATTTTGTGCAGTGGTTGGGGCCAATTCATTTTATGCAGTGGTTGGGGCCGATTCATTTTGTGCAGTGGTTGGGGCCGATTCATTTTGTGCAGTGGTTGGGGCCGATTCATTTTGTGCAGTTATTGGGGCCGATTCATTTTGTGCAGTGGTTGGGGTAGGCCTGAGAACACTTAAGGCCAACTTCCCCCAAATGCACCATAGTGTAAATCTATTCTGATCTTTTAATGTAGTGATAATAACAGTGAATTCTGAGCATAACAAAAATGATACGGGAGTTCTGTCTCTTCATTGTTTGGTGCAGGCTGACATGAAAGTATTGTCTATGCACCTACAGTATAAAATCATTGTTTGTCAACTAGAATGACCGCACTGTACTAAATAGAGTGGTGGGCTCCGCATGCTGTAATAACTACATGCTCTATATAACCTGGTGCTACAAAAAAAAACAAAATGAAGAAATTATGATTGTTTTCACATTTTTTTTCTTTTTAGAGAAACCGGATTATCCGGTTCTTGGGTTCCTATCACCTCGAGCAGATGCTAATGAGTGTTGGTTTAAGCATTCTTTAGCAGATTAGCTGCTTGTTACAAAGTGCTAAATATGTATGAATACTTATTTCAATATGCCATTACACAGATTGAGCAACACTGTGAGGAATGAAGCAATGAGCTGGGTGGGAACTGAGTGTAATTACTGCTTTCAAAGTGCTGGTTTAATTCTTTTCAACAAATTGCCAGTGCTTTCACTTCTCTCCATCACATACCTCAGTGAAATATGTTTTGCTGTATCTTCCTCTGCTACAGAAGTATTAATTAGCACTTTATTTTATGGAGATGATTGATTCATGTACTGTAGCCTCAGCTAACAACGCCTTCCATGCTCCCTATTAATAGCCCATTTATTTATCTGTTCTCATTTCCAGTCCAAATGATGGTTCAGTATAAGAACAGCATAAAACTAATATTTTAGCTCTTATGGCTGAGCAGGATCTCTTGTGTATTTAGGCACAAAATAACATGGGTTTTATTTTATCTGTCTCTATTAATAATTTTGAAAAAAAGTACGTTTCCGATAAATTACAGATTGCGTTACGCAGTTTACATTCAGGGCTACATTTGAAATGAGTAAATTAAAATCAAACACAAAAACAACTTTATGTAATTTTTACTTTGGACAACACTATGATTTTGTGCTTTACAATTAAATGATGATAACAAATAATACTGTCAAAGTTTTTATGATCCAGATTCTTTTTATTTATTGACTTCCTTAAGTCTTCTATTAAAGCCTTTCAGAATGGTTTAGTAAAGGTATACGTTTAAGTAAACTACAGTATGTATTCATTTCAGGCAATCATAACCTTAATGTCATATTTGTAATTACCGCCACACAAATCTAAACAGGGACATCAAGGGGGTGGGTACAAAGTACCTGGACTGCCAGTGAGTCAAAACCATGCCCCTAAGTTACCTCTTTGCCTGACCTGGGCAGGTAACTTAGGGCCTGATTCAGACTTGGGAATAGAGTGAGATATCTCTCTCAACTGTGAACCTGAATAAACCATATTGTAATGCAAGGGGTGTAAATATATATATTTGTTTTACATGTGGGGTAAATACTGGCTGCTTTTGCATGTAGCCCACAAATACTGCACTGATTTATTATTACTCTACAATTTAGATGTCAGTTTGGAAACACTCCTCCCAAATCTAAGTCTATCTGCACATTTTAAATATGCCCCACCTGCAGTGCAGCATGGTTTCACCAAGATGATCAGTTGAGAGAGATATATCTCTCTATTCCCAAGTCTGAATCAGGTCCTTAGTACAGTGGTTCTGGAAGCTGCCTGATTGCGGATGCCATGCTGTGTGCTGTCCATAGAAATGGTGAGTGGTGCTACTGTGACTTGTCCCACCTCTCCCACCTATGGCACTGGCTCCCGGCGAGAATGAGACACTGTGATGTCACAAGGCGATGTCTGACTCCTTTCCATGGCGCACATGGGAGAGAGGAGCTTTGAGGAGGACCTGTGCTAATGAGGATGGTGTTTGTGTAAGGGATCTAGTTACTAAGTAGTGTTAGGAGACAGAGTTAAAAGTGATAAGTCTGCGATAAGGTGCCAGCCAATCAGCTCCCAACTGTCATCTCACAGGCGGTGTTTCAAAAATTACAGTTGGGAGCGGATTGGCTGGCACCTTATCACTTTTTACTCTGTCTCAGAACACTGCTTAGTAACTAGACCCCTAAGTTTGTTGTATTTTAATGACCAAAAATTGTCAGACTTAAAAATACTTTCTGTATTGTCTGACGGACTTAAAAATGCTCTTTATTGTATGGCTGTCTTTAGAGTGCAGTCTGCATTGTATGGTGGTAAATAGAATGTATTCTGTATTGTATGTTTGTCATATGAATGTTCTCCATTTTTATAGCAGTCACCAGGAGGCAGTCTGTATTGTACATTGGGCCTGATTCACTACGGATCGTTATTACGCATGCAGGTCTGCTGAGAAAATATGCTAATGAATGCAATCGCAATGCCGTCGTACAGCCAGCATAGAGATCCTGTGTATCCATCGGTAACATCGAGTAACATCGGTCCCTCACGCACAATTACAGCAGGTTTGACCTTATTCAGAAATTGCTAACCTCGTAAGTGAATGCTAACTCATGCAAGCGCACTGCGGTGCATACACATGTGCAGTACGCACCATCGACCAAACTGTATACGCTGTTGCAATTGCAATCCGTAATGAATCAGGCCCTTTTCTGTGTTTGTGTTCATATACAAAAAATTTATATAAATTATCCATTTCTTAACCTTCTTAATAAATTGCAATTTATGTGGGATTGGAGCCAATTCTTTGAACACAACCATCGGCCATATAAATTGAATATTGATATAAATATCAGTAGCACATGCAGAGGGGGTCTCTGAGTACCCAGAAACCCCCCCTTATAGACTGGAGTGCAGCCACCATGTTCTTAAGTCCCACCCCTCGCGGTAAATTGACACAATTAGCGGGTCAGTATGGAGGACGCGGAGCCAATATGATGTGATTCCAGTAGAATAGTCATGGTGCCAGCCTGCTAGGTCCTGTAACAATCATATTTGCTGCAAGGTAAGTTTGTTTGTAATGTATATGTGAAATACGTGTGGGTATATATGTGTTTGCGAGCAAGGTATGTGTGACATATGCATGTGTGTGTACATATGTATGTATGTGTGTGTGTATGTATATATGTGTGTGTGTATGTATGTACATATGTATGTAAATATGTGTATAAACACAACACATATATATATATATATATATGTGTGTGTGTGGGGGGGAACATAAAAATCCTGTGTTTGCCCGTGGATATAATTTGCCTATATAAATACAAATTCCTATTTTTCCTAGCTCTGTTCCTCTCTCCAATATTTTGGGTTTTGTGCATGAGAAATGAGGGCTTTAAAATACATTTTATTTGAAACTGAACAACCTAATGGGCCTATGGGGAAAACATATTTACGTATTTCATTAACTGTAAGGCACATAAGAGGAGGGGGCGGCATTGAGCGATTTAGGGGTGTTGAAACAAAATTATATCTTGCCCCAACCTAAAAACATTCTGACGCCCCTGCACAAGTGTGTGAGGTTTTATCTAGCTCTCACACGTCCCTTATAAGTGTTTCCAATGTGTATTTCAGTACCAATATAAGTATGCAGCCAGCATTTTAAAGAGCAATTTTCAAGGGGCAATTTTATTTTCTATTTGCTATCGGCATCATAATACCTAATTGCAACTCCAGCAGTGGCAAGGCACCATCTCGGAGTAGCTTCATCTAACTTAGGGTGGCAGGAGTAAAGAGTTCCATTACCTCTCCAGAACCACTTTAAGCCCTACCCTCCACAACGCCAGTTGAGCATTAGGAACCCCCTACACCTTTTTCTATACTAGCTTAAGGCTGTAGAGGCTAGGTACCCCTTACTCTCCTTAGCCCCCCTAACATCCTTACCCCACATAAACAGGTGCTTTGTCCAATGCCTCAATTCTGCCCAGAACTTTGTCAGCCACCCTCAATCATTTAACACTTCCTTAATTTTTTATGCCCAGCCTATACTTTGTAGCAGAAATTGGGTCTGTTCTGGGGCATTGTCTGTGGTTATACTCATAGGTATGTATGTTAGATTATTGCTTTATTACCCTCTTTCTTATTCTGTTCTATATATTTTATTCTTAGTATAGTAGCTGTACAATTGAAAGGCTGACAAAGACATGCAAAATATTTTCAGCATTTTAATGTATGAATTTTTTTTCTAAAGAGTAACTATGATAATATTATTTAATATTTGAAACCCCTGAAGTGCTCCTGTCATTTATTCTCTTCAAGTTTTTAACTAGAAATTGTAAAGAGAAAAAGTCTTGTAATTACTTTCCTTGTCTTGTTACAGCAGTGGGAGCGTGGAAATTACTCGTAGCCCCATAGGAAGGTTTAAACAGAAAATCAAACTCTGTTACAGGTGACAGAGAGGCATTGATTGATGATTCATATTTCATAAGTTTAATTGGGATTTACATAATAATTTGTGTCTACATGACTAAGTAAAGATTATCGCTTGAAAGATCTAGGAGGTTTGTTTGCAAAACCCTAGGGGAACATACCAAGCTTCATCGCTATCTATCTGATCAGCGTGTTAAAAGACTGAAGCTTTCAGAAGTGGTTTGATCTCTCCTTACAAGGTTAAAGGGCATGCGTCAGGAGATACTCTCAGCAAGGAATCCTACAATGCATTGCTGTGCACATATTTTTAAAACATCCTTGGCCTTTATAATTGTATTTTTCAAACCTATTTTAGACATCCTGCAATCTAGGTTACCACCTCACCTTTCCATAAATCTGCCACAGGTGTGCAAGTAGGCTTTCTTTACTGACAGGCAGCCACTGGGTCAGCTTATAGTTTATAGATCCTCCTTACTTTTTATAGTGTTAACTTTTTTATTTGCCGTTATTTGTACAGCGCACACATATTCTGCAGCGCTTTACAGAGAATATTTGGCCATTCACATCAGTCCCTACCCCAGGGGATCTTATAATCTATATTACCTACCACATGTACACCCTAGGGTTAGTTTTTGTCGGGAACCAATTAACCTACCAGTATATTTTTGGATTGTGGGGGGAAACCGCTGCACCTGGAGGAAACCCACGCAAGTATATATACAAACTCCACCCAGTTAGGGCTGTGGTGGGAATTGAACACAAGACCTCAGTGCTGTGAGGCAATAATGATAAACAATACACCAACTGTGCTGTCGGTTGTAATTTAATTTGAAATGAAATGGCTTATCTCAGATTGATTTATTTTGCATAGTTTTTTTCATACATGGATTCCAAGACCACTGTTGGCATTGGGTTTATATTGACTATGAAGCTGCACACATCAGCTGCAATTCGACTCATATTGCATGCACAGTACTAAATGCGGACATTTGTCTGTGTGCTCAGTTGTACTTAAAACAAATCCACTGCAACACCCTATCCATATAATTGGTTTCACAACCGTCATCAGTGTGCATTTGTAGTACCCAGGTGTAGTATGAAATGGTGACTGTAGCTAAACTGTTTTACCTGGTGAACTGGATTCTCATACAGATTCTTTCCACTTTTCAGAGAGGTAAGGAAGATCAATCCAGACAAAGGGTCATTCAAACAGTCTGCTCTGCGGAGAGCCGATTTATTAGAAATAACTGCAGTTTTGTGAATTTGAGAACTGGCTTCCAAACCCAAGCTGCTTACCAAAATAATCGGTTAACAATAATATGGTTCATATCACAACACTCAGCAATATAATATGCAAGTACAGTAATACATTCAATTCAAATATGGTAGGGCAATTAACTTCAGATATGTATTCACTTCTCTGTCAATACTGTAAACATTCAATAATTAATTACTTTGCATTCTGTATAGGAAACAGCTACGATCATGAACAATATACTTCAGTGTCATATAAAATCAAGTGCAAAATAACATTTCTCTATAAAAACTACGATCTCAAAAGATTGGCAATAAACTACTGTGTTTCTCATCAGTGCACCCAGGAATAGTGTCCCTAATCTTCACTGATCAGCACGTTGGAGCTCATTATAAGAATACCTGGGTATTAAATGTTACTTGAAATGGTTACAGTCTTTGCAGAAAATCCACTTCCTATAAGATCAGTCTCTATAATTGTGCAGTCCTTCACCTTGCATGTAATACAATGCAAAGGACACCTGTCCAGATGCCAGCACGTGACTATCAGCATGTAGCATGTGACCTGCACACACAGCCTCTCCTCTGTATATATGTATTACACTACAAAGGGGACCTGCACACACAGCCTCTCCTCTCCTTGGTGCTGTAGTAAGATCAGTAAAACTGAGATCTTTCAAGTTCTCTTGTCTTTACATAGAGAGAGGTCTCCTCCTCACAGCCACTGTTACCCCGATCATCTGCTGATCTCCACTGTCTGTGCCCTCAGTCAAGACTCAGTGCAGCACACACACACTCCTGGTAGTTGCTTCTCTCCAACAGCTCACACTACACAGCTCCTGCCACGCTCCAACATGGCTGCTTCTGCTCTGCCTTCTCTAGTTTCACTTTCTATCCTGGGCTCAGCAGTGCTGCTGCTGCTGCTCATAGTTAGCTGCTCCTGGGTCCTAGAGTCAATTCTCAGCAACACTCACTGTGCACAAGAAAGGACTGCCAGGCTAAGCAGTTTCTCTGGGGGTGCCACACATTTGCATCAGCCCTAATTTAGCTCAGCCTGTGATTCCATGTTTATGCTCTCAATGCACCCTCACAAAACATAGCATATATGCAAAGGCCCTATTGCCACCCAGATATATGCCCATTCAGCCTTGCATGGAGATGCAACTGAGATGCATAAAACACTGATGGGTCTATTTACTAAGCAGTGTTAGGAGACAGAGTCAAAAGTGATAAGAAAGTGATAAGGTGCCAGCCAATCAGCTCCCAACTGTCATCTCACAGACTGTATTTGAAAAATGACAGTTGGGAGCTGATTGGCTGGCACTTTAGCACTTTCTTATCACATTTCACTCAGTCTCCTAACACTGCTTAGTAAATAGACCTGTAGATTCATGCCCTCGGCTACGAAGTATGTACAGCACTAAGAAATGCAAGATCTGTCAATATTCGCCACTATGTATTGCCTGGGCATCTACAGCACTTAAGGATAAAGGTATATGCGTGATTTTCAGAGGGTGTGGTATGACTAGTCGACATTCAGAAGGTCAACATGGAATGTCAACAGTTTCTGACTGTCAACGTGGACATTAGGATCGACAACCAATATGTCGACATACAAAAAGATCGACATTGTTAAAATGCTAACACGTTCAGAATGTCAACATTTAACATGGCAACACCAGAAAGTCGACATATTTTTTAATTTTACCCTAAACCTAACCCTAAAAAGCAATAATAAACAATTCTTGTGTCGACATGTTAAATGTCAGCATTCTAAATGTGTCAACATTTTAACCATGTCGATCTAATTGTATGTCAGCATATTGGTAATTGACCAAATGTCCGCGTCGACACTCTGAATGTCGACTAACTGACCACATACCATTTTCAGTCTGTGTGTTTTAATCCAATGAGATCAATTGCTTAAGAAGCTATAAAGTGATTAAATGTAGTTCTATGTGAAAAATATCATAAGAAAAAGGGAATAAAAAAATTAATATTAGAATGAATATTTCCTGCCCAGAATTGCCTGGGTTGTTCCTAATGAGTGATTAGTTGATTGTCCCATTGAACGCTTTGCAGAAGATTAATCACCTGAAGTTCATGTAAGGTGATTAAATTATAGCATTGTATGATTGAAGAAAACCATGGCACAACAAAACAAAAATTGTTTGTATAATAGAGCACTTGGCAGACAATGAGTGACCAAATGAGATATTCTAAAATGAGATTGGCATCTTGAGATTGCTTATGCAGTCCAGCCCTAAAGCTGAATGTTCCTGTGTTATTGAGGGTTAACTGCATTCTCTCACCTTCCCTCTGCTATCAGGACAATGCTATGCACAGAGGTATGGAACATATGTTGAGTCAGAATTCTGGAGCCTGGTCTATTATTCAACAACAGCTCTATTAGACCCAAAATACAGCAGCAGAGGTACAGGTACAGGAGTGAGGTAAGAGACAAAGGGAGTGAATGGGTTAAAGAAAATAGTAATACCATTACCATTGACAGAGACTAACAACATAATTCACTCCTTCATTATAGTAGTCCAAACCATTCTGAGCCTGCTGGGTAGGAATGGCCATGGACCATCGATGGTTAACAACTATCAATAGTTTGGTAGCAATGGTTGATGGGTTTGTCATTGTTGGTAGAGATCTGATGGTTCTCCACCATCAATGACAGAGAAGACAGCAATGGTTTATTTTTTCTTCCTGCTTATCTCTGCCTCCAGCAGCTACTCTGCCCCGCCCCCTTCTCTGACTAGCCCGCCCATTAGACCAGACCTCCTTCCATGATTGGCACACCATCCACAGTAGGAATTCCCATAGATGGTTGAAACCATCAATGTTTCCTTGTCAATGGTTTCATGCCATCAATGCAAATCACTGACCCCTTTAGGGCCTGCTGGGTCCAAAAAAGAACATAAGCCCACGTAGGTTGAAGAATATGTGGAGCTATTACTTGTTTTTGGAGGACTTAAACACTTACTCACATTTGGCAAACTCTCACCCTACAACATTCCTTGTACTATACCAGGCAAGATGGAAGCCAACAACTCCAGCCTGGACAGGATAAACAAAAATGCTATATTGAGTTGAAGGCAAGTGGGACAATGGCAAACTTGATAAGAAATGGGCTGAAATGCCATGTACCATAAAGTCAAGCAAAATGGGCATTCCACATGGAGTGCAACCACCTCAGGGGACATAGTCATTGGCAACAGCAAAGTAACCCCTATTAGGTATCAACAAAGGCATCTGTCTTCCTATATTGTGGCAAGACATTCCTTCTTCATGGAGTACCATGTCTCACAGGGATAAAGCTTCTGGTTTAAATACAACACTCTGCTCCCTCAAAGTCCTGACATTGTACAATGCCAAACCCCTAATCAGAGGTTCAGTTAAGACACAAAGAAAATTAACTGGCACCAGGGACAGAACTATGGGAGACAATGGAGATGCCTGCCGCCGGTCTCCAGCTCTGAACGGGCATCTCCTCCATTGTCCATAACATATTCACCCCACTTAGGGCTGTTACTATGTACCCGGAGTGTACCGTCACGGCCGCCCAATACATGGCACCCCTTCCCAGCACCTGAGAAGACACCATACACTAGTGGAGAGCTCCATGTCAGACCATCAGCTGCCACCTTCGTCTATCTATAGCCTGTCTGCATGCAAATTGCTACATTACAGTGTCAGCGGCTGTGACAGGGGGGTACCGAATTATAACTTGCCTCCGGGCGTCTGGGATGAACTTACGCCACTGCCTGGCGCCTAATTGCAACTATAGCAACAATAATCACCTCAAACACCTGTAACTGTAGAAAAGGGAGATACTAAACCCTTGAAACTATAAACACAATTCAAATACAATAGCGCTGATGAAAACATTTTTATTACACTATTAAGGATATAATAAAAATATACAATATACAATATATGTTATACACTGGCCAGTATTATTTTGAAAATAATTTTCAAGCAATAAAACATAGTATAAAAACCATAAAGTAACTTCTCTTTGATGCCTCTAAATATTCAAGCACAGATTTTTGAAGGACTTGGGGGTAAATTTACTAAAGTTCGATTTTGATTGTTTAGTGATTTTGCATTCGATTTACATTCGATTTACATTCGATTTTGCAATTGATTTTGCATTTGATTTTCCATTTGGATATTTACTAAAGGCCAAATCGAATGTAAAATCGAAATTAAATCGAACTTAAAACTGAATTTTACTCAAATCACACTCAAATCGAACATCGGAAAAACATCAGTACTTTTACATAGACCAACACACAAATCCCTTATTTACTATTATTTGATTTGAAATCGAACACAAAATCGAACTTCAAATCGAACTTCAAATCCCCAAATGAATAGACCTGCTTCATGCTTTCGATTTGAGCATGAGCAGGTCGGATTGACACAGATACATGCATACATCAGTGAGATGCATGCATGTATCTTACTGTAAAAGCTTAGAAAGAGTTAAATTTAGAAAACAAATTATGTGGGGTCCTCCCCAAAAACAGAACCAGCCCTGGACTTTTCATAGCCAGTCCTGGTTGTCTAAGTACAGGGAAAAATTGTGTCTCTAAGAATTATCAGCGGTTTCCTCACAAGTATTCCATTCCAAAATTGATTGTTGGCTAAAATTTGGGTATTAAAAGACAGGGCCCTCAACAAGCAACTCTACTGGGGCTAATTTAGGGTCCTGCTGCAAATACTTAGCATTCATGGCTTGTGTGTGGCTGTACAAACCCCCTAGGCTGCTCACAGAGCTTCAGAAAAAGCCATAGGAGCACATGAAGCCTAAGAAGAGTGTGAGCTCACAGGCCATCGTAATCTATATGCACATAAGCTCAGATGGGACCAAGGATGGGCATATGAGGTCCCCAAACTCTCACCATAGTCTGCCACTGTTGGACTCCCGAGGAATGTACTTTGCAACTACCCCTTCTCTCTGTGTCCCTGTCACCGAGTACTTGCGTGACCTTACTAAACTGCTCCTATGGATTACACAGTATTCAGGTAAGGATTTACTTTTTTTTTACTAATTTGTTAGTGTTGCTGCAATGAAGATACATTTGTTAGAAGTCTCTTACAACATCTATCTAAGCTGAAGAATGAGTAAACCGGGAAATTTATTAATTTACATCTTAAGACAGTTGTTTTCTATTCTATTCATTTATATAGGTTGGCTGTAAATCCTGTAATACAAATGTCAACAGGACTGTATGTAATTTATTGACATGAGCTGGTCATTGGACACTAATTATAACTATGCAATCCAGGCATGCCAATGGCTAATATAGATCAGGCTGGTCAATTGGATATATGTGACATATTGTCCAAAGCAGTTCTTTACAAGATTTTATAGCCCCATCTAGGGAGTCTTCTGGGCCATCTCAGTCTGTGCTTTGCCTCGTGTACATCTCAGTCTGTGCTTTGCCTCCGTGTACATCTCAATCTGTGCTTTGCCTCCTGGGCCATCTCAGTCTGTGCTTTACCTCCTTGTCCATCTCACTCTGTGCTTTACCTCCTTGTCCATCTCAGTCTGTGCTTTGTACAGTGCTTTGTCCATCTCAGTCTGTGTTTTGCCTCCTGGACCATCTCAGTCTGTGCTTTACCTCCTTGTCCATCTCAATCTGTGCTTTGCCTCCTGGGCCATCTCAGTCTGTACTTTTCCTCCTTGTCCATCTCAATCTGTGCTTTGCCTCTTTGTCCATCTCAGTCTGTGCTTTGCCTCCTGAGCCATCTCAGGCTGTGCTTTGCCTCCTGGGCCATCTCATTCTGTGCTTTGCCTCCTTGTCCATCTCAGTCTGTGCTTTGCCTCCATGTACATCTTAGTCTGTGCTTTGCCTCCTTGTCCATCTCAGTCTGTGCTTTGCCTCCTGGGGCCATCTCAGTCTGTGCTTTACCTCCTTGTGCATCTTAGTCTGTGCTTTGCCTCCTTGTCCATCTCAGTCTGTGCTTTACCTCCTTGTCCATCTCAGTCTGTGCTTTGCCTCCTGGGCCATCTCAGTCTGTGCTTTGCCTCCTTGTCCATCTCAGTCTGTGCTTTGCCTCCTTGTCCATCTCAGTCTGTGCTTTGCCTCCTTGTCCATCTCAGTCTGTGCTTTGCCTCCTTGTCCATCTCAGTCTGTGCTTTGCCTCTGTGTACATCTCAGTCTGTGCTTTGCCTCCTTGTCCATCTCAGTCTGTGCTTTGCCTCCTTGTCCATCTCAGTCTGTGCTTTGCCTCCTTGTCCATCTCAGTCTGTGCTTTGCCTCCTGGGCCATCTCAGTCTGTGCTTTGCCTCCTTGTCCATCTCAATCTGTGCTTTGCCTCCTGGGCCATGTTGATCTGCCATTATCCCTTTGTCAGATCTTGAGTGGAAATATATTGCACACTCTGAGATAGCCAAAGAAAAGGTAGGGAAATAATGAAAATGTCTGTTCAGCCTTAGGAGTTCTCGAGATATTGGGCAAAACTTATCAGGATCCACTTGCACAGGGGATAGCTAAGTCCAACCAGTCTCTGCTTGTCAATAGAGGGCCTGGCAAGTAAGGGATTACCTACCCATTCCATCAGCATTCAGGTAGGACTATACTACCCACATATATACCCAGTATGGATGGCACATTCTTGAGACACTTCCTTATTTGGCAAGTATGCCTCCAAAGTCATTGTTTCTCCACACCACAGTATACCAATTCTCAGTTAGGATCAATACATGTAATGAAGACAGAAAGAAGGGGGGTTATGTCTGCATCTTCAGTCACATGATCAGGATCCTGACTGAATGCTGGGGGGAAATGCTGCCAATGATTGCCTGTGGTAGGAGTGTCTCCAACGTGTTTCAGCCTTGATGTGGCCTTTGTCATACAGCATTTGACCCCATAGAGATCACGAGACACCGTGGTCTCTGCAGGTACAAGCAATAACATCACTATAAGTCACGGAATCAGTGGATATAGAGACTGTCATTTCAGAACATCACTTCTTTATTATCTTCAATTGTTCCTATATTGTCATGCACGCAGCTGCCATGTAATGTTGCCATAATTATCACTTATTGTTTACTAATATACCTAATATTTTTTAGAAAGAGTAAATACTATATTATCTTATTAACTACACGTGTACCTGTTTCAATTGTTCACATATAGATTTAACAGTATAAATTAGTAGGAGGTGACACAGAGTACTCCCCCTTTCCTCTAGCACAACATAGCTGAATATCATCTTTTTTACTAATGCACAATACAGAAATTGATACATATTGTACATCGAGGTGTAGTGCTTGACATAACCCCCCTTCTTTCTGACTATTGTATCGCGAGACAAGGACTACTCGCCTGCCAAGCTGCTCCCATAAAAACACATAACACTCCCTCTGTAGCGCTGATATTACCGCTGTCTAACTAATAAAGACAGCAGCAAAACAATAGGGACAGTGGTGGAAACTTTCTCACCAGATCAATTGACTGACTTGAGAAGAAAGATTTGGAAGCAGTTTGACATCTTCAAATGAAGGTTTACATACGTAAGCAACAATGCCTATTAGAAATGGTGACAAAAATGCTGCACATTGTCCTGATTTGTAAAGGACTATTAGATGCACAATCTCAAAGCCTGCACCATAACATAATATGTACTTAATTAATACTTCTATAGAGCTCCATTTTATTGTAGTAAGCAGTAACACTTGTAACAGTGGGGACACTGGGGACAGTGGACCTGATTCAGAGATATACGTTCATCCAAAGATGAATGTACTCTGATTGTTAGGGGTCTGCGTCTGCCCAGGACCCATATTGCACATGTGCAGAACGGGTCCTGTGATCTCGCTCGCAGACCCCTAAGTCGCAGCAAGATTGACATTCTGCTGCGTTTGGGGGGCAGAGTGGGGGAGTGCTTGGTCACCATTCCCGGAAACAATGGTGTGTCGCCCTCGTTTTCTGGGTGGGGTGAGGCCAGGTTCTGCGTCGATGGATGCATATTCCTAGCCTCTTACGTGACCATCACCCAGTCAGGCTGTGGGAAGCTTCAGCTCCAGCAGCATGACCAAAGTAGGATGGTGCTCCCAAACTGCGAGGTTGGTCACAGTGCTGGGATCGCAAATGCAGCAAGGAGGAGTCTGACACTGCCTTCTGCATTTGCATGGGAGATAGACAGATTTGCACAGCCACTTATGTGCGGTTCTGCAAATCCATCATTCTCTGAATCAGGCCCAGTGTTAAAATGCAGCCAAAGTGAACTATTATCAGACTGTGGGGGTAATGGTCCTTTGGCTTACATTTTCCTGGCCTATCAGCGTTAATACATGTTTACCAGGCTTTAAGAATGCTCACATGGGCAGTAAACCAAACGCAGGCATAAGTCAAAAAGTCAGTGTAGGTGCAATGGTGAACAGCTTATGGCAAATGGGAGAAAATGGAGGAAAATACTGAGATGCTTATAAAACTGTCATGTGTCATGTTGGAAGCTGTTGAGTGTCATTAACATCAATTGTCTTTCATGACTGAACTTTTAATGCCTTTACCATTCTTCATGTATTATCAAGACTGAAAATGTAACCTTCATCTAGCAGTTCAACAGCATTCATAAAGGACACGTCTCTGTGTCCTGTAGTGAAAGGCAGGAGGAGATTGCCTGCTGGATTTAACAAACTGCAAAGAGGCTATTCAGGTAGTGTTTGGCCTAAATTTCTAATTGGCTTCAACGGCCACTTTGCAGTTTATTGAATCTATGTTTGAGTGATTGTTCAGCTAGAGTTTTAGCCCAGAGTTAATCCCCAGAACCTTGTCAATTGTAATTAAAACCCTGCTTAGCTAGTGATGCTGTGTTGGGTTTCTGAATCCACAAACACACATACAGTATATTAACAGCTCTGAGGATCACCTGTGTTTGTGGCAAGCAAGTTTCAGTTATAAGGCTGGTCCGAGGCCAGGATAGAAGAACAAAGTGTTTATCCCTTTCTGGACCTTGTTCAAAACCATTACAAAAAGTCAGTAACATAGTAACACAAAGACAGAAGGATGTATTTGTGGCTGTTAACACCTCAAACACTGAAAGTATAACAGCAACAACATGTAATAATGTAATTAGATATACTTTATCTTTTTGTTGAAATAAGGATGAGCAACACTTTGTGAACTTAAAGAAGAAATAATAGCCACAAAAAAAAGACTTCTTAAATAAACAAAGATTAAAAAACTTTATTTTTATCTGTTTTTACGCTGGTTCAAGTATAACAGTTGTTAAGCCTTAGGTTTTGTTTGCTCACTAAAAAATGAATAGCAGTATTATTTTCAGAATTTATTTTCTTGTAACTTTATATCTTTTTTTACACTTTATATGAGCTAAATAAAACCTATTTACCTTTATTTCTTTTTTTTCAGAAAATCTTTACCCAGCACATAACAGGTTATGTCTTGTATGTAGTTCAAATGATCTGTGATTCATGCCCTCCTGTTCCATGAAAGAATATCAATCTGGGACTCCACATGACATCTCAAACAGCCCACGGCAATCATTTAGAACCAGGTTATCATGATTTGCTTTTAATTATGTATGGTTTAGTAATGACTGTGTGATGTTAAGCAGAGTACAGATCAAGGTGACACGGAGTGGGTGTTACAAGGCGTATACTAATTGCTGGAAAAAAAAAGACTTCTGGACACTAATCTATCATGACTTTCATGATTAACAAAGGGTTTATGTGACCAAAGATTGATGCAGGTAAATACAAGTTGTGAGGCTAAGAAGCATAAGGATTCTGTAATGTCCTTCCAATGTTTTTGCTCCTTGTCAGGAGTTGGGATGGAGTTGGAAGGTGATGAATTCCATTTACTGAAATCATGAGGACCACATTTAGGGGCCTATTTATTATGTTAATAATTGGGGACCGAGCGGCCCCTGAGAATTAACTTTCTGATTCACTGCACCGCGACAGAGACAGATGATCTGAAGATCCTTTCACCTTTACTTTAGTATTGGTCCGAATTAGCATTGGCGAATCTGATTCAGTGGTGCTAGTGCGCCTGCGCTAACAGGGGTTGGGACAGCGGCAGGGAGATCCGAAAGAATGTTAATTTTCACCTGCTTTTGTATAAATTAAGTGATGATGAATAGACATAAAATATAGAAAAGGATCTGAATCTTTCAACATTGTCCAGGAGGTAATGTCATTTTCTGTACGTCCGCAAACTAATTACAAAAAGTGTTGAAAAGTCTTAACAGATTGCTTTTGTCATAGAATACACATTTAAGCTGATCCATACCCCTTTTCACATTGCAATGCCAGGTCACACCCAGGATTTTGTTCCCGGTTGCGACCTGCCTGAGACTCCTGTTAGACTGGTGGGTCGATAACGTCACCAACATCAGGTGCTGAGCCGGCGCTTCCTATGCTGTGAACGGGACACGGGTCGCATCGACTAGGGTTACCCGTTCACACTGCATCGCGAGCTGGGTTGAACCCGTGTTCAACCCTGCTCGTTACCAAGGTTGAAATGCTGGCTCAACCCTACTTATTTAAACCAGGCCATTTCGCACTACACAGTAACCTGGGTTGCTGCGCATTCATGTATCTATCTATCTATATATATAAATAAAATGTCCTGACTAACTGACTGTCTGACTCATCAATGCTCCTGGACCTAGAAATGTGTAACATGGGAGTACATGCCTTCCATGACGTAGGCACTCACTAAACAGGGATTTTTCAAAATTCGACTCCTAAGGGGGTAAAAAGGGCTAAAATGTTTCCTCCCCCTGTGCAATGTCTTGACTGACTCATTGTGGCTGCAGCACAGTTCAATATTCAAATAGGGGAGCCACAGCAACTGTCACCCCAACTGCTGGCAAACATCACTGGCAGTTGGTGTGGCTCCCCTATTTGAATATTGGACTGCGCTGCAGTCACACCTCTGGAGCCGCCACTAGTCATATGATCCTGACATGGCTTATGAGGCAGACAGCACTCCAAAGGGGTAAAATGTGTTTTCATGGACTCTACAATAGCTCTTAGGCCACAGATGAGGGAGAGTAATGTGTTAGTACAGGTGTGAGGAAAGGAATGTGTTACTACAGAGATTAGAGAGCAAAATGTGTTACTACACAGGTGAGGAAGGAAAATGTTACAATAGCAGTGAGGGGGAATGTGTTACTATAGAGGTGAGGAAGAGAATGTGTTACTACACAGATGAGGGAGGAGAATGTGTTACTACACAGGTGAGGGAGGGGAATGTGTTACTAGTAAGGTGAGGGAGGGGAATGTGTTACTAGTAAGGTGAGGGAGGGGAATGTATTACTACACAGGTGAGAGAGGGGAATGGCTAATGTGTTACTATGGGGTGAGGGAATGGAATGTGTTACAACATGGGCGAGGGAGGGGAATATGTTACTACAGGGGTGAGCAAGAGTAATGTGTTACTACAGAGGTGCAGCACAGGCCCTGGCTATATTAAAATATGTCTCAGACACAATGTCAGGAGCAAACTCTGTTTATGAGACTTGTGCCATTGAATTTTTGAAGTATTTTAGTACTGGTTGAAAGGTTGTCAAGACATCAGTATACTGTCATATATACAGGTTGAGTCTCCAATATCCAAAATGCTTGGGACAAGGGGTATTTTGGATATCAGAATATTCCGTATTTTTAAATATTTACATACTATAATTAAATATCTTGGGAATGGGACCCAAATCTAAACACAGAATGCATTTATGTTTTATATACACATTATACACATAGCCTGCAGGTAATTGTATACAAAAGTTTCAATAATTTTGTGGCTCAAACAAAGTTTGTGTACATACATGAAATTCATTTTTGTTTCATATACACCTTATACACAAAGCCTGAAGGTAATTTTATACAATATTTTTAATAATTTTGTGCCTTAAACAAAGTTTGTGTACATTGAACCATCAAAAAGCAAAGGTGTCACTATCTCAGTCATGCTAAAAAAAAGTTCAGTATTCCAGAATATTCCGTATTTTGGAATATTTGGATATGAGAGACTCAACTTATACTTATTACTTGTACAAACAAAAAGAAAAAAGTTAGCGTTACCAATAAAAAACATTTTCCCAAGAGAAAATTAGAAAAATATTGAACTGTTAATTATTATGTGCATATTGCTTTTTTTATCAATAACATCATGTCATTTATTATAATAGTACATTTAAGTATTACCTATTTACATTCTGAAGGTCTTTTTGTACTACTTTTATTCCGTATAATGGACTCCTGTCTCTGCATTTCTTTGAGTTTTGATAGAGCCAATTTAAAAAAAAAAGTATCATATGGCTATACATTATTATGTTACTTTAAGAGTTTAAGTTCATAATCACTCTGGATGAGTAATAAAAACCTGTATTTACTCCTTGGAGAATCTTGCATTTTCTTCCCACAATTGGCTTCTTTTATCGCTCTTAGTGACTGTAAATTGCATATCAAACAGCAGTACAAGGCAGATTAACACTCTCTTGGTATTGGCCGGAATAAGCACGTTTCAGATAGAGGGAGGAGGGGATAAAACAAGAAAAAGCATTCATGCCTGTTTGTGCTCAATACGCTGAAGGGAATTGTTCAAGAACAGTTGATCCTTGTGAAAATGTTACCCCTGAAACTTTGCCAGAAGGCTGTGTAATTACCAGTCATGCAAGTTAAACATAAACTGCTTTCCAAGCTCGATTTCCAACTTCTGAAATGGTGACATTGCATTTTACGCCAGTTGTTGACAAATCCAGGCCTATTTTATTTTTTTTTTATTTTTTAATCTATGGCCCTCAAACAATGAGACAGTTTAGTATTCGAGATTACAGTTTGTTATGATGGAGATTAGTATTGCAAAAGTATTGTAAAAGTAAAAAAATCATGGGTAAAAGATTGTCAACCTGCTACTTTTTTGGTATAAAGGTAAAATTAGTAAAAACAACAGTCATTTATTTTTGCATGTGCAATAAATTTATAGTTGTCAATTCACTGATATACTTATTAATAATAATAATAATAATAATAATAATAATAATAATAATTTATTGGAGAGTACATG
The DNA here is from genome assembly GCA_031769625.1 of Taudactylus pleione. Lineage (NCBI taxonomy): Eukaryota > Metazoa > Chordata > Amphibia > Anura > Myobatrachidae > Taudactylus > Taudactylus pleione. The sequence continues at coordinate 4,628,254 of JAUIMM010000116.1, forward strand.
TACATTTTTAAGAATTATTTTAAACTGCTGTGAAATGGGTTAAACAGCATAACTGCAATCCCTATGTGACAATTGGAAGGGGATTCCTCTATTGAGAACCCTGCTATTTCCGAACAGTGTACTGTTTATTACTATGAAGAACAAAGAGCTGTCAGCAACAAAACATATCAGATGTCCTAGAGATTCAGGGTGCTTGCTTGCTTCTGCACCTATTACTTTCTCCTACTAACTCATCTGAGACTTCTCCTGTGCTGCAACCCTCCTCTGGAACTCACTGCCAGCCTGCTTTGTTATAAACATGCCCAGAAAAGCCAACCAGCTCTTCTCACACTCTTAACAGACATACGCAGTCCTTCTTCATCTCTTTCCAGCTAACCCTCCAGCTATACACCACACTCGTCTAGACTATAAGCTCTCATGAGCAGGACCCTCCACAGTCTTGTTTTATCCCAGCACTATCCCTGTCCAGGGGCGCTGAGAGGATGGAGTGGGTAGCAGGTACTTGAAGGGGCCCAGCATGGGGCCTGGGTCAGCGACTGCCCCCACTGCTCTGCCTATGCCTGTGTAGCAGCACATTAGGCAGTAAGAGAGTGGAAACTGCTGCTGCCCAATGTGCCACTGTGCTGCTATACAGGTTTAGTCAGGTTACAGATGGGAACCCCCCTCTTCCTCAGCACCGCACATAATAATTTCTTACGTTATTTGGGGGGAAGGTCGTGGCAATCCTTCCCAGATTTGGCCATGCTCCCCCAGTACTCGGCAGGGTCGTAACTAGGGTGGTGCGACATGTGCCACATCACAGGGCACCGCAGGGCAGGGTGCGCTGCTCAGGCTTGTCAATTTTCTGTTTATAATCATTCTCACTTGTAGCTTCCTTTTCTTTTATCTCTGGCATCTCCTCGCCTCCTCTATCACCTAAAAATATCAACAATGAAAGGCGCTGTGGTTAAATGAAATGATGTAAAGTATTGTTAATCTACCTGCTGCTCTCTATGAGTGGTGACTAGCCACTCCGGTGGGAAACCCAAAAAATGCAGAAATGGATGAAAGCGCAATGAGATATAACAATCAAATAATAAATGGTACTTTATTCTTAATGAATAATAAATAATAAATTAAAACTAGCTGGTAACACCTGGGTCAGGAATCGGTGACTGTGTTTAAGGCTGCCGTCAGAAATTGTGGATAGCTTCATATGTAAGGTGTCTGACTGTCATGTGAGAGGTGATAGGTTTGAGTCCCAGGAATGACAGTATTTTGAAATCTACATCTTAAATAAAAGAGGATGTGACTGAAGATGCTTGGAGAGGTGGCCAAATGGAGGGGAAGTTGGCCAGGGAGGTGGATGTGACTGAAGGTGCTTGGTGAGGTGGCCAGATGAAGGGGGAGTCGGCCAGGGAGGTGATAGAGGATGAAAGCGCAATGAGATATAACAATCAAATAATAAATGGTACTTTATTCTTAATGAATAATAAATAATAAATTAAAACTAGCAATGTATCACAATAAATTAATAAATGCACATGATATAAAATGAACTGAATACTGTTGACATCAATAACACATATACATGTATTAAAATTCAATAAAACACAAAATATTAAATATTCAATATGGTATTTATGTTATAATAAATTATTAATGCACCTCTGTTTGTGGAACGAGGTAGAATAATAGTCTTGAATAATGAAGATAAAACCAGTAAAAATAATCCTGGTATAAGTATATTAGCAGTGGTATTGTGCACAATACAGGCTGACCTTAAAGTTGTGGCTCCCGGTTGAAACTTCACTTGAGAACAGAGGGCAGTGTCCGGAATGCCGTTCTGATGTGCCTCTCACCGGACAATAGATGTTCTGACCTCCTACCAATGTAGGGGAATGAGTATAAAGTGCGGTGGCAGGGAAAGTTCAATCGGGAATAACCGCTAGTGTGAAGCTGTTCAATAGAGGTCTGAGGACTGGTCCGTGCCACGTCCTGTAAGCAGCGGTACCTGTTGTTAGCCTCCGCTGTCGGCTATCAGGGCTCCATGTGCAGGAGAGCCGAGAGGAACAATGAACTCAATATCAGCTGGTGAGCGGCCGTAATGGAAAGGTCGTGCTGACAAACTACGACCTCCGTCAGATATTCGGCAGTGAATGGTTCAGAGCCACCGTGATAAGTGATCTATTAAAATCCGTATGGTGCTTTTATAAAGTCCATAAAGTGGATGTGAAACAGAAGTGGTCTAACGCGTTTCTCAGCCCTTATACATCCGGCCTTTTCCTCAGAGACAATGATCTCTGTTTCACATGTAGCAAAGATATACCTCCAATAATTAGGTAAAGTGGATACAGGTGAAGGCTCTATTAAATACTTTTCCCTTTATACCAGGAACGATCTTCAATTAAGCTAGGACAGATCTCTCACATGTTTAAAGATCTTAAACTCATGTATCACGTATTTATTCATATAAAATAGTCCATATAGAAAAATAAGTGACATTTTGTTTAATCAATTTAAATAAAGTAAAAATAAATAATATATATATATGGATAATTAAATTGCACTATATATGAATAATGGTTTATTCAATATGAGAAATAGATAATAAAATAAAAAATAAAAAATAGAATTAATGATAATAATGATGATAAATTAAATATAGAGTGTATATTGAATGAGATGATCATCAAAAAACATGTGTGTAATGTATCAATGTTTACCCTGAATAATACTAATATCCATTTGATTATTAAGATTGCAGTAAAATTTAATGATGCAATAAAAAATTATATAGTAAAAATAATATAATGATATGAGGAGTGTAAGAAAAACATGCCCTCCAATCCGAGATATATTTAAACTCAGGATGGAGAGCACGCTGTCAATGCACTTCCACAAATCACAATAAATCTACCTCAATCTAAATCTCCAACAAAGATTGATATGAGTGGGCTGGAATACTATATTCTACACAAATAACTGGTAATCGGGAGAAAGGGAAAGGGATACCAAAAATGTATTTATAGCAAGAAAGGACAATGACCCCCTATAAATTGTTTATATATAATAGTGATAGATTGGATAATGAGAATGGAATGTCTTATAAATTAAATAATGACCATAATGAATAGGTGATGAATTATTAAAAATTTAAAATATTGAAATGAATGAGAGTGGACAAGGGAAAATATGATGTGGTTACGTGGGAAGTGCGTCCCACCGTCCGAGATATATTTATACTCAGGACGGATGACGCACTGTCCACGCACTCCAAATATGTACAAAAGGGTTTCTTCTGAATAGTGGTCTCCTCTCATGGACCCATCTCAACCTCCAGGGACCTAGAGTGTTGGGCGGTCACCAGGGGGAAAAAAACATTAGATATTGTTCAATTCCACTGTGTCATTAAGACCCATTGGGGTCATGGTGTTTAATTTGAAGATCCAAAATGCTTCTCGTCTACATAAAGTTTTGAATCTATCTCCACATCTTTGAGTGGTATCTATTTTCTCAATTGCCATCACTGTCATATCTTTCGAGATGTTAGAACAGTTGTTTATGTGCTGTGAAAGGCTATGTAGTTTGAAACCCTTTTGAACATTATGGCTATGTTCTAAAAATCTAATATGGAGACTACGTGTCGTTCTACCGAAATATTGTGCACCACATTTGCATTGTATCAAATAAATAATATATTGTGATCTGCAATTCAAAAAACTGGTGATATTAAAACTTTCTTTGGTGATGAAGGAAGTGAAAGTTGTTCCATTTCTCTCCATATGTTGACAAGTGTGGCACTTATTCCGGCCACATTTATAGCAGCCCTTGGGATTGGGGGGCAACCAACTAGTATTTGTGGGAGTTTCTCTGCTGGAAAAAAGACTCAGTGCTTATGTTTAAGAGTTTTTGCTCTCCTATAAACCACTTAATTCTTAATTGGTAATGATGATTTTAAATATTTATCATATTGTAAAATGGTTGAATTTTTATTAATAATTTCTGTTATTTTCTTTGCTGAAGCATTATATTGAGTAATGAATAGCGGAGAGTTATCTTTTGATTCTCAGGATAATTTAGCATCTCTATCCAGCTTATTGAACCTTTTCTTATTGCTATTACTGATATCTAGAAGGGCTGACCTAGAGCATGATTTTACTTCTTCCAAAGCTTTATCCAAAATATATGTTGGATAACCCTGAATTCTAAAAACTTTGTAAATGTCGCTACTTTGTTTGAGAAAAGTATGTTCTGTAGAGCAGTTCCTTCTTAACCGGAGGAACTGACCTTTGGGTATATTGTTTTTCCATGGTTTGAAATGACTGCTGTTGTAGTGCAAATAATTTTGGCAGTCTACTTCTTTGATATAGGTGGCTGATTCTAATTTGCCAGCAGAGACACTCACAGTGATATCTACAAAATTAATTTGCTCATTGCTATACGTGTAAGTGAATTTCAACCCAAAATGATTCTTATTTAAATGTGCAACAAACATAATTAAAGTGTCTACAGTGCCATCCCAAATAATAAAAATATCATCAATATATCGTAAATAGAGGACCATGCTCACCCCGAAAGTGCCTGTCCACACATGTTTCTCTTCGAAAGAGCCCATGTATAAATTAGCATAGCTCGGGGCAAACTTGGTCCCCATTGCTGTGCCTCGTGTTTGGAACAAAAACTGTGAATCAAACGTGAAATAATTGTGTTCTAATATAAACCCGAATAGATGATAACAGAAAAGTGCGTGAATTATAACCCAATTCCATATCCAAATTCAAATAGTGATTAATAGCAACTAAATCAAATTCATGTGGGATATTAGTGTATAGTGATTCGACGTCACAAGTGAGTAAAATATACGTGTCTTTCCAAACAATTGTGTCAAGTATTTGTAAGAAATTTGTGGTGTCCCCAACATATGATGAAAGAGAGACCACATATTTCTGCAAATGTGCATCCACATATGCCGATAGATTTGCTGTAAGAGATCTAATCCCCGAAATTATTGGACATCCGGGTGGAGATATAAGGGACTTATGCACTTTGGGTAAGTGGTAATATATTGGAGTTATTGGATGGTCCACACTAAGGAACCTAAATACCTCTTTAGAGATTGTCCCTAAGCTGAAGGCTAGATCTAAAATACAACTTAATTATTCTTTAAATTTATTAATGGGATTCATATTTAATTTAGAATTAAAAATGTGTATTATTTAGTTGTCTATGAGCTTCTGAAACATAATCCTCTAAATTCTGTATAACAAGGCCTCCGCCTTTATAGGCTTGTTTAATAATGATTTCTTTATTTTTCATCAAATTAGATAATGCTAGTCTTTCAGCTCTGGTCATGTTGTCTCTAAATTGGTATTTATCCTGTTTATTACATAATTCTTTGAAATCATGCATAGTAGTAATGTAAAAACTTTCTATGAATGGTCCCTTATATTGAAGGGGATAGAATTCTGAAGCTCTTCTAAAAGTTTTGATATCTCCTGATTTCCGGATATCATAGATCGGAGTTTCTCTCTCTTCCTCATGTCCACTCTCACCCAAGAGGGATTCCAATATGTCCAATGTTGGTTCATCTCCCTCATCTAATGAAATAGGTGTTCCTTCAATATTTTGTTTGTGTAGTGACTTTATACAAAAATATCATTTCCTACTCAAAGTACGTATTTATTTATTCAAATCCACAAACAGTGTAAAGAAATTTGCTTTTGCTTGGGGGGCAAATTTTAGTCCTTTGGTTAAAAGATTTTGTTCAGCCACTGTCAACTCTTTCTTAGACAGGTTGAATATATTGGGGGGTTTTAGTCCCATCTCACATTCTTTCTGTTTTTCTGTAATCCTTCCTCCTCTACCTCTACATCCTCTCTTTTTCTTCTTTTTACTACTTGTTCTGAATTTTTGTTTTCTCTTGGAGGAAGTTGTATAGATTCTCTAGGGGGTAATTGTCCTTTCTCTAAAAAAGAGGGATCAGATGTGTCTCTCATTCTGTTGGTATGTGTACTTCTCTGATAATCATCTCTATTTCTAGGAGAATATCCATGAGATTTGAATTCTCTATGATTTAACGTCTCGAATCTATTGGGATGTGAATAATCATCTTTCATATCTCTTTTATGGTCCCATCTGGACATATCTCTATGTTGTTGGGGAAATTTATAAGTGGTCTTATGCCGGGAGACAACATTCCAATCTCTCTTATTGGGAGTGTGTTCTATCAAATGATCCCTATATGAACCTCTTGTCCCATGTCTATCTGAAATCTTAATGTTCTCACTGGTGATTCATTATATTTCATCCTAACAGAGGATTTCTGTATAGGGGTTTTTTGTAATCTGTTAAATGAGCGTACTCTGGGCCTAATTCAGACCCACTCATGAGCGTAGGACGCTCGCAAGCGGGTCGATGGTGCCCTAATGCGCATGCGCACGATGGAGGAGCTCTGTCGTGCGCATGCGCGAGACCCGCATAGCGACAGCCAAGCTGTCGCTCTGGGTTTCGCACCAAAGGTGGCGTGCTGTCGATGGTGACTGACAGCACGCCCCCTTTGGTGGGTGTACCGGGGGCGTGGCTGCCAGACGGAGGTGTTCCCATGGGAACGCCTACCGTCTGGGTCCGGCCCCACTGACATCACTAGTGATGTCAGTGGGAGTGATTTTTGGCTCTATCAGAGCCAAAATCACTCCAGGACTTGCGGCCACGAGACCGCAGGGTCTCGTCGCAAGCCCGATGGTCGCGATGGTCTTGGCCATCGCGACCATCATCATGGACGCTCGTATAAGCTGTGGGTGGTAACCCACAGCTATGCGAGCGTCCAAGAGGCCACTCCATTTTTAGGTAGGAGGGCCCAGATTCAGAGCGAGCGCTCTGGTCAGAGCGTCCGGCTCTGAATCAGGCCCTCTGTCATTAGAGTAATCTCCTCTATCTCTATATAATTTTTTGTCTTTAATTTGTATTATGGATTTCTCAAAATCCTCTAATCTTCTATTTAATCTCATATCTTTATTATCAAACTCTGTATGTTTTGTATATTTAGATAAAGTTGATTGAAATTCCTCAATTTCTTTTTGAATGCCATTAATTTTTTCTTCTCTATATTTAATTTCATTATCCATATATATATTCTAAGTTGTCTATAATGATCATGAACATTCATCTGGTTTTAGATAAATATATTTTTTTAACTCTGACATTTTATGGAATGTGACCCTGAGAACTGCCATTTGTAAATTAATTCCAAATAATATTGTTGCAACTATGGATTTGATATGTTTACCAATAAATAATGGAGGTGTTAGGTGACAATTATTTATTTATTTTTACTTTATTTAAATTGATTAAACAAAATGTCACTTATTTTTCTATATGGACTATTTTATATGAATAAATACTTGATACATGAGTTTAAGATCTTTAAACATGTGAGAGATCTGTCCTTGCTTAATTGAAGATCGTTCCTGGTATAAAGGGAAAAGTATTTAATAGAGCCTTCACCTGTATCCACTTTACCTAATTATTGGAGGTATATCTTTGCTACATGTGAAACAGAGATCATTGTCTCTGAGGAAATGGCCGGATGTATAAGGGCTGAGAAATGCGTTAGACCACTTCTGTTTCACATCCACTTTATGGACTTTATACGAGCATCATACGGATTTTAATAGATCACTTATCACGGTGGCTCTGAACCATTCACTGCCGAATATCTGATGGAGGTCGGAGTTTGTCAGCACGACCTTTCCATTACGGCCGCTCACCAGCTGACATTGAGTTCATTGTTCCTCTCAGCTCTCCTGCACATGGAGCCCCGATAGCCGACAGCGGAGGCTAACAACAGGTACCGCTGCTTACAGGACGTGGCACGGACCAGTCCTCAGACCTCTATTGAACAGCTTCACACTAGCGGTTATTCCCGATTGAACTTTCCCTGCCACCGCACTTTATACTCATTCCCCTACATTGGTAGGAGGTCAGAACATCTATTGTCCGGTGAGAGGCCCATCAGAACAGCATTCCGGACACTGCCCTCTGTTCTCAAGTGAAGTTTCAACCGGGAGCCACAACTTTAAGGTCAGCCTGTATTGTGCACAATACCACCGCTAATATACTTATACCAGGATTATTTTTACTGGTTTTATCTTCATTATTCAAGACTATTATTCTACCTCGTTCCACAAACAGAGGTGCATTAATAATTTATTATAACATAAATACCATATTGAATATTTAATATTTTGTGTTTTATTGAATTTTAATACATGTATATGTGTTATTGATGTCAACAGTATTCAGTTCATTATATATCATGTGCATTTATTCATTTATTGTGATAAATTGCTAGTTTTAATTTATTATTTATTATTCATTAAGAATAAAGTACCATTTATTATTTGATTGTTATATCTCATTGCGCTTTCATCCTCTATCACCTCCCTGGCCGACTCCCCCTTCATCTGGCCACCTCCCCAAGCACCTTCAGTCACATCCACCTCCCTGGCCAACTTCTCCTCCATTTGGCCACCTCTCCAAGCATCTTCAGTCACATCCTCTTTTATTTAAGATGTAGATTTCAAAATACTGTCATTCCTGGGACTCAAACCTATCACCTCTCACATGACAGTCAAACACCTTACATATGAAGCTATCTGCCCCACAATTTCTGATGGCAGCCTTAAACACAGTCACCGATTCCTGACCCAGGTGTTACCAGCACATGTCAAGTACCTTTGCCAGTGAGTTCAGGTGCAGGGTATATACACGGAGCTCCACACTGCTGATGTTTGCTGTGTATACACTACAAGTAGCATTCTTTCTATACCTTCAGTCGGTGATCTACACTGCCAGCTCCAGACTTGTGCATGGCTATTCTGATGGACAAATCCTTCACCAGCGCTCTGCTACATCTAGAAATGATGAGTTATACTGCCTAATTATTGTGTATCATCACTGCAGCCATTGGATTCACACTGTATTTGACAGTGACATCTATAATACAGTGGTATAACAGGATCGGTACCCTTTCATCATTGTACAGGACAGATCAGATTTGCCATGCCCCTTTCTCATGAGGCCTCACCTCTTTTTTGGACATGCGTCTTATCTCCCTATTTATAAATGGGGGGGCCACCAATGCTCTTCTAACCTAGGGCACCAACAAGTCTAGTTACAGCTCTGGTACCCGCATTCATCAGAGCTCTCGATGGCACTGTCCCTGTCTCCCATACGCTCCTCATCACTTTCTGTCCACACTTTCCAGGGCACTGGCTCATTGAGTGCTACTGTTTTGAACTGTCTTTCACTTTGTTATCTAAATATTTCACTGTTTGATTTATTCCCTTGTATTGGCTGTACTTTTTATATTGAATTGTTTATGTATCATTGTAATTTTTCCCTGTACTGTATAGACACTTGGTGATGCCATATAAATAACAGGTAGTAATAATAATAATGACAGGTGTGTACTGAATTCAACATTACTAGAAGCCTGTGGCACTGTCTAATTGTGGCATTCACTTCCTCACTACCTACCTAACCTAACAAACTCTGTGGTTTCATTCCCTGCACCAAGTTGTCTGCCGAATTTAGTTCTCTGCATGCGTGACACCATCTTGTTCACTGTGTTGAGTGTCACAGTAGGAGATGGATGCTCCAGATAGAAACCTGGTATTATCGCCACTCACAATGCTGATCCATCATCCTGCACCGCTAGCAACATACACTCACCTGCTGGTGAAAACCCGCTATGACCATTCACCGATGTATACAACAGTGAGTACAGCTATACTAGTTCTATCTTCAATAAACAAACACCACTGGTTAAGTAAATGGGCTGTTCATACTGTAGTTTGAGTGATCCAAAGGGCGTGTGCCTACATAACTCTGCAATATCAACATCTGCGCACACAGCATTTCCAACAGCATATAGGGGAGAATTATCAAACCTACTAAAGGTGAAGGTGTTACACAGATTATAGCTATCATTTTATAGAATATACTAGATAAATGATAGCTACAATCTGATTGGTTGCTATGGGTATCACCTCTTCTTGTCCTCTTTAGAACACTTGTTACATCTGCCCCTAAAGCTGGGTACATACTATGCGATGTGTGTTCCCAGCGACGGCACGATGCGATGTAATGATACATTATGCCGTCCATACATACTGCACAATACGGGTATGACTAGCTATGTGTGGTTCCATGCCACATTTAGCAGCATGGGGTCATTCATTGCATCCTCTCATCTGAATGACCTGCGGCCACGGGCGAACGGGCATACACACTATGCGATCCACATGATATATCATTCCGATCTGTGTCACAAATAATATATTGTGCGAAGAATCACATAGTGTGTACCCAGCTGTAGACCTCTGGAATGAAGTTTTGTGATAGTTTCAAGTATATTTATTAATTTATACAGTAACAATTATTTAAAGATACATATGGAGTTAAGTAATAGGATTGGAGATAAAGGAACCGGTGTGCTTTTGCCAAATTTGCAGCTAAAATAAAGCACCAATCAGTCTTAAGGCAAATCCATGCCTTATAACTTATTGTACTTTAAATTTGACAGCAAAATTAACAAAATCACTCTAGTTCATTCATCTCGGAACCTGGTACAAATCCACATAAACCCTACTAGACATTGAGAACAACCTCTAATGAATGTTAATGTAAGTAATTTGAAATTTCTTCATAAAGTCCTGAGGTTGCCCTGAGTTCTAAAATATTCCACTTAAGTTTTTATTAAAGCTATCAAAATGCAATCCTTAGTGGCCATATCCATACTGTGAAACTCAAATACCTGAACTATTCTTTAAAACAACAGACAACATAAATAAGTTTTAAAAATATCAAACATTCTCAAAACAATAAAATATTAAATATTACAAAACTAAATAAGCAATACATTTAAATAAAAAAATAGAATGATAATTGCATAAATACCCTTTAGAAATCTCTCTAGCGCTGACCCTACTAGAGTGTATATCTTTTGTAACCTCCTCATCTTTAGGTCACTCACATGCTGCTGTCTTCTTCACTATATTGGCAGCGTATATTTTGCTGTACAAGGTAAGAATTTTATATTATTTATTATTATGTCAATAATATCTATTTTACTTAGAGTGTGTATATTTTGACATGATTACCTTGTGCTTTTATATACGAAGCCATTTATGTCTTTTTTTTTAATCCTACTCCGATATAACCTCTCTTCCTCTTGATTTACTGACCTGGGTGGAGTATATCCTTGTTTTGTAGATGTTGTGAACTTTATAATAAATCTAACTCTTGTATCTCACCTGGAGCCGATATTTCTTCCAAATTGCAAAAGGTCCCTAAATTGAAACAAATGTTCAGAGGCATGGTTTTCGAAGGGGAAGGGCTGACTCTTCAGGTCACCAGTCTAGACTTATGGACTTACCTGGGACCCCCTTTGAAATTTCCCCACTTAATGCACATTACTTTCAAGTCATAAATTCTAATTTTAATAAAATTGGTGTCAAGAGCCAGGTATGAACAAACTTATTAAAAACGTTCTTTTTCACCTAGCGGACAGTTTTTCAGAATTACAGATGTTTTCACTTGTTGGGTGCAAGATGCGGGAGCATCTGAGTCACAAGACCAAAGGTTGTGTTAGCAAATGGGGTTTAACCGATTCCCTGCCTGACTCACAACTTGTTCATCAATTAAATCATGCTTACATATCTTTGAGTAAAGTCACATTTATATACTACTGTAGGATAAATTATTTTGCCCAAAGAGTTTATTTTGAATTGCTTCAAAAAGTAAAAATGTTAATGTTATTGAAATTTTGTCTACAACGGATCAATGGTTTCATGTTTTGCACCATGTTCTCCAAAAAGAAAGTCAGGAAAGAAAGTGCATAATAATTTCCACCATAGCAGTCATCCCAAACATATTTAAAACACTTTTTACACTGATACTACAACAATTCTGTATCTTTGAAGATGAATTCTATAACCCTTATCCTTACAAATCCTCTTACATCTTTTATCAACTTTGCACAATATTCTTACATAGGAAACAATCTTTGGCCTATCAGTTAATAATACTAAATCTAAAGCTCCATTTTTTCTGTACTTATGACTGAAGCTTAATTTTGAAATGGAGCATGGCAGCCTTAAATAGTTATTACTGTACTTTACCAACATTTGACATTCTCAAATTCTAGCTGGACGTAGGTCAGTGGTTTACCTACACCTTATTTCCAATCTGCAGGGGAAATGCCACTGGGCCTGCATCAGAGACATTCGCTAATGACACTGCAGCTGCAAATGTGTACGCAGTGGCTGTTCGAAAATATGCAAATGTCGCAGGGATTTGCATTGAGACTCTGCAAATCCAAACATCATCGTACAGAGACGCAGCTAGATCACAGATCATTCGATGTTAGCAGTCTTAAAGAAACTCTATAGTCATGCAGAATGGCTGCAGGAACTGAGACGCTAGGGCCATTTTCACTGCGTACGGGATCACAGTCACAGGAAAAGAAACACCCCCAAAAACGATCGCAACATCCCTGCGTTTGGGTCGCCACCTCCCTATTATCGCTCACAAAAGGTCCCTGCCTGCCATTCACATTGCAAATGAATCCTCACTGCTAGCGACAATGAAAATGAAACTTGACGCATGTGCAGTGTGACTTAGATGCATGCACAGATTATCGATAATCGCTCAAACTGCGTAAACATCGGTATTGCGTCCATCTCTGAATCAGGACCACTGACCACAATGGAGAGCAGTGAGACCCCAACCAAAAAGAGACACAAATTAGACAGTACTCTTAATATTATAGTTTTTATTGGGAAAAATACAGTCAATTATAGTCATATTTTGATGGGAAGGGGAAAAAGGGATTATAGGGTAGCAAAAAGTAAATACACAAGGGCACATTTAATTAAACAATCATGTTTTAGTAATTAAAACCATATAAAACAATGGTTAAAATTACAAAATCTTAGCAGCTAATTTATCTAAATGCTGAATTTAATAAATATCTGAGATCAAACTTATCTATTTTTAGCTCTAATATTAGGTCTAATTCTAAGACAATAGTGATGTATAACAATAATAACTATTATACATATTTATTTGTTAAGGACAGGTTCCTTGGCTACAAGGTTCTGAAGGTTGAGCCCTCAATGACCCAAGCCAACTGCATTGCAGAGGTTTTCGGCTTGTTCCAAACAGTTACCTTTGATTTTTGCTGTTATTAAAGCCAACTGTTTACAGACAGCATGGTGTAGAACTTTATTATTATTATTATTATTATTATTATTATTATTATTATTATTATTATTACTTATTTTATGCCTTTCTGTAATTCTGTTAATTGTGAATTTGTAAATATTGATTCTTGTGCAGTTACTGTATAAAGTTTGTGCAGATGGTGTTCTGGTTCCATCCAAAATCACATATATATTGCCTAGGTAACCTCAAACCCATGTAGAGGCTGAGGGGTAAATGTAATAGCCCGCGGCTTGCAGGCATCGGCGAGATCCTGGCGAGATTGTCTTAAAGAGACAATCATTTCAAAGGCAAAATCAACCTGAAGCTCTATTTTTGATACATTTAAAGTGATTAATATAAAACTAAGGGACCTACTTATCTCTGTGATAGGAAATCAGTTATCACCCAAATATTGCTGAAGCCACTGGCAGTGATTCAATTGTTTTCGCCGGCGGCTGGTAGTGTCGGGCACCTAGCAAAGCAATTCAATGGTTGCTCCATTAGGGCGTGAGATCTGCCTGCACTGGCATTTCTGCTTGCCCCCTCCTGACGAGGTGAGCAGAAGTGTGCAATAAGTCCTGCCGTCTTTTGACGGGTTTAGCTGTTTTACACGGCTAAACCCATCTAATTGACTGCAAAGACAAATGAATTGCAACATTGGACGTCTATTAATTACCACTATGTAAAAAACAATTGAATCGCCCCACCGATTAATACCCATTTGCCCTTTGATACTGGCTGGCAGTGCTAAGAGTAGTTTTCCCCCTTCATCAGCCTGTCTTGGCACATAAGTGTATGCGGCTTTGCTGGTCCACACATGCACAGTAGAGGAAGGAGCCCTGAGTTGAGCCTCCAGTTACACCCGTGAAAAAAGAAAAAAAATTGTGCAGAGTTTATTAAAAAATAAATAAATATATAAATTTCTTATTTCCGACTAGAAAAAAAGCTTTATTTAAATAAATAAATTAAACAATAAATAAAGCATTTTTTTCTCTGAATATCCTCCACAAAAGAGGGATTACTGCAGTACAGATACACGATCATGGGAAACCCTTTGCCTTTGCCACATAATTCATAGACACGTAAGAGAGTTGTGTCTACTAATTGTTCGCCTGCTGTATCATATTTGTTTTATTTGGACATGCCGCAGTTATGTCACAATCCATCATAGTGTTATTAGGCCACGTGCCTAGCTACTTTATAATGGAATAGTAAACCCCATCTCAGTAAGACTGACAGGAGAACTCCAGTTGACATAAAGATATTATGGGGAAGAGAATACAAATTGTACTGAATGGTGACCGATGCAAGCCAATTTAATGATACCAACACAGAAACTATGTAAAGTCCTATACGAAAAATATTGTATACATGAATCCTTTAATCATCAGACAATTACAAGCATAAACTAGAAATATAGGGTTAGAGATTTTTGGTATGTTCTGAAATTAACATTGTTTATGTCGTTTTTGGGTCACAGGAATTTAATAAGAATATTACTTGCCTTGATCCATAGTACAGTGTCATGGGCAAATGTTCCTATTGTGGTCAGTTCCTACAGAGCATTCACTGCAACTGTCTGCGAACTCCTACATCTGACCGCTCACAGGGTTGCACTACACAGCCACATCTATATACATACAGACATGGATTACATATGCTATATACAGTACTGTAGCTGCACTGCACATAGTTCATATGCATGATGCATGTGTGCATGAAATAGACTGAGAGCCCACAGCAAGCATGTGAAATAATTGCTCTCCAGCCATGCATAATGTGTAATTAATACGTGTCCAGCTTTACATTTGTCAATCTGTTAACGCTAGGGCTGGTTGATTTTATTACATTCATAATTTGGCTCCTGCAAGAGAAAAAAAACTAACACAGTTTATAATTGTACCTAATAATTGATTTATGCCAGTGCTACCTAGGTCACTGCAGAGGAATCCATGTGACAGCATGTGTTTGTACTGGATATTTTCCATGCATAAGAAAATGCTTTTAATGTATGTTAATAGTCAATTTATGTTTTTACTACTACCTGTTACTAGAAGACTACTTAGACTTTTCTAACGTAATCCATAAGAATAAAAATATTATCTCGGTCTAGTTCAGGAAAAAATCTACATGCTAATTAGTAAATTCACAGTTTACATGTGACCCTTCTACTTTTGTACTGGAATTTTTAATTGATTGCAACTGAGTGAAAGCAAATACAGCTGTCACAAAACAGAATTAGTTTGTACAGTAACAGATGTTTCAATGTAATTTGTCAGAGGTCAAAAAAGTGAGCATACCAAAAATAATAGTTTTATTTAATGTCGTTACAGCTTAGCCACTGCCTGCTAGTGAGCCTCAGCGAAAACCATGCAAGAGATATCCTACATCAGCTTTGTGAGTTATTCATATATATTGTGGTATTTCTGACATATATGTATATTGTTGCAAAGTCCCATTGACTTGCATATAGCAGATAGGTCAGGAAGTTGTGCTTTGTCGTAATTGTTATAGGAAGTCTTGTCCATAAATAATAGCATTAATAAGTATGGGTGCCACAAAATATAATGCAAATAAAATAATGTTGTTCAGATTGGACATTCTTTAAATTTTTAACATAAAAAGAGCAAATCACTGTCTATGCATGAACTACAGCCCACACTATAAAAGTCGATCAGTTCATAAAAAGTGCCTCATGTCTTAGGGTGGTTGCAAATGCAGCTATATATCAATTTTTATATCAAAGATTTTATTAGCTAAATACATTAGGAGTCTGAATAAAAGCAACAAGAATTTCAGGTACTAGTTCCGGGTTTCATGGTTTTTCAAGGTAGGGGATTGAATATTTCTAGTTTTTTATCCACATTCATACATCTGTTATTAATACCATAAAGGACTCCATATAATTTGATGTTTATCTTGTTTTATTTTAAACAGGAGAGTAGGGCGAATGCCAGCGACTAGGGAGCATAACAAGGTATAAGGGTAGGGTACTAGGGGAGAGAGGAGACAGTGTCAAGGGTCAGTGTGCCAGGGGAGAAGGAGCCAGGGTGTCAGGGATGAGAGAGATGGTAGGTGGTAAAGGTTTAGGGTACCAGGAGAAAAGTGGGCATTAGAAGAAGGGTGCAGCATGCCACAGAAGAGAGAAAGGTGACAATGGTGATAGTTCTGGGAGCTGGTCCCGGGAAAGTAGGGGATGTCAAGGGGAGTGGCAGGGTACAGCCGGATAGAAGAGGGTAATAATGGTGTGGGCCTATAGTGTAGTGTGGGCCTATAGTGCTATGTCAGAGGGTGCCGGTAAAGAGACAGGGAGGCCAAGTGGCTACTTACAGACACTGAAGAATGTGTGACTCTGTGACATCCCAATTGCCACCCATTGGATATTTCCAGGTGTTGTGACAACTCTAGATCCTGCCTGCTTCTGGGGTATGGACAGAGAAATCGCAAATTTCTTCCCAAGGCCCATTACTAAATGCAATATAGATCTGGTTAGTGATGATGCAGCCATTGGATTTCCTATGCATACTTGGGAGTGTATTTATATAATAGGCACAAATAAACCTATCTGCTCTTGCTGTCCATCTCCACAATTAATACATTTCAGTGACCTGACATTGCAGGCCAGTTCTAATTTTACAGTACATATTAGAGTTAGGCTGGGCAACGCCACACTAACATCTCTAAGGGTGGTATCCAATTAGCCCTATAAACAGTTTGGGTGTTAATGGATCCCCCGGGGCTATCCAATTACTCCAAAGTCCAGGCCGATGCCGGCACTTATTGGGGACTTTTTTCGGGATCTGATGCTTCCTGAAAAGTGCAATTTTTTCACCAGCGTAATGGCATAAACACGTAGGTCCATGAACTTATCATGGATCCTATGTGCTTTTGGGAGAATTATCCTATTTGCTTGTCCGAACAAATAGGATGAGTTGAAAGAAAAATCTGCAAAAAATGGGGTTAATTAGCCCCAATGTATTTCCGGGGGCAAAAAACGGGGATTTTTTACCCCCGGAAAAATATCGGTGCTAATTGGATACCGCCCTAAGGCCCCTTTTTATCAAAATAAGGGGGATTTTTAATTGCGTCAATCAAAGAAACAGAAAAATAAAAAAAAATTACCTCAATTTATTAATAAAATATTGTACAGATACTCAGATAACCTAATCCTTTGCCTGATCTCTGTGGATTTCACAATGGTACTGATAGTTTCTATATTCTAACTACAAATGTTGTAAACCGGAGCTTATTACATATACATACTGTATGTACACATGATTACACAGATAGATTAAAAGCTACGATTCATATCGATACCTGTGTTAACAAGTCTTCTCAGCACAAAGGTATGTTGGGATTTATGGACTGAAATGTTCTAATTACATCAGCTATATAAATGTGACACAAATTGTACAGACTGGTTTGGAATGATAGGAGTATTATATGTGTTAGGGATTGAAGGAAAACTACCTATAAACTCTGACAAACTCTGAGGCTTACAGTGCTTTGACTTGTAATAAAAGAGATAGGATTGTTTTAAAAATTGGGTGGAATCATCCATGTGCATAATTGCTGGAATCCCGTGGCTGTGCATTCATACATATATGCTTGTTTTTTTCATGTTAGTAAATTGCATGTGTTTGTATTTATGAAAACAATTTGTAGATTTTATATATATTATCAAAATTATATAATATTATATACATTACCAGAATAACAGTGACACATACATATATATATATATATATATATATATTATATATAAATAATAAAGCTTTCTTGAATAAGCTAAAACAATAGGAGAGAATCTTACTACAAATGGGGCTTACGGCCAGTGATGTCGGCGATTGTAACACCTTGATACACAGGCTGAAGTGATATATCTCTAAATTATTTTGTGTATTTTTACATTTTCCAGATGACGACTAAAATAATTTTTTTCATGTGCAAATTATGCACCCAATACCTAGATTTACTCTTACATCAGCACCTTTTGTAATTAAATTATATGGCAATATTGAAAAACAATTGAAAACCATTGAGCACTGGGACTATATTCACTTTTAATGTCCATCTTAAGGTGCATACACACGTAACAATTTAACTATAACAACATCGTTATCGTTCAATTGTTGAAAAAATCATTCAGTTTCTGAGTTATAACGATGAACGATTATCGTTCATGTGCGTTCCCGTTTGTAGTTTGTAGTTCATTCTAAAGGAGCGTACACACGGTCAGATTTGTCAGACTTGTCAGATTTGTCAGATGAACGACTGAACGATTGAACGATTTGAACAATTTGAACGATTTTACCAAAGTTTTGAACGATTTGAACGATTGAACGATTTTTGACTGCATTAAAATGAATGGAATCGTCCAAGTCTGACTGCAAACCCAGCAGATGTCAGATATCGTTATCTGACAAACGGGAACGCGCATCGTTGATCGTCCATCGTTCAGGCATGTCAGATATGAACGATTTTCCTTCAGATATGAACGACTGAACGATTTTTAAATCGTTATCGTTCATATCTGAAGGAAAAATCTGATCGTGTGTATGCACCATTACTGACCAACTGAACGATTTTCATTAAGGGAAGTTACAAAATTCGTTTGTAGTTTACAAAATCGTTCATTACACTTTAAAAAATCTGACAGATAATCTGACAGAAAATCGTTCAGAAAATCGTTCAGATAATCGTTGGTAACAAAATCGTTGTGTGTGTATGCAGCTATAGTGTTTGTTATTTTTATTAAGGACAATTACACACATTGCCATTATTTTTCTTCATGTACCCAACATTAATAAAACAGATTTCAGCCAACTATCCAAACAATGTAACTAGTAAATCACTGTTACAGGTTATGTGTGACTGTCTATGGATATCTGAACAAATGAAAATACATAAAATACATATGGCTGTGTTTGGCATTCTAAGTATTACCAATTAGTGTGTGCTATACCTAAATGCAAGCCTATGTACCATTTTATTTAAAAATAAATGTAATAAATCTCTTGTGAGATCTAACACCACAAGAGAGTGAAATTAATGAAAGACAAGATATACAGCCATCATATTGAAATATAAACCTAGCTGAAGTTATTAAGTGTGACGCAAATTGACAGGAGCAATTAAAGTGAGATTAAAGTGAGAGATAAAGCCGAGAGTTATGTGTGCTACTCAGGGCCTTCTTGTAATATAATAACAGCATAGAAGAAGCAATCACTTCACATACCGCATGCCGTACATGCTGGCAATAAAACCACTCATTTGCAAAAATCCAGTTTTTACATCATTTTGAAAATGCCAATTGGAGCTATAAGGGTTAACAGTCAAACAAATACAGCAAATGCTTGCAGGCCAGAATACTTGGTGCCCACCTGCTTGGAGGCAAGAGATGGAAGTGGGCAGACATCAGACAATCTTTTAGCATGGTGACTTGCAGTCCAACCACATTGGCGTCATAGCTGCCAAATTCTTCAGCTGCTGAGCAAATGCCCTTCAGCACTTTTGAAGAGTTAGGTTCTTCCTGGATACTATTAAAATGCCTTATTATTGCACTATAGTGTTCAATGACTTTGGGCTGACTGTCAGGGTGGTCTAAATTCTGTCCTCTGTGGATGCTCCAAGTGGCCCAACTTTAAATATCTCCACTTAGGAAAACACAGCAACAATGATAATTGGCACTAGGACACATGGAACTGAATGCTGACATGGTACAAAAAAATCTTGACACAAAATGACTCAATAGTTGTGTTTAAAAAAAAAAAATGCATATTTAGGCCCGTATTGAATTAGAAGCTAAAAGTCTGTTGACTTTTCGCCGTCATTGCTGGTTTTGCCGGCGAAAACGTATCGCGCGCATCCCCGCGTATCCCCGTATTCAATTCAAAATCGGCGAAAACGGGACTCGGCGAAACTGAAATCAGCGACAAATTCTGTCATTTTTGGGGAAATCAGCTTGACACCCCCCAAAAGATGCTCTGACATGGGGGATCACTCTGGAAACCCCCAAATAGCCCTGCTGAAGGGTTTTTTAAATTATCTCAATCAGAGCTATATAGCGTTTTTACAGAAGTGGTGAAGAACAGCATTTTGGAGTTTTTTGGGGGAAAACAAGTATCCCCATCAAATTTGGGGTACATGAAAATGGGTGCTAGCATATTTTGGAGTTGATAATGTGAAGTTTTAAAAAACTTGAAAAATCCACCTACCACAACTACTTGCAATCAAAAAAACACCTGGGGCATACTTAGGGACCACCCCTGAGTCTATTTCGCTAGTTTTCAAGTTTGTCCCCCAACTTTGTTTTTTCTTGCCCCCAAAACGACAATACTTTTTTGGGGTGTCCTAAGGTACTTTTTTTAAAAATGTTGACACAGATTACCTTTAGGGAACTGTCTAAGGGGTGCAGGGTGGTTTTGGGAACTCTGCACCCCAAAACCCCAAATCTGCACATTTTCTCGCCACCTATTCATAGGTGATATTTTTTTCGCCAGGTCTAATGCACTGGCGAAAAGTCGGAATAATTGAATACGGGGATAAGTTGAAACCGGCGAAAATGACATAATCGGCGAAAAAGTATCACCGAAACGGACTTTTCGCTTCTAATTGAATACGGCCCTTGATATTCTTTGGCCAAATCATTGATGTGATAAATTGAGATGGACATGAGCAATAGAATAAAGAACGGAGACAAATGTATTACAGGTATGCACTGGGGCTTATATGCTGAGAATGAACAACAATCCATCTGTACCTTTGCATTTTCTCATATGGGGAGTTTTTTGAGAGCTTGAAGCTGTTCTTAAAGTGCATTCAGGAGTATCATTCAGATCTGTGATTCCAGCTGAGTGCAGCAAAAGCAAGTTAAAGAGACGCAGCCAGGGGCGTAACTAGAACTTTTTGGGCCCCATAGCAACATTTTTAAGGGCCCCCCCTAACTTAGGTCTTACACAATAACCACAGTAGTTCCCCTAAAACATTAAATGCCCACTGTAATGGTGCCCCTTATGCAATGCCCACTGTAATGGTGCCCCTTACGCAGTGCCCCCAGTAGTGAGCCCCCTGTAGTTGCCCCCAGTAATGAGCCCCCTGTAATGCCCCCAGTAGTGAGCCCCCTGTAATGCCCCCAGTAGAGAGCCCCTTGTAATTGCCCCCAGTAGTGAGCCCCCTGTAATGCCCCCAATAGTGAGCCCCTTGTAGCTGCCCCCAGTAGTGAGCCCTGTGTAGCTGCCCCCAGTAGTGAGCCCCCTGTAGTGATCCCCTGTAGCTGCCCCCAGTAGTGACCTCCTGTAGCTGCCCCCAGTAGTGACCCCCTGTAGCTGCCCCCAGTAGTGAGCCCCCAGTAGCTGCCCCCAGTAGTGAGACCCCAGTAACTGCCCCAGTAGTGAGCCCCCTGTAGTGACCCCCTGTAGCTGCCCCCAGTAGTGACCCCCTGTAGCTTCCCCCAGTAGTGAGCCCCCTGTAGTGAGCCCCCTGTAATGCCCCCAGTAGTGAGCCCCTGTAGCTGCCCCCAGTAGTGAGCCCCCAGTAGCGACCCCCTGTAGCTGCCCCCAGTAGTGAGACCCCAGTAGTGACCCCCTGTAGCTTCCCCCAATAGTGAGCCCCCTGTAGTAAGCCCCCTGTAATGCCCCCAGTAGTGAGCCCCCAGTAGTGAGCCCCCAGTAGCGAGCCCCTGTAGCTGCCCCCTGTAGTGAGCCCTCTGTAATGCCCCCAGTAGTGAGATCCCAGTAACTTCCCCCCCACGCGCGCGGGCGCGTGCGCACACACAAAACAAACAAACAAAAAAACTTACCTTATCCCCGCTCCTGTGAAGCCGCCGACCGCCCCGTCGCCCACTCCTCGGCACTATGAGAGTGACGTCATGACGTCACTCCCATAGTGCACTGCGGGACCCGGAAGACGGAGCTCATTCCTGAGCTCCGTCCCCGGCGTCCGCTCCTCGGCACTATGGGAGTGACGTCATGACGTCACTCCCATAGTGCATTGCGGGACCCGGAAGACGGAGTGAGCTCTGTCCTCCGGCTGCCGCCGGGGGTTTGAGTGGGAGTCGGTCGTCCGCTGGTAACACAATCTCAGCGGGCGCCCGGCATATGGAAAGTGCAGAGGGTGCGATCGCTGGGCCGGCGGGCCCCTTAAGCTGCCGGGCCCCATAGCAACCGCACCCCCTGCACCCTCCATAGTTACGCCACTGGACGCAGCCTGATTCATAGATGTACACAACCCCGATGTTTTGCATACATCTCTGATGATTACTGTACTGCGCATGTGCCGATCAGTGTCTGCGAGATCTCACTCACAGTGCCCCCTAAGCCACAGAATGATTGACATGCTGCGGCCATTTGGGGGCGGCGCAACGATGGGGATTGTTTTACAAAACAGGTGCTTGTTTTGTAAGCATGCCAAGTCCAGGGTCTGCTTCTTTCCTTGCCCAGGCAGAAGAGCTCGGGCGGCATTCTAAGTATGCAGTGTCTTCGGATGCAGCACTCGGATCTGCAGTGCCAGCAGTGGGCGTCTTTTTAACTTCAGACGCCTCCTGCGACATTAGCATATTTTCGCATCGCTGCGTCCAAAGAATCAGGCCCATAGTACTTTTTATGAGCTTTTTATAAAGTTTTGAGGTGTTGAGTCAGACTTCATACATTCAAGCTAATCATACATTCCAACTCTCTCGATTTAGGCAGGACAGTCCTAATTTAAGTGCTCTGGACCACCACCCCGATCAAGCAGATTTGTCCTGTGAGATAGAGGGTCCAAAAGTAAGTCTCATTCACTGTGGTTCTGCAAAGCAGTGCAACGGTGGACGTGTGATGCAGACTCCTGCCTGAATGGGAGTTGATGGGGTGAGGGGTAGCCTCATGCTTCTAAAGCGCTAGTTATGCCTGCAGAATAAATGCTCGCCTCTACCTCCATGTGGCCATGCCTCCGTCATCATGACGGTCACATGCTACCTGTCCCCATTCCGGGCACTCCAGATTTGAGAGGTATGATTAAATGGATCCCGCAAGTGCTGGCTACCACTTTTCTTCCTTTGAAGTTTATGGCAGCAGGAGACATGCGAGTATCCCACTCAATATGAAACAAACTTTATACATCCAAATTATTTGTTTAATGGTACTTTAAACTTTTCTTTGAGTATTTAAAATAGTCATGGTTTGTGATATGAAAATGTAGAATGGGTACTATATTAGAATAACATGCACATGTATAATTAAGGACATTTTGAAAACATGGCCTCTTAGAGGTACTTGGCAGAAAGGCAAAAGATAGGTTTTAATCCAGGCATATTGAGCGAGCTCTTAAAGGAAGATCTAACTGGTACAAATGTTAACATGATAAGCTGGTATTGTATCATCTCCTCTTGGAGATAAAAAGTATCCTAATCTGCAAAGATAATCAGCCAAATGTTTACCTTAAGCTTGATTAAGGGAGACAATTACATTGTTAAGTTGTTCCCTGCAGAGTTTTAAGTACCCTGTAGAGCAGAGTTCCATGAGCAGAATGAATTATCTTTTCATTATGTATTTGTAGTAATTGATCTACAGTTATTTCTATGTGTGAGACACAAATCAGCAGAGCCTGGTGTGGTTTATGTGGCATGCTTGTTATTTACATCTGACTAAGGTACATGCACTCATTTCCTAAGCGTTTTTATAAACTGCAAAATAGAGTTCACTGTTCCCTACGGCACATGTTACATATTTTATAGAATATAGAATAGAATAGGATAGAATTAAATTGGTTATTTAAAAGCAGGAACTATTATCTATAGATTGTAAGCTTGCGAGCAGGGCCCTCTTACCTTTATGTCTGTCTCTTACAACCCAGTCTTGTTCTATTAATGTTGTTTCAAATTGTAAAGCGCAACGGAATATGTTGCGCTATATAAGAAACTGTTAATAAATACATAAATTCATTATCAGGTTTAATTATAGCTCTCAGTGGGCGGGGCTTGTCACAGTACATTCAATAACAGCCATGGCAATAACTGCCCCTACCATGCAGTGTACAATAATTCACTGCATGTTCCCAGGTATATTAATTGACACAATAATATGAGATAATTACTATATTCCTGCTATGATATAGACACACAGAATGTCACAGCAGCCTATTGGTAATAAAGTTAAACATTTTGGAGAGGAGAGGGAATATTGCATACATAAAAAGTATGGTGAAATGAGAGCAACCCAGGTGGCATTCACAGGGTTGTAATGGGTACCCATATACATTCTATAATAATAGTATAGAACTAATGCATCGCATACAGCACATCTTTCTACAATAAATATATGGCTTGGATGGAATGTGTAATGAATCGGGTGACTGGTGGTCATATGTTCTACTCCTGATTCATTATGTTTGTATACATTTCTTAGCATTATTTCTTGACCTGGGAGATCCAGGCACCTGTAATCCTCTCCCAAACACTCTAGTATATACTGATATTCTGTATTGCCCATATGTAATCACTTGCAGTGACAACAAGATAAAGCACAAGCATATACAGTATATATGTGTATATATGTGTGTGTATATATATATATATATATATATATATATAGCCTGGCCTGGTGTGCATGGATTCTCCTGGGAATCATCAGAAACATCTGAAAGTACAAGCAACGACTAAAATTCAAAAATGTGTGAAGATCAGTTTTAAAATTGTAGTCAGTTTGTATAAACTCCCCCCCCCCACACCCCACATGAAACATGTATAAAATGAGAGTGTGCCCTGTCCCACCATATTGCCCAAGTGTAAAGATTTCCTGTGCAGCCAGTGAAGGGTTAGTAGATCCCTCAGGGAGACAGGGTTACAGATGTTGGGCTTATCAGCTGGCAATGTCAGTGTGTTGGCATTAGGATTTTGCTGGGATGCGTGTGCCAGACAATGATGGTACCAGCCATTCTAGATTTTTGTCAGACACTTTTATTAACTTTAAAGAGAAGAAGAAATCAACAGATTGTCTCCAATTGCCCTTCTCATGTAAAAGAATGCATGTGAGTATATTAATAGCCCCATTTGATTCCCCAATATGCCCAGTTATAAGATACATGTGCTGCCTATTCATATTATTAGGGTCATGCACAATTCTGATAGGCCACTTCATTTTTAAGCTTAGAAAAATTGTGACTGTCGGACAGTTGGGGGAAAGGTGAACTGTAGAAATGACTCGCTCTCAGGTCCATGACTGGGAATAAATGGATTTTGGATACTGCCACTATACAAGCCTCCGCAAGTTATTGATAATCTACACTCACATTGCAGCTCAGCTACTCTGCCTACTGCCACTAAGATGATATCTTTCATTGACACAACTCACATAGGGGGAGATGTATCGACCCTTGGAGATAGATAAAAGAGTAGTTGACCAAAGCAACCAATCAGCAGCCGTCATACCAAAGTCTGTGCTAAATAAATGACAGAAGCTGATTGGTTGCTTTCCGCAACTCCTACACTTTATCTCTCTCTCTGTAGCTTGATACATCTCCCCAGTTGACCTCCTAACACCTTGTAGCCAAAGTTTATATACTCTACTGGTTCATCCTTGAAGAAATGCTAAATCAGGTATTAACGTATAACACTGTATATGTTACAGTTGTTACAGATGGTTGATGCCAGGCTATATATCATTCTGCTCATAGGCACTAATAATAAACAATGTCTGGGATCGTATCCAAATGTTTGAAAATATAAAGATATATTTGGATTAATTAGCGTATGGGCAGAATGATGCTCCAAACTGGAGTCCTTGAAATATAAACTTGTATAATGCACAAATAGATCAAAGGGATTTGCAAAGATTCACACGGGGCAAAATCTGGTCACTATTGCTGGCAAAAACAATGTAAATTATGTATCTAGTAGGCAGATAATCTGGTAAAGATAAAGAATGTTCCTTTATCATTACCAGATTAGCCGGCTCCGTCGTGCGCATGCGCTCTGGGCCACCATCGACCCGGTTGCGAGTGCTCAGCGCTTGCGACCGGGTCTGAATCAGGCCCTATGTCCACTACTTGAATGTTTATTTCCAGAAAGCATTTTTATCTATCTATCTATCTATCTATCTATCTATCTACCTATCTATCTATCTACACATACACGCACACACATACACACAAATATATTATAAACATGGGTGGAATATAATTTACTTGCAATTTAGATATTGGGGAGATGTACTAAGCTCTGGAAAGTGATAAATTGGAAAGTGATAATCTGCCAGCCACTCAGCTCCTATCTGTCATGTTACAGGCTGTGTTTGAAAAAATGACAGGAGCTGATTGGTTGCTAGTTTATCACTCTCCAATTTATCACTTTCCAGAGCTTAGTACATCTCCCCCATATAATATTCAAAAGTAATTAGACTATAAACTACCAGAAAGCACATTAGAACATGGGCAAAACTTTTATTGGCGTGTTTGTTCAAATGTTATTTTAACAAGCCACTTCAGCTATTTTATTATACTACTCAGTTAGGGGGTGATGTAAATGACATATAACATACATCCGTCTTTTTAGCTGAATGTCACAGACCTGTTAGCACTGAACTGTCTCCAATTTGTATGACCATATGAGTAAATCCTTCATCTTCTGTCATAGGATATGGCAGAAAATGTCTCTAACCAGCCTATTGTCCACAATTCTGTCAGCAGCAGAAAGAATAGAGGCTCTTTGAGGATAATTCAGCTTCCTCTTGTTGTTGACAGAAATCACATTTACATATCCCGTGCTCGGCACTGATAAAAGTGTCTGTGATTTATGGCTTGTGATAAACAGATACCTGGATCCCACTTGATCGATGCTGTGTGATAGGAAGAACCTTCCATTTCAGGAGCTAAAAGACCAAAACTGGGTTGTGATTAATGGAATTAAATGTTTAGGGTCAGAAGTGAGTACAATTTTCTGTCCCTGATTCAGTGTCTAACTAGGGGGAGAGGTCGCGCCAGAGAGAATAAATCACTAAGTGTAAAAGACAGTACTATGCCTTGGAAAAAGCCTTCCAGATTCTAGAAGCTGTTTTTTTTCTTGAGTAATCCCATTAATATTTCAATCTGCTGTCACAGAAGTTGTGCAGTCATCCATGTTTTCCCTCCATGAGTAAAATATATTGCATTCTTCCATATTCCAGAAGAGAAATTGGTTTGTCCTACTCTTATTAACAAATACGATGACACGTCAAAGAAATGTCATGGACTAGAAAACAAAAAATTGTGCAATGATTAAAACATAGTCTTAAATAATAAAATCTATATCTACCTGTTTCATTAAAGTATAAAAAAAATCCACTGAATAAAAAGTTTTTGTCCCTGATTTTAAGGAATATACATTTGTTTTAAAATTATTTGACTGATTTAGGTAAGTTTCCTGTCCAGTCATGACAAGGAGGAGTAATATATACTTTGTATAAGATCCAAATTTTGATACATTAACTCATAAGTGACATATCTGTATCTTCAGCATCTCAAACAAGCAAATCTTTTCAGATCCCTCTTCGCTGTGTTCTAGCTGCCTGCAGCTTCCAGCTCCACCTCGACGTTCTTCCCAGTTCCACTGCACTCAATGAAGCATGAGAAGAGTCTTCATGCCAGTGGTGTCACTTTTCTCCTGCTGCTATGGTCTTCCGAGAATCTTCGCAGCCTGTCTTCATACTGCGCATGCACAGTTTGAAGACAGGCTGTGATGAGGCTACGTAGACTGGAACAGCAGAAGAAAAGTCTCTAACTTCCAAAAAGCAGGAAAGTGATAGTTTATGTGATGAGGCATGATGAATGCCTCCAAAAGGCTTTTTGAACTTGCAGAAAGTTCAAAACATAATTATCATCACTAGTGATAATTATGTAATGATGAAAAGGCCCCTCTATACAAAGACATTTTTTAGAGTTGTTCTAAAGAGAAATCAGTGTGTATTAGGGATGTGCAGGCTCGGATTAGTTCAGATTTTCCCGACAAGTTCGGATTTTTCCCGCCAAAAATCGTGTCTCAGAAAGAGGCAAAACGTAATGTTTCATGGACAAACATCATCATTCCTGGACAAAAGTCCATGAAAGATGATGTTTTGCCTCTTTCTGAGACCTGATCTTTGGCTGGAAAAATCCAAACTTGGCGGGAAAATCTGAACTAATCCGAGCCTGCACATCCCTTGTTTGAATTGCCACTACCATGGCAAATGGCAAACACCAAGTAGTCAGCTGTCGCTTCACTTTGTCACCTGTCTTCTGTCAATCTGACCATTTCAGATATAACTTGTACTCCTTTGTTGCAAAATGAACATTTCACTTTTCCAGTTCTTAAGGTTTTAACTCCATCAACCGCACTCATTTTGAAGATGTTAGAGATGCCCTGTCCCTATTTACCAAGGACATTTCAGTTATTTCAACTGGAAACCCTTAGGGGGAAATATATCAAACCTTTCAAAAAAGTCAAGTGGAGGCGTAGCCAAAAGCAACCAATCGTATACTAGCTATAATTTTTCTTGTACATTCTATAAAGTAATGCAATCTGGTTGTTAAGGGCAACACCCCTCTGGCCATCTCCAGTGTGAAATCCTCACTCTCTTATTCATACTGTTATCACTGGGTTAAAAAAAGATACGCTAGAGTAACCTCCATATCACATGTGTAGCCCAGTTCTCTGTTTCAAACCTATGGCACCGAGCAAAGGTGAAATACATGGTAATCAATGGCAGAGACAACTAGATACAAGTTTACTTCCTTATAAGCCCCTTGCTTTTCATTTGCAAAGGCGCTGGTTTCATTTATTATATAATACATTCAAATGAATGGAAAATATTTAACTGTATTCATTAATGTGGCATTATTTCCTACGTGGAAGCATATAAATGACAATAATTAAATTACACCATCCATTTAAGTAACATTTGAAAAAAATATTTGATTGTTAAATGAGGTGGGAGACAGGACATGGAAATGGGACACTGACACCCAAATTGTAGAGTCATTGGTCCAGCTCAGTTCATATTTGAGTGTGAGGGTTTCTAGATGGCTGCCTTCTTATATGAGATTAGGGGGCATCTGGAGCTTCCATTCCAAACAGTCTTCAGCAAATGGTGATCCTGGCCTACAGCCACCAAGCTGAGCGCTTAGATCCCAGTTTAGCTGCACTAACTGATAAATGACCACAATTCCTCTTTTCCAGAACTTATGTTAATGTTACTTCCTACTGTTAAATTATAAGTCATGGCATGACTGACACTCAGCTCACCCCATAGGATCCAGTTTAGAATGTCATGTAACAACAGTGGCTGCATATAAGAGCCCTAACTAAATGTAAGGATTTTCCTTAGAGTAACGGATTAGTTACACCGGTGTGTCTGGTTTTGAGGGGTAGTGCAAAAACCAGATTTCATTTTGCACAGCATGCCAATTAAGATTATATAAAAGTTGTGCAGGGGCACATTTTAGGGGCCATTCTAGCTGTGCAGGGGGGCACTGACACATTTCCCCTCTGTGCTGGTGGTCTTTTAATGGAACCTGTTTAGCGACATCTTGTTTCATTTCAGTGGAAAAGTGCTCAAAACAATGTAAATAACAGTTCTTCAAGCACAAAAGTAACACAATAGAGACAGCTGCAACAGCCCCTCACAACCATGATCAATTTAAGCCATAATTGAGACTAAACCAATCAGTATTTTCATAGAAAAAAACAAAAAATACATACTGAAAGGGGATATAAGAGCAGTCTTGATGTATTGATTACAGATTGAACAGTCCTCCGGTTGAAATTTTTTTCTCCGGCGCCCTGCAAAGTTAAATGTACTTCTAATTCGTAGTTGCATTTCTAAAGAATATAGAGTAGGTAGGTGCCTTCATGTGGGTCGGCATGCGCCATTCAGCCACACTTATGCAATACCAAAGTGCATTGCGCTCTGCAATGCGGGTGCCTAATAAATGACAGCCATTGACTTAAGAATGCACTAGGCCCCTAGGATGTTTTAATCTTCTATTGCTTGAAATATTAAAGACAACATATTTCTTGAATAAAAAAAAAAATATATGAAGAAATGAAATGTAAACCATTGAGATTTTCAACGTGTAATATGTACTTTCGTGCAGTAGGATTTTGTTTTCATGCTTAATCCAAGCACAAGAAACATATCCTACTAATCATAAATCCTGAGGATAAAACCAGCTCTTGTTCTACTTATAAAAAGAAAGAACTGATGTGTAACATTGCATCTGACACAGAGCTTTTAACTAAGGAGGGGGGGGGGATATCAGCCGGGGTCCTCTGAGATTTAATTTATAATTCAGCAATATATTCAGAAATCATAAAGGTATCTTTAGCCGTAATAAAACTGCAAAAGTTAATGTATGTAAAATAACTATTATGAAAAGCATTATCAATAATTGTAAGGATAATGTACATGCATAATGAATGAATGTGGCTCTAGGGTATGAGCTTACATCCTGGGCTGATTGAGTAAAGAGAACTTATGCATTTTAATGAAGGAAAAATTATCACAGAGCGTACATGCGAGCTGACGACCATCATGTTAAGATGTTAAATAGATTTATCTTACATCTAGGACACGACTAGACTCCGGGCAGCGCTGTGCAGCCTAAAATATGATGT
Source organism: Taudactylus pleione (assembly GCA_031769625.1). Classification (NCBI taxonomy): domain Eukaryota; kingdom Metazoa; phylum Chordata; class Amphibia; order Anura; family Myobatrachidae; genus Taudactylus; species Taudactylus pleione. The sequence continues at coordinate 4,659,104 of JAUIMM010000116.1, forward strand.
GTAAATGTGGACATGCTTTCGCTGGTACTCTGAAAAGATAATCTGCTAATGAATACATTAATCGACTGTGTAATAGGTGGATCGCAGGGCACCAGTCTGAAAACTGCTACTAATGAAGAACTATGCTTTTTCATTTGTGTCTTGTATTTTAGCGTTTTATTTAACTAAGTGATGGTCAATTTAATTTTCTAGTAAATAGAATAGAAAAATTAATTAATTATAAATGTATTTAATATATTTATATAAGCTTTAGGTCAGCGATAACCAGTCTTTTTAAGTTGAAACATGGTGCATGGTATACATTTCTTTAAAAACAAACTTACTCATTCAGAATAAAATAGATATAACGTTTTTTATTTCTTAGTCTGCCAAGACAAATTTTACATGGTCCATAGAGATTTTCTTGTTACCATATTGGAATATATATTGTTTTGATTTCTCTTTTGTATTAAAGGCAAAGAAAAATAGGCAAAAACTATATTTTTACCTATTATTTTTTTATGTTATAGTTATGTAACTACAGTAGATCAACTCCATAAATTGGCTCCTAATTTGATATTCTAGTCATTATGCATTACTTTATAGATTCTCAAACTCAGTCCTCAGGAAGCCAAACAGTTCATGTTTTCTAGGTCTCCTCTCAGAATCACAAGTGAGTACTTAGATTCACCTGTGGCTTCTTTAAAATGTGTCAGTGAGTAATGAACACACCTGTGCACCTGCTGTTTGACCTGGAAAATGTGAGCTGTTTGGGGTCCTGAGGAGCAAGTTTGAAAACCACTGCAGTGGTGATAAATACATGTGCTTTACTCATGATTTAAATAAATTAAAGTTTTACAAATTAGGGTTTAACATATTTTTGACCCATTTAAATGGGTGTAGGTACAGATTCATTTTTCAATGTCTTTTTGTTCTGTCGATTTTACCAAAAACTACTTTTTCTCATTCTGCACAAGCAAATTGTATCATTTTTGTAAAGATGCATGTTAATAAAATTAATACAGATAACTTTTTATGGTCTGTCCTCTAGCTACGGAAACATAAAAATCTATTTAAAAAATGTTTTTCCATAATTGTTACAATCAGTGGCGGTTCTAGGGGTGGGCTAACAGGGCAGTCGCCCGGGGCGCCGGCCCCTAAAGGGCGCCACTGAGTCCCCAGAAGGTAAAAAAAAATTAATCCCCTAATAAAAAAAAACCCAGCACCGTACCCCCCCCGCCCCCTCGCATTGCCGGGTGCCCGCTGATATTCGTTATCAGCGGGCACCCGGCTCCCTCCCTGCAGCGGCAGCCGAAGCTCACTCCAGAGCTCCGGCTCCCGCATAGAGCACTATGGGAGGGATGTTATGACGTCTCTCCCATAGATCCGTGGTGGAGCGTTGGTCGGACCGGACGGCAGCGGATGCAGGAGTGGGGCCTAAGGTAAGTATTGTGTTTGTATTTTTTTTTTTTCAGAAGGGAGGCATGGGGGCATTACTACTGGGGGCATGTCTATAAGGGGGCATTACCACTGGGGGCATGTCTATAAGGGGCCATTACTACTGGGGCATGTCTATAGGGGAGCTTTACTACTGGGGGCATGTCTATAAAGGGGCATTACTACTGGGGACATGTCTATAAGGAGGCATTACTACTGGGGGCACTACTATAGGGGGCACTAATGGGGGCATTACAACTTTGGGCACTACTATAGGGGGCATTATTACTGGGGCACTACAAATGTGGGCACTACTATAGGGGGCACTACAAATGTGGGCATTGTATTAGGGGCACTACTACTCAGTACTGTGGGCCTTGCGTATAAGGGGCGCTAATTTCGGCATTGTGTAAAAGGGGCATCACTGTGTGTCATAACATGAATAAGGGACTAATGTGTGGCGTAATTTGAATTGGGGATACTGTATTATAAAGGGAATTACTGTGTGTGGCACAGTGTAATATACAGGACATTACTGCGTATGGCATAATGTGTTATACAGGGCATTACTGCATGTGGCATAATGTGTTATACAGGGCATTACTGCATGTGGCATAATGTGTTATAAAAGCCATTACTGCATGTGGCATAATGTGCTATAAAAACCATTACTGCATGTGGCATAATGTGTTATACAGGGCATTACTGCATGTGGCATAATGTGTTATACAGGGCATTACTGCATGTGGCATAATGTGTTATAAAGGCCATTACTGCATGTGGCATAATATGTTATACAGGGCATTACTGCATGTGGCATAATGTGTTATACAGGCCATTACTGCATGTGGCATAATGTGTTATACAGGGCATTACTGCATGTGGCATAATGTGTTATATAGGCCATTACTGCATGTGGCATAATGTGTTATATAGGCCATTACTGCATGTGGCATAATGTGTTATACAGGGCATTACTGCATGTGGCATAATGTGTTATATAGGCCATTACTGCATGTGGCATAATGTGTTATAAAGGCCATTACTGCGTGTGGCATAATGTGTTATACAGGGCATTACTGCATGTGGCATAATGTGTTTATAAAGGGCATTACTGTGTAAGGCGCATTACTGCACATGGCAATTATTCGCCACGAGGGGAGAGCTTGGGGGAAGCCCAGCACCTTCATAAGTGCTGGGCACGCGCCCCACAGTGTGATGAATTGGGGGTGTTCCACAAGGACACGCCCTCTTTCTGGAAGCGCGTGTGCTTTCACCGCACGCAGAGGAACGTCATCTACAAAAAGTTTTGGGGTTTTTTTGGGTGGGGGGGCTGCGCAACTGTGAACTTTCGCCCTGAGCTCCACAATGTCTAGAACCGGCCCTGGTTACGATGGTTACTTTTATACATTCAGGGAAATTTAATAATAGTACCCTGAAATGTAGTTCTTCCACAAATAGGAATGCCAAATATGCATGCCCTAATCAATGGGAGTTAGACTGGCAATAAACAGGAATATTTGTTTTACTTTTGGTTTAATATTTTTAAACTTGTTTTTTAAATAGTGTAGTCTTTTAGAAGTTATTGAAGCTCAAATAGGTCTTTTCTAGTTGCATTACAAATGCTAGGCATACACTATGCAATTATCTGTCAGATATCTGTCCAATCTGACTGGTTGGAATGAAAACCTGGTAATGTATGGCAGCAAATAAGAATAGAAATTTGCTCCCAAACACTAGAAAACGTACAAGATTTTCCTTCCCACCAGACAGATTGGACAGATATCTGACAGATAATTGTAGAGTGTATGCCCAGCATAACAGATTCAGTGCACAGTATTGATAACTACAATAGTGGGTATAGCTATATCCATGTCATCATGGATCTAAACATAATACTTTGCAAGCAGAGTTGGCTTGTGGGTCTTTTGAGCAAAGCAGCTGCACGGGGGTACCACCGGGAGTGGGGTGAGAGCAGAAGCAGGCTGGGTCGGGGGACATGTGTTCCCCCGGGCCAAACCCCTTTTGAAGGTTTTTGGGACAGTTTCTGCCCAGCACGGAATGAGAATTAGTTTTTACAGACACGGCCTAGCCAAGTCCTTAAAAACACACAGTGGTAATAACCTTTAGTCTTCAGTTGGCTTCCAATAGGCTGATCAAGATGCAATTGGAAGAGGACAGGGGTGGTGTATCAAAAGGTGGATGGCATGCAGATAGAGTGCTTTATCCCTCCCTCTTTCCCCGAGCCTGATTAAGGGAGGAGCATGCCACGGGCCTCCCTCTTCCAGACTCCTCCATGAGAGAGGGATGAAAGTACTGGTCGAAATTGCCAGTGTGCAACCCACGTATAAGAGAAGGACGGGCATGCAAGCAAAGGAAGAAGCATTCTGTTCCCAATGGAAACCGGATCAGTATGGGCATGCTCTTCGCGGCCGCATACAGTACTTTATGTGCTCCTGGTCTACAGGCAGTTTCTAAACTTTTACCAGTGGCCAGCTCACAGTGCAGGAAGAAGGACAGACCGAACAGCTGGATAACCCCAGGCTTCCCCTGGAGCTGCACATAAGAAGTGGATGACAGCCAGTTCAGCTGAAGGAGATGAGCATATGCTTTACACAAGGTCTACTTTTTATATATTGCTCTGTGCCAGAGCCGTAACTAGACTTTTTGATGCCCTGTGCCAGAGAGAGCATTGGCGCCCCCCCCTTCCAATTTTTAACTAGGTCCATGGCTCCATGGGGAAGGGCCAGGGAAGAGATAGGGGAGGCCAAGAGATGCTGGGGATAAATGAAGAGGAAGCTCCAAGTGAGAATGATAATAAACAGAAAAATTGACAGGCCCAAACAGCGCCCCCTGCCCTGTGGTGCCCTGTGCCAAGACACAGGTTGCACTACCCTAGTTACGGCCCTGCTCTATACTAAATGTAACCTCCCTTTAACCTCTAAGGAACTCTTGGTTACCAATTACCTTGGTGTCTAAAATGTACCCACCCTTAACCTCCCATTAAATGGTGCACATTTTTTATATCAGTGCCTCCACCCAAGTATTGATATGTGGAAATGGGCCTACTTGGGAAAACCTATTGGTACAGTACAATATCCCCTAATGTAACTCTGTGATCATTAAAAGACATTGACATTGCTTATGCCCCCACTTACATGTCGGCTCCTGCCAGAATGCCTCTCCATCACACCACACGGATTGTCAATAAAGATAACACTTTTATTTGACAAGACAATAAAAGTACATACAATCAAGTTCTGGATATACTGTAGTTCACAAATGTTATTCCTAAACTCTCTATAGAATCCTCCACCTTGTGGGTATTCACTACACAGATCATTTATAACCTCTTTATAGCCTTATATATAACACTATAACAATACAGGTAACGTTACCTCTAAATAAACACAATACATGTCTTTAAGTAACTTTAAAACACTCTAAACTATACTGCAGTATAAATATTTAGTCTTTTATCTGAGTAGTCATCTTTCGATATGTTGGGGCCCTTTAATAGAACTCCGGTATAAATATTGCTTGGCTGTACCTATATCTCATTTAGATTATCTCAACAACTCGAATAGGCTACTTCTGTAATGATGTGTATCCTTACATGCTTTACTTTTATTTATACTACTTTTCCATCTGACTACCAGGTCGCACTCTGGATTATGTTCACGCGCCCCCCCTGCCCTTCCCGGCTGAGACCCCTTACAGACAGGCGGAAAGACTCGGCATTATTGCCAGGTCGATGACGTCATCTTTATCACGTGATGAGCAGGTGCTTGGAGATAATCTCATCTCCAAGAGCCGGCTCTTCCTATGCAGAGAATGGGATCTGGGTTACCCGTTCACACTGCACCGCGAGCCGGGTTAAATGCGCGTTCAAACCTTCTCGTGACTAGGGTTGAAATGCCAATTCACTCGACCTGGCTTATTTCAATCCTGCCCTTTCACACTGAGCATTACTCCTGGTTGCTGCGCGCTCACGTTCAATAACCCGGGTTATTACTGCTAGTGTAAAAGGGGTATTAATGCTCTCCACACAAGGAGTCTAATTAGCACTTATCTCTATATTGCAGATGATTAACACACTCTGGGCCTGATTCAGAGCCGCTTGCTGCTGGCGAGCGCTCGCTCTGAATCAGGGCGTGTTTTTTTTTTTTTTTTCTCCAGCCCGCTCGCAAGGAGTCCATCGCAATTATCGTGACTATCGGGCTTACGACGAGACCCTGTGGTAGGGTCTCGGCTCCCGCAAGCCCGAGTGGACTTCCTGCTCTAATAGAGCAGGAAGTCCACTACTGACATCACTAGTGATGTCAGTAGGGCCGCCCACAAATGCCAAGCGTTCCTAAGTGAATGCCTGCATTTGTGCAGCCACCCCTCCTTCCCGCCTACAAAACGGGACGAGCTGTAACTCACCATCGACAGCCGCCCCATCTTGTAGCGAGACCCGTAGCAACTGAGCTGCAGTCACTGGACAGGTCTCGCTCATACGCACACCGGAGGTGGCGCATGCGCAGTGGGGTAACATCGAGCCACTTGCGAGTGCTGTGCGCTTGCGAGCGGCTCTGAATCAGCCCCTCTGTTTACAAATTGATTTTTATCATGGGCAATGCGGTTTTATAATGTCACTAATACCCAAAATAATGGCCAGTCTATACCTGAGAGTATATACCTGACAGATTAATTATGAATTCTGAATCTGCCACGACTATTACTAGAATAGGTGAAAGGCTGAGGTATTAAGCTCTGCTAATTGTCTGCTACTCAATGTCCCCACTGACACAGGCCCTCATTCAGAGGCGGTCGCATGAAGCGATCGCTCTCTCTGAATGAGGGCAGCGGCTTCTTTTTTTTAGTGCGGCCTCCTGGTTGCTAGCTAAGCTGTGGGTTACCACTCACAGCTTAGCAACCGACCAGGGTGATGGTCGCAATGGTCAAGACCATCACGACCATTGGGGCTTGCGACGAGACCCTAAGGTTGGGTCTCGGCAAGCGCAAGCCCCAGGGAGCTTCCTGCTCTGATCGAGCAGGAAGCTCCCCACTGACATCATCAAGGTTTCCGTCGGGAACGCCTCTGATTGGCCGGACACCCCCCCGCCCGCCTCCCAAACAGGGCGAGCTGTCAATCACCATCGACAGCTCGCCCCCTTTGGTGCGAGACTCGTAGCTACAGAGCGCCCATCGCTAGCCGGGTCTCGCGCATGCGCACGTCGGAGACGTGAGCATGCCCAGTAGGCAAACACCGACCTGGTTGCGAGCGCTCTGCGCTTGGGACCAGGTCTGAATAAGGCCCACGGTCCTTTAACTAAATAAATATAAACAGGCAGCTGCTCAGGACACAGGGGAGTGTGACCACTGGAGGGAGGTAACAGCAGTCTTGCTATCAGTGCTACTGACAGCTATTATATACCACTCTGGACCTGCCCCCTTTTTCTCTGACAGGACAAAATTAGGGATGGACAACCATCAATGTTTCCGATTTGATGGAAGTACCATCAATGTTTCCGATTTGATGGAAGTACTTTTTCCATCGAATTCCGGAAATGCGATGGTTGCCAGCCATCGGATGCAGCTTTCCGATGCCCATCCGATGGCTGTCCATAGAGGGGGAGCACACACCACTGCTCTGCATAGCATCTGTTCTCTGTATAGGGGGAGCAGCCTAGCATCTCGGAGAGTGCTGGGCACGCCCCTACAGTGACGTAGGCAGCGAGGCCCCGCCCCATTTTCCATAGGCCCCATCCCCTTTTTGGCCTGTACTATAACCATCGTTATAGTATCGAATTCTTGCGATGCGATGGTTAGTTGCCATCACAACGCATGATGTCAGAAGCCCAGCAACTATACGATGCCCGGCTTCTGATGTCCATCCATAGGCCAAATCACTCCCAGCTGTATCTCTCCGCCCTCTTCAGCAACTGTCACCAATGTCTGCGAAATGTACATGTGCAGCACTAAAGTCCACTGCCATCAATGATATCTGACATGCACAAGGTACATACATTTCCATACATTACAATATACATTTTACTTACATTTACATGACATCACATACTGTATATTCATACAGTATATTTACATTTACATCAAAAATGGCATTTTGGGGTAAATACATGGATTCAATATATTTTACCTTATATCATACATGAATATGACATACATTTCTCTGTTATAACAAATAATGTAGATTATAACAGTAATTTAATGTAATATTTATTAACATACTCTCAGAATTATGCTTTCTCCTTTATACCTCACTTTAACCCTTACCCAGTGTTAAACTATTCAAGTTTGCATCTATAGTAAGAGTTTACATGTAACATGTGGAGGGTTAATCAATAATGGGGATGAGGGGGTTAATGGGGTTAATTGTGTTTCATAGGGTTACTACAATGATGCTGAAGGAGTCATTTATTTTAAGGTTAGATTAATAATAAGGTGAGTATATTGAGGCCTGTTTATGATAATAAATTTGCTGGATGTTACCTGATTTTAGATGATATCTGCAATTTTTTTCTTTGTTCAGGTGGGGGGTGTAAATGGATAGGACAGGTGGACGCTCCAAAAATTCTTGCACAGGGTGCTAGTAGACCTGAGGCCGGCTCTGCTTGCAAGACAGAGATAAATCATACTGGGATAGTATGAAGTAGTAAAAGGGATTTCTGGTGGTAACAGATCCCTAAAACAGTGGGCCTGAATCAGGGTGGCCGCTTTTTTTTAAAACCGGCCTCCTGGCCGCTCGCTAAGCTGTGGGTGACTACCCACAGCTTTTGAGAGCAGCCAGGCTTGCGATGAGACCCTTGTCAGGGCCGAAACTAGGATATCTGTCACCCGGTGCAAGGCAGCAATTTTGCGCCCCCCTCCCTTCCCGTACCTGGATTTTGTCCTTGCTCCTCCATAAGGCAGTGCATTACTCAGACGTCCCTGGTTCCATGCTCGTTGCCATGGGGTTCCATGCTCATTTCCAGGGGGGTTTATGCTCGTTGCCTGGGGGGTTTGAAGGGAGAAGATGCAACTCTCAGCATCCTCTCCCTGCAGCGCCAGCGTTCCCGGCACTTCCGGGAACGCTGTGTGCATTGCGCTCTGCTAACAGGCATTAGAGGTCCAGTAGGACCTCTAGCATCTGTCTCTTCCTTGGCGGCAGCCATTTTTTGATGTCCGTTTTCAGCAGAGTCCATGCGGACGGCTAGTCCGCATGGAATCTGCTGAAAACGGCCATCCAAAAATGGCCGCCGCCAAGGAAGAGACAGACGCTAGAGGTCCAGTAAGGACCTCTAGCATTAGTCTCCTCTTCGGCGGCGGCCATTTTCAGATGGCAGAGTCTGCATTTTCACCCCCCCGCAATTCCCTCCCGGTGCACGTGCACCTCTAGCCCCCCCCTAGTTGCGGCCCTGCCCTTGTGGTAGGGTCTCGTTCCCGCAAGCCCCAGTGAGCTTCCTGCTCTAATAAAGCAGGAAGCTCACTACTGACATCACTAGTGATGTCAGTAGGGCCGCCCCGTTTGTAGCGAGCCCCGGAGTCAGTGAATTTCTCACTCAGCGCAGTGCCCCACCATCGACCCGCTTGCAAGCGCATAGCGCTTGCGAGTGGGTCTGAATCAGGCCCAGTATTCAGTTTTTAACTTTATTTGTTCATTATGTGGGGCCATGATATAAAAAAAAGTGGTTCCTTGCAATGGCTCTATAGCTGCAGGTGTCATTGACAGCTAAAGTTGGAAGATAGCAGATTAGATCAGGTGAACGCAGCGATTGTGTTTGACTATACCCTACCGCAAGCACTGCGATCACTTCAGTGTGTAATACAATCAGATGACGTGTATTATGACGCTGCCTGTTAATTATGCACGCCTCTGAAACGGCGTTGGGACGCTCAGGCACGCCTGCGTTCGCACCTCCACTCCCCCGTTTTTAATGGCCAGCCCGTCACCACCCACAAACAGCTTCTCCTGTCACTCACTCTGCTGGGCTGTCTATGCGCAGCGAGTGAACGCTTCTCGATCTCTCGCACTAGTTCGCGCACACGCACTGCAATGCGTACGCATGTGCACAATGCGAAAATCAGCCAGCTATGAGCGAACATATCCTAGCGAGCGGGTCTGAATCAGATTCAGATTCTAAATCTGAATTTTCTGGTTTTGGATTGCAAAAATTACATAATATCAGCTGTTTTTAAAAGCTTTTTGTCATTTTCTATTTAAAAAAAAGCACAGATCCAAAACCAAAACACTTGAGGATGGTTTTGCAAAACCGAAAGTAAAATATGAAGAGGAATCCATATCCAAAACCAAAACACATCTCTAGTTAAAGGTCTTCCTACAGCTTCTATCTTCAGGGCCGCAACTAGGGGGGGCTAGAGGTGCACGTGCATCGGGTGCCAGAATGCAGGGGGTGAAAAAGGGATGACTCACTGTGGCTTGGGGGCTGGAGAGTCAGAAAACGGCCATCCAAAAATGGCCGCTGCCAAGGAGGAGACAGATGCTAGAGGTCCTTACTGGACCTCTAGTGTCTGGTAGGCCAGCGCAAGTGCCAGGAGAAGATGCTGAAAGCTGAATCTTCTCCCGTGAAACCCCCTGGCAACAAGCATAAACCCCATGGCAATGAGCATGTAACCCCTGGCAATGAGCATTAACCCCATAGCAACGAGCATGAATCCCCCTGGCAACTAACATGGAACCCCCTGGCAATGAGCATAAAACACCTCTGACAATGAGCAGGTAATTTTAAGTAATTAGAAGCCTTACTGTGGGGCATAAAATGGTGTCGGGCAAATATGTAAGTGGCACTTTGGTAATTAGGCATTACAGTGTGTGGCATAATGTGTAATGGGGATTATGGTATGTGGATAATGTAAGTCACTATTTCAGGGACGTTTGACTAGTGCACTGCCTTATGGAGGAGCAAGGACAAAATCCAGGTATGGGAAGGGAGGGGGCGCAAAATTGCTACCTTGTACCGGGTGACATATATCCTAGTTTCGGCCCTGCTATCTTAGTATATTGTAATATTAAGTAAATATTTTGACTACAAGGGCTTCTCACAGACTGTAGTGACCAATTTGTAGCCAAAATTTAAATAACATCCTGCAAAACATCAGTCAAATAAAATTTCCATTCAACTTACTACCCTTAGTACAATGGTCAGACCAAAAGAATTAAAACCTTGGAACAATGATTAAGAGCTGTCCATGTAAAGTGTCCGTTGTTTGTTCCGATGGTCTATAGCCCTCTATTGATGAGTTAAGCTGTGTTTCAGGCAGATACTGTATGCCTTTAGTAAAGAATTTTGGGTGAAACTCACATGCAAAGTCGGCCAAATGCGAATCTTAGTAACTTTACCCCCAGGAGTCACGTGGAATGTGAAGGTACCAAATATAAAATTGTGAAGGTGACTGATAGGTCACACAGAGAGCCCTTATCCAGGATGCTAAGTTTATTGATATCAACAGGGTAACAGCGGTAACACAGCATTAACCAGAAGAGTGGTATTGCATGGGGTTAACAGTGGTAATAAGATGTCTTTCGTTAGGAGCTAAGTCCTGTGCATTCACACAGTACACTCTACATGCACATGAGCAGTAGCCCAGTGGCAATGTCATCAGGTTGGAGGTCACGCCTCCCTCTGATTCTGGGTCCTAGTACCTGCACAACTCTCTAGCAATCATGAACAAAACAATGAACACCATGTGGCCACCTGTAGGAGGAGGGATACGGAAACTTCTCCACACATCTGAAACACGATTGTCCCGCTTGTCTGACATCCGAGCACTCCTGAATGCATTGACTGCATGCACCACATTTGCAATTTATTTATTGCATTTTGGTCCATGTCCATGACATTAAAAGGCCTCCTACTTAAGCAATCCTGCCTTTTGACAAGACTCTTTACCTTAACTTGACTGAACACCTCTACCCAGGAGTGGGCTGGACCAGAGATTAGAGTGGTTTATGCCTTACCTGGCCTTAGCAGGACTAGATCCAGAATTGGGCAAACTGAGATGGGGCCTCTCAAGGCTGTGGAACAAAAAGAACAGGGACCTTTTATCCTCTTGTTGGAAACTGGGTTTTGTATGTGTCCCAGTCATTGATGAGCTTCATTGCGGCTAGCCTCATGGCAAGTTATGTACCCTGATGACTTCATACTTGTCAGCACCTTTAGGGAACATGTTAGAGGAACTAATGATACTTATGGAACTCGCTTGACACCAGCGTTGTTATAATTATAAACCACATAAAGCACATTCAGTGCAGTGACTGGTGAGAGGGAATGTCCCTGCTCTCACCACACCTTCCGTTCCAGTTACCACCTCACCTAATCCTCTCTCTGTTGCTGTATGACAAGGCGCCGGTCCTTGGACTTCTCTTCTTCATTATCTATACATATGGTTCACCTTCATGACACTCAAATCTATCTCTCAGATCATGATCTCTCCTCTGCACTGGATCACATTCTGGTCTGTCTCAATACTGATTCAATCCCTTTAAGCTCTTTCAGCATGGTTCTTATTGTCCTGTTTCATGTTGGTGCAACGTTATGTAGTTGTTATAATGCCATGTGTGTGTCCGGCTCAGACAGGTAAGTATAAGACTATATGGGTGCAGGGTGTACGGTGTGGGCCCCCTGGACCACACACCCTGCACCTATTAAAGATACGCCCCTGGTTATTGCACTTATCTACTTTCCTTTGAACCTCCCTCCCTTCAGTTTCAGTGCATGTCCTCGTGTTCTAATACTCCTCTTCCCTAGAAGAATGGTTACCTCCTGAATCTTGTTAAAACCCATGATATATTTGTAGTTACCTTCTCCAAACTATACATATGAAGTTGTTGATGTAGGCCATGCACCATTTTATTTGCTCTTCTTTGTACAGTCTCTAATGTACTTATACTTCTGTAGATATAGCCTCCAGGACCAAACACAGTTTTCTAAATGTGGTGTACCAATGACTTTCCTGCTACTGATTCCTCTCCCTATGCAACCAAGCACCTGACTTGCCTTCCTCATTGCTTTGTTACATTTGCTTCCCTGCCTTTAAGTCACCTGAAATAGTGACTCTAGAGCCCTTTCCAACTCTATAGTTTCCAATATAACCCTTGATATTATATTTAGCCTTTGGGCTTTTCAGACCCAAATGCACGATTTAGCATTTTGTTTAATTAAACTGTAGTTGCCATGTTCTTGACCATTCCTCTAGACTACCTAGGTCCTCAAGCATTTGAATATAGTGAATTACAAATAACTGTTTTATTGCAACTAGTGACTTTTTTGAGTAGCACTTTTAATGCTTCAGTTTGCTTTGTCAAAAATAAGGACACCATTCATGCTAGCTCAATCCATATGTCTATTGTATGCAATAGTGAATAAGAACCTGGTCACATGTGTCATATGACACATTCCAAAGGTATTCCAGAATAGAAAGCATATCAAGCGCAAATGTCAAAGCACATCTAACCCAAACAAATTTATTAATTAGTATTCTCGCAACACAGGTCTATAGTATTATATGTCACCTCTCCCTGCTTGGTATTGAATTCTATAATGACAAACTTTATCATTAATCTCTTGGTGACATCATTGTTAGGCAGGTCTCCTGTATCTACAGTGTATTGGACACCTGCTTACTCTTCGATTGCCAAGACACCACCCTTCAGAGTGACATGCCCACAATTCATGATAATGTTATAAAATAAAGTCTAATGATTAAATAACAAAGCTTAAATATATGAAGGATGAGCACCTCCAATGGCTAGACCAAGTAACAGGATGGGTTTACAAAAAAAAGTGTTTACTGGTATATGACACACATTTTTCACTTAATTCCTTCATACACCAGGTCAGTATCTTGTCAACGGAGAACATTTATAAACAAAAAGACGGCTGCACGTTTTGATAAATTGGCTGTGTATTAGGGCAGTTTTAGCAAAATTACTTCACCCTGAAGACACTACTGAATGCGCAGAGATATAAAGACAAACACTCAGACCTGATTAGAGGAAGGGGTGGGTGAGACAGTTTGGATGGGGTCTAGCAAAGCAGACAGTGAAGAATGACTAAAATGCAGAAATTAATTATTGCAGGGGAACCTTTTTTTTTTATAATGCTACGGGTGGACTTGTGTAAGTAAGGCCTCCCAGGTTCCTGCAATCTTTCATTGTCAGGAGACGCCAAAAGATTGATTCAATTAAGATTAGCAGCATTGGGAACGTGGCAGGGGATTCGTTTAGATTAGAATTGTCTTTCCGAGCATCTTTAAAAGCTTCTGACCCCTCCGCGGTCGCCAATTTCTGCAATGAGATTAGAAGACGACATTGTGTGGTGTTAGACTCTGTAGGCACAATTCCACTAAGGAATGTGGTGTCCTATTTATGAGAGTTTCTAGCCAGTAACCAGCTCTCTGTAGTTATCTACCGTATTTAATAATTTTCATGGTTGATTTAACATTTTCTTTGATTAGTGGTATTGAAAGGCTTTAAAAATGAACTAACTCTTGTCAATACAGCTTCCAAATGTATTTTGTGTTATAAAATATGCAAATCAGGTAAATATTTTCTATTTACAGGGTCTTCTAAACTTAACTTAAAGCTTAAAACATTTTGATTTGCAGCAGGTAAGATGGAAATGTATTGTTTTATCGCTCTGTGAACAGCTGTTTAATCACAGAATGAATCACTGCATGCTGCTAGGTGCATAGTCCCATGGAACTTCTCCCCATATTCTTAATTATGGCTTCAAAAAACATGAGCAAAATTTAAGTTGCAGAAGAATTTTTTTGTACTTCTGTTTGTTTACATTGTACATTTATGTAAAACAGATATGAGAAAATAATGTCCTTTATTATGCAATTTTGTTTATTGTAAGCATAATGGATAAGGATAAGTGACACCCTTTAAAATAACTCATCATTACAACTACTAGTTTGTTGAGGCCAGTATCACAAAACTGATTTACATCACTTAAAAAAAAGTAATTTGTAAATTTTCCATGCATATATACAGTATATTATTTCATTTACTCAGTTTAGTTCCACATTAACTCTGGTATACAGACCTCAGCAGATGGCTTCTCAGTGGGATAAAATATGTTATAAACCCTTCTATTCAATAAAAGAGTAATATAATGAAATTCAAGGGATACCCTTAAATATACAATTGGGCTGGTAGATATGTATTTCTGCCAGGTTCTGTGAATTTGCATTTTCAAGTTTGTGTACTTGCAATTTCATAACCAAGCAGCGCGAGTATGGAGGTGAGTATCACATCTTTATTCCAGGTACATAGAAATGGATTCCACAAGTGCCAAAGGGCAGGCATGCTGGCACCTGTAGTGCCATTGTAAAATACAATAGTTTGGAACTATTTAACACATTATTACCCCCATACCCACAGCCCAAGGGTGCGGGGAAGAGCCTTGTGCTTCAGCCCATGCCTGAAGTTTTGAGAGAGGGGGGACCCCTTCTTTGAGGGGTCCCCACCTCCCCTGAGATCCCCGGCCTGGGCTGACCAGCTTGGGGTGTGAATGCTTTGGCCATGGAGACCCAGTAATAGGGTTTCCTGGCTGTGGCATTACACCCTGGTCGGTTTGGGTCCGGTGCTGGTTTTTAATATAAGGGGACCCCATACGTATTTTTTCCCCCTATATTTAAAACCAGCACTGGCCCTGCAGCCAGGTTCTGGTTCCTAAATTACGGTGGAACCCTACACATTTTGTTACCGTAATTTTAGGAACCAGGACTGGCTGACCAGTCCGGGGCTAATTATGATTTTTTGGGGGGGACCCCACATCAATTTTTTTATAAAAATTAACCCTTAACATGTAAATAAACAAACAAGCAGGCTGCACATATTTCACTGATATGTGCAGGCTGCTTGTTCGGGAGAGAAAGTAGGGCAGGGAATTCGGGGCTTCAACACGGACAGGACCGATGAAATACACCATCAAACAAATCGATCCTGTCAAAACCGGAAGCTTGGTAAATTCCTGATTTTTAAAGTGAAAAAACCCGTCTGTTTTTGATCGATCCTATCCGAGTTGAAAAACGGGACAAATCGGGACCAAAACAAATCTTAGAAAATTTACCCCTTAGGGCGGTATTCAATTGTTTCACGTCTTTACGCGCCCGACAGGAGCTATTCAATTGTTGCTCCTGTCGGGCGTGATCAGCTGTCAGCGCGCCATTTCAGCTCGCAGCTCCAGGGGGATGCGAGCTGATAAGTGACCTGTTTGGGCTACCAAACAGCACCTTTCACGATCGCTTCCAGCACTTTGGTCGGGGGTAGTCATTTTACATGGCTAAACCTGATCACTTTGTGCGCATCCAGCGCGAAAAACAGCAACAATTTAATAGCGCCCCGCGATCTCCCGTCACTTTAGACAGGAGATCAGGCATGCTATAATAATTGAATACCGCCCTTTGTGTCTAAACTCTGGTTGGCCAAAGCAAGGGAAAAGCCATTTTGACTGGTTAGAAACAATTATAATGTTATTTAAATAGCAGTTTTCTCCCAGTCGGACTCAAAATGCTTTATAGTTGCATATAAAAAAAACAAGATACAAAATCTTCAAAGCTGTCATTCATGTTGTGGCTCCATTAGGAGGAAGTGTTGTGTTGTTCTAATTGTGTTTTTGTTTTTTATTACTATTATTATTATTAGCCAGGGTTATTAATGCTACATGGAAGAGGACCCCCAAAATTGGAATTAGGTGAGCAATACATAGATAAAAGAGAGTACTGTTTGTGTGTGAAAAAAAGTTGTGGACAACAGGCTCCAGTGAACCTGGATGCCAGGACATGCTGGCATTTGCGGTTCCCTTAGTGCCAGCAACACAGGGCTGTTTTTCTTTGGGGGAGGAGCACATATTTGTTTTGCATGCCCAATTTCTCTACAGTATTTCGGCCCAAACTCAGGGCCTGATTCAGAGCCGGTCGCTATTAGCGCTCGTTCGTTCAGAAAAAGGGGTGGCTATTCAAATGAACCGTTCGCTCTTTACGGTCTGTTGCCGCCTCTATGTCTGAACGAGCGAACAAAACATGCGGTCGTTTTTTTGATAAAAACGCCCCCTGGCCGCTCGCATCATACGTCATGTCCGCTATTTATTAGATTAATCGAGTACATCGACCAGCGTATGAACTGCTCGCTATTCTTGTGGTTGGTTTTTCCTACCACAAATTTGCGAGCAGTTCTGACTATAAAATAACCCAGTGACGTGGTCAGTGACGCTGCTGTATTAATTATGCACACCCATAAAACGCCCGTTTTGACCTTTAAGCACGCCTGCGTTCTGATCTCCACTCCCCGTTTTCAAGCACCTTCCCCTGTTACCACCCACATACGCCTCCTCCTGTCACTCATATTAGCAGGCATTCGCTATTTAGCAAACAAACGATTTTCATCCGCACTGACTGGTTCGCGCATGCGTATTACGATCCGTATGCATGCGCAGTTGGGCAAACATCGCTCGGAACGAACGAGCGGCCGCTTGCGAGCGGCTCTGAATCAGGCCCTCAGTCTTCAAGGCATCATTACTGTCCAGAAGATAAATGCATGAGCACCTGTGGCTTAATTAGTACTTCCTGCAATTTGATTTAACCATCTGTACTCAAGCATAGATATCTTTCAAACCTGGACTGTAAAGGCACACATCCACCAGACGATTAAATTGAGCAATTGAACAATAATGATATCATTATCGTTATCGTTCAATAATCGTTCGCAAATTGTTTGAAAATCGTTAAGAAAAATGTCTAAAACGACCAGCAATGCGTGCTCCCGCTGGTCGTTTAGACATGTATCATCGTACTAATATGTTGTACAACCTGACGTTATCGTCAGGTTCAACATGTTTGGAGATGATTGATGTGCCTTCACTGAACAACTGCTCGTTCAGTAGGCACATCACAGACAGACACATGACTGCACGATTACAATGTCGTAATCGTGCAGTCTTTTGCCTGTCGTCTAGTGGATATATGCCTTAAGGGTGCCTTGAGGACCAAATTTGGGACTCACTACTCTAGAGAATTCAGCTGAACAGGCTGGGACTACTGAACCTCATAACATGGGGGACCCCACATTGTATGTGTCCATGCTAAGTTGTCCCCAGCCCAGACTGTCAAAGCCTAGTGCTGGTAATGTTTTCTTGGGGGACTAAGGCTCTGAGAGCTATTACACATGTACTTTAGGGGAAGAACAGGAGTTTTTTTAGTTTTTAAAGGCCAAATAGTTGTGAATGCTGACCAGAGTCACCACCATTGTTATGTAATTATTCTTCTGGTGCAATGTTTGTGATTACTAAACTCGTAGCCTATCACATCTTTCGACATGGACTTAAAAATGAAAAAGAATAGGGAGGGAAAATGCAGCAACTGGTTTTTATAATGGCGATTTTGCAACTATTAAAACTCTATTAAATGCTGCGATTCGCAAACATTAATCCTTTATCCCCATAAGGACAGGATATAGTTAAACAGATAATGACAAGGTTTACCCTACAAAGTTAAGCAATCCAATGATCATCATCTCACCCATAATGCCATAAAATCATCAAGAGAGAAACACTAGGGTGTCTGTTGTATCACTTCTATCTGTCTCCTCTTTAGAAATGGCGATGACCAGGAGTGCAAGGACTCTGATGGGTACAAGAGTATTTCGGCTTGTTCAACCTCCACAATAGCCCTGGTCACTTGAGTTTGTTTTATTTTACAGATGGCAAACTATTGAAGGATGGAGGCATGTGAGCTTAATAGGAATCTTCAAAGATACAGTAAATGTGTAACCAGAGAGAGATTGTTTCCTACAGTAACGCACTGTGGGCCTGATTCAGAGATGGACGCTAATGCGATCACAACTGCCTTTTCGTACGCAACGCCATTGTGAAACTATGCTAATGTTAGCCAAGATCACCTGAGGCATAAAGACGCCCACTGCTGCCTTCATCGGTAACTTCAAAGCACA
The DNA here is from genome assembly GCA_031769625.1 of Taudactylus pleione. NCBI lineage: Eukaryota > Metazoa > Chordata > Amphibia > Anura > Myobatrachidae > Taudactylus > Taudactylus pleione. Next base: position 4,677,477 of record JAUIMM010000116.1, read on the forward strand.
TCAGCGGCCATCTTAGCCTTGAGTGCTCTTCTGACACGCAGAGCTGCATATGCAATCTCAGCCCATGTAACAGCATTTAAACAGACAGACACGCCTGAGTTTTTGTAACCACTCCCCATTACCACCTCCAAACACAGGCAGTCTGTCACTCACTTAGAGATGGATTCCTCTGTGCGTGCGTAATCGCAATGCGATCACAGCGCAGTGCAGTGCATGCGCAATGGCAAACAATCGCTCGATCTGCATGAAAATTGCATTAGCATCCGTCTCTAATTCAGGCCCTTTGTGTGTTTCTATGCATAGGACATGTAGATCTAGCGCACTCTTCAGCTCATAGTGTGACGTCACTATTATTACACTTGAGCTGTGGTAAAGCTAAATACATTGCTGCTCCTTCAAATCTCAATAATTGTTTTTGTTGCCGAATTACAGGAAAAAAGGGGTATATTTATCAAGGGGTAATAACAAAAAGCCATATTGCCAGCGTAAACAGGAGTTTATAATAAGTAATAGTGATTCTTATTTTTACCTTTCATTTTGTCTGCTATCACCGGCATTTACTCTACCTGTATTTTTTTTTTTTTTTATTTCATTTTTATTAATTTTCAGAACAAACATGGAAACAGAAAAATGGAAGGAGGATGGGGAAACAGGGGAGGGTAAATACAACAGTCACAAATAAGCACTATATAGCACTTTTGCAAATAAAAAGTATATGTATCTTATTTTGAAGGGGGGAGGGGGAAGTAAATAAATTGTATGTGTTAAACTTTTTAACATTTGTACTTTTTTTAAAAACAGTGGAATTAAATGCCCAAATCTGGTCTTTTAGTTCTAAGGTACATGTTAGAGACGGCCCAAAAAATCAGCCTTACTGTCACAATCAGGTCTCTATTAATAACTAGGCCCCATTGGCTGGAAGAAGCAGGTGTGTGATATAACTGGAGGTGTTCCATAGTAGTGCACTTTCATTCCTCCAGACGTTGTACATCTACAAACAGTGGCATATCTATATTGGGAGCAGGATTTGCCATGCGAATGGGCCCCTGGGTCCAGGGAGGTCCACACCATACAACCTGCACCCATTTAACCGGTGCAGCAGCTGGGTTCACCTTAGAAGAAATCTTCATATAAGCACATGCACAATAGAGAAATTACTGGGAAAATGGCACACACCCTTCTTTTCCCTGAAGTATGTGCATGCATGGTAGACCTTGGCGCAGAGCCAGAGTTTACCACGTGCAGGTGTTGGCATAAGGGGAAGGCCATTCGGACACTGCACACAGACTCCCTCTATTGCACACTGCACACAGAACCCCTCTACTGCACACTACACACAGACCCCCTCTACTGCACACTGCACACAGACCCCCTCTACTGTACACTGCACACAGACCCCCTCTACTGTACACTGCACACAGAACCCCTCTACTATACACTGCACACAGACCCCTTCTACTGTACACGGCACACAGAACCTCTCTACTGTACACTGCACACAGACCCCCTCTACTGCACACTGCACACAGACCCCCTCTGCTGTACACTGCACACAGACCCCCTCTGCTGCACACAGACTTCCACTGCTGCACACAGCACACAGACCCCCTCTACTGTACACTGCACATAGAACCCCTCTACAGCACACTGCACACAGACCCCTCTACTGTACATTGCACACAGACCCCCTCCACTGCACACTGCACACATACACCCTCTACTGTACCCTGCACACAGAATCCTTCTACTGTACACTGCACATAGACCCCCTCTGCTGTACACTACACACAGACCCCCTCTGCTTCACACAGACCCCCACTGCTGCACACTGCACACAGACCCCCTCTACTGTACACTGCACACAGAACCCCTCTACTGCACACTGCACACAGACCCCCTCAACTGTACACTGCACACAGACCCCCTCTACTGCACACTGCGCTCAGACCCCCTCTACTGTACACTGCACAAAGAATCCTTCTACTGTACACTGCACATAGACCCCCTCTACTGTACACTGCACACAGACCCCCTCTACTGCACACTGCACACAAACCCCCTCTACTGTACACTGCACACAGAATCCTTCTACTGTACACTGCACATAGACCCCCTCTACTGTACACTGCACACTGACCCCCTCTACTGCACACTGCACACAGACCCCCTCTACTGTACACTGCACACAGAATCCTTCTGCTGTACACTGCACACAGACCCCCTCTGCTGCACACAGACCCCCACTGCTGCACACTGCACACAGACCCCCTCTACTGTACACTGCACACAGAACCCCTCTACTGCACACTGCACACAGCCCCCTCTACTGTACATTGCACACAGACCCCCTCCACTGAACACTGCACACAGACACCCTCTACTGTACCCTGCACACAGAATCCTTCTACTGTACACTGCACATAGACCCCCTCTACTGCACACTGCACACAGACCCCCTCTACTGCACACTGCACACAGACCCCCTCTGCTGCACACTGCACACAGACCCCCTCTGCTGCACACAGACCCCCACTGCTGCACACTGCACACAGAACCCCTCTACAGCACACTGCACACAGACCCCCTCTACTGTACACTGCGCACAGACCCCCTCTACTGTACACTGCACAAAGAATCCTTCTACTGTACACTGCACATAGACCCCCTCTACTGTACACTGCACATAGACCCCCTCTACTGCACACTGCACACAAACCCCCTCTACTGTACACTGCACACAGAATCCTTCTACTGTACACTGCACATAGACCCCCTCTACTGTACACTGCACACAGACCCCCTCTACTGCACACTGCACACAGACCCTCTCTACTGTACGCTGCACACAGAATCCTTCTACTGTACACTGCACATAGACCATGTCTACTGTACACTGCACACAGTCCCCCTCTACTGCACACTGCACACAGACTTACTCTACTGCACACTGCACACAAACCCCCTCTACTGCACACAGACCCCCTCTGCTGCACACTGCACATAGACCCCCTCTACTGTACACTGCACACAGACTCCCTCTACTGTACACTGCACACAGACCCCCTCTACTGTACACTGCACACAGACCCCCTCTACTGCACACTGCACACAGACCCCCTCTACTGTACGCAAACATACATAACATATACTGTGCAGCTACAGAACTAAACCTGGGTAACAGCTGTATTAAGATACTGAAATTGAACCTGATTGTAACATATCGTGCTCATTTCAAGTCTATTTGAGAAAAGGTCTGTGGAAATGCAAACGATATCTATAGGAAGCCTAGACGTTGATGGCAATTCATTTTTCTTTGCCTAACTAACCACAATACTATACTAAAGTATATAGTACATAATACATCTATTTAAATTGTAAGCATAATATTTGGTGAATAACATTTAATTAAAAAAAACAGAACTTTGCTGCAATTAAATAATATTTAAACTAAGTAAAATATGTATAGTTACAAGTATGTTCTATACAACCAATTTTTTATTATCTAATATTTTGATCTAACTATACTAAACATTGCCCCTGAAAAAGGCATTTGCCCCCATAGCTTCTTACTGACCATGAAAATCTGTTGTCAAATATTTTTTTCTTATTCAAAATGCTTTCTAACTGGTGGCCTTACTCCATGGCTTTAACAAAAGTTTGGTAACGTCTGTCACTCAAAAAAACAAAAAAGCTATTTATTTCTCCAAATACATGTACTTATATACATATAGGAACACATTCTTCACAGCTCCTTGTAATTTTCCCCGTAACATTTTCAGCAGGGCCCTAATACGCCCAGGCCCCCTGGGAGGAACGATATTCAGAATGCTGCTCCTTCTCATTGTTGCACTATGTCACATTACTGACGGCTACATTGTCCCTCTGCTGAAAGCGGAGGCTTTTTAAACACAACCACTGATTTGGCTGTGTATAGGGCCATCCTATTGATCCATTCACACAGCCCCTGCATCCCATAACACATTGCTATACAGCATCCTACACATTTACCACTGCTTGATTTGGTACCAAGGGCCTTACACCTGCAGCTTTAACAAACGGCGCTGAGGTTAGAAATTATTGTGAGCCATTTAACGGGTGGATTCAAAGGTCACTGTATTGTGCTAGGCTGCAGAATAATACAGATTGATAGTTTGTTACAGCTCTCCGTCCCATTTACTTGAGAAACTTTCTCCAGATGACCTTTTGGTGTCAAAACATCCTGACTGCCGGCCCTGTGTTGCCATTTCAAAAGGGGCTTAATTATTGGTCTTTGTTATTAAGTGCACGTTGATTGGGTAATCTGGCCACATAATGTGTGATCATTAGGGGTCACAAACAGTTATTCCAGGTTAAAAAGTGAATTGGCCTTGTAACCAGATACTTAAAGTTTGGCCTTTGAAGATTTTTAATTGTGTTGGTGGGAGGATTGCTACTGAATGTTAGTGCAAAAAGGACATTAGAAAATAAATCAAACTACTGATGCCCATAAAACTCTCTGCCTCCTTGCTGTTATGCCCACTTTTAGAATCATATTTATAGGATAAACTGTGGACACTTTTTTCAAGGAAAATGTTGAATATTAAAATAGGATAAAAGGTTTAAAGCTGACAGCAGCAAGCTGAAATATATTATAGAATGCAATGGTCTTAATAATGGAGATCATTTTTAAAAGTAGAATAGCCATATGATTAGATTGTGTTTAGAGCAGTGGTTTCCAACTTTTTTGAATCACGGCGCCCTAGAGTATCAGCATTTTTTTCACGGCCCCCCTGAGGCAAAAGTTTCTTATTGAGAAATTCAGCAAAACTTAAATGAAGTAAACTGTGCTTATATATATATATATATATATATATATATATATATATATGTCACCCTTAGTTTCAGACACGTTGTGGTTTACAGGGCTCCACTTTTTTTTGTCAACATATTTTTTGATTGGCAGCAGCCAGCACTGGTTTTGCCTATCACACTGACTAAAAATAATTTTATTTGTACTGGACCACCAACCCAAGGCACCCCTGCAAGTGTCCTGAGGCACCCCATGGTTTGGGAACCACTGGTTTAGAGGTAATAATCACTCAGCAGTGTGTTCATTAAATACCCAAGGTATTATACCAAAATATGCTACAATGTGTTTCATTACACAGATCATTCTATTTCGCTGGGTGTATCAAATGCTCAAGAGACCATTTGTAAAACGACTGTACATGTTGTTACAATGTATAAGACGCATTGTGTTACTGACAGAAATGCTACTGAGAACTGGTAGATGGTGTCAAAACAGGATCTCAAATGGTGGCCATTAAAGAAATGGGCCTCAATATACATTTATTCTTTGGCTGCAGAATGGGATGTCCTGTTGTCCCATTGTTTAATAACACCATTTGGTGTTTTTAAAAAGACTTCAAAATGGTACTACTACGCACCCTATGTACATCTTTGCCATTGTTCTACACAAGAGGTATCACCTCAGTATTGTGAATTTAGCGTATAGAGGTCCTCATTCAGCAGCGATCGCAAATGCAACTACGAGTAGATCGAGCGATTGCCATTGTGCAAGCGTGTAAGCCGCACTGTGCGTCGCTGCGATCGCACTGTAATTACACACACACACAGAGGAATCCATTGCAGTGTGTGACAGGCTGTGAGCGTTTGGAGGAGTGGTTGGAAAACCGCAGGCGTGCCTGTCCGTTTGAACGCTGTTGCTTGGGCGTGCATAAATTAGCCACTGCGATTGCATACGCAGCTTGAGAGCCCACTTCGTGTGAGGAGGCTTGCAGTGTCTGCGGCTGGTCAGACCCGGTGTAAATGCTGTGTGACTGGCAGATGTGCGTCGATGGTACCGATGTTTACACAGGTAAGCAACACGTGTGAGAAGGCAGCAGTGGGAGTCTTTATGCCAGCTGAGCCTTGGCAAGCATTAGCCTATCTTCACAGCTCTGTTCCGTGCAAAATCGCACAGTGATCGCATCAGCGATCGCTGCTGAATTAGGCCCGGAGTCATTGGTGCAGGAGAGTTACAATGAGTATGTATTTGCAGTGCTTACACTCTTGAGGATGATCGATGCTTCTGAAATATGATTTTGCATGCAAGACCGACATCTGTGGTTTTGTGTCCGTACTCAGCCAAGCATTATGAAATGTACCAAAATGTTCTGAACATGATTAAAAACATCCCAAAATGAAGCTGTCCTTTAATTTGGGAGCTAGATGGCACCACTAACCGTCATCCAGTGCCTCCCAGAACATCTCTCTTGCATCTCATTAGTCTCAAGGCGAGTGGGTTGTTTATCTCGTTTAGGCAGCGCCTCTGTTATCTTTGGTGTGAAATTTAGCTTGACAACAATTAATGCTTTCTAAGCAGGGCTCAGTATACAGAGGGTTTGTGTAATCTACAGCAGGAAGCCAGAGTGGCTTCAAAGCCTTCTGTACTGCAGACAAAGATGTAATACTCTGTTGTGTTCCGTGGCAGTAGAAGGGTTAATTACGCTACTATGTTATCAGCATGTAAAATATTCATTTATGATTGATCCGCTTAGTTTAGAACATTCCCTATAAGCTTTACAGTTTCAGACCTATTTTTACTCAGTGTAGGCTTAATGGGTGAAGCCAACTGGGTAAGGCCTATTGTCATAAAATATGCCACACAAAACTGCAGAATGAGTCTTGTAACAGAGGAAGTTGCAACTTCTTCTTGTCACAAATGGTGCTTTTTATTCTATTTGAGGTGTGAGAAAATGTAAATGTGATATTTTGAACCCAAATGGTAAGAACGTTACTGTAGATACATTTAATCAATAAACTACATTGTGTCAATATAGTTCATTGCAGTTAGAAACCACATGGGGTGTAGCTATTACTAACCAATCAGTGCAGCTTTCTCACGCTCTGACCAATCAGAGTGAAGTTGTGCTGTATTAGTTAGTTGATTTTTGGAAGTTTTTTGCAGCATGGTTCCTCAAGGAGCAGGAGTTCTGCACCTTTATGACTGCGAGGGTTAGCTGGGAACAGTAGTGCCGCACACAAAATGCTTTCCTTTCATTATTTATACTACAGAGTGTTTCATTCCTAGGGGACCCCAAACTGAGCTTATATCTAAGATGTGGGGAACGTGACCTCTGAAGTTGGCGCTAAGGAGATGTGACATGCCAAAGCCATGTTGCATTTAAACTATGAATGCCAGTACTCCCATAGCTGCAACCGTCTTGTTTGTGTGTGGTAAGCTCAGTTCGGGGCCTCCTACAAGTAAAACACCCTGTATTACTCCAACAGCCTTGGGTAAGAGTGTTGGGAGAAGCCCCTATGCTTTCATATCTTTTGCAGGCCTATTTCCATTGGGCTAGGGATTCAGCCCATGCAGAACTGTTTAGGACTGTGTTGCCTTATGAAAGGGGGAACTCACACTGCATGCTTGCCTGTTATAGCCAAGTGCTGATTACGCTTTCTTTAGGGATACTCCACAATGTTCCTCTTTCTACAATAGTGGCAATCAGTCCTGACTGTGAGCAGCTGCTTTAATCACATTGCGGGAGTCATGAGACATGTTTATTATTTTCATTTATTTAAAAACATTTTTACATTGCTAAGGTCCACACTAATGACCAATCACATCAGCATAGATCGTTGCTCTAGGGGTCAAGCAAGCATATCTGCAACTCTATCCACCTCTAATTATGAATCACTGTACTTGAACTATGCTTATCTGTACCTTTCCATCTCTGTCACCAAACTTTAAGTGTAAGGGTCACATGGGTAAAATACACATAGACATGGACGGCTGCAAACATAAAACTAAGGGGGTCATTCAGACCCACTTGCAAGCGGCAGTACGCTCGCAAGTGGGTCGATGTTCCCCACTGCGCATGCGCTCGACGGAGGGAGCTCCGTCGTGCGCATGCGCGAGACCTGGACTGCGACAGCCAAGCTGTCGCTCCGGGTCTCGCACCAAAGGGGGCGTGCTGTCGATGTTGATTTACAGCACGCCCCCTTTGGTGGGCGTGCCGGGGACGTGGCTGCCAGATGGAGGCGTTCCCATGGGAACGCCTACCGTCTGAAGCCGTCCCCACTGACATCACTAGTGATGTCAGTGGGAGTGATTTTGGCTCTGAGAGAGCCAAAATCACTCCAGGGCTTGTGGCAGGGAGACCCTACCGCAGGGTCTCCGTCGCAAGTCCGATGGTCGCGATGGTCAAGACCATCGCGACCATCTTTTTGGATGCTCGTATATGCTGTGGGTGGTGACCCACAGCTATGCGAGCGTCCAGGGGGACGCTCCATTTTAATGGAGGAGGGCCCTGATTCAGAGTGAGCGCTCTGGTCAGAGCGTCCGGCTCTGAATCAGGCCCTAAGTCAGCATTTGGCCCATAACGAGTCAGACCTATCTGCGGCCATTTTGCTGTACGGCCGTGGCAGCCTATTTGCTACTATATCTTATGCTAATGCAAGTATCCACCTATCTATGCCGAATATCCCGCCATCTTCAGAGTTTGGCCCACCGCCCACTGTTTATCCATCAACAGCCATCATTACTTCACAAAAGAGTGAGTCGTCATCATACTGATTGATCCATGCAGACTCTCATTTTTCACCCGTGTGCGTATTCATGACGCAGCACATGTGCAGGGTGCTATTGCTTTCTTCTGTACATGCTCAATTTGCTGGTATCTATGGGAGACGTCTGCATTTAAACTTGCATCCGACTCCGAATCAGCCCCAATATGTGTTGTAATAATTGGTTGATTGCCGCATAGATCTACCAGTCTATAGGACAGTATTGTCTCTTTGCTCTACAGAGTCTGCTGTAACCAAAGAGCCTAAAGATGTCCCTCTTCCATTTTAAAAAGTGAAGAATATTGTAAAGTACAGATTAAGATATATCAAAGGGATGTGTCAAATAGTATTGTCAGGTGTAAACATATCCAGGTATATTTAAAGGAATAAGCTGCTTTGTACAGATCTCAGGCTTCGTCTACTCCTCCTCAGGGACTCTCTATAATGAAGCATCCTGCATTGTGCTGTAATCAGCTTGCTCTACACGCTTAACTTCCTAACGAGAGCCGTGTTTATACAAGTGTATAGAACACATCTGTCCAGGCGCTGGGACCTCAGTGCATGTGGCCGATTGAGCGCTTGAAAGTTAAATTAATGGTAAAGAGTTTAATTGTGAGTAAACAATACCACATTAACGAGCGTTAAGTACAGCAGTGGGGACTGGGAAATGGCTGTTTGGGCACAGATGTGGCTTCTTTGGTGCATTTTCTCTCTCTTAATTATCCCATTTTGCTTTGTTTTTCTCATGACATACTAATTTATCAGTAAGCTCACATTAACCCTTCTAAGGCTGAGGAGCTATTACCCACTTGGATTTTTGTAATGCCTTGATACCCATTGCTAGGTTTGGATAAAAAGACAAAAAAAAGTCATATTTGTGCTTCTACCAAGAAGTAAATTTGATGGTATACAGAGTTCTACACATCTTTCTGTGCTCCCACCCCATTTCTGTATGCTGCCATACACCCACCACCTATCTGTATGCTTGTGTGTACCCACCACCTATCTGTATGCTTGCGTGCACTCACCATCTATCTGTATGCTTGCATGTACCCACCACCTATCTGTATGCTTGCGTGCACCCACCAGCATGTATCTGTATGCTTGTGTGCACCCACCACCTATCTGTATGCTTGCGTGTACCCACCACCTATCTGTATGCTTGCGTGCACCCACCAGCATGTATCTGTATGCTTGTGTGCACCCACCACCTATCTGTATGCTTGTGTTCACCCACCACCTATCTGTATGCTTGTGTGCACCCACCACCTATCTGTATGCTTGTGTGCACCCACCACCTATCTGTATGCTTGAGTACACCCACCATCATGTATCTGTATGCTTGCATGCACCCACCACCTATCTGTATGCTTGAGTACACCCACCACCATGTACCTGTATGCTTGCATGCACCCACCACCTATCTGTATGTTAGCGTGTACCCAACACCTATCTGTATGTTAGAATAGGTACCCACCACCATGTATCTTTATGCTCAGTGGCGTAAATTTGATGGTATACAGAGTTCTACACATCTTTCTGTGCTCCCACCCCATTTCTGTATGCTGCCATACACCCACCACCTATCTGTATGCTTGTGTGTACCCACCGCCTATCTGTATGCTTGCGTGCACTCACCATCTATCTGTATGCTTGCATGTACCCACCACCTATCTGTATGCTTGCGTGCACCCACCTGCATGTATCTGTATGCTTGTGTGCACCCACCACCTATCTGTATGCTTGAGTACACCCACCACCATGTACCTGTATGCTTGCATGCACCCACCACCTATCTGTATGTTAGCGTGCACCCAACACCTATTTGTATGTTAGAATAGGTACCCACCACCATGTATCTTTATGCTCAGTGGCGTAACTACTGCCCCCGCAGCCCCTGCGGTGGTTTGGAGGCACTGGTAACTTGGGGGCGCCGGGGGCAGTGGTTACGTCACTGCAACTGTGAGCGCTGGCCTCTGAAGTGATCGGAGGCTAAGGAAGCCTCCGATCACTTCAGAGGCCAGTGTTCCCAGTAATGCATTGTGCGGGTGATGCCATGACGTCACCCGCGCAGTGAGGAACCTGAACGGCCGCGTCTGCTGGGCCAATTGATCCAGTCAGCGTGGGAGTCGGGAGAGACAGCCCGGATGACAGCTGCAGTCTGCATGGAGTCAGGTAAGTAGGGGTGGGAACAACTACAGGGCGCACTAATTGAAGGGACACAACTACAGGGGGCAGTGGGCACTACTTGAAAGAGCACAACTACCGAGGCACTACTTGATGGGGCAGTAATTGAAGGGGCACAACTACAAGGGGCAATACTTTAAGGGACACAGCTACAGGGGGCACTGTATAAGGGGCACAACTACAGGGACACTACTTGAAGGGGCACAGCTACAGGGGCCACTACTTGAAGGGCACAATTACAGGGGGCACTACTTGAAGGGGGAAAACTACAGGGGTACTACCTGAAGGGGCACAACGACAGGGGCAATACTTTAAGGTGCACAACTACAGGGGCAATACTTTAAGGGGCACAACTACAAGGGCACAGCTACAGAGAGCACTGCCTATGGGCACAACTACAGGGGGCCCTGGATAATGGGTACTACTACAAGGGGTATTGCATAATGGGCACTATTACAGGGGGCATTGCATACAAGGCACAATTACAGGGGGCACTACTTGAAGGGGCACAACTACAGGGGCAATACTTTAAGGGTCACAGTTATGAGGGCACTGCATATGGGCACAGCTACAGGGGGCACAACTACAGGGGGCCCTGGATAATGGGTACTGTTACAGGGGGCATTGCATATGGGGCACAACTACAGGGGGCACTGTATAAGGGGCACTAATTTAATAGGTTATAAACTATGTTCCCAATAATCTGGTTCTACATGGACATAAAAACTGTGCAACCTGTCTTGAGCTGAGGTGACAGACTGGCAGGAGCGGAGAGGAGGGTTGATGAAGTAGATCTGTCCGGGTGGGCATTATTGTGTTGCATAAAGTGTAATGGGCATTACTGTGTGCACAATGTGCTATTAGGGGCATTACTGTGTGGCATTATGTGCTATAAGGGGAATAATGTATAAGGGGCATTACTGTGTGGCATAATGTGTTATGTGGCATAATGTGAAATAGAGGCATTATGGCATGGCATAATTTGTTATAAGGGCATTAATGTGTGGCATGTGTAATGTGCATTGCTGTGTGGCATAATGTATTGTAAGGGGTATTACAGTGTGGCATAATGTGTTATTGGGGCATTCCGGTGTGGCATAATGTGTTATAAATGGCATTACTTGGTGTGTCATAATGTGTAAGGCACATAACTGTATCATGAACATGAACCGACTTGGATTTTTGTAATGCCTTGATACCCATTGCTAGGTTTGGATAAAAAGACAAAAATGTACCTATTGCACTAACAAAAAAAAGTCATATTTGTGCTTCTACCAAGAAGTATATTTGATGGTATACAGAGTTCTACACATCTTTCTGTGCTCCCACCCCCTTTCTGTATGCTGCCATGCACCCACCACCTATCTATGCTTGCATGCACCCACCACCTATCTGTATGCTTGCCATGCACCCACCATCTATCTGTATGTTAGCGTGCACCCACCACCATGTATCTGTATGCTTGCATGCCCCCACCACATATCTGTATGCATGCCATGCACCCACCCCTTATATGTGTACTTGCTATGCACTCACCCCCTCTATCTGTATACTTACCATGCACACATCCCCGATACATCCCTTGCCTTATACCCACTCCCTATATGTATGCATGCTGTGCACCCACTCTACCGCCTCTATGCCCGCATACTGAAATGCTTGCTGTGCACCCACCCTCTATCTATATGCTTGCCGCACACCCACCCCCTATGGCTTGTTGTGCATCCATCACATATCTGTAAGCTTGCTGTGCACCCACCCTGTATCTTTATGCTTGCCACACTCCCACCCCCTATCTTTATGCTTGCCACTCACCCACCCCCTATCTTTATGCTTGCCACGCACACCCACCCCTATGTTTATGTTTGCCACGCACCCACCCCCTATCTGTATGCTTGCTGCGCACCCACCCCCTATCTTTATGCTTGCCACGTACACCCACCCCTATGTTTATGTTTGCCACGCACCCACCCCTATCCTTTATTCTTGCCACGCACCCACCCCCTATCTTTATGCTTGCTGCGCACCCACCCTCTATCTTTATGCCTGCCACGCACCCACCCCTATCTTTATGCTTGCTGCGCACCTACCCCTTATCTGTATGATTAACACACCTACCCCTTATCTGTATGATTGATGCGCACCTACCCCTTATCTGTATGATTGATGCGCACCTACCCCTTATCTGTATGATTGATGCGCACCCACTAGAAATATACTAAATTATTATTTATGTGGTTGAAATATCATTTTTTTGTATAGATTATTGCTCTCAGTTGCATGAAATGACCCTAGTCTGTCATTGTGCAGAGTATTTTGTCATCTTTGAATGTGAGGTTTCCTAAGGGTGGTACCACTTCTTTGTCTTAAGTATTGCCAAGTAAAGCCTCTGCCACCTCTTTCCCCACGCTTCCTCCAGTGTTAGCCAACATACACTTTACTCATTAACACAGCTACACCACTGTCATTTTCTATTTTATTTTTATTGCAGACTTCAAGAATTCTCAAGGACATCATGTGTTGATGTAACTGAGCATTTCATCCCCCTGGAAGGAGAAGTGATCTCACCGGGATTACCAAATGTTAATATTTCACATTGACAATACTAGAAACATTTACTGATAGCAAACATTTTCTAAAGACACATTAATATGTCATACCATCCTTTCTCTAAATGTAAATATAGATAATACTGTATAATTGGAGGACTGTCAATATAAGAACAGTTAATATATTAAACATAAATAAAACGTTGCTTTTAAATTCATGGAAAATCGATGAGAAATCGTCACTTTTGTTAAATTAGAAGCTATTACTAATGGCTCACGTGTCTTTTTTATGGACAGTTTTACTTCTATGTATGGAACATAAATGTACAACTTTGCAGGAGGCCGAAAATGTTTACAAACAGTCCAACTTAGACTGTAATTTGGTACTGTCATGATTATATCTCTACCAGCCTATTTTTAGTTGTTATTATTATACATACATATAGAAAGAAGCAATAGAAATTAACAATAATAGCAATAAGAATAACTATTGAAAATTGAAGATGAGCGGTTCGATTTTTTACTCGGTTCTTTTAGCCAAATCAGTGCACGTTCAGATTTACCCTATTGGCTATCCAAAACACGTGAGAGCCAAATAGCCAATAAGAATGCTGTTGTTCAGATCCAAAACATAACTGAGTAAAAGTGAGCCGCTCATCTCTATTAAAAATGGGTTTACTATATGCACACATCGGGCAAACTCAATTTCACATTTTTTCTATGTCATCATACTTCATGAATAAAATGCCCATAAATTTTTATCTTCATGTCATTCTAATCTATATCTATTTGCGCTATCATGACCAATAAAAAGGTTTTTATGTATCTAATTTATTTCAAACTAAAAAGTATAAGGGGGATGCAAATTTCTGGTGGAGTCGGGGACAAGCTAAAATGTGATTAAATTGCACTGTAACCTACAAATAATCTGTGTTTTATTCAAATTTAAGAAAAAATAAATGTTTTACTTATAAAAGGCCATGAGACCTTATCAAAGGTCTTCTCCGTGTACAGGGCAAGGATCAACAAGGAAAGCTTGTGTTTGTTGATGTGGTGAACAATGTCCACCATGTGTCTAGTATTCTCAAGTGCCCACTTGAGCTTGATGTATTAAGCTAGGATGTAAGAGGTTTAACCTATTTGAAAGAATTTTGGTAAAATTTGAAATCAGCGTTTAGTAGAGAAATGGGGCAGTAATTAGTTATCGAGTGGGGATCCTTACCTGGTTTCAGAATGACCATAATTTTGGTCCGGGTAGTGTCTGGATGAAAAAAGTTATCATCAAGTATCTGATTGAATGTGACAGTGAGATGTGGGTGTAAAGACAATTGAAAAGTTTTATAATAGGAGATAAGGAATCCATTGGGTCCTGGAGCTGTTGAGGGTTTTTGTGACGTAAGGGCATTAGGAACTTCTTCCTCAGTAATGGGAAGCCCCAGAACAACAGAAGTGGAGGAAGCGTCACATGGAAGGGCACAAGAAGAAAGGTATTCTGTAGCTGAGGGGATGGGTCATCATCCATTGAGGACTGCTACTGAATATTATAGAGGTGATCATAGTAAGCTTTAAAGATATTTTTTAATTTTAATCGGATCATAGTTGAGGGCTCCAGACTAATCCTGAATTGCTTGAATAGCAGAAGCAGCCTTACGAGCTTTCAACCTAATGAGTAGCAAAGTATTTGCCTAGTTGCTCTTCTCGTAAAAATGTTGGCTAAGCCAATAAAGGGTTTTTCATTTTTTTCAGATAAGATAATATTTAGGCCATTTTTAGCTAGTATACGTTTTTTATATATGTTATCAGAAGGGGTGCATTTATGGAGAGACTCTAAACGATGGAGTATCTTGGTAAGTTTTAGTTCTCTGTTCCTGTGGGAATCATAGCTGATAATATGACCATGGACTACAGATGGGATGTAGTCAGGAAGCCGGCTGTCGAAATGCCCACCACCGGCATACCGAAGGTAAGCTGGGCATCGGGAGCTGATAGCCGCGGGGTGGAGTGTTAGGTTTAGGGACTCCTGGGTGGACTTAGGGTTAGGCACCCCCCTGGGATGGTTACAGTTAGGCTAGGGGTGGGGGGTTTGCATCAGGCACCACCAAGGGTTAGCCTTGGTGGTTAACCTCCACCAAGGGGAGGTTAGGTTTAGGCACCCCCCGGGAGGGTTAGGTTTAGAGTGTGGGAAGGGGGGGTTAGGTTTAGGCACTAGGGGGGAGGTTAGGGTTAGGCATCCATAAGAGAGGGTAAGGTTTAGTGGGGGGAGAGTGGAGGGTTAGGGTCTTACTCGCCTCAGTCGGGATCTTAATGTGCCAGCCTTCCGGCGTTGGTATTTCATCCGCCGGGCTTAGGTCCGGCGGTAGTTCATACCGATTCCCTATAGATACCTTGGCTTCTTACACCAGGGAAGAGCACAAGAAGTCTTGGACATTGGAATTTTCAGGAGAGTTTCATTTAGTCTGCAAGGAGGCCTACACACAGGCATGTCGTGAGACTAAACGTTAAAGTTACAATGGAGTGGTCAGACCAAGAATTAGAAATAGTGGAGGGGTCTAACAGATATTTAGATGAATCTGTATAAACCTATCAAAATAGCAACACCGTTATGTTTAGTCTTACTACAAGAACAGAACACAGTGGATAAGTGTTTAGATTGCAGGGAGGGGTGACGGGGGTGCATTATCCTGTATAGTATATTGATATTTGAAAAGTTTAAATTTACCAGCAAATGTGACTGCTTTTAGGGATAAATACACATTGGCTTTACAGCTGATCTCAAACTACAGCTGTCAACGAGTTCTGCCACTTGTAGACAAAGCGTCCTGGAACTTATAGTTCAACAGCAAGTTTGAAAGTCACGGGTATCCTTAGTATAATTGAACTGCTGCCGTCTAAGGTCAGATCCATATAAATCATGTGATCATGGACAAGTGTGTCTCACCCAGCATGCTATTCGGAAGTTGCACATTACAGCGAACCTATTTAATCTTCCCTACAAGCTTAGTTGGAATAGATATAGACTGGACCATACACTGTGGGAGGCCCTAGTGCCACAAAAACATCAGGGAGTGTGAAGTCTTAGTTCTAACTAAAATCCTTGAGTACAGATAATTGTAGATCCAGATGACATCTAATGAGAATGAAAAATGCCACTGATGCCTTTTGTCTTAGTGATCAGGAAATACGCTATAACAGTTACAATGTATGAAACAGAAATACTTGATTACAAATGTAACACCTAAATCTGCAATTCTAAATGTCTCAGTTATGAAGCGACCAGTAATGTATTATCAGAAAGCCACAAAGCCCATGGCCTAGAGGGGCAAGATTGCAGGGAGCGAAACGCAACCCATTGGTTTTCATCACTTGTCCCTGACCTGTCAGAATAAGAATCAGTAATCATATAAATGATCAACAGAAGCTTTTATTTATTTATTTATTTATTTCACACGCTCTATGGGGTGTTTCAGCGGTGGACTTTAATGCTCTGTGGCGATAAAGATTAGGGTGTGGGATGGCCCAACAAAATGGGGCCTGGCGGAATACATAGTGTAAATCCAGGCCTGGAGGGCACATGTTTTATGACTAATATGCCTGGTGTCTGTTTTGCATATTTCCTTTGTTAGTTGCACTGTTGCTGTATATCTGCTATCTGACATGGCCCACTGCTCTCATTATTTACCCACTTGGCATCTAAATAGTGTGATGTAACTAACTAGGAATAATAAAATATATATGCACTATTATAGTAAAAATGAACATTTTATGTGTTCAATTTGCATCTTGAGATAGAAATTTGCAAATGGAGGGTTTTTTCCACTGTAGAATTTATAAAGGGTTTTAACATGAAATTCTGTTGATATGACCAGCAGCTGCTTGCCTCTAACGACTATAACAGAGTTTAGCCAAGCAGGGGTTCATAATCGCACACTCCACAGACAGCACTCCTGCTGCAAGCACTGTGGGCTATTCTTACAGTTCATTTGTTTGGCCACCTATCTGAGCTTGGCAAATAAAGGATTATTCAGTGTCAGATTAACTTTCAGTTAAAGATGGACGCACAATCCAGCAACTAAATAGAAATCCTAGAATGTATTTTTGCACTGTGTAAGCACTGTGGTCATTTATTGAATAATATCCTCAGTCCAAAAACTGAACATGAATTACCTGCTTCTGCTATAGAGCTTCTTTTATATAGTTTTTGAATATTTCAAAACTTCCAACGAGTGTTTGCTGTTTAGCCCATATATTAACACTCTATTGGCGGTGGAACATTTTACACTTTAATACCCATCATGTGATATACACTAAATTTGACTAAATGGTGCAATTTTCTATCTTGTAAAATATATATATATTTTAATTAATTTTTAATTTTTAGTAATAAACAGGCGGTAAGGGTATAGTAAAAGAGATGGCAGGGTTTGGGTACAAAACTTGTATAGATATATACAAATTACTTGGAGAACCAAATAAAGATACAATGCAACACAAGCAATGTTTGACCCTTAAATACCCCTTTCAATGAAACTTAATTTAAAAATAAACATAACATCTAAGGATCAAAAAATCCACTGTAAAAAAAATTGCATCTAATATGAAGAAATAGAAAGAAAAATGTAGATTTTTTCCAGAGTCAAAACTTTAAAAAATTATATATATATATATATATATATATATATATATACAAACATTTTGTGACCTACAGAAAAAATCTGAAAATATCACAAAAATCAGTGTGCGCAAAACACAACTAAATCTAAATCTGAAAGCTATATACAGAATATTCTTGTTTTACACTTTAGCCACAAAAAAGCTGTTTAACTACTGTATTAACTACACTTATTTTTTTGCACGATAAAAGTTTTACGAAAAGTCATCACAAAAATTTCTGATGTGCCAGAAAAAATGGTTAGCACAGCTTACAAAAGTTTTTTTTTTTTTTTTTTAAACAGTGTGGTAATTAAAATTCCTCAAGTCCAAAGCTTGACAATGGTTAGCACTGGTTAAAAGCTCCCAGCGTGTTTAGACCCCAAAGAAAACAACAAAAGGTGTTAATAGCTTTTACTCTGAAGCACCACGCTGATACATTACCCATTATACTTATCCACACACAGGGAAATGACAAACAGGTTTGATCAATTAGATTTTAATGCAAAGTGGAACTGGGAAAGAAAGGCAGTCGGCTCAGAAGACCTTTTAGTTGCTAATGTGTCTGAAAAAAAAGCACTTAATTGAGGTCGTAATAATATTAGCAGTTATCATCATCAATAATTTGGCTTTATTTATTGCTACATGGGAAAGCCTGTCAGAAAGCGATGGTATGGTCTTTGTTCTGCGTGTTAACATGAAGTTAGCTGATGGATGAATGGGGAATATTTCAGCAGCTGCTTCAGACAGTCACATTGGATGAAAAAAAAAATGTTCATTACTTTTTTTAACCTATTGTACATAGATCCTTTCAAAACTGTGTGAGTTCCGCAGACATTAAATAAAATGATGTTGTGGATAAAAAAGTGGGTTTAATGTATCGAAAACAAGTGACATTAGTCTATGAAAATATTGTGATTACAGATGTGATTAAACAGGTATTGAATAGTAAAATTTGTGTATAAGAAGAAAAAATATGCACTTATTATAAATTCTACCAATGGAGACCAGCATCTTAATTCATATGTATTATTTTCTTAAGATCCAGGTCTGTATTTCAAATTTGTCACTGAATACAGAATTCTTCTATTATGATCATCTGGACTGGTCATGTCAGTAATACATAAAATGCCACAAAGATGTGCAGGAGATCAATGCACAGGGGGAGATGTAACAAGGTGCAGTTTATTTTGCAATTGAAAAAACCTATCAGGCGAATACAGTTTGCAACACAAACCAGATTTTTTTTATTCATCTGCGTAACATTACATAAATCAGTGGAGGTTTAAAGAGATACAAACAGAATGGGGTTTACAGTGGCTCACAGCGAATCACATTTTGTTTACATAAAATCTCAAGTGTTTTACAGCAAACCGCTTATATGCAAACCAAACATAATGCAGATAGTGTTTGCTCCTGATTTAACCATTTGCAATACATATAAAGAAGACCTTTCAGGAGGAATATCTTTGTATGGTGATTGTTATATATACATTTTGGAGACAGCAATATACAATATTTAAAATCATACTTAACATAAGAGTCTTAATATATTTTGTAACTACTATGTGGAGCATTTACACTTGAAAACATGTTACCATTTGGCAGGGCTGGATTAACCATTAACCAAAATAAGTACATGCTTAGGGCATCAAGGGAAGGGTGGCACCACAGAAATTTTCCATTTGCCGGATTAACCATGGACCATATAGTGCAAAACTGCAAATGGTGCAGCTGAACCACTTACTGCATGCCTAGCAGCTTTTATTAACACATGTAACTTGCAATTAAAACCGCAAATGTCAGCTTTTCCGATAAAACTGTTCTTTGCGGTGTGAGGACTTCCGCATTTATGGTCCTGAAGTTGTTCTGCGCATGCGTGGCCATTGGCCACCGCATGCATGAGCTGCTGGGTACACTGGGAGGGGTCCTATTGGATCCCTCTCTGGGAATTAGCCGAAAAAAAATAAAAAAGACTTCTATGTCATCTATCAATGGCGTTGCCTATCGGATGCAAGCTCCGGAACATTTTACTGTCCAGACCTTGATACATGTAGAAAATTAGGAAATCCCTAAATACACATTTTCAATCCTATCGGTTTATTTGAAAAAATCCCATCCATAATAATTTTCAGTTAGTGTTAAATTGTCAAAGTTATACAGAAACCTATCAGAGTCTAAAGTTACATTCTCTCCCTTTTACCTATTGAAAGAATGTAACTATGGTCTGTAGTCAAGCTGCTCTTAGTTATATAGATGACAACTAGCTTAGAAAGTGGAGTAAACACTCCTGTTTTTTACAATGAATGCATACGTCAGTGCACAGTTATTGTATATACGTGGCTACATGGCTAATTACTTGTTCTGACTGACTCATACATGTATCCACATATATGGACCCATCCCATCACTCTCATACAGGTATTGGCTTATTATGATTTGCTATCTATGAAATTATTTCCATAATCACATGGTGTGATAAATGTACCATGCAATTATAACAATACTAATAAAAATAATGATAATAATAAAAACATATTCAGGTTTAAAACCTAGTTTGCAATACACTTGTATTACCTTTATGCTGTGTATTATGCCAATTATGCAATGACGTCAACAATAAACTATACAACCAAAAAAATAAATTAAATAGATACATTAATAGTGTAGCATAAAGGAACGATTAAAGAGGAATGGCCTGTTTTATGACTCATATTCTCTGAAAACTCTTACACATTCCACCTGACTACTTGACTCATGCAGCCCTTATCTCTGTGTAACTAAAAACAACATCCCAGGAATTTAGCTTCTCTACTTCCCGACTGTCAAATAAATATTATCTGTGCCCAGCCATAATGATGGACATTTATGTCTTTGCCAGCAGGAGTAAGACCACCAAGGTCTGCCTACTTGAAATACAGTTTGGGAGATGTTTAATTTTCTTATCACCACTCTACATATCCTAATAGGATTTAAATGTTAAAGCAGAGTTGGGCAAAAACATTTCCCTTTTTCTCCCTTCGGTCTCTTATCCGGTCTCCCTGCTTTGAAACAATTTGATACATTCAGATGTGACCACGATTACTGGTACGTGAGAGACATAATGTTGTTTTAAGAAGATACGAGAGGAGCTCTTTGGGTGTTTTATGCTACAAGTTTTATTTGAATCAAGGTGTATATAGCCTGTAACATACAATATATAGCTGCCAATAAGCATCTGTAATACATGGTAACAACTAACAATAGTAAGAAAAACATTCGGGATCTGCTCAATGCAGGGGCGAATTAAGAGAGGAGGGAGCCTTTGTGCACGCCCTGTGCGGGGCCCCCTCCTCTCTCCCCGGTGGCCAGCAGCCGACTGACGTGGCTAGCCAGCCACCGGAGCCTTAGTAGACTCCGGGCACTAGAGTGTGCCCAGAGTCTACTGCTCATGCGTAGAACACTGGAAAATGGCCGTGGCGACCATTGTATCGCCGTTCTGTGCATGCGCAGTAGAGTCAGGGCACACTCTAGTGCCCGGAGTCTACTGCGCATGCTCAGAACACCAGAAAAATGGCCGCGGTGGCAGCGCAGACACGCGACGTGGGACCACAGACAGATACGTGTAAAATAATATGGGTGCAGTGTGTGCGGTGCGGGGCCCCCCCACACACTGCACCCATTATAGATACGCCACTGGCTCAATGGTTGTCTCACCTCCTGGATAATTTTTGTCTTCCAAAGTAATTCACTGGGTTGCATAGTTTCTACATTCTTCTGAGATCAGGCAGCATAGCTCATTTACATGAGAATGTAGAATTCGATTCATTTATGCCAAACTTTAAAAGAGAACACAGCGTAATTATTTTCAGTTTATCATCGAAAATAAAGATGATAAAGTCAAGAAGTTTTTTTTATAGATGAACATTCAGAGATGAATCTGTCCCTACTCACCTTCATGATGTGCTTGACATGGTCATGGGTGCAGAGAGAAGGGCAGTTACAACATACGCCTCTTCTGGGGCACCCAAGATGATACCGCCATGAACCCCACAGCATGTTGGCATAATGCAGCTGCTGCAGAGGGCCTGCCACAAACATTGCCATGCCCCATAGGTCATGACCATGCTTGATCACCATTGTTCCTTCTAACTTCTAAGCATAGTGACCTGTAAAGTATAGCATTAAAAATAAAAAAAAGCTTATTAAGAAAACTCTTATTTGCAATATTGCATTAAACTCTTAATAAAGTACTTTGTGTTCAAGAAGGTTTATTTATTAGATTATATTTATTACTTTTTTCTTTGCAGATTATTCAAATTCTAGGAAACATTGTCAGATTATGCATAGTGAAAAAATATATGGTGAACTTGGTACTTTGGAATTGATTGTCTTTGCATAGATTCACATAGCCCGAGGACCCTGTGCCTCTAGTGCAGATGTTCCCAAACGTGGTCCTCAAGGCTCCCCAACAGTTCAGGTTTTAGAGATATCTATGGTTGAGCACAGGTGGTTAAATCAAATTGACTGAGGTACTACTTAAGTCATCTGTGGTCAAGCATGGATATCCTTAAAACCTGGAATGTTAGGGTGCCTTGAGAACAACATTTGAAACCTTCTGCTCTAGTCCCTTTGTTAGAATATGACTTCCCTCTTTATATGACTTACTGACATTTTCTACTGTCAATAACTTTTTTGAAATCTGATTGTTTTAAGTAACAGTTTCCTTTTCTAATTCATTGTTGTGTGTATGTGTGTGTGGGTGGGGGGGGGGGGTCAGCACAATAGTCCCCAAGATGTTGGCCCTATTTGTATTCATTAAAAAAGTTGCAAATGCAGATGAAAAGTTCTAAATATCCTAATATGCGTATGTGCCTGGTATCTGCTTAAAAGTAAAACCCACTTGGACCCATGTTTTACCTATTTGTGGCACTGCAACAAACATATTCATCATTAAAACTGGTAAAAATCGGCCTAATATAGCAGGTTACTAGCCCCAGCGGCCATCACCATCCACTAATTGCATCTGCCTGTGACCACCCGCATATAATACAGCTTGCTCAGGGAGATACATCTATTCGCAAGCAGGCATAAGTGGCAGAATCACACAAGTTTGCATGAGTAGCCAAATCACTGTGTATGTGCAGGTTGAGAGCACTCCTGATATCCTACATAAACTGCTGTAAAACTCACTCTGAATCAGGCAAAGGGCCGACTCTTGGGGCGTTCGACCAGTGCGGTTGAACAGGGGCACCACCCATAGAAGGTGCAGTCCTCATAATCATCCCAATTTCAGTGGGACAGTCCTGTTTTTCAGGTACTGTCCCGTTGTTCCATCCATGGGTCAAAGTGTCCTGCAGGCTGTCGGGAGGCTGAGGACACGCTCTGCCGCAGCTCTGCTTTGCTAAGCAGAGAGCAGCAGCGCGGGAGAAGCACGGTGTCCATTCAGTTCAGGCAGATGGGTGGGGAAAGCCCCTAAATGACATCATATAGGGGGCATGGTCTAAGGACGTTAGGAAATCTTACCCCTTTTCGGACGCACAAGGCTAAGCCGCACACAAGACACGGACTGGTGTTGGCACGGCGCTAATCCACCTGGAGCCGGCACTGATTCGATGCAAACAGTTTTTACCCATTGAGGACAGCTACCAGCGTCATTTATTCTTCGAATGCCAAGTTGCATACCTCACAACTGTCCTGCATTCAGCAGGATGGTCCTGCTTTTCTGGGACTGTCCCACTGGGGAAGTTGGAGGAGCACACACCGCTGCTCTGCACGGCATCTATGCACAGTGTGGCGGGGAATCCTGGGGGCAGCCCAGCATCTCAGAGAGTGCTGGGCACGCCCCTGAGTGATGTAAACGGGGGCATACCACTGGGCCATGCCCCCTTTACTAACTGGCTACTGCCCATTTTCACGCGGAAGTCCTAAATCAGAAGGTGCGAATGTTGGGAGGTATGAAATTTGCAATAACAATACTTATGAACATTATGTGACAGGTTTCGGGACCTCACCACCAATAAAACAAGTATCTCTTCTATCAATGTTAGTTGCATCCTTCAATAGAGCAACTTATTTTTATGTTAGGTAGACTTTTTTATCATTAGAATAATGTGTTTACTATTCCTTCCTTTTGAGTGGTTCGGATAGAGGGCCTGATCAGATTTGGGAATAGAGGAGCTCATTCAGACCCATTCGCTATGCTGCGCTCTCTCGCAGCCGGGTGATTGTTGCAAACTGTGCATGTGTATAAGTCACAGTGCACGTGCGCGAACCAGTCACTGCATTCGGAAATCGTGCATTCGTAGCACAAAGACTGAGCGCTACTTTGAGTGGTAGAAAGTGCCGTTTGTGGGTGGTAACATGGGAAGGCTCTGGAAAATGGGGGAGTGGATGAACGAAGGCGTGTCTGACCATCAAAACGGCATTCTTTGGGCATGCATAATTAGCATGGAAGCGTCATTGTACAAGTCACCTGGTTGTATTTCAGCCTGCTGTGATCTCAGTGCTTGCGGCGTGGTAGGGTCTACATCAAGGGCTGCGAGCAGCTCCGATGGCTCTCGATGTTACTGGTTAATCATACACTTCTTGGAGATGACGTGTGCTTAGAATGAAAAGTGGGCGTCATTACACCGGCGTGCAATCACTCTGCCGTCGCTCTCTAAGACATAGAGGGCGTCCTTTAGCCTGGCTGTGCTATCGCGGAATTTGCATATCCGTCGCCTGACGGCTGCGAGAGAGCACAGCATAGCGATTGGGTCTGAATGAGCTCCAGAGTACAATATAGCAAGTAACTGTGGGCCTGATTCAGCAAGGAACACAAAGGAGAGAACGCACGCACTTGGCCGATGTTTTTGCACTGCGCATGTGTATGCATCGCACTGTGGGGGTCATTCAGACCCGCTCGTGAGCGGCAGTATGCTCGCAAGCGGGTCGATGTTCCCCCACTGCGCATGCGCGCGACGGAGGGAGCTCCGTCGTGCGCATGCGCAAGACCCGGCGAGCGACGGGCTCTCCATCGCTCCGGGTCTCGCACCAAAGGGGGCGTGCTATCGATGTTGATTGACAGCATGCCCCCTTTGGTGGGCGTGCCTGCCAGACGGAGGCGTTCCCATGGGAACGCCTACCGTCTCAAGCCGGCCCCACTGACATCACTAGTGATGTCAGTGGGAGTGATTTTGGCTCTGATAGAGCCAAAATCACTCCAGGGCTTGCGGAAGCGAGACCCTACCACAGGGTCTCCGTCGCAAGCCCGATGGTCGCAATGGTCAAGACCATCGCGACCATCATCATGGACGCTCGCATATGCTGTGAGTGTCACCCACAGCTATGCGAGCGTCCATGAGGACGCTCCAAAAAAAGGTAGGAGGGCCCTGATTCAGAGCGAGCGCTCTGGTCAGAGCGTTCAGCTCTGAATCAGGCCCTGTGTGTGCACAAATTAGCCAGTGTGATTGGGTTATGGTACGCAATCTACACTCAGCATGTATGCAGACCCTTCCTATATTAGTTGACAGGAAGTCCGGTTTGTGGGTGGTGACAGGGGGGTGGCAGACCCGGATTATAGGGGGGGCGACAGGGGTGGTCGTCCTGGGGCCCCCAGAACTAAAGGGCCCCCACGCAGCAGCAGCTGCACAAGACCAGGCACCATTATTAAGCCCCGCCCACCTCACTGCAAAATGCGCGATTCACGGGTCAATCGGCTGGAGGCGGAGCCAGTATGATGCATTCCCATTACAATTGTGTCATTTGGCTCCACCCCCTTCCGATTGATCCGCGAATCGCGGGCAAAGCCGCTAGGGGGCGGAGCTTAATAACATGGTGCCTTCCTGCCAGGTCCCCTCCCGATCCACAACATGCAGTGCAAATGGTGCAAGGTAAGTTTGTGTGAAATGTGTGTGTATGACTTGTGTGTGTATGTATGTATGTTTGTGTGTAATGTATGTGTGACACATGCATGTGTGATGTATATATGTGTTTTTCTGTTTGTAAGTATGTAAATATATGTGTGTGTGGTGTATGTGAATATATAAATATATACCATTATACTGATAGGGGCCCCCACAAAGTTGTTGCCCCTGGGCCCCCTCAAACCTTAATCCGGCCCTGGGGGCTGGTCAGCCGAACGCAGGTGCTATAACGCCGTTATAGGGGCGAGCATAATTAAGGCAGTGTGGCGGCATATGCAGCCATACCGTAAGCTGTACACAGGAAGAAGCCAAAATCCTGCAGCAGGTCAGGTCAACCACTATTGTGCGTATGGGTCCGATGATTCTCGATGTTACCAATGTTTACGCTATTTTGTGTACTGATGAGTAAAGGGAGATGGACGGCTTAGTATGGGGATGAGCTTCTGCATCTTGTGCTGCGGTCTCTGTGCGTATGCATTGATTAGCATATTTTCACAGAGCATGGGTGCGTCTGCTAGTGTGTGTTCCTTGCTGAATCAGGCCCATTGTGCCTGGACAAACCGTTTTGCAATGCAAGGGGTGCAAATACATACATTGTTTTTGCATGCAGGGTAAATACTAGTTGCTTTTGCTTGTAGCCCAATGATAGACAGTTTTATTTTTACATTGCAATTTAGATCTCAGTTTAGACATACCCCTCCCAAATCTAAATCTCTCTGCACATTATAAATCTGCCCCACCTGCAGTGCAACATGGTTTTACCAAGATGCACAATTCAATTACTTGCTATATCTTACTCCAGAGGTTCTCAAATTCGGTCCTCAGGACCCCACACAGTTTACAATTTCCAGATCACCAGGCAGAAGCACAGGTGTATTCATTAGTGGCTGACACATTTTAAAAGATCCACTGGTGGAACTTATTATTTTGTGAGGAGACCTGGAAAACATGCACTGTTTGGGGTCCTGAGGGCCAAGTTTGAGAACTCGTGTCTTACTCTATTCCCAAAGCTGAATCAGGCCCAGAGACTGAACTAGGTAATACACCTAAGGAACGCAGTCTAAAAAAGTAGTGGTGCATCCTCCGTTTACACAGATACAGATATTAAGAGGCACATGGAGCACTTTACCCAGGCAGGTCCCTTCATGTAACAGACGGAGATCACATCATCGATGTAGCGAGCTCAGAGGACGAGGTTTGCGCCAAAGTCACTTTTGGAAGCAAGGAACCGGACACCAGAAGGACATTACACGCGAGCAGACAGCGCCTAGCGGATATCCTAACCAGCAGCTGACTCCGCCGAGAGACACTGGAGAGGAGGAGGATGCGTCTGCAACACGCCGGCAAGGGGAAGAGCGACTCTGCTGAGTCCCTGGGAGGTGAGTCCACAGTGAAGGTAGGGGAGACGGTGTCTGGTTTCCAGCACCACAGCCGTCTCTCCCCCTCCTGCTGCATACCTGATCGCGGACCAGCGGGACACACCGCAGACTACCTGGTATTGCCGGGTGAGCTGCGGGTGTGCTCTGCGGCCATAGAAAGGTTTGGTCACACACCTCCACACACTCGGACTAGGGTCCGTACTACTTACCCCGGGAAGATCTCATTAAGAACAGCCAGCTGTGAATCATCCATCAGCAGCCCCATCCATTTAATTATTTATTCACAAGTGCGGGACGCCGCACCAACATTCAATTATATCACAAAACTGACTGTGAACTTTATGGTCTCCAGTTCTTGCTTCACCACTGAAGCAACATTGCTTCAACAGAACAATTAGTGATTGATTTTGCTTTTTTTTCTCTTTTTTTCTTGTTTTTATCAACCACCCTATTTTTGCTTTCAGAGACTGAACATTGCCAATATACGGCATGTGTCCCACAAATTGACTGTCATATTCAGTCAATGAATTAGCATCCTTTTAGTTTATTAGCTTCCACCTCTACCCTAATAAAGTCTTATAACAACATATCGAGTTTCGGAATATCAGTAATTCACATACCTACAACTAAACACACACTATCCAGTTATAGGTTCTGAGCGCATTATATTGATCTATGACCATAGATCAAATATTTGCATTTAACATAGGAGGGCAGACACCCGTCCGAATAGTGCAGCTCACCTCTAACGATTTTTTCTAGAATCCAGTGCGCAATATCTTTTTACATTTCTACCGAAATATATTAAGGGCCATATTCAATTAGGCTGCGAAAACAGGCTTTCGGCGATAATTTATCACCAATTACGTCATTTTTGCATTTTCACTTATCTCCATATTCAATTCGCATATTCAATTTGTCAAAAAACGGGGATAACTTTTCACCATAGAATAGGTGGCGAAAAAAAGTTCAGAATTGGGGTTTTAGGGTGCAAACTTTAAAAAGGTACCCTCCTTGGAATGTCCCCTAAAAGTTATCTGTGTCAAAAAAATTTTTAAAAATAGCTTTGGACACCTTAAAAAAAATCTTTTCATTTTGGGGGCGAAAAAAAAAAAGTTGGGAAGACATACTTAAAAACTAGCGAAATAGACTCAGCGGGGGTCCCCAAGTATGCGGCAGGTGTTTTTTAGAATGCGAGTCGTTGCAGCAGGTGGATTGTTGAAGAATTTTAAAACTTCACTAAAAATATGCTTGCATTCATTTTCATGTACCCCAAATTTGATGGGACTAGTTATTTTTAAAAAAAATGTTGGTAAATGCTATTCTTCACCACTTTCTGTAAGACACATTAAAGCACCTGCCGGCACCGTTTAAAAACCCTAAATACCTTTAGTGGGGCTTTACGGGGGTACCCATAGTGATCCCCCATGGGAGTACATCTTTTGGGGGGTGACAGGCTGATTTCCCCAAAAAGTGACAGGACTTTTCGCTACTTACCTTTCCGCCAGGTCCCGTTTTCGTCAAATCCTAATTGAATACGGGGATACGCAGGCAGGCGCCTGACACTTTATCCCCAGGAAAATCTGCGATGATGACGAAAAGTCCGACATTGGACTTTTCGCCTCTAATTGAATATGGCCCTTAGCCTCCTAAGGAATGGATAAGTGGAGAAGTTGCCTATAGCAGCCAATCAGCGACTAGGTAGCATTTATCACGTACATTCTATAAAATAATAGGTGGAAGCTGATTGGTTTGATACAATAGGAGATTTGATACATTTTCCCAAAATTATAAACAGAAAAGAACAAAGCTTAGGGGTAACTTCTGTTTCTACCATAATGATGTCAACAGACTGCAGTATTGTAGTGATATTAATGTAATGTGTGAAACAGGATGGCCCCTCTTGAGCTAGATACTACATAAGCATGGATGCTGTGAGATCTAGATGCTGCATGAGCACAGATGGTGTGAGAGCTAGATGCTACATGAGCATGGATTCTGTGAGAACTAGATGTAACATGAGCATGGATTCTGTGATAACTAGATGTAACATGAGCATGGATTCTGTGAGAGCTAGATGCTACATGAGCATGAATTCTGTGAGAGCTAGATGCTACAT
This sequence comes from Taudactylus pleione, assembly GCA_031769625.1. Taxonomy (NCBI): domain Eukaryota; kingdom Metazoa; phylum Chordata; class Amphibia; order Anura; family Myobatrachidae; genus Taudactylus; species Taudactylus pleione. Next base: position 4,706,794 of record JAUIMM010000116.1, read on the forward strand.
ATGCAAGGATTCTGTGAGAACTAGATGTAACATGAGCATGGATTCTGTGAGAACTAGATGTAACATGAGCATGGATTCTGTGAGAACTAGATGTAACATGAGCATGGATTCTGTGAGAACTAGATGTAACATGAGCATGGATTCTGTGAGAGCTAGATGCTACATGAGCATGGATTCTGTGAGAGCTAGATGCTACATGAGCATGGATTCTGTGAGAGCTAGATGCTACATGAGCATGAATTCTGTGAGAGCTAGATGCTACATATGCAAGGATTCTGTGAGAACTAGATGTAACATGAGCATGGATTCTGTGAGAACTAGATGTAACATGAGCATGGATTCTGTGATAACTAGATGTAACATGAGCATGGATTCTGTGAGAACTAGATGTAACATGAGCATGGATTCTGTGAGAACTAGATGTAACATGAGCATGGATTCTGTGAGAACTAGATGTAACATGAGCATGGATTCTGTAAGAGCTAGATGCTACATGAGCATGGATTCTGTGAGAACTAGATGTAACATGAGCATGGATTCTGTAAGAGCTAGATGCTACATGAGCATGGATTCTGTGAGAACTAGATGTAACATGAGCATGGATTCTGTAAGAGCTAGATGCTACATGAGCATGGATTCTGTAAGAGCTAGATGCTACATGAGCATGGATTCTGTAAGAGCTAGATGCTACATGAGCATGGATTCTGTGAGAACTAGATGCTACATGAGCATGGATTCTGTGAGAACTAGATGTAACATGAGCATGGATTCTGTGATAACTAGATGCTACATGAGCATGGATTCTGTAAGAGCTAGATGCTACATAAGCATTGATTCTGTAAGAGCTAGATGCTACATGAGCATGGATTCTGTAAGAGCTAGATGCTACATGAGCATGGATTCTGTGAGAGCTAGATGCTACATGAGCATGAATAATGTGAAAGCTAGATGCTACATGAGCATGGATGCTGTGAGAATTAGATGCTATATGAGAATAGATGTTGTGAGAGCTAGATGCTATATGACACGGATGCTGTGAGAGCTACTGCAGATGGTACATGAGCATGGATGCTGTAAGAATTAGATGCTATATGAGAACGGATGATGTGAGAATTAGATGCTATATAAGCTTTGAGAGCTAGGCTTAGCTCACTTCACAGATTAACTGTGAGGGTGGAGGGTCAGCTGCCATCAATAGTCTGATATCTATAGCAGTTATTATTTCTCACAGTACCTGTATAGAGTCGAGCAGAGTTTGTTGTGCTCTTTTATTGACTAAGTGTCCGGCCTTGAGTATCTTCATTAGTTAAAATGCAAGTAATGCAACTAATGGACAATAATATATGCAATCTTGTGATCCCATTAATGAAAGCAGAGGTTTTGTAAGTGGGCGGCGCTTCCTTATCTTAAATCATTATAGGCCTGTAAAAAGATGTTCATTTGCAGTCTCTCCTGGCTAAAGGTTGGCCACTGATGTAGGTCCCTGTGAGGTATTATAGGTCTCAGCGGGAGATGTATCAAACCATGGACAGAGATAAAGTACCAACCAATCAGCTTCTGTCATTTGTCAAACACTGGTCCCCTTTTAACAATGATACATCGCTAAAGAGATTATGTCATCCTTTCAATATATAACAAACAGCGGTAATCTTAGATTACCAACCGATGTCTGTCACTGCATCACTCTCACCATCTTTAGATGGCGCGAGCGATATGGTCCCCACTGCCGGCAACCGGGACCTGGCAGCAGTATTACCAGCTTCAGCGAAGCCTTCCAGGCACTACTGGGTCCATGCTGGATGAAACTGCCATGCATATGCGCATGACATAGAAGCCCATAGCTGGCAGTGATAGGCTGCCAGCAGCTGAGCTGAGGATGCAGACAATGAGAGGGATGTCACCTCACCAGTAATGCTGAATACCTGTGGCATATTCATTTGTACCACTGCAATGCTAAATGAAATATGCCACTGGTGTTTAGGTTTGTTCTTAAATGGGGCCCACACTCTGTAAAGTGACACTTAGGATCTGATTAGTTGATACTTTAACTTTCTCCACTTTATTTCTCTCCAAGATTTGTTTAATCTCCCCATAGTGTGGCCACTTTTGCATCCAGCAATATCTAAGGCCCCCGTGTGGCCACTTATTGGGTTCCCATCAAGTTGTGCTAACAGTCCCGGCAACAACCAATGCCTAAGGTGAGATGAACATGCAGACAAATAGAAAGCTATTGGTTTTTATACTCACTTTCACCTGTGACAAATTGGCTCAGCTGGAAAAAGGCCATCATTATTATGACTCCTGGGCCCAAACCACCAATCCCATTACTGCACCTGGCAATACCCCAACCTTTATGGCCTACAAGTCCATAAGAAAAAAGCTTGGTACAGATAGCGGTATATTTACTAAAGTGCAGGTTTTTAGAAGTGATATTGCCCATAGCAACCAATTAGATTCTACTTAACTTCTATCTAGCACCTTCTAGAAGATAATAGCTAGAATCTGAGTGGGTGCTATGGGCAAATCTCCACTTCTAAAAATCCACACTTTAGTAAATATTAGAGATGAGCGGGTTCGGTTCCCAGAGAACCGAACCCACCCGAATTTAGCATATCCAAGTCGGATCCAAGCAGACTCGGAGGTTCCCGCCTTACTTGGTTCTCGAAACCGAGGCAAAACCATAGAGACGGAAATCTCGCGGTTCGCGAGCTTTCGTCTCTATGATCAAGGTAGTATATAGGGACCACGCGACAGATGCCATTTCACTCCGGCTGTGGAGACTGAACAGGGAAGGTGGGTAGTGTAGGGCTGGGAGAGGTACTGGTGCTATCTGCTGTGTCCTGGGCTGGTGCTGATCCATTGTTGTCTCTGGTCACAGTGCTGTCACTGTGCTGTCTCCTGAGTCCTGATCCATTCCGGTCTCTGGTCACGGTGCTGTCACTATCACTGTGCTGTCTGCTGATCCATTCTGGTCACGTTGTTGTCACTGTCACTGTACTGTCTGCTGATACATCAGGGCTGTCTGCTGTGTCCTGGGCTTGTGCTGTGTTCATCTCTGGGCCCAAGTTCTGGACTCCAAAAAATAAAAAATAAATAAATAAAATTGTCTTTATTATATTTTGCTGTGTGTGCTCGTGGGTGTTAGGCTTAACCGCAGTAGCGCACAAGAGCCAGCCAGGGCTGCCCGACTCCAGCCATGCTCAAGTTATATTTTTTTCTTTTGTGTGTGCATGTGTGTTAGGCTTAACCACAGTAGCGCACAAGATCCAGTGACTCCAGTCATGCTCAATCAAAAAAAACAAACAATACAAGTGTCTTACAAGTGCGCTACTGTGTTAGGCTGAAACACAGTAGCACACAAGATCCAGCGACTCCAGTTGTGCTCAATCAAAAAAAAAAAACAATTAAAGTGTCTTATATATTTTTTTCTTGTGTGCTTGTGGTTGTTAGGCTGAACCACAGTAGTGCACAAGATCCAGCGACTCCAGTCGTGCTCAATCAAAAAAAAAACAATACAAGTGTCTTATATTTTTTTCTTCTGTGTGTGCGTGGGTGTTAGGCTTAACCACAGTAGCGCACATGATCCAGCGACTCCAGTCATGTTCAATCAAAAAAAAAAAATAATACAAGTGTCTTATATAGTTATATTTTTTTCTTCTGTGTGTGCGTCGGTGTTAGTCTTAACCACATTTGCGCACAACATCCAGCGACTCCAGTCGTGCTCAATCAAAAAAAAAAAAACAATTAAAGTGTCTTATATATTTTTTTCTTATGTGCTTGTGGGTGTTAGGCTGAACCACAGTAGTGCACAAGATCCAGCGACTCCAGTCGTGCTCAATCAAAAAAAAAAAACAATACAAGTGTCTTATATTTTTTTCTTCTGTGTGTGCATGGGTGTTAGGCTTAACCACAGTAGCGCACAAGATCCAGCGACTCCAGTCATGTTCAATCAAAACAAAAACAATACAAGTGTCTTATATAGTTATATTTTTTCTTCTGTGTACTTGTGGGTGTTAGGCTGAAGCACAGTAGCACACAAGATCCAGCGACTCCAGTCGTGCTCAATCAAAAAAAAAAAACAATTAAAGTGTCTTATATATTTTTTTCTTCTGTGTGCTTGTGGGTGTTAGGCTAAACCACAGTAGCGCACAAGATCCAGTGACTCCAGTCGTGCTCAATCCAAAAAAAAACAATACAAGTGTCTTATATAGTTATATTTTTTTCTTCTGTGTGTGTGTGTGTGTTAGGCTGAACCACAGTAGCACACATGATCCAGCGACTCCAGTTGTGCTCAATCAAAAAAAAACAATTAAAGTGTCTTATATATTTTTTTCTTCTGTGTGCTTGTGGGTGTTAGGCTGAACCACAGTAGCACACAAGATCCAGCGACTCCAGTCATGCTCAATCAAAAAAAAAAAACAATTAAAGTGTCTTATATATTTTTTTTCTTCTGTGTGCTTGTGGGTGTTAGGGTGAACCACAGTAGCGCACAAGATCCAGCGACCGCAGTCGTGCTCAATTAAAAAAACAAAAACAAAGTGTCATATTTTTTTTCTTGTGTGTGTGCGTGGGTGTTAGGCTGAACCACAGTAACGCACAAGATCCAACGACTCCAGTCGTGCTCAATCAATAAAAAAAAAACTAAAAGTGTCATATTTTTTTCTTCTGTGTGCTCGTGAGTGTTAGGCTTAACCGCAGTAGCACACAAGAGCCAGCCAGCAACGCAAGTTGCAGTCTTGTGCTGCCCGACTACAGTCGCGCTCCAAAAAAAACTCTGGGGCCAAGATCTTCTGGAGCTGACAAAAAATAAAAATCATCATTTGCCTTTTTTTCTAATATTTTGGTGTGTGCGCACGACTGCACGTGTGTGAATTTTGTAACCGTACCTTGACTACACTATTGGTGATTGTGACACTGCTTTTAGACTGCAGAAAAAATATGGAGGGCTGTCACATGACAGGAGAGCAAGGCCAAGAACCACATTTTGTAGCTGCCGCCAGCATTGCAAGGCCGTCAACTTCCTTGACCTCTAGGAAGGCCCATGCCCCAGGACTTAAGTCAAGTCATCGATATGGTAAAGCAAGTTTTACTGAAATTAAGAAAAAGAAAAAATTGAAAGGATATTTGCCTTTAGATAAACAAAAAATTGGCAATATGCCATTCACTACACAAAGTGGAAAGGAAAGGATAAAGCCTTGGCCTTTCTTTAAGAAGACTGCTGATAGCCCTTCTGCTTGTAGTAGTAGTGGTGGTGGTCCAATTGAAAATGTGAAAGTTGTTAAGACAGCTCCGGAAAAACCAACTGTGTGCCCTGAGAAATCAAAATCACAAATCCCCGATGAGAGTGCAAGTGTGTCCGTGGTTGCCATGTGTGAGCCCGACCTAAATACTAGTTTACTGGAGGATTCTCCAAGTTCCAACATTTGTGTGCCCTCTGTAAATGTGGGGAAGGGCAGTCAACATCTTGCACATGTAGTCATTGAGGATGCTTCTGTGGAATTGCACATGGAGGAGGAGGATATTTTGGTGGATGAAGGCGCTAAGGATGATGAGGATGTTGATAATGAAGATGTTGGTGATGAGGATGTTGATGCCGAGGATGTTGATCAAACTTGACTAACTAGAGGAAGTAAAAGTCGTAACCATGTTGCCCATGGTTTGAAAAAGCCAAAGCCCATTCTTGTCATGCCGGGACAAAAGACAAAAAAATCTACTTCTCACGTGTGGAATTTTTTCCATCCCGATCCGGACAACAGTTGTCAAGCCATATGTGCCCGTTGCCATGCAAGAGTGAGTATAGGGAGGGACCTAAACCACCTCGGAATCTCCTTCTTGTTACGTCACTTGGCGCGCATTCATCAAATATCAAAGTGTCGCCAAGTTCCAAAACTCAAAACGTAACAAGTCCAGTGTCACCTACCTGCTCCCTCTCTGTGAGATCCAAGCGCCTTCGATCTCCAACACCAACCCATGCATCATCAACATCAACTACTCATTGGGAGTAGTCCTGCTGCATCCAATGTTGGTATTCGAAGCATGATTGACTCCTCTCCTATCCGTGATTCCTCAGAAGGATCCTTGATGACTACACCTGTTGCTGCTGCTGCTGTTACTGTCAGTGGATCTTCATCCCAGAAGGGGACCAAGAGGAAGACTACTTGTAGCGTATCCTACAAAAAACAATTAACTGTTAAACAATCGTTTGCAAGGGCAAACAAGTATGACAGCAATCACACAGTTGCACAGCGGATTACCGATACCATAACAGCTATGCTGGTATTAGATGTGCGTCCAGTATCCGCCATTTCAACAGTTAATTCAGGTCCTGTGTCCTCGCTACCAGATCCCTTCTAGATTCCACTTCGCTAGAAGAGCAATTCCAAATCTGTACAAGGACATTAAAAAAAACCTTATTAATGTCCTCAGAAATGCCGTTGTACCCACTGTCCACTTGACCACTGATATGTGGACAAGTGGGACAGGGCAAACTAAGGATTACATGACTGTAACAGCCCACTGGCTAGGTGTATTGCCTACAACAGCAACAGCAGCAGCAGCAACATCTACCAAAAGACAGCTGATACAGAGGCAGGCTACTCTTTGTATAACTGGTTTCACTAAGAGGCATACTGCTGAGAACCTCTTAGAAAAACTCAGGGAAATCATTGCTAAATGGCTTACCCCACTTGGACTCTCCTCAGGATTTGTAATTTTGGACAACGCCACCAATATTGTGAAAGCATTACATCTGGGCGAATTCCAACACGTCCCATGTTTTGCTCACACAATTAATTTGGTGGTGCAATGTTTTTTGAAATGATTGGTTTGTTAAACTGTCTTGTTTCGTATCCAACATAGGGGTGGGTGGGCCCAAGGACTATTCCATCTTGCACCTTTTTCCTATCAATTATGTGCTGGTTGGGAATTGCTTCCTGAGATTTTAAATTAATATTATGGTTGGTTTAGGAACCAATGAATTGTTTTTAAATGAATTTATGATCAATTTAACAGCCAGGGGCTGCACCCAATTAATTTCTTTTAAATTAATTTATGCTCAATTTAACAGCCAGGGGCTGCACCCAATGATTTGTTTTTAAATTAATTTATGAACAGTTTAACAGCCAGGGGCTGCACCCAATGAATTGTTTGTAAATTCATTTATGATCAATTTAACAGCCAGGGGCTGCACCCAATTAATTGTTTTTTAATTAATTTATTATCAATTTTACACCTGGCTGCCACTGTCATTGGCGTAGCTGCACAGGGGTACTGTGCTCCTATCTGTTGAGGGGCTGCTGCCCAAAATAATAAACAAAATTTTTTGTGTGCGTGTCAACCACACCTGTCATCGGCATAGCTGCACAGGGGTGCTGTGCTGCTGTCTGTCAAGGGGCTGCATGAATATTGCAATGAAAACCTTTTTTTAAGTTATTCGATTACAAAAAGATTTTTTTTTAATCTTAAACATAGCAGAAATGTTATCCTAACAGCTTATAAAGTTATATGCTCTAAAAAACTAAAGCCTACATTTGTAAAAAACTAAAGCCTAATTCTGCCTAATTCTGCTAAAAGAGAGACTGACACCACAGCTAAACATAAGAGTCACCTTCTGGATGTGAATTGTCTCATTTGCATGGGGAAAACATAACCCTCAGATGAGATGGATCTCAGCCAGTGGACAACATTGAAATCACCACTAAAAAGTCACAATGGAAGACTACAGTGTGGAGAATCTTTCTTCACAGTCAGGAGAGGCCTCAGAGAACATGAAAAAAAAGATGCTCTAGGTGCTGAACTTCAAGGGATTTCTCCATCATGTTCTGCAGTGTGGAAAGGTTTCATTCACATGTTTTCTATAAAGCAGTTCAAAGTTACAGCCTTCAAAGTGTCTGGCTATAACACCCACCTTTGCCAGGAATTACCAAAGATTATTACAAGCAAAGGATTCATCTGTCTGGAATCTGTCTGGGAATTCATGGATCATATTTGGCCTGAATGCACTAAGACATCCAGTGATTCTGTCACTGTGTTCTGTAGCCCACTTTATTCCTACCTGAATCGCAAACTGAAATACGGAATAGTAAGCACAGACAACATGGAGGCCTTTGTTATTCCGCTGCCTGCATGCCAACCAATACCTCCCAGACTAAACCCACTTGGGGGACCAGGTCTTGATAATGACCATCTACATCTGTTGTTAGGCCTTCTTCTTTCAAACAATCCATGCTGGACTTCCTGTGCAAAAAGGGTAAGCAGGGTACAGAAAGAGGAGCTAGATGTCCTCAATGACATTTTTTTTCTTCTATCATAGATGATGTGGAGAAATAAGAGCTTCAGATGTTGGAAGTACAGGGGCTCCAACCTATTTGGCTTCCCTCCAGAGAAAAGAGCTCTGTTCCTCAGGAAGTGTCTATGCCGAAGCTGATAGGTAGGTAGTCTCTGTCTGTTGGTAAACACCCTTCAGGAGATGGCAACCAAGAATAACAACAACTATAATATAAATTATGTGTCCACTGATAAGTAACCAGCCTGATCCCTTAACAGCAACATACCCCATATGGCCAACTCATAACATGACATCAAGTTAAAAGCCTCCTCTTCCTTATGACACTAATTCAGTCGCCATGGTTGATCAATCAGCCATGTCTGGTCCACCCAATTTTTGGCCTTCCACATTCTAACATTCACATATCTAAGAAGAAGTGGACAGTGGGAACAATGGCAATTTGAAGGCCACTAACTAACTCTGTTTTTTTCAATGTTCCTGTACAGATCGGAAAATTCTGTTACAGAACAGAAGGTTTGCAAAGGATTAAGTGTCTATTTAATTTTGGAAAGCACAATTCCTGGTCCCCTTCTGGGATGAAAAAAATCAACTCCCAGCAAGCAAGCATGGCGCTCAAGAAAGACACAATGTAATACTTAAACCTTAGGTCTGAAATGTTGCATTTACTGCTCTGTTCTGCTTGTTCACAATATATCTCATATGGTTAAGTGGACAGTGGGAACAGTGGCAGTTTGAAGGCCACTATGTTTTTTTTATGTCCCTCTACAGGTTGGGAAATGCCTTTAGAAGATTTGCAAAGCATTATTTAAGTCAATTGTTTATTTATTTTTGGAAAACACACTTCCTGGTCCCCTTGTGAGCTGTGAGGTGGACAAAATTGACTGGAAATGAGTGGAAATAAATGTTATTGAGGTTATTAATAATGTAGGAACAAAAAAAGGCCCATTTTATGTGATTTTAGCTGTTTTTTTTATTTTTTAAGAAAAAATCCAGATCGAAAACCAAAACCAAAACATGAAAACAAAACACGGAGGTGAGGTTTTGGCAAAACCAATCCAGATCCAAAACCAGGGGAGATCCAGGTCCAAAACCAAAACACGAGGGTTGGCGCACATCTCTAGTAAATATACCCCATTGTCTCACACTGGCACATGGCCTGTGATGTCAAGTCTAATGCCGGGTACATACTAGACGATATGTCATCCGATCCTGCTGGATCGGACGCCATATCGGGCGCATCGTCTACTGTGTACCCTCTATGTTGCTGACGATGCACGCTCCCACACGTCGTCAGCGACATCACCATGCAGGTCCGACGGGCGAAATCGTTAGCAAGGGCCATGCTGTCGAATGCAGCATGGCCCCCACCGTCACTGCCGGCATCTGCAAGTGTGTACTCACTTGCTGATGCCGGCACCCCACCGGGTCCTGTCGCTTACGAGGTCGGTACACACTAGACATTGTCTGTGTGTACTGGTATTAACACCAGTTTGTTGTATTCCATCATTTCCTTAGCCACTGTCTAAAAGCTGTAAGATGTGACAATCCTTCAGGAGGGTGAAATACTAACAAGGTGCTGTAGGTCCATAATATGCTATTTACAATCATGTTTAAGCTTATGTGTTCTCTCTTTTAGCAATACATGATACATTAAATGGTGTGCTAACAACATATTTTGATAATATAGCAAACTTCAGCCAAAATATACGTGATAATATAATTAAGTCTGGAAAACCCATTAATCTACTCTGACATTACATGAAAAATTGAATGTCAGTGTGTGTAACTGATAGTCTACAGCAACTGCAGTAACTTCAGGGCCGCAGAACTGTCAATCACAGTTGTGGCCCCAGAAAAATGCAGTAAAACCCACATCAACTACAATTTATTGTTTAGTAGTCAAGTAAACAACTAGCTATATCTTTCTGAACGATAAAAAGGACATCTGTAAATTTTAACCAGGCCCTTCAATAATGATAAAGTAAGGTTTTTGTTATAAGCACAAAGATTATGTAGCCCTGAGCATGGCAAGGGAAACCATCCCATTACCAGCATTTGGCAGTTTTACAGTTGTCTGCCTGCAGAACTTAGGTAACAGCGCAGTGAACACAGTACAAGGATTATCAAAGAGAAACAGGCGCCTGAAAAATTAGATCAATGTGGTGCAGTCGTTTCGTATTATTATTGATGCAAACAAAAGGCTCAGATACATATCTATGTACTCGAAACTGCAGCTCCCTGTAGGCTCAGTACATACACACATCCCTCTGTGGTGCCCCTAATCCTGGATAACTTATAATAGAATCCATACCTGGGACATACTAAGAGAGGGCACCATGCTGAGACTCTGAGAGCACTCAGCAGCTGCTGGCAGGATATCTTGAGATCACTAAGTGTACGTCCAAATTGGATACAGACTGTGACCATAACACCAACAAACTCACTGATGGAAGCAACCCATTTAAGCCCCAAGAGTGACATCCGTGCATCCAGGTTTATACCATCCGTTCCCTCTACAGTATTTAACCTTTTCCACACTAGAACGTGCCTACATATAATGCTTTTTTTTGTTCTTATACTTAACTCTCTTAACTTTAACTGTTACTTTTCTATTGACCTCTGGGCCCGATTCAGACCAGCTCGTTAGGATGAGTTCGCACCCAGCCTACCGATGTTTGCATTTCGCGCATGCGTACACATCGCAGTGCGCGTGCGCAAAACAGTCCATGCAATCACGAAGCGCTCCATCGCTGCGCATAGCCACCTCGCCAGAATGAGCGACAGGAGAAGCCGTTTGTGGGTGGTTACGGGTTTGTCAAAGGAAACGGGGAAGTGGTGGTGTGAACGCAGGCGTGTCTGAGCGTCTTAACGCCGTTTCAGAGGCGTGCATAATTAAGACGCAGCATCATAGTACACATCACATGGTTGTTTTACACACTGAAGCACTTGCAGTGCTCGCGGTAGGGCATGGTCAACCACAAGTGCTGCGTTCGCTTCCGATGGTATTCGTTGTTACCGATGGTTGTATACACATCCTGGAGATGACGTGCATAAGTGGGTGTCTTAATAAAGGCTGGCAGGCGTCTGCATACACACCACTATCACACGCCAAGACATAGTGGGCGTGCTGATGACTTGCTATGCGATCACAGATTTGCATACTTTCGCTGCGTGGAACGTATCTAGCGAGCAGGTCTGAATCGAGCCCTTTATACAATGCAGATGCCATTCTAGCAACATCTATGCAAAACAGAGAGCATTCTGGTGACTGAGGGCCTGATTTAGAGATCCTGACGTGACTGAGATTCCGTAAGCAGTGGACTTATGATAATGGCTTAGATGGTGTCTGAGATGCGCACCTCCAGCGCCTTACATCTGTCGCTTCTGTACAAAAACAGGAACATCAGAAACACATTGGTCTCACATTGGTCTCACATCAAGCTTCTGCATAAGCCTATGCTGTCTCAGATAGAGCGCCTTTCCAAAGACGCCGGGGCCTCTGCAACTGCGAACGAATTTGCATAGGCTCCCTGGAGCACACCTAGAAAACGATCCCAACATGCCTGCGTTTTTGTAGCCACCCCATTACCTCCCCCAAATTCTGACTTCCTGTCACTCACTTTGCGAAGAAATCCTAACTGCGGCCCTAATCCATCGGAGCACGTGAGCACTGTGCAGTGGCAAAGAGTCGTCGAACATGGACGTTGCATCCACCTCTGAATCAGGATCTGATTTAATATAGACAGAGCATCAAAGCATTCTATTAATGTATTTACCATACGCAGAACATACTAGTGTGATATACTATTAATTAGGGGTGAGCGGGTTCGGATTTCTGAAATCCGAACCCCCCCGAGCCCCCCCGATCCGAGTCCGATCCGAGTCAGGCTCGACTTTTCCCGCCTGACTCGGATCTGACATCGAGGCAAAACGTCATCATCCCGCCTTCCGAGTCTCGCGGGTTTTGGATCCTATATAAGGTACCCGCGTCGGCGCCATTTTCTCACTCGGCTGTGGACAGTGAAGAGGGAGGGTGGGAGTTAGTGCTGTGTAGTGTAGTGTAGTGTAGTGCTGCTGTTGTCCACTACTTCAAAGTCCATAGGGGCTGGCTGTGTTGTGCTGTGCTGCTGTTGTTAATAGGGGCTGTGTCCACTACTTCAAAGTCCATAGGGGCTGGCTGGACTGTGTTGTGCAGTCAGTTCCAAAGTCCTGTGCAGTGTCCCAGTCCTAAAGGGGTGCTGTAGTGTTGTCCAGGGGGTGCTCTGTCCATCAGGGGTGCTCCCCCCAAGTGCTAAAAAAATAATATATTTTCTGTGTTTGTGAATTGTGTGCGCAGTAGCCGCACGTGCATCAACAAAGTAGTGCCAAGCGTGCGCCTGTGTCATAAGTAAAGGGCCGGCTGGCTTGACCGTTAAGGGTGCTGTAACCCCCGAAAGTACACTCCAGTCCAAACCAAAAAAAAAATTATTTTCTGTGTTTGTGAATTGTGTGCGCAGTAGCCGCACGTGCATCAACAAAGTAGTGCCAAGCGTGCGCCTGTGTCATAAGTAAAGGGCCGGCTGGCTTGACCGTTAAGGGTGCTGTAACCCCCGAAAGTACACTCCAGTCCAAACCTAAAAAAAAATAATTTTCTGTGTTTGTGAATTGTGTGCGCAGTAGCCGCACGTGCATCAACAAAGTAGTGCCAAGCGTGCGCCTGTGTCATAAGTAAAGGGCCGGCTGGCTTGACCGTTAAAGGGTGCTGTAACCCCCGAAAGTACACTCCAGTCCAAACCAAAAAAAAATTATTTTCTGTGTTTGTTAATTGTGTGCGCAGTAGCCGCACGTGCATCAACAAAGTAGTGCCAAGCGTGCGCCTGTGTCATAAGTAAAGGGCCGGCTGGCTTGACCGTTAAGGGTGCTGTAACCCCCGAAAGTACACTCCAGTCCAAACCTAAAAAAAAATTATTTTCTGTGTTTGTGAATTGTGTGCGCAGTAGCCGCACGTGCATCAACAAAGTAGTGCCAAGAGTGCCCCTGTGTCATAAGTAAAGGGCCGGCTGGCTTGACCGTTAAAGGGTGCTGTAACCCCCGAAAGTACACTCCAGTCCAAACCAAAAAAAAATTATTTTCTGTGTTTGTGAATTGTGTGCGCAGTAGCCGCACGTGCATCAACAAAGTAGTGCCAAGCGTGCGCCTGTGTCATAAGTAAAGGGCCGGCTGGCTTGACCGTTAAAGGGTGCTGTAACCCCCGAAAGTACACTCCAGTCCAAACCTAAAAAAAAATTATTTTCTGTGTTTGTGAATTGTGTGCGCAGTAGCCGCACGTGCATCAACAAAGTAGTGCCAAGCGTGCGCCTGTGTCATAAGTAAAGGGCCGGCTGGCTTGACCGTTAAAGGGTGCTGTAACCCCCGAAAGTACACTCCAGTCCAAACCTAAAAAAAAATTATTTTCTGTGTTTGTGAATTGTGTGCGCAGTAGCCGCACATGCATCAACAAAGTAGTGCCAAGAGTGCGCCTGTGTCATAAGTAAAGGGCCGGCTGGCTTGACCGTTAAAGGGTGCTGTAACCCCCGAAAGTACACTCCAGTCCAAACCAAAAAAAAATTATTTTCTGTGTTTGTGAATTGTGTGCGCAGTAGCCGCACGTGCATCAACAAAGTAGTGCCAAGCGTGCGCCTGTGTCATAAGTAAAGGGCCGGCTGGCTTGACCGTTAAAGGGTGCTGTAACCCCTGAAAGTACACTCCAGTCCAAACCAAAAAAAAATTATTTTCTGTGTTTGTGAATTGTGTGCGCAGTAGCCGCACGTGCATCAACAAAGTAGTGCCAAGCGTGCGCCTGTGTCATAAGTAAAGGGCCGGCTGGCTTGACCGTTAAGGGTGCTGTAACTCCCGAAAGTACACTCCAGTCCAAACCAAAAAAAAAATTATTTTCTGTGTTTGTGAATTGTGTGCGCAGTAGCCGCACGTGCATCAACAAAGTAGTGCCAAGCGTGCGCCTGTGTCATAAGTAAAGGGCCGGCTGGCTTGACCGTTAAGGGTGCTGTAACCCCCGAAAGTACACTCCAGTCCAAACCAAAAAAAAAATTATTTTCTGTGTTTGTGAATTGTGTGCGCAGTAGCCGCACGTGCATCAACAAAGTAGTGCCAAGCGTGCGCCTGTGTCATAAGTAAAGGGCCGGCTGGCTTGACCGTTAAGGGTGCTGTAACCCCCGAAAGTACACTCCAGTCCAAACCTAAAAAAAAATTATTTTCTGTGTTTGTGAATTGTGTGCGCAGTAGCCGCACGTGCATCAACAAAGTAGTGCCAAGCGTGCGCCTGTGTCATAAGTAAAGGGCCGGCTGGCTTGACCGTTAAAGGGTGCTGTAACCCCCGAAAGTACACTCCAGTCCAAACCAAAAAAAAATTATTTTCTGTGTTTGTGAATTGTGTGCGCAGTAGCCGCACGTGCATCAACAAAGTAGTGCCAAGCGTGCGCCTGTGTCATAAGTAAAGGGCCGGCTGGCTTGACCGTTAAAGGGTGCTGTAACCCCCGAAAGTACACTCCAGTCCAAACCAAAAAAAAATTATTTTCTGTGTTTGTGAATTGTGTGCGCAGTAGCCGCACGTGCATCAACAAAGTAGTGCCAAGCGTGCGCCTGTGTCATAAGTAGGGGTGAGCGGGTTCGGATTTCTGAAATCCGAACCCCCCCGAGCCCCCCCGATCCGAGTCCGATCCGAGTCAGGCTCGACTTTTCCCGCCTGACTCGGATCTGACATCGAGGCAAAACGTCATCATCCCGCCTTCCGAGTCTCGCGGGTTTTGGATCCTATATAAGGTACCCGCGTCGGCGCCATTTTCTCACTCGGCTGTGGACAGTGAAGAGGGAGGGTGGGAGTTAGTGCTGTGTAGTGTAGTGTAGTGTAGTGCTGCTGTTGTCCACTACTTCAAAGTCCATAGGGGCTGGCTGTGTTGTGCTGTGCTGCTGTTGTTAATAGGGGCTGTGTCCACTACTTCAAAGTCCATAGGGGCTGGCTGGACTGTGTTGTGCAGTCAGTTCCAAAGTCCTGTGCAGTGTCCCAGTCCTAAAGGGGTGCTGTAGTGTTGTCCAGGGGGTGCTCTGTCCATCAGGGGTGCTCCCCCCAAGTGCTAAAAAAATAATATATTTTCTGTGTTTGTGAATTGTGTGCGCAGTAGCCGCACGTGCATCAACAAAGTAGTGCCAAGCGTGCGCCTGTGTCATAAGTAAAGGGCCGGCTGGCTTGACCGTTAAGGGTGCTGTAACCCCCGAAAGTACACTCCAGTCCAAACCAAAAAAAAAATTATTTTCTGTGTTTGTGAATTGTGTGCGCAGTAGCCGCACGTGCATCAACAAAGTAGTGCCAAGCGTGCGCCTGTGTCATAAGTAAAGGGCCGGCTGGCTTGACCGTTAAGGGTGCTGTAACCCCCGAAAGTACACTCCAGTCCAAACCTAAAAAAAAATTATTTTCTGTGTTTGTGAATTGTGTGCGCAGTAGCCGCACGTGCATCAACAAAGTAGTGCCAAGCGTGCGCCTGTGTCATAAGTAAAGGGCCGGCTGGCTTGACCGTTAAAGGGTGCTGTAACCCCCGAAAGTACACTCCAGTCCAAACCAAAAAAAAATTATTTTCTGTGTTTGTTAATTGTGTGCGCAGTAGCCGCACGTGCATCAACAAAGTAGTGCCAAGCGTGCGCCTGTGTCATAAGTAAAGGGCCGGCTGGCTTGACCGTTAAGGGTGCTGTAACCCCCGAAAGTACACTCCAGTCCAAACCTAAAAAAAAATTATTTTCTGTGTTTGTGAATTGTGTGCGCAGTAGCCGCACGTGCATCAACAAAGTAGTGCCAAGAGTGCCCCTGTGTCATAAGTAAAGGGCCGGCTGGCTTGACCGTTAAAGGGTGCTGTAACCCCCGAAAGTACACTCCAGTCCAAACCAAAAAAAAATTATTTTCTGTGTTTGTGAATTGTGTGCGCAGTAGCCGCACGTGCATCAACAAAGTAGTGCCAAGCGTGCGCCTGTGTCATAAGTAAAGGGCCGGCTGGCTTGACCGTTAAAGGGTGCTGTAACCCCCGAAAGTACACTCCAGTCCAAACCTAAAAAAAAATTATTTTCTGTGTTTGTGAATTGTGTGCGCAGTAGCCGCACGTGCATCAACAAAGTAGTGCCAAGCGTGCGCCTGTGTCATAAGTAAAGGGCCGGCTGGCTTGACCGTTAAAGGGTGCTGTAACCCCCGAAAGTACACTCCAGTCCAAACCTAAAAAAAAATTATTTTCTGTGTTTGTGAATTGTGTGCGCAGTAGCCGCACGTGCATCAACAAAGTAGTGCCAAGAGTGCGCCTGTGTCATAAGTAAAGGGCCGGCTGGCTTGACCGTTAAAGGGTGCTGTAACCCCCGAAAGTACACTCCAGGCCAAACCAAAAAAAAATTATTTTCTGTGTTTGTGAATTGTGTGCGCAGTAGCCGCACGTGCATCAACAAAGTAGTGCCAAGCGTGCGCCTGTGTCATAAGTAAAGGGCCGGCTGGCTTGACCGTTAAAGGGTGCTGTAACCCCTGAAAGTACACTCCAGTCCAAACCAAAAAAAAATTATTTTCTGTGTTTGTGAATTGTGTGCGCAGTAGCCGCACGTGCATCAACAAAGTAGTGCCAAGCGTGCGCCTGTGTCATAAGTAAAGGGCCGGCTGGCTTGACCGTTAAGGGTGCTGTAACTCCCGAAAGTACACTCCAGTCCAAACCAAAAAAAAAATTATTTTCTGTGTTTGTGAATTGTGTGCGCAGTAGCCGCACGTGCATCAACAAAGTAGTGCCAAGCGTGCGCCTGTGTCATAAGTAAAGAGCCGGCTGGCTTGACCGTTAAGGGTGCTGTAACCCCCGAAAGTACACTCCAGTCCAAACCAAAAAAAAAATTATTTTCTGTGTTTGTGAATTGTGTGCGCAGTAGCCGCACGTGCATCAACAAAGTAGTGCCAAGCGTGCGCCTGTGTCATAAGTAAAGGGCCGGCTGGCTTGACCGTTAAGGGTGCTGTAACCCCCGAAAGTACACTCCAGTCCAAACCTAAAAAAAATTATTTTCTGTGTTTGTGAATTGTGTGCGCAGTAGCCGCACGTGCATCAACAAAGTAGTGCCAAGCGTGCGCCTGTGTCATAAGTAAAGGGCCGGCTGGCTTGACCGTTAAAGGGTGCTGTAACCCCCGAAAGTACACTCCAGTCCAAACCAAAAAAAAATTATTTTCTGTGTTTGTGAATTGTGTGCGCAGTAGCCGCACGTGCATCAACAAAGTAGTGCCAAGCGTGCGCCTGTGTCATAAGTAAAGGGCCGGCTGGCTTGACCGTTAAAGGGTGCTGTAACCCCCAAAGTACACTCCAGTCCAAACCAAAAAAAAAATTATTTTCTGTGTTTGTGAATTGTGTGCGCAGTAGCCGCATGTGCATCAACAAAGTAGTGCCAAGAGTGCGCCTGTGTCATAAGTAAAGGGCCGGCTGGCTTGACCGTTAAAGGGTGCTGTAACCCACAAAGTACACTCCAGTCCGAACCAAAAAAAAATTTATTTTCTGTGTTTAGCCGCACGTATATATCAAATCGATATAACATAAACTTTCTCCGATAAAAATAAAATAGAGAAAGATCAAGAACCACTTCCTCCTAGTGCTGAAGCTGCTGCCACTAGTCATGACATAGACGATAACATGCCATCAACGTCGTCTGCCAAGGCCGATGCCCAATGTCATAGTAGAGGGCACATACAATCCCAAATGGCAAAGTTCAGGAAAATGACCTTGAAAAAGACATTTAAATCAGCTGAAGAGAAACGTAAACTTGCCAATATGCCATTTACAACACGGAGTGGCAAGGAACGGCTAAGGTCGATCCCTAGTATGTTCATGACTAGTGGTTCAGCTTCACATGACGATGGAAGCACTCCTCCCACTAAAAAAATCAAAAGAGTTAAGCTGGCAAAAGCACAGCGAAGAACTGTGCTTTCTAAGAAGATATCACAAATCCCCAAAGAGAGTCCAAGTGTGGTGGTGGTTGCGATGCCTGACCTTCCCAGCACTGGACGGGAAGAGGTGGCTCTTTCCACCATTTGCACGCCCCCTGCAAGTGCTGAAAGGAGCACCCACAGTCCACTTGCTGATATGCAAATTGAAGATGTCACTGTTGAAGTACAACAGGATGAGGATACTGGTGTAGCTGGCGCTGAGGAGGAAGTTGGCGAGGAGGATTCTGATGGTGATGTGGTTTGTTTAAATCAGGCTCCGGGGGAGACAGTTGTTGTCCGTGGGATGAAAAAGCCCATCACGGTCATGCCTGGGCAGAAGACCAAACATTCCACCTCTTTGGTCTGGCAATATTTCTATCCAAATCCGGACAACAACTGTCTTGCCATATGTACCATATGTAAAGGTGAAATAAGTAGGGGTAGGGACGTCAACCACCTAGGAACATCCTCCCTTATACGGCACCTGCAGCGCGTTCATAAAAAGTTACTGTCAAGTTCAGAAACTTTGGCTCAGACCGTAAGCAGTCCAGGGACACCTAAATCCCGTTGTCCTGTTGTATCCAAGCGCCTGCAAACCACACCGTCAACTCCCTCCTCGTCAATTTCCTCCTTAGTCAGGATCGGAAGTAGTCCTGCAGGCCATATCACTGGCATGACTGACTCTCCTATCCGGGATTCCTCCGGAGGATCCTGCATTGCTACGCCTACTGCTGCCGCTGCTGCTGTTGCTGCTGCTGCTGGGAGTCGTTCATCATCCCAGAGAGGAAGTAGGAACACCACTACTTTTACTAAACAATTGACCCTCCAACAGTCCTTAGCGAGGAGGATGAAGTACGACAGCAGTCATCCTGAAGCAAAACGTATAACTGAGGCCTTGACTGCTATGTTGGTGTTAGACGTGCGTCCGGTATCCGCCATTAGTGCAGTGGGATTTAGACAATTGATGGAGGTAGTGTGTCCCCGGTTCCAAATCCCGTCTAGATTCCACTTCACTAGGCAGGCGATACCGAGACTGTACAGAAACGTCAGAAAAAGTGTCCTCAGTGTCCTGAAAAATGCCGTTGTACACAATGTCCACTTAACCACGGACATGTGGACAAGTGGAACAGGGCAGACTAAGGACTATATGACTGTGACAGCCCACTGGGTAGATGTATCACCTTACGCAGCAACAGCAGCAGCGTCACCAGTAGCAGCATCTCAGAAACGCCAGCTCGTTACAAGGCAGGCTACGCTGTGTATCACCGGTTTCAGTAAGAGGCACACCGCCGACAACCTCTTAGAGAAACTGAGGGAAATCATCGCCCAGTGGCTTACCCCACTTAGACTCTCCTGGGGATTTGTGATATCTGACAACGCCACCAATATTGTGCGGGCATTACATCTGGGCAAATTCCAGCACGTCCCATGTTTTGCTCACACAATAAACTTGGTGGTGCAGAATTTTCTGAAAAGCGACAGGGGCGTGCAGGAGACGCTTTGGGTGGCCCGAAAAATTTCTGGCCACTTTCGCCATTCAGCGACTGCGTGCCGAAGACTGGAGCGCCAGCAAACACTCTTGAACCTGCCCCGCCATCACCTGAAGCAAGAGGTTGTGACGCGGTGGAACTCAACCCTCTATATGCTTCAGAGGATGGAGGAGCAGCAAAAGGCCATACAAGCCTATACATCCACCTATGACATAGGCAAAGGAGGGGGTATGCACCTGACTCAAGCGCAGTGGAGAATGATTTCCGTGTTGTGCAAGGTTCTTCAGCCCTTCGAACTTGCCACACGTGAAGTCAGTTCAGACACTGCCAGCTTGAGTCAGGTCATTCCCCTCATCAGGCTTTTGCAGAAGCAGCTGGAGAAAGTGAAGGAGGAGCTAAGACGGAGCGATTCCGCTCGGCATGTGGGACTTGTGGATGAAGCCCTTCATTCGCTTTGCCAGGATTCCAGGGTGGTCAATCTGTTGAAATCAGACCACTACATTTTGGCCACCGTGCTCGATCCTAGGTTTAAAGCCTATGTGGTGTCTCTCTTTCCGGCCGACACAAGCCTGCAGAGGTGCAAAGACCTGCTGGTGAACACACTGTCAGCTGAAGCGGAACGTGACACGTCAACGGCTCCTTCTTCATTTTCTCCCGCAACTGGGGCTGCCAGGAAAAAACTTAGGTATCCTAAGCAACCCGCTGGCGGTGATGCAGGGCAGGCAGGACCAAGTTTGGACATCTGGTCCGGACTGAAGGACCTGGCAACAATTTCTGACATGTCTACTGTCACTGCATATGATACTGTCACCATTGACAGAATGGTGGAGGATTACATCGGTGACAGCATCCAAGTAGGCATGTCAGACAGTCCATACCTGTACTGGCAGGAAAAAGAGGCAATTTGGAGGCCCCTGTACAAACTGGCTCTATTTTACCTGAGTTGCCCCCCCTCCAGTGTGTACTCCGAAAGAGTGTTTAGTGCAGCCGGGAACCTTGTCAGCGAAAGGCGTAGGAGGTTGCTTCCACAGAATGTGGAGAAGATGATGTTCATCAAAATGAATTATCAGCTCTTCCAGGGAGACCAGCCTCCAGAAGGTACAGAGGGACCTGTGGTGGTGGATTCAAGTGGGGACGAGTTAATACTTTGTGAGGATGAGGATGTACACACTGAAGAGGGTGAGGAATCGGTGGATGAGGAGGATGAGGATGACATCTTGCCTCCGTAGAGCCAGTTTGTGCAGGGACACATTAATTGCCAGCTTGTTTTGTGGGGGCCCAAACGAACCAATCATTTCAGCCACAGTTGTGTGGCAGACCCTGGCGCTGAAATGATTGATTTGTTAAAGTGTGCATGTCCTGTTTATACAACATAAGGGTGGGTGGGAGGGCCCAAGGACAATTCCATCTTGCACCTCTTTTTTTCTTTGCATTATGTACAGTTTGGGGCCTAGTTTTTCTAACTGCCATCCTGCCTGCCACTGCAGTGTCACTCCTAGATGGGTCACGTGTTTGTGCCGCCCACTCGTGTCGCTTAGCATAGTCATCCAGCTACCTCGGTGCAACCTTTTGGACATAAAAACACTATTGTGAGGTGTGAGGTGTTCAGAATAGACTGGAAATGAGTGGAAATTAAGGTTATTGAGGTTAATAATAGCATAGGAGCAGAAAAACCTACAAATTCTGTGATTTTAGCTGTTTTTATGCTTTTTTTCAAAAAAATACAGATCCAAAACACAAAACCCAGAACCCAAAACACGGAAGGGTGGTTTTGGCAAAACCAATCCAGATCCAAAACACGAAGAAAGATCCAGATCCAAAACCAAAACACAAAACACGAAAAGTGGCCGGTGCACACCCCTAGTCATAAGTAAAGGGCCGGCTGGCTTGACCGTTAAAGGGTGCTGTAACCCCCAAAGTACACTCCAGTCCAAACCAAAAAAAAATTATTTTCTGTGTTTGTGAATTGTGTGCGCAGTAGCCGCACGTGCATCAACAAAGTAGTGCCAAGAGTGCGCCTGTGTCATAAGTAAAGGGCCGGCTGGCTTGACCGTTAAAGGGTGCTGTAACCCACAAAGTACACTCCAGTCCGAACCAAAAAAAAATTTATTTTCTGTGTTTAGCCGCACGTATATATCAAATCGATATAACATAAATGGAGGACCAAACTTTCTCCGATAAAAATAAAATAGAGAAAGATCAAGAACCACTTCCTCCTAGTGCTGAAGCTGCTGCCACTAGTCATGACATAGACGATAACATGCCATCAACGTCGTCTGCCAAGGCCGATGCCCAATGTCATAGTAGAGGGCACATACAATCCCAAATGGCAAAGTTCAGGAAAATGACCTTGAAAAAGACATTTAAAGCAGCTGAAGAGAAACGTAAACTTGCCAATATGCCATTTACGACACGGAGTGGCAAGGAACGGCTAAGGTCGATCCCTAGTATGTTCATGACTAGTGGTTCAGCTTCACATGACGATGGAAGCACTCCTCCCACTAAAAAAATCAAAAGAGTTAAGCTGGCAAAAGCACAGCGAAGAACTGTGCTTTCTAAGAAGATATCACAAATCCCCAAAGAGAGTCCAAGTGTGGTGGTGGTTGCGATGCCTGACCTTCCCAGCACTGGACGGGAAGAGGTGGCTCTTTCCACCATTTGCACGCCCCCTGCAAGTGCTGAAAGGAGCACCCACAGTCCACTTGCTGATATGCAAATTGAAGATGTCACTGTTGAAGTACAACAGGATGAGGATACTGGTGTAGCTGGCGCTGAGGAGGAAGTTGGCGAGGAGGATTCTGATGGTGATGTGGTTTGTTTAAATCAGGCTCCGGGGGAGACAGTTGTTGTCCGTGGGATGAAAAAGCCCATCACGGTCATGCCTGGGCAGAAGACCAAACATTCCACCTCTTTGGTCTGGCAATATTTCTATCCAAATCCGGACAACAACTGTCTTGCCATATGTACCATATGTAAAGGTGAAATAAGTAGGGGTAGGGACGTCAACCACCTAGGAACATCCTCCCTTATACGGCACCTGCAGCGCGTTCATAAAAAGTTACTGTCAAGTTCAGAAACTTTGGCTCAGACCGTAAGCAGTCCAGGGACACCTAAATCCCGTTGTCCTGTTGTATCCAAGCGCCTGCAAACCACACCGTCAACTCCCTCCTCGTCAATTTCCTCCTTAGTCAGGATCGGAAGTAGTCCTGCAGGCCATATCACTGGCATGACTGACTCTCCTATCCGGGATTCCTCCGGAGGATCCTGCATTGCTACGCCTACTGCTGCCGCTGCTGCTGTTGCTGCTGCTGCTGGGAGTCGTTCATCATCCCAGAGAGGAAGTAGGAACACCACTACTTTTACTAAACAATTGACCCTCCAACAGTCCTTAGCGAGGAGGATGAAGTACGACAGCAGTCATCCTGAAGCAAAACGTATAACTGAGGCCTTGACTGCTATGTTGGTGTTAGACGTGCGTCCGGTATCCGCCATTAGTGCAGTGGGATTTAGACAATTGATGGAGGTAGTGTGTCCCCGGTTCCAAATCCCGTCTAGATTCCACTTCACTAGGCAGGCGATACCGAGACTGTACAGAAACGTCAGAAAAAGTGTCCTCAGTGTCCTGAAAAATGCCGTTGTACACAATGTCCACTTAACCACGGACATGTGGACAAGTGGAACAGGGCAGACTAAGGACTATATGACTGTGACAGCCCACTGGGTAGATGTATCACCTTACGCAGCAACAGCAGCAGCGTCACCAGTAGCAGCATCTCAGAAACGCCAGCTCGTTACAAGGCAGGCTACGCTGTGTATCACCGGTTTCAGTAAGAGGCACACCGCCGACAACCTCTTAGAGAAACTGAGGGAAATCATCGCCCAGTGGCTTACCCCACTTAGACTCTCCTGGGGATTTGTGATATCTGACAACGCCACCAATATTGTGCGGGCATTACATCTGGGCAAATTCCAGCACGTCCCATGTTTTGCTCACACAATAAACTTGGTGGTGCAGAATTTTCTGAAAAGCGACAGGGGCGTGCAGGAGACGCTTTGGGTGGCCCGAAAAATTTCTGGCCACTTTCGCCATTCAGCGACTGCGTGCCGAAGACTGGAGCGCCAGCAAACACTCTTGAACCTGCCCCGCCATCACCTGAAGCAAGAGGTTGTGACGCGGTGGAACTCAACCCTCTATATGCTTCAGAGGATGGAGGAGCAGCAAAAGGCCATACAAGCCTATACATCCACCTATGACATAGGCAAAGGAGGGGGTATGCACCTGACTCAAGCGCAGTGGAGAATGATTTCCGTGTTGTGCAAGGTTCTTCAGCCCTTCGAACTTGCCACACGTGAAGTCAGTTCAGACACTGCCAGCTTGAGTCAGGTCATTCCCCTCATCAGGCTTTTGCAGAAGCAGCTGGAGAAAGTGAAGGAGGAGCTAAGACGGAGCGATTCCGCTCGGCATGTGGGACTTGTGGATGAAGCCCTTCATTCGCTTTGCCAGGATTCCAGGGTGGTCAATCTGTTGAAATCAGACCACTACATTTTGGCCACCGTGCTCGATCCTAGGTTTAAAGCCTATGTGGTGTCTCTCTTTCCGGCCGACACAAGCCTGCAGAGGTGCAAAGACCTGCTGGTGAACACACTGTCAGCTGAAGCGGAACGTGACACGTCAACGGCTCCTTCTTCATTTTCTCCCGCAACTGGGGCTGCCAGGAAAAAACTTAGGTATCCTAAGCAACCCGCTGGCGGTGATGCAGGGCAGGCAGGACCAAGTTTGGACATCTGGTCCGGACTGAAGGACCTGGCAACAATTTCTGACATGTCTACTGTCACTGCATATGATACTGTCACCATTGACAGAATGGTGGAGGATTACATCGGTGACAGCATCCAAGTAGGCATGTCAGACAGTCCATACCTGTACTGGCAGGAAAAAGAGGCAATTTGGAGGCCCCTGTACAAACTGGCTCTATTTTACCTGAGTTGCCCCCCCTCCAGTGTGTACTCCGAAAGAGTGTTTAGTGCAGCCGGGAACCTTGTCAGCGAAAGGCGTAGGAGGTTGCTTCCACAGAATGTGGAGAAGATGATGTTCATCAAAATGAATTATCAGCTCTTCCAGGGAGACCAGCCTCCAGAAGGTACAGAGGGACCTGTGGTGGTGGATTCAAGTGGGGACGAGTTAATACTTTGTGAGGATGAGGATGTACACACTGAAGAGGGTGAGGAATCGGTGGATGAGGAGGATGAGGATGACATCTTGCCTCCGTAGAGCCAGTTTGTGCAGGGACACATTAATTGCCAGCTTGTTTTGTGGGGGCCCAAACGAACCAATCATTTCAGCCACAGTTGTGTGGCAGACCCTGGCGCTGAAATGATTGATTTGTTAAAGTGTGCATGTCCTGTTTATACAACATAAGGGTGGGTGGGAGGGCCCAAGGACAATTCCATCTTGCACCTCTTTTTTTCTTTGCATTATGTACAGTTTGGGGCCTAGTTTTTCTAACTGCCATCCTGCCTGCCACTGCAGTGTCACTCCTAGATGGGTCACGTGTTTGTGCCGCCCACTCGTGTCGCTTAGCATAGTCATCCAGCTACCTCGGTGCAACCTTTTGGACATAAAAACACTATTGTGAGGTGTGAGGTGTTCAGAATAGACTGGAAATGAGTGGAAATTAAGGTTATTGAGGTTAATAATAGCATAGGAGCAGAAAAACCTACAAATTCTGTGATTTTAGCTGTTTTTATGCTTTTTTTCAAAAAAATACAGATCCAAAACACAAAACCCAGAACCCAAAACACGGAAGGGTGGTTTTGGCAAAACCAATCCAGATCCAAAACACGAAGAAAGATCCAGATCCAAAACCAAAACACAAAACACGAAAAGTGGCCGGTGCACACCCCTACTATTAATCAACCTATTTTTGTTAAAAAACACAAAATGATGGGTGGCATGTAATAGGGTGCAAGTTCTAAAAAGGTCTGAGTTTACTGCAATACTCGCACTTTTTCAGAACTCGCACATGTAATAGGCTGCTAAAACATGCAAACTTGCATGTTTCTCACATTTTCACTACTTGCATGGTGCAAAGTCACATCCAGATGTTTTCCCATGGAAAACATACAACTCCACCAATGTAATAGGGTGCGAGTTGCAGGGGCATTTCTAGAGAGGGGGCCTGTGTGCAGTCTCCAACACAGGCCCCCTCCTCTCAGTCCAGCAGGCCGGCAGCGCACTGAACTGTGCACGGCCAGCGCCGGAGTTACAGACTCTGGGCACTAGAGTGCACCCAGAGTCTATAGAGTATGCGCAGGTCACCGCGAAAATGGCCATGGTGGCATTTTCCCTGTACTGCGCATGCGCAAACAGCGGGAAAATGGCCACGGCAGCCTTTTTCCAGTTGTTTTTACATCACCGGACCCCTGTGCTGACATGGGACTCCAGAGAGGTAAGTAATACTATGGGTGCAGGGTGTGCGGTGCGGGGCACCCTGCACCCATATAGAGACGCCTCCGGCACAGAATTAGTTAAATAAAACTCGCAAAATAATAGACCTGCTTCAGGCTAGTGAGTTTAGCCTGAGCAGCAGTGTTTATAGAAGAAGCCTAAACAAATCAGAATCCGTGGAGGCTTCTGTGTCTAAAAAGCAAATAAAGTGTTAAAATCCCAAGAAAAATTATGCAGGGATTCCCCCCAAAAGCACAACCTGCACCGCACTGTGTGAGCTGGGCTTGGTTGTGAAAATATATATAATATGATATATTATTCACAACTGGCTCTAACTAGCGAGGGTTTAATGCTGCAGCTGGGAGACATGCTTCACGGGTTCCCCGGCCAAAGCATTTAGCACCCCACTCTAGTTAGCCCAGGGGATCCCTCGGGAGGTGGCGACCCCCCAATAAAGCCATCCCCCCTTTCCAGGGTACCCCAGGCTGGGCTGATGCCCAGGGCTATCCCCTGCATCCCTGGCTTGATTGTGTAAAAAAAAAAAGATATAAAATAATATTGTCTTTTACAGGAGGACTGACTAGAGGTCCTAGCAAGCCTCCTCCATATTATTTATTTATTTTTACACACCGTAGCCTTCACAGATCTCGCTGTTCTGGGAAGGCTCCTGTGAAACTCGCAACTTGTAGTGAAACGCGCATGACAAGTTTCCCCAGGAAAAACTGATTTACTTGCATTTATTATAGAGATGTGCGGTTCGGTTCTCCAGTAAACCGAATCCACCCTAATTCACAAAATGAATCTGGGTAAATCAGAATCGTTGTTCTGATCACCTGAGGAGATCCAGGTAAATCTTAATCGCAGTTCTGATATTTTTATGGTTCGGAATTCGGATTTTAAATTCGAATTTCGGTTTTGGAATTGCATAAATTACATGATTTTAGCTGTTTTTAAAAACTTTTTAACAATTTTTTTTTAAATTCAAATCCAAACCCAAAACACGTGAGGGTGGTTTTGCAAAACTAAAACCAAACACGAAGATGAATCCAGATCCAAAACCAAAACATGGGGGTCAGCACACATCTCAAATTTGTTTTTATGATTTTTTTTTTTTTAAATACAGATAAAAAAAGACAAAACCAAAACACACAAGGGCAGTTTTGCAAACCCAAATCCAGATCCAAAACACGAAGGAGATACAGATCCAAAACCTGATAACATGGCCCGGCGACATTTCACTCCTGATAGAGTTGTAGCCAATAACCCACACTGATTGAGGCTCTCTATTAAGGTATAAGGGATGAGCAATACTTCAAGTGCAATTTTTGTAAATCATTCAACTGAAATTATGTGACCATTCTTAGCAGCCATTGCGCAACCTCTCTACTGTGGTTATCTCTAAAGCATAGCTTTGTGTTCTACTCACCTGAGAAAAAAGATTAATATGTAGTTAGACGGGTAGTAAGGTTAATAGGTTTTATCATTTAAAGCACATGATTTTGTTGATGTTAAATTCCAATTAATGTTGCCCAGATATATTCAAAGATGTATGGTATTACATTTTATATGACATGCCACAACAAAGATGTTTTGAAAGTTAGCTTCTTTTGTTTTATAAAGTTATTATCTTGTTCTAGCAGGACAAATACTTTTATGTGGAAGGATGTGTCTATAAGGTTAGTTCAGCCCAGGTGTAACCACCCAGAAATCAATTAAACATTTTACACAGAACAAGCCTCAAGCAAATGGTGGAAAATGCATCAGAGATAAAGGAGATACAGTTGTAACATTATAGAAAACCAGTTATAGATCAAAATATTTTGTTTATTACTGTAACCCACAATGGATGTTCTATAGGTTCTGGGCTCTTTATATTCTATTTATGTTTTGATCTGTCTTATTGGTACATGTCAGGGTTGCTGTAGTAGTAGAGTCTTACCTTCCAGGCATAATTAGAAACCTATATACTTTTGGGGGCCAACGTAAAACTGTCGCCTGAATTGCTCCCAAGTGTGAGAATGCACTTGGCCAGTGTTAAACAGAGCAAGGTTAAAAATGAATGTCTGCACTCAAGTTTGTTTGTAGCATGTCTCTAGCATTAAGAAACAGTTTGCTAAATTACACTGAGTTGGTGACAAATTATAATACAAGGACATATTTTGCAGAACTTGTTTGACCACTCATACACCCTAAGTTTGTATATTCTCCATGCATTTGCGTGGGTTTCCTCTGGGTGCTCTGGTTTCCTCACACAATCTGAAAATATACTGGCAGATTAATTGGCCATACCTCTCAACATGACCCATAATACAATGGACAAATTGATCTGTTCCTGGAATTCCCTCTTTATTTATGATTGCTATCACCTGTGTTCAAACACCTTTCTTATCAATAAACTAGTTCAACACAGGTGATGGCAATTATAAATTAAATTGGTCCAGGAACAGAACATTCTGTTCC
Source organism: Taudactylus pleione (assembly GCA_031769625.1). Taxonomy (NCBI): domain Eukaryota; kingdom Metazoa; phylum Chordata; class Amphibia; order Anura; family Myobatrachidae; genus Taudactylus; species Taudactylus pleione. The sequence goes on from JAUIMM010000116.1 coordinate 4,735,437, forward strand.
TCCTGGAATGGTTCATGCTGGGAGGTGTGCTCTATATAGTTCCATTGCATTGTACGTATATACAATGGATCTTTTCGTGTGTGTATTAATGTGTGTGTGTGGTAGGGAATATAGATTGTAAGCTCACCTGGAGCAGGGAGTGATGTGAATGGCCAAATATTCTCTGTAAAGCACTGTAGGATATGTGTATGCTGTATAAATAACTGGTAATAAATAACTGAACCACCTCACCTCCTCCACTTCCCACTCCTTCATTCAGGATTTCTCTGGGGCTACTCCTACCTCTAGAATACCCTCTCTCGCCATAAGACATTCATCCTGCCTTCAAGCATGCCCTTAAAACATTTTTTGTTTTTCATTCTAGCTTACCACCTCACCACTTACTGCAGTCTCTCGCTTTATCTCCCCTGTTCTCCCTATTGTGTCCATCTATATGCCTTATAGATTGTAAATTCATGTGATCATGGCCCACTCCCCTTTGTTGTCTCTAATACCCCTTTCACACTGCAAGGCCGGGTTGCACCCAGGATTCTGTACATGGATCCATCCCGAGTGCGACCCGGCTGAAACCCCTTTCACACTGGCCACTAGACCTGTCTTATTTCCGGCTCGATGACATCACCGTCATCTCATGCCATCTCCAAACACCGGCTCTTCCTATCCTGTGGACCGGTCCCGGGTCGCATCAACCTGGGTTACCCGTTCACACTGCACCTCGAGCCGGGTGTTCAACCCTGCTTGTTGCCCAGGTTGAAATGCTGGGTCACTCGACCTGGGTTATTTTGACTGGGTCCTTTCACACTGCACAATAACCCAGGTTGCTGCACGTTCACGTGAAATAACCTAGGTTATGGCTGGCAGTGTGAAAGGGGTATTTGTAATTATGCTAATTGCACATTGTAGTTATGTATCTATTATCACCTAATATGGTCTATTATCACCTGGTATGGTGCCATGGAACACGTGTGGCATCTTATAAATTAAGGATAATATTAATAAAAACTAAAAGCAAGTCAGAATTGATAGGGTTTATTTTTTTTTTAAATAATAAAATACAGTGACAGAACATATCATAAGGATTAATGAGCTTTAGAAAGGTGTAAATCAGGTAAGATATTTGAGACTTTCTGGTAAATACAGGTAAATGAAAACTAAACAAATGAGTGTGATTACATATGTTTATTTTTTAGCTATTTATTGCTAATGAAACCATTCAAATGTGCTTTTCATGTACATGACAATTGTTCTGGTATGTTTTCCAACCTTTGATCTACGTCGGTAGATTTTATAACAGATGAACCTTAGCAAGAAACAGAATACCAGCAATAGACATTACAAAAAAGTCATGTCAATAGGTGTATATTGCTCCTTGGAAAGGGAGCACAGAGGTTTGCTGCTAAAACAGCATCTTATGCCAAGTTCACGCTCAACATATGTCACTGTATTATAGTGCACCTATCCATCACTCTGGACCTTTTGTGAATGTACCAAATCTGACAAGTACAACATTTTTCTAAGACAAGGCTCTCTAATCCTATTACTCATTCATCAGTCTGTGGATGATAGGGGAAATCGGATCGAACTCAGCCAAAAAGAGCAGCCAGGAGCTTTCTCTGCTACTGTGATGCTCAGCTTAGCCGGGGCACAATAGGTGTGTAATTTAAGGTTTTTGTTGAGCTCAAATCCAATCACATACTTGAGTGGAGGATCATAGTCAAACACACGCGAAGGGAATGAGATAATTCCTGCCTCACACATCCACAGAAACTAGGCTTTGATTTGATCAACCTTCCACTCAAAACTCCTTTTTACTCTCGGCCCTTTCTTGTATTGAAATTCTTCTTTAGCCGTCTCAGGAACGCCTCTCACGGATAGCGTGAAATGAGGTGACTCTGTTGTATGTTCATTATTTGTTCTGTAATCCTGATGAGGCTTTTTCCTGCCTCATCCTTCGCCCCAAGGATTAATTTTTTCTCAGCAGTGGTTTATAAACATTTTTTTAAGGACAATGATCAAAGCATTTTATAAACAGGATCAGTGCCATTTCGGATATCAGTCTGATGCTAAAAGTTTTCTGGTATTAGAAAAATTATTATTTAGTAAATATTTTATGTTTTGTTTTTTTTATTTATGTATTATTCTATTACACTAAACATTTTAAGCATCACTGCAACATATGTGCTAAAACAATAAAATAAAGGTACACATTGTAAAATATTATCAAAGACTTCTTTTTTTAAGTCCACTGGCTGAAAACATTTTTACCGTAAATTTTGATTTTTCAAGTTCTGGTGAATGACTGGGGAATATTTCATTTAAAGAACACAAATGAATCCAAATGAGGGCCCAAGAAAAATATAGTAATTAATGAAGGCAAGCTTTACGCTGATTTTAGGGATAGATTTAACATTTTTAAATATAGAAGAAAATTAAAACATTCACGAAAGCTTTCTAATTATGTGTGGACATTTGTTTAAGAGAAAGCAATATGAAGGGCCGAAATAAATCCAAAATATAACATGAATTTTGCTCAGTCTTTTAAAGCCGGAACATTAATTTGTGCGCCAAAGCCTGTTAGTACAGAAAGAAAAAGATTTAGGACTCTAATGATTTAGACTGATTAATTATGTTAATCTAGGCATATTTGTGATTCTTTATTAAAGATAAAATTCCAAGCTGTAGTAACAGAACTAGTCAATCGCAGTCTAGCGCAGTTTGATTAAGTCTGTTGACTGTTTTTACAGATCATTGATATCTACTGCTTGAAGCATACAGGGGACATGAACCCCAAGGTTTACAGTGTTTTCCAAATTCATAATGCTGACCCCATACATGCAATATCTGAGTGATATCAGACAAGTGTGATTGTGCATTTCCCACGACAATCCCCATGCATATAATGCATATAATATTCCAATCAAATGATGGGGTCATTATCAGACATGTTCAAGTTATTAATATTGGCCTATGTGTGCAGTTTTTTTCCAACCACCCCAAGTGACACAGGAAGAGATCCAGCTTCTCGGCCTAAGCACTCATCTGCTGGATCTAATCTAATTTAGTCAATTAGGACCAGACAGGATAATGTGTGGTTGGTTTAATGTTTAAATAACTGCCCCACCTACATTAGCCTTCTAGAGATCCTGGTGCCTGTACAATTGATCAGGGTGCAAATACTTACAATTACTGGGGACCTCTGCTGGACAGCCACTGTAATAACCTCTGAGCACTGGAGAAGGGAGCAACATTGAGCAGTGCTAGAATTTGGAAGAGCATTACAGCCATCCAGTAACAAGCCAGCTATTATTACCAGTACTGGGACACATATTATCTCATGGGAAATATTGGCACTTTATGTTTTTCTATGACGCTTCCTGTTATGATTTTCTATACAACAGTTTCATCTAAGCTACAAAAAATATTCATTACTCCCAGATGAATCAGTTCCCTGGAATATCATAAGGGGAATGTGTAAGAATATCACTTGATTAATTCACAATTAAATGCAGTATGAACACAGGTCTGTGAGGAAGTGTCAAACCTGAAGCTCAGCTTAACAAAATAGTCATTATTCATAATAATTCAGAACACACTGCAGTGTGCCATATAATGGAGACCAGAAAGTACAAGCTATTGATTGGTGGATAACTTTTGTTTGTAGGATGTTCTGGCCTCTCCAGAGCAACCTTTTATCCATGGCGTTGTACACACAGGCGTTAATCTTATGCACCTAACACGTGTTTTTAAAGGATTTAAAATTTTGCTTTAAATCTAATAGAGTAAAAAGTGATGTTAGTTGACAACATTATTAACACACAGTTTCTGATGAATGTTCTCTTTGCTGTGTGTCAGTTCTAAGTTGCCTGCAGCCATTGCGTTTCATGGAAATGCTCATTAACTATACAGTATATACAGCAAATTGAGAACATGCACCTAATGCTCTGGGAGGACAAAGCAAAGCACAACCTTTTGTTTTTCCATATCTGGCGCATCTTAAAAGTAGGCACTTTAATCAACAAATGTCTTGTACTTTCTCCAAAGACTGAAAAGAGCTCTGTAATAAACATTTTCTAACATCCTTATGAATGTGAGACTTTCTGCAGGCATAGAGATTTGCTGCTATGAGGTGCAAGCTCTCACAAGCAGGGCCCTCTTCCCTCATGTGCTTTACTCATACTATAATCTACTCCTAACTCCTCATATGGACACCTAATGGCTGCTGACGCCCTGCTGCTTATTTGAGTGTTATGATCGCTAATGCAGCAGTGGTTATAAACCATGTCCTTGTCCAGTATTGTTTTGTCCTGTAAGTCACTGTTTTCTTGTTCCATCATTTGTTTATGTACTGTGTAAGGCGTTGTGGAACCCTTGTGGTGCAATATAAATAAAAGATAATAATAAAAATTAGCCCCATTACAAAATGGAGGTTTTTCTGTGTGATGCGACATTACTATCCTGTCCTTATGAATGTTTAATAAAGAGTATAGAAACTTTGGGCCACTCAAACCCTCCTAGCTAAAAGAGACATGTCCGATATACGGTTACCAATATAAATATCAGAAATGAAGGGTCACCCCATTTCCAGGACCTTTCTACTTCCATACAGAGACAAGAGATCTCTATTTATGGAATGTATGCTCCCCGTGAAGTTCAGGCATCTTTTCAAGTGCTGCTGGATAAAAATAAATAGATACTGTACACAACACTACATGTCCCAATGTGCGTCTAGGTCACAAATAGTTTGCAGTGTTGAGTCTAAAGATGTAGGGTAATGAAAGGATTTTTTTAACCCCTGCACTTCCATATTATTGTAGTATCGCCTCTCTTTGCTTTCGCCTCTGGTAACAATAGATTTAAAGTACCCCCAAATAATGCTGCTGTCTGGAGAGGAAATAATAATTTTGGTTTGTGCATGGGATAACGCTGGGGATGTTTTGAGCAGGTAAAACATGCTCCTACAGGTTCAGCTTAATAGATCTGTCCTAGAGTGCCCTGAGTTCACAAAGAAAGTCAGTTCCAGAGCTTGTGGCAAGTAAACATATTACAACTTGGGGATTTTTAATTTATTTAATTAATCTGGTAATTTTGTCATCAGAACAAGATATTACATGTGTGTACACTTCAGAATGGGAAAAGGTATTGCAAAGCTTTTGATAAATTCCTGGAGAGCCAAACTGAAGTTTTGTCTGAAGATGATATGGTTATTATGAGATTAAAGATGGATTTAGGAAAGGTGAAAGTCACAATACTGCCTCAGCCTGTAATCCAAGCAGATGCTAAAACTTGTCAGCAGTTTACTCTTTATAATACATTTAAGAGAAAGTATCGCTAAGTGTCGTGCTGAATGAAATGGGCTATTATCACTAGTCAGCACTTATTATAGCAGAAAACTATTTTCTAAGAAAGAGAAGTAAAGTTGCCCATTGTATAGGTATATTTGTTTATATCTGCTGGAAATACTCTATTGGGGTAATTCATTATGTAGTAAAAAAACATTATTGAACAATGCAGAAAAAAAAGAGAGAGAGACCAGATGCACCGTTAATAATTCTATATTATATACAAGGTTTTTGGCATAAATTTGGCCAAAGTTATGAGCTTACCCACCAGCGTCAAGGTAACATCATCGGGTAAGTCCCTAACACTATGGGGGTTCATGTCTGGGGCATTTTATTTTGCACAAACGCAAAGATATTTTTGCTACAGTATATGGGAACACCCAACCTTTCTGAACCCTGAGCAGAAACTTAGTTTAGACATTTTAAAGGTGTTTGTACTTAATGGGCAGGATGCATAATGCATGGCATTTAGAATACGATGCATCCCACCAGTCATCGCAACCATAGTGGCTTTTATTAACGCCATATGCATGAAAAAAATCACAATGGACAACTCTCCCAGTAAGAGCCGCCTTTTGCAATAGAAGGAATTCCGGGTTTAGGACCCAGGAGTCCTTTTGCGCATGTGTCAAGTAACACACATGCCACTGTGGGTGGGGGGATGCTGGGAGGGATCTGATTGGATCCCTCTCAAGGGGTAGAGCAAATAGAAGCCCATAGACATTGTCCATTGCATCCAAACCTCCAAAACAATGTATCGCATTCCGGAGCTTGGTGCATATGCGATAAGTGGCCAAACCTCAGAAAACATAATTTTCTGAGGTTTGACGGCTAAAAATACTTTGATGCATCCCGCCCCAATGTGTGTGTGGCAATAAATAACAGCAAATTCCTGCCTGCCGTCATGTTTCTAATTCCTCCATAATTCATTTGAACTTTTTTCTTTGTTGTGTCAATTAAACTACTGTTCAGTTGACACATAGCTTGTGGCATAAAGGCGAAACTAGGGCTGTCTTTACCTTAAATGGGTAGCCTATTGAAAGTAGGGCCAAGTATTGTAACCGCTACCTAACATATCCCCCTATTTATTTATTACCAGTTATTTATATAGCGCACACATATTCCACAGCGCTTTACATGGAATATTTGGCCATTGACATCAGTGGTAGAAAACCGGAGCACCTGGAGAAGTCCACACAGTTAGGGCCGTAGTGGGAATCAAACCCACGACCACAGTGCTGTGAGGCAGTAATGCTAACCATTACACCATCTGTGATGCCCCTATTGCAAATTTACTTATATAAAATGTTACTCTATATATCCAGGTCTCCATATGTTATGGGCAAACCCGCCTATGTCTCTAGGAGAAAATGTAATTCAACTCATATTAAATTTTGTGGGCCAAATTTAATAGGGTGAGTGTTTAGAAAATGTGAGAGCTTAGCAGTAACCTCTCACACTTTTTAAACTCGGCCACTGTATTAGAGTTCGAGAACCTGCAAACTCACATGTTTTTAGACTCAGAAAACTCTCACAACTTAAACTCTCATCCAGATGTTTTCCCATTTTGAAGATAAAACTCAACTATTGTGAGCGTTCTCTGCTAAACTCTCGCATTTTCTAAACTCTCACCCGATTACATTCGGCAATGTTGGAACGCAGAGTTGCTACCAATGAGAAACAAAGAAGATGCTCCCAGGGCCTCTGATTTTATTGTGGAGGGAAAGGGCATTCAGTCTTGAATTGTCCTGTCAAATCGGGAAAAGGCAAGGTCTAGGTGTCTTAGGAGAGCTACACCTAGGCCTAGCATACGTCTCTCCTGCAAATTCAGTCCTAATCTCCAACATTATTCCAGCATTCTTGGATAGTGGAGCGGCCGGAAATTTTATGGGCATCTCCTTCTTCAAATCATTGGGACTGGTGTCTGAACCTCTAATACGACCTCTCACCACTCCTATGACTGTGCGATTGATCTCCTTCCTCGTACTAAGCTTCCCAAGGCAGACTCTATGCTCTATCCTTTCCTGAAAGCAAGGCTATGGAAGAGTATATTCAGGATGCTTTGGAGAAAGGATTTATATGACCTTCCAAATCACCGGTCAGAGCGGGTTTCTTTTTTGTGCAGAAAAAGGATGGCTCTCTTCGACCGTGCATTAATTTTTGTGGACTGAACAACATCATGGTTAATAACTCCTTAATCCTTTGCCCTTGATTTCAGTACTGTTTGATCAACTTCGCGGGGCTTCTATCTTCTCCAAAATAAATCTCAGAGGTGCATATAATCTGGTCTGCATTAGAGAGGGTGACGAGTGGAAAACGGCCTTTAACATCCATTCCGGCCATTATGAATACCTGGTGATGCCGTTCGGCCTGTCTAGTGCCCCAGCTGTCTTCCAGGACTTCATTAATGATGTGTTGAGGGAATATCTTGGGGTGTTTGCGGTTGTCTACCTCGATGATATTCTAATTTATTCCTGTTCCCTGGAGGAATACCACAAGCACGTGAGACTGGTGCTGCTAAAAATCCCGGAGAACAATTTATATGCAAAACCAGAGAAGTCCAATTTTGAAATTCAAGAGGTGTCGTTCCTGGGGTAAATCATCTCCTCTCAAGGATTCTCGATGGATTCCAGCAAGGTTAAGACCATCTTAGATTGGGTTCAGCCTACCAATCTAAAAGCGATCCAGTGCTTCCCTGGCTTTGCCAATTATTACAGGCGATTTATCGATTCCTTCTCATTCATAGTCGCACCTATTGTGGAGCTCACCAAGAAAGGAGCCGATGTGACCAACTGGCCAGCCAAAGCTCTTCAAGCCTTTGACTCCTTAAAGATTGCCTTTACCTCTGCTCCGGTTCTTCGGGATCCCAATACTGACCTTCCATTTATTGTCTAAGTAGATGTCTCAGAGGTTGGCGGGGGGCTGTATTGTCTCAGAAGGATCCTGTGAATGGCAAACTTCATCCCTGCTCTTATTTCTCCTGGAAATTCGCCTCAGCAGAAAGGAATTATGATGTAGGGAATCGTGAGCTGTTTACCATCAAGTGGGCATTTGAGGATTGGAGGCATTGGCTGGAAGGAGCCAATCATGTCATCACGGTGCTCACTGATCACGAAAATATTTCTTACATTGAGACCGCCAAGAGGTTGAACGCTAGACAGGCTCGGTGAGCATTATTTTTTACCTGTTTTAATTATGTCATCTCGTTCCAGCCTGGCTCCAAGAACTCCAAGGTGGATGCATTGTCCCGCACTTTTCAACCAATTCAACCAATCACTATGCTGGAGGAGACCATCATCCCTACCTCTAATATCCATTTCACTGTGACCAGAGATCTTGCTTATCTTATTTGTTAATGCCAATTGGAAGCTCATGCAGAAATGCCACCAGGGGTCTTGTTCGTGCCAGAGAGATTTCGGAAATCGGTGCTATTGGACTTTCATTCTTCCAAGCCATCTGGGCACCCAGGCATTGCAAAAACCACTGAATTACAGTCTCGTTTTGTCTGGTGGCAATCTGTGCATCAAGACACTTGGGAATTTGTATTGGCTTGTGATGTCTGTGCTCTCAACAAGTCTTCTCGCACAGCTCCGTCCGGACTCCTGCTTCCTCTTCTTATGCCCTCTAGACCATAGACACATATTGCCATGGACTTCATCATGGACTTACCATCTTCTCCTCACTGCTCTGTCATATGGATGGTTGTTGACCATTTTAGTAAAATGGTTCACTTTGTTCTACTCACCAAACTACCTTCTGCTAAAGAGTCATCTTCACTATTTGTACTCGACATATTAAGACTTCATGGCTTACCGATGGATATCATTTCCGACTGAGGGATGCAGTTTAAGGCACGGTTTTGGAAGAATTTCTGCTCAGCCCTGGGTATCAACATCAGCCTATCTTCCTTTCTGCAACTCTGGGCTGCACCCTAGAGCAAACTCCTTTGAGGCAGTTTCAGCTGGTATTCCATCCTCCACATTGGTGGCGAGGCTACGGTCTGTTTGAAAGAAAGTTTGCCAATGTCTGATGAAAGCATCCAGTGCCAAAATCTGAGCAGATAAACATCGACAACAATGCAATTTCAAAGTGGGCGATTAAGTGTGGCTGTCTTCCAAGAAAATTAATATCTGTCAACGATCACAGAAGTTAGGTCCCAGATTCATTGGACCATTTAGGATTATCTCTCATATCAATCCTGTGGCCTTCCATCTGAAGCTGCCTGCTTACCTGAGGATTAACAATACGTTTCACTGCTCCTTACTCAAGCGAGTGTCCTCTTCCCTCAGATACAGCTCTAGACAGCCGGCAAGAACTCCACCTGTCCTTGTCCAAGGACATCGAGAGTTTGTGGTGGAGAAAATTCTGGACTCCAGACTCTCACAATGATCCTTTCAGTTCCTGGTCCATTGGAAGGGGTATGGACCAGAAGAACGCTACTGGGTGCCTATGAGATCATTGAATGCTCCTGCCTTAGTAAGAAATTTTTTTCAAGATTTTCCAGAAAAACCTGGGGCTAGGGGTTCCTTAACCCCTTGTCATGGAAGGGGTATCGTCAGTATCTGCAGCTTCCAGCCTGAGGCACTGCATTAATTACTGCCTGTCTGTGGGCAGTGTCAGGTGCACGCTAATTGATTCTCCTGTCTGTGCACAACACAGCTGCACACTGGTCTATCATTAAGGGAGACTTGCTCTGGTTGGGCCTTGTCAGGTGCACGCTAATTGATTCTCCTGTCTGTGCACAACACAGCTGCACACTGGTCTATCATTAAGGGAGACTTGCTCTGGTTGGGCCTTGTTTCTGTTAAATTCCAGCCAGCCCTTCACTCCATGCCAGTGATAGAGTTTTACGTACTTCTGGTTTTCCAGTCTCCTGCTTGTCAGTCGAGTTCCTGAGTCAGTCTAGCTGTGTTTTGTGTGTGCCATTTATTCCATCCAGGTAGCTCCACCTGCATCTCATCCACACGTGCTGCTTGTACCATCTGGGCAGCATGGAGCGCTTCCTACCCCAGAAGCATCTGTCACCATCCGGTGGCTTGTGTCAACCCGGCGGCACCAGTTGCAGTTTAGCGTTCCAGGTGAGCAATCTAGCACACAATCGCCAGTGTCATCCCGGTGGCATTGGTAGCTACTCTGCATTCCAGGTGCGCAACTTGGCACACCATCGCCAGTGTCATCCAGGCGGCATTGAGTGCAACTCTGCATTCCACATGCGCAATCTAGCACACTGCCGCCAGTGTCATCCCGGCAACACTGGTAGCTGCTCTGTGTTCCAGGTGCACAAATTAGCACACCATCGCCAGTATCATCCTGGGGGCACTGGTAGCAACTCTGCATTCCAGGTGCGCTATTAAGCACACTGTCGCCAGTGTCATCTCGGCGGCACTGGTAGCAGCCCCTCGTTCTTGTTGCATACCTCACCTGAGTCTCATCAGCCCAAATACTGCAACAGTCCTGGGGCCCCAGGTCACCATCAGCCCTCAAGACTGCTGCAACAGCCCAAAGGCTGCTTCACACCATTAGTCCCTTGGTCATGACTATAAAGGCCACAATCAGCCCCCAAGGCTGCTCCAACAGCCCAAAGGCTGCTTCACACCATCAGTCCCTTGGCCACGACTATAAAGGCCACAATCAGCCTCCAAGCCTGCTCCAACAGCCCCAAGGCTGCTTCACATCACCAGTCTCTTGGCCATGACTATAAAGCCACAACCAGCCCTCAAGACTGCTCCTACAGCCCACAGGCTGCATCACACCTTTTGCCCTCGGCACAACTAGTCAAAACAACCCAGCTCCAAGGCAGCATCGACAGCCCAACGGCTGCAACCAAATCCTTAACCTTTGGTCACAACTAGTACAATACATTCCAGCCCTCAAGGCTGTCATCAGTTGGCTCTACATTAATAACGTCGATTCTCTCCAGAAATCATAACAGGCACTTAGAGATGGGGACAGTAACTGTAGAGATAATTTGGCTCAGAATGTTGTTGTTTAGAATAGGAGTAATCACTGCATGCTTTAATAATGCAAATATATCAGTAGTGATTTGAGTTAAGGACGAGATAAACATAGATAACAGGGATCAACTGATTTGTGAGGGTAAAAGATCAATAAGACAGGTAGTAGGGCAGGAAGTTAATAAAAGAGTAGATCATTCAAGGAAGGAATTGAGCAGGAAGAAGATTAGAATATTCAATTTCAATTTAGATATTATTATATTGTCCTTAAATTTGGTGGTTGGTTGGCGGGTTTGGTGTGAGTCATTGAAAATAGATTCCAATGTATTAAAACTGAGTATAGGGTTAGAAGCCTGAGCAGAGATAAGAGATTGCCAGCATGTTTGTTTGATAGTGTTCACAGTATTTCAACTGACATTGTAGATAGCAGTTTATATGGGGAAGTCATGAAAAGTATGAGATTTAGCCCAATTACATTCTACTGTGTTTAAAATTTCTGAAGATGTTTTGTTTCTTTAATGTGCACAGCTGATTTTGAGGTCAATGTGGAGTGTGAAGAGTAACTGGGGTCACTTTATCTAGGACTGTTTCTAGAGTTTCATTAAGATGTAGTACTGCCCTATCAGGATAGGAGAATGTACAAACTGGAGAGTAAAGTTGTTTTAGAGAGGTGGACATTTTTTGATAATTAGTAGAACTGTGAATTTTTTGGTTATGAGGCAGCTTGGGAGAGTTTGTCAGCAGAGAGCCTAAAGTAGTGATGGAGAACTTTCAGGTGATATGGTGATGACAGGGAAAAATGTGTGTTTATATAGATCAGAAACTGAGCATAGTCTAGAGAAAAAAAATAAAGGCAGTGAGTAGAAGATTCAGGACCTGATTCAGAGCCGCTCGCAAAAAGCGAGTGCTCGCTCTGAATCAGGGCGTGTGTTTTTTTTTGTTGTTGTGGCCTCTTGGCCGCTCGCATAGCTGTGGGTTACCAACCACAGCTTATATGAGCGGCCATGATGATGGTCGCGATGATCAAGACCATCGCGACCATCGGGCTTGCGACGAGACCCTTGCAGTAGGGTCTCATTGCCGCAAGCCCCAGTGGACTTAGTGCACTATTAGAGCAGGACGTCCACCTACTGACATCACTAGTGATGTCAGTAGGGCCGCCCACAAACGGAGGCGTTCCTGCAGGAACGCCTCGGTTTGCTCAGCCACCCCCCCCCGCCCCGCCTTCCAAACGGGGCAGCTGTCAATCAACATCGACAGCTGCCCCTTTTGGATGCGAGTGCTGGAGTGAGTGTTTTTTGCGCTCGCTCCGGGGCTTGCGCATGCGCAGTGTGCACGCCGCGCGTGCACACTGGGCCACCATCGACCTGCTTGCAAGTGCATAGCGCTTGCGAGCGGGTCTGAATCAGGCCCTCAGTCCTTTGGATTAGGTCATGAGGCACAAAGAGAATGTGGATTATCAATGGGGATGATGAACTCAACCGGTAATGGTGGGAATGTCAGAGGATTAGAAATGAGGGAGCCAGGCAGAGAAATCCTCTGGTGTGTGTACCCATATAACTGCAGTGTCAACACCTGCACACACATCATGTCCAACATATATAATACTGTATGTAAAATTAAGGAATCATGAGTCTGTTGGTGGTGTATGCTCTTTAGCAATCCTTTATTACTGATAAGACATGTGATATAGAAAGGGAAAGAAAATAAAGCAGATCTGTCACTAGGGTCTCTAGTATTATTATTTTTTCTTTTATATATTACAATCTGCATGTAAGGATCCAACACAATCCAATCAGCCCAATGACAGTATACTATTTGTAAGGTAAAACAAGGTTCTCCAAAACACAGTTCATTCAAGAGAAAACCTTCTAAATAGTGTGCTGCAGTAGAGTTGTAATCAGGGCCGTAGCTAGGGTAGTGCGGCCAGTGCCATCGCACAGGGCACCACAGGTCAGGGGGGCGCTGTTTGGGCCTGTCAAATTTCTGTTTATTATCATTCTTGCTTGTAGCTCCCTCTTATTTCATCCCCAGCATCTCCTGGCCTCTCCTATCTCTTCCCTGGCCCTTCCCCATGAAGCCATGGCCCTTTTTTGGGTGCATTATGTCCCTTTGAAAAATGAGGGAGGCGCCAATGCTCTTTCTGGCACAGGGCACCAAAAAGTCTAGTTACGGCTCTGGTTGTAATGAATTGAGAAAGCAGGCCTAGCACCAAACACAAAGCAGCTAAACTTGGAGATCAGTCTAGAGAACATATTCCTGGGCAAGCTTCCTCTGCACATTACAGCTCTACTTCTCTGGCGGCTCTTGGAGGCCTACCTAGAAGAAAGCACAACACACTGTATAAAATATTCTCTCCAAGTTGAATAGAATTCAAGGGAAGCCTTGTTTTTGGCTAATTCATATCACCCAAGAACCAGGTAACTTTATGATATTTTCTAACCTAAAATATGCCCCAAATAAAAAGGTGCATCCAATTTTCCTATTGCGGTACATGATTCAGAGTTGCACACAAGTCCATTTTGTGCATGCTCCGTAGCCCAGCATACGGTACTCAACTTTAAGAAACTACCGGTGATTTGAAGTGATACAAATTAGCTGCAGCTCCACATCCCGCTGAGTGGCTGCTCTGGGTGGCCACTTGGATATTTGCACGTGGGCATGTAGGTAGAGTTGCAAGTTACTCACAAATAAGCATATGCAGACATCTTTCTGTTTTCACAAGCAGGCTGGGGCTGTCTGGCCAGGAATCGGTATGTAATGCTGGCCGCCAGATCAAATACTGACAGCGGAAGGTGAGTACCCTAACCCTCCCCTCTCCCCCCCTAACCCTCCCTTAGGGTGCCTAACCTTAACCTCCCCCCTAGTGCCTAACCCTAACCTCCCCCCGTTAGTGCCTCAACTGAACCCCCCCTCCCCGCACCCTAAACCTAACCTTCCCGGGGGGTGACTAACCCTAACCCCCCTAGTGGTGTGTAAGCCTATCCCCCCTTCCCCTAACCTAACTATCCAGGGGTTTGCCTAATCCTAAATCCCTCCAGGGGTCCCTAAACCTAACCCCCCCGCGGCTAGACACTAAAATACCCGGCATAACTTAGTTTGGTATGTCGGGATTCCGTAGTGGGGCTAATAATAGGTGTCAGCATTTCGATGCCTATCTTTAGTCCTTTGTCAGGATGTAAGTGTCGGATATTGTCGGGCAGGATAGCGGGTGACAGTATTCTGACCGCATCCCGTGTGGCTACATAGATAAGTTCTACAATGAAAACGAGTTAAAATCCAAATTTATTTTGGAGCATGCAATTTTTGGGGAATTAGAGTCTTGTCTTATGAATCAAAATCAATTGAAAGACCACGTGAACATGTTGAACTAACTTATCTCTAAATTAATAATAGCATTTCTTATTCAGGAGATCCATGCAAAACAAACTCTAGAGGCATATTTACTAAAGTGAGAGTTTTTAGAAGTGGAGATGTTGCCCATAACAACCAGTCAGATTCTAGCTATTATCTTCTAGAAGGTGCTAGTAAGATGTTAAGTAGAACCTGATTGGTTGCTATGGGCAACATCTCCACTTCTAAAAACTCTCACTTTAGTAAATATACCCCTAGGAGTCACCATATTTAAATTTAAATACTTAAAAAAAAAGTATTTTTGGAAAACCATTAAAACATAAAGTAGCAACAGTTTCAGCAGCATCACCATCGTCTGAATAAGATAATGCAATCGGATTTAGAACCCCAATTTTAAATTATCTTTAAAAGTTCTCAGCTGCTTTATGACTTAATGCAATAAAACTATCTTTAATTATGACATTAAAGTTGTAGAGTTTGAAGGTTTCAGCATGTCTGTAGACTGTACAAAGATTATTGTGTGGATAGAAGAATACGTAAGATATAAAATAAATGATTACTGAGCATTGACTGACACTGTGGTGAGGCTCTACACCGCCCTTAATTATATAAGACAAATTGCAACATTGATGTGTCCTTACACTACAGGGTTGTACATGTTTTAATGAGTGTTAATTAAATGGGTGTACTCCTTCCATACTGTGTGTGTTAATAGTGAAGGGCGCTATACTTCTTGAACTTTAAAGGGTAAGGTGTGTCTTATTAGAGCAGTGTTAGCATATAATGATAATCATTTGTATGTGTCAATAACACACAACCACTTATTTTGACTACTGACAAGTCTATAATTTTTTTTTTACAATGCGAACATCTACCGGAACTAGACTACAGGCTGTTGTGCTTGGCTTGTGTCAATAATTGTTTGGATAGACATTGTAGAACAGCAAGAGGAGGAGGAAATTAATAAAAATCCTAATTTCAAACTGTTTGCATGAATATTAATCTTGTTCCCAATAACCAACAACATTACAGCAAGAGAGAAGTTAAATGATAGTATTCAAAATAGTATCAGTCATAAAACAGCAGCATATTTCATAAAACTACTCTTATTGTTGATGAATACTTATTGGTGCAGATGTGCTGTGGAGAGCCTGCGAGTTTCCACGAAAGACTGGTCAATGCTTAATCAGATCTTTTGTCCAGGTAACTGTGCATCATATTCAGTAACATCAGATATTTATATGGGCAGAGAAGTAACTGCCAGGATAGTAGAGGTTTGTATGGGATCCAGTAGCTGCCCACATTGCTATACTGGGCCCTGCCGCCCTCTGCTATGTGTACTGTCACCAGGGAGCTTCCTCTCTGGGCAGGACGTATTATGCAAGAAGCAGATATTATTGAATAACCTGTTTTTCGCAGCCTCTTGAAACAAACATCTCATGTTATGGTCATAGCAATATTTTTATGGGAGTATATTTATGCTTTATTCTTTATTTGTATACCTAAATATTAATTTAGATATCAATGGTGCTGCATAGCTTTCCTATTTTAACTAATGTTATTGAAATATTTCAAGTTTTTTGTTGCTTTCCTTTTAACTCCTAAATTAAACATCTGACATAAATCCACTTTTAAGGTGCCCATACATGGTGCGACGGATCGTGCTGTCACCACCGGCAATCGAGCGGTCCCCGCAGACCGCACGATATGCCGGCTCCTCCCTCCTTCATCTGAATGGGATCGTACATCGCATCCCAAATCAGATGAACATGCAGGAAGACCTTGCGATGCGATTTACGATCCCGCGGGAGCGCGCAGCACGATATCAGGTACGATATCGTGCCCATACACTGCACGATATAGCACCTATATCGTGCCTATCCGTTGGATCGGCATGTATACCGTGCCGTGTATAGGGGCCTTTAGAGTTGAATATCAGAGTGTGCAGGGTGTGCTTACCTTGCATGCTGTTACTGTACTGCACTGGCACATTAATGCCCCTGACACATCGCTACAAATATAATGCACCTTAGATCTCAGTAAGTGGTACTGACACATTCCTTTGGTGTAGGAAGAGTGAGAAACGTTAATCTTCATTTATTCTTTTGGATTATGAAAATTTTGAGAGCAACAAATATCTGCACACAAATTAATAGTAGATAGTTATTGATGACTAAATAACCCTATAAGATAGCCTGATATTGGGTATTCTCACAGACAGGGGTGCAGTCTTAACAACCAGGATTAAACTTGAAATGTAGAAGAAAAGAGAGTGGTTGTATATATTAGGCGCACAGGAGCCACATTTACTAAATTTCACTTTTAATAGAATTATGTTTAAAACTGTTGTCCCATTCCCACTGGGTAGGATAAAGTCAACAGTGAAAGTAAGGTTAAAATCAAAGAAAAAACAAAGATATATACATATAAATTGTGCTTGAAGAATAAAGATAGTGTACAATACAAGTGCCTGTCTACTGTGTCTTATTCATAGGTTTGTTTATCAATATATATCTGTTTGCTAGATAGAATTGTCCTTCTTTATTACAATCTGTTCACCTGATCTAGAGTCAAGCTGTGGATATACGTGGAGAATCTTTATTAATGGTAAGTAATGGAAATGAGACCTATCAATAGGCTATTGTTTCCCCTGTTGTTTCAGTATATTTTCATACATCCTTTTTAATTATAATAATTCATACAATGTGATCCCCCAAATGTTATAGTTATTCAGCTTTAGTTGCAAAAACTCACCAGAGTGAAAGCCATTAATAACTGTCCCGTTTCCCAGACCATTAAAAAAGTGTTAGCTTTTTTGGGATTGCAGGTTACTATTGATTTGGCCGGTAGCCTCACTTGACCAAAAGGACCAGGCCCAAGCACTTTTTCCCAATATGTGAAAGGCTTTAAAAGCCATAAAGTCTTTCCCCATGTTAGCTTCCGCAGACTACCAGTGCCGAATCGTCATCCAATCTGATGCCTTCAGAGAAGGAACAGTCCTCTTGCAAGTGACTCTGAAGTAAGAGGCATAACTTCAACCAGGAATTTACCAATACCAAGGTGGCAAAGGAAAGTTTTGATAATTTGATATGCTCTTGTAATTGAAGAAGCTGTATCAGTACCTATATGAATGGTAATTCACTGTTCTGATCATTTGTCCCTTAGTTGGAATCAATGGCTTCTGGTTGTCTTGAGCAATGTAACTACCATTCCAGTGATCCAAACCCGTAATCTGCTCAAATTGATTTAGTAGATAAAAAAGTTCTTTTACCATTAATCAATTAAACAGGCAGCAATTTTGCTTGATATAAAGCATCAACTATATTTCAAGTACTATACAATACAAAACTAAAAAAGCTATTTCAATGTGTTTATGAAAGAAACTTCAAGAAATTATAAAATACTTTAAACACCATGGGATATATTTACTAAAGTGCAGGTTTATAGATGCGGAGTTGTTGCCCATAGCAACCAGTCAGATTCTAGTTCTTATCTTCTAGAAGGTGCTAGATAAATAATTAGTAGAATCTGATTGGTTGCTATGTGCATCAGATAACCATCACAACCATCGGTCACAGCATCAGCCAACTGAGTGAGCCTATGTTTACTCAGAATGCGTCAGAAGATGCAGAACACAGCCTGTCCCAGTCCCCAAACGGCCGCAGCCTGTCAATCAGATTGCGGAGTGCAGGGCACTGCGACCGGATCCGCAGTACAATCACTGGATATATGCGCACTGGGGCTCCGGCACATGTCCAATTATTAAAAATTCAGCCAAATGCATAAATATCGCCCTAACGTCCACCTCTGAATCAGCCCCATATTCCACATGTGGACTCAACATGCCTAAAATGTCACAAAATTTGAATTTCTTTTAACAAAGTTTTGGTGGTATAAAAAGCAAAGCTCAGAGCGTTTACACAAGACCAACTTACATTACTGAGGTTTTAAGAATGTCATCAATTACACAATGGGCACATTACAATGGGTGTGTCTGCTTAGGGATCATTACTGAGTTATGTTTTTCTCTGTTACACTGTAATCACTGCAGCTGAGATCATTACAAAATACTGTTCATTTACTACAGTTTACTGAAATGAATGTCATTATTTCGCCCAATAACACAATGAATTATACAATTTGTAGTCATGTGGTAATGATTCTGTGTTTATTAGAAAACTTGGTTGT
Source organism: Taudactylus pleione (assembly GCA_031769625.1). Classification (NCBI taxonomy): domain Eukaryota; kingdom Metazoa; phylum Chordata; class Amphibia; order Anura; family Myobatrachidae; genus Taudactylus; species Taudactylus pleione. The sequence continues at coordinate 4,754,272 of JAUIMM010000116.1, forward strand.
TGTTCCACCCCTTCATGGTTACCATTTTATTAGAACTAGGACACTAAATATACAGAAATACTTTCCCCAGCATCGTAAACCAGTTTTCTAAATACGTGTTAAAGATTCCTGTAATTCTTGTCGAAGAATTTTCTATACACCTTTTAGTTTGGAATTTCCAATGGAACATGTACAATTACCTGCAAAAAGTGGCTTCAAGCTGTGGCCTCATCTACAAATATACACTGAATATGCAAAACCCAGGTCATGTTGGCTTTAAGGTGCAGGCCTGAAATATCACTGCAAAGAGAAAATTATGCACAGAGAGGAATTCTAGCCCCGTTTGCAGTAGAAAACAGAAAATGAGGCACTGGTCAGTAATAAAATGTACTATCTTAAAAAGACCATTAATAATTGGAACGCTCCAATCGGCTGTACAGTCTGCAGAGTACCTGTATGTAGCATCTAAAGGGCGCTGCAGCAACGATCCGGGCTGTAGGGTGCCGTTCAAGGAACGGCACTAGCCAGAAGCAAGGGCCGTGGGGCGGAACTGGTTACACACCCATGGAGCTCTGCGCTTCGTTGCAGCAACACCGGTCGCACACCCATAGTTACGGCACGCCTATCAGTAATAACTAATGTTCCGAATGACTCCCGACCTCGGAGGGTATGAAGTATGATCCGGCACTGTCTACCGCAGTGTGTGTCATTGTGTATTATTATATTTTATCTTTAATAAATATTGATTTTTATATACTTTACATTTAGCGCTCCTTGTTTGGATTATCACTTGCTCCTCTACTTTATGCTTCTTATTTGAGAATGTATTATATTGTTGTATGATAGCGAAGCATTTCCAAACTATTTTGGTTTAATGTTTAGTGGGGTATATAGATCTTACCACTGTTAGGAGCTGCTTTTATGGAATATTAAATGTGATCGTGTTATTAGTTTGTCTTATGCGCCTGAATTGTATATGGTTATACATATATTGGTTTATTTTACTATCAGTAATAGATTTAGCCAAGTCTATGTTATATTTGTCTTCTTTCCCACAATGGCTTGTTTAACCATTTATGCTTTTATATTATTGTACAAACCTTTAACTGGCTTCAAATCAATGGTTATATATTGATGGTGTATGACATGCAGAAACATTGTATAAAATGTATCCTATCCTAACACTGCTTATCAGGGCCGCCATCAGGGGGGGACTGCCGGGACTCTAGTACCGGGCCCTGAGACAGAGGGGGCCCGGCTAACAGCGGTGAAGAATGCACCGGTTGGCTGGCAGGGGCCAGGGAGAAAGCATCAGCTTCAACATCATCACTGGAGCCAGCCGTGAGCTGTGATTGGCTCACGGAACGGCAACCAATCAGAAGCAGCAGCTCCTTATCAGCCAATCAGGAGCGGCTGCTCCTGATTGGCTGCCGTTCCGCGAGCTGTGATTGGCATTCCTCATCGCAGCTAGCCGGGCCCAATCTCTCTCAGGACAGGAGATTGCAGGTATGTTGACCCTGTGACCCCCTTCTCTTGTCCAGCCAGCGCTGTTCCCCCCAGTCCAGCTAGACAGTCTTTCCTTTGCCCATCCCCTCGTTCAGCCAGCCAGCCTTCCCTGCCTTGCCCCTCCCCCAGTCCAGCTAGTCTTCCCTGCACCCCCTCCTAGTCCAGCCAACCAGCCTGTCTTCCCTGTGCCCCCTCCCCATGTCCAGCTAGCCTTTCCTGTGCCCCCCAAGTTCAGCCAGCCTGCCTTGCCCCTCCCCAGTCCAGCCAGCCTGCCTTCCCGCATTGCCCCTTCCCCAGTCCAGCCAGTCTTCCCTTCTCCCCCCCTCCTAGTACAGCCAACCAGCCTGTCTTCCCTGCCCCCCCTTCCCATGTCCACCCAGCCTTTCTTGCGCCCCCCCAGTTCAGCCAGCCTGCCTTGCTGGCTAGCTGAATAGGCAGGGCCCCTCCCCAGTCCAGCCAGCCTGTTAAGTCAAGCTAGCCTTCCCTACCCCCCAGTCCATCCAGCCTGCCTTCCCTGCCTTGCCCCTCCCCCAGTCCAGCCAGTCTTCCCTGCACCCGCACTCCTAGTCCAGTCAGCCAGCCTGTCTTCCCTGCACTCCCTCCCCATGTCCAGCCAGCCTGCCTGTCTTCTCTGCCCCTCCCCTACTGCCCTTTGCCCCCCTAGACCAACCAGCCTTCCTTGCCCTTTGCCACACCAGTCCACCCTTCCAAACCCAGTGCCCCCCCTTGTCCAGTGTTCCCTCCCCTGTGCCATCCCCCACCCCCTCTCCCCTGCCTAGCCATCCCTGGTTTATGCACCAATTGAGACAAAACCCCTGCTATAGCTCTACCCACATTATACACCACTCTGCCCAACTCTGCCTTATACCTGGGGGGGGGCTGGGGGGGGCCCTGCCTAATTTGTTAGTACCGGGCCCCAGAATTTATGATGGCAGCCCTACTGCTTATGATTATTTTTGAGAATGAACACCCCTACCATAAATGGTAAATATGCTACCCACCTAGGGTCGTATTCAATTAGAAGCGAAAATCCATGTTCGCGTGGTTTTTAGCGATAATTTTGTGGGGCTTTTTACTCCATATTCAATTCCATTCCATTTTCGCCTATGCAAAAAGGCAAGCCACTGAAATAGGCGACACTTTTGCTCCACAGAATGGCAAGAGAAAAAAAGTGTAAATTCTATATTTTGGGGTGCAGATGTTGGGAAACCACCCAGAAGCCTTGGTACACCTCCCAAAGGACAATTCATCCAAAAAAAGAAAAATAAATCCTGGAACACCCCAAAAAATGCCTATGAAATTTGAGGCAAAAATGGCAAAAACTAGTGAAATAAGCTTCTGGGGGTGCTCTAAGAGGGGGCCTATTTTTGGGGGAATTGCAGGTGCTTGTATGACGGAGGAATTTTGCTTTTTCTAAAACATCATTTTGCAGACATAAAAATATTCTAGTACATATTTTCAAGCACCCCAAATTTGATGGAGCCACTTATTTTCTCCAAAAAACACTGCTTTATGCCACTCTTCACCACTTTTACCTAGACGCTAATAGCAAACAATTACCACCACTTAAGTACCCTAAGTAGTTCATAATGATTTCCGAAGTCAGACCATCTTTTTCTGGGGTACACAGTGATTCCCCCAATTCATCCTGCACTTTTCACCTGTTTCACATTCAATGGTTCCTGTTTTTGCCTGACTTGGAATTGAATACTGAGTAAATCGAGAGCACCTCCAAAACACGATGTCGGTGAAAAATCTGGCGAAACTAAGTGAATACGGCCCTAACTCTGATGTGACACCTGATAATCATCTCAGATTATCTCTGATGTTAGACCTGATCATAATAGATTATCTCTTTTTTGTGAAGTAAAGGAAGAATTGAAGACCTTCCTGATTTTAACAGTACATTTCCACAATTAAATCAGAGATAATGTTATCCAAACACTCTCATTTGTCATTAGCTATGCTGCAACATCAAGATAAAATATCAAGATAGAGCATGGACTGAGGCCCTGATTCAGAGGCGCTCGCTATTTGCGAGCGCTCGCTCTGAATTAGGGCGGGCTGGGGTTATTTTTCACCGGCCTCCAGGCCACTCGCTAAGCTGTGGGTGACCACCCACAGCTTTAGCGGACGGCCTGGTGATGGTCGCGATTATCGGGCTTGCGACAAGACCCTTGTGGTAGGGTCTCATCTAGAGATGAGTGGTTCGGATTCTGTGGAATCCGAACCGCTCCGAACATTGGGGATCCGAGTCCACCCAAACCCTGTTCGAGTGTTCACCGCCTGACTCGGATCCCCGTTCGGGGCCGAACGGCAGCCGCCTGATGTCGGATTCTCACTAGAGAATCCAACATCAGGGCTCCTATTGTGTAGGGCAGAGCGCTGTGATAGCGCTCTGCCCTACACAGACACAAACACACAGCCTCCAGCGGCAGCTGTGTGTTTGTTACAGCAGCCAATGAGAGTCACACAGACTCTCATTGGCTGCTGCACGGAGGGAGCCGGCTGGAGCTCACACATGAGCTCCGTCTTCCGGCTCCCTCCTCAGTGTGTGACAGCAGAGCGGACGGCGCGGGAGCGGGGATACAGGTAAGTTTTTTTTGTTTTGTTTTTTACTTGTGCAAGGGCCGAGGGCGCTACTGGGGGGGGGGTCTGCTACTGGGGGGGTCTGCTACTGGGGGTGCGGGGGGGCCATACTACAGGGGGGCCTGCTACTGGGGGGGGCTATATTACTGGGGGGGTCTGCTACTGGGGGCTATACTACTGGGGGGGTCTGCTACTGGGGGGGCCATGCTGCTGAGGGGCCTGCTACTGGGGGGGCTATACTACTGGGGGGGCATACTACTGGGGGGGCCATACTACTGGGGGCTGCTAATGGGGGGCATACTACTGGGGGGGCCTGCTAATGGGGGGCATACTACTGGGTGGCATGCTAATGGGGGGCATACTACTGGGGGGGCCTGCTAATGGGGGGCATTCTACTGGGGGGCATTCTACTGGGGGCACTGCATAGGGGACCCTACTACTAAGGGGACTGCATAGGGGGCACCACTGCTGGGGGCATTGTGTAAGGGACACCGCTACTGTGGGCATTGTGTAAAAGGGGCACTACTGTGGGCATTGTGTAAAAGGGGCACTACTGTGTGTCGTAACATAAATAAGAGACACTACTTTATGGTGTAATGTGAATCAGGCCCTATGTGCAGTGTAATGTGAATAAGATTGTGCACTGTGACTCCTTGGGCCGTAGCCCACTATGTAAACAAGTACTGTGATTCTGCTGGCCGTACCCCACTGGGTGGGTGCACTACTTTTCATTTCTGCCACTGCTGTGTGGCAATGTGTCATAGATGTGCTTTATACTGTGGTGTCTGTGTCGTTGTGCCGCTGCTTTGTCGCTTAGTAACCAGTCAGCTCATTGCAACCTTTGGCCAATAATGTTGAAAACAATATTATAAGCTGTGATATGGTCTAAATTGACTGGAAATTAATGTTATTGAGGTTAATAATACTCTAGGAAGAAAAAAAAGACCAATTTATGTGATTTTAGCTTTTTTTGTCCATTTTTGTAAAAAAAAATCCAAATCCAAATCCAAATCCAAAGCCAGTCACCGCAGTTTGGCAAATCCAAATCCAAAGCCGGACGACGAATTAGAACCAAATCCGGCAAAAATGGTCCGGCGCACATCCCTAGTCTCATCACCGCAAGCCCCAGTGAACTTCCTGCTCTAATAGAGCAGGAAGTTCACTACTGACATCATGGGTGATGTTAGTAGGGCCGCCCACAAATGGCAGCCACCCCCACTGCATGCCTTCAGAACGGGGCGAACTGTCAATCACAATCGACAGCCGCCCCGTCTTGTAGTGAGTCCCACAGCGAGTAAAAATTCTCTTGCTATGGGACACTACCCGGCCATCGACCCGCTTGCGAGCGCTATGCACTCGCGAGTGGGTCTGAATCAGGCCATGAGTCCGAACATTATTAAAAGTATAATTTAATATGGAAAAATATGCATAATGTACAAAACAATAATAAAAAATATATATACAATGAATATAATTGGCACTAAATGCTAGTAAATTATAAGGATACAATACAGAAGATAGCACTGGTACTTGCTCATTCACTTTGACCATGCTTGGTCTGTATGACACTGGTAATGTGATTATAAAATAAGGGGTGGGGGGATCCTGCACAGGATTATAAATATCACAGTGTACAGTATATATAAGAGGAACCAACACTGGCAAAAAAAAGTCATAACACAATGGTTACTTATAGCTCCGTTGCTGGTGGTCCCCGGAATCAAATACTTAGTACTCAAAAAACAAAATTAGCACAGGCTAATAAAAAAAAAAGATTAATTCTTTGGGGCAATCTTTTTTGTTTATATATGTATAAGTATTGTTGTTAAGACATAAAATATGTATTTCACTTTGACACTGCACTCTTCTGTCTGTCCTCCTACCTCTCTGACAGCTCCTCTCTGTCTCTTCTCCCACTCTTCTGCTACCAGTTTGCGTCCCCCAAGGTTCTGCTCTTGGGCCCATTCTCTTTTCCCTTTATACTTCTTCCCTAAGTGATACTCAGCTCTATTGGCCTCCAATATCATCTCTATGCTGGTGGTACTCAGATCTACCTCTCCTCCACTTACCTCTTCCCCTCACGCAGGGCCGGCTCCAGGGGTCTAAGCACCCTGTGCCGGCCCGGTACATAGCACCCTGTACGCGTGCGACCGAAATTGAGGGCGTGGCCTCATTTCCATAGGCCACGCCCCCTGTGTGACATTATTTGGAGGCGTGCCAGCATAGCACGCCTCCAAATAACATCAGGCTGGGGGTAAAGCCCAGCCCTCCGTCACTGGCTGGGCTCCCCTCAGCCCTCTGCCGTCACACTCCAGGGGTCCGACACCGCCGCACAGCTGCGGCGTTGGGGGTCCCAAACCTCCCGATTTGACCACCTGCGGGCCACTTCGGTCCACGGATGGAACAGCGGGATGAAACAGCTGAAATCAGGATGTTGGGGAGGGTTGCGCCCTCTGTGGGTGGCGCCCCTGTGGGAACGCACTGGTCGGACACCCCTATAGCCGGCCCTGCCCTCACAACCTCTCTCATGTCTCCCACTGTCTCTCTGCTATTTCCTCTTGGATGTCCCAACACTTTCTTAAACTTAACTTGTCTAAGAATGAGCTTATCATCTTCTTACATTGCCGAGTCCCCTCACCTTCCTTGATTTCACTATCCATAGACAACCTTACCATCTCTTCTATCGCACAAGTCCACTGTCTTGGAGTCATCCATGACTCAGAACTCTCCTTCAAACATCATAAACAGTCCCTCTCCCAGTCTTTCCACTTCCACATTTGAAATATATCCAGAATAAGACCCCTTCTTACACTGGAAGCAATGAAGACCCTCATCCACATACTGATAATCTGTAGATTGGACTACTGATACCTTCTATATGGCCTCCCCAAAATACATCTGTCTCCAGTCTGTCCTCAGTGCTGCTGCACTGCTCATCTTTCTCTCCAAAAAAAACTGCTTCTGCCTCCCCTCTCCACTAGTCTCTATATTGGTACCCCTTCCACTTTAAAACACAACTCAAACTCCTCACATTCCCCTACAAAGCACTCACCCAATCATCTTCCCTTATATATCAGACTGCACCTCCCCCCACACTCCCACCCATCCAATTTGCTCTGCTGACTGCAACCTATCTTTTAAACTGATTACCTCTTTCCAATCCCATATCTAAGACTTCACCTGTGCTGCTCCCCATCACTGGATCTCTCTCTCTCTAATTAATGAATTTTATCATTCACAATGAGAGATAAAACTTGTTGCGTATGATAAATGGTGCTCCAGCCCCCAACTGTCACTATAGATTATAAATTCTAGCAAACGGGGCCCTCTTCCCATTTGTGCTTCTTCTTCCCTGATCTACATCATTTCCTCCCAATTGCCAACAGAGGCGTTGCTGCTTTTGTGGGTAATTTGACTGCATATGCTGCAATGTTTATATATGTAGCTTGTATCCTATTTTATGCAATTTATTATAATGTAAGTCTTTTGCACAATTTTCTTGTTATACGTGCACTGTTTTCTGTTTATGTAAAACACTGCAGACCCCTTGTGGTGCTATATAAACCAAGGTTAATGGACCTAATCCAGACTTGTACGCCATTGCCCCCGCAGCTGCGATCCTGTACACAGCTGCTGTGCAAAAATATGCAAATATTGCAGAGGCTGAGGAATGTATTGAGACGCCCACCTGCGGCTTTGAAAACCCCCCAAGCATCTGCATAGAGAGACGTAGCATCGGTTGAAGATCATGCTATTATCAGTATTTTGAGTAGCCCTATGGTCACGCAGTATGGTCGCAGGAACTGAGGCCCTGATTCAGAGCCGGACGCTCTGACAGAGCGCTCGCTCTGAATCAGGGCCGGTCTTTTTTTTTTTTAGAAAGGCCTCCTGGCCGCTCGCATAGCTGTGGGTGACCACCCACAGCTATAGGGAGCGGCCAGTAAGATGGTGACCATCACGACCATCGGGCTTGCGACGAGACCCTTGTGGTAGGGTCTCGTTGCCACAAGCCCCAGAGAGATTTCAGCTTTAACAGAGCCGGAATCTCTCCACTGACATCACTTGTGATGTCAGTGGGGCCGGCCCCAGACGGTAGGCGTTCTCATGGGAACGCCTGCGTCTGGGCAGCCACCCCCCCAGCCCGCCCACCAAAGGGGGCGTGCTGTCACACAGCATCGGCAGCACGCCCCCTTTGGTACGAGACCCGGAGCAACGGATTGCCCGTCGCTATCCGGGTCTCGCGCATGCGCATGACGGAGCCGGCTCAGCGCTTGCGACCGGGTCTGAATCAGGTCCTGAGACCGGAGCCATTTTTCTTGCATAGAGAATCGCAGACGCAGGCATTGATGCATCAAAAATGGTCGCAACGCACCTACATTCATTGCTGCCACTCCCCATTACCTCCCACAAACGCTCCCTGACGGTCAACCACACTGCGAATAAATAATCAGTGTGAGTGACTACGGTAATGTACCTTGAAACATGCGCAGTGTGACTTACACGCATGCGCAGTTAGCCAATTATCGCTCAACTCAGTAAATATCGGCCAAGCGTACAACTGTAAATCAGGCCCAATAATAACAATAATAGTAAAAGGCATACTAGAACACGCTCTTGTAACATTCTGTTAGAGGATAAGACAAGCTGCAAGGTTTTGTTTCTGGCTTAGCGAGCCTTATTTGCTGCATCTTTCTGTAGAAGCCCTTTAGGCGCTACTGTCATGTGGTTTGGTTGTAAAGATAATTTTATAAAATTGTTCAAAAGCTTTAAACATATATTTGTAGTTTATTGTGCTATATAAATTTGTTCCAGATTGTTAAATTAGAAAGCGAAATGAATGGGCGGCATTTTCTTTCGGTTGTCAGTTTTACACATGTCACTGTTGCTTCAGTCATCTATACAGATGTTTAGTCATAATCCAAAAATCCTCTCTATATAGTAATAGCAACATTGACACCCACAGATTATAAGGGTTTAAAGATGTACCGTACATAAAACAAAATATTTCCTGCACTGGTAGGCATTGTACTAAAAAGGACCTGTCACTTTCTTAGTTATAGTGCCCCCTCTCCTGCCCATTCACTGCTGCAAGCTTCAGAATATTATATGTAATTTATTATAATCAGACACTTATCAAGATGGAGGCAGACAAAAGGTAATACTCAGACAGGTGAGTATTATAGGTTATTATGGAATGCATTATCTAAATTTAAATGAAGTGGGAATTTATTACATTTCTGGACCTGACAGATCCTCTTCAAATTTCAATTACCTCATATTTGAATCTCAGTCGCTTAACTAGGCTAAAACTATGCTCAGCAATTCCAGAGAGCATCTTGTCCCATAGAGCAGTGATCATGCATCTAATTAATTACTGGCTATGGCCTGCAATGGTATTTTCGAAAGTACTTATTTTTACCTACAAACACACCATCATATATATATTTTTCTTTTAACTGCATTTCGGACCAATAAGCATGTATGGCAATAATTTATACCCTTTTGTCCTAACAAGCTCTGTGTAAGCGCATAATGCATTTTACGCAAAAATAAAAAGGGAATAGTTAGGTCTATGCGCCGAGGTGGCATCTGAGCACGTAGGAGAAACGTAAGTTGTGCTCACATAATTGCCTGTTAGGAGGTATCTCTTGCAGGTAGCGGAGGACTACATTATTGTAATGCCATGATAATGGTGACTATCATCAGCAGCAGTATCACGCCACTTCTGATTGGCTGATGGCCTACCAATCTCTGCAACTGATAGTACTTACAGCTTTCAGCCATCTATTTGCATTAGTTACGCAGATTCCCAGTGGATTTATTAAAGGAGAAAACAGCAGATGTGGATGTGTTTCAGGGGCATATCTGCACCCTGCACCCATACTTTTTTATACTTACCTCTCCAAAGTCCCACGATGGCCGGACTAGCGCTACAAAAAATGCCTGGAAAATGGCTGCTATTGCCATTTTCCCGGCATTTTGCGCATGCGCAGTAGAGAAATCGCTGGGAAAATGGCTGCTGCACCATTTTCCCGGTGTCCTGTGCATAATCAGTAGACTCCAGGCACAGACTAGTGCCCGGGGTCTACTGCTGCTGTCAGTTCACTGGCAGCCACCAGGGAGAGAAGAGCGAGGAGGGTGCCCCGGACGAGAAATGCACATGGGCCCCCTCCTCTCTTAATACGCCCCTGTGTATTTGACACGTAATGACATTATTATGCTGTGTACATATTGGGTAATGTGACTTTAGCATTTTCTATTAACACTGTGAAGTCATATGTCTAAGTCACACTGACTGACATATGTGAGTGGGAAATATGTGTTTTACCTGGATGCATCTTGATATGAATCCAACCCAACATATACATACTGTATAAATATTCTCTTGTGTGCTTATTTTCCAACATAGGGCACGCAGTCTCACTGCAGTCATATGCTAATCCACTGCGATCGCTATGCCATCGCAGCACAACATAAAGATGCCCACTTTATGTTACACACATCTGTAATACTTAGCAAGACTGCGAAACCATCGGTAACATCGAGTACCATCACAGTCTCATGCACACCTGCACAAGGTCAGACCTTATTAAGAAATTGCTAGCCTTCCATTACACAGTGAGAGCTCAGCCTGCGTACGGCATCACATCGGATAATTTATACACGCCCCTGCAATGGCATACAAACGCACTGGCACGCCTGCATTTCGCCGACTACCACCCCCTTCACCACCCCCAACGGTGCTTCCTGTCAATTACAGATGGGTCTGCATAACCACTGCGATTACAGTCCCAATCACAGGGGAGTGTTCGCACATGCACACTGCAATGCTTACGCATGCGCCGAAACAACTGGCGATTGCGTGCGTAATAGCAGTTGCGATCCATGCTGAGTCACACCCATAGAATAGTATTTTGCATTAAATATTCTGAAAACAGTCATTTCGGATGATTCTAGCAAAAATGAAATAGCCATAGGATATAAGAAGGGATTTCTGCTGTGGTCCTTCAGTTTCCAGTGCAAAAGCTGCCCCTATGGGTTTCTGATAAATTGTGAACTTTACCAAGCTCCGAAAAGCTAACTTTTTAGAACTTAGCCCCAATATCTAATACCATCTTTAGATGTCATTAGCTATTGTAACCTACATTCCTGCACATATTTCTCAAGAGGCATCTGTTAGCTGACCAAGTATGCGCAGTAACCAGGAAGTTGTCATCGCATAACTGTTAATTTACTTCTTGCATATGGCGAGGATGGGATGGGATATAGGAAGGAATATGTGCCTTAGTCCGTGCAGTTGTTTATTGACACATTGCTCCAACAATTAATTTCTTATTGCGATTATGGGCCTCATTTACTAACGAGTGTTATCACCAAAACGAGTGATAAATGTCACTGTGTATGATAAATGGTGCTCCAGCCAATCAGCTTCCAACTGTCAACTGTTAGAAAAATGACAGTTGGGAGCTGATTGGCTGGAGCACCATTTATCATACACAGTGAAATTTATCACTCATTTTGGTGATAAAACTCGTTAGAAAATGGGGCCATATGCGGCAATACAAAATGATAATTATTAAGGCTGAATTGCAAATGAAGATGAATATGGCCCTCTTTGAGCTCCATTGTGAGGAGGATAGGAGTGGAGAGGGGACACAAGATGGAAGTTCTGATTAGATGCAGGAAGAGAAGCTTGTTACTTCAGAGAACATTGAGACAGAGGACCTGATTCAGAGCCGGACGCTCTGACCAGAGCGCTCGCTCTGAATCAGGGCCCTCCTACATGAAAATGGAGCGGGCTCTTGGACGCTCGCAAAGCTGTGGGTGACCACCCACAGCTATAGCGAGCGTCCATGATGATGGTCGCGATGGTCAAGACCATTGCGACCATCGGGCTAGCGACGGAGACCCTGCAGTAGGGTCTCGCTGCCGCAAGCCCTGGAGTGATTTTGGCTCTATCAGAGCCAAAATCACTCCCACTGACATCACTACTGATGTCAGTGGGGCCGGCTTCAGATGGTAGGCGTTCCCATGGGAACGCCTCCGTCTGGCAGCCACGCCCCCGGCACGCCCACCAAAGGGGGCGTGCTGTCAATTAACATCGAGCGACGATTACCCCGTCGCTAGCCGGGTCTCGCGCATGCGCACGATGGAGCTCCCTCCGTCATGCACATGCGCAGTAGGGCACCATCGACCCGCTTGCGAGCGTCCTGCGCTCGCGAGCGGGTCTGAATCAGGCCCAGAGTTTTAATAGCTGTGGAACCACATCCTGTGGTTAAACATATCCTAATAATAACATTTCTTAATACTTATGGCAAGGATCTATATACTTCTTAATTGCTCTAATTAGTACATCCTGAACAATATGTACAATGAGATTACAAGGTCCCTAGTCATCAACTCCCCATACATTTCATTGTCATTGTATTAATCAGTAGCCTTTTGTTATTAGTATTACACATAACATGCAATAGTATCTCTTGTGCTGTTTCATCCAGTATCTACATTTATATTTCCCAGCACAATTCTCTCTGACCCATATAGGGTGAGGGGATAAATCTATGTGTATAATGTTAATGGGTTGGTATGAAATACCGACGGCTTAAAAGCCGCTGGTTCAAATCCCGACACAGGAAGCCCAACAGCAGAAAGTCCCGCAACCGGCTCGTAAGTATAGTTATCCCTCCCCTCTCCCCACCCTAACCCTCCCTTGGGGGTGCCTAACCCTTAAGCTGCATATGCACACAACGATATAAGTAATGAACGATTTTTGTTCAGTTTTTCCCTTGAAAAAGTGAACGAAAATCGTTTTACAAAGTAGTTGGTTTTACTTTACATAATAAACGATTTTCTGTGTGTTGAAGGAAAAATGTTGCAACTGCTATTGAAAATCGTTCAGTTGGCCATTCTGACTGAACTACAAACTACAATCTACAAACGTGAATGCGCATGAACGATAATCGTTCATTGTTTATCGTTTTACACTGAACGATTTTTTTAACAATTGAACAATAACGACGTCGTTATAGTTAAATCGTTAAAAAAATCGTTGTGTGTGTAGTGTACGTACCTTAAGACTCCGGGGGTGGTGCCTAACCCAAAGTTCCCCCCCGTGATGCCTAACCCTAACCCCCGTCCCCGCATCCTATACCTAACCCTCCTGGGGGGTGGGGGGGGGCTATTCAAAACCCCCAATCTCCTTAACCTTGCCCTAACCCTCCCAGGGAGGTGCCTAACCCTAAGTCCCCCCAGGGGTGCCTAAACCTAACCCTCTCCCGGCTTACCTACGTTCAGCATGCCGAGCATCGGGATTTCGGCGTGGGGCTGATGATAGGCATCAGTATTTAGATGCCTATCTTTAGTCCTGTACCGGACTTTCAGTGTCGGGATTCTGGCATTCGGCATTCCGGCCGCCGGCATCCTGACCACATCCCATGCTAACATGCCAGCTAATACATGTGTAGATTATAAATTTGTCAGTTTGCAACTTCCTGTAGATCTGAGATAAACTTTCTATGAGTCCTCTTCACTGATTTTGGTTATTTGTGCAGCACAGTATGAACGGTTACTTGCCCAGGAATAGGAGTACCCATGTTGTAATGCGTTTCACATGACATTTGAGACTGGATTTTACAGAAGCACCTGGACTCTGATGAGAGTGCCTACAGCATATATACAGACTACAATAACCTGAGTGAGTCCTATTCAGTGGTTAGAGAAATCGGCATGTTGTTTACACTATTTTATAAACCATGTGACCAATTACCAGTCATGTTACAACTATGCAACAGTGTTTTCTCTTATTACCTGTACATGGCAAAGTAGAAATTCAAGTTTCCTTTTACCCCACCCTTTCCTATATAAAATGACATGATTCCAAATTGATAGACAACAATGTACAAGTGTTAGACTATCTTGTTATGCCATGAAGTAACAATAATGAAACCACTACATTACTCATAACAAATCTACACCCTCTTATCTCTGGCTCAGGTAAGCAAAACACATTATAGATTCTTTTTCTTGGAATTAAATATGGCAGCTGATCATTAGTATTCAATGAGACACCAGGGTAATAGCTATACCTGCTTTCATTGCTGGTGGCTCAGTCAGGTGCAATGTAATTATATGCATATAACACTATTTAAAGCAGGTAGGTAGGTCACTTCTGACCTCTATGTGGCTCATACTAAATCAAAGTGCAAAATGTGCCCTGAAATAACAGAGCTGGCTGTAAGGAGAACATATCTGCTGGATTTAAATGACTGTTTAATGTAAAAAGTTTGCAGCAGCCAGGGCTGAGGAGAGTTCTGGCAGGCCCCGATGCTGGGGAGCGTGGGCAGCGGGATGTGGCTACATTCTGTCTGGCACTCTGGGTACACATTGTTGATTGCACAATATATAGTTCTGACGCGGATCTGTACAATTTACACATCATATATTGTGTATGTCGTAAATGACAGTCGTTCATCGCAACGTCCCATATGCTGTTCTGCACAGCAGATGGGAGGATGCAATGAATGACTTGGTGCCGTTACATGCAGCATGTAACGACACATCGCGCCATCATTCACCTGATCGTTCAGTGTGTATAGTGCACGCGATTTATATGTACTCAGCTTAAGTCTAGAGGCGTGTGCTGAAGGGGGCATGGTTGTGCAATCTTGGGGGGTATAGTTATGCCTCTTATCAAACCAGAACCCCCTGAAAGGCATTGCCTGGGTACTTTGTGCCTGCCCTTCCCCCCCCCCCCGTGCCTTTGCCGATAGCCACATTACTATAGTATTAGCAAAAGTGGGAGGACACATTCAGTCACAGGAAGCAGCAGAAGATTACTTGCATTTTTTTTTACATGGGGTCTAGTACATGTAGCCTGCATACAGATGCATATATGTCTTTTGTGTAGACGCATAAGACACATTTTGCCTGAAAGCATCCTTACTGTCAGTGCCGTAACATGGCTGACTAGCCGCCTGTGCTGGCCACACCTCCTGAGTGCATGGCGTCATGCGAGAAAGTGGCGGGACCACCAGCGGCCATGAGAACAGCTCTGGGGGTGCTGTATATGTTGCAGTTTGCATATCTGGAGCGTCCAAAAGGTGCTTCGGGCTGCCGTGTGCCATTCCAGGCTACCTGATAGCTAGGTGCAGGTGTTGTGGGGCAGTTATGTGTGGCGGCACCGCCTGCACTCCCCAGTTGTGGCTTTGCTTACTGTACTTTGTCCAGTCTTACACTTACAACCTCTGTTCCGCCTCCTCAACCGCCAAGGCTTGTGAGTGTAAAATGCATTACAGTCTTCATGGTTAAGTAGATGAATGATCATTTTTGGGGAGCAGTAGAAAAATGCATTTGTGGGGAAAAGAAAGTGCAAATTGCATGTGAATCCAACTGTACATGTACTATGTTTGCAATGCGTGAAATTTAAAGGCAATGCAAACTATCATGTGAATGTTAACACAGCATGGTAGTGTGTGCCAGACATGCCAGGCTTGAGTGTATCAGGAATAGCAACATTGCTGTGGTTTTCATGTAACAGTGTTATGGTATATTTAGAAATGGGCAGAATCGGATTATCGTCCAGTCAATGGTGATCCGATTCCTCCTATGAGTGTCAGCAACCTGTTGATGCAATCCACAAGGCCTGACATTACTAAAAAACAGACTACAGGCAACAGCTGAGTAGGAAAGAGGTGTTAAAATATATATTTATCACAAAGTGGTGTCAAAAAGAGATTCATTACAAAAGGGACATGGCAGCCAAAGCACCACGTGAGTTTCTGTGGGCTAAGGAACACTGGACTCTGGGGAATTGGAAAATCATGACCTGGTCTGGTGAATATTGTCTCCTGTTATTTTTTCACAGTGATGGAGGATCGGTATATGTCGAAAACGGGATGCAGTTTATAGACCGGCGGACTAAATGCCGTCGGTCTATATCCCGACAGGGGACTTGAGATAGGCGTTGAAATACCGAGGCCTATCTTAATCCCGACGCCAGAACGCCGAAGGGCGACAGCCCGAACGAAGTAAGTCCAGATCACCCTTAGTGTTAATCGTGGATTGGAGGGTTAGGTTTAGGGAGTGTAGTGGGGTTAGGCTTAGGTTTTGGGGGGGTGTTTGGGGTTAGGCTCCCCCTGGATAGGTCAGAGTTAGGCACCCACCCAGGTGGGATAGGTTTAGGGTGTGGGAAGGGGGGGTTAGGTTTAGGCACCCCCGGGGGGATAGGGATAAGCACCACCCCAGGAGTTTTAGGATTAGGCACCCCTAAGGGAGGGTTAGGGTTGGGGGGGGAGAGGAGAGGGTTTGGGTACTTACCAGCCGGCATTGGGATCTCCTCCTGTTGGGCTTCTCCTGTCGGGATTTGAACCTATTTCATACTGATTCCATTGAAAACTACATGAGTTTTAGTATGTATTATGCCAGCAATGCAGCAAGTCATAGAGGTGTAGTGCCGAGGAGTGTGTTCTTGTGACAAATATAGGGTGCATGGATACAAGTAAAACAATGCTACTACATTTCCACCTACATAGGATCTGGTCCTTCTCTGACCCAGAGGCCCAGTGGGTTTGGGGTTAATATCACAGCTGTGAGTGAAAAATTAGGGCACAGCAAGGTTGTACCGTGCTTGGTGCCAACAGTGCTGCCACCCAGGAAATAAGCCCTAGGGGTTGTCATGGATGCATGTTACTTGTCCCCATAGAACCAGTCCCTGAAGAGGCTCTCTGCTCCCTCCAGTTGTACACATGATGCTGAAGGGAACATTTGCTGAAAGTAGACATACAGAAAGTACAGGGGCCAGAGTGTTGGCCGGAGAGAACCTGTGGCATATAGAACCTTTAGTGATGAGGGAATAATTGCCAGTTAATACTGGAGAGAGGGGTGGTAGAGGAGTGAGAGAAAACAGGAAGGGAGGAGCAGGTCTGTCTGTTCTTCCAAATATGGCACGGGGGCTGAGTGAAACTGTGGAGGAGTTATGTGAGTGGGAGGACCCATCACAAGCTGCACATACACACCCTCTGCTGCCATTTTACAATGACAAATCTAAGTGTCCACCAACTTAGGTGCTAGTGTAGCTTTAGATCCCATAGGCTATGTGAATAACATTGTTGATTGCCTGTAGCTCTTCACCCCTTTTGCAAATTGAATTATGTCAGCAAACTAATGCTCAATGTCACAGGATTAGCAAAATCCCACAATGATGTCAGGACCATACCATAAATACAGCTTGCCCTGCCTAGTTATCAATAACTCAAGTCAAGTGGGATTAAATTAAACACAATATTCTCATTAGGGATCAGTTCAATCTGTAAATTACTTTGGGACACATGGAGTCGACATGGAACAGCATCAATGTGCTACACGGTTAACAGATGGGCCAGATAAATATACAGTAGCTTTAATACAATGTCAATGTATTACAGTTATATTTACTAAAGAGCCAATTGTGCACATTTTTACTGTTAATCTTTCTGATATTTCCATGGTAAAGATTTAACAAATACGATTTTCACCTGAAAAGGCTGCCCTTATGTTACGTCATATAGAAACACAGATTGGATGGTAGAAATTATAAAACAGGCAAGATACACAAGTAGCATCACCTTATCAGAAGTCATGGCTGCCATTCAGTCACCTCAAGGATTGATTACTGTGCAACCATGTCTGGACTTTATCTTTACAACTATAGGCTACTTATTCTACCCCGCATATTCATCCACATTACGACAACTACCCCACCTCTATTATCATCTGTATAACAGTGTAAAAAGAAGGGTCTCTTTACTAAGCCTTGGCTGGAGATAAAGTGGACTGAGATAAAGTACCAGCCAATCATCTCCTAACTGTCATCTTTCAAACAAAGCCTGTGACATGGCAGTTAGGAGCTGATTGGCTGGTACTTTATCTTTGTTCACTTTATCTCCATCCAATGCTTAGTAAATATACCCCTGATTTCTACGAATAATTTGAGATGATCATTGTTTTGTTTAGTCGTGGGCATACTTAACAAATTCAATGTTTTATTTGATTAGACAAGGTGGTAACTTCTCTACCCATGCTGCTCCTGGCCAAGCAGTGTATACACTTGCCACCTATCTGGACCTCATATAACGTATGTCTTTAGTGTTTGGAATGAATGAAAAATTCACCTACTAGTGATCAGGAGCTGTGAATACCAGTGAGAGAAAAATACTAGTGAGTGAATAAAGTTATGCACCTTACTGCTACAGACACAGGTCCTATTTTTAGGCTGCAGGGGTAGCTCATAAAAATAATGACAAATTATATTATGAATTAATCCCATTTTGTCTAATTAAGAGACAAATGACTGTGTGACTGCCACATAAATTGATAATCATAGCATGTTCCTTTTTGAATGGGTACATTGTTAATCTGTGACAGGACTCTCCTACCCTTGCATCATGTGTTCCAAAACAATCCTTATTAATAATCCTAATACGATACAATATGATAGATTTGAATACTATTTGTTAATTTCTTCCCTCTACTGATTTTAGTACATTAAGTAGAGAGATGTAATTGTGAATGAAAAGGTCTTTATAAAGATTTTATTTCCAAGGTCAGCTTTAGTAAGACCATTTTGTAAGGTCTAATTTATTAGCAAATGCAATGGGGGCTATTGTGCAGGAGTTACACAAGCAGAACACTGCAATATTAGTATAGGGTATATGTTATTTATTAAGTTATTTGTATAGCGCACACAAATTTTGCAGCGCTTATATGAAGTTTATATTAACCAACTCTGCATTAGCCTGTACCCTGCTCACATATGGGCAATTCTGCTAAAATGATTTTCAGTTTTCAGTTTTGCTAGTGTGCAACCCATGTATATCACTTAGCAGTCATTGTATCAGAAAGATATGTCTCACTCATTCTTACCAGCTATGGGGTTACCATAATATCTGGTTTACAGGCTCAATGTAGATTGATTCCTTACATCTTTTATTGTCCGTCTGAATATCCTTGGCACATATTCTGTGCTTATTCTGCTGAGCTCCGTGTACAGTACCCACAAGAGCAGGATAACGACATGTCTTTGACAGCCTATAAACCATAAGAATCAGTATTATGGGGCCATCTATTCCACTTAAATACAAGTCTACCCATTTCATTTGATATGATAGAAAAGGTCTGCTGTTAAAATCATGGCCACCGATAACAGATCATAAATGTTGAGTTAAAGATGCTCCAGTTAGACACTTTGTAAGCCCATGGGAGCAATATTTTAATGGGAGAAGCTGCCTGGATGAGACAGATTTATGGAGGAGCAGCTATTGCAGATGAATTGTAGCAATAGGTATGAAAAGATAAGAAATGGTGAGAAATGAGAACTGAAAAAGAAAATGAAAACCCAGATTAAAGCTCAGTAATGTCACCAATCAGTATTGTTCTTTGTAACTTTGTTACTCATGGTATAATCTTGTCTTATCGCCCTGCCTTACATATCTAACGCCAATAATACCATTATGTCCTCTTCACTGTGTATTGAATATATTTTATGTCCGCACTTTCAAAACTAATTTCAGACACAACTTATTAAGGATAGCTTAATAATTTACCACCCCAAACCCACAATAATACATGGGGGAGAAGCAGTATCAGCGCACATAACATGCTCTGATACCACTCCTCCCCCTTCACACATCTCCCCCTTTGTGTTATTTGTTTCTATTTTTATCATTGCGTTTACATATGTGAGATTACATTTAGCCCCGTATTCAATTTGGAGCGAAAAGCCGAGATCGGCGAAAAAGTTTAGCCGATGACGTCATTTCGCCAGGTGGAAAAGTATCGCCGTATTCAATTTGAAAGACTTTCCGCCTATGCAATGTAATAGGCAAAAAAGTTTCGCTTATGAATAGGAGGCGGAAAAAAGTGCAGAAATGGGGTTTGGGTTGCAACATTGCGGGAACCCCCGTGAGCCTTAAGACAGTCCCCCAAAAATTCTTAAAAAAGACTTAAGAACATCTAAAAAAAATAACTTTCATGTTGGGGGTGAAAAAAAAAAAGTTGGGGGACAAAGTTAAAACTAGCGAAACAGACTCCAGGGGGGTCCCCAAGTATGCCCCAGCTGTTTTTTTTATTCCAGGTGTTTGTGGCAGATGGATTTTTTACGTATTTTTAAACTATACTTTAGCTACCCCCCCATTTTCAGGTACCCCAAATTTTCAGGGACTAGTTATTTTCTCAAGAAAATTAAACAAAATGCTATTCTTCACCACTTATGCAAATACGCAAAACAGTGCATATTGAGACCATTTAAAAACACCAAATACCTTCAGCAGGCCAATTTGGGGGTATCCATAGTGATCCCCCATGTAAGTGCATCTTTTGGGGGGTGCCAAGCTGATTACACCATTTTGGAGAGGACTTTCCGCTTGTTCAAGCCGGGTGCCGTTTCCGCGTATTTTCACGTTGAATACGGGGAATCGCGGGGACATGCGCGAAAAGTTTCCGCATTCAAAACACACGATGTTGGCGAAAAGTCCACCAGGTGAAAAAGTATCGCGGGTGCAAAACATATTGAATACGGGCCTTAGTTGTAAAAGAAAATATATACTTTTCATTTTTAATGATAATAACTATTTAACATTTATATTTCTGCCTTCTGTTCTGTTTGTCTTGCCATATGTCTAATTAGACTATATGCTCTTTATTGAAGTGATATGTTATTCCCTTTTGCACTTGAGGGCTGATGCGGGACCAGAGTATGCAGCGAGGCAGCTGACTGAGAAGAACAGAGCTTGTGAACAGAGCCTCTGATAGTGGCAGAGATCGTGTGCTCTTACAATCCCATTCCTCATATGAATAACAGGTTTTTTTTACAGGGGGCACAAGGTAACTGTGCTCGCTGAGCCAAGCCCTCTAGAAAATATATTGATAAAACTGAACTCTTGGACACTGTGAAAAATAAATTAAATAAACATTTTTCCCAATGTCTGAGAAAAAAACTCATTGCAGGGTTTTCAAACAGCAGATTTGCAGATTGGCCCTTGTAGGTGGAATTCTCATTAGGTTACATTTTTCATTCACAATTTGCTCATTTTACAGAGAACATTGCATCAGGTCAAAGTTACTGTTGTTGCTTTTTTAGAAAGAACACTGATCCTGCCATAGGGGGTGATTCTGAGCTGGGAGCAAAGCACAAAAAGCAAATTAACTTTGCACTTTGGTAAAACCATGTTGCACTTTAGGCAGGGGAGATTTAAAATGTGCAGAATTTATTTGAGAAATCTAAATTGTAGTGTAAGGGGTATATTTACTAAAGTGAGATTTTTTAGTAGTGGTGATGTTGCCCACAGCAACCAATCAGATTCTAGCTATTATCTTCTTGAAGGTTCTAGTTAAATGTTAAGTAGAATCTACTCACTTTAGTAAATATACCCCTAAGAATAAAGCTGTCCATCATTTGTGAGCTACATGCAAATCACCCTGTATTAAACCTGCATGCAAAAAATAAGTATTTGCACCCCTTGCAGTGTAACATGGTTTGTTCCAGATACAAAGTTACTTACTCTGTTTGCTTTGCTCCCACCCAGGGCTGCCATCAGAAATTTTGGGACCCGGTACTGACAAAATAGGCAGGGCCCCCCGGGGCATAGGGCAGACATGGGTGGAGTTGTGTATAATGTGGGTGAAGCTACTTTGGGAGGGGTGCATCAATTGGTGTGTAAATCAGGGATGGCTAGACATGGTGGAGGGTGGGGTACAGGGTAGAGAACATTGGATATTAATGGGGGGGCACAGGGCAGGGAAGGCTAAAAAAGCGGGGGCACTTGGCTGGGAAGAGTGGTTTGCGGTGGCAAAGGGCAGGGAAGGCTGATTTGGTCAGGGGGGGGCAAAGGGCAGGGAATGCCGGCTGGACTAGGGGAGAGGCAGGGCAGAGAAGGCTGGCCAGACAAAGGGGTGCCACAGGGAAGACTGGCTGGACTAAGACAGGGAAGACAGGCTGGTGGGCTGGACTAGAAGGGGGAGTGAGTGCAGGGAAGGCTTGCTGAACTGAGGGGGTTGGCAGGGATGGCTGGCTTGCTGGACTGGGGCGGTGGACAGGGAAGGATGGCTTGCTGGACTAGAGAGGGGTAGGCAGGGAAGGATGGCTTGCTGGACTGGGGAGGTGGGCAGGGAAGGATGGTTTGCTGGACTGGAAGGGGTAGGCAGGGAAGGATAGCTTGCTGGACTGGGGGTGGGCAGGGAAGGAATGCTGGCTGGACTGGGGTGTGGGTAGGGAAGGAAGGCTGGCTGCACTGGGGGGTGGGTGGGCAGGGAAGGAAGGTTGGCTGCACTGAGGGGGGTGGGCAGGGAAGAAATACTGGCTGGACTGGGGTGTGGGCAGGGAAGGAAGACTGGCTGCACTGGGGGGGTGGGCAGTGAAGCAAGACTGGCTGCACTGGGGGTGGGGGGTGGGCAGGGAAGGAAGGCTGGCTGCACTGGGGGGTGGGTGGGCAGAGAAGGAAGGCTGGCTGCACTGGGGGGGTGGGCAGGGAGGAAAGGCTGGCTGGACTGGGAGCTGGGCAGGGAAGAAAGGATGGCTGGGATTGAGAAGGCTTAGGGAAGGCTGGCTGTACTCGAGTGGGGGCACAAGACAGGGTCAACACGAATATAAAAGTACCTGAGAAAGGGGCCAGGTTGGCAGCGGCTAGTAATGCACCGGGTGGAAGGAGGAGGAAAAGAGCATCTGCATTGGTGCATTAGAACTATGGAGCCGGCCGGGAGCCAATCACAGCTCGCGTAACGGCAGCCAAACAGGAGCAGCCACTTCTGATTGGCTGCTGTTCCGCGAGCTGTGATTGGCTCACGGCCAACTGAATACTATTGAGCTGGCCACGAGCCAATCACCGCTCGCGGAACAGCAAGCCAATTAGGAGCAACTTTTCCTGATTGGCTGACGTTCCGTGAGGCTCTATAGTAGTTCAAATGCCGTTGACACCTGGGCCCCCTCTCTCTCCCGGCCCGAGACAGGAGGCCCGGCAGTCCTCCCCTGATGGCAGCCCTGCTCCCATCTCTGACTCATAGTGTCAGTGGTGGGAAGGTCGTCCCTGGGCCCCCACACATAAAGGGCCCCCACCAGGGGTTAAAGGGGCCCGGAACAGGAGACGGAACCAATTCCGCCTGCTCCGGCCCACCTCAGCCCGGCGCCGCAAGGAGGCTCCTTTTGTCGGGCCTGCTTTTGACTTTGTTTACCAGTGGGCGCCCAGCTCCCTCCCTGCAGCGCCAGTGGCAGCCGTAGGCTGGAGCTCACTCCTGAGCTCTGGCTCCGGGCTCCCGCAGTCTGCAGTGTGTTATGGGAGAGACGTAATGACGTCTTTCCCAAAGTTCCGAGGAGCAGCCTGTCGGACGGACGTGGACGCAGGAGCGGGGCTTAAGGTAAGTATTATTTTGTTTTTTTTCGTGTAAGCGGCTTCACTATAGGGGGAACTACTACAGGGACATTACAATTGGGGGCACTACCACAGGGGGTACTACCACAGGGGGCATTACTACAGAGAGCATTACTACTGGGGGTGACTACAAGGGGTACTGCATAGGGGGCACTGCATAAAGTGCACCACTCCTGGGAGCACTACTACAGGGAGCACTGCATAAATGGCACCACTACTGTGGGCTCTGCATAAGGGGCATTACCACTGTGGGCACTGCCACTACTGGGGGCCCTGCAAAAGGGGCACCACTACTGTGGGCACTAGATAATGGGCACTACCACTGCTGGGGGAACTGCATAAGGGGCACCACTACTGGGTGCATTGCAAAAGAGGCACTACTGGTGTGGGCATTGTATAAGAGGCACTACTACTGCGGGCATTATGTGTATTAGGGGCACTACTACTGTGGGCATTGTGCATAAGGGGCAATATTGTAGGCATTGTGTAAAGTGGGCACTATTGTGTGTCATAACATGAATAAGGGACACTACTATGTGGTGTAATGTGAATCAGGGGATAAAATTGTGCAACTGGTGAGTAATATTTCATGTGGGTGCCTATATGTGTTTTTTTTTTCCTGTAGGTGTATATTGTGTGGTTTTTTTGTGTGTGTGTGTCTGTGGGGGTTTTTTTATGTGGAGCCCATGGGCCCCATTTCACAATGAGACATAACCCCTTTAGCACTCGCTTAAGGGGATATGTCCTCCTTTCAGTATTTAACAAACAGCTCTAAGCTTAGCTTATCACTGTTTGTCAATGTACTGCTTAAGAGCGATATGGTCCCCATTGCGCTTACTCCCATTTCGGCCATATTTAATAGGGGCCCCCACATGTTTGTTGCCCAGGGGCCCCCAACAGAACTTAATCCAGCCCTGGGTACTAAATAAGACACCTGTTCTCAAGTATTGATATGCTTAAAACCTGGACTGTAATGGCGGAGTTTGGGCACCTCTGCCAGAGTATGTTCCCTGGAGATGAAAATAAAAAAGAAATAGTAAAGAAGAGAGGAAAATGAAAGATGGACTAGTAACAGCTTTAATCTAGGTACATTTATAAACAATAATACAGAAATGTGTCCGTGTTATTTTGCAGTTTATTTGCTGAAAGATTCAGGCTTTCATTTGGCTGCTGCCATCCCTTTCCTGAGGTAACTCACAGTGCAGGCAGATGGCTTTGGTTGTTACCAGTGCTGTACGTATCTCATATAATAGATAGTGCTGAATGCCCAGGATATATATGTAATTCATATACTCATAGCATAGCCTCAATATAAATCCTGTTAGCTTGTTTTCCATGAACTCTGATACACTGGGCCTGATTCAGAAGTGGCCTCTAATGCAGTGCAACAGCAGCTATACTCTAATGCCGCAGAGGATGGGATTCGTACAGAGACACTCACCAGCTGCTGCGCTCATCCCTCTCTTTGCGTATTGAGACACCACGTCGGCTGCACGTTAGTCGCATTATCGAACATCGCCTTTGGAGGCGCAGAATGTCCATCTGAACATGGCCACCGAAATCAGTGCAACTGTGGAAAAAGCTACAGTCGCTGACCGTGACACTCCCGCGACATACCCACATGTGGCTAGCCACATCCCTGTTATCACCCAGGTTTGCCCACTGACAGAGCCGGCCCTAGCCAATTTGGTGCCCTAGGTAAAATTTTTACTAGTGCCCCCTAGCAGATAATGTCACCACCAAATTTATGGCCGGTAAACGATGTTGTGTGTGTCCCGACCTCGTTATCGACAGGACCTGACTGGGTGCCAGCATCGGCAAGTGCATACACACTTGCCGATGCCAGCAGCAAAATAGTGACGGTGGGAGCCATACTGCATTTGGCAGCATAGCCCTTGCTAGCGATGTCGCCCATGAGACCTGCATTCAGGTCCGAGCAGCGATGTCACTGACAACTAGCAGTATATTGAGTATAATATGGCTATACCACACTCATCATCATTCTTCACAGCAGTGGAGTGCACAACAGCTATAACACACACAAACATATCTATAAAAATATACATATATATACACACACACAACATAATTGTGTAATGTCTCCTCAATGTGCGCGCCCCAATGGCTCCAACTGTGAGAGAGACAAACAGCCTTTGTAGAGGAAGACTGGCCACCAGAGTAAGTATAGGAGTGGTGGGATGAAAGGGAGTGTTGAGACGTAGCCATGATGGGATGGTGGTGAGGTCGTGGCTGCCAAGGTGGGTGGGTGTGGAGGAAGAGGATAGCAGAGAGAAGGTGGGATTAGCCAGAGGAAAGGTAGAGCAGAGCAGGGGGGGAAGGGTCAGAGACTGTGCAAGTGACTTGCAGTTAAACTATATATACAGTGTATCCAGCCACCTATCATTCCAGCCTCCTGTCCCCTCCAGCCTCTCATCATTCCAGCCTTCATCCATCTGTGCCCCCTCCAGCCACCTGTCATTCCAGCCTCCTGTCCCCTCCAGCCCCTCATCATTCCAGCTTTCAGCCCTCTGTCAACTCCAGCCACCTGTCATTCCAGCCTTCAGCCCCGTGCCCCCTCCAGCCTCCCAACATTCCAGCTTCCAGTCTCCACTCCAGCCCCCTGAGTAACCTCAACAACCCACCAACTTCAGGCTTCTCTCCAAATTACCTTCTTTTTGGCAGCTGGACTGCTCCTTTTTCGTTCTGCTGCTCCAGCCACGGCCTGCCTGCCCCTCAAGCTCTTCCTCCCAAACACCTGACACATAACCACTTGTCTCTGTGTAGAGTCCGGCTGTGTAGAGGGGGCGTGGCCTATTTGCAGGCGATGTGGCCACGCCCCCTTGTGGAAAAAACCTTTCTGCACTCCTTTTATGGATCCGGGTGTGTTTTACTTGTGGCTGTATGGGCCCCGCCGGGGATTAAGTGGACATTGTACAAAGCATCGGAGGCAGGCTGTGTAGCAGGAATGAAAAAGTTCCTGACTACTGCATTACAGGCCCCTAGTCATTCCAGTCACCCCTAGGCATTTGCTTAGACTGCCTATGCCTAGGGCCGGCTCTGCCCACTGACATGCCCATATGTTGCTAGCCACAGCCCTGTTATAACCCAGGGAACGCCCACTGAAATTGCCACTTTCTGCATCAAAATGTGTTCTGCGGCTTTCTGCAGTAACCATCGGGACACATGCGCAGGGCATCTCGGATGCACTGGAAAAACACTGCCTCCCAGATTCTGGCACCATAGGCAACTAGATCCATTTAGGCAAAAGAGGAGAATAGACTCTATAAGATTAAAATTGCTGTGAAACTTAGTATAAATTACGTTTTGTGGTGGATCAGGCCACATGGCAGAGGTGCAAAGTTCCAGTGACACAATCTTGGAGCCGTACTTTTGCCTCAGTATCGCATGGCCTTCCATTCCACACTGTATTTGTTATTTCACAATGGGCAACTCATTCCGGTTTAGTTACAATGAAGGTCAAATTTCCAAAAGTAAAACGTATCATATTTTGCAGTCAAGTGTAGAATGAGGTAAATATTTTGTGAAACATTTTGAAATATCTGATGATTGCTAGAATAGACCTTTCTATATGAATAGCACTACCCAAAACCAGCATTGGTCTCGGGTATGCATGGCCCATTAGTAGATTTATTTCCATCTCTGCAAGATCAAAAGTAATTAATTGCATGATGAGTGATAATTATTATAACTAACATGAATCTAAAATAAGAAAATATGTTTAAATTATTTTGTTATATATATTAAAATGTTTGTGGACCACTGAAGGGTGTTCTGTTAATTTAAATGGGCAATCCAAGCTTGCTACAACCACGCCATGCCACACACACCATGCTTGTTTTTGCCACTAAACATTCCACTTTTGAAACATTGCAATAATAATAAAAGCCATTGTCTTCATGTATAACCCTCATATATATTCCCATTAGTATTTAGTTTACATAAAGCCAAGAAAATATTCAAAAATACAACACAAATACCAAAAAAATTATATTTAAATTGTTTGTTTTTTATCTATAAAGTATTGCAATATATAATATATTATTGGAACCATTGCCGAAATGTGGTAATGTTACTATCATATCATCAATGATAGTTTATAGTCTGCGTGTGATCTGCATGAAGAATTGCAGGCAAATGCAATCTGAAAATGAGAAATTAATTTACACCCTAGGAAATTGGGGCTGTTGCTTTAAGAGGTGAGGATGGGAAACGGAACATAGGCCAATTTCACTTTAAATCAAAGAATACATTCTGAAGAGCAGATATGTGGCCGTGATTTCAGCGGAGACACTAATGGGTATTTAATGCGCCCATCAATGTTTGTAAGTTTCTGGCATAAGGAACACACACAATAGCCTCGAATCCCTCTTTAACACTTATTTGAGATGACAGGAAAAATGAAACAGTTTGTGCTTTCAATGGAAAAGCAATCATTGCTACATTATATTTCTGCTTGCCCTATCATGCTAATGCATGGTAAAAATGTCACCAGATGTATTTAAGGACCTGATCGAGCTCTAAGGCTTCATTCCTTTTACTTGGCTGATTAGTTAAGGGAGGAGAGAGAGAGAAAAAAAAATCTTCAATTTGTATGTAAATGCGGCACGGTTTGCTATCAGCTGTACACCTGCACCTGTAAAAAATAATAAACTGGAGTTTAATGCTGTAATTATAAGCATTTATGGGAGTTTTAAAGAGGCTCTGACCAGTGAGATGAGATATTTGCGTAGGGATATTACTGATGCCCAGACAAGAGGGGGATAGGCGCCTGGTGCAGATTAAACCACTCTATCCTGCTCACTTTCTATGGAAATGTTTGCTGAAATTTATATGTTTGTGAGTGCTGGCAATAGTCATTCTAAATGGATCAGCCAAACTACGCCGATAAAGTGACATGTAAATGAGCAGCTGCCCTTTGAAGTGGGTATTACCGTTATATCAAAGATGGATAATACACACGATGAGATACTTTTCCACGTTTACTGGATGTTAAAGTAGGGAGAGCAACATCGAGTTGTTTGTCATCTAAGACCCATTGCAAACTCAACACTAGTCAGCATCACACTTATGATGCCCAGGAGCTTGGAAAAGATGTCCAGGAGCAGATGGGGGGGCGATGGGGGTTTGGCTCCACAGATGGTGAGCAAGACTGCTCGTATCACATGAAGCTTCAGCATGATACCTATAACACTGGGACACAACGTGGACAATACTGTGTATCTGACATAATGGTGATAACTAGTGAAATATTTCTAATAATAGGTTTGCTTACTGTACATAGAGGAGGACAGGTTTAAGGTGCGTACGCGCCTAGTGATTTTTTAAATGATTTGCCCGATTCCGATGGATCGGAACGACAAATTGTTAACATCGTGTGTACCCACGATGTCGTGAGGTGCGTGTTCCAGTGAGGTCATCAGCCACATCGTCAGGTCGGCCCTACATGCAGCTCAACCTGACAATGCGACTGACGACCCCATGCAGTGGGATGCAGAAGTGGCCAACATATCGGGCATTCGGGCACCGTGTAGTCTAGTGTATACCACCCGCCCAATATGTCGGCCCATCGCCGGTTGCATCAATGGGTACACACATCGTTTAGTGTGTACCCAGCTTAAGGATAAAGAGGGAGGAACAGCAGAGTGTGTTGCAGAGTGTCTGCAGGGTTATATCTTTATTTTATTTTATTTTTTTTAAATGTTTTCCCTGAATTCCTTCTTCTGTTAAAGAGATGATTACGATGGTCAGGCTAAAGTGCTAAACTCTTTTCAGTCTCTCTGAACAGGTTATGAATGAACTGGAGACTTTGAAAGCTTGTTTCACTGGAATGTATTTTCTGCGCAAATTGTTACTTACGTTACATTTCATGGCCACAGGACCTTTTCAGTCTGAGTGCTCAAAATTTATACCCACCTGGGCAACATTTTGTAGGCACTTTACTACTGTGATAAGCACAATCAAAAGGACTATCATCTACACATCTGCATAAAAAACTGTATGAACTGTTATTGTTCATTCACCCAGTTTGTCATATGGGTCCAAAACTGATAAAATTCCCTGGAAATTCTTGAAATTGTGTTTGATTGTTCAAGCCATAGTTATGTTTGTTTCAGCTGGTCGCACATGGGCGATCGTTTTTCACATGATCAAGCGAATTTGTACACAAGCAACCAGCCATGAACACATTCAAGCTTCAATTAATATATTTAACAGCTAAAGTTGAACTTCAAAAATAGTGTTAACAATTGAAAACATTTTTTAAATGGAAACATTTTCATCTTATTAAAAAAAAAATTAATTAAATAGTTTGTAAAAATACAAATATTTAAAAGATATTTAATATTTTAACATGATCCTCAAACATTGAATCTCAGATGTGAAGGGTGAACTTTGACTATGAACATTGGTCCTTAAAGCAATTGACTTGTGAATGGCAAATGTGAGCCTCTTAAAATTTTTAACCAAACCTGAATTAGACTCTGTAGGCGAGTGAATGTTCATGGCTATTAAGGCATTGAATGCCAAGCACATTTAAGAGATTCCAAAGTTTTAAACATCTGATTCAGGGTGGAAGTTTACCAAATCAAACACACCCCCCAATTTATTTGCATTGGGAAGATATACTACAAATACTATCTATTTGCTGATAAAAAGACACACAAGTCTAATTCAATAGAACAGACAATAAAATTAAAAGAAAATTAAAAGAAAAAAAAACATTCTCTTCTTTGTAACATTTGATACATAAGAGTGGTCTATACTTTGGTTACATAATAGTGGACTATATTTAAAGTTATTTAATAAACTTTGAAGAGAATAGAACCCCAATAGTACTGTAATACAGCACCCCAGTAATGGGATCAACTTGGGCCCATATATACACTTTTTCTAGTTTCCAGTTCAAAGATTAGAAGACAGAAATAAATGCAAACATCCTTTCTGGCTATGTTCTAATGAGTGCTTACAGTGAGAGAGTCTGAGGGTGTCACACTCCAGGCCAGGGACAGGGAAGCCAAGTTTGTTGTCACTGCACCATCTTCATCGATCATCATTAATTATCGTCAACCTGTTTTTGCTCCCCCTTCTCCTTCATACCATCAATAATAGTTTTGCAGCCACTCTGTTCCAAAGTCAATTCAATTAAAAAGTAAAAAAAAATATATAGTGATATAGTCTATTGTTATCTGCTTTTTATTTTAGTTTGTTTTGGTAGGGGTTGGGGAGAGGCTTGACTGCAATGATTGATCACAATAAGCCAAGGAAAAAAGAAGTGAGGTCTCTCTCTTCTGCGTCTGTCCTACCCACCATTTTTAGATTTATTAAAAAAAAGATGGGGATTTTATTTCTCTTTGGGTTTTTTTCTACATCTGAAGCCTAAAAGCAACTTCATTAGGCACAAAGCTCACCAAATGTAATGCGAACGTAAGGTGTATTTATGTATCAGTGTTATTGAATATATTTATAACTATGGCCCTGATTTAGTAACGATCGCATGTTCCCTTTTCTAAAACAACATATTTGGAGTAAATACATCATGAACCAATGCAGTTATTTAAGATGTTTATCCTAGAAATTGTGCCTTAATTCAGAGACACTGACTGGCAGATGCAAATTTTCAATAACTTGAAACATAAAGCTGCCATCTCTATATAACCACATATTCCAAAACCATAGGAGGCATTGACGTAAAAGCAATGAGCTGTCCTGTTGTTTACAAGAAATATGACAGCATTCAAACTTTGATACAGGTTCGTGGTGCTCGCATATGTGGAGACGAGTCCAGTACTTCCACATTTATCACACAGGGGGCTCTATTTGCTACAATCCGCATTGGTAATGCAGATTGTAGTGTGATATTACCGAGTGAATTCGCATTGCGAATTCAGGCAATATCACAGGGATTTACTACAAATCCCTTGCAGGGACAGAGCTTGCGATAAAGCTCTTTCCCTTCTAATCCCCTTCGGAGCCTTATCACGGTATTTTCACAAAAAATACAGTGATTAAGTGCCTGCGCATGCGCCGACCATTCGCCGCAGCTACTCCCACTCCGGTGCTAAGTCCCGCCCCACGAGCGCAGACCCCCCATGACCCCCCCTCCCTTACTTACACTTACCTGCATGCTCCAGGCCTCCAGTGATGTTCTCCATTCCTCCGGTCAGGTGATCTCCCATACTGCACTGGGGCCCGATCACCTGATGACCGGGCAGCAGTGCACTATGGGAGACCAGCTGACCGGAGGGGAGTCATCACCGGAGGCCCGATCACCGGTCCCTGGAGTCAGGTAAGTAATTTTTTTTTTTACTATTTTTTTTTTCTTTTTTTTTTACAGTAATCAGCTTGCGGTCTGTTTAGACCACACAGCTGATTACTGGGACCGACTCCCGGCTCTGCTCTCCCCGTTAGAGCAGGGCAGGAGGCAGGTAACCGGGGGAGACCCTGGATAACGCCACCTCCAGGTGGCATTATTATTACAGGGCTTTCCCCGGTATTTTTTTCACATTTATTTTTAGTAACTATTGTCAGATCACATTTCCCATTACAGTTATGGGAAATGCGATCTGCTTCACTAAAAATAAGTGATACTTAGGGGTTGGAGTAGAATTTTACGAATTCTACTCCACTTGCCCTGTAATAACTATAGGTGATACTAAAATAATGTGAAAAGGGTGTGAAAACACCCTTTTTCACATTATTTTAGTAAAAATAATGTTGATAAATAGAGCCCCTGGGCTCATGTAAAGTTGGTTACACACATGAAAATATGCATTTAAATGTGTATGTTCAGTCTGGGGCATCAGAATATACATATACCCCTTTTACACCAGAGTAAAAACCTGAGTCTGTGCTGGGCAGGGCCGGTGCTAGGGTGTTCAGCTCCCCCCTGCAAACTATAAATTTGCCCCCTCTCTCCCAGCTTTTATAAAGGGACAGCGCAAGCCTTCAGCGCACACCACAAACAAGGCGCATGATCTCACAAGATAGGGACATGGCTACACAATAGTATCCCCAATTCAAATTACTCCACAGTAGAACAATACACCGGACGTAGTGCCACTGATTCACATTACACCACATACACCTTATGTTATGACACACAGTAGTGCCCCTTATACACAATGCCTACAGTACTGCCCATTTATACACATAATGCCAACAGTAGTAGTGCGCCTTTTACACAATACCCAAAGTGCCCCTTATACGCAATGCCCACAGTAGTAGTGTCCCTTACACAATGACTACAGTAATGGTGCCCCTTACACAATGCCTACAGTAGTAGTGCCCCATATACACAATGTCCACAGTAGTAATGTCCCTTACACAATGCCCACTGTAATGGTGCCCATTACACAATACCCACAGTAGTAGTGCCCCTTATACAATGCCCACAGTAATGGTGCCTCTTACACAATGCCCTCAGTAATGGTGCCCCTTACACATAATGACACACAGTGATAATGTCCCCTACAAATAATGACACACAGACACACTATACTTAACTGAAGCCCGCTCCTGCACCCGCCGCTGTACGACAGCTCCTCGCCCTCGGCACTATGGGAGAGACATCATGATGTCTCTCTCTACACACACTGTGGGAGCTGGAAGGTGGAACTCAGGAGTGAGCTCCAGCCTCTGGCTGCAGGAAGGGATCCGCCGGGCGTCCGCTGGTAACAAATTCTCAGCGAGTGCCTGGCTAATAGATGAAGGTGGCAGTGGCGCCTCTGCAGCCTGGCACCTCCCTGCTGCACAGGGCCGGCTTACCGTATCGTGCCGGCCCTGGCGACAGCCACCTCCCACATGAGTCACCCTCTATGCCATCTCCCGGGCTGTTAGAAAAACAAGCAATTTCAAACATTTTAAACTGCAAGTAAACCTATAGGACACAGGTTCTCAAACTCGGTCCTCAGGAATCCTAACAGTGCATGTTTTCCAGGTCCCCTCACAGATTCACAAGATAAATAATTAGCTCCACCTGTGGAAATGTATCAGTAGTAATGAACACACCTGTGCTCCTGCTGGGTGACCTGGAAAATGTGACCTGTGTGGGGTTCTGAGAACCGAGTTTGAGAACCACTGCTATAGGATATTATTAGGAAAAGCTGTATATTACTGTGCTAAATCACATACCTAAAAATATGACACTATAAACCACACAGTTAATTTATTCAGGCAGCAGCAGCACGAGTCAATGTCCCTTAAGCTGGGTAAACACTGGCCGATATATATTGGCCGATTAATTGATCGGTCACGACCATCGCGGCCATCAAAATGCACGCTCGTATAGCCTGTGGGTGGTGACCCACAGCTATACGAGCGTCCAGGAGGACGCTCCATTTTCATGGAGGCCGGCCCTCATTCAGAGCGTGCGCTCTGCTCAGAGCGTACGGCTCTGAATGAGGGCCAGTGATTGCAAAATACGCTGAGCGGGTCCTGCAGTGTATGGCTGTGCTACGCGCAGAGCGCCGCAACAGCCAATCGCTGGTGCCATCTCCTTAATCAGTCCCCACCACACTGTATCTCCTCAGCCAGCAGGCAGCTCCGTACAGCCAGACAGACACTGACTGGCCCACGCCGCCTCCTCCCGGGACTCATCAGGCCCCGCCCACTGCCCCTGAGAAGCAGCAGCAAGGCCCGCACACAGTCTTCCCCTGCTCCCAGACTGGATCCGGAGCGACGGACTCACGTAGCCACTCACTGTTGGAGCTTGAGACCCGGTGGGCGGAGCGCAGCACGGTGACCACAGGGATTCTGGCTCACACAAGGGCAGCAGTTGCACCACGCCACCCCCCGCGCTTAGAAGATGGTTGAACAGACATACCGGTACAGTAAGGAAGGAAGGTCAGTACAACCGGCTGCACAGAACTCCTCTTTCTGCGTCAACCACACAGTACTCCTCTCTCACATACACACAGTGTTTTATATATATATATATATATATATATGATGCATACATGTGTGTGTATATATATATATATATATACATATACATATATATATATATATATATATATATAAGATGCATACATGTGTGTGTGTGTGTGTGTGTGTGTGTGTGTGTGTGTGTGTATATATATATATATATATATATATGTGTGAATATATATATTTAATGTGTGTGTATATATATTATATGCATGTATTAGGGATGTGCAGGCTCGGATAGGTTCGAGTTTGCACGTGGAGTTCGGATTTTTCCCTCCAAAAAAACGGAACTCAGAACGAGGCAAAACGTCATCTTACATGGACGAACATCATCATTCCTGGTCTTTTGTCCAGGAATGATGATGTTCGTCCATGTAAGATGACGTTTTGCCTCGTTCTGAGTTCCGTTTTTTTGGAGGGAAAAATCCGAACTCCACGTGCAAACTCGAACCTATCCGAGCCTGCACATCCCTAGTATGTATATATATATATATATATATATGATATATATATACATATACAAATGGAACCCCCCCTAAAAATCCTGCGTTTGCCCCTGGACATATCTGTCCATCGGCAAGTGTGTACGGGCGATCAGCCGATTCCCTGTGCACACAGCGGCAGATATATCTTTCAGGTGTGTACCCACCTTTACTTACCATTCATGTAAATTCATGTACTATTAGTTTGAGACAGGCCCATCTTAGTATGAAAGCAGGTTGCAGCACTGTTTAGCTTGGGTGGAGTTAATTTTAAAGTAAATGTGACTACTAGTTAATGGTGTTGTAGTGACCCCCAGATAATAAAGACAGCGTTGCAGTGACAATCAGATAATGTAGAGTGCCGCAGTGACCACCAGATAATGCAGAGAGTGCCACAGTGTCCACCACATAAAACAGAGAGCGCTCCAGTGTTCACCAGATAATACAGAGAGTGCTCCAGTGTTCACCAGATAATACAGAGAGTGCTCCAGTGTCCACCAGATGATGCAGAGTGCCACAGTGTTCACCAGATAATACAGAGTGCCACAGTGTTCACTAGATAATACAGAGAGTGCCGCAGTGTTCACCAGATAATACAGAGAGTACTGTAGTGTCCACCAGATAATACAGAGAGTGCCGCAGTGTTTACCAGATAATACAGAGTGCTGTAGTGTCCACCAGATGATGTCAAGTGACCCGGCAATCCAACCCAGGTAGCTACCAGGGTTGGACCTAGGATGGACCCGGGTAATGGTGCAGTGTAAACGGCACAACCCAGGTTATCCGACCTGGGTCATGCCTAAAATTAGATGATTGGTGGTTGTGGAGCAGTCATCTCCCACTTTTTATGACCTCACAAGTTTAGCAGGGCAGACCCAGGTTCAGTGTGAACGGGGCTAACCTGAGAATAACCCAGATCAATAGTGCTGTGTAAACGGTATCTGACCTGGATCTGTCTTGAGTTAGAACTATGTTTGAAAACCCAGGTCGGACCCGGGTTTTGGTGGAAAAGAGGTATTAGTAACGATTCTAGTCATAGTACCTAATTTGTATACAATATGAAATGTCATATAAACAACAGAGAAAAGCCTCTTGACAATGCTTTTAAAAAATGTGAGTGTCGCATTAACCATATAAAACGTAAAAAAAATCCAGACACAAATAGAGAATATAAATACAAATGAGAATCTTCATTCTTGCCACAGCCCAAATGTAAATATCAATTAAGTAATGTGAATAGACAGCCAAAACTTCAATTACTTTAGCAACCACATTAATTAATTAATCGCTATCAGCTAGAGAGGTCCATACACAATCATCTAATCAAAAGTGCCGATCTAGTACTGCTGACTGCCATCATCATCATCATCATTGTGTCTCATTGCCCCAACCTACCAACCCCAGCAAGAGTTATGCCTGCTGACAAGTGTATCGGCATCTGCGTCCAGGTCTACTTCAATCACAGTTAAACAAAAATGTCCTTACTGTTCTCAACTGTGCTTGCCCACCACCCAGGTATGCCTCTCTGGTCATAAGGAGTAAAGGTGGGTACACATTAGACGATATGTTGCCCGATCCTCGGCAAGTATGTGCCCACTATGTCGGCCCTTGCGAGCTCCCATGGGGTCGTTCATTACATCAACAGATCTGCAGTACATGCTGATCAATTTGTCAATGTGATGAACGATGCCAGGCAGGTGAATGGAGCCGGTGCCCGACATATCAGGCAGTCGGGCAAAGGATTGTATATTATGTACTGTTCGCCGTTATGTTGGCCTGTCGGGCATCGCATCGCTGGGTACACACATCAGTAAGTGTGTACCCAGCTTAAGTGTAAGATGGGCAGCACGGTTGGCATAATCGTTTCCATTACAGCCTCACAGCACTGAGGTTTTGAGTTTGACTTCCACCAAGGTCCTATCTTTGTGGTAGAGAATATAGGGGTTTATGTACTAAGCCTAGGGAAGAGATAAAGTGGAGAGAGATAAAGTACCAAACAATCAGCTAGTAACTGTCATTTTTCAAATAGTCTGTAAAATGACAGTTGAAAGCTGATTGGTTGGTCCTTTATCTCCATCCAATTTATCTCTCTTCAAGGCTTAGTATATAAACCCACTAGATTGTAAACTCCACTGGGGCATGGACTTATGTGCGTGCAGTAGCGGCTCCAGGCACGGGCAGTCCAGTCCGTCGCCTGGAGTGCTACTGTTTCCGGAGGGCGTAGGAAACGCCCACCTCCCTCCCAGCGCTATAGTACATATTTAAGCTCACTGGGAGGGAGCGGAGGAGGGAAGGGGCGGCAACACAGGACGGTGCTGGGCACAGCACAGCCTAGCGCCGGCCCTGTGTGCGTGACCAATAATTTTCTGTGAAGCACTGCGGAATATATGTGCGTTCTATAAAAAACACAGTGCTGGATCAACACCAGGGTTGCAAGGGATGGTCACCCCAGTAGCACACACACAAGGGAACCAACACACATAGCTACATCGCCAACATTCCGGACACTGTAGCATATATGAACTGGGGTTTCTGTGTGGCATAACGTGAACCGGGGGCACTACAGTGTGTTAACAAATCTGTGGTGCTGGTAGTACTTACACATTGCACTTTTTAATAACATTGCCAGTAAAACATATTGACAATTTTATAGATATGGGCCCCCCACAAATTAATTTCCCTGGGGCCCCCACAAAACTTAATTTGGCCCTGAAACAATAACTGTTAAGATGAGTCAAAAGCTGTATACGGATGTATGCATACATTATTTGCAAGTCTGTGCAGTAAGAAAATGCATATTTTCT
This sequence comes from Taudactylus pleione, assembly GCA_031769625.1. Classification (NCBI taxonomy): domain Eukaryota; kingdom Metazoa; phylum Chordata; class Amphibia; order Anura; family Myobatrachidae; genus Taudactylus; species Taudactylus pleione. The sequence goes on from JAUIMM010000116.1 coordinate 4,791,973, forward strand.
GCAAACAAAACACATCCAACTCTAAATGAGTTCCACAACACCCCTGTGTGTCCTGATTGTGGGGCCAAAAAGGGGGCGTGTCCTTGTGGAACACCCCCAATTCATCACACTGTGGGGCGTGCCCAGCACTTATGAAGGTGCTGGGCTTTCCCCAAGCTCTCCCCTCGTGGCAAATAATTGCCATGTGCAGTAATGCACCTTACACAGTATGTCTTACACAGTAATGCCCTTTATAATACATTATGTTACACGCAGTAATGCCCTGTATAACACATTGTGCCGCACGCAGTAATGCCCTTTATAACACATTATGCCACACACAGTAATGCCCTTTATAACACATTATGCCACACGCAGTAATGCCCTGTATAACACATTATGCCATACGCAGTAATGCCTTGTATAACACATTATGCCACATGCAGTAATGCCCTGTATAACACATTATACCACACACAGTAATGCCCTGTATAACACATTATGCCACATGCAGTAATGCCCTGTATAACACATTATACCATGACACATGCAGTAATGGCCTTTATAATATATTATGCCACACGTAGTAATGCCCTGTATAACACATTATGTCACATGCAGTAATGGCCTTTATAATACATTATGCCACACGTAGTAATGCCCTGTATAACACATTATGCCACACACAGTAATGCCCTATATAACACATTATGCCACACGCAGTAATGCCCTGTATAACACATTATGCCACACGCAGTAATGCCCTATATAACACATTATGACACACGCAGTAATGGCCTGTATAACACATTATGCCACACGCAGTAATGCCCTTTATAACACATTATGCCACATGCAGTAATGCCCTTTATAACACATTATGCCACACATAGTAATGCCTTGTATAACACATTATAACACTTTATGCCACACGCAGTAATGCCCTTTATAACACATTATGCCACACATAGTAATGCCTTGTATAACACATTAAGACACACGCAGTAATGCCCTTTATAACACATTATGCCACACACAGTAATGCCCTGTATAACACATTAAGACACACGCAGTAATGCCCTGTATAACACATTATGTCACATGCAGTAATGCCCTTTATAACACATTATGCCATATGCAGTAATGCCCTGTATAACACATTTTGCCACATGCAGTAATGCCCTGTATAACACATTATGTCACATGCAGTAATGGCCTTTATAACACATTATACCACATGCAGTAATGCCCTGTATAACACATTATGCCACACGCAGTAATGCCCTATATAACACATTATGACACACGCAGTAATGGCCTGTATAACACATTATGCCACACGCAGCAATGCCCTTTATAACACATTATGCCACATGCAGTAATGCCCTTTATAACACCTTATGCCACACACAGTAATGCCCTTTATAACACATTATGCCACACATAGTAATGCCTTGTATAACACATTATAACACTTTATGCCACACGCAGTAATGCCCTTTATAACACCTTATACCACACACAGTAATGTCCTTTATAACACATTATGCCACACACAGTAATGCCCTGTATAACACATTAAGACACACGCAGTAATGCCCTGTATAACACATTATGTCACATGCAGTAATGCCCTTTATAACACATTATGCCATATGCAGTAATGCCCTGTATAACACATTTTGCCACATGCAGTAATGCCCTGTATAACACATTATGTCACATGCAGTAATGGCCTTTATAACACATTATACCACATGCAGTAATGCCCTGTATAACACATTATGCCACACGCAGTAATGTCCTTTATAACACATTATGCCACACACAGTAATGCCCTGTATAACACATTATGACACATGCAGTAATGCCCTGTATAACACATTATGCCACACACAGTAATAACCTGTATGACACATTATGACACACGCAGTAATGCCCTGTATAATAAATTAAGCCACATGCAGTAATGTCCTTTATAATACATTGTGCCGCACACAGTAATTCCCTTTATAATACATTATCCCCAATTCGAATGATGCCACACAGAAGTCCCTTTTCATGTTATGACACACAGTGGTGCCCCTTTTACACAATGCCCAAATTAGTGCACCTTATACGCAAGGCCCACAGTAGTAGTGCCCCTAATACAATGCCCACAGTAGTAGTGCCCCTTACACAATGACCCCAGTAGCGGTGCCTCCCATGCAGTGCCCTCATTAGTAGTGCCCACAGTGGTAATGCCCACAGTGTTAATGCCCCCATTCTTAATGTCCCCTATAGTAATTCCCCCCCTATAGATGTGCCTCCAGTAGTAATGCCCCCTGCTGTAACGCCCCCAGTTGTAATGTCCCCCTATAGCCATGCCCCAAGTAGTAATGCCCCCCTATAGCCATGCCCCCAGTAGTAATGACCCCTATAGCCATTTCCCTCAGTAGTAATGCCCCCTATAGCCATGCCCTCAGTAGTAATGCCCCTATAGCCATGCCCCCAGTAGTAATGCAGCTTATAGCCATGCCCCCAGTTGTAATGACCCCAATTGCCATGTCCCCAGTAGTAATGCCCCCTATAGCCATGTCCCCAGTAGCAATGCCCCTTATAGCCATGTTCCCAGTAGTAATGCCCCCAGTAGTAATGCCTCTTATAGCTATGCCCCCTGTTGTAATGCCCCCCTATAGCCATGCCCCCAGTTGTAATGCCCCCCTATAGCCATGCCCCCAGTAGTAATGCCCCCTATAGCCATGCCCCCAGTAGTAATGCCCCCTATAGCCTTGCCCCAGTAGTAATGCCGCCTATAGCCATGCACCCAGTAGTAATGCCCCTTATAGCCATGCCCCCAGTAGTAATGCCACTTATAGCCATGCCACCAGTAGTAATGCCCCTTATAGCCATGCCCCTAGTAGTAATGCCCCTTATAGCCATGCCCCCAGTAGTAATGCCCCCTATAGCCATGCCCCCAGTAGTAATGCTCCCTGTAGCCATGCCCCTTATAGCCATGCCCCCAGTAGTAATGCCCCCCTATAGCCATGCCCCTTATAGACATGCCCCCAGTAGTTATGCCCCCCTATAGCCATGCCCCCAGGAGTAATTCCCATAGCAGTAATGACCCCTTATAGCCATGCCCCCAGTAGTAATGCCCCCTATAGCCATGCCCCCAGTAGTAATGCTCCCTGTAGCCATGCCCCTTATAGCCATGCCCCCAGTAGTAATGCCCCCCTATAGCCATGCCCCTTATAGACATGCCCCCAGTAGTTATGCCCCCCTATAGCCATGCCCCCAGGAGTAATTCCCATAGCAGTAATGACCCCCTATAGCCATACCCCCAGTAGTAATGCCCCCCCAGTGCTGGTGCTTCTGAAAAAAAAAAAAACTATTAAAATACAAACACAATACTTACCTTAAGCCCCGCTCCTGCGTCCGCTGCTCTCCGGCCCGACCGCGGCTCCACCACTTATCTATGGGAGAGACGTCATGACGTCCCTCCCATAGTGGTCTCTGCGGGAGCAGGAGCTCAGGAGTGAGCTCCGGCTCCTCGCATCTATGGGAGAGACGTCATGACGTCCCTCCCATAGTGCTCTCTGCCGGAAGCCGGAGTGCAGGAGTGAGCTCTGGCTTTCGGCTGCCGCTGCAGGGAGGGAGCCGGGTGCCTGCTGATAAGAAATATCAGCAGGCGCCCGGCAAATGCAGCCTCCCTGCGGCGGCGGCTAGCGGGGGGGAAAGCGGCGCTGGGGTGAGGTTTCAGAGATTTTATTTTCGCCTCTCTCCTGGGGACTCAGTGGCGCCCTCTAGAACCGCCACTGGCTGCGCATGGTGAATCGTGGTATCTGTCTTATGCAGAAACTACGTGGCCACCAGCAGTGGATTGCAGGGCCGCAGCCGAGATCTCCATTGGGCATTAATGTGACAGCAGCACCACATATCTATAGTCATGATATGAATGATCTAATAACATTAGATTTTGCTAGGAGTAAATAGATCTTTACATTCTTGAAGTAGATTTCTTACTCATAAGCATATTCAGACATATAAATATCCTGTACAAGCTAACACTTTTCATTTACCACACAAATCATTTTAGTACTGTCATTTTCTTAAACGAATACATTATAATTAGAGAGATGTGAACAATTATATCTGTGATTTGTGATATCAATATTTTAGCATTAGGGACACTGCTACAACTAATGACACAAAGACTATGGGGTCTATTTACTAAGCAGTGTTAGGAGACAGAGTGAAAAGTGATAAGGTGCCAGCCAATCACCTTCTAACTGCCATCTCACAGGCTGTGTTTGAAAGATGACAGTGGGGAGCTGATTGGCTGGCACCTTATCACTTTCACTCTGTCTCCTAACACTGCTTAGTAACTAGACCCCTAAATGGGGTAAATTTAGTAAAGTGAGAACTTTTAGAAGTGGAGATGTTGCCCATAGCAACCAATCAGATTCCAGCTATTAGAAGGTGCTAGTTAAATATTAAGTAGAATCTGATTGGTTGCTATGGGCAACATCTCCACTTGAAAAAACTCTCACTTTAGTAAATATACCCCAATCTAAATAAACCTATATTATATGCATGTAGAGGATACTATTATCTATGATTGGGAGACATAATCTAATACGTAAATTATGGATCATTATTTCCAACATTATTTTTGCCAATAGGAAACATTAATTCTGCCTGTTATGAAATAAAATATTGTGCCACAGGTAGTGTTCCTCCGAAATAATTATGAAGAAAAAATTACAAGTGAAATTATGATTCTGATAATTGCTTATGAAATGTATTGTTTTTTTTAGGGTTTTTTATTTGTACATAGTCATATTTTGATATTATTGTCAACATCATTGCACGAAAGATGCTCTATAATTGAAAATGTCATTCATACTTTCTTGTTTTTTATACGTTATATCCATATGGGATAATGAGGGTAAATTGAATAGGTGCATGTTGGGAGATGTGAGAGACAGGAATCAGTTGGTGTAGATATTGAGAAAGTGTAGAGGAATAATTGATCTACGTAGAGCAGTGCAAGGGTGGAGGTGGTGACATGTTGGCCCAAATTTAATATCCTATGCTTTGTGGGCACCAACATTATTCCAGTAAGATTGCCACTAGACTTAAATTGGCATTTAGTTTAAAGCATAAGGTTGGATTTGCAAAATCTTGCACCTATATCACCGGAATAGCGCAGATGCTCGCAAATCTCAGGCTATTACATTTGGCCCGCAGTCTGAGAGTTCAATGAGTCCAGGCAGAGCCGTAGCTAGACTTTTTGGTGCCCTGTGCCAGAGAGAGCATTGGTGCCCCCTCATTTTTTAAATAGGGACATAAGTGCACCTGAAAAAGAGCCATGGGAAAGGGTCAGGGAAGATATAGGGAGGCCAGGAGATGCTGGGGATAAAAGAGGATAAAAGAAGAGGAAGCTACAAGTGAGAATAATAATAAACTGGAAAATTGACAGGCCTGAACAGCGCCCCCTGCCCTGCAGTGCCCTGTGCCATGGCACTGGTCGCACCATCCTAGTTACGGTCCTGGGTCTAGCAGTCAAACAGAGATGGCAACAGCATCAAAATAAAGCTCAATGGGACCAGGAGCTGATTGCTTAACCTACTGGATGTCCATCTGTAGACATGTTTTGGTGAGATAGCACTCCTCAGGGATACTGGGTCACTTGTCTGTTTCTACGAATTATAAATGCTTTATACTTGTTAAAATAAGTTAATTAAACTAAAGTGCAGTTATCTCTAGCTGCTATAAACAGGCCATCAAGATGACAGGCTGAGTGCTATTATGTAGACCACAAAAATCTACGGTGTCTTTCGACATTCATTATAATTTACAGTATTTTGTGTATTATGCCTTATAATACACAAGTGTCCCTAATACAAAGAAGATACAATGTCAGTCCTTGGCAATTATAATTGATGATATCAGAACTCGCTATATATAGATATTATTTACAGGATACACATAATAACCTGTTTAATAAAGCCCTAGCTTTCCGTGGGTAATTTAAAATGACCAATTTTCTCTTTGATTGAAAACATTTGATAAATAAAGAGTCTCTGCCTATCAAGTTGCCTATATTTGGCCTCAAAATGCATGTATGGCGCTTGAGACCTCCGATCAGTGCTGTATCTGTAATGGGCGCAGGGTGTGCAGTGCATACAGGCTCCTGGGTCCAGGAGGCCCACACCACACATCCTGCTTCCATGTCTTATACTTTCCTCTCTTGGGTAACATGTCGGCAGCGCTGCACACATTACCGGGAAAATAGTGTGGTGGAAATTTTTACAGAGATTTGAGCATGAACAGTAAATACATCACCAGGAACCTGGTGTGGGCACCATGTTCCAAGAGTCCTGTGCAATCTACTCACCTGTACCACCTGTGAAAGAGGAGAGGGCCCACACAGAGACTGCTCATGGGCTCCCTCCTCTCTTAAGCTGCCCCTGCCTCCGATCATAAGCAATATCTGAACGAGATCTATCAGATGCCAAAGAAGAATGGCAGAAAACAAGGGCAGGTGATGACAATGATCTAACCATGTGTACAGTCACCTTCTGAGCACACTCACTGTACCACAAATGACAAGTTGAGCAGTCAGCTCAGAGCATATATGGACATTCTTACAAATTCTGCACTCACATGAAAGCTCTGGGTATTATTATTTACAACCAATGAAGCATATTGTGTTATTTAGACAGGTTTGGTATATTTTGTCGACATTCGTCATGTCGACATGAGAATGTCAACATGCTCGTAATTCATCAGGTCGACACTGATGACATGTTGATATGATTAGAATGTCAGAGAAACTTTCCTGGTGATCTAGCAGTGACTTACCTAGATTGGTGGGATTGGCGGCTCCAGTGATCAGCTGACAGTGACTTCTGGCTGATCCGGCAGCGTTTCCGTCGGTGAGTGTCGTTGAACCCCTAACCCTATTCCTCCCCCTTGTGTTGAACCCTAACCTTCTATCCCGCAGCTTAACTCTCTTCATAGTGCCTAACTCTAACCCTCCCCTCCCATAGCCTAACCCTAACCTTCTGGTCCATGCAGAATGTTGACATTTTATATGTCAACATTTCACATGTCAACATTGTAAACATGTCAACATTCTGCAGATGTGTACATGTTCCATGTCAACATTTCAATAATGTTGACATCATAACAATAATGATTTTAAACATTGTAAATGTTGACATAAAATAATGACTGCATCGCTACCTGGACTTGGTATATGTCGATGGATCAGAATAGTTGCCATTGATGTGCTAATCGCCCATCAAATTGGCCAATATTTTCGCAAATCAAAAGCCCAATATATGTTCTACACAATATGGAATTTTTAAATTAGAAGTTACAGAAGTTCCGAAAATGAGGCGGTACAATACATTTATTATGTGGGCAACCATTATGTATTGAATAAGGTGAATAATAACTTAATTATTACACTAATCAACACTCATTTTATTTAATGCCAATCATATTAGAGTGATTTTGGGGTGACTTTGTGGTGCTGATTCCGAATATGACATTGTTTTTGCTAGATTGGCTCTAATTTTTTAGGTACACTGACGAGAAACGAGAAAAACACAATAGACAACTGTCAACTGACTGGGTAGCCGATCACTTATATAAGGAGGGAAAATATTCTAGAATGACTGAGGAGGGAACACCTAGAATATTTGCGTATCTCACCTTTTTGAATGTTCCGATAGATTCCCATATACACAGATTATGGCTTACTTGAGTATGTCCATTATCTCAAGAACTAGGGGGTAAATTTACTAAAGTGAGAGTTTTTAGAAGTAGAGATATTGACTATAGCAACCAATCAGATTCTAGCTATTATCTTCTAGAAGGTGCTAGTTAAATGTTAAGTAGAATCTGATTGGTTGCTATGGGCAACATCTCCACTTGTAAAAACTCTCACTTTAGTAAATATACCCCCTAGACTCAGTTTGAAAAAAAAAAATTTAAATCAGCAACCCCAAAATACCCTAAATTTGTTTAAATATCCTGGGCAAGTAAATAAAATAAAAAAAATTGTAGGCTGTTATTTTATGGGGGCAATATTATTTAATTAATATATTAGGGGTAAAATTAAAGAGCTAATAGATTAATAGACCAATATTATTTATGAATTATATTAACTTGTCAATAATAAATGACTAATTTAATAGGGCCAATAAAAATGTATTTTGGATGGGGCAAACATTTAGGGGTAGACTCAATTTGACTATTCCCGCGAGCCTGTGCGAGTAAGTGCGGTTATATGACACACTAACTCCAGACTAGCTAATTATTGTTGCCAGTGTTTTTACACTGTTGCAACTCACCCCCTTTCCCAGCTGAATCAGCCACTTAATGTTTTATTTCACTATAATTGGTGCCTACAACATAAAATATTGTTTCACCTGCCATAAATAAATTTTTATTGGCCCTATGAGCAAACATTTAATGTTGGCAATGTAATATAATTCATAAATAATGTTGATCTTGTAATCTAACTACTCATTCATTTTGTCTCCTAATATATTCTTTAAATAATATTGCCCCCCTAAGATAATAATTTCATTATTTTTTCCACCTTATTCAATACACTATGATTATTCACACAAAAAATTTATTGTGCTTCTTTGGCTTTTGATCGGCAGGATAGTTTTCCGGCGGTTATGCCATTTCTAAATGCCACATATCGTCAGTGGTTATAGAACCACCCTGCAAAGTGCTAAATAGCAAATTCAGGGCCTCATTTGTGAACGAAGCTTAATACCAGCGGCATATTTCATATCTCATTTAGTAATTTAGTATCGCATCTAATTTCATTCATCGTTACTTACCCAGCAATGTCCTCCTCGTCGGCGCAGTCCTTCGCTCATCTGTTGTTAGCCTAACTCTGCCAGTGACTGGCTTCTGTGTAATGCGCATGAATAACTGTCCATCTGCGCCTGTGCATGACCTGGCGGGGACGCGGCAGTGCCTGGAAGACTTTGCTGAAGCCAGAAAGGTCGGGACCACATCGCTCTCGCCATCTGATAAATGGAGAGAGCGATGCTGTGTGAAACAGCTGTAATCTTAGATTACTGGTATTTGTTGAATAAATAAATGACGACATAACCCCTTTAGGGAGTGGTAGAGGGGTTATGCATCGTTGATAAATGGGGGTCTCAGCATTTTGGAGGTCAAAACCGCTGGCAATGTGCAGCTATTTCTACTCACCTCATAAGCGCAATTATTGTAGTCTGACTTCTGCTCCCACCTCCATAGGGCAGACATTAGCATAGCAGAGAGAAACATCCAGAGAAACAGTAAGAAGCCCATCATGTAAGTAATTGAATCTGCCCCAAACAATGTCGGGGGCTCGCCAATCAGTTTGATAAGTATGGATTTCCACCCCCATCACATTGATGCCCATGTGATTCTTTTCAGTTTTGAGGCATTGAAGCTGGTTATTTAGGCCGTGCCCAGTACATAATGTTTTCAAGTGCAGTACCAATGGCATTGGTTCGACAATAAAAAGAAGGAAAAAATGTATTTAGTTTTACAAAAAAAAAAATGGGGCTATTGGCTGGTATTACGTTGGTAGTTTTTCTAAAGTGCTAAATGAGACTTTTTTGATTGTTTATTATTTACAAATGCATAAATAAGCAATCTTATATATAAAATGCATTGGTATGTTTGTTTGTTTGTCTGTCTATCCGTTTATGCATTCGGACACCCCTGCACCGATTGGGATGAAACCAATAGACAAATGCGAGGTTGTCCAGTTGGATCCTGGCAAGGTTTTAGGGGAGTTAGGGTCCCAGTCAGACCTCCCGTTGGTGTATGCTGGGCAGAACTTTGACCCAGGGAACCTGTTCTGAGCCTTCTATTGGATAGATTTGTCTGAAAACTTCACAGAGTGGTAGCATTGTATCCCAGAAGACATACTAGGGGTTTGAGGTCCTGGTCGGACCTCTCGTTGGCGTACGCTGGGCAGAACTTTGAACCGGGGACAGTGGGCTGAACTTTGAACCGGGGAGCCTGTTCTGGGCCTTCCACTGAATGGATTTAGATGAAAACTTCATAGAGGGGTGGCAATTGGTCTGGGATGTCTAATGGAGTGGTCGGGGTCCCATTCGGAGTTCACGGCGGAGTGTGTCGGGCAGAACTTTGACCCAGGGAGCCTGTTCTGGACCTTCCATTGGATGGATTTGGACAACATCACATAATAAAACTTAATAACTTGAAGATTTAAACCCGGGCAACGCCAAGCTAGTGTCATATATGTTTGAGAATTTGTAGTATATTGTATATATATGTACTATAGCATTGCTCTGTTGCTGTTTTTTTTCCTGGACTTATTGTCCAAAATAAAAATAAAACAATTCATATAAAAATACATAAATAAATCTTGGATGTGATCTTGCATGATATAATCATACTGAATTTCATGAACAGATTTAAGTCCAGGTACCTAGTAAGAATCACTGGAGAAATATTCAGAATTCCTCTGAGCAAGTCATAAATAAACCATACATTTCTAAAAAGACAGGATCCAAGAAATTGACAGATTTGCATGCAACTAGCTAACTTTCAGAGTTGTGGTGCTTATTCTAGTAATTTAGCTTGTCAGTGGGCTAAATGACAACATACACACACCAGCATAACTTGGTCTATGTAGGAGTACAATCCATGGCAAAAATTAACCCATGCTACAATAAAGTGGACACAATGCATGCAAAGCAAGATATTGCAGCCCCCTTCTCCAGCGCAGGAGCACAGTTGTTGTGAGGCACTGGTAAATAACACATGTCTTATTAGTTTGCTCTCTGCGGCGCATCTAAATGTCATGTTTTCCTTACCAAGTATTGATTTGTTTCATAAACACAAAAAAATAAAATGAACTGAATGCTTGGAATTAATAAGGACAATATTGGAGCATCCATGTTTACATGACTTCAGTTCATGATAGGAGTGAGGAGCGTCAGGGAAGAATAATTACCTCTAATAGTTTCCTTATCATGTAAAAATCTAAGTGTTTAATTTTGGTAATCCATCCTTAATTTTAATTCAAAAGAGTAATTCAGATATAGAGCAGTATGGAGTTAAATGTATTTTATACAAACACATAAGGGAGAATGCTTCTTTAAATAGCAGTCATGTCTGCTCATGACAACAACAGCATTTATATTACCACCATAGGTAGCTATGCTCATGCCAACACTTATTTCATGCCCCAAACCAAAAAATGACGAGTGAAAGCTAAGGACTCATCTGTAGTTTTTTTTATGAATGTTTTAGTAAATAGGTTATGGGGGTACAGATACAGAAAGGAGAAGGTTAAGGAGAACAACATAATTTACAGTATGTTAAAGTAAAAATGCGTGCAGGATATACACTGTATCAGTGCATTTCAAACTAAACAAAAACAGAAAGCAAAAAGCTGCAAGCAGAGGGATTATTGATCCCTGGGCTAACAGCCACGGGCCGCAAGAAAAATGTTGCAACTGTTGTTAGTGTCAGAAGCAGTGCGCCCCTGTGTTTCCTCCTATTCAGTACCCTGCAAGGTAAGGTGACGTGGCGATCACTAAGACCTGCCGGTGTTAAGCCATGTGCCACTGCTTATGCGCGGTGTCATCGCAGGTCTTTCCTACCTGGCGGTCCATGAGAACGGATGGATCCAGTAGACTTACCAGCCACAGAGCCATAAAGAGCCCATCCTGGACATTGCAACTACACAGTATACAGGACCGGTGTTAGGGGTTTGGCACCCCCATTCAAACTATAAATTTGCACCCTCCCATTTATTTATAAAGGGACAGCGTGCGCCATCGGCGTGTGGTCAAAAAAGGGGCATGGTCTCACAAGAAAGGGGCATGGCCACACAATAATACCCCCAATTCAAATTACGCCTCACAGTAGCACAATCTTATTCACATTACACTGCACATAGTACCCCTGATTCACATTACACCACATAGTAGTGTCCTTTATTCGTGTTTCAATACACAGTAGTGCCCCTTATACAGATAGCTCACAGTACTGCCCCTTATACACAATTCCCACAATAGTAAGGCCCCCTATGCAATGCCCACAGTAGTAGTGCCCCTATACAATGTCCACAGTAGTAGTGACCTTATACAATGCCCACAGTAGTAGTGACCTTATACAATTCCCACAGTAGTAGTGACCTTATCCAATGCCCACAGTAGTAGTGACCTTATGCAATTCCCACAGAAGTAGTGCCCTCTATACAATGCCCACAGTAGCAGTGACCCTTATACAATGCCTTCAGTAGTAGTGCCCCCTAGTAGAAGTGGCCATTATACAATGCCCATAATAGTAGTGCCCCTTACACATAAAGATACACAGACACATGCACAACACTGTACTTACCTGAATCCCCACTCCTGCTCCCACCGCTGACCAACAGCTCCTCGCGTTTGGCACTGTGGGAGAGACGCCATGACGTCTCTCCCTACACCCACTGCAGGAGTGAGCGCCGGCTGCAGGGAGGGTGCCGCCGGGCACCCGTTGTTAACAAAATCTCAGTGAGTGCCCAGCAAATGGACAAGGCGGCGGCTCCTCTCCAGCCCAGCGCCTCCCTGTTCTGCATGGCCGGCTGAGAGTATCGCGCCAGCCCTGACTGTATCAACACCTCTATAGTGGGTGGCAATAGTGCCACCATCCGCTGGTACGCTCAACAAAATCCTAAGCTCCAGGCTGCTCATATATATATCTACATACCACTGTTGCACCTTTAAGCGTTCACTTACTACACAGTACCATCAACAACTGAACCATGCAGTGAATATATTTATGATCTGTTATGGGTAAAGCCGGGACTGCTATTCATCAAAGGCACTAGCACCAGCAGAGCAGTTTCATTATCTCAGCTGAGAGACAAATTCTCCGTGTGCACAGGATGACCAGCACTTTCGGACATTGCCCTGCATGCCAAAAATACTTTATCGGCATCCGATGGCTGAGGAAACAGGGAAGCAGCATTGAAGACCTATATTACATTGTGGAAGTAATCCCCCTTTGCAGAGGAATCCCCTGCTAACAACGGACTCTGCATTTGGACATAATCTAACATGCTTATTCCACACATTGATAAGAGATACTAAGGGGTCTATTGCCTAAAGTGCTGGTTTTTAGAAGTGGAGTTGTTGCCTATAGCAACCAGATTCTAGCTTTGTTCTAGAAGGTGATAGATAAATGATAAGTCGAATTTGATTGGTTACTATGGGCAACAACTCCACTTCTAAAAACCCATACTTTAGTAAATATATCTCTAAGTATCGTTAAGTGCAGCCAATGTTTCACGTTTCTATCCGAAGACTGTAGCAGTTTAAGTCATAACTCATAATATAATATAATTATTCTAATTATCAATGATGAAAGTATGTGTTTTATTTTACGAAGCCTCATGTGTTTTCTGACCAAAGAGCAAATGTAATATATATAATTATATCTTTGCTAATGAAAGCAGTCAGTTCTTTTTCTGTGTGTTTTTGGGACTATATTGAAGCCAGAATAGAAGCTGTCTTTTTCTGACTTGCAGCAAATTTGCACTAAAAAAGTAACTTTTTCTGTCGACGGGTTTATGGAACGGTCCCTGCAGTTGTTTTTACTTTCATTTTTCTTTGTCATTTAAGGGTCCAGTGATGTTGTTCTCACCTCCTAGACCCTTTCTGTGCTCTCAACAGAGAAGAGCAAGGACCTCTTCTGACTAGGAGCCTGATTCAGACTAGCTCGCTAGGCTGCATTCGCACGTAGCCTGCCGATGTTTGCAATCTGCGCATGCGTACAAGATGCAGTGCACGTGCGCAAACTCGTCCATGCGATCGGGAAGCATTCGCACACGGTATAAAGACACCCCGTAAGCATGAGTGACAGGACGTGCCATTTGTGGGTGGTGACAGGGGGGGTCGATGGTAACGGGGGTGTGGTGGTGTGAACGCTGGCGTGTCTGTGCATCTGAACACCGTTTCAGGGGTGTACATAATTAAGATGCATCGTCAGCATACATGTCACATGGCTGATTTACACACAACAGCCACATGGTCAGCCATGGGTCCGATGTTACTCAATGTCACCGATTGTTTTATACACTTCCTGCAGATGACGTATTTTACTAAGGGAAAGTGGGCATCTTGTAACAGGCTGATGGGTGTCTAATTTTATACCACGATTGCACGGCAAGACATAGTCGGCATGCTAATGTCTTGCTAGCGATCGCAGGATTTGCATACTTTGACTCATAACGGCTGTGTGCGAACGCATCCTAGTGAACGGGTATGATCAGGCCCTAGGTTCAATCCAACACCTTCTTTTAGTGCAGATGTGCCAGTGCATGTTCATAAAGGTGGGGTGTGGCATTACCAGGCCTCACCTCCAAGCCCAGTAGCCACAGCATGCTATAACCTATAGAACACTTTTATCCCTGTTTGGAGTGGCTGATAGGAGTAGGAAGCCCTTAAAATTGTTCTTAACATGGACAATTGTGTGCATAGAGATAAATAACACATGAACTGTTAAATAGCTCAACTCCTGCTACAGGCAATTTGTAGTTTAGGCGTAGTGAACATGTTAGTGCAGTGAACTGTACTTTTCCAGATTTGGTGCTAAAAAGACTTTTAGCAAAAAAAAAAAAAATACTTTAAAATGCATATACTGTGAATTTAGCACAGTTGGAAAATAAATCAGTCAAAACCAAAGTAAAAATTAAAGTGGTAATACATAATGTAATAATAAATCAATGTGATGAGCATGTAAAAGGGCTATCATTAAGGAGGGTCACAGAAGGTATATAATGTACAGCTGATTTGACTGTGTGAACCAGGTGATCTGTCGACTTGATGAAATATATTTTCCTTTGCAGATGCAGCCTGGCACTGATTGCTCTTAACCACTTAACTGCCTAATATTTTTTTAAAAAACGTCCCCAAAATTGTTGATTTTTTTTTTATAAGCAAATTATGTAAATAAGAGTTAGTTAAACCTGATTCAATATAATTTTTTAACAAAATGCTAAATCAAGTTTAAATAGCTATTATTGCATTATGTGATAAAAAATTACCATTTCGGGGAAGTTTTTAAAAAAATTACTAGTTTCTAAAAAGCTGGGGGTAGACAGAGCGAGGGGCATGTGTGTGTGTGTGTGTGTGTGTGTGTGTGTGTGTGTGTGTGTGTGTGTGTGTGTGTGTATATACATGGATGATTCACCCTTAGGTTTAAAGCATGTATTTGTAGTAATGTAGTCACAGAATTAGGATAAAAAACACAGTAACCCTACGCGTTTTGTCTCCTTGGAGACTTCTTCAGGGCTTAATCTCTGTGCCTTCACATAAAGGAATAAATATTACAAGTTCCAATTGGTCTCAAATATACTGGAACGATGGATATTCTTAGGTAACACTTGGTTCTCAGTAAAAGATGGCAGATTTCGCACCTCAGATATTTAAAAAAGTCAAAATTCTGTATATTCTGTATGTGATCAGTACTGGGTAGTTGAATCCCACCTAGGTTAGCAGAGAAGCACATTCACCTTCTTATGGATTCAAAGTGGGAGCTATATATAGATATATACATACACACACATTCACACACAGGTCGAGTCTCCCATATCCAAAATGCTCGGGACCAAGAGAATTTTAGATTTGTTTATTTTCAGTAGTTAGAATACCTGGGGGTCAGGAGGTGATGGCGGGGGTCTGGTGGGGCATCCGGCTTGCATTGCTAAAATCTGGTGGCGTCCACGACGGGATTGCGGGGGGGGGGGTCCAGTGGCGTTCTCCGCTGTGGAAGAGCAGTAGCTGGTGAGACTGGCAGTCATTGGACAGTAACATAGTGACGTCACGTCATAACCTCACAGCAGATCCGAAATATTTCAGTTTTCGGAATATATCAGACAACAGAAAACAGAATTTAGGATATGGGAGCTGACTTGTGTGTATGTGTATACACATATACATACACATATACATACTGTACATACACATACATACATATGTACACACACATATATATATAGGAGCCGTGGCTGCTGCTTCTATGGAACACACAGCTGCCCTTGCAGCCGCGCTGGGAGGGTGTTATTGCCAGGTCCCAATCACTGTAGCCAGCAGTGATCGGGAGACAGAGAAGTGGGAGCTGCGGGTGCAAGGGGACCGGGAGGTCCCTCTGATATAGGCAGCTTCGGGCATTATAGCCGCCTAGTGGGCATTTCTGACTGGTCACATCAGATGTGACCATGTCAAGCAAGTGGTTAAGGCCCCTACATACTATACAACTTGCATATGATGCGATATCATCAACGATTTCCCTTGCCCTCCCGGGCAAACGATCTAGTACATACACACTGTGCAATCTAACGAATGACCAAATTATATATATTACATCGTTTGGTGGTTAGATCGTTAACTATATAATCTAACTGTATCACCTGATCGTTTGTTAGTGTGTACACCCTGTACTATCTGCAGGGAATCGTTAACGAGATTAACAGATCTTCCTGCATGAACAAAAGATCTGAAAACGAGATGAATGACTCCGCGGGAGTGCGCATAGTGCGTACACACTGGACGATTTGAACGATGTGTCGTTCCAATGCATTGGAATCAGCCACATCGTTCAAAATATCGCCTAGTGTGTAGGAGTCTTAACTCAGATTTCTATCAAATAGGGGGCCAATTCAGAGATGTACGCTAATGATACTGCAGCTGCAAATTTCTACTCAGCTGCTGCATCAAAATGTCACAGCCATTGGGGTTTGTATTGAGACACCCATCAGCAGCTTCGCAAATCCAAGCAACAGCATACAAACAAAGATGCAGCATCGGTCTCAGTTAATTATCGGCCCTCTGAGTAACCCGATGATGCAGAATGACCGCGGTAACTAAGACGCCGGAGTCATTTTTGCTGCTTATGAGATTGCAGTGGCAGGCTAAGATATGCTACGAAAATGGTCAGGACACACCCTGCCTTTGAGTTGCCACCCAACTGTTGCCACCCACAAACTTTCACCGCCTGTCAATAACTTTGCGAATAAATCCTCACTGCGGGCGACAAAAGTAATTAAAACTGACGCATGTGCAGTGTTACTCATAACCGATAATTTCTCAACTGTGTAAATATCTGCATTGTGTCCATCTCTAAATCAGGCCCAGTATTCACAGCTTTTTTTTCCTCTCAGTTTTCCCAAGTTTCCCCCTTTTAACATAAGGTCTGATTCAGATTTGTATGCAATGCCGATGTTCTCACAGTTGAGCAATGTTTTGCAACTGCGCACATGCAAAACACAGAGGAAAGTCTTACTGCGCACGATTGAGTTGAAGTTTGAGACGTCATTCGCAAAGTATCCGTAATCACAATGTCTTGAGAAGATCACTGCGATTCATAGTCGTTTCTGGGAGGAGTCGGCCTGGTGGCCTGAAGTGAATTCAAAAAGAGGCTGGTACGTGGCCTTGTTATGTTATCTGCTTTGTTCCAAGGGGGTGTCTGCAATCACGTCTGCGTTCCCAGTGGAATCGGTATGTAATGCCAACAGCAGCAGCCCAACGGGTCGGAATCCCTAACCTCCCTTTCCCTACCCTAACACTAACCCTCCAGGGGGGGGGGGATTTCGATGTCTATCTTTAGTCCCATGTCGGGATGTGGCTGTCGGGATATCGGCGGGCAGGATAACGCCCACCGGTATCCTAACTACATCCCATTCCCAGTTAAAAATGGTATATTAAGAGAGAGAGATAGAGATGTACATGAATCATACTTTCCAACTCTCCCTGATTGTCAGGGAGACTCCCTGAAATAGTAGCAATCTCCCTGACTCCCTGAAGAGTCTAGTAATCTCCCTGATTGCACCTTACCCCCATTATGAAGCTGTTATATACAAAAGAAAACAGAGCTATATACATTCAAATGAGATCATTAGTATCATTTCCCTGCATTGGTTATAAAGCACAATGATCCCTATGCATTTTCTGAAAAGTATCAGTGTGTTTTCATCAACAAGCAGATCTTGCTAATTGCTTTAGGGCTCTTTTACATTTGGGTATAAGTCAGTTGTATGACATGCCTTCCCAGATATACAGTAGCAGCACACGCCAATTTTAACACACATTTTATTTATAGGTGGTGCTTTCACAATCTCCCTGAAATTATGACCTAAATCCGTACAGCCCAGGACTTCGAAGAGTCTGAGGGTCTGATTCAGTACGGATTACAACTGCGATTGCAATAGCGATTACGCACACAAGCCTTCATTCAGAGGCGGCCGTATGGTCTACGACCACACGACCGCCTCGATGTTTGTCAAGTGCGCATGCGCACGAGGGAGCCGGCTCCTTCGTGCGCATGCGTGAGACCCGCTACGACCGACAGCGCCGGTCGTAGCGGGTCTCTTTCCAAAGGGGGCGAGCTGTCAATGTTGATTGACAGCTCGCCCCGTTTGGAAGGCGGGCCGGGGGGGTGGCAGCCCAAACGGAGGCGTTCCCATGGAAATGCCTACCGTTTGGGGGAGGCCCAACTGATATCACTAGCTCTCCGGGGCTTACGACAAGTGAGACCCTACCCTAGTGTCTTGTCGTAAGCCCCGATGGTCTCTGACCATCGCGACCATCACCCTAGCGGTCGTTAGAGCTGTGGGTGTAAACCCACAGCCTAACGACCGAAACAGAGGCGGGCGGTCAGGATGCAATCGGCCGCCCAGTTTCTGAGCGACCGCTTGCATCCTCTGACCGCCTCTGAATGAGGCCCACAGTCTCACTGTGATGATATGCTAATTCTCTGCAATCGCTATGCCATCGCAGCACAACATAAGGATGCCTACCTTATCTTACACGCATCCGTAATACTTAGCAAGACTGCAAATCCATCGGTAACATCTAGTACAATCGCAGCCTCACACACACTTGCACAAGCTCCGACCTTACTCAGGAATTGCTCACATCATCACACGCAGTGAGTACACAAGCTGCGTATGGCATCGCGGTGGATAATTTATGCATGCCCCTGCAACGGCGTACAAACGCACTGGAACGTCTGTGCTTCGCCAACCTCCACCCTGTCACCACCCTCAAATGGTACTTCCAGTCAATCACTCTGCAACGGGTCTGCGTAGTCACTGCAATGCATGAGCAGTATGTAACAATCAACTGATTGGGTGCGTAATCGCAGTTGCAATCCTTGCTGAATCCGGCCCAATGTGCGTCCAATATTGCATTGATGGTGTAATCTCAACCTCCAGAGGATCTATTCACAACGCAGATAGGGGAAGTGGGTGTAGCAGCATTTGTCAGTCTGTTGCACGCTAGTTCAGGCGGTAAGTCTATTGGCAGGAATTTGCATATTTTCGCACATAGGCAGCGGGAGAGATCGCAGCTGCGAATGTAACAGCGTACATCTCTGAATCAGGCCCATAGTTAAAGCAGCACAGCCATCACCTTAGATGCATAACCTTACACTCATCCACATTAAATGTTACCTATCATTTCACAGCCCAGATTGCCTTTGGTCAAAATATTTCTGGAGCATACTGTGCATGTTAATATCTTAAAATAGCTTATTTCTATACAAGGATATGAGTTTTTGTGAGTGGTAATTTAGCAGACTTCCCTCACCACTTGTAAGTTATGTGAATGGGTTAGTGCAAGCTTTCATTATTCAGACCAATGGGCATGATTCTGTGAGCATCTTTTGCTGATATTGTTTCTGCGACTTTATGTAAGTACTATTACAAGCGCTTCCCTGGTGAACATCCGTGTAGTGGCGGGCTGGGCCGGGGGGCAGGGTGCCATGTGCCCCACGGGCCGCAGCGTCATGTGGGCCGCGGGCAGTCTGTGTCACTGTGACACAGACTGCACCGCGTATGTAGCGCTGACCGAACTCTGTCCGGTCAGCGCTACACAAGTGACAAACACACAGCCACCGGCACCGGCAGCTGTGCGTTTGTTTTGAACAGCAGCCAATGAGAGTCTGTCAGACTCTCATTAGCTGCTGCTGCGCCCACTGCAGGAGCCGCTCCATCTTCCGGCTCCCGCAGTGGGCAATGGGAGAGACGTCATGATGTCATATGATGTCTCTCCCATAATGCAGAGCGGCCCGGCCCGGGAGGACAGACGGAGGAGCAGATGGCGGCGGCGGGAGCGGGGATTCAGGTAAGTGCTTTTTTTTATTTTGTTTTTTATATTACGTATGTCTACGGGGGGGGTCTGGCACTACAATGAGGAGACTACTACTGGGGGAACTACAAAGGGGGGCATTACTACTAGTGGGGGCACTACAAAGGGGGGCATTACTACTACTGGGGGCACTGCCAAAGGGGGGCATTACTACTAGTGGGGGCACCACAAGGGGGGGCATTACTACTACTGGGGGCACTACAAGGGGGGTGGGGGACTACTACTACTGGGGGCACTACAATGAGGAGACCACTACTGGGGGCACTACAAAGGGGGGGACTACTACTACTGGGGGCACTACAAGGGTGGTGGAGGACTACTACTACTGGGGGGCGCTACAAGGGGGGTGGGGGACTACTACTACTGGGGACACTACAAGGGGGGGACTACTACTGGGGGCACTTCAAAGGGATGGGACTACTACTAGGAGCACTGCATAGGGGGGAGGGGACTACTACTAGGGGCACTGCATAGGGGGAGGGGACTATGACTGGGAGCACTGCATCGAGGGACCACTGCTGGGGGCTCTATATAAAGGGCAATACTGGGTGTACTGCATAGGGGAAGACTACAACTGGAGGCACTATTTTAGGGGCATTGCATAAGGGTTACCACTATTGGGGGGCACTGCATGGGGGGTGGACTGCTACTGGGGGCACTATATAAGGGGCACTGCATAGGGGGTACCACTATTGGGGGCACTATATAAGGGGCTTACTACTGGGGGCACAAGGGGCACTGCACAGCGGGGACCACTACTGGGGGCACAAGGGGCACTGAATAGGGGGGATCACTACTGGGGGCACTACTGGAGACCTGCATAAGGGTGTTCTCTCCTGTGGCACACGGGGGCACTGCATATGGGCACTATGACAGGGGGCTGCCCCTAATCTTTATTTTTACCTTACATTAATCCCATATGGACCCACCCCCTCCCTGGAACACTTGAGGGGGGGCGGCGCCGTAGCACGCACGTTTTTCGGGCACCCTGGCTACACCTCTACTCCTCTGCCAGGGCCGCCTGCATGCATTTGCCCCCCAGGCTAAAAGTTGCCAGCCAGCCCCTGCATCCGTGCATCTACATGTGACAAGACTGATACGCCCACCAGGGGCATATTTATAATGGGTGCAGGCCCCACACCGCACACCTTGCGCCCATATTATACTTACCTCTCCAGAGTCCCACATCGGCACCGGTGTCTGCGCTGTAAAAAAGCCTGTAAAATGTCCGCTGCTGCATTTTGCGCATGCGCAGTACAGGGAAAATGGATGCCGCGCCCATTTTCCCAGTGACCTGTGCATGCGCTATAGACTCTGGGCAGAGTCTATCAGTGCGGCGCTGGACGCGCTGCGCTCAGTGCACTGCTGGCCACCGGACTGAGAGGAGGGGGCCTGTGAAGGAGACTACACACGGGCCCCATCCTCTTATGAAATGTCCCTGACACCCACATTGAGTTTTTAGATACTTAAATACCGCTTGTCTATAGATGCAACCATGATACACAATTGAATCTTGCACTAGCCCCATGCTAGGTGTAGCATGTCCATCAGAGTATGGCCTCCAATGTGAACAATTATGCATCTGAGTTCATAACCACTTCAGTGCCACACTCCATAATACACACATAAAAAGTACTATCTCCAGGCGTCTGAATAGCCACCTCCCAGTCACTGCCCAGGAATGCAAAATTCATCTCCAATAAATTTCTTGTACTGTGCGCCTCAATCACAACTGTGCCTCTGTACACACGCACTGTGGACCTCATTCAGAGCCGCTCGCAAAATGCGAACGCTCGCTCTGAATGAGGGCAGCTGCATCTAAAAAATGATCTGGCCTCCTGCCTGCTCGCTAAGCTGTGGGTTACCACCCACAGCCTTAACGAGCGGCCCAGGATGATGGTCGCAATGGTCAAGACCATCACGAACACCGGGGCTTACGACGAGACCCTTGTGGTAGGGTCTCGTCTGCCGCAAGCCCCAGAGAGCTTTTGGCTCTAATAGAGCCGGAAGCTCTCCCACTGACATCACTGGTGATGTCAGTGAAGCCACCCCCCTGCCACGCCTAGAAACTGGGTCGGGTAATCGATCAACATCGACAGCCGCCTCTCTTGTAGTGAGCCACGGAGCGAGAGAGTTTCTCTCTCGCTCCGGGGCTTGCACACGCGCAGTGCGGCCAATTATCGACCCGCTTGCGAGCGCTCAGGCGTTTGTGAGCGGGTCTGAATGAGACCCTGTGTCAGTCATATGCTGTGTGACTCAATCACAACTGTGCCTCTGTACATACACACTGTGTCAGTCATATGCTGTGTGACTCAATCACAACTGTGCCTCTGTACAGGGCCAGATTAAGACCCACCTGGGCCTGGAGCTGAAAATGTTCAAGGGCCTATACTGAGAAGGGGAAGAGCTGTGAACGGTGCTGTGTGGCTGTGGTCAGTCACCTTGGTGTATACACCCCCTAAACTATGACCACAATGTCTCCCTAACTACATAGAAATAGAAAAATTGCATAATTTTGTTTTTTTGGGGGGGACGGGGGACTAGAAAAACTATTTAACTACTTAAAATATATGGCCAGTTAGGCAGCTGGTCATCATTCTGTCATGTTGATGGGCCTATTTTTATTTGGAGGCCTGGAGCTGTAGCTCCATCCGCCCCATTGTTAATCTGGCCCTGGTCCATCCGCCCCATTGTTAATCTGGCCCTGCCTCTGTACATACACCCTGTGTCAGTCATATGCTGTGTGACTCAATCACAACTGCGCCTCTGTACATACACACTGTGTTATAGACATAGGGCGGTATTCAATAGTTTTTGCGGTCCGGATCTCCCGTCTAAAGTGACGGGAGATCACGGGCCGCTATTCAATTGTTCCTGCTTTTCGCGCTGATCGGGCCCAAAGTGGTCAGGTTTAACCGCGTATATCGGCTACCCCCGACCAAAGTGCTGGGCGCGATCGTGAAAAGTGCCATTTGGGCGCCCAAACAGGTTACTTTTTGCCCATTTCAGCTCGCACCCCCCCTTCCTTGGGGCTGCGAGCTGAAATGGAGCGCTGGCAGCTGATCGCGCCCAACAGGAGCTACAAATGAATAGCTCCGTCGGGCACGAAGAAAAGAATGCAGGCATGTTGCAACCGAGACTCCATATGCAAGAAAAATGTCTCTAGCGTCTAAGTACACTGCCCATTATGCGTGATCATAGATGCTCAGAAGACTGATAATTGAAGGATCTGCGACCGATGCTGCGTCTTTGTATACAGACAATTGGATTTGCAAAGATGCAGGGGGGTGTCTCAATACATTCCTCAGCATCTGCAACATTTGCATATTTTCGCACATCCACTGCGAGCACAGACGCAGCGGCAGCATTAGCGTACAACTCTGAATCAGGTCTACAGACACATGCACAATGGGACTATGGATGGTGGATGGAAATATGTGCTAGCACTATGGTAGATAAATTATATTTTAATTTCCCTTTATATACTAAGAGCCAATATGTATGCAACTATGCACATTGAAGTTATTTTGTTTGTATCATGACCCACTCAATGACATAAAACAAATGTAAGGACAATCCTGGCAAAATGAGCTTCAAATATAAGATGTGCTGGGGAGCACTTGATACATAAGTAGCGGAAAAACAATTGTACCTGCTGTTAGTGTGTGGTGCTATGGATTAGTAGTTGTAGTATTACCACTATTATTATTGTTGATTTGTAAAGTGACACAGTGCTAAGGAAATCCTGGCAGGTGTTATGGCCATTAAAAGTCATATTTCTGAAAGCGATGTTCAGCATTTGGAAAGGCCACTGCTCCAGAGTTATAGTCCTCTCATCCTGCATGTGACTGAGCTGTGCCATCCTGTGTGTCGACCCGACCATCATTCTGTAGACATGTATTATGGTTGAGAGGGTTAAATGGTCAGCACAGTCAAAAGGTCAACATTTAGCATGTCAACACTAAAATGTTGACACTTTTTTTATATTTTATCCTAACCCTAAACCTAAGCCTAAGCCTAACCCTAAAAATCAGGTAAAAAATGTATGTCGACATTTAGCGTCAACATGCTAAATGACAACCTTTCTACTGTGTCGACAATTTAACCCTGTCAACCTAAATATATGTTTACAGAATGGTGGTCAACCTAATGACTGTGTCAACCTTTTTACTGTCGACATTCAAAATGTGTCAACCTTCTGAATGTCTACCTTTTTATTATCAACCAATCGACCATTATCCCTGGTAACATTCTGGTGTGGACACTTCGGAAATTTCAATGAAATTCTTGATTTATACGTATTTCATGTATTGTTTTATAATCTTATATCAAAGTGGGCTTTTTAAACCATATTTTACTTCATGCACTATACCCACTAGACACAGGCCCTGATTCAGAGCCGGACGCTGTGACAGATCGCTCGCTCTGAATCAGGGTCGACCTTCTCTTTTTTTTGAGCGGCCTCCTGGCCGCTCGCATAGCTGTGAGTGACCACCCACAGCTATAGCGAGCAGCCAAAAAGATGGTCGCGATGGTCAAGACCATTGTGACCATCGGGCTTACGACAAGACCCTTGTGGTAGGGTCTAGTTGCCGCAAGCCCTGGAGTGCTTTCGGCTCTATCAAAGACACTCCCACTGACATCACTTGTGATGTCAGTGGGGCCGGCCCCAGACGGTAGGCATTCCCATAGGAACGCCTCCATCTGGGCAGCCACGCCCCGGCACGCACACCAAAGGGGGCGGGCTGTCACTCACCATCGACAGCACGCTCCCTTTGGTACGAGACCCATAGCGACGGCTTGGCCATCGCTATCCGGGTCTCGCGCATGCGCACGACGGAGCCGGGTCCATCGTGCGCATGCGCACTGGGTCAACATTGACCCGCTTGCGAGCGCTTGCAAGCGGGTCTGAATTAGGCCCTCAATCCCATCACTTTATCTGGCACATTAAGGAACCAGTAACAGATTTCCTCCAGCAACATCTGTCATTTGTATAATTCCATTTACACTACGGGTTGTTTGTGGGTTGACAGATAGAGTTAAAACAAGTGAAGCAAATTAAGTGTATATGGCAAGGAATAGAGCAGAGAGAAATGTGAAAACTGGTTTAGTATAAAGCTGGGCACACACTGGAGCGACAGGCATTCGTTCTGACATCGGAACGAATGCCCATAAACAGTGATTGTGCGTCCCCACTGGATGACTTTAATGGATGAAGTAATGATCACCGTTACGTCATTCATTAACAATGCACTGGCCACTAGCGATATTGCTAGGCTTCATGTGCAGCACATCGAACCTGGCGACCGTCAATAGCAACCGGCGGGAGCGCGTAATTATGAGTACACACTGAGCGATGTAGGCAATATGTCATTAAGAAACAACAAACAGTGCCCAACATCGCTCCAGTGTGTACCCAGCTTAAGACTTTCTCTAGTAGTGCATCACAATTCATAAGCGACTTTACTGATAGTAGGTTTAATGCATGGGTTAAAACTGGAGGTTTTGCTGCCTGCACTAGTGGTGAGGACCGTACTATTGTATCATAATTTCAGACTGTGTGTTTCTGCTGCAGAGAAGCAGAGTTTGTGCAGTCAAAGAGAGAAATAAAAAAAACTGTTATGGTGCATGCACACGGTGAGATCTGTCAGATGAACGATGAACGATTGAATGATTTTACCAACAATTTGAACGATTGAACGATTTCAGACAGTATTAAAATGAATGAAATCGTCAAAATCTGACTGCAAATACAGACGATGTCAGATAACGTTATCTGACATGCGGGAACGCGCATCGTTCATCGTTGCAGGCCCACATGTCAGATTTTCTTTCAGATATGAACGATTGAATGATTTTTAAAATCGTTATTGTACAAATCTGAAGGAAAATCTGACCGTGTGTATGCACCATTAAGATCACTAGGTTGGAGACTTTTCTCAGGTCAAGGCTCAATGTTTGTCACAATATTTAAATAAATTTGGGTATGGACTTAAAAGTGTAATTGTAAAAGGTCAAAGGTTAAATGGTGATATAAAGAAACAAATTACCATATCAGGTAAACACAAGAACCGTCACTGCAAGCGAATGCAACTATAAAATTATTAGATAAGAAGGAAATTTTACAAACAACAAATGAGAAGCCGTAAAAGTTTTGTTGTTTAGTGAGACATTGAAGCATCTGAGGATAATGCACGGTGGGTTAGATGATCAGGGTTGCAGAGAAGAGAGTGGTGGATACAAGGTACATAGTAGTACCCTAGTTAATGCTATGTCCTATAGTAGTTCCCTAGTTCATTTTATGCCCCATAATAGTGTCTTAGTTCACATTATACCCCACAGCGGTCCAAGTTAATATTATACCACATGTACTGCAGCCAGTGCACACTATGCTACACAGTGCCCTCAGTTCACATTATGCCAGTGTCCCCAGTATATACTATGTCAAATTAAAGCGCCTTCAATTCATCTAATGTCACATTGTAGTGCCCCCAGTTTATATATTGCTACTCTATTGATCCTATTGCATATTATGCCACTTTAATGTGCCCCTAATTAATATGCCATACTATAGTGCCTCCAGGGCATTTTGTCCCAGTTCATTCACTATGTAGTCAAAAGTGATTGGATACTGACAGCAAATAGATTAACAAGATTTAATTGACGTCAGTACTTTATAGGTCCACCACGTGCACCAATTACTGCAGACACCTCTCTTAGCAAACTGTCCACAAGTTCTTGGACAACAGCAGGCGGTATGTTTTGCCATTCCGCCTTAAGTACAGGGACCAACTGTGACACTGAAGAAGGTCGAGATGGCCTAGAATGCACCCGTTGCTCCAATTTGTTCTGGTCTGGACTCTGAGCTGGCCAGTCCATTCGGGTTAGGGCCTCCCTAGGAAGTGTTCTTGTTGAAAACGCCACATTCATGGCCATTTGATATGCATGGTATGCATTTAGCTTATGTAACATTGAAGCGTCCTCTAGTTCATATTATGCCACATTACAGTGCCCAAATTCAGATGTCACATTACAGTGTCCCCAAAACATTATAAAATCCACTACAAACATCACCCTTAACAATATATCATCCAGTACACATACCGTCCTTACTATTATAACAACCACTACACGCACTACTCAATGAAAATGTAATGTCAGTCCATAAGTCCGCTTTATTCCAGATACAAGTCTGGTAAAAGATTATGGCCCAGTTTTATCAACGAGTCATATTCTTCTTATAATTCATTACTAATCTTAAATGGTGATCCAACCAATCAGCTTCTAACTGTAATTTTTCGAACACATAACAGTTAGGAGGATCTGATTTGTTAGAGCACCGATTAAGATTAGTAATGAGTGATAACAAGAAAATTACTCGGTGACGATGCACGTGCTCCATCCCTATTGGTAACTTTTGAATCTTACACAAAAAGACCCAAGTCTGCAGGGCCTTCAGGTCTGAGGAGATTGTAGTTTCCATTGTGTGTAATTATAGGAGAGGAGATGGCAGGGGCCAACTAGTTCCTACATAACAGAGATACATCCTAATTCAGGAGATTCCACTTTGAGTGAATATTTTGTTAATTTTAGCACTTTGCACCTTTCTGGAAAAGTCCTAATCTTGGAGCTCAATCCCTGCCCCCCGCTCATTTCACAAATGCTCTAATCAAGGAGAAATGGTAGCGCAGAAGATCATATCGGTGTGGAGCTTTACTAAGAGGGAGACCGCCACCTATATGACAAGCCCCCCTTTTCAGGCCAGGGAATGGGCGAGATCCAATTGCTTAGGGGTAATTCCGAAAACTTGGTAGACAACTATAGACCCTGGGTTCAAGGCTGCCTAGGACCCCATAGCAAGGGCACTCTCTGCAACCACTTTAGTTATGCCCCTGCTCTGTGCACTGTGGAGGCACAAGAGTTCAGGGGAGGTGTAACCCCACCCCCTTCGGTTTGCTGCTTCTACACAGGGCCTCCAACTGTAAAAATGACTGATATTACAAGAAAGGAAACTGTATTATACACATTTTGTTACTAACCATAATGATCATTCATTTTTCTAGATATTCTATATAATTCGTCCATATCAAAAATAAATAACCGATCACAAATGACACAATGGGGGATATATACTAAGCCTTGGGGAGAGAGGTAAGGTGGAGAGTGATAAAGAACCAACCAATCAGCTCCTAACTGTCATTTTTCAAACACAGCCTGTAATATGGCAGTTAGGAGCAGATTGGTTGGTACTTTATCTCTCTCCACTTTATCACTCTCCAAGGCTTAGTACATCTCTCCAAAACTATGTTGTTAATTGACTTATTTTTTCATTTTTACACCCACCCCATAAAAAGAATCCAACCAATAAGTTACATATTTTACATTAACTAGTTCATGAAACTAATTAGGATAAAGTGTTGGGTAATTCACAGACTAAAGATGTAGTTTATTATAGAGTTTTTGATGGACAGGTAAATTACTATACTACAGTTGTTGGCCTTAATTTCTGTAACTATCTCAGATAATGCCATCAAATGGCTAATGCCCAAGAGAAAGACTGCACCACCCTCTTGTGTGAGAGGGCACAGAATGGCAAAGCAGCAGGGAACGTCACTTACAGGCAAATTATTACAATTATACTTCATGGCTATGAATATTTAGGTCAGGCAGGGACAAACAATGTCTGTGGCCTTTAATAATACTGAAAGATACTGTATAGGCCGCCAAATCTGACATGTCCCAGTTTTCTCTGTTGAGCTGTTTTTCTTTTATTCAGAATTACAGGATTTAATGGAAGACTATGGAATATTACATTCTTACATGCTTGATGCACACCCAAAAGCAATTTGCTTTGATGGTTATGAGCTGTTAGTACTTTCAGTAAGGCTTAGTTGTTGCCCTATGAGACTTCAGCGTGTCGTTTTTTTTCTGACCAGAGTATCTCGGGTCCCGGTTTTCAGTCCTTTCCCAAAAAGAGAGAGACCCCTTGAATCCTCAACTCCCAAAGCCATAATACTTCTAAGGGGGCAATGGGCTTCAGACCCTCTGTCTTCACAAGGTCTACCAGATATCTGATACTCATCCTCTCTGTCCTCCAGGAGAGAGTATATGACATTTTCAGGGAGGATGCAAGAGGAAACACCACCTCATCTAGATATGGATATAAGGGCCAATAAGTATTCATCCTCTTATCTGAGTCCAAGTCATGAAGAAAGAAAAAGGTGAATAAATTAATACAGTAAATACATAATTAAAGGGGAAGATGCATTAAGCCTTCTGAAGAGTGGACTAGTGGAGTATTTGCCCATAGCAACCAACCAGTTTTGAGGTAGCATTTATCAAATGATAGGTAGAAGCTGATTGATTGCTAAGGGTAACCTCTCCACTTGTCCACTTCACCGCTCTTTAGAAGGTTTGATATATCTCTCCCTTAGGCCTGAGCCTTTCATCTGGAATTCTAAAAATATTGTCCTGCCCAAGCAGAAATGTTATTTGTTCTGAAATCCCAGGATGCTAGTACTGCACATGCATTATGTCACAAGGAATCCTGCTCTGTGCCCTAAAGATCCCCCTTCTTTGTAGGGCAGTGCTTGCATGCTAGAAAATCGGGTTCCTTGCACCAGTGCTCCTTGACCAATAAAGTAGGTAATGTTGCTTCACCTGCATGGGGCATCTTTATATGGGAACAACCAGACAATGTGATCCGCAGAGTTGTAATATTCTTAATATTGTGTTGTTCTTAATATGTACAGTTTTTTATAAAGTGGGGAGCATATTCCATAGTATTACAAGTAGTAGGCAACAATATACTAACATGTCCACTCTGGTATATAAGGAGGACCTATTCATAGGGACATACAATCTTATGGATAGGCAAACCAGTGAGATAGGGTCACTGGTGTAGAAAACAGAGATGTCTTGTGATCTTAAAGGAATGTTTGAAGGATATAAAGTTGCAAATAGTTTTACAGCATTGTTTTGTGCATTAACTTGTTATCTTGTTATAACCAAGTGCAGAGGGAAGTAGTATATTGGATGGATGGATGGATGGATGGATGGATGGATGGATGGATGGATGGATGGATGGATGGATGGATGGATGGATGGAAGGAATAGGCAATAATAATGTTTTGTGACCCCAATAAATTAGTTAAAGGAAATTCAATAATTCTTAAAAATAAAATGAAGAAAGCATTGCTGTTATATTGATGCGTTAATTAAACCATTAACCATAATATAGACTTACAATACTGCGTTCCACAATTGTCAGCATAAAATACCATTTGACAAACGCTGACTTGAAATTGTGTGGCAGAGGTTCACCTTATCAAATGGCTGGTTATTGAGAGGCAGAATGCAATGCTAAGTGGGAATATCATTTCTAAGCACAGCTGTCGCTGGACACTTAGTTATCCATTTCTATCAAAACTGTTGGGAATTGACTATTTTCATGCAACAATGCAAAACCCTCTCATTACCATCTCCTAAATATACATGAATAAAATGCCAGATAATCGCTGCTTACAGACTGCTCTTCTGGTGTCCAGTAAGAGACATATTTATCTTTTAGATATATGGCATAATAAGGAGGGCAGCAAAGCCACATTTGTAGGCTAACGAAAATGCTAAGTAGGAAAAAAAAACTGATCTTATGTTGAGTGACATTTTGTGCACCTTAACTGGTCAGGCATCTTACTGTCAGAGAGGGTGAAATGAAATGAATCTGAATCATACAGAGTCATTTCTACAACCGCAGAGAGCCTGGCTCTTATTCACCACAGAAGAGTTCTGTAACATAGTTCAGCAAATCAATTACACATTTTAATTTCAGCCCCTGTCTCTGCATCTTAGGTATTGCTGTAGCTCCCTTAGTCCAAAAGACCAGGCACATTGCATTTAAATATAAGTACTTGTTATTGTAACAGACAATGTGATAAATATCAGAAGTATGTTAATGCCAATAGAACTATGATTATTATTATTAGTGTTATTATTATTATTATTATTATTATTATTATTATTATTATTATGTTTTAATATTTTGAATATTATGACTGTTATTTTTGTTGTATTGACAAATCAGTAGTTTTATTCATACTGTTTATTTTATATGTGCAAATAATTTGCGTCACAATTTGTTAGATTTTAATTTATTTGCGCCTAAATGAGTTTAGTCACCTTACATGTTTTATTCTACTTTCTGATAAATGTATCACTTAACTGAATTCAACATAGTATAACTATATTTAAACAAAGCTATTGTGCCACGTAGGAACTAATTGTAATACAGCGACTCCACCAGAGCAATTTGGGACCCACGTGGGCCAGCACTGCAAATTAGAGTGGTTACTGCAGTATTTTGAAAGTATCATGAAAATAAGATCATTTAATCAATAGCACGAAATACAGATGTTTGTCTGATTGAAATGCAGTTCTCATACCCTTTATTAGAACACGTTCCTTGTCTGTGAAAGCGGGACACAGGCGTTTAGCCTCCAACTGTTGATAATTCAGGTCTACAACCACTTATTAAAAAAAATAATTATAATAATAATAATATTCACAGTCATAATAATTAAAATCAATAATAAAAAATATAAGGTCATATTCAACACAGAATCATGTAACTGTCTGCCTGTGCCATTGATACATTATACATATATGCTTGGGGGGATCATATTGCAAAAATACACTGCCCTAACAGTAATAGTAGGAGCAGAAACATTCATTGGAGGAGATTAGTAAATTAATATGACATATATAACTATGAGTGCTTATTAAAGGATTATAAATGCATCCACTTTAAAATATAAAAATTCAGGAATAACTCAATTATCAAATATGGGAAGCTGACAAATGACTCCCTGTAGTGCAGGGTAATAGATATTATTATGTAACATCAACTCAGACCTCTCACTCACCGTAATGTGTTCCTTGTACCTGCAAAACACAGACTATCTATATACAACAAGACAGGTTGTTGTTTTTTATTTTTTTATCAAATCAAAACACTGGGCAGCGCTGTCATTACAATGCAATGTCAAAAGCTTTCATACGGCCACTTACTAACATGACACAGTGTGAAAAAAAAATCTTAGCTCAATTTAAGTCTCATGCAAAGAGCTTACAATTGTAATTAAATCATTAAATTCTTGTCTACGCTTCACAGAGCGTAGAGAAATTAACTTCCCACCAACCTCATTTTCTATTTGAACATGAAATAATGATTTTCTGCCAGTCTAATTACAAAGCCAACATCTGATCAAGGCAGCATCCAGTAGGGATTATCAAATGCTCGCGTATTAGACCTCATTACCAGCTTGAGTGCAAAATTATTACATCTTGTAATTGGATGGTGAGATTTATATACAGATCTGCCTGGTTTCTGTAAGATTGTAATTACAAGCTTGGTTGGTTAGCTACTTATCAGAACTTTGCAGGAAAACAAAACAATATGGCTCAGTGAAATGAGCATTTCATTAACCTCTCACCTTACCATGGGGGGAACTGGTGTAACATTCATGTATGCATTAAGCAAAATGGGTTCATCCATTTCTCTGGCTGTTTGTGATGGCTGAGCATAAGAGTCTGTTTCATTTATTTAACCTGGGTAATCTGTACTGAAAAACTATATAAATGAGCTGTCTATTCTTGCAGGATAGGCTCAATGTATCTTTTACTTACGGCTAACTAGCTGTGAAACCATCATTCCGTGCCGGCAATGGGCAGCATTTTTCAGAGCTAAAATGGAAAACAGACATTGATTTTCAGACTGCGGCTTATACAAAACATTCGAAATAAAAATAAATACAGGTAAAAAGAAAAATATAAGCATTTTTTTCCGTGGTGCCGGCGTTTAATCAATGCTTTGATGAGAGCGGTGAGAGGGAAGGAGGGAGGGTGGGGGTGAAGAAAAACAAAAATTGTTCAATTACCAAGCAAACATGATTTTTCTTCTTCTTTTTTCTAACAAGTGATTTCACAGAGCAAATCAATGTTGGCAGGTTAGGCTGACTGCCACTAATCTTGGCATTAGGAATCTCCAATCAGAACTGCGCAGGTAATGAAGTTGTTATTTGGGCTTCATAGTTTAGATTAGATTCTCAGTAAGGATCAATGCAGCACTAAAATAGGATTGATAAAACCTTGATAGGAATCTGAATCCCTGAAGCCACTGAGTTTACCGTGGCTTTTATTCTGTAAATAGAAGAGAGAGAGGGCTTTGGTAAAACCCATTACTGGCTGGTCTTCTACTGCTATTGCTGCTAAAGAGAGTTGCTTTATTTTTTTACAGGGCCGAGTGTTCCTGAACCCTCAGGCAGTGAATGGGTTAACCTTGAAAATAATACACAAAGGAGCTAATCGCTTGTTTGATTTATGCTGTATTGATAGCGTAAGAATAAAAACAATATATTGTAATAAACAAGGAATTGTGTTGCTTGCCTGATGAATGCACATTGTGCATTGTAGTATGTAGGTTAAACAAATTGCTATACGCATTTTGAAAACATTACCCAATCTTTTATGGAACAGTTTAAATTTCCTGTTTGGCGACTTCATACACAGAAGACAGAGGTGGCTGTGTGTCAACACAGTACTATTTCTTCTTCATGTGATAAATGTGATGCTTTGTGTTAATTAAAGTGCCAGTGTCACCTGAGTCTCCGTCACGTTGGGAGATGGAAAAAGGGCTGGAGGGTAGGAAGAGAAGTGTCATACCTGTAAAATAAAACTTATATATAGATATTTATTATTGCAGTATTACAAGAATTCATTAGAACAGAGGGATAAATACATTTAACTTTTTTTTTTTAACTAAAACACTTCACTAACATATATTACACAATGTAAGTTTTCTGCCTAGCAAAACATTCTGGAATGTTTCATCTGCAAAAATTATTATCAAAATTATTTAGAATTTAAAAAAAAAGAGGAATCACATTTCACCCTTTCCCATTCATAACTCTTACAAACCACTATTCCTGTGGCTCAAGAAACTCTTTGTACACTGCTGTGATCATCTATTTTATATATAAGAAAGTAGCTGAAAGCTGGGGTGATAAAACTGTGTATACCATTCACAAAGTCTAAAATCTCAACAAAGGTCCTACGTAAATTTGCACTTAACGTTGATGTGTATTTTAAAGAAAACTCACAGTAAACAGCTCATTAAAAATACAGCTCCAAAAAGGTTAATAATGCCAAAGTGGCTCTAGCAATAGTCATATTTGCAAAGCTGATGTACATATATAAAGAGCATGAGTCTTTTTGTTTATTTGCAGAGCGAGTATTTTGGAATAAAATTCAGGGGCAATCAGCTGGGAAGCAGTGGTGCTGCTTAACACATACCACAGCTGGGTTAGCAGGAATCAATATTGGATCAATACAGTAGGCAAATCAATCACCTGGGGTTTTCTTTTCAAAATATTTAATTAAATGTGCTGGTAAATAAGTTCACGATTTATTGTTTGATTCTAAGAGCATTACTGATTTTTCTTTGCTAAATTTCCACAAGGGAACCCCAGTACGTACATTCTCTGTGGATTATAAGAGTCTGGGGAGGAAAGAAGACAGTTTTTTCAATATATAATAACTTGTATATATACATGGTTATAGACAGACACAGTGCTTTAAATAATCCACAGTGCCAATGAGTCATTGCACAGCCCTGAGAAAGGCAGCCCTGACGTTAAGAGATGTTTTTAGTAAATTATTCCATCTTACACAAAATCTATTCAGCTTCTTATGCCTGACAAGGGGGAACAATTTCTATTGATTTTACGTTAGAAGGTTATTTTCCTAGTTCTCCTTCAGCGGTTGTGGCACCGTGGCTGGAATTAACCCTTTCAGAATAAGGCAGGCCTACACAAGATGGCAAGTCTCCTGCAGAAAGAAAAATAAAAGAGGCAGCTAGCATTATTCCTACATATCATGTCACTCTGTAATATTACACAATTTATAATAATTATAATTAAATATTAACAATCTAGTTTAATTTTATCAGGAGAGACAAATATATCATTGATTGTGGCCAGTAATTAGAACAGCATTTATAATTTGTCATTGCTAATAATGCTAATAATTTGCTTCGATAAAATGGAGAACAAAAAAAATAAAAAAAGATTTAAGAAAAAAGAAACCCTGTGCGAGAAATATGCCTTCATTTCCTTAATGCATGCTTTATTCTCTCTCTGCTCATTAATCACTTAGTCAGACAGAAAGTGCAGAGTGGGTATGGCTAATGACGGTGGGGTCCACCCCTGCTAATAGCTCTCATCATTATTTATTTCTTTTTTTCCAATAATTCAGAGTGATTTCGAGTCTACTTGTATGATTGGCACAGTATTGAGCTAAGCAAGAAATTTAACACTTTACCGTTTACCCATCAGACACTAAAGATGCTGTAATCATCGTCATTTCATTATTTTGCAGTCATAGCCAAGACAGATTGCACAATTTATATTCTATAGTCTTCGCATGGTGCAGAATGGGTGACTGATTTGCTAAGTGTACGTTTAAATTTCCAACATATTGTCAGATCTGATCATGAGACTTTATTTTGTTTTGGGCTATATTAAACTTGTCCTTACTGAATTACCAACCAACGGCATTCAAAAAAAAAATAGCCACATTTTGAGCTGTCAGGAAGAAAAAATAGAGATGTCATCTGACACTACTAAATTACCAATAGCAATCACTACACCAATGGGTTATGAGTTCGCTATTGAACATAGAGCAGCCAAGCTCACAGGAAAGTTATGGCTCTAGTAATATAATTCTAGCCATGTTTTTTTTGTGATTTTTGTTTCCTTCCAGGAAAACTCTACCAAGCTGTTATTTTGTACCTAGAAAACAAATCAACATATGAAAGGTTTAGAGTTTTACAGTATATGACCACAATTAGCTCTTGTTGAAAGATGATATAGCTGAGCTTTAACATGACATAGCTACAGAACTGTTTCAAAGAGTGCATAGCAGGAGCTAATGCAGGGGCCAAAGGTTCCAGGATGGTTGCAATAAGATGTTATAATAAATGAGAGGTGTGCGTATATAAACAGCTGTGAAAGATATCCTTTCCTTTGCCAACCTCTGACATAACTAGTCATCAAAGATAATGGAAATAATGTGTTCCCTGCTATAAAATAGTTCCATGACTACGATATACACAGGTCCCATAATTCCACTGTGACTTCTAATATACTTTGTATTTTACAATTTGTGTACATTATTCCTTCTAATAAATAACTTTCTATTTAAAACAAAGAAAGTGGCCTCCAGGAAGTGACCCTAATATCTGGGTGTATTTTACCTCACCTTACAGTTATGTATAGCTTTCAATACTTGATACAATCATCTGTCATATGACACGTGATGTCACTAGTCCACAAATATGAGTCATGACATCACTGCTTACTGATGTAATGGTATATTTTACAGACTAATTTACATATATTCATGTCATTTGCATTGTAGTAATATATGTAACTGTGATATCCATATCAGTGCACTTCTTATAAATGTCACAGAGAGGTACAAATATACTTCATATAGTATATTTGAACAGTAGTTACAGCATATCTCCTTCAGCCATGTTTTCCCCTTCAGATTTATTTTGATTAGCCATTGCACTGATCACAAATTCACCAAGCATCATCCCTGCACCTGGCTCCAGTCCTTACCCAATGCAGCAAAATGTCCCTTCACAGCTGTGTGACAGGCTGATGGCGTTCCTTTCTTTCATTAAAAATCTGTGGAAATCAAAATATAAATATAATACAGCAGATAATATAGTACAGTGGTAAGTAAAATATTTAGGAGTCTATGGGGTCTATTTACTAAGCAGTGTTAGGAAACAGAGTGAAAAGTGATAAGAAAGTGATAAGATGCCAGCCAATCAGCTCCCAACTGTCATCTCACAGGCTGTGTTTGAAAAATGACAGTTGGGAGCTGATTGGCTGGTACCTTATCACTTTTCACTCTGTCTCCTAACCATGCTTAGTAAACATACCCCTTAGTATTAATAATCGTGGTACTGCCACGATTATTAAGGTTTCGTTCATGGTGGTTATTTTCATCATGAAAGAAAATATCCCCACTATATGACAAGTGAAACTCGCAGGGACAGCTGTTTCGGTATCCACTGTCTCTGCAAGTTATATGTATCCCTGGCACTTTGTGGAAGTCTTCTCCAGGGGAAGCTGACACCGCACATGCGCACAGTGTCAGTTTCCGCCGCCAGCTAGAAGCTGCAGGAGAGAGATCAGAAGATTTCTCTCCTGCTCCTGGAGCCTGCATAGGCTTAAAGCAGTTTACACCATCTAAAGATAGTGTAAACTAACAACGGGGCCAAATTCCGAAAAGCTTTGCTTTTTGGAGTTTGGTACATAGGGCTGAGATCGTAGTCTGCTCAATCAGGCCCTTACGGCCTGATTCAAACCCGGTCGCAAGCGCTGAGTGCTCGCAACCGGGTCGATGGTGGCCCACAGCGCATGCGCACGCCGGAGCCGGCTCCGTCGTGCGCATGCGCGAGACCCGGCTAGCGACGGGCAATCAGTCACTCCGGGTCTCGCACCAAAGGGGGCGAGCTGTCGATGTTGAGTGACAGCTCGCCCCCTTTGGTGGGTTTTGCCCAAACGGAGTCGTTCCCATGAGAACGCCTGCCGTTTGGGGACGGCCCCACTGACATCACGAGTGATGTCAGTGGAGAGATTCCAGCTCTGTTAGAGCCGAAATCTCTCTGGGGCTTGCGGCCACGAGACCCTACCACAAGGGTCTCGTCGCAAGCCCGATGGTCTTGACCATCACGATCATCATCATGGCTAATCGCTATAGGTGTGGGTGGTCACCCACAGCTATGTGAGCGGCCGAGAGGCCGCTCCAAAAATAAATAAGCCCGGCCCTGATTCAGAGCAAGCACTCTGTCAGAGTGAATCAGGCCCATAGTACATAGCAACAATTCATAAAATTATGCAGAAACTCTTTATTTTATTTAATTTTATGGAAAAAATTGCTTGATAAATTGGCCCCTTAATGCTTTAATTTCTATGTTGGAAAAGTACTACAGTATATAAGAAATACATAACCTTCAAATGGTTAATATAAAGATAATAGACATTATGAAAATGTTGTGACCTGTGTAACAATGCTTTTATGTGGTCATGGAACTCTTTGGGGAAAGTTCTTATATGCCTTTCTATTAAAGTATCCAAGATTTTATGGGCTCGATTTAATAAGGAGTGCGTTGGCACGGCCCACTAGTAAGTGCGAGCATATCTCCGAACATGCATCATTTTGCTTTCAGCTCTATAAGGCTGTGTACTAATATCTGCGAGTCCAGGGCAAGATTGGGGCAATCTGAGGTCCCGTTGGCGGCGTTTCAATTTTGTTGCCGCTTCAATTTGCCCTCTTCACTTCTAATTGAATCAAATTAATTATTTATGGGCTGGCGATGACTCAGAAATCCGAAAAACATGCTGTGTGTGAGATGTCCATCAGTGTCAAATGAAAACGGTGTACACGCACTTGTTAATGTGATTAATTTGCATTACAATGGATGGTGAGCTCTAACAGACAACTATAAATGTATTTATTTTTTCATTTAAATTTGTAAAACTAGAGAGAACAAAATTGATAAACATCTACATTTCATATGGTGATAATGTTTACATCACAAAACAGTTGAAGTTACAGTCACACTTAATCTATACTATATGTATATTCCTTAGCACTGTACAATGAGGGTGAAGCAAACACACACAGATAAGAATATCCCTGAAGACAGTCAGATAAACACCTATTAAAGAAACTGATATATTTTTAGATAAGTGGACAGATTTGCTGCAGTCCGAGATTCAATGGAATCCGGCCATGTCAGACACACTGCACTAGTTTGCTAACTTGTTGGTTCTGCCCAGTGACATAATATTATAGGGGAATTTAAGGTGACAGCTCGTAGACAACTACAGATCTTTCCAATTCAAGCTCAGCAGTGTTATGACGTTGATTAGAGATAAGACAGTTTGGGATGAGGGGCTTACTCTGAACTCCAATAACCCTGATGTGTATTATTACTTGAAGTATGAGGCTTGCTGTATAAAAATAATAAGTTATACTAAATCATTATGGGGCCGATTCAAATAGCCATGAGTTAGCCAAAAATTGCTTAACGCGGGTCAAAAAGAAATTAGTAATTCGGATTAAATTAACGGATGTCTCAAAGCGGGTTTCAATTCGCAGCCCCTGAGCAGGTGAAAAACAGGAAATAATCTTTATTTCAAGTTATAAATGTCAGGATTCAGTTCAGAACCTCTGGAACACATCTCAAAGGGAGTAATCATGCACTTGGAGATGTTTAAATAGCATAAATTGGCCAATAATGACACGTCACTTTTCAGGTGATTTTCTGTAAAGAGCTCAAAAAGGATTGATTTATGTGAAACATGCATTTTGCAGTGTTAAATAGATGGGAAATGAGTTTTATAAGTAGTTAGTAATCGCATTACAGAAATTTTTCTGTACACCAAAATAATCAAAAAGCTTTAATTTGGTGCAAAACACATAATAATAATAATAATAATAATAATAATAATAATAATAATAATAATAATAATAATAATTTTATTTATATAGCGCTTTTCTCCTAATAAAGGACTCAAGTGCTTTACATTTACAGTACAAAATACAAAATAAGCTTAACAAGGGACATTAGTGAAATGCTTGGGTGAAGAGGTAAGTCTTGAGTCTATTTTTGAAGGATTCTAGAGTGGAGGTCTCTCGAACTGTGCGGGGAAGTGAGTTCCAAAAGGTTGGAGCCCCAAAACTGAAAGCTCGACCCCTAGACGAATTCCGGGAGATTCTAGGTACTGTTAATAGTCCTTCGTCAACGGATCACAGTAATCGAGTGGGACGGTAAGGAATCAGAAGCTGCTTCAGGTACCCTGGGCCATGGTCATGAAGGGCTTTGTAAGTTAGTAAGCCAATCTTGAAAACAATTCGCCATCTGACAGGCAGCCAGTGAAGGGGGTAGAGAGTGGGTGTTATGTGGCTGAAACGGGGCTGGTTGGTTAATAACCTGGCAGCTGCATTTTGTACCATCTGCAAGCGGTGCAATTCTTTTGCTGGGAGTCCAAGGTAGAGGGCGTTGCAGTAGTCTAAGCGTGATGATATAAATGCATGTATGACTTTAGGCAGATCTGAGGGAATTAAATGCTTGATTCCAGCAATGTTCCTCAGATAAAAGAATGAGGATTTGATTGTGGCTGATACCTGATGTTTAAGTGTCATGCCACTATCCAGGACAACACCAAGATTCCGCACATGTCCAGTGTTTTACGCTTACTATAATTTTTTGCACTATTAATAAAAAAGGTAAAAATCAGCCATTTGACACCTTGTAAGAACTTCAATTTACAGATGTGCGGGTGCCTCGATGATCATTTTCTAATTGAATAGCAAGGGTTCTGGGAACTGGCATGCTGAAAATAGCCCACAAGGTGTACATTAAGTAGAC
The DNA here is from genome assembly GCA_031769625.1 of Taudactylus pleione. Taxonomy (NCBI): domain Eukaryota; kingdom Metazoa; phylum Chordata; class Amphibia; order Anura; family Myobatrachidae; genus Taudactylus; species Taudactylus pleione. The sequence continues at coordinate 4,832,641 of JAUIMM010000116.1, forward strand.
GCAGAGTAAAATCTTTGATAATTGAATTGGCGCCCATATGAGTGTTTCAGTGGGAGCGAGAAAGATATGTGGTGTAGGAAGCAGTACCCAGTGCGACTTTCAGTTTGCCATGGGGTGCACCGAAAAAGTTGTCTTTACAAAAATGGTTGACAGTGCAAATTGAAACCAGGCTGTATACTGTACAACTGTGTTAATAGTCATGAGTACACTCTTTGTTAATTCTGGAACACTGACCTATTGTTACTGGGGTTTACATTACTTGCTCACACACTACAATAAATAATCAAAATGCACAAACCCAGACAGCAAGGAAGATAGAGGAGGACACAGTAGGTAATCTGGTTGGACTCCTTATTACTTTTCAGTGGAACACAGGGGATTTTCACAGTGGATGTACTTTGGAATTTTAAAAGTTTCATATTTTAAAAATATGTATAGTCAGTGCTGGAGTAACAACAGGGTGGCCAGGGCAAATGTCCAAGGGCCCCGACATATAGTTACATCGCCAGCCTGGGGGGTACTGTGACATAATATTTGGGTACTTTGTGGCATAATGTGAACTTAAGCACTAGAGTGTGTTCAGCACATTGTGTTGCTAAGAGTATTTACAAATTATACTTTTTAATAACATCGACAGTATATCATTTTAAAAATTTTATTACTAGGGGCCTCCACAAGTTAGTTGCCCTGGGGTCCCCACAAACCTTAATCCAAACCTGTGTATTGTCTACAAATTCAGCACACAGTAGAATTCTCACATAGGTATCTGTGATTATGGTTCCTATTGCACATGCAGAAGAATATAGATTATTCTCTACATTGCATACATGATCTTTATTTGACACCACAAACTGCTCATCCTATTTTACAGTAGCAACACATCACTATTCTGTGATGCTGGAGACACCTGCTCCTTGCACTATGCATCTAATCATCACACAACACAAAAGTGCACAAGTGATTGACCCAGTTATTTGGTCTCCCCATTGCAGTGCTGCCAGTAATGGTCCCCCCTTGTAGTGCCCCCAGTAGTGGTCTCCCCTCTTGTAGTGCCCCCAGTAGTGCCCCCCAGTAGACACACATAATAATAAAAAAAAACACTTACTTGAATCCCCACTCCTGCCGCCGCCAGCCGCTCCTCCGTCTGTCCTACCAGGCTGGCCCGCTCTGCATTATGGGAGAGATGTCATGACGTCTCTCCCATTACCCACTGCAGGAGCTGGAAGATGGAGCGGCTCTGGCAGTGTGCGCAGTAGCAGTCAGTGAGAGTCTGACAGACTCTCATTGGCTGCTACTTAAAACAATCACATAGCTGCCGGCGCCGGCGGCTGGTGTTTGTCAGTCACTGTGTAGCGCTGACCGAACTCTGTCCGGTCAGCGCTACACGCATGGTGCAGGCAGCTGTGTCACAGAGACACAGACTGACTGCGGCCCACATGGCACTGCGGCCCGGGGGGCACATGGCACCCTGCCCCCCTGCCCAGCCCACCTCAACATAGGGGGCTATGGACACAGATACACACACACAGTCACCAATCACAACTCACACACCACCTCCAGGGCTTTCCTCTACATTCTAAGACACCAGGGGGAATCGGTATGATTTACCGCCGGACCCATGCCTGGTGGTTGGAATCCCGACAACGGCATCCCGACAGAGGAGGAAATCCCAATCATCAAAGCTAAGTATATACTAAACTGTTTCTACCCCCTAACCCTCCCTTAGGGGTGCCTAACCCTAACCTTCCTCCACCCAGTGCCTATCCCTAATCCTCCCTCTAAGTGCCTAAACCTAACCCCCCCTTCCCCACCACCTAAACCTAAGTCTCCCAGGGGGGTGCCTAACCCTATGTCCCCCCCGGGGGTGCCTAACGCTAACCCCCCCTTCCCCTAGCCTAAACCTAACCTCCCGGGGGTGTGCCTAACCCTAAGTCCCCCCCCCAGGAACCGAGAACCCTAAACCTAACCCTCCCCTCGATGGCTATACATTATACATTATGTCACACAGGAATGCCCCTTACACTATACAGTAATACCCCTTACACATTATACCACATAGTAATGCCTTTTACAGATTATGCCACATAGTAGTACTGCCCCATATAACAAATTTTTCCACACAATAGTAGTGCCCCTTACACATTATACCCCCCCAGCAACTCACCTCCCCATGTCCTTTCAGCAGCCTCTCACCTCCCCCTGTATGCCATCAGCAGCCAGCAGGTGTAGATTTGGGACTGGGCTGCCAACTAATTACAGCTGACGCACCAGCAGGCAGTGGCAGATATGGACAGACAGCACCAACGCAATTTGAATCTGGCACCGGTCACGAGCCAATCGGAGCTTGCAGACTGGCAGCCAATCAGGAGATGCCACTGCTTATTGGCTGCCTATCAGCACTGCCAGGCGCGAGGCAATCAGAGCTGTGATCTCTCCATGACTCCCTGCCAGTGTGCCAATCAGCTGGCGGCCGGCACTAAATCAACATCGCTGACACCCGGGCCCCCCGTCGACGGCCCTGACTGGACCAGCCCACCTTGTGTGCGTAACTGGGTGCAGGGGGAGCGGCGGGCCAAAGAGGCAGCTTGGGCACCATAGCAGCACCCACGGTAGTTACGCCACTGTTTGCATGCATGTTAGCAAACAGTGGGGTCCTTTTCAGGATCAATGGAATGGGGTTATAGGCAAAAACAATGTAAACCTGAAGGTGTACTTCAGGGTCCAGTCTTCAACCAGGGCAACCCCGGGTATCCCAGCTAGTTAGTAATAACACCCACATTGTATAACCTCTTTAAATAGTGCATTAGCTTAACTTAGCACGCTGTTTTTAATGTGCCTTCTCTTTTGTCCATATTAAGTTGTCAAACATTTGGTTTTATTTTATCTTTTAGCAGTTAATAATTATAGCCAGGACCGCCATCAGGGGGGGACTGCCGGGCCTGTAGTCCCAGGCCCGGAGAGAGAGGGGGCCCGGATGTAAGCGGTGGTGATCATTCATTAATATACTGGCAGCCGCGGAAAAGAAACAGCGCGCAGGTAGCCTTCCATAAGTTGCCAGCCGCAAGCCAATCACAGCTCGCGGACCGGCAGCCAATCAGGAGCGGCTGCTCCTGATTGGCTGACAGGTCACAAGCAGCCAATCAGTAGCGGCCTCTCCTGACTGGCTGCCGGTCCGCGAGCTGTGATTGGCTCGCGGCCAATGTCGTATTTAAAATGATGCCAGCGCTGTTTCTTCTCCCTGGCTGCCGATGCAATCCACAACGTTGACATCCAGGCCCGGTTTCCTGCATGCCTGACTGGCTGCCAGTGACAGGTAAGCATATTGACCCTTCCCTGCACTCGCTTTATAGTCCAGCCAGCCTTCCCTGTGCACCCTTCCCAGTCCAGCCATCCTTGTCTGTCCTTTACCCCCTATACTCCAGCCAGCCTTCCCTGCCCTGTGCCCTCCCGAGTCCAGCCATTCTTCCCAGCCCTATGCCCTCCCAGTCCAGCCAGCCCTCCCAGCCCTGTGCCCCCCCTAGTCCAGCCAATCTTCCCAGCCCTGTGCCCTCCCCTAATCCAGCCAGCTCTGTGCCCCCCCCCCCCCTAGTCCATCCAGCCTTCCCAGCCCTGTGCCCCCCCACCTAGTCCAGCCAGCCTTCTCAGCTCTGTTTCCCCCATCCCGGGGAGGGGGGCCCTGCCTATTTTGTCAGTACCGGGCCCCATAATTTCTGATGGCAGCCCTGATTATAGCATGCCAATTGCTTGTTCCCCCAGATTGTCAAATTGCTAAATGTGAGTCTGTTATGGTTGCACTCCAGTACTGTACACTAACATTGCAGAGATTCAGGCTTACAACCACATTCATGTCAGATCTGCCCAATCAAATTCAATATAACCTGTGTTAGAGAGTGCATAAATATACGGCAATGTGTATGCTTTATTAAAAAAAACTTTTTTGCTCCAGCAAAATTGTCAGTGGTACACTAAATAAACATTATTATGATGCCTTCTGTATTAATGTGCACCAGATATGCATGAAATATAATGTATTTTGTTATATTCCTCTCTCTGTCATTTCCGATCTGTCCATTCATTTTACCATTGTCCCACTGGAAAAGGTTTTACACTTGGTAACCTCAAGGCTTTGCCATGAAGCTGGAGGAAGAGCATGTCTATTGGAAATCAATGTCATGGTTGAAAAAATAATGGCCAAGCTATAAAACTAACCATGGACAAAAGAGCAGATAAACTGGGCCAAAGGCCAGCATGACGGAACCTATGATCCTGCTAACGCTCTGCAGAAATCCCCTCTCTGTGCTGCAGCGTGCCTCGGGAAGCATCACTCACAATAGATCCTGTGATTGATTTTTTAATATGAGGATAGCCTCATTTTTCAGGGGCATATTAATGCTGATGATGTGTGATGATGCCTGAGCGGTCTCCATCCCATGTCTGTTAAACTGCTGAAGGATATGTATTTAGCCATAGGTCATTCCTCAGTGTCAGATACAACTCTATTATCCTTGCTACGTACTCCTCTGTTTGATATTGGAGAGCTATGAATCCTCATTGCCGTCTCTTATAAAAGGAGCTTAGGAATGGGAAAGAAAATATACGCGAGTAAAATCTCCATGGCGGCAGATTTTAATGAGCCCTGCACATATTACTTTACACCAACTAACAATCCATGCCTTATTTATAAAAAAAAGTTGGGATTTTTCATAAATATACAAGTGAGATATAAATGTCCATCAGTGTATGCAAATAAAGGACAGCCAGGCATCATGTATTGATATGTAATTTTAAATGTGTCTCAGACAGACAGAGAGAGAGAGAGATAAGAGAGAGAGAGAGAGAGAGAGAGAGAGAGAGAGAGAGAGAGAGAGAGAGAGAGAGAGAGAGATTTTTTTTTTTGTCAAGGTCACAGAATTTATATAGGAACAGTCTGGGCTATCCTTGCTGCCTGACAGTGCTGGGGCTATGGTTTAAATTTCAAAGTGGTGTGGATTATTTAAGTTGTTAATATGTTTGCATAGGTTCCTTCTAGATGCTCAGGTGCCCATTGATACTGGTCGTCAGTGCTAAGATGAGACTTATCGCTTTGCTGACCACTCCGGGGTTTCTTCTGCTCATGCATGACTTAGTACTGGATCACACATGTGCTCTGCACTGGAAACCCGAGACCAGTTTCAGCAAAAATTAAAGAGTATAAATTAAACAAATTGTTTAGTTGTGTTTGGCCATAAAGAAATGACCATAGCATATGAGGAGAGCTGACAGCACATGTACCACTATCCTTGGTAAATATGCAGTAACTAGCTTTCCTATACTCTGTATGTGGAAGCAATTGCCAGAGGGAGCCATTGAAGTCTGCCACTAGCAATACATGGCCCTAGCCATCATCGGCTGCAGTGCTTACTAAATAGGAAGAGTTTTTATCCTAACGAAAAACTGGCAAACATAAACAGAACCCTTAGGGGGAGATTTACTAAAGTGAGAGTTTTTAGAAGTTTAGATGTTGCCCATAGCAACCAATCAGATTCTAGCTATTATCTTCTAGAAGGTGGTAGTTAAATGTTAAGTAGAACTGGATTGGTTGCTATGGGCAACATCTCCAATTCTAAAAACTCTCACTTGAGTAAACATACCCCTTACACTGTAAATTACGATCAGGTTGGTGTACTTTAAATGAATGATTACATTTTTTATTGAAGGTGTTGCTTAAGAAGTTAGTACTAGATAGATAGATAGAGATGACATACATAGATAGATAGGTAGATAGATAGATAGATAGATAGATAGATAGATAGATAGATAGATAGATAGATAGATAGATAGATAGATAGATAGATAGATAGATAGATTTGATGCTTTACTTCCATTTTATTACAAAAGGAAAAAAACAATATACATTTTGTTAAAAAAGATAGATAGATAGATAGATAGATAGATAGATAGATAGATAGATAGATAGATAGATAGATAGATAGATAGATAGATAGATAGATAGATAGATAGATAGATAGATTTGATGCTTTACTTCCGTTTTATTACAAAAAGGAAAACAACAATATACATTTTGTTAAAAAAAAGATAGAGAGATAGATAGATAGATAGATAGATAGATAGATAGATAGATAGATAGATAGATAGATAGATAGATAGATAGATAGACAGATAGACAGATAGACAGACAGACAATAGTACTATTGTATATAGCAGTGTTTCCCAAACTCATTCCACACTAGACGATATTTGAAACAATTTGCCCGATTCCGACGCATCGTGATGACAAATCCTGTAAAATATGCCCAAATCGTGAGTGTCCACTCACCATCACGATGCGCATACCCGCTGGTCGTACATCGCATCTTAGATTTTGCCTGCTGCAGGCAAAATCTGTCAATCCCGGACACAATGCGCTGGAAAAGTTAAGATAGATCATTTGTCACATTGGACACTTTTTAACACCAAGTCGTGTCCAGGACTGCCGGGGAGCTGCTGGGGTGAGTTCAATGGAAATCGGACACAAGATCGCATCGTGACCACATCGCATAGTGTGTAGGCACCTTAACAGTGCATGGTTTTCATTTTTCCTAGTTGGTGCACAAGTTTATTTATCACTGGCTTACACATTTTAAAAGACCCACAGGTGGAGCTAATTATTTCACATGTGACTCTGTGAGGAGACCTGGAAAACATGTACTGTTAGACAGTGCTCCCTAAAGAATGAGTATTCAATTAGCCATGGTAAAACCCTGCGGCTAATTTAATGTTTAGGAGACAGAACGATACTCCTAGGAAGAAGTATTCAGAGATTAATGATAAATAGTAACTACATAACATATTTCTAACAGATTAGGAAAGCAGGAACACAGGAACAGTAGCATATGTTACAGACTTAGGGACAGTGTGAAATCTATTGGTTACACAAAGTCACACAAGCAACTTTCCCCTATTACTTCAGCATTTTTACATAAAATGTAACAATTAACCTGAAATCTGTATTTGTTGCATCTCCTAACTCATGGGGAAGGTTTAAATGGATAAAATGATGAGTAACGGCATCGCTGCCACAACCAATTCACTGATGCCGCTAAACAACAGTTGCAACCTTCGGTACAGATAAATTCCTAGTGAATTTGCCTTGTCATTTGGATGGGTCTTGGCTGCGTGAAGCCAGCTTGCATTTTAATTTGGCCCTGCAGTTACTTATTTCATTATTGATCAAACATAATGCTGAATCAATGTTCATCTTGTTACTTGGGCTATTTCCGTGTAATACAGCGATAGCAATGCCCAGAGTTACTCATTCTCATCCCAAAGTGAATTCACCATAAAATCAATGCTTGTTTGTTATTGATATAAGGTAGCATACATGGGATAAAGTATATGGCGGTCACATGCATTAAACACATCTTCATTTTTAAATGATTTGTACACTTGTACTGTGAGATAGGGCATATGTAATGATGAATCCACGTGTACCTTTAGGACATGCAGTTCCCCTCTCCACTTTATCAAAGTGCATTGCGCCAGACAGGCAGAAAGGCTGATTTGTTAGCTGCATTAAATATTCCTGTTACTGTACCTTGGAGTAATTAAATAAAGTCTTTGTATGCATTGTTCAAATCATTAGGCTGATAATGCAATGTACATTTAATAGTCAAAAATCACTTGCAATTATAAACATATTGATTTCCAAAGCACCATAAACGACTCTCCGTATATTTACATAGAGCTTGTTAGGGAAAAATCATTACAATTTCAGCTTGAACTAACACAATTTGCTGGAGTTAAGGATATGACTTTTCTGACCTAAGAAATCTATCGAAAGAACAAAGCACTTTTAACTCTTTAATATCTGATTTTACATCTCAATCTGTCCAAGTGAAATTTATATATATTTTTTTATTTTATTTTGTGGGGGGAGGGGCGTAGTGAATGAGTAGGCCTATGTCATTCATTTTACCTTTACTTTCCTACTCACCGCCATAACAGTACCAACCAAACTGTCAGTTTTCAAACACAAAGGGACAGAAGCTGGTTGGTTGGAACTTTGGGCTTCATTCAGAAGCAGCCGTACGGTCTACGACCGCACGGCCGCCTCGATGTTTGTCCAGTGGGCATGCGCACGAGGGAGCCGGCTCCTTCGTGCGCATGCGTGAGACCCGCTACGACCGACAGCACCGGTCGTAGCGGGTCTCTTTCCAAAGGGGACGAGCTGTCGATGTTGACTGACAGCTCGCCCCGTTTGGAAGGCGGGCCGGGGGGGTGGCAGCCCAAACGGAGGCATTCCCAAGGGAATGCCTGCCATTTGGGGGAGGCCCCACTGACATCACTAGTGATGTCAGTGGAGAGCTTCCGGCTCTGACAGAGCCAGAAGCTCTCCGAGGCTTACGACAAGTGAGACCCTACCCTAGGGTCTCGTCGTAAGCCCCGATGGTCGCAATGGTCTATGACCATCACGACCATCACCCTAGTGGTCGTTAGAGCAGTGGGTGTAAACCCACAGCCTAACGACCGAAACAGAGGCGGCCGGTCAGGATGCAAGCGGCCGCCCAGTTTCTGAGCGACCGCTTGCATCCTCCGACCACCTCTGAATGAGGGCCCTTATCTCTCTCCACTTTATGTGTTTCCAAGGCTTGATACATATCCACCACAGTCTCTACGCAATTTGTCTATGGATCTATGGAGTGCTTCAATATTCATCGCAGGATCATCAGGTTCAGCCAATAAAGATCTGTTAAAGAAGAAAACATAGAAACCCCAATAATATGTTGTTGCAATAACATATTCTAATTTATCAGTTAAGAAAGGTTGTTAAAAATGTTCCACAGATGCACAGTCACAAGTAGCAGATTACTTCAGTGTTCCCAATGCAGAATATCCAGTCCTAGGCTGCTTATACCAACAGTAATTTTGTAGTATCAGCACCAATCTTTGTTACCAGTTGGGTTCCCGATGGAAGAACATTTACTGTTTCATGGATGGAAAACTAGTTATGGTGGTTCATTCTCAGGAGATGGAGAGTCCCTTTAGTATAAATGCTACAATACAACCTTGTTTGAAGCTTGAAACTATTGATGATGATGATGATTATCATTATTATGCTGGTATAAGTTTAGCATGTAGACACGAGAAGGTCGACATGTGTGAATATCAGCATTCAGAATGTCAACTTGGACAGAATGTCGACATTCAGCATGTTGACATTCACAATGTCAGCACTCAACATTGTGAATATTAATAGCTGATTTTAGGGTTAGGTTTTGGGTTAGTTGACAGGACAATGGAAAATGCACTGTCCACATGCCGACTCTTGACATTCTGGCAATGTCGACATTATGTCAGTGTTAACATTGTGAATGTAGAAATTTTTATGTTGGCATGCTATCCATATTGTTACTTTGAATGTCGACATTCAAATTATGTTGATATTCTGTATATCGACTTTTTATACCACATCCTTATGCTTTGCTCACATAGTGCCAACATATTTCACTGTACTGTGAAAAAAAAACTTTGTTGGCAATTTTTTTTTCCGCTGCCAATTTATCAAAAGCTGTTCATTCAATAAGAGAAAAATGCAATAAACCATCTACAATCCAATCAATGGACGCTAAATAGTCTCTTTTGGATTATAAGATTTGTTTGTCTCTAAACATTTTTCATCTACTTGAAAGTAAGTTTCAGCCAATCAGATATAAATAAATGAGGGAAGGAAATGGAAATTTGTCTCCTCACTGTTATAGTCCTAATAAGTTTAGACCAACTGACGCTCATAGAAAAGTTTATTGTAAAAGACTCTTGTTTGGGAATCAGTGTGCGCCTTTTGGAAAAGAGAATTGACTGACAATAAATGAAATACTAAGAATGTTATTTATATAGCACTTTTCCCCCAAGGACTCAAAGTGCTTTACATTTGCATTTAAAAAACACAACATACAAAATAAGTTTAACAGAAAAGAGAACTATTCATTTGCGTTGCATTTCTTTAGGAATTAAAGAAACATTAGTGAAATGCATGAGAAACAGGTAAATCTTGAGTTTGTTTCTGAAGGATTCTAGAGTGGAGGCCTCTTAAACTGTGCGGGGAAGCGAGTTCCATAGAGTCAGAGCCACAAAGCTAAAACCTCAACCCCCAAATGAATTAAGAAAGTTTCTAGGTACTGCATTTTCTACAGATTGCAGTAAACAAGTGGGGCAGTAAGGAATCAGAAGCCACTTCAGGTACCTTGGGCCCTGGTTATGTAGTGAGTAAGCCAATCTTAAAATACATTCATCATCTTACAGCAGGGCCGGCCAAAAGGTCGATCGCAGTCTGCCGATAGATCCCGGAGCTCCCGCCGGTAGATCGCGACCAACCTGCTGCAGTTCCTGGGAATGCTGGTCTCTGAAGTGATCAGAGACTAAAGAAGCCTCTCATCGCATCAGAGGCCAGTGTTCCCAGTGATGCAGTGCGCGGGAGCATGGGTGACGTCATAACGTCACCCGTGTTTCCCGCGATGTGAAGAGCCTGCGCATCTGCTGGATCTAATTAGATCCAGCCAGCAGCAGGCAGCAGATGACTACACGGGAGGGCTGGCCAGGTAAGTAATGCACAGAGGAGGGGACACCAGTACTGGGGGCACAGCATAAGGGTCAGTACTAGGGACATTAGAGGGGGAACCGCATAAGGGGCACTGCATAAAGGGCACTACTGGGGGCACTGCATAAAGGGCACAATGGGGGGCACTGCTTAAAGGGCTCAACGGGGGGCACTGCATAAAGGGCACTACTTGGGACACTATACAAGGGGCACTGCATAAAGGGCAAAACTGGGGGCACTGTATAAGGGGCACTACTGGGGGCACTGCATTAGGGGCTCTAATACAGGGGGCATTGCATTATGTTCACAACTACAGGGGCATTGCTTAAGGGGCTCTAATACAGAGGACATTGCATAATGGGCACAACTACAGGGGAACTGCATAATGGGCACTACTACTGAGGGCATTGCATAAAGGGCACTACTACTGGGGCATTGCATAAGGGGCACTACTACTGGGGGCATTGCATAAGGGGCACTACTACTGGGGGATTTGTGTATAAGCGGCACTATTCTGTGTCACAACGTGAATAAGGGACACTACTATGTGGTGTAATGTGAATAAGATTGTGCTGCTGTGTGGAGTAATTTGAATTGGGGATACTATTTGTGATTTTGCCAGGACAGACCCCCACGTCCATTGCTGCGAGGTCATGCCCCCTTTTTTTGCATACCATGCCCCCGTTTTTGGCTCGGTAGATCACGAAAGGTTTTAAGTTTTAAAATTAGATCACCGAGTCCAAAAGTCTAGCCACCCCTGTCTTACAGGCAGCCAGTGAAGGGAGTAGAGAATGGGTGTTGTTGAATGTGGCTGGTTAGTTAACATCCTGGCAGCTGTATTTTGTATTCAGGCTTGGATGTGATCAAGCCGAGGTGAAACACTTGTCATCTTTACTAGCTGCACTTCAAGGTTCCTGTGCATAACTCATGAGACCTGGGCACAGAGGGATGCACTATACAACAGGGGTTTGCAGCAAACATCGGCAGTGACCGGCAATATTAGCCTCACCACTCCTCAGGTATGTCAGTGCGCCCTCTCATCCGGTGCCTGTTGCTTTCTGCCCCTGCAATGTAAACTCATACCAAGGGCGGCTTGTCACTGGACTGCAGACCTGCACACCTCTCTTCTTTCTATCCACGCTGGCTGGCCACTCTCTCATTAACCTGTTCACTGCACAACAAACAAGTTAACCCCTCCGCCAGGCTTAGTATACTTTCCCTCCTATCCACCTATTGCATTACACCTACTGCTATATTCAATCAATCTATATAGATAACCAGGTCTAATCCCATTATTTGTAAGAAAAGGAGAAATACTATACAACATCCAACTGCTGCAAAACTATCCCCTTGAATTTATAAATATGTTCTGGTATCAAACGTGTATATTTATGCACTGCATGCTGCACTCCCTGAGAAACACCCCTACTTGAGTAAATTATAGATATGCATTCATGATTGTATTTAAATGTAATTATCTCTAGGGTGTTTCATGTTATGTATGTTAAGATACATTCTCACCATCAAACTCTTGAGAATGTTATTATTTATGCAAAATGTGTATTATGCTAATTATCAGTCTATTTATATATTAAAGATACAATATGCTATGTCACCAGGTGCTGTCACAAACAGCCTTATTTGAACTTTACTCAACAGAAAGAGTCTTATTTTTTATATGTATTGGAATCGATTACGTTTAATTCCTAGAAAAATTTTTGCTTTATGCATACTGCTCTACTTGTTTTTTTATACAAGAATTATTAAAAGTTACGCATTCTGGAGCTTGGCAAATCTGATAGCAATCTGATTCATAGCACCCTTGTATACCTATCGGGCCTGCGGCTTCTGTCGGGAATGGAGGGACAGTAGCAGATACATATGTATATATATTGTGGAAGCCGGATGATTGGCTGAGACCTAAATTGTAAAATTAATTTTGGCACAATGCCATTTTGCGAATGGTAGCACAACGCCATTTTGCGAATCCCACATAGTATCCGTGTATAGTGCTATGTTATGATTATTAGCGTTGTGCGTCTGCCACTGCCCTATGTTAAAAATCCTCATTATACAAATACGTACATTTATTAATACACATAATATGAACAACCCCGCAAAGCACGTACCATGGTGTACTTCACAAACACGTAGACACACAACGCATACTAGCATCTTTACTTAAATATCCCTACACTTACACATTGCACACTTACACTGAAAGGTTCCCTAGCATTAAGATTAACATCCAAGGTTTTATTCGATATCAATTATTTTGTGAAATTAATGTATTTGAGATCTAAGGTTTAGTACATAATAAGCAGACCGTGTTTGGTGCCATTCTAAACCACTGTCTATTTGCAGATCTCCGGTTCCATCGGCAAGGAGATCGCAACATGCGTCCGCAAGTTATGAGTTATGGAGAATTAGGTGATAGAATGTACTTTGTATGTAGTGTCTATTGATTACTTACTTGGCAGGAAAACACACACAAAGAGCTGTTGGAGGGCTGAACCACTACTATACAAATTGACCTATGAACTGTACTGTAACAGAAGAACCAAGAGGAAGAATCAATGGGATTATGACAACTCGTTTCCATTGTATTGCCTACTCCCTCCAGTAGTCAGTCATCTTATTCTTTCTTTTGATGGAGATTTCACCTTTGATGCCGGGAAATCTGGATCCAGAGTGCCTGCGTATGTATCGACTGTACCTTGTGAATGTATAATCTTTTGCGCTAATTGTATTTTAGATTAAGGCGTGTATCAGAATGCTTTAGTGTGAATAATAGCGTTTGTGCTTTGGAACCACACTCAAAGTCTGGAAAGCGATTATTTCTTGTGCATATGCAATGCTAAATAGCGACATTAGGGCATACAGATTATTAGGTATTCATAATATATATATATATATATATATATATATATATATATGTATATTCCAAGTAAGAGAGCACTCCCCGGTCTTCTTATTGCAGATAAAGGGGTATTTTTTGTTTATCATAATAAAAGGAGAATGTTGACATTTCGGACCACCTGGCCCTTTGTCAAGACCCAAATCCCAGAGACCAGAGCATTTGGGTCTTGACAAAGGGCCAGGTATGGCCCGAAATGTCGACATTCTCCTTTTAATATGATGTGAATAAATAAAAAATACCCCTTTATCTGCACTAAGAAGACTGGTGAGTGATCTATCATTACTTGGAATATCTTATGGCTGATTATAGATGCACTCCAGCAACTGTGATACAATAATTTGTGAGTGCCACTTGATTTTGTGGATTTTTAACAAATGCAAGAAGTTGACCTTTTTTTAATAAAAAGGCATATAGTACAACATGACAGTGAAAGCAAATTTGCAATACCAGTGTTATCTTTCCAGGGGGAAGAAGAAAAAAAACAACTTACAACTGAACAGTTGAGAAAACAAGGAGAGATGTTTAAGGAGCACTTCACAATGGACTCCATTTGGAATTATACACAGATTACATATATATATATATATATATTAGGGATGTGCAGGCTCGGATAGTTTCCAGTTTGCACACCGAGTTCGAATTTTTCCCTCCAAAAAAACGTAACTCAGAAAGAGGCAGAACGTCATCTTGCATGGACAAACATCATCATTCCTGGACACATTTCAGGGATGTGCGCAGACCCCAGTGTTTTGGGTTTGGATCTGTATCTCCTTTGTGTTTTGGATCTGAATTTGGTTTTGGCAAAACCATCCTTGTGTACTTTGGTTTTGGTTTTGGATCTGTATTTTTTTCTAAAAAATAATAAAAATAGCTAAAATCACATAATTTGGACCTGCTTTTGTTCCTACAGTATTATTAGTCTTAATAACATTAATTTCCACTTGTTTTTAGTCAATTTTGACCACCTCATAGCTCACAACATTGATTTGATGCAGTTTAGGTCAAAAGGTTGCATCCAAATAGCTGGCTGACTAAGCTAAGCAACAGCAGTGGGCGGCAGTAACATGTGGCAGTTCAGCTTCCAACATAACACAGAGTGGTACTGCAGTGGTAGAGAGGATGGCAGTTTAATAATCTATACGACCCCATAGGAAGTTTAAAAAACAAGAATGTTTTCATTAATCAAGAACTAGATCAGAGGCCCGAGGGAGTTGGAATATGTTTAAGGACTAATGTCAGGGAAAGGATGGAAAAATTGATTTGTCTTTAATTTATTTATTTTAATGTATTGATTCTTAAAAAAAATTATGAGGGAAGATCAATGTAGGAACAAGTTCTCCAGATCATGAAAGACATCTTTGATCTGGAAGAGGTTTTTTATAAAACAAATAGAAATGCTATGGCCTTACTTGTGGAGGTGCTGCTAGTACACACTGTAAACAGATGTTTACTTTGTGCTCAGGGAGGTTGTTAGTGATAATGGGACTAAGAATTGCTGTTTACATCAGAGGAAAGCAGCCTGTAGCTCTCCAGCTAAACTAGAACTCCCAGCATCTGTGATGTTTGCTGGGCCTACTGGAAGTTATTTGTCAACAACAGGTGGCGTGCCTTAGTTTACCTCAGCCTGCTTATGCACTATATGTAATTTATGGACATATTTGACATTCAGAAACTGCATGCAGAAGATTTCAGCTGCTGTGGCAATTTAACTTCCAACATGGCACATCAGGAAATAAATGTTTTTATTATTCTAAAGGCCTGAGGGAGTTGGAGTATGTATGTAGGTGAAGGTAGGGAAAGGAAGGGTTGATTAGTAGTAAATGTAATTATTTTTTTTATTCTGAAGCAAATTTATGAGGGAGGAGGGGAGGAGGCATTTACAAAAAATATTAAATCATTCACATCAGTCCTTGCAACAGAAGAATCCTTGAGCACTGCACCTGCTGCTGCTGCTGCTGCTCCTGGAAGTGGATCTTCATCCCAGTAGTAGTTTAAAAAAACAATTGACTGTTAAACAATCCTTTGTAAGGGGGAGCAAGTATGACAGCAGTCATCCAGTTGCACAGCGCATCATTGATGCCATAACATCTATGCTGGTATTAGATGTGCATCCAATATCTGCCAATAATGCAGTGGGTTTTAGTTTTAGACAGTTTCCACTCCACTATAAAAGCAAATCCTAGCCTGTACAGGGACGTTAAAAAAATTAGTGTCCCCCAAAATGTCGTTGCACCCACTGTCTACTTAACCACAGATATGTGGATAAGCGGAACAGAGCAAAATCAAGATTACATGACTGTAACAGCCCGCTGAGTAGATGTATTGCCTTCAGCACCACCAACAGCAGCAGCATCTAAGAAACAGCAGCTCATTCAGAGGCAGACTACTCTGTGTATAACCAGTTTCACTAAGAAGCATAAAACTGACAACCTTTTTGAAAAACTCAGGGAAGTCATTGCAAAATTGCTTACCCCATTTAGACTCTCCTCAGGATTCGCAATTTCTGATAATGAGAGCATTACAGCTGGGTCAATTACAACATGTCTTATGTTTTTCTCACGCAATCAACTTGGTGGTGCGAATTTGTTTTATAAATGACAGGGCCATGCAGGAGATGCTCTCTCTGGCCTGAAAAATTTCTGGACATTTCCGCCATTCAGCAGCGCATGTAGAAGTTTGCAGCACCTGCAAGAAATGTTGAATTTGCCCTGCCACCAGCTGAAGCAAGAGATAGTTACAAGGTGGAACTCCACCCTTTGTATGCTTCAGCGGATGGTGGAGCAGCAAAAAGCCTTTTCAAAGCTACACAGCGAACTATGACATAGGAAGAGAAGTGGGAATGCACCTTACTCAAGTTCAGTGGAAAATACTTTCTGTGTTGTGCAAAGTGCTGAAAACGTTCAAAGTAGTCACCTATGAAGTGAGTTCAGATACTGCGAGCTTGAGTCAGGTAATTCCCCTAATTAGACTGTTGGAAAAGCAACTTGAGAAACTGAAGGAGGAGCTGAAATAAAGCGATTCTGCAAAGTACGTTGGACTTGTAGATCAAGTCCTTTACTTGCTTCACCAGGAAATAATGGTTGTCAGGACCTTCCAATCGGATCAATACATTTTGGCAACCGTGCTTGATCTTAGGTTTAAGTCATATGTCGTGTCTTTCTTCCCAACCAACACAGATCTGAAGAGATGCAAAAACCTGGTGGTAAGCAAATTATCAGCTCAAGTGGAATGTGATGCAGTGATGGCTCTTCCTTCCGTCTCTCCAGCAAGTGCTGCTGCCAAGCAAAACTAAACTTTCCCAACAGACCCACTGGTGATGCAAGTGAGTCAACACAACCAAGTTTTGACATCTGGTCGGGTCTAAATGAATTGCCTACAATTAAATTAATGAGACCTCTACCGTAACTCCATCTCATACGGTCACCATTCAAAGAATGGTTGAAGACTATTTTTAATGATAGCGTCTAAATAGGCATGTCAAACAGTCCGTTTGACTACTAGCAGGAAAAAAAGGCAATTTGGAGGTCTTTGCACAAACTGGCTTTGCTTTACTACAGCTGCACACCCTCCAGTGTGTACTCCGAAAGAGTTTTCAGCACAGCAGGGAACCTTGACAGTGATCGGCGTAGGAGGCTACTTCCTCAAAATGTGAAATAGATGTTCATCAAAATGAACTACAAATTCCAAGAGGAAGACATTTACTGCCAATTACATCCAAAAATTACAGAGGCACCTGTAATGGTGGATACCAGTGGGGACAAATTAATATTGTGTGAAGAAAGGTGATATAAACACTGATGAGGGTGAGGAATCGGACTATGATGGCGACAATATCTTTCCTCTGTAAAGCCAGTATGTCTGGGGGCCCAAACAAACCAATCGCTTAATAATTGAGGATATTGTTGATGAAGTTGTTGGTAGTGAAGATGGCAGGTGCTGGTATCTAGCAGAGAGAGGGAGCTAGCTGACGCTGGACTGCTTGTTGGTACTTTTTTAGCCAAAGTTTCTGAATTTGAAAAAAACTTTTTTGATGGATGCGCTGCAGATGACGTAACAGAGAGGAGGTTCTTAGATGGTTAAGGTTCCTACCTCTACTTATTCTGGCTTTACAAAGGGACTTGACAATTGTTGTCAGGACTTGTGTAGAAATATTTCCACACATAAAAGAAGTGGATTTTTTTTTCTTATGCCCAGACATGACAATGGGCTTTTCCTTATTATTGGCAACAACTGTATCTTCCACTGGTGCCTGATTTACACAAACAACATCGTCATTAACATCCTCATCATCGACATCCTCATCATCAACATCCTCATCATCAACATCCTTATTAGCGTCAGCTACACAAATATCCTACTCATCCTGGTGCTCTTCCACAGAAGCATCCTTGATTTCTATGTCAGCATGTTCACTTGTGCTTAAATCATCATAAGAGGCAGAACCACCAGTCATAAATAAAGGCCAAGGCCTTAGCCTTTCCTTGCCACTTCGTGTGGTGAAAGGCATATGTGTAAAACACTGTGCTACCACTTACAGTGTCACAGTATTTTTTAAGAATTAGAAAAGAATAACACACTGCGCTACCACTTACAGTGTCACAATATTTTTTAAGAATAAGAAAAGAATAACACACTGTGCTACCACTTACAGTGTTACAAGATTTTTTATGAGTAAAACACTGCGCTACCACTTACAGTGTCACTATATTCTTTATGAATAAGAAAAGAATAACATACTGCCCTACCATTTACAGTGTCACAAGATTTTTATGAATAAGAATAACACACTGCGCTATGACTTATAGTGTCACAATATGTGGATGATAAACTGCGGTCCACCCAGCAGTGTCACCGAACAATAATAGCATATGCAAAAAAAACTGAAAAAATATATTTTTTAATTTTTTTTGTGGAATGATAATTTTATTTAACTTTGATTTTTTTTTACACTGGAGAAAAGCACCCCTGGATGTGGCAGCAGCCTCTTGATGAACAACATATCACCCCTTTATGGACAACAAAGCACCCCTGCGGAGTGCGGACGGACCACCTGCAGAATCACAAATACATGGATGATAAACTGTGGTCTGGCTGGCAGTGTCACCGAACAATCATGTTTTTACACTGGGGAAGAGCACCCCTGGACGAGGCAGCAGCCCCTTGATGAACAACACAGAACCCCTTTATGGCCAGCAAAGCACCCCTGCGGAGTACAGATGGACCACCTGCAGAGTCACAAGTGGATGATAAACTGCTATCTTGCCAGCAATGTAACCGAACAATACTTATTTTTACACTGGGGAAGAGCACCCCTGGACAAGGCAGCAGCCCCTTGATGAACAACACAGCACCCCTTTATGGACAATAAAGCACCCCTGCAGAGTGCGTACGGACCACTTGCAGAGTCACAAATACATTGATGATAAACTGCGGTCTGGCCAGCAGTGTCACCGAACAATACTGTTTTTTACACTGGGGAAGAGCACCGCTGGACGAGGCAGCAGCCCCTTGATGAACAACACAGCTCCTTTATGGACAAAAAAGCACCCTGCGGAGTGCAGTCGGACCACCTGCAGAGTCACAAATACGTGGATGATAAACTGCGGTCTGGCCGGCAGTGTCACCGAACAAGAATAGTGGGGAAGAGCACCCCTGGATTGACAGAGCACCCCTGAACGACATAGCACCCCTTTATGTACTGCAGCCCCCCTTTATGTACTGCAGCCTCTTGATGGACAGGAGAACAGTGACACAACAGCAAACCCCCCCTTCCTTTATGTACTGCAGCCCAAGGCCCTTTATGGACAACACAGCAGCTCTTTATTTACTGCAGCCGCCCCAGCCCCTTGACAGGACAACAGTGACACAGCAGCACCCCCCCAAACTTTATGTATTGCAGCCCCAGCCCGACAACACTGCAGCCTTGAACAGACAGAGCAGCTCTTGACATGTCTGTTCTCAGTACACTAACCGCAGCTGGAGTGAAAATGGCGCCAATCACTGGGACCTTTATAGAATCTAAAACCTGCGAGCATCTGACAGGGGGATGATAATGTTTTGCCTTGTTTTGGATTCCCAGTCAGATGGGAAAAACTGAGCCGTACTCGGATCCTACTCGAATCTCCTATGTTTGGGTGGGACCCACTCATCTCTAATATATATATATATTCCAAAGAAAAGGATGGCACAGGCACTTCAATAAGTACACCGCCTGGGGTGCAAATCCCAGTTCTCCCCCAAAAAAACTTTTTTGGAGCAGCACAATAATAGCAAAAAAAGGTTGAGAGCACTCACCAGGACTTCTGTTTAGTAGTAAATTTATTCACATTAGAAAGAGAGAATTATTAAAGAGAGTCAACGTTTCGGTGATGCTAGATGACCTTCCTCAGGACTTGTGAACCCAGACATAGGACAAGACAACTGTTGTCACCAAACATATATATAACATATATATATACACAAACAGGATGGAATTCGGAAAGTGTGTGACAGTCAAAAATTCTAAATTCAAATAGGGGAGCCACATCAACTGCCAGTGAGTACCGGCCAGCGATGTTTGGCAGTGTTTTAGGTGGCAGTTGACGTGGCTACTCACTTGAATTGCCCCACCTCTAAAGTAAATAGTGAGTGGCTGCTAATTTGAGTGACAGGATGAGGCGTTTGTAGGTGGTAACAGGGGAAGGTGCTTGAAAACGGGGAGTGGAGATCCGAACGCAGGCGTGCCAAATGGTCAAAACGGGCGTTTTAAGGGTGTGCATAATTAACAAAGCAGCGTCATCGGCCACGTCACTTGGTTGTCCCTTAGCCTGAACTGTTCGCATGATTGCGGTAGGAAAATCCAACCACAAGCACTGCGAGCAGTTCAGACACCTTTCGATGTACTCGATTAATCTAATAAATACCGGAGATGATGTATGATGCGAGCAGCCAGGTGGCGTCTTTACAAAATAGCGAGCGCATGTTTCGTTCGCTCGTTCATACATAGAGGCGTCAACAGACCGCAAAGAGCGAGTGCTCAATTTAAATAGCCGGCCCCTTTTTATGAACGAGCGAGCGCAAATAGCGTCCGGCTCTGAATCAGGCCCACTGTCAGCAACCCCGCTCTGCCGACACTGCTGTCACAGTAAGTGCACTATTGGTGTATGCAACCCACACTGTATAACCCACTGTATCTGTGTTGGAAATTAGAAACTGAACTGCCAAATGTTAGTGCCGCCCACTGTCTCACTTATCTTAGTCAGCCAGCTAGCTGAATGCAACCTTTTGGCCTTAACTTGATGAAGCAAATAATATTGTGAGGTGGTCAAAATTGATTGGAAATTACTGGAAAGAAATGTTATTGAGGTTAATTATACTGTAGGAACAAAAACAGGCCCATTTTATGTGATTTTAGCTGTTTTTATGATTTTTTTTTTTTTTAAATCCAGATCCAAAACCAAAACACGAAAACAAAACACAGAGGTGAGCTTTTGGCAAAACCAATCCGGATCCAAAACCAGGGTAGATCCAGATCCAAAACCAAAACCAAAACACGGGGATCGGTGCATATCTCTAATATACATGTATATATTTATATATATATATATATATATATATATATATATATATATATATATTGGGGGTGTGCACCGGCCACTTTTCGTGTTTTGTGTTTTGGATTTGGATCTGGATCTTTCTTTGTTTTGGATCTGGATTGGTTTTGCCAAAACCACCCTTCAGTGTTTTGGGTTCTGGGGTTTGTGTTTTGGATCTGTATATTTTTTTTTAAAAAGCATAAAAAGAGCTAAAATCACAGAATGTGTTGATTTTTCTGCTCCTATTAACCTCAAAAACCTTAATTTCCACTAATTTCCAGTCTATTCTGAACACCTCACACCTCACAATAGTGTTTTTATGTCCAAAAGGTTGCACCGAGGTAGATGGATGACTATGCTAAGCGACACGAGTGGGCGGCACAAACACGTGGCCCATCTAGGAGTGACACTGCAGTGGCAGACAGGATGGCAGTTTGAAAAACTAGGCCCCAAACAGTACATAATGCAAAGAAAAAAAAGAGGTGCAAGATGGAATTTTCCTTGGGCCCTCCCACCCACCCATATGTTGTATAAACAGGACATGCACACTTTAACAAACCAATCATTTCAGCGCCAGGGTCTGCCACACGACTGTGGCTGAAATTATTGGTTCGTATGGGCCCCCACAAAACAAGCGGGCAATTAATCTGTCCCTGCACAAACTGGCTCTACGGAGGCAAGAAGTCATCCTCATCCTCATCATTCACCGATTCCTCACCCTCTTCAGTGTTGTGTACATCCTCATCCTCACAGAGTATTAATTCGTTCCCGCTGGAATCCACCACCACAGGTCCCTCTGTACGTTCTGGAGGCTGGTCTCCCTGGAAGAGTTGATAATTAATTTTTATGAACATCATCTTCTCCACATTTTGTGGAAGCAACCTCCTACGCCTTTCGCTGACAAGGTTCCCGGCTGCACTAAACACTCTTTTGGAGTACACACTGGAGAGGGGGCAACTCAGGTAAAATAGAGCCAGTTTGTACAGGGGCCTCCAAATTGCCTCTCTTTCCTGCCAGTACAGGTACGGACTGTCTGACATGCCTACTTGGATGCTGTCACCGATGTAATCCTTTAACAGACAGACGCACGCTTGTCGCTGCTGCTTTGAGGATGCAGGTGTGGCTACAGCCCACACAATTCTCAAAGACAGAAAAAAAAGAAGAATTTTTTTATTGTTTGTGGAGCGCACTTTGCAAGTTACACCACCCTTTAACAGACAGACGCACGCTTGTCGCTGCTGCTTTGAGGATGCAGGTGCGGCTACAGCCCACACAATTCACAAAGACAGTAAAAAAAAGAAGAATTTTTTTATTGTTTGTGAAGCGCACTTTGAGGGTTACACCACCCTTTAACAGACAGACGCACGCTTGTCGCTGCTGCTTTGAGGATGCAGGTGCGGCTACAGCCCACACAATTCACAAAGACAGAAAAAAAAGGAAGAATTTTTTTATTGTTTGTGAAGCGCACTTTGAGGGTTACACCACCCTTTAACAGACAGACGCACGCTTGTCGCTGCTGCTTTGAGGATGCAGGTGCGGCTACAGCCCACACAATTCACAAAGACAGAAAAAAAAGAAGAATTTTTTTATTGTTTGTGGAGTGCACTTTGAGGGTTACACCACCCTTTAACAGACAGATGCACGCTTGTCGCTGCTGCTTTGAGGATGCAGGTGCGGCTACAGCCCACACATTTCACAAAGACAGAAAAAAAAAGAAGAATTTTTTATTTTGTTTGGAGTGCACTTTGGGGGTTACAGCACCCTTTAACGGACAAGCCAGCCAGCCCTTTACTTATGACACAGGCGCACGCAGTCGCTGAATGGCGAAAGTGGGCAGAAATTTTTCGGGCCACCCAAAGCGTCTCCTGCATGCCCCTGTCGCTTTTCAGAAAATTCTGCACCACCAAGTTTATTGTGTGAGCAAAACATGGGACGTGCTGGAATTTGCCCAGATGTAATGCCCGCACAATATTGTTGGCGTTGTCAGATATCACAAATACCCAGGAGAGTCTAAGTGGGGTAATCCACTGGGCGATGATTTCCCTCAGTTTCTCTAAGAGGTTGTCGGCGGTGTGCCTCTTACTGAAAGCGGTGATACACAGCGTAGCCTGCCTTGGAACGAGCTGGCATTTCTGAGATGCTGCTACTGGTGAAGGCTGCTGTTGTTGCTGTGTAAGGTGATACATTTACCCAGTGGGCTGTCACAGTCATATAGTCCTTAGTCTGCCCTGTTCCACTTGTCCACATGTCCATGGGTAACTGGACATTGGTTACAACCGCATTTTTCAGGACACTGAGGACACTTTTTCTGACGTTTCTGTACAGTCTCGGTATCGCCTGCCTAGTGAAGTGGAATCTACACGGGATTTGGAACCGGGGACACACTACCTCCATCAGTTGTCTAAATCCCACTGCACTAATGGCGGATACCGGACGCACGTCTAACACCAACATAGCAGTCAAGGCCTCAGTTATACGTTTTGCTTCAGGATGACTGCTGTCGTACTTCATCCTCCTTGCTAAGGACTGTTGGAGGGTCAATTGTTTAGTAAAAGTAGTGGTGTTCCTACTTCCTCTCTGGGATGATGAACAACTCCCAGCAGTAGCAACAGCACTAGGAGGAAGTGGTTCTTGATCTTTCCCTATTTTATTTTTATCGGAGAAAGTTTGGTCCTCCATTTATGTTATATTGATATATACGTGCGGCTGAGGCGCACACAAACACAGAAAATATTTTTTTATTTTTGTTGGAGACTAGTGCACTTTGTGGGTTACACCACCCTTTAAGAAATGAGCCAGCCGGCTCTTTACTTATGGGACACAGGCGCATGCTTCGCACTGCTCCTTTTTTGATGCACATGCAGCTACAGCCCACACAATTCACAAAGAGAAAAAAAAAGAAGAATTTTTTTATTGTTTGTGGAGCGCACTTTGAGGTTTACACCACCCTTTAACAGACAGACGCACGCTTGTCGCTGCTGCTTTGAGGATGCACGTAAAGTGCAGACAATTCACAAACACAGAAGAAAATGTTTTATTTTTGTTGGAGTGCACTTTGGGGGTTACACCACCCTTTAACAGACAGACGCACGCTTGGCGCTGCTGCTTTGAGGATGCAGGTGCAGCTACAGCCCACACAATTTACAAAGACAGAAAAAAAAAGGAGAATTTTTTTTTTTTTGCGGAGCGCACTTTGGGGGTTACAGCACCCTTTAATGGACAAGCCAGCTGGCCCTTTACTTATGGGACACAGGCGCACGCTTGGCGCTGCTCCTTTGTTGATGCACGTGCAGCCACAGTGCACACAATTCACAAACACAGAAAATATTCTTTTATTTGGTTTGAAGTGCACTTTGGGGGTTACAGCACCCTTTAACGGTCAAGCCAGCCGGCCCTTTACTTATGACACAGGCGCACTCTTGGGGCTACTTTGTTGATGCACGTGCGGCTACTGCGCACACAATTCACAAACACAAAAATATATATTTTTTTATTTTTTTGGAGTGCACTTTGGGGGTTACAGCACCCTTTAATGGACAAGCCAACCGGCCCTTTACTTATGGGACACAGGCGCACGCTTGGCGCTGCTCCTTTGTTGATGCACATGCAGCCACAGTGCACACAATTCACAAACACAGAAAATATTTTTTTATTTATTTCGGAGTGCGCTTTGGGGGTTACAGCACCCTTTAATGGTCAAGCCAGCCGGCTCTTTACTTATGACACAGGCGCACGCTTGGTGCTACTTTGTTGATACACGTGCGGCTACTGCGCACACAATTCACAAACACAGAAAAAATATTTATTTTTTTTTGCACTTGGGGGGAGTACCCCTGATGGACAGAGCACCCCCTGGACAACACTACAGCACCCCTTTAGGACTGGGACACTGCACAGGACTTTGGAGTGGACACAGCCCCTATGGACAATTGACTGCACAACACAGTCCAGCCAGCCCCTATGGACTTTGGAGGAGTGGACACAGCCCCTATGGACAACAGCAGTACAGCACAACACAGCCAGCCCCTATGGACTTTGGAGGAGTGGACACAGCCCCTATGGACAACAGCAGCACAGCACAACACAGCCATCCCCTATGGACTTTGGAGGAGTGGACACAGCCCCTATGGACAACAGCAGCACAGCGCAGCACAGCACAGCACAGCACAACACTACACTGCACTACACTACACTACACAGCCCAGCCAGCCCTAACTCCCACCCTCCCTCTTCACTGTCCACAACCGAGTGAGAAAATGGCGCCGACACGGGTACCTTATATAGAATCCAAAACCCGCGAGACCCGGAAGGCGGGATGATGACGTTTTGCCTCGATTTCAGATCCGAGTCAGGCGGGAAAAGTCGAGCCTGACTCGGATCTGCCTCTGATCGGGGGTCTCGGGGGGGTTCGGATTTCAGAAATCCGAACCCACTCACCCCTAATATATATATATGTATATATTTATATTGCCTAAAATAGAGAGCTATAATATATGCTAAATCAAGTACAGTATATTATGCAGAATCATATCTGTGGCCAAGTCTAATGTGCAGAGCCTTATCTGAAAGCCAGTGTTATAAGTTACAGGACACTCTCTCCACTTGACTTCCTTCCACTGAGGTCCAATCACAGAACTGTTTCCTGTCCTGCAATTAACTTTGAAAACCAGAAGCACAGAGAGATGCAGCAAAAATATAGATTTTTTTTCAACAAAAATGTAATAATGAAGGAAGCCTGGACCCATTCCTTTAGGTGCCTTGGAGAATTGCCCTTTTTCAATCCCTTACCCCCAGCAAGAAAACACATAATTTGCAAGTAATACATTGTAATATACTCAGGTACGCCTCTTTCTAATGACACTTTCAAAGATGAGAGGGTATTAGTGAAGTTGGCTTTGTTCCATCATATGTGTCTTTCATCCGTAATACTTTGGCACTAAGGGGTATATTTACTAAAGTGAGTGTTTTTAGAAGTGGAGATGTTGCCCATAACAACCAATCAGATTCTAGCTATTATCTTCTAGAAGGTGCTAGATAAATGATAAGTAGAATCTGATTGGTTGCTATGGACAACATCTCCACTTCTAAAAACTCTCACTTTAGTAAATATACCCCATAGTGTTCTATCGAGTTGTGACGTCACTCATATATTTTATTTTGGCTCTGATTTTAAATTGTGTTTCCCTGTCACTATGACGTTCAGAAGGACCCATCTTTACACATAATAATGCCACTATCTCCAAATAATCTGTTTAATGTGGTGACTACTCTGTTCCTTACCAAATGAGGCTATTCCTGTTATTTGTAAGTGTGAGAAATGTTGTAGCTATAGTATTTCACTTTCAAAGAATCTCTCCCATTTCCTGTTTACATTCTGTAATGAAGACATCCATTTGGTAATTATTTACCAGGGGGTGTGAAAGGGAGGGAGAGACCGCTTTTTATAGACCTGCTTTCGCAGAAATGTAGATATGTTTAAAACAATATTTCCCATGTCCAAGCTAAGAGGACAATTCCCAGAGGTCTCTTCTTTAGTGGCTTCTTGTTGAGCATTGAATTACCCTTAAAACATATGTAGTCCCATATAGTTTTGCTTCTATTGGATCTTTTGTAAGTCTTTTTTAGTTCTATTTTTACTGTATGGGGAGATTTATGAAAGCTTGGAGAGAGACAAAGTGGAGAGAGATACAGTACCAACCAATCAGCTCCAAACTGTCATTTTATAGGCTGTGTTTGAAAAATTACAGATAGAAGCTGATTGGCTGACACTTTATTTATTTCCACTTTATCTCTCTCCAAACTTTGAGAAATCTCCTCACCCCTATGTTTTAAATAAGATGAATTCTCAGTTCTCAGATTCATTTCTGCATGTGGTCCTTCCTTTTTCAAGGTATGTAACATCCTCTAACCTACTTTGCCAATGCCAACCAAGTCTCCCAAAATGTACGGCTGTGCCCTCGAAACACTTTACACAGAACAATTGCTTTGCTTTTTATGTTATTCTTGAAGGCCTCACATGGATTTTATTATTATATACAATTGGGTAGCACCACCACTTCTACTTGGTGCTACCCAATTGTACTGACTGATTAACCAAATGTGCTGGCAAACCATAGAAATTGGGCCCTTAGTAGCTAATTGGGATGTAAAATAGTAAAACATGAGACACATTTACCATGTAATAACATTTAAACAAAGACTTTTTACACAAATGAATACCTCTGAAGACTTCTACAAAATGTGTTTTTTTTCTTTTCTAAAAAAAAATGTCATGTTATAGCAATATCATTTTTTTTTACCCTGCAGCACGGATATTCAGCTGTAAGGGTTTCAACGCTCAGATACATTTTAGGGCAAATAAGGAGATAGCTCAATTTATTGCTCAATTGGTTCTCAGTCTACGATATTACAGAAACCAGTGATGTTTTTGTGGCAAAAAGTTCTGCTTTAAATCCAGGTCTGAACCCGGAAGGCTCAGACAGTTTCTGGAATGATTCAATAAATGTTCTGCGGAATGTCAAATCGCCTGGCACGGCAGCAACACACAAGCACGCACACAATGTGGTGCGCACATTGTCAATTTGCTTAGTGAATTCCGGTACACATATCCTTATGGATATATTTGTGCAATACAAGTTCTTTCAAAAATGTGACTTTGTTGTCAAACTGACAAAGAGTATTGACGAGTCGCTATACAGTGCTTTGTATAAATACAGTCAGCCTGCTGCTTTATTCCGTTACATGGTCATGGGATTTATTGCTGACTTGTAACCAAGTTATAGTTAATATATAAAAGCCAGAGCATGGAGCTACACATTGATTAGGTGGCTCATTGAGCCTAGTAACACTTTGACTCATGAGCAAGTTTTCCCAAAGTTAGATTATTATTTACAATTATTACTGGATATTAATGCAAAATAAAGATAAAAGTTGATATACCACTAAAACAGCTCTAATGGAAAAAGGTGTTGGGGGCCATGCTCTAATGATCCATTGCCTATGTCGTATTTTGCCATAGAGATATATCTAAGACTCACCAAAACATACTTCCTGCTATGTAAGTTGACTTTAATAGAGGAGAATATGACATTATATTGCACTATTCAATGTTATGGCCTTTGTAGATTTGTTTGTAGCAACATATTGCTGGGAGCAGAATTCGGGTGTCACCTAGGCTTCCCAGCTGATCTCCCCTACAGGCAGCAATCAGATGCAGCCTGTGGGGAGATGGACAATTTATTGCTCTTACCCAGAGCAAAGAACCATACATTTCTGATACCTCAACATTTGTCCTCTTTTTAGCACAATCAGTTCCACTCAGTTACTTTAGCACTTTAACACGCATATTTTATATTTAAAAGCCACAATTGCCGGAAAACTACCGCAGCTGCACAGGTTCCACGACTCCCCTCATGGCACTGTAAGAGTCCCTTCCTACACAGTTCTGGGACCTGCGGCAGCTTGTGAGTGAGGCGGGTTCTGCCCCCAAGCCATCCCGCCATGTGCAGCATCCTGGCCAAATCACCCTGCCTACAGCCCTGATAGTAACCAATCATATTATATCATTTTATAGGATGCAATAGAAAAATGATAACTAATATCTGATTTGTTGCTATGGACAACTCATCCACTTGTCTGTTTTAGACGCTTTAGTAAATCTTCACCATAATGTCCAAATGAGCAACCATTACCTAATGTAACTAAACATAAATCAAAAGCTATAAGAGATAGTTTAATAAAATAAAAAATAATAATAGTTATGGAAGGCTAGACTAGGAGCATTTAGGGCAACTACTCCTCCAACTTTTGGTAAGGGCTATCAAACGAGAGTACTTGGGGCAGTTTAAGTTTATACAGTCAGGTCCATAAATATTGGGACATTGACAGAATTTTCAGATTTTGGCCTCTATTCACCACCACAATGGCTTTAAAATGAAACAAACAAGATGTGATTTAACTGCAGACTTTCAGATTTAATTTGAGGGTAATTACATCCAAATCAGGTGAACGGTGTAGAAATTACAACGGTTTCTATATGTGCCTCCCACTTTTTAAGGGGCCAAAAGTAATGGGACAAACTAAACAATCTTAAATCTAACTTTCACTTTTTAATACTTTGTTGCAAATCCTTTGCAGGCAATTACAGCCTGAAGTCTGGAACGCATAGACATCACCAGACGCTGGGTTTCATCCCTGGTGATGCTCTGCCAGGCCTCTACTGCAATTGTCTTCAGTTCCTGCTTGTTCTTGGGGCATTTTCCCTTCAGTTTTGTCTTCATCAAGTGAAATGCATGCTCAATCGGATTCAGGTCAGGGGATTGACTTGGCCATTGCATAACATTCCACTTTTTAGCCTTAAAAAACTCTTTGTTTGCTTTTGCAGTATGCTTTGGGTCATTGTCCATCTGCACTGTGAAGCACCGTCCAATGAGTTCTGAAGTATTTGACTGAATATGAGCATATAATATTGCCCAAAACACTTCAGAATTCATTCTGCTGCTTTTGTCAGCAGTCACATCATCAATAAATACAAGGGAACCAGTTCCATTGGCAGCCATACATGCCCACGCCATGACACTACCACCACCATGCTTTACTGATGAGGTGGTATGTTTTGGATCATGAGCAGTTCCTTTCCTTCTCTTCTCTTCCCATCACTCTGGTACAAGTTGATCTTTGTCTAATCTGTTCATAGGATGTTGTTCCAGAACTGTAATGGCTTTTTTAGATGTTGTTTGGCAAACTCTAATCTGGTCTTCCTGTTTTTGTGGCTTACCAATGGTTTGTATCTTGTGGTGAACCCTCTATATTCACTCTTGTGAAGTCTTCTCTTGATTGTTGACTTTGACACATATACATCTACCTCCTGGAGAGTGTTCTTGATTTGGCCAACTGTTGTGAAGGGGTTTTTCTTCACCAGGGAATTAATTCTTTTGTCATCCACCACAGTTGTTTTCCGTGGTCTTCCGGGTCTTTTGGTGTTGCTGAGCTCTCCGATGCGTTCTTTCTTTTTAAGAATTTTCCAAACAGTTTATTTGGCCACACCTAATGTTTTTGCTATCTCTCTGATGGGTTTGTTTTGATTTTTCATCCTAATGATGGCTTGCTTCACTGATAGTGACAGCTCTTTGGATCTCATATTGAGAGTTGATAGCAACTGATTCCAAATGCAAATGTCACACCTAGAATCAACTCCAGACCTTTTACCTGCTCAATTGATAATGAAATAATGAGGGAATAGCTCACACCTGTCCATGAAATAGCTTTTGAGTTGATAGTCCCATTACTTTTGGTCCCTTAAAAAGTGGGAGGCACATATTGAAACTGTTGTAATTCCTACACCGTTCACCCGATTTGGATGTAATTACCCTCAAATTAAATCTGAAAGTCTGCAGTTAAAGCACATCTTGTTTGTTTCATTTCAAAGCCATTGTGGTGGTGAATAGAGGACAAAATCTGAAAATTCTGTCAATGTCCCAATATTTATGGACCTGACTGTATATGTGCCAAATCCTATAGGTTGTGTAGGTAAAGCTGTTGTATAACGAGCATATATGCATGGTCAAATTGCAGTAATTATCCACCTAACAGATCCCGGTCATGTGATAATAAATAGGATTTGTGGGGGTTTTAGGCCCATAAACGCTGTGATTTGCAATTAGCTCCAGAGCAGTCTGATTGGCCATGATCATCACAGCATGCAGTAAATGAGCACCTTAAGCAGCCATTTACAATTAGAAATACTGAATGTGCTGCACACACAAAAAAGGGTTTATTTTTATTTCCCATTGATTTGCAGAGAACATGTTCTAAAATATGCTAGATTCAAAAGTCACCAAAGTAACCTCATTATGAGAATAGAATTACAGTAACATCAGTATAAACAGCCCTTACATGGTATTTCCAAATGAACAAACTGTGCCTTTTCTACGTTTTTTTAGTTTTTATTTTAGTTATATACGTATTTTCCAAAATGCTTTGGCTATCCAGATCATTTGTAACACCGTGCCTAAAATATAATAAATGATGTAATAGAAGAACGATCTTTCCCCACACTTCCCATCACGTTCTCCACCTCATTAAATTGTGAGGTTGGTCAGGTAATGTGTACCGGCACTTAGGCAAACTAACGCTGCAGACAACAGTCCCCATTATTCTAAATAGGGACTGTAGTCTATGACAATATAGCAAGCTGCTGCAAGCTGTGCTCTTTGGGGCTATACCACCTGAAGATGTTAGCTGTTCTAAGCTTATGGGGAGAGCATATCCGCATAGGGATCTCCTAACCCTCTCCGATAGCCTTCATGCTCCTGCTCTCTTTCCTATTGCAGATTTAGGGGCCCATTTATCATTGTATATTTGTGGCGTAATCCCCAAAAACACACATTTACGGTGATTAACTGCAAATATTAAGCTTCCCCAGATGTATGAATGAGTGACTGCAGCAGATATCTCTGATACCTGCTGCCATCCCTCCATTCCTGCTGGCAGCCGCTTCCCCCATATGTTTCTATGGGGGATGTGATGCTGCCAAATTTGCCATCTGAAGATGGCGTTAGCTGCTGTAGTCTAAGGACTACACATGGCATAATTAGCTGGCAGAAGGAACCATCCCCGGCAACGGCGGTAGCATATGTTCAGTCAGCGTAACTGCACATGCGCAGTAGCTCCGACAGCAATCGGGCTCATCATGGGGACTTTCGGAGACCCTGTCCCTGCGTGTGCCAGATGATACATCTCGGTGCTATGATCGCATTTTGCAAAATAATCATGGGCGGTAATGACATTCATTCATAGATGGGCCCCTTAGTCTGCGCAGGGTCACAGTCACATGTAAAGGAATAGCAATCACACACCTTTTCTCCGTCACATGGTATTTTTGGAGGTGCTGTCCAGGCTGGAGATTTTTGTTAAACACCCCTGAAATAATATGCATTGATAAGTAATACCACAGTATACTGTATGTGCGCACAGGACTACCACAGTATATACACCTTTATAAAAGCTGCTGGATGGAAAGTGTTTATAGTAACACACACTCACTCCCTTAAATCATCACATCTGTTTCCTGGTACAGCCATACACAAATGGAAATAATAAAAGATTTTTTTTTCCCACCTAAGGTCATTAGATTTATGGTACCAGCACTAAAACCTTTAAGTAACACAAAAAAAGAGTGAGAGAAAAGACATAAGAACAGACACATACAATATTTTATAGTATTATATTTACAATCATAAAGACAAAATAGCATTATTTTGGAAAGGTAGAAAATGTGAGTGAAAGGCTAGCCATAGGGGCAAGGGAGATTCAAAAGATAATTACTGCTTTGGCAATGATAAGGTTACATTTGTTTTCTGTGCATATCTAATGCCATTACAATTACCTAATTGTGATCACGCTGCCTAAAGATTGGCTCCATGTGTGATAGTGTATTTCTGCAGTGTTTGGCTATAAAGCCATCAAATATACAAGTCTTTGATCATTTGGTTACACCATAAGTAAAGTTTTGTGCCTCCATTGTTTGATTGCTTGTTTGTTACACATACACTTTGTATAATGAAAGTGTTGAAGAGTTATTGACCTTTTGTTGAAACCGTGTTTTCGTGGGAAACGAACATTTCCCAATACACAATCCCCAATCAATAAGTTACTAATAACGGTTCAGGAAATTGGAGTTCAAAGCAGTTAGTCATTAGTAACTGACAGCGTAATGATCTCTTCCTATGTACAAATTTGTAAAGTAAATACATTTATCTACAGCTTTTCATTGCGCAAGTGTAAAACTGGTATCTGTAGTGGTACTTATAACAATGGGGGGACTTCCTTATACTGTGATCACTACCACTGAAATCAGTGATCACTAAGGTCACAGAATGTGTGTTTTATCTGACACACCTTTATATTGGTCCCTGGGAGACCTGACTGGCACAGTGCCTAAGGACCCCAAGTGCCATTGTGACATCAATGTCAAGACGATGCAGTTCCCACATGAGCATCATTTGCTCAACATGGGCCTGATTCTGAGTCATAGGCAAAGGGGGGAATTCAATTAGCCAAAGGATAAGCGGGTTCCCATGGCTAAGTATTTGTGCAGCGCAGGGAAAAGCTATTCA
Organism: Taudactylus pleione; assembly: GCA_031769625.1. Taxonomy (NCBI): domain Eukaryota; kingdom Metazoa; phylum Chordata; class Amphibia; order Anura; family Myobatrachidae; genus Taudactylus; species Taudactylus pleione. Next base: position 4,865,824 of record JAUIMM010000116.1, read on the forward strand.
GTTAAATAGCATTTTCCCTGCACGGTAAACCAGGGGTTAATGTTCTGTGTAAAGTGCGGAATCTGTGGTTTTCCCCATGCGTTAAACCCCAGAGGGGGCCTTTTGTCATGAAATTTTTATTGCAGCTCCTGAATCTGCGAGGAAAAGTTCACTACTGGGTCTAAGGCACAGAGCAAACCCCGCTAATCGAATTAGCCAGTGCCAGTAATTAGCCGAGGGGTAAACCCCATGGCTAATTGGATATCTCCCCAAAATGGCTGTTTTTACATGATGCCACGGAAGCCTGATTTACTACCTTATGCTAAGGAGAGTTTCCATAGGGCTAATGCAAGGATCCATGTGGCTTCAAGCGGGCAGCCGTTCCGCTCACTGTTTTTACTTCCACAGCCATAACTGGCATCATTAGTATCAGCACTTGCACCAGCCACATGCTGGGTGCTCTGTAACAGACAACTCCTTGACATCACGCCCACTGAAATCCACGGCTCTTGCATCCAAATTCGTTCTGCCACTCCCAGCAGTAATCATCGGGATATATACTTAGTGCTACTCAGACCAGGGCCGGATTAAGGGGGAAGGAGAGGCAACAGAGGCCTCCACGCAGAGATGAGCCCCCACACAGGGTCAGTCTAACTCTGAAATTGCCAGAAACAGGTGCACATAGGCACCTGTTCCCGGACTGGAGCTGTGGGTAATCAGGGGCACTGGGGGCAGGGGCATAAATAGGTGCATGGTGTGCGGTGCACACAGGCCCCTGGGTCCAGGAGGGGCCTGCACCGCACACCCTGCACCCATATTATCTAAAACTTACCTCTTCGAGGACCCATGTCGGGTCTCTCAGCGCTGCTCAAAACGCCGGGAAATGGCCGCTGCGGCCATTTTTCCAGCATTTTACACATACACTGTGAGGAAATAGCCGGGAAAATTGGGACCACACTACTTCCCCAGCGATCTGCGCATGCACAGAAGATTCTGGTCACACTCTAGTGCCCAGAGTCTAATGATTCTGCAGTGGCCGACCAGCCGCATCAGTCTGCTGCTGGCCGCCGGGGTAAGAGGAGGGGGCCCGTGATGGGGGATGCATATGGGCCCCCTCCTCTCTAAAGATGCCCCTGACTGGGGGAGGGGCATTGTTTATACTATACAGGGGGGGCACGGTGTGGCATATAAGGGGAGCACTGTGGGACATATTGGGGGGAACCATCTGGCATATAGGTGGGCACTATGGGCAGCTGTTTTAAGACTTCAGGGGGCCCCTTAAGGGGAATTTAATACAGGGGGGTCCTCTCTCTCTAGTTAGCATGGCCCTCTGGCTGTGCCCGCTGTGTGTGTACCTCCTCTCCCCACACCTCCATGAGGCAGTAGCACAGGTCCTACCTGCACTCCTCGGGCAGTACGTGGACCAATTCTGCTCTTCTCCAGCATCCGCCACCAACAGTAGCTCAACCCAGCGGCAGCACAGCAACTGTTCCCATGCTACAGCTGGGAGAGCTGCTGAGACTATAGATGAGCAGAGTTGTTCCTGGAAACAGCGCCAGAGCTGGGTCGGAACCAGGTCTGGCAACAGAAATCTTATAGCCCTGCACAATCCCCCCACTACCCCCCATGTGTTTATACAGCATCCTCTGCAGGCCCCCACAACTTAGTTGCCCCTGAGCCAGGGTGTGGGAAGGGGCCGTGTGCAGACTCAGTGCAGGCCCCCTACTGTCTCTGGCGGTGCACCGGGTGCAGTAGATTCTGGCACCATTTTCCCAGGGACAGCACTGCGCCATTTTCCCAGTGATTTTTGCTGTTCTGTAGCTCGTCGCTACAGAGCAGCACTACGGACACGTAAATATAAGACTAATGGATGCAGGATGTGTGGTGTGGGCCACCTTGGACCCAGTGGCCCGTGCCATGGGCCAATACAAGCCTTAAACCAGCTCTGATTTAGGTGCATTGTCAATGTATGCACTTCTGAATCAGGCCCAATATGTGATAGCCCATTAAAATAAAGCCATTTTGGAAAAGGGCATAGAGGCCAGAGCCTTTTTGAATAAAGTCTATTTAAAAAAAACAGCAATTTTGAGGAGTGACAGATGGAGCTGTTGGGAGGGGAGAGCTGATGACACCACTGAGCAGAGATAACAGCTGAGAGGGGAAAGACAAATAAGCAGAAAACTGAAGTAAGCAGCAGAGAGAGTGTAAAACTCTATTGGTGCTGTGGTACACTTACTTGGACTCCCTGCTGTGGCGTGGGTATGGCATCCACGACCAGCAGGGCTCCCAAATATGCAGGTGCTTAGCACAAAGTACCTGGTGGAGGGGACACATATGGACTACAGGTGCAGTGCAATAAACAAATGTTGGGCCCAGACCATCTCGTAATGAAAGAACAAGAAAGCTTTATTGACACTACTCCATAGCCTCCAGTACAATAAGCGTAATGGGTATAAGCTCTACTTCGCCAACTTCCTCCAGCACAATACTTGTAGCAGATGGTAAATGCTCTATTTTATAAGCTTAATGTTAACAGAAGATTACTTACAATTTCCACTCCAAACGAACACCTCCAGCACAGTCTTCCGCAAATGACACAGCAGTGAAATGGCAGCACATACCCAGTGTTGCTGGGCACAGTAGTTCTAAAGCATGTCAATCCTACCAATACATCACACAGCAAACAGGGTTACTCCAGGTTAGAAGTTTATTGCACCTCATCTCAATCCTCAGACATCCCATAGCACAGGGATCCTCTCTCCTTCTGTCACCCCGTATAAACCATCATTAGGCAAGCGATCGTCTTCTATATACAGGGACTACCACTAGTACACACACAACCCACTATCCAAGGACCTTACATCTGATGTGCTGGCAAGTTTAGGCAGGCCTTTAACCCTTCCACTGCTGGGATCTTCTACGTAAGTATATGATTACTGCAGCCTCAGGTGGGACTTGATTGTGTCGTCCACAAGGCCATGCCCCCTTTTAGTGACTCAACTAGCTCACATCACTGGCTCTATCCTCCATGCCTTTCTATTCCTTGACATTCTGGTGACTGACAACTGACATCACCAGGAGGCGGGACTTAAGCCAGGCGGTGCCGTGAGGTGGGGCTTAAGTTTGGCGCTGGGTACTACAAGAGAAAGCAGAAAGGAGTGAAACAGCAGTGGGAGAGTAACAAATGCAAAACAGAGGTAAACTAAGAACTGCTTGGTATCAAATCATGATCCTGCTGACACCCTCAGTCAAGAGCGCTCACAGCAAGTGGCAGTGACAAGAGAGTTTAAAGACTTTAGGCAGAATGTATCATGCATCACATATTGCATGCAATTCATCCCGCCACTTAATGCATGGATAGCTGCATTTATGAATGGCGTATGCATGAATAAATGTGAATAAAAACACACAGGACAGTTCTTCTGATAAGAGTTATCCTTTGCGTTGTGAGGGCTTCCGGGTTTATGACCAGGGAGTCCTAATGTGCACGTGTGGCCGTCGGCCTGCGCATGTGCAAGCCATGGGGAGACAGAAAGGGATCCATCAGATGCCTCTCTGGGGAGTTCTACAATAAGAAGCCCATAGGCTTTTCTATAGGCAATAGCATCTATAGATGATGTTCCTATTGAGTAGATAAAGATACAGACAGACACTGGAATCTGTTCCACTACACAGGACATTACTACCAGGATACTACTGTTTTTACTAACTCACTTAATACAGAAAACATGGAATCAATATGTAATACCGGCGGCTCAAATCCCGACACGAGAAGCCCAACAGCAGAAGATCCCGATGCCGGCTGGTACTTACCCTACCCTACCCTTCCTCTTCCCCCCCAATCCTTCCTTAGGGTTGTCTAACCCTAAGTCCCCACTGGAGGTGCCTAAACCTATCCCCCCCGTCCCGTACCCTGAACCTAACCCTCCCCAGGGGTGCCAAACCCTAATCTACCCCTGGGGGTGCCTAACCCTAACCTTCCCTCCAAAACCTAACCCTAACCCCGCTACGCCCCCTAAACCTAACCACCATCCCCCCCCCCCCGCCCGGCTAATGCTAAGGATGGCCTGAACTTACCTAATTTGGACTGTCGTCCTTCAGCATTCCGACGTCGGGATCCAGATAGGCGTCAGTATTTTGACGCCTATCTGAAGTCCCCCGTAGGGCTTCTCATGTCGGGATATATACCGGCTCCATTTAGTCCGCAGGTCTATAAACTGCATCCCAGAAAATAAATTTGTGCTACAGTATGCATCAAATTCTGGTTGAATCACAGAGCTCTCACCAAAATAATACTTATGATCAAGGATGAAAATATTATAATTATATACACAATTGTAAAAAATTTATACAAAAAAAAGAAAAAAGAGGGGCAACCCCAAAATTCAAGTGTCACTGATCATTAAATAATATGCATTAAATTGTATTAGGGTATTGCAGTATCTTATAGTCCCAATTTCTATTTAGTAATATATACTAATTCTGAAAGTATATAACAAAATTGGTTTATATATGTTTTTGTTTCTATGCATAAGTCCCTGTGTACTGAGTAATATTATCACATTTTCTGTGAATAGAGAAGTTTTAATTGTGCTCTAATTTACTAAAGCAGTAGTTAAGTTTCTGATGTACATAATTTCCCAATCTCTTTGGTTCCTCTGCACTGTTGGGGTGCACATTTTGCCCTGGTAGTCACACTGCTTTCCTCTCATGAAATCTTAAGTACGAGTGGCAAAAACTATTGTGCTAGGACCTCAAATATTATATACCTGATGCAGTGTAATGATGAGGGGCACAGCTATAATCATAGATCCCAACTGCGCAGAAGATGTAGCCCTAGCGTTGAGTTCCACATTATTTAGGCAAAAAGAATAAATAGAGTTAGGGTGCTATTTTACAAAAAAATATTCAATATAAATGTGAAATTGGCCAAAGTTAGACAAAATTCTAAGGAGTCTATTTACTAAGCAGTGTTAAGAGACAGAGGCCCTGATTCAGAGCCGGACGCTCTGACCAGAGCGCTCGCTCTGAATCAGGGCCATCCTATTTAAATTTGGAGCGGCCTTTTGGTCGCTCGCATAGCTGTGGGTTACCACCCACAGCTTATGCGAGCGTCCATGATGATGGTCGCGATGGTCAAGACCATCGCGACCATCGGGCTTGCGACGAGACCCTGCGGTAGGGTCTCGCTGCCGCAAGCCCTGGAGTGATTTTGGCTCTAACAGAGCCAAAATCACTCCCACTGACATCACTAGTGATGTCAGTGGGGCCGGACTCAGACGGTAGGCATTTCCATGGGAACGCCTCCGTCTGGCAGCCACGCCCCTGGCACGCCCACCAAAGGGGGCGTGCTGTCAATCACCATCGACAGCACGCCCCCTTTGGTGCGAGACCCGGAGCGACAGCTTGGCTGTCGCTATGCGGGTCTCGAGCATGCGCACGACGTAGCTCCCTCCGTCGTGCGCATGTGCATTTGGGTACCATCGACCCGCTTGCGAGCGTCCTGCGCTCACGAGCGGGTCTGAATGAGACCCAGAGTGAAAAGTGATAAGGTGCCAGCCAATCAGCTCCCAACTTTAATTTTTCAAAAACAGCCCGTGAGATGTCAGTTAGGAGGTGATTGGCTGGCACCTTATCACTTTTCATTCTGTCTCCTAACACTGCTTAGTAACTAGACCCCTTAGCTTCAGTATGTTATTTAACAAAACATACTGCTACAAGCTTTGTGAATGTGAGAGTAAAGTACAGTGCTGCTTGCTCAGCTGAGGTAAAATTAAGCTTCTTCCCATAGACTCTAATGGAACAGTGTCCCCTGGTGGCAAAATTATCAGGACAAACATTAGAATAACAATAGCCTGATTCAAACTTCTCTCAGGTTTCTTTTGTTATGCGGCAACAACAAACCTAGTTTTGTGAGATTTGCAAATTAGTGTGTAGCATTGTTGTGCCTGGTGGTGTGCAGACCTTTTCTCCCACAAGAGATCTGACCATCATTGTACAATTACTCATTACCCGTTTGCATAAGGAAGGACAATCCACCCTGTGAACCCACTGAAAAGCTTTATCATGCACTAGCGATGTTAATATGTGTGTAAATGCCTCTAAATAATATTTGTATTAACAGTGAGTTCTGAATTCATTGCCTATATCGCTGGGTATTAGAACTGAAGTCACCTTCCATTTCTGTGACTTATATGAAAGCTCTTGGCCTACAGTCTTGTGGTTTTCTATATTTACAGAACTTGGTGACTTCTAATATCCATATAATTTATAGAAGGAGTGGCATTATCCCATATAAAAAGATACAATTCAGATAGTCATCCTGGAGGTGACTTATGACAATGTATGTCTCTAACGGCATGGGATAATTCTACTCATTACATTAGAGCAGTTGTTTAGGATTATCGGCAAGTGACAATCATAGGCATAAACATTTCACCAATTTTGGGAACTCATATGGGGCCTGTGGGGGAGTTCAATTCCTTTAGTCCCATAGAGAGGAGTTCATGGGGGACATTATCTGTTATGATCCCACAAATCCCAGATTACATTCCCCCTGCAAAATCATTAGGACAGGCAGTGGACAGTATTAAGGAGATATTACCTGTTTTATTTAAAAACCTAGTGAAGCTATGACTGTCCTTCCCTTCGGCTGGATGTTCCAGCACCATTCTTCCATTTTGCTAGGTGCTGCTCACACTCACCAGTTAATACGGCATTATGTCCACAAGCTGACTCATAGAATTTAAGCTACTGAATTGAACTATACACAGAAACTAGAATAACGGTTAAATTACAACAAAACAAGATGACTGGCAAGTGGAGATAAACCAGACATGGTCTAATCCCATAGTGAGTAAATCAGATAAGTGGAACACCCCAGCACGTGTTATAAATAGAAAAGATCTGTATAATTTTCTTATTATTATGCGTACCACAACTTTTAAAAATAAATTTGAGATATATAATTAAATATAACCAGAAAGGTTCTAGTCATTTTGCAATTAAAATCAATGGACAATTCTGTGGTCTCATGTAAATTTGTGGAATAGACATTGAAAGTTTATGGATTCTCAGTAAAAACGTTTCATAGTTTCCAGTCATGTTTATTATTGTTCTTGTGTCACACATGGTGGTGGTGTGGTCGATGAGCAACATGTTGATATGTATGTACATGACTTCAAAGGAAAAAGAAAGTATGGATCATACTTCAATGGTTGAATTGTCCAATCAAATTGAAATATTACAGCAAAGGAAATGAATAAATGAATTACAATTAACCTGTTAAATGTAATGTCTAGTAATTTTTAAGATTTTATATATGGCTTTATGGCAACACAGTACATTACAGTCAACATTAGAGCTTGCTTTACAAAGTTATGTAATTCTTAAAAAGTCAAATGTTCTAAGAAAAATAAGTAAATATGTATAGTAGATTTTTCTCTCAAATAAAAAGTTAAAACAACTCACTAATGTCCTTTGTGAATCATGGTCTTCTATGGATATTTGCATTAATAAGAAGGTTTGGCAGGAATTGCCATATTGGGAATAGATATAGCTCAAATGAGCCAAACAAGACATGTAATTATCTTACAATAGCCAGCTGAAACGTCTCAATGACACTCAGGCAAAATATGAGTCAATATGTATTAGGTACATCTGTATATACAGAATAAAATTCATGTACTGATTATGTAAACTGAGTAATAAGACTTGATTATTCATATTTTGTCTGCTGCACATTGAATTGAACATTGCACATTGAGTGCCTTGCTGCTGTTCTGCCCATGGTATCTCAGATGTCCATATCAGTAGACATTCTTCTACAGATCTAGCAGTCATGGTGGCCACTAAAAAGTGAGGTGGATTCTCAAATAGTTGTGTCTTCCCCAAGACCATTATTAACTGGGTAGCTATTTAAACGAAACACTCCATATACCCAAGACAATGCCAGAAAGAATTAGGAGGACCGCCATTATCATGACAGGATTCATGCTGAAAAATATCCTTTCTTCCCCTCTCTTCTCATTTGAGAACCTGTGTAAGTATTCTACTGGCCATGACCTTTGGTGTGTGACATCCATATCTCTTCATTTCTTTTCACTTTCTCCCCACCCACATCTGTTACATGTAAATTCCTGGACCATGACCTTGATATAGACAACTACCATGCCTGAGTGACTCACCTTGACCCCACAGACTTCTTCACAATATGTCTCCTTGATGGTAGATATCTCCATCTCTGTGTGGCCTGGTTCTGCTCTGTAAGTCAAGTAATAATTGTGTTTACTGACACAGTAGTTCTACAAGAATTATTTTCCTCCTGTCTCGTTAATTAGCAGTTGTATCACTGTGTGGTTCTCTTTGCCGTCTTCAAAATGATCCCGTTAGAAATTAGAAACTTAACTTGATGAATGTGTCAATTTTTATCTTATCAATGATATTACTACAATATGTGCAGTATAGTAAGTATACAGTTTCCTGGGCAACTCAGAGTTGTTATAACAGTGCCCAACGGTTTGGTGTAATATGAAAATCTATGGGGCAGAAGGCTAGTTGCCCGTAATTGCACCCACATTGCGTGCAAGGCACAAAATTCAGATACTTACCCGTATGCTGCCCCTGGATCACCCATATCTGTACTGGTTTCATAGCCATCAGCATTATCAGGGCACACATTCACCAGCACTATACCAGGTGCAAAAGATACATCTGATAAAAAGACCTAATTACATGTACGCACAATTCCATCCATGCATTCTCGCTAAACGTACCCTATGTGCAGACACCCTATTACCACTGTTACTTTCCTTCAGCCACAAGTGGAGATGTGATTGAGTTGTGTATGACTCCCTTTCACACATAGTTACGTACGCCAGGGTCAGGATCATGTGCTGCCTGATATCACGCAGTCTGCGCAACCGTCTTTCATTCAACTCTGCATTGACCCCATGAGAGCTAGGGATATATTTATTATCAGTTATTTATATAGCCCACACATATTACGCACATATTTACAGAGAAAATTTCAGTCTTTCACATTAGTCCCTGTCCCAATCGAGCTTACAGTCTATGGCCTTGATTCAGTAGCAGATGCAAATGCAATCACAACTCCAATCGCTTACGGATCGCAGTTGCTAAAATATGCTAATGCTTGCCAAAGCACAGCCGGCATAAAGACGCCCACTGCTGCCTTCTCATATCGTCCAATGTCGCTCTTCTGTGTAAACATCTGTACCATGACGCACATCGGGCAGTCACGCAGTATTAACAAGTCTGACCAGTCACAGACACTGCAAGTCTCCTCACACGCAGGGAGCGCTCATGCTGCGTATGCAATCGCAAGTGGCTAATTTATGTACACCCATGAAACAGTGTTCAAACGGACAGGTACGCCTGCGTTTTTACAACCACCCCCCGTCACCATCCTCAAATGCTGACAGCCTGTCACTCACTTTGCAATGGCTTCCTCTGCGCATCCGTAATGGCAATGCGATCGCTGCGCATGCACAGTGCAGCTTATACACATGCGAGATGGTAACAATCGCTCAATCTGCGTCCATAATCGCCATTGCGTCCCCTGCTGAATCAGGCCCTATATTCTCTATCAAGTGGGCATATATATGAACACAACTAAATAGAGTTCATTTTCTGTGTGGGAGTGTGGGAGGAAACCAGAGCATCTGGAGGTAAGCCATGCAAGCACAGGGAGAACACACAAACTCCACACATATTCCTTGGCTAGGAATTTAACTCATTACATCAAGGCTGTGAGGTAGTAATCCTAACCACTACGTCATCTATGTCATATACTGAAAAATAGTGGGTATCTTATAATATAGTAATATAAGTGGAAGTGCAGGCTAAATTAATGGAAAAGTTGATGGAGTTCCTTGAATTAAATGCACTTGTCAGCAGAAAGTATATATCTTCTATTATTGTGTAATTAGACATCCATAAGCTAGTCTCTTATTTTAAATAAATAGCTGCAAAAATATAAATCCTAATAGTGCTGTGCATAAACTCTATTCATGACAGACAGATTATTTATTAATTTATTATTATATTTTCAGGCCTATCTGGGTAGCTTAACATCTGTATGTGTTTTCAGTGGAGTGATAGATAGGCAAAAACCCAGGAGTTGCGGTAGGACATCTCGCAGTCCACAGTGCAGAGCACTTACAGGATTAAAGGGATTTCTCTCAAGTTGACACATTTCCAAAAAAAAAGGAAAACAAAATAGAAATAACAGCAAACAAAGCAAATAGTTATTAACCCCTTGCAGAACACTGCTGCATTGTTTTATAATGTAAGACAACGAAAGTGGTATTGTTCCTGTGGGGGCTGTGTTTTTTTACATTAACAACTTGCAACACAGTGGCAATTGTGAGTGCAGTTTACATTCTGGGGAGTTATATGGGTGCACAGTAACAAAGAGCTAACTGTATGGCAGTTCACTCACTGTCAGATCACACGGTAAAAACTAAAATGAAGCACTTTCTCATTCATCAACAGTTAAATGTTATCTTTCACTCTGTAGTGTATAGACAAATCACTTTTTATAACTATGATAATAATGCAAGAAATAAAGTGATCTTGGGGGTATATTTACTAATGGTCGATATTAACTGATTTTGATCAAATTAAATTTCAAATCAAACAAAAATCGATCAACACCAATGTTGTGTTTCTGGGGCTAAATGACACATTTACTAACAGGCAATTTTTTATTTATTATTATTATTATTATTATCCTTTATTTATATGGCGCCACAAGTGTTCCGCAGCGCCTTACATAGTACATAGAACTAATAGGTGAACAAGAAACAAGTAACATACAGTACATTACAGTACAGGACAAGGACACAACTTATATACATTGCTGAAATAGTGATTAAAGCACTCACAATAAGCTGCCGGGAGTTGGCAGTCCTGTGTTAGGTGCCCTAATGGGGAGTAGAGAGTAGAAGAAAATGTAAAGAGAAGCACATGAGGGAAGAGGTCCCTGCTCGTGAGAGCTTATATTTGTTTTTTTATTGTATTAGTAAATGTGTGATTTAGCCCAAGAAACACAACAACGGTGTTGATCGATTTTAAATCAGTCAAAATCGATTAAAATCGATCTTTAGCAAATATACCTCTTGGAGTCTAAACCGTCATTCCATCATTAATATTTATTTATTAACATTTATTATAACGCCACCATATTCCACAGTGTGTTACAATTGGGATCAAACACAGTATATAAAACAAGACTAGGTATTAACAAACAGATTTAAATATGGAAAGAGGGCCCTGCTCAAAAATGTATAATATAAGAGCCTAAGGGCCTGATTCAGGTATTACGGATGTGAGAAAGCAGTAGTGGGCATCTCTATGGTGGCTGAGCTGTGGCCGATGTTACCGATGTATATGCAGGACTGCGTGGTATTACGGATGTGAGAAAGCAGTAGTGGGCATCTCTATGCTGGCTGAGCTGTGGCCGATGTTACCGATGTATATGCAGGACTGCGAGGTATTACGGATGTGAGAAAGCAGTAGTGGGGGCCTATGCTAGCTGAGCTGTGGCCGATGTTACTGATGTATACGCAGGACTGCGAGGTATTACGGATGTGAGAAAGCAGCCGTGGGCGTCTCTATGCTGGCTAAGCGATGGCAGACATTAGAATATTTTCGCAGCTGCATTGCGTGTGCTTACACAGCTGCGATCACAATTGCGTTCCTTGCTGAATCAGGCCCTAAGCTGTAAGCCTTACACAGTTACTGTCCTCACTACTTTTTGATAAGTATAGAAAGCAATTTTCCATATAATTAATTCCATTAGGACTAATTAAACATCACAGTGTAACATTTACCATAATACACAATTAGTGGAAATCAATACTTTGAGATTAATTATTACATTTAAAAATAAAAACTTTATACCATTTATAAACGTTACAGGTATATAGTATTTATATAGGTATATATTTATAACATGATAGGTATATAGTATCTATATAGGTATATATTTATAACATGATAGGTATATAGTATCTATATAGGTATATATTTATAACATGATAGGTATATAGTATCTATATAGGTATATATTTATAACGTTATAGGTATATAGCATCTATATAGGTATATATTTATAACATCATAGGTATATTGTATCTATGTTTATGTATGTGTAATACATACAGTTATCTATAGATTTGGATCCCTGTTACAGTATATACCCTATATTAAGTAATGACAATGATGTCCAGAATATACAGTTACTGAAAGCATAGTGTCCTACAAATGATCCAGTCTCACTGGGCAGGCAATAATATATTTAGTGCAAATAGGGGACATCATTTCAATTGACCAGAATCCCCATTGTTTCCTCACCCCAGACTTACAGATGTCATCTTGTTTCTCAGCATCTGCAGTAATTCTGGGCCCCCAGGTTTCCCTATAACTAATGTCCTCTGTATCTTTGTGCACTACACATTTATTTCATTATAGGCTGTTGGAGTAACATTAGAAACTTGCTCCCTGTATGCTCCTTACACTCTTACTAAGAGACATCTATTTATTTGGTCTGTCCCATGGTCCTCCAGATCTTTCTGCATTTCCTGACCATTTCTTTCCCATTAATAAACCATTACTCACTCCCATACTGACCTGAACTCCGTATTACTCATAAATGTATCACCTCCCCCTATTTGGGAAGATTCTGACCATCCTCCCCTCCTGCTATACAGTACCTATAGCCCCTGGCTTGTTCATTCCCACTCAGTCTGTCATCTTCTGCTGCCATCTCACCTGTACAATCCATCACGTCTTTTCCTACAAATATTTGTGCTCTTTCCACAGAAATAAAAGTTGATCTCTTCTGCATACACAGTCTCCCCACCTTCCCATTGTGTCCAGCATCCTCTCCCCCAGCCCATGTAAACACATGTACTCCACACACTGCAGGGAGAGCCTCTATTGATTCTGTTTGTTCATTAAGAATCTATCTTCATGACACCAGACAGCAAGCCCAGATAATAAACTCATCACCTTGGCTTTATGAACTTAGCTGTGAGAATGGGTAAACTGTGCCTTTTACTCACATCCAGATCTACACAGGATAAAGCAGCTTCATTTAGACGTGGTTTAATAAGCTGTATACATGCAGCCCTGCTCATGAGATTTCCTTTGCTTTATAAGTCTAAAATATATTTTATGTGGACGATCTGCCCTAGCCCCATAAATACATTCACTTCCCTTGTGATATGCATAAAGAAAGAATGGCTTAGCATTGTGGGCACTAGTGACACTTTCTCAGACTAGATAACAGTATATGAATTTGATCACCATCAGGCACACAATTTTAAGCAATAAAAGCGACTGCTATTAAAAAAAAGGGAGGGGGGGCAGTAACTGGATGTAATTGCCATTATAAAAATAAGAAGTTGCAATAGGCACATGGGTGCTCGTCATTGGCTGATTTCCATATAGAAGTGGTTATTAATATTCTGATGCAGAGGTAGTTTAATTCATAATTGTTTATACTGAACACATAATATATTATGTACATCTGTGCACGTGACTCAAAACATGGTGAAATTTAAACGTGTATGATGATGTATGAATGTAAAAGTGGTTGTGTGTGTGTGTACTGAATAGATAGCTACTGTAGATACACACATATACTATATATATATATATATATATATATATATATATATATATATATATATATATATTACAGAGTGAAATAAATAACTGCACTGTAATATTATATTTAAATGGCTTTAAATGTCTGATGTGAACATTATCTGATACTTTATTTGGTACTGTATTCTTATACACACGCCCGTATAAAGCCTCACTTATCCAGGATGTTCCAGATCTGCGAATATCAATATAACTATATCTGAAACTCAGATAAATACCAAGAGATGGGAATCTTCTTTGCAGACTGATTACATAAAACAATTAAATGTCTGCATTTCATCTGCCTCTTCATATATCACCGGGTACTGCAATATATTGGTAGGCTATAAATCCCCTAGCAGATCCTGAGTTATTAGGAGATAGATTAGCATATAGGGATTAATAGGAGGATAGCCTTAATACGATTAGAGATGTCTCTTTCAGATTTCCATATATTGATTCAGGGAATTTTAATTCTGAAACTTGTTATATAATAATCTGTATCTATTACAAGATGAAACATT